>HG995348.1:4872202-6318113 GCA_905333045.1 Lysandra bellargus
GATGTGATGTGATGTGATGTGATGTGATGTGATGTGATGTGATGTGATGTGATGTGATGTGATGTGATGTGATGTGATGTGATGTGATGTGATGTGATGTGATGTGATGTGATGTGATGTGATGTGATGTGATGTGATGTGATGTGATGTGATGTGATGTGATGTGATGTGATGTGATGTGATGTGATGTGATGTGATGTGATGTGATGTGATGTGATGTGATGTGATGTGATGTGATGTGATGTGATGTGATGTGATGTGATGTGATGTGATGTGATGTGATGTGATGTGATGTGATGTGATGTGATGTGATGTGATGTGATGTGATGTGATGTGATGTGATGTGATGTGATGTGATGTGATGTGATGTGATGTGATGTGATGTGATGTGATGTGATGTGATGTGATGTGATGTGATGTGATGTGATGTGATGTGATGTGATGTGATGTGATGTGATGTGATGTGAACCGGTTTACCTATTATTTTACTATCCAACAAAATATAACCATCGTAATCACCCTGAACCACAGCCTTAACAGATGAAATTCCAAAAAGTGTAACAGTTTTCATTGTTCTATCACTTATTCCGTGAATAATACAGTCAACCCCACGTTTTCCCGTTATGTCACATTGATTTACAAGTGCTAATTTTTCATAAAAATAATTTTGTATCGATTCATTAAACCTACTTTTACGTCTAAGCATTTCTTCCAAGGATTGGCCATAGTTATATTCATGTGGGAATGCGCTAGTTAATTTGACTTGCCATTCGTCCCAAGTAAATAATATAGTACTAAGGCTTTCGTACCAACGCTTGGCCAATCCTTGCAATTTTTGCATAGCGAAATGGATAGTAGTCTTTTCATCCCAGCCATAGACAGCAGCGCATTCGTTAACCTTTTTTAGCCATATATCTATTCTTTGATTGTTAGATGACGGATCAAATTCCGGTAAAATATTTTTGTAATCATTACTTCTATTGGTGGCTGGTGTCTGTGGCTGCGAGGTAATCGATTGAATAAACTTTAAAACATCGTCCGTGGACATACGGGGGCTCACTGACCTTCTGTTCAACTCGTTTACGTCTCGCTCCTGACGCTCTTGGCCGCTGCGACGCGAGGACTCGCGGTCGACGCGCTCCCGGCTGCTGGAGCGCAAGTACTCATGGTCGTCATGCTCGCGGCGTGGTCTACTTCTGCAGCGAGAGGACTCGCGGTGCGGCCTATTGCTGCGTCACGACGACTCGCGGCTATCACACTTGTGGCGTAGCCTGCTGCTGCGTCGCGGGGACTCGCGGCTGTCACGCTCACGGCGTGGCCTGCTGCTGTATCGCGAGGACTCGCAGCTGTCACGCTCGTGACATGGCCCGTTGCTACGGCGCACAAATCTGCCGCACTCTCGGCGCGGTGTTTGAAGTCTGCGTGGCCGTTTCTTGTCCTGACTACAGCTGCGACTTCTGTGTCTGTCGAGTCGGGACCTCCTCCCTTGTCGTAGCAAACGCTGATGTCCACGACGTCGGGGATGGTCGCTTTCATCACTCGAAGTAGACTGGCTTCTCCTGTGGTCCTCAAGTCGTCTCTTTCGCGATTCGTGTTCCATTGCGTCTCAAACACACAAAAAGTGGAATGCTTTAGTATATGATACCACTAAAAGAAGAGAAATACAGTTGAAGTTTTCAAATAAACAAAAGCAATTTTGTAGGCGTGTACGTGTCACTTCTGATATGTAATAAAAACTCTAGATCACAATTATAATACTTTATTTTAACAGACATCTTTTAATAATAATTATTAAATCACCTCCAACTAAGAGTAATTAACATTAGGTCTAACTCACTGTGAGCACGTTACATCAATACAGCAAATAATTATAATAAGTATAAGAAATTCTTAAAGTGACTTACCAGTATAACCTGCCGAGGTCAACGTTGATACCAGAATCCGCCAAATAGGGCTCAAACCCTCTATTTTATACCCAGGTATTCCCGCCAACCCCCGCCAATTGCTATCAACGCCGAACTCTATTGAGGGAAGTCAAATGCAACTGTTTTATTTTAACAGCACTAGAAAAAATCTTAACATACTCTCAATAAAATTACCCTTGAATAAAATTTATAGCAATTGCAATAAAGTATTACTTCCTTTTAATCAACAGTTTTACAAAAATCCAAAAACAACCTTAATAAACATAGCATAATTATTCATCGTTTTATAATGACATTTGTTGATTTTAGCCGTCTTATTTTAATTTGTAATCATTTACTTTACATTACATCCTGAGAATCATAAACTAAATGACTCCTAAAAAATATTGTTTTTAATTTTCAAATTAAACATTACATTTCTAAAATAAAATTGACCTAACACTCGGTTCACATTGCTAATAATAATTTTTCATCTTACAAATTATAACTGATTAAATCTTACTCTTTTATTAAACTGATTAAATATTACTCTCTTACGAGGTCTTCTCGATTACGCTGATCGTCCTTCAACCTCAATTACTTTACAAATTTTAAATCTCAATCATTTACAAGGTCTTCTCGATTACGCTGATCGTCCTTCAACCTCAATTACTTTACAAATTTTAAATCTCAATTATTTACAAGGTCTTCTCGATTACGCTGATCGTCCTTCGACCTGAATTACTATACAAATTCCAAATCTCAATCATTTACAAGGTCTTCTCGATTGCGCTGATCGTCCTTCGACCTTTATTCTTAAAAATGTAAAATTGGTGAAATCAAAATAATATTACTAAAGATAATTAATTCATTTATCATCAATACTGTTACTTTCATCAATACTATTAACATCATCAACATCATTATGTACATCAAGGGCAGCAATATTAACCCAAGGTAACATGCGACTTGCGGATACGACTGTTTTACGTTTGTTTTTACTACTAGTTAAGCCTGGAATTGTTATCTCATACCGATCATTTCCTAGCACGGAGACCACTCGAAATGGCCCTATATAAGGAGGAACCAGCTTTTTACTTTGACCGTCATTCTTAAAAGAGGTTTTTGTTATTTTTACTAAATCACCTTCATTGAAAATTCGTGCTGGGCGCTTGCGTTTATCATAATACTGTTTTTGTTTAATCTGTTCATTATCTATTCTATCCTTAACTTCATGCCTTATATCGGTAACGGCAGTATTATCACGAGTTTCAGATCGCACTTCATTAAGAATAGGTTCTATCTCACTATTCATACGGGTTCCAAACATTATTTCTGCGGGGGTTCTACCAGTAGTTTTTTGGATACTATTATTAAGGCCCCATTGAATTCTACCCACCTTCTCATCCCAACATCGCAATTTAAGTTTTGAGCTGTAAGAGCGTTAAGAACAGTCCTATTGTAGCGCTCTACCTGGCCATTCGATTGAGGGCTTGCCACAGCATTTAACACGTGTTTGATTTTCCTATCTGTACAAAACTCTTTGAATAATCGCGAAGTAAAACAAGTTCCCCTGTCACTTATTATGCGGTCAGGAGTTCTAAAAACATTAAAAATTTCATCCAAAATTGCAATAGCTGTTTTAGACTTAGTATTTCTTACTGGCTTAATAAAAGCAAATTTAGTAAAAGCGTCTATGATTAATAATATGTAAGAGTTTTGTTTTTTCGACTTTACGAAGGGGCCGAGATGGTCAATATGTAAGGTATGAAATGGATCTTCAATTTTAGTGATGGGGTGTAGTAATCCTTCAGAATTAGCTGATTGTTTTTAGCATAAGCACATTGTAGACAGGCAGCCACGTATTTTTTTTATAAATTTTGTCATTTTTGGAAACCAATATGTCCCCTTTATTCGTTCCATTGTTTTATCTACTCCAAAATGACCAATATCATCATGGTTTAGCTTGCATATTTGCCATCTCGCTCCCTTTGGCACAGCCCATCTTAAATTATTCTTATCACCATCTATTACCTTGTAAATCCTATTATCTTTAATAACATAATTATCACTTATGTGTTTCACTTGTTCTGCATCTATTTTAGAAGTTAATATATCCCTAACTCTTTGTAGCTCTGAATCACCGAGCTGTAAATTTAATAGCCAATCTTCATTATTTATTAACATGACAGTAGGGTATTGTTCTAGCTCATCAGGAATTACTAAATCCGTTGGGTTACGTGACAGGGCATCTACATGTGACATACGAGTACCAGGGCGATATTCTACAGTGCATTGATATTCTTGTAATAACAACCACCAACGCGCTATTCTTGGAATAAGATCTCGTTTAGAGAAAGTAGTTCGTAGGGCACTACAGTCGGTAATTATTTTGAATTCTTTACCAATTAAATAAACCCTAAACTTTCTAAGGCAACAAATTAAGGCCAGGGTCTCCAGCTCGTAAGAGTGAAAATTCTTTTCCTCAGGAGAGGTTTGGCGACTGTAAAAAGCTACTGGTTTAAATGTGTCATTTTCTTTAAGCCGTTGCATTAAAATACCACCTACACCAATTTTGCTAGCATCAGTATGAAGTTGAAGTTTCAGCTGATGGGTCATAAATAGCTAAAATGGGTCTAGTAATAAGTCTACGCTTGAGTTCGTTAAAACAATTATTTTGTTTATCAGTCCAGACAAAATTGACATCCTTTTTTAATAATTTACTCAAGGGATAAGATAACTGTGCAAAATTTTGAATAAACTTGCGGAAGTAACTAACCAATCCGAGAAACTGACGTATACCGTGTTGATTTACAGGCTGAGGAAAATTTTGAACACTTTCTATTTTATGATTACCGGGCTGCACTCCTTCAGAGTTAATTTCATAACCTAGATAATCGATTCGGTCACATAAAAATTCGCATTTATCTAAATTAAGAGTCAAATGGGCGTTTTCTAGTAAATAAAGGACGTGTTTTAATTTATCCAAGCAATCCTCAACATTCATGCCATAAATAAGAACATCATCTATGTAGGCAGTAGCTTTAGTAAATCTAGAAGAGCCTAACACCTTATTCATCATTCGTTGGAAAACTGCTGGTGCATTGGCAAGGCCAAAAGGCATGCGGTTAAATTCATATTGCCCATCAGGCGTAACGAATGATGTAAGGTGTTTAGAATTTTAATCTACACAAAGTCTTTGCTTCCCGTTTTTCTTTTTAACTAGAACAATAGGGCTTGCGTATTCTGATGTTGAGTCTCTAATGATACCAGCCTCTAACATTTTGTCAATCATTTCTCTAACCTTTTCGCGTTCTGCATGGGACAGTCTATATGGTCTTTACACTACTGGTGTTTTACTATTTAGTTCTATATTCATTTCAGTTGCATTTGTGCATCCTAAATCCTGAAGAGACTTTGCAAAACAATGTTTGTACTCGTTTAGAATCTGTAAGAGCTTAAGTTTATGTGTAGATCGTGGATGTCTATATTTGTAATATTGTTGGCACATAATTTGGAAGAAGACATAGAAGTAATGCAGTTAATCATTTCAACTGGAAAAGCTCGAGCGATAACTGTATTCTGAACAATATATTATTGACACAACGGTACAAGCCACCATTAACAATATACTGCTGAACCGGTTTACCTATTATTTTACTATCCAACAAAATATAACCATCGTAATCACCCTGAACCACAGCCTTAACAGATGAAATTCCAAAACGTGTAACAGTTTTCATTGTTCTATCACTTATTCCGTGAATAATACAGTCAACCCCACGTTTTCCCGTTATGTCACATTGATTTACAAGTGCTAATTTTTCATAAAAATAATTTTGTATCAATTCATTAAACCTACTTTTACGTCTAAGCATTTCTTCCAAGGATTGGCCATAGTTATATTCATGTGGGAATGCGCTAGTTAATTTGACTTGCCATTCGTCCCAAGTAAATAATATAGTACTAAGGCTTTCGTACCAACGCTTGGCCAATCCTTGCAATTTTTGCATAGCGAAATGGATAGTAGTCTTTTCATCCCAGCCATAGACAGCAGCGCATTCGTTAACCTTTTTTAGCCATATATCTATTCTTTGATTGTTAGATGACGGATCAAATTCCGGTAAAATATTTTTGTAATCATTACTTCTATTGGTGGCTGGTGTCTGTGGCTGCGAGGTAATCGATTGAATAAACTTTAAAACATCGTCCGTGGACATACGGGGGCTCACTGACCTTCTGTTCAACTCGTTTACGTCTCGCTCCTGACGCTCTTGGCCGCTGCGACGCGAGGACTCGCGGTCGACGCGCTCCCGGCTGCTGGAGCGCAAGTACTCATGGTCGTCATGCTCGCGGCGTGGTCTACTTCTGCAGCGAGAGGACTCGCGGTGCGGCCTATTGCTGCGTCACGACGACTCGCGGCTATCACACTTGTGGCGTAGCCTGCTGCTGCGTCGCGGGGACTCGCGGCTGTCACGCTCACGGCGTGGCCTGCTGCTGTATCGCGAGGACTCGCAGCTGTCACGCTCGTGACATGGCCCGTTGCTACGGCGCACAAATCTGCCGCACTCTCGGCGCGGTGTTTGAAGTCTGCGTGGCCGTTTCTTGTCCTGACTACAGCTGCGACTTCTGTGTCTGTCGAGTCGGGACCTCCTCCCTTGTCGTAGCAAACGCTGATGTCCACGACGTCGGGGATGGTCGCTTTCATCACTCGAAGTAGACTGGCTTCTCCTGTGGTCCTCAAGTCGTCTCTTTCGCGATTCGTGTTCCATTGCGTCTCAAACACACAAAAAGTGGAATGCTTTAGTATATGATACCACTAAAAGAAGAGAAATACAGTTGAAGTTTTCAAATAAACAAAAGCAATTTTGTAGGCGTGTACGTGTCACTTCTGATATGTAATAAAAACTCTAGATCACAATTATAATACTTTATTTTAACAGACATCTTTTAATAATAATTATTAAATCACCTCCAACTAAGAGTAATTAACATTAGGTCTAACTCACTGTGAGCACGTTACATCAATACAGCAAATAATTATAATAAGTATAAGAAATTCTTAAAGTGACTTACCAGTATAACCTGCCGAGGTCAACGTTGATACCAGAATCCGCCAAATAGGGCTCAAACCCTCTATTTTATACCCAGGTATTCCCGCCAACCCCCGCCAATTGCTATCAACGCCGAACTCTATTGAGGGAAGTCAAATGCAACTGTTTTATTTTAACAGCACTAGAAAAAATCTTAACATACTCTCAATAAAATTACCCTTGAATAAAATTTATAGCAATTGCAATAAAGTATTACTTCCTTTTAATCAACAGTTTTACAAAAATCCAAAAACAACCTTAATAAACATAGCATAATTATTCATCGTTTTATAATGACATTTGTTGATTTTAGCCGTCTTATTTTAATTTGTAATCATTTACTTTACATTACATCCTGAGAATCATAAACTAAATGACTCCTAAAAAATATTGTTTTTAATTTTCAAATTAAACATTACATTTCTAAAATAAAATTGACCTAACACTCGGTTCACATTGCTAATAATAATTTTTCATCTTACAAATTATAACTGATTAAATCTTACTCTTTTATTAAACTGATTAAATATTACTCTCTTACGAGGTCTTCTCGATTACGCTGATCGTCCTTCAACCTCAATTACTTTACAAATTTTAAATCTCAATCATTTACAAGGTCTTCTCGATTACGCTGATCGTCCTTCAACCTCAATTACTTTACAAATTTTAAATCTCAATTATTTACAAGGTCTTCTCGATTACGCTGATCGTCCTTCGACCTGAATTACTATACAAATTCCAAATCTCAATCATTTACAAGGTCTTCTCGATTGCGCTGATCGTCCTTCGACCTTTATTCTTAAAAATGTAAAATTGGTGAAATCAAAATAATATTACTAAAGATAATTAATTCATTTATCATCAATACTGTTACTTTCATCAATACTATTAACATCATCAACATCATTATGTACATCAAGGGCAGCAATATTAACCCAAGGTAACATGCGACTTGCGGATACGACTGTTTTACGTTTGTTTTTACTACTAGTTAAGCCTGGAATTGTTATCTCATACCGATCATTTCCTAGCACGGAGACCACTCGAAATGGCCCTATATAAGGAGGAACCAGCTTTTTACTTTGACCGTCATTCTTAAAAGAGGTTTTTGTTATTTTTACTAAATCACCTTCATTGAAAATTCGTGCTGGGCGCTTGCGTTTATCATAATACTGTTTTTGTTTAATCTGTTCATTATCTATTCTATCCTTAACTTCATGCCTTATATCGGTAACGGCAGTATTATCACGAGTTTCAGATCGCACTTCATTAAGAATAGGTTCTATCTCACTATTCATACGGGTTCCAAACATTATTTCTGCGGGGGTTCTACCAGTAGTTTTTTGGATACTATTATTAAGGCCCCATTGAATTCTACCCACCTTCTCATCCCAACATCGCAATTTAAGTTTTGAGCTGTAAGAGCGTTAAGAACAGTCCTATTGTAGCGCTCTACCTGGCCATTCGATTGAGGGCTTGCCACAGCATTTAACACGTGTTTGATTTTCCTATCTGTACAAAACTCTTTGAATAATCGCGAAGTAAAACAAGTTCCCCTGTCACTTATTATGCGGTCAGGAGTTCTAAAAACATTAAAAATTTCATCCAAAATTGCAATAGCTGTTTTAGACTTAGTATTTCTTACTGGCTTAATAAAAGCAAATTTAGTAAAAGCGTCTATGATTAATAATATGTAAGAGTTTTGTTTTTTCGACTTTACGAAGGGGCCGAGATGGTCAATATGTAAGGTATGAAATGGATCTTCAATTTTAGTGATGGGGTGTAGTAATCCTTCAGAATTAGCTGATTGTTTTTAGCATAAGCACATTGTAGACAGGCAGCCACGTATTTTTTTTATAAATTTTGTCATTTTTGGAAACCAATATGTCCCCTTTATTCGTTCCATTGTTTTATCTACTCCAAAATGACCAATATCATCATGGTTTAGCTTGCATATTTGCCATCTCGCTCCCTTTGGCACAGCCCATCTTAAATTATTCTTATCACCATCTATTACCTTGTAAATCCTATTATCTTTAATAACATAATTATCACTTATGTGTTTCACTTGTTCTGCATCTATTTTAGAAGTTAATATATCCCTAACTCTTTGTAGCTCTGAATCACCGAGCTGTAAATTTAATAGCCAATCTTCATTATTTATTAACATGACAGTAGGGTATTGTTCTAGCTCATCAGGAATTACTAAATCCGTTGGGTTACGTGACAGGGCATCTACATGTGACATACGAGTACCAGGGCGATATTCTACAGTGCATTGATATTCTTGTAATAACAACCACCAACGCGCTATTCTTGGAATAAGATCTCGTTTAGAGAAAGTAGTTCGTAGGGCACTACAGTCGGTAATTATTTTGAATTCTTTACCAATTAAATAAACCCTAAACTTTCTAAGGCAACAAATTAAGGCCAGGGTCTCCAGCTCGTAAGAGTGAAAATTCTTTTCCTCAGGAGAGGTTTGGCGACTGTAAAAAGCTACTGGTTTAAATGTGTCATTTTCTTTAAGCCGTTGCATTAAAATACCACCTACACCAATTTTGCTAGCATCAGTATGAAGTTGAAGTTTCAGCTGATGGGTCATAAATAGCTAAAATGGGTCTAGTAATAAGTCTACGCTTGAGTTCGTTAAAACAATTATTTTGTTTATCAGTCCAGACAAAATTGACATCCTTTTTTAATAATTTACTCAAGGGATAAGATAACTGTGCAAAATTTTGAATAAACTTGCGGAAGTAACTAACCAATCCGAGAAACTGACGTATACCGTGTTGATTTACAGGCTGAGGAAAATTTTGAACACTTTCTATTTTATGATTACCGGGCTGCACTCCTTCAGAGTTAATTTCATAACCTAGATAATCGATTCGGTCACATAAAAATTCGCATTTATCTAAATTAAGAGTCAAATGGGCGTTTTCTAGTAAATAAAGGACGTGTTTTAATTTATCCAAGCAATCCTCAACATTCATGCCATAAATAAGAACATCATCTATGTAGGCAGTAGCTTTAGTAAATCTAGAAGAGCCTAACACCTTATTCATCATTCGTTGGAAAACTGCTGGTGCATTGGCAAGGCCAAAAGGCATGCGGTTAAATTCATATTGCCCATCAGGCGTAACGAATGATGTAAGGTGTTTAGAATTTTAATCTACACAAAGTCTTTGCTTCCCGTTTTTCTTTTTAACTAGAACAATAGGGCTTGCGTATTCTGATGTTGAGTCTCTAATGATACCAGCCTCTAACATTTTGTCAATCATTTCTCTAACCTTTTCGCGTTCTGCATGGGACAGTCTATATGGTCTTTACACTACTGGTGTTTTACTATTTAGTTCTATATTCATTTCAGTTGCATTTGTGCATCCTAAATCCTGAAGAGACTTTGCAAAACAATGTTTGTACTCGTTTAGAATCTGTAAGAGCTTAAGTTTATGTGTAGATCGTGGATGTCTATATTTGTAATATTGTTGGCACATAATTTGGAAGAAGACATAGAAGTAATGCAGTTAATCATTTCAACTGGAAAAGCTCGAGCGATAACTGTATTCTGAACAATATATTATTGACACAACGGTACAAGCCACCATTAACAATATACTGCTGAACCGGTTTACCTATTATTTTACTATCCAACAAAATATAACCATCGTAATCACCCTGAACCACAGCCTTAACAGATGAAATTCCAAAACGTGTAACAGTTTTCATTGTTCTATCACTTATTCCGTGAATAATACAGTCAACCCCACGTTTTCCCGTTATGTCACATTGATTTACAAGTGCTAATTTTTCATAAAAATAATTTTGTATCAATTCATTAAACCTACTTTTACGTCTAAGCATTTCTTCCAAGGATTGGCCATAGTTATATTCATGTGGGAATGCGCTAGTTAATTTGACTTGCCATTCGTCCCAAGTAAATAATATAGTACTAAGGCTTTCGTACCAACGCTTGGCCAATCCTTGCAATTTTTGCATAGCGAAATGGATAGTAGTCTTTTCATCCCAGCCATAGACAGCAGCGCATTCGTTAACCTTTTTTAGCCATATATCTATTCTTTGATTGTTAGATGACGGATCAAATTCCGGTAAAATATTTTTGTAATCATTACTTCTATTGGTGGCTGGTGTCTGTGGCTGCGAGGTAATCGATTGAATAAACTTTAAAACATCGTCCGTGGACATACGGGGGCTCACTGACCTTCTGTTCAACTCGTTTACGTCTCGCTCCTGACGCTCTTGGCCGCTGCGACGCGAGGACTCGCGGTCGACGCGCTCCCGGCTGCTGGAGCGCAAGTACTCATGGTCGTCATGCTCGCGGCGTGGTCTACTTCTGCAGCGAGAGGACTCGCGGTGCGGCCTATTGCTGCGTCACGACGACTCGCGGCTATCACACTTGTGGCGTAGCCTGCTGCTGCGTCGCGGGGACTCGCGGCTGTCACGCTCACGGCGTGGCCTGCTGCTGTATCGCGAGGACTCGCAGCTGTCACGCTCGTGACATGGCCCGTTGCTACGGCGCACAAATCTGCCGCACTCTCGGCGCGGTGTTTGAAGTCTGCGTGGCCGTTTCTTGTCCTGACTACAGCTGCGACTTCTGTGTCTGTCGAGTCGGGACCTCCTCCCTTGTCGTAGCAAACGCTGATGTCCACGACGTCGGGGATGGTCGCTTTCATCACTCGAAGTAGACTGGCTTCTCCTGTGGTCCTCAAGTCGTCTCTTTCGCGATTCGTGTTCCATTGCGTCTCAAACACACAAAAAGTGGAATGCTTTAGTATATGATACCACTAAAAGAAGAGAAATACAGTTGAAGTTTTCAAATAAACAAAAGCAATTTTGTAGGCGTGTACGTGTCACTTCTGATATGTAATAAAAACTCTAGATCACAATTATAATACTTTATTTTAACAGACATCTTTTAATAATAATTATTAAATCACCTCCAACTAAGAGTAATTAACATTAGGTCTAACTCACTGTGAGCACGTTACATCAATACAGCAAATAATTATAATAAGTATAAGAAATTCTTAAAGTGACTTACCAGTATAACCTGCCGAGGTCAACGTTGATACCAGAATCCGCCAAATAGGGCTCAAACCCTCTATTTTATACCCAGGTATTCCCGCCAACCCCCGCCAATTGCTATCAACGCCGAACTCTATTGAGGGAAGTCAAATGCAACTGTTTTATTTTAACAGCACTAGAAAAAATCTTAACATACTCTCAATAAAATTACCCTTGAATAAAATTTATAGAAATTGCAATAAAGTATTACTTCCTTTTAATCAACAGTTTTACAAAAATCCAAAAACAACCTTAATAAACATAGCATAATTATTCATCGTTTTATAATGACATTTGTTGATTTTAGCCGTCTTATTTTAATTTGTAATCATTTACTTTACATTACATCCTGAGAATCATAAACTAAATGACTCCTAAAAAATATTGTTTTTAATTTTCAAATTAAACATTACATTTCTAAAATAAAATTGACCTAACACTCGGTTCACATTGCTAATAATAATTTTTCATCTTACAAATTATAACTGATTAAATCTTACTCTTTTATTAAACTGATTAAATATTACTCTCTTACGAGGTCTTCTCGATTACGCTGATCGTCCTTCAACCTCAATTACTTTACAAATTTTAAATCTCAATCATTTACAAGGTCTTCTCGATTACGCTGATCGTCCTTCAACCTCAATTACTTTACAAATTTTAAATCTCAATTATTTACAAGGTCTTCTCGATTACGCTGATCGTCCTTCGACCTGAATTACTATACAAATTCCAAATCTCAATCATTTACAAGGTCTTCTCGATTGCGCTGATCGTCCTTCGACCTTTATTCTTAAAAATGTAAAATTGGTGAAATCAAAATAATATTACTAAAGATAATTAATTCATTTATCATCAAAAACTGTTACTTTCATCAATACTATTAACATCATCAACATCATTATGTACATCAAGGGCAGCAATATTAACCCAAGGTAACATGCGACTTGCGGATACGACTGTTTTACGTTTGTTTTTACTACTAGTTAAGCCTGGAATTGTTATCTCATACCGATCATTTCCTAGCACGGAGACCACTCGAAATGGCCCTATATAAGGAGGAACCAGCTTTTTACTTTGACCGTCATTCTTAAAAGAGGTTTTTGTTATTTTTACTAAATCACCTTCATTGAAAATTCGTGCTGGGCGCTTGCGTTTATCATAATACTGTTTTTGTTTAATCTGTTCATTATCTATTCTATCCTTAACTTCATGCCTTATATCGGTAACGGCAGTATTATCACGAGTTTCAGATCGCACTTCATTAAGAATAGGTTCTATCTCACTATTCATACGGGTTCCAAACATTATTTCTGCGGGGGTTCTACCAGTAGTTTTTTGGATACTATTATTAAGGCCCCATTGAATTCTACCCACCTTCTCATCCCAACATCACAATTTAAGTTTTGAGCTGTAAGAGCGTTAAGAACAGTCCTATTGTAGCGCTCTACCTGGCCATTCGATTGAGGGCTTGCCACAGCATTTAACACGTGTTTGATTTTCCTATCTGTACAAAACTCTTTGAATAATCGCGAAGTAAAACAAGTTCCCCTGTCACTTATTATGCGGTCAGGAGTTCTAAAAACATTAAAAATTTCATCCAAAATTGCAATAGCTGTTTTAGACTTAGTATTTCTTACTGGCTTAATAAAAGCAAATTTAGTAAAAGCGTCTATGATTAATAATATGTAAGAGTTTTGTTTTTTCGACTTTACGAAGGGGCCGAGATGGTCAATATGTAAGGTATGAAATGGATCTTCAATTTTAGTGATGGGGTGTAGTAATGTTGATTTACAGGCTGAGGAAAATTTTGAACACTTTCTATTTTATGATTACCGGGCTGCACTCCTTCAGAGTTAATTTCATAACCTAGATAATCGATTCGGTCACATAAAAATTCGCATTTATCTAAATTAAGAGTCAAATGGGCGTTTTCTAGTAAATAAAGGACGTGTTTTAATTTATCCAAGCAATCCTCAACATTCATGCCATAAATAAGAACATCATCTATGTAGGCAGTAGCTTTAGTAAATCTAGAAGAGCCTAACACCTTATTCATCATTCGTTGGAAAACTGCTGGTGCATTGGCAAGGCCAAAAGGCATGCGGTTAAATTCATATTGCCCATCAGGCGTAACGAATGATGTAAGGTGTTTAGAATTTTAATCTACACAAAGTCTTTGCTTCCCGTTTTTCTTTTTAACTAGAACAATAGGGCTTGCGTATTCTGATGTTGAGTCTCTAATGATACCAGCCTCTAACATTTTGTCAATCATTTCTCTAACCTTTTCGCGTTCTGCATGGGACAGTCTATATGGTCTTTACACTACTGGTGTTTTACTATTTAGTTCTATATTCATTTCAGTTGCATTTGTGCATCCTAAATCCTGAAGAGACTTTGCAAAACAATGTTTGTACTCGTTTAGAATCTGTAAGAGCTTAAGTTTATGTGTAGATCGTGGATGTCTATATTTGTAATATTGTTGGCACATAATTTGGAAGAAGACATAGAAGTAATGCAGTTAATCATTTCAACTGGAAAAGCTCGAGCGATAACTGTATTCTGAACAATATATTATTGACACAACGGTACAAGCCACCATTAACAATATACTGCTGAACCGGTTTACCTATTATTTTACTATCCAACAAAATATAACCATCGTAATCACCCTGAATCACAGCCTTAACAGATGAAATTCCAAAAAGTGTAACAGTTTTCATTGTTCTATCACTTATTCCGTGAATAATACAGTCAACCCCACGTTTTCCCGTTATGTCACATTGATTTACAAGTGCTAATTTTTCATAAAAATAATTTTGTATCGATTCATTAAACCTACTTTTACGTCTAAGCATTTCTTCCAAGGATTGGCCATAGTTATATTCATGTGGGAATGCGCTAGTTAATTTGACTTGCCATTCGTCCCAAGTAAATAATATAGTACTAAGGCTTTCGTACCAACGCTTGGCCAATCCTTGCAATTTTTGCATAGCGAAATGGATAGTAGTCTTTTCACCCCAGCCATAGACAGCAGCGCATTCGTTAACCTTTTTTAGCCATATATCTATTCTTTGATTGTTAGATGACGGATCAAATTCCGGTAAAATATTTTTGTAATCATTACTTCTATTGGTGGCTGGTGTCTGTGGCTGCGAGGTAATCGATTGAATAAACTAAAACATCGTCCGTGGACATACGGGGGCTCACTGACCTTCTGTTCAACTCGTTTACGTCTCGCTCCTGACGCTCTTGGCCGCTGCGACGCGAGGACTCGCGGTCGACGCGCTCCCGGCTGCTGGAGCGCAAGTACTCATGGTCGTCATGCTCGCGGCGTGGTCTACTTCTGCAGCGAGAGGACTCGCGGTGCGGCCTATTGCTGCGTCACGACGACTCGCGGCTATCACACTTGTGGCGTAGCCTGCTGCTGCGTCGCGGGGACTCGCGGCTGTCACGCTCACGGCGTGGCCTGCTGCTGTATCGCGAGGACTCGCAGCTGTCACGCTCGTGACATGGCCCGTTGCTACGGCGCACAAATCTGCCGCACTCTCGGCGCGGTGTTTGAAGTCTGCGTGGCCGTTTCTTGTCCTGACTACAGCTGCGACTTCTGTGTCTGTCGAGTCGGGACCTCCTCCCTTGTCGTAGCAAACGCTGATGTCCACGACGTCGGGGATGGTCGCTTTCATCACTCGAAGTAGACTGGCTTCTCCTGTGGTCCTCAAGTCGTCTCTTTCGCGATTCGTGTTCCATTGCGTCTCAAACACACAAAAAGTGGAATGCTTTAGTATATGATACCACTAAAAGAAGAGAAATACAGTTGAAGTTTTCAAATAAACAAAAGCAATTTTGTAGGCGTGTACGTGTCACTTCTGATATGTAATAAAAACTCTAGATCACAATTATAATACTTTATTTTAACAGACATCTTTTAATAATAATTATTAAATCACCTCCAACTAAGAGCAATTAACATTAGGTCTAACTCACTGTGAGCACGTTACATCAATACAGCAAATAATTATAATAAGTATAAGAAATTCTTAAAGTGACTTACCAGTATAACCTGCCGAGGTCAACGTTGATACCAGAATCCGCCAAATAGGGCTCAAACCCTCTATTTTATACCCAGGTATTCCCGCCAACCCCCGCCAATTGCTATCAACGTCGAACTCTATTGAGGGAAGTCAAATGCAACTTCCTTTTCTTTAATACATTGTTTTATTTTAACAGCACTAGAAAAAATCTTAACATACTCTCAATAAAATTACCCTTGAATAAAATTTATAGAAATTGCAATAAAGTATTACTTCCTTTTAATCAACAGTTTTACAAAAATCCAAAAACAACCTTAATAAACATAGCATAATTATTCATCGTTTTATAATGACATTTGTTGATTTTAGCCGTCTTATTTTAATTTGTAATCATTTACTTTACATTACATCCTGAGAATCATAAACTAAATGACTCCTAAAAAATATTGTTTTTAATTTTCAAATTAAACATTTTATTTCTAAAATAAAATTGACCTAACACTCGGTTCACATTGCTAATAATAATTTTTCATCTTACAAATTATAACTGATTAAATCTTACTCTTTTATTAAACTGATTAAATATTACTCTCTTACGAGGTCTTCTCGATTACGCTGATCGTCCTTCAACCTCAATTACTTTACAAATTTTAAATCTCAATCATTTACAAGGTCTTCTCGATTACGCTGATCGTCCTTCAACCTCAATTACTTTACAAATTTTAAATCTCAATTATTTACAAGGTCTTCTCGATTACGCTGATCGTCCTTCGACCTGAATTACTATACAAATTCCAAATCTCAATCATTTACAAGGTCTTCTCGATTGCGCTGATCGTCCTTCGACCTTTATTCTTAAAAATGTAAAATTGGTGAAATCAAAATAATATTACTAAAGATAATTAATTCATTTATCATCAATACTGTTACTTTCATCAATACTATTAACATCATCAACATCATTATGTACATCAAGGGCAGCAATATTAACCCAAGGTAACATGCGACTTGCGGATACGACTGTTTTACGTTTGTTTTTACTACTAGTTAAGCCTGGAATTGTTATCTCATACCGATCATTTCCTAGCACGGAGACCACTCGAAATGGCCCTATATAAGGAGGAACCAGCTTTTTACTTTGACCGTCATTCTTAAAAGAGGTTTTTGTTATTTTTACTAAATCACCTTCATTGAAAATTCGTGCTGGGCGCTTGCGTTTATCATAATACTGTTTTTGTTTAATCTGTTCATTATCTATTCTATCCTTAACTTCATGCCTTATATCGGTAACGGCAGTATTATCACGAGTTTCAGATCGCACTTCATTAAGAATAGGTTCTATCTCACTATTCATACGGGTTCCAAACATTATTTCTGCGGGGGTTCTACCAGTAGTTTTTTGGATACTATTATTAAGGCCCCATTGAATTCTACCCACCTTCTCATCCCAACATCGCAATTTAAGTTTTGAGCTGTAAGAGCGTTAAGAACAGTCCTATTGTAGCGCTCTACCTGGCCATTCGATTGAGGGCTTGCCACAGCATTTAACACGTGTTTGATTTTCCTATCTGTACAAAACTCTTTGAATAATCGCGAAGTAAAACAAGTTCCCCTGTCACTTATTATGCGGTCAGGAGTTCTAAAAACATTAAAAATTTCATCCAAAATTGCAATAGCTGTTTTAGACTTAGTATTTCTTACTGGCTTAATAAAAGCAAATTTAGTAAAAGCGTCTATGATTAATAATATGTAAGAGTTTTGTTTTTTCGACTTTACGAAGGGGCCGAGATGGTCAATATGTAAGGTATGAAATGGATCTTCAATTTTAGTGATGGGGTGTAGTAATGTTGATTTACAGGCTGAGGAAAATTTTGAACACTTTCTATTTTATGATTACCGGGCTGCACTCCTTCAGAGTTAATTTCATAACCTAGATAATCGATTCGGTCACATAAAAATTCGCATTTATCTAAATTAAGAGTCAAATGGGCGTTTTCTAGTAAATAAAGGACGTGTTTTAATTTATCCAAGCAATCCTCAACATTCATGCCATAAATAAGAACATCATCTATGTAGGCAGTAGCTTTAGTAAATCTAGAAGAGCCTAACACCTTATTCATCATTCGTTGGAAAACTGCTGGTGCATTGGCAAGGCCAAAAGGCATGCGGTTAAATTCATATTGCCCATCAGGCGTAACGAATGATGTAAGGTGTTTAGAATTTTAATCTACACAAAGTCTTTGCTTCCCGTTTTTCTTTTTAACTAGAACAATAGGGCTTGCGTATTCTGATGTTGAGTCTCTAATGATACCAGCCTCTAACATTTTGTCAATCATTTCTCTAACCTTTTCGCGTTCTGCATGGGACAGTCTATATGGTCTTTACACTACTGGTGTTTTACTATTTAGTTCTATATTCATTTCAGTTGCATTTGTGCATCCTAAATCCTGAAGAGACTTTGCAAAACAATGTTTGTACTCGTTTAGAATCTGTAAGAGCTTAAGTTTATGTGTAGATCGTGGATGTCTATATTTGTAATATTGTTGGCACATAATTTGGAAGAAGACATAGAAGTAATGCAGTTAATCATTTCAACTGGAAAAGCTCGAGCGATAACTGTATTCTGAACAATATATTATTGACACAACGGTACAAGCCACCATTAACAATATACTGCTGAACCGGTTTACCTATTATTTTACTATCCAACAAAATATAACCATCGTAATCACCCTGAATCACAGCCTTAACAGATGAAATTCCAAAAAGTGTAACAGTTTTCATTGTTCTATCACTTATTCCGTGAATAATACAGTCAACCCCACGTTTTCCCGTTATGTCACATTGATTTACAAGTGCTAATTTTTCATAAAAATAATTTTGTATCGATTCATTAAACCTACTTTTACGTCTAAGCATTTCTTCCAAGGATTGGCCATAGTTATATTCATGTGGGAATGCGCTAGTTAATTTGACTTGCCATTCGTCCCAAGTAAATAATATAGTACTAAGGCTTTCGTACCAACGCTTGGCCAATCCTTGCAATTTTTGCATAGCGAAATGGATAGTAGTCTTTTCATCCCAGCCATAGACAGCAGCGCATTCGTTAACCTTTTTTAGCCATATATCTATTCTTTGATTGTTAGATGACGGATCAAATTCCGGTAAAATATTTTTGTAATCATTACTTCTATTGGTGGCTGGTGTCTGTGGCTGCGAGGTAATCGATTGAATAAACTTTAAAACATCGTCCGTGGACATACGGGGGCTCACTGACCTTCTGTTCAACTCGTTTACGTCTCGCTCCTGACGCTCTTGGCACGCTGCGACGCGAGGACTCGCGGTCGATGCGCTCCCGGCTGCTGGAGCGCAAGTACTCATGGTCGTCATGCTCGCGGCGTGGTCTACTTCTGCAGCGAGAGGACTCGCGGTGCGGCCTATTGCTGCGTCACGACGACTCGCTCGAAGTAGACTGGCTTCTCCTGTGGTCCTCAAGTCGTCTCTTTCGCGATTCGTGTTCCATTGCGTCTCAAACACACAAAAAGTGGAATGCTTTAGTATATGATACCACTAAAAGAAGAGAAATACAGTTGAAGTTTTCAAATAAACAAAAGCAATTTTGTAGGCGTGTACGTGTCACTTCTGATATGTAATAAAAACTCTAGATCACAATTATAATACTTTATTTTAACAGACATCTTTTAATAATAATTATTAAATCACCTCCAACTAAGAGTAATTAACATTAGGTCTAACTCACTGTGAGCACGTTACATCAATACAGCAAATAATTATAATAAGTATAAGAAATTCTTAAAGTGATTTACCAGTATAACCTGCCGAGGTCAACGTTGATACCAAAATCCGCCAAATAGGGCTCAAACCCTCTATTTTATACCCAGGTATTCCCGCCAACCCCCGCCAATTGCTATCAACGTCGAACTCTATTGAGGGAAGTCAAATGCAACTTCCTTTTCTTTAATACATTGTTTTATTTTAACAGCACTAGAAAAAATCTTAACATACTCTCAATAAATATTAAATAAATATGTAATTTTAATAGGATAACTTTCTAATTTTACATACCCTTGAATAAAATTTATAGAAATTGCAATAAAGTATTACTTCCTTTTAATCAACAGTTTTACAAAAATCCAAAAACAACCTTAATAAACATAGCATAATTATTCATCGTTTTATAATGACATTTGTTGATTTTAGCCGTCTTATTTTAATTTGTAATCATTTACTTTACATCAGGGGTGTGACAGTGCAGTTTCCAAATGTGCCGCTTTGGCGCTGCGATCGCCCAACTCATAATCTGTGACGTCGCCTCTACTATAATATAACTCTTAATCTGTGACGTCGCCATTTTGTGACGTATTTTGTTTATTGTGTTGACTAACCGCGTTAAGTGTGCTGATACTTTGTAAATCCTCGCTTCTTGCTTGAGTTGATCCAAATTAATCAATTACTCCGCTGTTTTTTGATACAATATAGCAGTCTTTTATAGTGTGCTACTGTAAAAGCTTGTTTAATTGTCGTTATGGGACTATTGTGTTGCTCCTCAACCAGCGAAACGCATCGGCTTTTTTCTTTCCCAAAGAATGACAATTTAAGAACCCTGTGGATGTCCTTCCTGGTGCCAACTAATTCTATCCTCATCGGCCTATCTAAAGAGCAACTTCTTCGGAAACGTGTTTGCGAAAAACATTTTGATATAGATCAATTTGACGAAGAAGGCAAGAGACTTAGGTATTCCTATCCATGTCTCTTTACGGATGTTGAAATAGAACACGGCGTACCCCTAATGCCCAACGAATCTGGTAAGTTTAACTTCTAATTTTTATATCTAAGTAGATAAAACTACATAATATTTTGTCAGGTATGTCAGGTTTCAACTCATGTAGATGCATTCAAAGACATGTCACAGACAGAGCAGGTAATGTAAAGATGTAAATTATAGCATGATACATCTCGATACATCTTTCTATAGAAATCGTCAGGAGACCACACACAACAGCTATAATGTATATTTTTACATCTTCGTATCTTAAGATACAGAGCTATATGAAAATATTATATATGTATTTACATTTTGATACATCTAATTACATTTCCGTGTAAAATATACATCTCTTCTCTTCATAGGATGTTCAAAAATTTGCAGCTGAAATGTGTTTCAAGGCTACCATTGAAATGTAGGGAAAGATACATTACATTACCTGTTGTGTGTGTGATAGATTAATATAATGTAAAGCTATACATCCCGGGATGTAATGTATATTAATATACATTACCTGCTCTGTGTGTGAACCCCTTAAGACTTTATTAGCATTGAGATTTAAGTTGTGTAGATGCTTGTTAACTTTACCAATGTTTTTTACATATTTTGTGTACCAATAATCTGAAATGCACTCAATTGTTTCAGACCGAAATGCTCTAAGTGATCACAATTATTGCAAAAGAAACTCCGATGAGGATATAAATGTTACTGATGAAATATTGGTCCTCGGAATAGCAGGTAGGTATTCTGTACTATGGCATGTTCAAATTAATTACATGAGTCAGGCTTTTCGCTTGCGTGTCCGGCCAAAATTAAAGAGAGTCCGGCTTTTGTAGAGCCTAGAATCTATAACTTTATATAAAAGTCCTACTTTTAGACGGTTGATGGACACCTAATGAGATGTAAAATTGTAGAGCTATTAGATGTTAAATTGTTTTAACCTAATACTTAGATTTATTGAGCTTTTGATGTTTAGAGCTTTTATGTACTAATGTTCGGCCAAGTTGACTGCCGGCGTTTCGGTCTAGCAACCTGGCAACGCTAAATCTATATGATCATATCAGATCTCTTCCTATGTTTGTTATGTTGTTTTGGTCATCCATTACCATAACCCACTAGGTCTGACTAAGGGCAAGGGCATACGGGGCTACTGCTGTATATGACAGACTAAAATTAGACAGAGTGCTTTTGTGTACTACAAAATAAGGAGCTAATATTAACTTTTAGGCATTCATGTTAATAGAAATTAACAATTTATCTTTTTGTTGTTGTAGGTGATGATATTCATGGACATCCATTATACATACATGAAGTTAATATGGCTGTTAAAAGACAAGGAGGTATGTAAAATAATAACAGCTCGTTATTCAGAACCTTCATTCTCCTAACTTCTAAAATTCTTTATAAATGTGTGTTCTATTTAATGTTAATAATTGTTATTGAAGTGAAAACTTCTTTAGCGGCGTTGAGCACTTTTGTGGGATGGGTAAAAACTGTGAAACTCGCGCCAGATTTTCGTGTTGATCGAAAAACCATACAAAACGCGTAAGACGATTGGAGAGTAGTGTTTTGTGTCGAACTCGAACTCGAACGAAATGTACAGTCGGGGAAATGAGTTGTTTAGAAGAAATGTACAGTCGGGGAAATGAGTTGTTTAGCAGAAATGTACAGTCGGGGAAAATTGTGCTAAGCAGAAATGTACAGTCGGGGAAATGAGTAGTTTAGCAGAAATGTACAGTCAGGGAAATGAGTTGTTTAGCAGAAATGTACGGTCGGGAAAATGAGTTGTTTAGCAGAAATGTACAGTCGGGGAAATGAGTTGTTTAGCGGAAATGTACAGTCGGGGAAATGAGTTGTTTAGCAGAAATGTACAGTCGGGGAAATGAGTTGTTTAGCAGAAATGTACAGTCGGGGAAATGAGTTGTTTAGCAGATATGTACAGTCGGGGAAATGAGTTGTTTAGCAGAAATGTACAGTCGGGGAAATGAGTTGTTTAGCAGAAATGTACAGTCGGGGAAATGAGTTGTTTAGCAGAAATTTACAGTCTGAGAAATGAGTTGTTTAGCAGAATGTACAGTCGGGGAAATGAGTTGCTTAGCAGAAATGTACAGTCGGGGAAATGAGTTCTTTAGAAGAAATGTACAGTCGGGGAAATGAGTTGTTTAGCAGAAATGTACAGTCGGGGAAATGAGTTGTTTAGCAGAAATGTACAGTCGGGGAAATGAGTTGTTTAGCAGAAATGTACAGTCGGGGAAATGAGTTGTTTTAACTAAATTGTTTTAACCTAATACTTAGATTTATTGAGCTTTTGATGTTTAGAGCTTTTATGTACTAATGTCCGGCCAAGTTGACTGCCGGCGTTTCGGTCTAGCAACCTGGCAACGCTAAATCTATATGATCATATCAGATCTCTTCCTATGTTTGTTATGTTGTTTTGGTCATCCATTACCATAACCCACTAGGTCTGACTAAGGGCAAGGGCATACGGGGCTACTGCTGTATATGACAGACTAAAATTAGACAGAGTGCTTTTGTGTACTACAAAATAAGGAGCTAATATTAACTTTTAGGCATTCATGTTAATAGAAATTAACAATTTATCTTTTTGTTGTTGTAGGTGATGATATTCATGGACATCCATTATACATACATGAAGTTAATATGGCTGTTAAAAGACAAGGAGGTATGTAAAATAATAACAGCTCGTTATTCAGAACCTTCATTCTCCTAACTTCTAAAATTCTTTATAAATGTGTGTTCTATTTAATGTTAATAATTGTTATTGAAGTGAAAACTTCTTTAGCGGCGTTGAGCACTTTTGTGGGATGGGTAAAAACTGTGAAACTCGCGCCAGATTTTCGTGTTGATCGAAAAACCATACAAAACGCGTAAGACGGTTGGAGAGTAGTGTTTTGTGTCGAACTCGAACTCGAACGAAATGTACAGTCGGGGAAATGAGTTGTTTAGAAGAAATGTACAGTCGGGGAAATGAGTTGTTTAGCAGAAATGTACAGTCGGGGAAAATTGTGCTAAGCAGAAATGTACAGTCGGGGAAATGAGTAGTTTAGCAGAAATGTACAGTCAGGGAAATGAGTTGTTTAGCAGAAATGTACGGTCGGGAAAATGAGTTGTTTAGCAGAAATGTACAGTCGGGGAAATGAGTTGTTTAGCGGAAATGTACAGTCGGGGAAATGAGTTGTTTAGCAGAAATGTACAGTCGGGGAAATGAGTTGTTTAGCAGAAATGTACAGTCGGGGAAATGAGTTGTTTAGCAGATATGTACAGTCGGGGAAATGAGTTGTTTAGCAGAAATGTACAGTCGGGGAAATGAGTTGTTTAGCAGAAATGTACAGTCGGGGAAATGAGTTGTTTAGCAGAAATGTACAGTCGGGGAAATGAGTTGTTTAGCAGAAATTTACAGTCGGGGAAATGAGTTGTTTAGCAGAATGTACAGTCGGGGAAATGAGTTGCTTAGCAGAAATGTACAGTCGGGGAAATGAGTTCTTTAGAAGAAATGTACAGTCGGGGAAATGAGTTGTTTAGCAGAAATGTACAGTCGGGGAAATGAGTTGTTTAGCAGAAATGTACAGTCGGGGAAATGAGTTGTTTAGCAGAAATGTACAGTCGGGGAAATGAGTTGTTTAGCAGAAATTTACAGTCGGGGAAATGAGTTGTTTAGCAGAAATGTACAGTCGGGGAAAATTGTGCTAAGCAGAAATGTACAGTCGGGGAAATGAGTTGTTTAGCAGAAATGTACAGTCGGGGAAATGAGTTGTTTAGCAGAAATGTACAGTCAGGGAAAATTGTGCTAAGCAGAAATATACAGTCGGGGAAATGAGTTCTTTAGCAGAAATGTACAGTCGGAGAAATGAGTTCTTTAGCAGATGCGCTGATTAAGGCCGCGTTTCCACCTGCAAGACAACTGTCGCGAGAAGTGTCTGTCAGTCTGTCTGACAGCAGCTTTTTTTTTCGATTGTCGATATTTTTTAATCGATAAAGGGTTTCGATTAATTAATTAAAATTTAAAACGATCGTTTTTTTTTTATTATTTTTTTTAAATCGATTTTCATAAAAAATGCGTTGAAAAAATAATGCGCAACGTTAATAATCAAGTTTTCACTTCTGCCGGCACTCCCGGAGTGCAACCCATCTTTTATTTACAGATGTGACAGACCAGCCTTCATGCTCCTTCAGCAAGCCTTTAGATATAGAAATCCCTACTCTTTCTGAACATACAGGTTAGTAAACCTTTTTGTTCTGGTCAATTATAATAATTTACCTGAACCCTGCACAACATACCCCGTGGAGTCTCTCGGACTCCCAGAAACAAAATGGTAAACTTAACCCATCAATCCCCAAGCGACAGCCGGCTGCAGCATAACAATTGGAAATCTATTGTCTGCGATTCCCACAATGGAGGTATTATTAATATGAAACAAGAACATTTTAAAAGTGAAATACTTATTATTTTTGTTAATTATTTAATTGGTTTTAATCTACGAAAAATAAAAACTAAGGAAAAGTAACTCCGTCAAAAAACATATTCTACACCTTTTCAATACATTTGCAATATTTAGGTGGCCTTCAGGCTGATGATACATGGCAGTTTAAAAGGAACCAAATTTAAAATGGTAATAGTATGGGAGTTACGTTTCCTTAGTTTTTATTATTTGTAGGAATATTAAAATTTAATGCCATTGTTTATTGCACTATGGAACAATAAACCAATATTTTTTTCAGAAAATGAAATTGTAAAAACTACAGAAAGAAAACGCAGTTATGAAATAAGGATTAAGAGGTTTAAAGGTATTATTTTTATTACTTTATGCATATCAGTATTATAATATTATGAGAATGACTGTCTGTCTGTATTTTAACTATTGAACTTCTGAACTGATTTAGATAGACTTGGTATGCAACTGCTAAACAGACTATGTAGAAATTTCTTCTGTAGATACTTTTACTTATAAAAAGTATTTAAAGTAATAATAAGCATGTTTACAAAAGTGTTAATATAATGATGGGATACATGAGGAATTTAGAAAACTCCTTGTAATTTATTATATCTATGATAAAAAATGAAATGCTAATTTATGTGTGTACAAAGATCAGATTTAAAATTTTCCTAAAGTAAACCAAGCATAAAATTATAATAGACGGTTCACATTATCCCTATCCATGGGGTATTGTATAGTGCCTAAGCAAATTATAAGTTGTCTAAGCATTGTTTAAAATTCCATGTATAATATGCATTATGCATGTAACATATGAAAAAAATTTATACAGGTATGCTTTTACAGGTTTGGCTGTGAAAACAAACAACTTCAGGGAAACCAAATTTGTCAAGCGAGTGAAAGAAATAACTTCAAATAGATCTATAATATTTAAAAACTTTGGCTGTCTAAGCAAACAGGCACAAACATTTTTATTTATGCAACTGAAGCTATGTAGCAAAAATAAAATGGCGAGAAGATTTAACTTGGATGAAAAACTAACTGCCTTGGTATTATGGAAGCAAAGCCCAAAATCTTACAGATTATTGGAAACTATGTTTGCTTTGCCAAATAAAAGAACATTAAATCGCCTTACAGAAAAAATGTTTATAGAACCAGGCGTTCTAGAGTTTTTAAATATATTGAAAACAAAATAAGGAATTGGAAGTCGCAACAGAAATTATGCACAATAGTTTTTGACGAAATTGCATTAACGCCACATTTAGCATTTAATGAAAAACATGATGAAATATTCGGGCTAGTTGATGTAGCTGGAGACAAAAAAATGCGATTTTGTGACCACGCTTTAGCTTTTATGACCAGAGGAGTGTGCTCATCGTGGCGCCAAACTGTCGCATTTTATTTTTATGAAGGGACTGTGGTCTGTGTCACAGCTTCACTGCAAAATATTTTAAAACAACTTGTGGAGCAGGTGGCATTATGTGGATTGATAAAACTGGGACTAGTATGTGACCAAGACACAACATTTAGATCAGCTATTAAACATCTAAAAGAGATGACCATTCAATATTGTATAAAACAAAATGAAAAAGATGGTAAGTGTTACATTTAATAATAATTAACAAAATCTTAAAGTAGTTAGACTGTTTTCTGCAATAATAATATAATGGTCAGGGCCCCCGCTACCATTTATGTGCAACGTGTGCAATGCACACGGGTGCCATCCTCTAGGGGCGCCAAATCGCCATCTTTAAGGGCGCCAAAACCAAGGACCCAAAAAATTTGCCTAAAAGGGCGCCAAAATCCTTTTTTTACACACAGGCGCCAGTAGCCCTTACGGGGGCCTTAATAATGGTTATTTAAAATTTATTCAGCATAAAGTATGCTGTGCTGCTATGTAGTATGCACTTAATAATGTATGTTTACATTTCAGATGGTACAATTATCATAGCTGGGTACAGCTTGAGTGTACAGTACTCCAAAATTAATAATGCGCATGAGTGACCGTGAATAATGACCGTGTTACAAAAGCTACAGGAATATCACGACGAACTTTGACTGATACATGTATCATAAACGCAATGCAAATAGAAAATGCAATATCGTCTACCGTCGCTCGGGAAATACGACCGTTTCCGACAAATTTCAGAAACTTCTATGCGCATTATCACTTTTGGAGTACTGTATTTTTCGACCCACCTCATCTTTTAAAAGGTGTAAGAAATAACTTCTTGAATAAAAATATAATTTGGAAGGGTAAAACAGCCACATGGAAGGATATCCAATTTATTTACGATTTGGATAGCAAGGGCACTACCTAAACTAACGGCTCATCATGTTCAGCCAGAGAAAATTAAAAAAATGAAGGTCAGTGTGGCTGCCCAAGTGTTAAGTGCTTGGACCGCAGCCATGCTAAAATATACAAATACACTCAGTAAGTGAATATCAAACTTTTTTCTAACATGAGAGATGGATAGAGTAAGTTTAAAATAAAGCAACACACCACATCCACAATAATACTGTGTAGTGTACAGTAATGTAGAAAAGTTGGTGTTTTGTATCCAAAGCTTTTTTTTCTACAGGATGTTGAAGATTGTTGTTTATAGAATTTTTAGCACACCAGGGGGGTTTGCCAAAATTTTTTCGTTTTCGCTTCGCTATAGAATCGCCGATGAAAATGTATGGAAGTGACATAAGCGTTCATTAATATGATGTTGACGTTCGACTCGTCCAATGTCAATTCCATACATTTTGATCGGCGATTCTATAACGAAGCGAAAACGAAAAAGTTTCGGCTAAACCTTCCTCCTAATATTCCTCGTCCCACTAATCTTAAATCTATTTTATCGTTAGTATATTCTCCATTTATATACACCTTATGCTCGTTCATTGCTCGTAATCATATTGGGCTCTAGGTGTAATAAGAATTCTCTTCCTTTTATTTAATATATTATTACTTATGTACTTATGTTTATGTATTCCGTGTATATTTAAAGGTTAAGAAACAATATTTTGCTTTATATTTGCTTGGTCTGGTATTTTCTGTTTTATCTTGTATTTGCATGGTCGCATGAAGTCATCACTCATTACCCGTGCCCAGTGCATGGAAATCAGTTTTCGTTTTAACTGTACATATTTTTCGCCTCAACTCTGACGCTGGCAACTCCTAAATGGGGAGGCTTACCCCAAAAGAAGAAGAAGATAACGAAGCGAAAACGAAAAAGTTTTGGCTAAATGGCCAGGCCATTTAACTAGTTAGTACCTTCTAATATTTAGCTCACTACAGTTTCTAATTCTGTATATTTAATTTTCAGATCAGCATTACACGGGCAGCAGCAGCAGCATGGAAACTACAGCAGAAGTTGTTGCATTTTTCAAGCTTTTTGATAGCGTAAACTGCTATCCTGGTGGTGCTATCAAAGGAAAATTAAGAAAAGCAGTTAAAGTAAATTCCCCACATATGCAGTTTTGGACAGAAGCCATTAAAAAATTAAATCAGTTGAAATTTGAGGACACATCTAGTAAACTCGCCATACAATCCGGGAAACCTCGATATGTACGGGTCCCTTCCGTAGATGGTTGGATTACAACATTAGAGAGTTTTATTAGGTTAACTAAAATATTATTTGAAAAATATGCCGTAGAATATTATTATCCTCGATACATTAATCAGGACCCACTGGAAAATTATTTAGGACGTGTAAGAGCTCTAAATTATCGACATGTTAACCCAGACGCAAACACTTTTATTTAGGTATGCTTATAAATCATTACTGTTTTCAAACTTGTTAAGTCCACATTCAAGATTTGCTAACTGTGAAGTGGATAACGGAGACAACTTAATTGACATACAATTTTTATTTGAAGAAGATAATAATGAAAATTTTGAAGAAGAAAATAATGAAAATATTAATTATTCATCCACTTCACAGGAAAGAAAGAGTGTAAGACCCGCTCTGAGCGGGTCTATATCAAAGGATGAGGTTATTTTTGGCTGGTTTAAGGCTGGTTATATTTGCAGAAAAATGACGAAAAATGTAAAATGTTCAAAATGTATAGAGACTTATACAAATAGTTCTACAGGGGATGATATTTATTCATATATACGGCATAGAGAATACAAATTGTTAAAAAACAATAATTTAGTTTATCCTAGTCATAAACTTTTAATGTTGTATAGAGATGCCGCTTCACATATTCATAATTTTTTAATTAAAAAATGCTTGTCAAAAAGGAATAGGGGCAACTCTAAGAAAAAAATTAGAAAATTTAGAGTTTTCCTGGTTAGGGTGTCAGTATGTGCACTCAGATTTGTTAAAAAAAATATTTATAAATTATGTGATCAGGCTTCATGTCCACAACTGGAGCAATATACTTAGTAAAATTTTAAAGGGAGACATTGAAGAAAACTATGTTACAAAAATGTCTAACATTCATAAAATTGCTTTTCATAAAAATTAAATATATAAGACCAACAAGTTATGAAAAAAGGCAATAAATAAATGATAAAACTTAAGCTGGTTTTATTTTTAAAATACATAATCAAAATAGCTGCAGTAACCAGAGCTATTATACTACCTATAAAACATTTTATCGATAAAGTAGGCACCTCACTAGTATCGACATCTGGATTATCGATCGTTTCAAGCTCTATATGACGTTTCATACTGATGATGCTGGCAAAATGACAAACGCTACACAAGCGCCAAAACGGAACAATGTGAAACTAGGGAAAACATCACTGTCGCATCTGTTACGAAGTAACTAGTTCTTGATCTGTGCTCAGATACTTTCAGTTTTCTTACAGGAAGTGAGGACTTAATTGCAATCATCTTAACAAAGTATTTCTTAGCTAACATGAGTCGTCTCAAGAATAAAGGAGGTATACAAGTTCCAACTTCCATTGAGTTTATCGGGGTGGATTTCATCGCACCAGTTATAATGCGCAGCGCTTGATTTTGAATTATATCTAACTTTTTTAGAAGACTAGCGCTAGCACTAATATATGCTAAGCAACTATAGTCAAAGTGGCTCCTAACTAAACTTTTATACAACATTGAGAGAATTTTTGGATCAGCACCCCAAAAAACTCCTGCTAAGCATCTCAATATGTTGAGTCGCTGGTAAGCTTTATTACATATATAATCTATATGTTTATTAAATTTGAGTTTGTCATCTAAAACTATACCTAGAAATTTATGTTCATTTACTATTGAGATTACTTCATTATTACATTTAACTTGAACATTACATTGACTTTTACCAAAAGTCATAACTGAACTTTTTGAAGAATTAATATTTAGTTTTAGTTCGTTATTGTAATAATTTAACAGTTGCTTAAGAGCTAAATTAATATTACAATTGGCCGAGCGTAGTAGACGATTAATACAATATATAACAATATCATCAGCATATTGTAGAACATTAACACCTAATACTTTTACATATTTACAAATTTGTGATGTATATAAATTATACAGGATTGGAGACAATATTGCTCCTTGCATTAAGCCTTTATGTGCAAATTTTGGACCATGTAGTATATCATTAAATTTCACATAGACAAGACGGTGATTCAAGAATCTATATATCCAATTTAAAAATCTACCAGGAATGCCCAATTCACTTAAAACCTTTATAAGTACAGACAAATTAACATTATCGTATGCTCCTTGCACATCTAAAAATACACAAATTGCATTTGAATGAGCCATTAAAGAATTCTTAATATCATTAAGAAATGAAACAAAGCCGTCAACTGTACTTTTTCCTTTACGGAAACCTAGCTGAAATCTGGTAATATTGAATTAGTTTCTGTAAAGTAGTCTAACCTAACTTTTATCATATTTTCAAAAACTTTTCCTATGCATGAAGTGAGTGATATTTGACGGTAAGAATTATGATCATGGATTGGCTTATCTTCTTTCAGAATGGGCAAAACACACTGAGTTTTCCACTCGTCGGGAACAACTAGTTTGGACCATAAGTGATTGTAGATATTAAGAAGAACTACTTGTGCGTTTTTGTGTACATTTTTAATCATTAAATATGGTAAATTATCCAGTCCAGGAGTAGAATCTCTTCTTGACATTAAGGAACTATGAAATTCATCCCAGCTAAAATCTTTCATGAAAAAGTTGAAATATTCACTATCATTATTACTTTTAAATATATCTTCTAATGAACTGTCACATACTTCATCATTTGTAAATTTGTCTAAAAATTCTGGTACAAAACTATCACATTTACTATTTATGCTAGAATCTACACGCTTATATTTTTTGATAAAATTCAAAATATTTGTGACTGGGGTGGATCTATTAAATGTAGAGCATAAATTTTGCCAACTTTTTCTCTTTTCCTCTTTTATAATCCTTTTTTTGAATGCATCTAATCTCTTATAATTTATATAATTTTCCATACTCAAATTATTTCTATATTTTTCCAAAGCTTCTCCACAATCCTTTACAGCCCTATCACAAATATCATTCCACCACGGAGCAGGTACCCTTTTTTAATTTTTTTTAGATGAATTAGTTATTATAATTTTTGGAACACATTCATCTCTTAAAGTGTTTAGTAGATCACAGAAATGATTATAACTTTCTAAAGGATTTTGTAAATTATATTCAAAATCTTGAAATAAATCATTTGACATATTAAAGAACTTATCCCAGTTAGCTTTTTTGAATAAATACTTATTTACATTTTTATTTATGTCATATTGCATAGGAGAAGTATTAAGTTTTGTAAAAGTTGGAAAGTGATAACTTCCCAACGGATCCTCACCGACATACCATTCACAATAGGGAGCCAGCTCTGGGCTCACTAGTGTAACATCAATTGCAGAAGTGTTATTGTTTGGTCTACTTACTGTAGTAGCACAACCTGTATTTAAAATACATAAATTATATTCATCTATAACTTCATACAAGTCTCGTCCTCTTGTATTATTTATTGTACAACCAAAAGCTATGTGATGGGCGTTACAATCACCCGATATGATAATAGGTTTAGGAAGATTGTTAATTATTGTTTTTTAATTTTGTTATATTAATTTTGTTTCTAGGTGGACTGTAAATGCAAAGGATTGTAATGGAACCTATACCTGTTTCTATGGTTATAGCAATACAGACTGTATATCTTGATAATTTGGAGTCGGATGCTGCACATACTTTATAGAATTCCTAATAATTATTGCCACTCCTCAGTGTTCATTTGAAGCATTTTTAAAAATGAAATTATACCCAGGGAAATGAATCCGAGGACTTGAAGTTTTCAGCCATGTTTCATTTAATAAAGCTATATCTATTTCTTTATCTATTAAGAGTGATTGAAGTAAATGTTTTTTATTATTTAAACTCTGGATGTTATGCTGTACAATATTAATACTATCCATTACTTATTAAAGTTTTTAATGAATGTTTAATATGTGTTGTAGTATTAATCTCATTAGAATTTCCTATACTTACAAAGTGCTTATTATGGCTTCTAAAATTTTTTGATTATTAATAATGTCCTGGGCTGATATCTTTTCTGGTACAATTTTAACATTTTGAGGTTTAGTTTTTGTCAGAGGTGGGAAAGATGTTAAATTATTTGTTATGTCTGCATAAGTAGAATTATTATTTCTCAAAGATATGTTTTTCTTAATTTTAGAAGCCTTAATTGGGCACTCCTTAAAAATAGCTAGGTGATTACCTCCACAGTTTTTACATTTTAAAACTTCTGATGCACATTCTTTATAGGAATGATTCTCTGCACATTTAGAACATGCTTGTTCATTAAAACAATATTTTGCAGAGTGATTGAAAAGTAAGCATTTAAAACATTGTAGAACTGGAGGTATATAATTATGAACCTTATATCTCCATCCATCTAAGAAATAGGCTACTTGACATATATTTAATTTCATTGAAAAAATGCATATTTCTAGTAGAACTTGGCCTAGGAAACTGTATTTCACCCTTATCGTGAAATAAAAGCTTATGATTGATAAATAAAGTCGATTTGAAAATATGATTTTATGAAAATAGGAATTGTACTGACGAAAACGCTTTTGCGGTACTTCCGATCTGGATGTGACGTCATCCCATTTGTAATTTAATATCTTTTATGTATCGCGCTCGTTATATGTAAGTTTATTTGTACATAAATAATATGAATAAGCCTAGAAAGATTTATAAAATGTATTTTCTTGAATAATTCAAATAAAACATCAGTTTTATATATTATCTCCATTCATTGTAGTTAGGAAATGAAATGGCCAAAACTTTTCTACAAAAGTGTTCAACATTAGAAATGATTTCTAAATTATTTTTTAATTTTTTAAGCACTGTTAGACTCGTACATTTAGCACATAAAACTTTTTTTCAATAAAGAAAGTATAAAATACAAAAAACATGACGTCACACTATGGCGGTACAATGGCGGACAGTGTTTTCGGCGCCATATAAAAGGCATATTTTTCGATCAACATTTTTATGGGTTTCTACTGTTTAAAATATTAAAATATTAGTTTTTTTAGTAAAAATGAATGATTAGGAACCGATTAGAATGAAGAAAAAAAATAGGTCAAGTAGCCTATTGCATTGTGGTTATACAGTGCCAGAAAAGGTAACAGTAGGTAATAGTATTTAACGGAACAAATGTATTATTTTCTTTTTTCATAAATCTACTTATACCAGTTATGTCAATATCGCTACTTATTTTTTCAAATAAATCCGTATTACTAATTTCCTTAGGAATGTACCTAACTACCCCAACCCTTTCCACAGAGGCTGCTGGGATATATGCTCTTAGATTGTTTTCTTGAATAAATGATGCATTGAGGAAATCATTAGCCAATGCCGCTTGTTTGAAAGTTATTTTTATTTTGCGGGCGCTTATTCTAGCTCTTTCATAAACTCCTTTTGCGTTTTTGAAAATTTTCGAAAGGCTAAGGGGGTTCATGTTTCCTATTTTTGTATCATTACAATGTTCGACTTTTTTGTCGACTTGTTTGTTCGACGATTGTCAGGATATTTTCTAGAATACGAAGGCTTACTAAAGGGTTTGTACTTATCGCCTGAGATATCATCTATTTTCCTTTTCGTCGATGACGAAGATTTATAGTTCGCTCTCGTCCTGCATATACTATATAAAAGTACTTTTAAAGTACTTTTAATGTATAAAAACTATTAAATACGATTTTTCCAAATTGTTAAAAAAAGGCGCCTTCCTCTTCCCGCCAAAAACAGCAAGTCAAAGGAACAAATGTCAAAAGAGTGTTGCTATTGCTAAAATAAAAAGTTTCGCCTCCTAACTTTTTAATTTGATTGTCAAACAGTTTCCATTTAGTAACTAGATGGCGTATGGGTAGACAACTATCGGTAATACCACCAATAATTGCTACAAAACTGGGCAAAAGAATGTAAAACTTGATTTCAATTTGAAAACGACGCCATAATATTCCAATGACTAGGTTAACAAAGTTATTACAACGATGTTTTAGTTTCAACTCACGGAAGAAATAGCCCTATTTACCGATATTCACACCAAATATCACAGGAATTATACATTTTGGTTTTGACAACATTTTATCTGCACTTGTGCCAGTAAACGGGTATTTCATGGCTAATATTTTACCAATAATGAACATCAAAGACCCAAATAACACAATTTGGGAAAAAATAATAAAAACCACACCAACAATAAAAAGTAGGAGTTTGAAAGTGACATGCCCATGACATGCCCGCCAAAACTCTATCAGTTGTCAGTTTGACAATTTGCGTGTTCCTAAACTGTTACCAGTATACTGACCTAATCGCTTAGGCCAATGATCGCTTAGGTTTAAGATATTTTGATTTATGCCACACTTGACAGTACACTGATATTTTTTAGAAACAACCAATATGTATCCGTGATGCCAACCACGGCTTCAAATAACGTTATTTTTTCATAACGTTACTGCTTCAAGGGCTTAAATAACGTTATGAAAATTTACCCGATATTAAAAATAACGTTAAAAATTGATATTAATAACGGTTAATGTTATAACGTTATATAGGATTTATAACGGTAAATATATGTTCTTTGATAACGTTATAGTCCGTCAAGAAAGTCATGACAGGCGGGAAAATTTTCTAAATTTTTTTCTTTGTATTTTTTCTTTGTATTTTCACACAAATCTCGCAAAAAAGTGGGCTGCGAGTGAGATTTAGTGCACCGTGCACGATCGCATACCTGGTACCAGAAAATAACGTTATTATTATAACGATATTTTTTCGTTTAAACAACGAAAAAATATCGTTATAATAATAACGGTAAATATAACGTTATTTTACTAAATATCGTTAAAAAAATAACGTTATCTGGCTACCATTATGAAAATAACGGTACGTAACGATATTTTTTCTGTTATTCGATAACGTTATGAAGCCCTGATGCCAACCTACAGATAATTTCAGATCGGTGGGGAACCAATAGAAAATCTAGCAAGTGTCTATCGTCGCGCCGTCTGGTGGAGATTAAAAATAAGAAAACCTCTCATTTAAGTTGAATGGACTGTATCTCGGGAATAAAGACGGGAAAAGCAGATAATTTCACCAACCTCAGTTTGGTTCCGTAGCTTCGCTTCGAGGGCCCTCTTCTCTTCTTTTCTTGACACAGATTTACACACACACACACTCATTCACACTTGGCTGATTAAATAGTTCTATAGGCTATCGCGCATAGTAACGACGTAGAAGTCGATTTTTTTTTAGGCGGCGCGTTCGAGCAGAGATTCGTTCTGAGAGGCTCGTTTTTGAATACTGACACTCGCGAAGACGACACTGCTTTTTATATAGGTAGGGACGCTCTCGCCGCGTGATTCGTAAACTAGGATTTTTTATTTTTCTACCTTCATTCACAAAAAAGTATTAAATTTTTGAATTCGAGTTCGTTCATCGGTCATATAGCTAGTATAATATAATATGCAGATAATATACAGAATTCATAAATATAATTTTCATAATAAACATACTTAATAATGAGATAGAAATTTCTTGTAACAATAATAGGCTACTTGACATATATTTAATTTCATTGAAAAAATGCATATTTCTAGTAGAACTTGGCCTAGGAAACTGTATTTCACCCTTATCGTGAAATAAAAGCTTATGATTGATAAATAAAGTCGATTTTAAAATATGATTTTATAAAAATAGGAATTGTACTGACGAAAACGCTTTTGCGGTACTTCCGATCTGGATGTGACGTCATCCCATTTGTTATTTAATATCTTTTATTTATATGTAAGTTTATTTGTACATAAATAATATGAATAAGCCTAGAAGGATTTATAAAATATATTTTCTTGAATAATTCAAATAAAACACCAGTTTTATATAATTATTATCTCCATTTATTGTAGTTAGGAAATGAAATGGCCAAAACTTTTCTACAAAAGTGTTCAACATTACAAATGATTTCTAAATTCTTTTTCAATTTTTTAAGCACTGTTAGACTCGTACGTTTAGCACATAAAACTTTTTTCAATAAAGAAAGTATAAAATACAAAAACATGACGTCACACTATGGCGGCACAATGGCGGACAGTGTTTTCGGCGCCATATATAGGGCATATTTTTCAATCAACATTTTTATGGGTTTCTACTGTTTAAAATATTAAAATTTTAGTTTTTTAGTGAAAATGAATGATTAAGAAGCGATTAGAATGAAGAAAAAAAATAGGTCAAGTAGCCTATTAGAGCTTGATGACCTCAAGGAGCTTATTCTTTTGTAAGAAACATGCCCATTTTTATGGAATCCGAAAGATAACAATAATCCGTCTTGTTTTGACTTTTGCATGCGTTAAGTTTTTAACGCGCATGTGAGTATTATTGCTTATGCTGCTTTTCTCTTGTAAAAAAAAAAACTTGTACGAGACGATCTTCCTTATATAAAAAAGTACTCTGTGGATGCCATAGTAGCTACTAGCTAGTGTATCTGCCTACTTGCGATTGCGGGTTCGATTCCCGTGTAAGTCAATCATTTGTAGGTGTTATGTTATTAATATAGGTTTGTTGTCTGCGGTACCCAAATTACAAGCAAGGAATGCTTTGTTCGGGACAAGATTGCGTTGTGAGAATGTGTGAGGAATATTATTTATAATTTATTCTTATCTTATTTTTGCAGAAAAAGGAATAATCTCCCAAGATGCGCAAAACACCGCAGACGTCATCTTATTTTTTGACCAACTTTTTGACTCAATTAATAGAAGCTTCGGAAAAAGGAAGAAGCACAGTAAACCTCTTCTGGGACCTGCGACGCCAAACTCGCCACATCACAAAACATGGATGGAGGCTAAAATATTTTTAAAAAATATGAAGTTTGTGAATGTAAAAACCTTAAATGTGGAGCATGTTCCCACTTTAAATAACTGGGTATGGACACTAGAAGGAATAGAACTACTATTAAAAAAAATTGCTGTGAAGTACGGAGTGACATCGGTTTGGTTGCGGCATCTGAACCAGGATCCAATCGAAATTTTTTTTGGATCGATAAGGAGCCAAGGATGCCGGAACGTAAACCCTACTCCAGATGGGTTTGAAGCAGCATTTAGCAGCCTTTTAATAAACAGCCTATCTAGTGTCCATGCCTCTGGGGCAAATTGTGAGGTGGATAATTGCCATGCTTTGCATGAAGTTCTCATCACAACTCATTTCCCCGACTGTACATTTCTGCTAAACAACTCATTACCCCGACTGTACATTTCTGCTTAGCACAATTTTCCCCGACTGTACATTTCTGCTTAGCGCAATTTTCCCCGACTGTACATTTCTGCTTAGCACAATTTTCCCCGACTGTACATTTCTGCTAAACAAGTCATTTCCCCGACTGTACATTTCTGCTTAGCACAATTTTCCCCGACTGTCTATTTCTGCTAAACAACTCATTTCCCTGACTGTACATTTCTGCTTAGCACAATTTTCCCCGACTGTACATTTCTGCTAAACAACTCATTTCCCCGACTGTACATTTCTGCTAAACAACTCATTACCCCGACTGTACATTTCTGCTTAGCACAATTTTCCCCGACTGTACATTTCTGCTTAGCGCAATTTTCCCCGACTGTACATTTCTGCTTAGTGCAATTTTCCCCGACTGTACATTTCTGCTTAGCACAATTTTCCCCGACTGTACATTTCTGCTAAACAAGTCATTTCCCCGACTGTACATTTCTGCTTAGCACAATTTTCCCCGACTGTCTATTTCTGCTAAACAACTCATTTCCCCGACTGTACATTTCTGCTTAGCACAATTTTCCCCGACTGTACATTTCTGCTAAACAACTCATTTCCCCGACTGTATATTTCTGCTAAACAACTCATTACCCCGACTGTACATTTCTGCTTAGCACAATTTTTCCCGACTGTACATTTCTGCTTAGCGCAATTTTCCCCGACTGTACATTTCTGCTAAACAACTCATTTCCCCGACTGTACATTTCGTTCGAGTTCGAGTTCGACACAAAACACTACTCTCCAATCCAACCGTCTTACGCTTTTTCTATGGTTTTTCGATCAACACGAAAATCTGACGCGAGTTTCACAGTTTTTACCCATCGCACAAAAGTGCTTAAGAGCCCGTCCTCTATTTTCCACACTCACGCCCGTCTTTCATATGCCAGGTGAAAAAGGACGATTGCCAAGTTAGCGGGCAGATAGAGGTTTTCTGTTTTTAAAGGGTTTTTTTTATATTGAAGTGGTAAAAAGTAATTCCAACACTTTATATACGACTTTCTCAACAGTACATTGTATTTTTTTCATACCGTTAAGACGTCAATACAATCCATAAAAAGGTGATATTCTAAACCTTTTACAGCAAAAATCACAAAACTGTCGCGGATTTGAGTTGGATTATTTAAAGATACTTAAAAAAAATAAAAAATCTAGCTCCAACACTATATTATAATTGAAATGATCTTACATGTTGTGCATTAAAACTTATAGAAATACTGTATTTTAACTGTTGCAGTTCTATTGCAGTCGTATTGCAGTCTCGTCAACTGCATTCAAACTGTATTTGAACTGCAATTTGTGGTTGGATTGTAGTTGAAATGCGGTCCATCTGTGTAGACCCTAAAACCTTAATTAGTAACCATCATTACCATCGACCATTGATGTTTTTACTCTTTTAAACTCTCTTTTACCTATTTTTTTTTTGTCTTTCAGCGCTGCTACTTTCACAGTGAGTTCTCTACACGTGTATTATTTTCCTCTATGGTTCTCTACAAGGAACACGTACACACCCTAAAGTATTATCACTTAGTTTTGTTTTAGCATAATATTGTGTACTAATAGTTCTTTACATCACTGATCACTGATCAAAGGAATGATCATTTATTATAGATTATAAATAACCTAATAAAAAAACCATATAAAAGTGACAAAATAACGATTTATTACTTAAAACGTATCATGCATTCACAATTCAGTTTGACAGACATAGAGGAACAAAATCGACATAAAATGGAAGTAGTCGTCATCGTTGTTAATCTGGACTTCTGTGAGTATAGAGTAGTCGGACTCCTCTATCGCATAATCGTCGTCTTCGCGGGTCGTTTCGGCCCAGGAGACCCGTTTGGAGACCCGGGGGCCTTTCTTATCGGACGCGGGGGTTGAGTGTGAAACTGGGGAGGGGGGTTTGGTGGGGGTTTGTGCGCAGCGGTCGAGATAGTGTTTGCGCAGTAGGAGTTCGCGCATCGACTCGTGCGCACCGTGCGCGGCGCGCTTCGGCGGCGGCGGGGGCGTCGGCTCTGCTAGCTCGTCTTGACGAACCTATAAAGAAATAAAGCTTTGAAGTCACGAGTCACGACTATAAACAAAACCGGTATACTGAATCCCGTAAAACTTAGATTCCTCACAATAAGAAGCAAAATAAACTTGGCACTTAGAGCAGTTCTTTTTCTAATTTGATATTTTATTTTAGTAATATTTAATTCTGTCTCTTCGCAGTTCTGACTGTTTTAATATTGATGTCCTATACGTACTATAATGCAGCAGACCGCCTATGATTTCAAGCTAAAACTAGATGGCTTCACATCTTGTATGTCGCGCGAGGTAGGCCTTTAACCTAACTCTTACACAACAGCCCGTTACATTCTGTTATATCCTTATCCTAAGAGCTAACATACCATCTGCAACGCCTGCAACTCAGCGGGGTTCGTACGCAGCGGCGCGGGCGCGTGTTTGTGCCGGGCGAGGTACGGGCGAGCGTGCGCCGTGCACACGATGCGGCGCCGAACGAACTCGTGGTACACGGGCAGTTCGGACGCGAGCTCGCGCCGGGCGAGTTGCTTGTGTCGAGCCGGGACGGACGCGTCGCGGATAACTAGCAGGGCCTGGGGAGAAACAAATTTTATAAGTTACCTATTATTAAGTAAAACTTCTTTACGCACGCTTGACTTGGGGAGTAAGCTGACAAACACGTGCCGAGAGCGTTACGAAAAGTGTGATCGGGTGAGACGAACAGAGAAATGCGCGCGCACATTTTCTCAAACTTCTGTACGCATGCACGACTTGCGAAGTAAGTTGGTAAAAGCGTGACGATAAATTACGTCCAAATTACGCAGGTCCGCAATCAGCATAATATGAATCAACTTCTCTGATAGTACTACAGTCATAACAGATAGTCGTAGGTTACACGCTCAATCTGGCATCAGTTCAGTCCATGAATCTGAGATTGATACCAGATTGATGGCTATAAAAAGTACATATTAAAAAATGATCAGTCCATCACACCGTGCAGGGTTAGACGTTCAGTTTCGCGTCAATCTTTACCAGATTGATGGTCTGAACTGATAAGAAACTGAGCGTGTAATCTACGTCATAGGATGAAGGTAGTACCTGCTGCGCCAGTAGCGTAGTGGCGGCGTGCACGGCGGCGGCGAGCAGGCGCGGGTTGGGCGCCGGGAGCGACGCCGCTGAGGACACGCTGCCCACTGACTCCCGACCACCTTGTATTAGACAAAGACAAGTGGATTTAGCATGGAAAGAAGTTTCTAAATCTTCAACTTGTACACATTACATGTTACATAGACGTTAGAGGTCGACTGCTCGAAAAAGATTAAAATTAAAATAATTTACCATTTTATATGGAACTCTTAGACTGGCCATAGGGCATAGACGGACCGCAAATTGCAGTCAAGACCGACTGCTCTAGACCATACATACCTTTGTTGTTCAACTGCAGAGCGACTGCTCCGACCGCTCAAGAACTGCTCGAGCGGCCCGCTTATTGCGGATATGAATTTAGTATGGAAATTGCAGATCGCCGTGCGGCAACCGCATCTTACAGTCAGTCTCGACTGCAAGATGCGGTCCGTCTATTATCTTTTGCCGGCCTTATAATCTTTTTGTCATATCGAGACCTCAAACAAGGCAAAATTACCTGGCGTGCCCACAGACTCCCTACCGGTGCCAGACACCGGTGTGCCGGGGGAGCCACAGGAGCAGGCCCGCCGGCGGCGTGGGGACCTCCCCCCGCTGCCAGACACCACCCCCGCAGACACCTCCTCCGTGTGGTACGTCTGAAATTATGTTGAGAAGAATGAGGCAAAAGTAAACAAAAAAACGGAACGAAGTTATTTCTTATGTACAAAAAAACTGTATACACTCAACAAAAAAAAAGAAAGAGAGAGAGAGAGACAGAGAGAGAAGCACGCGTTACCATTTTTGCTCTAGTTGTAATATACCGACACTTTTGTGTCGTGTCGTTACAACTTTTTCCATCTAGCCCCCTTTCGCAACGCGCGATAAGGAACTTCGTTCCAAAAAGTTAATGAGAATTTTTAAGTTCGCGACATATTATGACATCTATTTAACACGGTTCCATCTAGTGATTAGTATTGATAGTTTAAAATACACGGTGTAAACGAATTAAATAACGTACCCCGCATACAAGAACTACAGGGGCAGCACTTGTGTAATAAAAAAACAATTTTAAGTGTTGGATTTGCGACAGAAATTCACAGTATCTACAAAACTTTATAATTGACACAAAAAGTTTCTATAAAGTACTTATGTTCACGTTTTAGTTTTGCAACGAAAATAATGTAATAGATTGCGATTACGACGTAGTTCACATACTAGTGCACGTACAGAGCAAAATTGAGACACATCAAATACGTTTCGTTTCGACAGTTACGAAAGGCTACTTACATGATTAAGCGACTTGATGAGCAGACAAATAGCCGACAGAATCGTGCCGAAGGTCAATTGTGGGAACGGCTCATACGATAGTTTCGGTGCCCCAAAATGCAGCTCTATTATTGGCTGCCAGCGTTCTAAGTCCAGCGCTGGGTCAGCCAGTAGAGATAATAGGTCTGGGCCAAACTTCAACAAACATAGAAGAGCCATGTGGAGGATTTCTAGTAATCTGAAAATAATATTATGGTAAGTATAATTTTTTTTTAATAAAGAACATATGAGCGTCCATGCACGCTACAAAAATCAGCGATACAGTTTTTTTTTTCACTATTATAGAAATAGAATTCATTTATTTGCTAAAATAAGGTACAATATGATGTTAAAGTTATGTGATCAAGCTCTCTTATTTTGCCTTTGGGTGGCGTGCAAATTTATCTATTGCTATGCAGTATTCACCTCTGTCTAACACAGTTTGGTTACAGAAGACGTTATAATATACAGTTCCATATTATTTCTTTTCTCCTTATTCTTCTGCGTCGCGTTGGTTCATATAAGATTCTTTTACGTTTATCTGTTTTGTGATCGTACTGTGCAGTTTCATAGTTACATAGGATTAACCGCTGCACTCAGAAATATTTATGATCAATTTTGTGAAGATTTTGACAAAAGCTTCATAATCTTTCGTCAAACTGTTCATTAAATTAAAGTAATAATTAAATGTCTGAGTGAGATAGCCGCTAGTTACCTATGTAGCGCTGCAGGCTCGTCGGTAGCTCCTGGCTCGGGGCGACGCGACCGCAACAGTTGCGTCACACACTGGTACGCGCTCGCACTTACACTGCGCTGTAATACAAAAATAACTTAAATTACTCATGTTGTCTATGAATAATAAAAACTAAGAAAACGTAACTCCCATACTTCAACCGTTTTGAATTTGGTTCCTTTTCGCACACTAAAATATGACAATAGCTACGAAACACACACTCAAATTTACGAAATAAAGTTTATTAAAGTTGCTGACATCTAGTAATTAATGTTATTAATTTTGTAAAGGGGTATTAAGATTTTTGTATGGAGCCTGGCCGACCAACATGTCCGCCATTTTGATTTTTTTTTGAATAATTCTTTGAAAAATGGATAGCTAACATCAATACAAACAAAAAATAATCTTGGACAAAACCACGTAAAGTGTCACATTTCGAAGATATGAGCTGCCAAAGTTTTACCATTGGAAATGAATATTTAAGATATTGCAACTCTAAGGCATGGTTATTCCAAGTGATTTCTCGTCTACGAAACAGTAGCCACTCTGTAACACAAGAATTATTCGTGAACGCGATTTAAAAAAAAATCTAAATGGCGGACAAGTAGGTCGGTCAAAATCTTCGTACCCCTTTAGTATGGCTGCGTAGGGCCCTTATAAGTCACAACTTCGATGGTCTGGCAAAAATGTACTCTAGTATCATAGTGTTACGACTTACGAACACACAGAGCCATCAAAACGTCGAACCAGCAAAACTATATCGAGGGGACACACTACACAGACAACATAAATCCCCTACTCGAAACTAGATGGCGTCAGGTGGGACATGCTCGAAATTTGTACGCGAATCGTGGAATGTTCTCGTAGTCTAGGGCTCGCCTCGACTCATATAAATAGTAGCAGGAAGACGGGCCGACAGTTCAGTTCGATACGAGCGATCTTAGAGGCGACTTCGAAGTGAAAACAAGTGATCAATAGTGAGTGAATTAATCTTAATAAGAATCTTATGTCGAAGATCAACGATTAGATGGTGTCATTATGATAATCGTTCATTCTTACATTTTGATAATAAAGTGACATTTTGATAATCGTTCTTATATGGCAAAGTTTCGCCTAGCGACCGCGACCGAAGGATTAATGATTTTAAAAAGTGCGCATGCTTGTCTTTTATTAATATAACATATTGCCTAAGGGTCGATTCAGACTGCAACGCATTTCTAAATTTGTATGGATTTGACAGATTTGTAAGACAGACGTCTTACACGACGGCGTCAGACGACGCTCACGAAATCCGTTAATTTAGTACAAATTTAGAAATGCATCTACGCGTCGCGTGCGGTATGAATTGACTCTTAATTATTATTATACTATACATACCATAACAATATGCACGCACTGCATATTACCGGCCCGCCAGCGCGGCTCGTACCGCAGCAGTTGCACGCACAACGCGAGCGCCGCGCCGCACGCGTCCAACGCCGCGCCCGCACTTGCGCCGCCGCGTACGGATAATACTGCTTCTGAGATCTGATGATGTAAATTAAATCAATACGTTATTTTCATTATTTTCGACTGATTTTTGAAGTTTTATCAAGCAGAGTGTTTTACGTTACTTTTACATTTTACGAAAACAACATTTTGCAGTTTTATTATACCGCGACTTGAGTTAAAGTTTTATTTCGTTTCGAATCGTAACTCACCTGTTCAACATGTACGCCCATGAAAGTGATAGCGGTGTCGGCGAAGAAATCTCCGTGTTTTATCATCATCATCGTTATAAAGTCGAGTGCATGCGAATACACCTTCCACCACTCGTGCTGTTTCCAGCGAAGCTCATTCGAATTGTTTGTCTCAAACTTGGGAGGCAGCAGTTGCAGCCATAGAAATTGGTCTACGTCACACATTAGCAGATCCCGAGAGAATGGTCCGCGGGCATACGCTGTTAAACAACGTAAGGCTGCCAAAGACGTTTCCATATGAGCTCTATTCTGTAAACACATTTGGAGGCAACACAGCAACTTATTGACGAATTTCGTTGATTGAAACCACTGCGCTAATCCCGCAAACATTACGTCGTACAACTCCAAACATTGCTCGAGCATAGCTAGAGACAGCACTATAGAGGTTATCTCGCTCTTTCCATTCGGTTTCTTGTCTATCTTCTTTACTTCTTTTACACTGTCCAATAGTTTTTCGAGCTCCAAGCTATTGATGTTGGTAACAGACCGAATAATGCTTTGAGACAGCTCAGCGTTAGCTTTGATTTCGTAGTCCAAGCTACTGATTGCAACTGTGCATATGGATAGTATAGCATGTGTGGCTCTCGGGTGTAAGTCTTCGTACACTATGGCAGTGTTGGTAAGTAAATTGTCGATTTGTTTGGCGCTCGCCTTGCGGTTATCGAAGCAGTCGTCTTTCCAGTTAGCCAGCATGATCACATAAAGCTCTGCGAGAATAACGACCAGTCTTCCATCCTTTAACTCGTCCAACTCGGTCAAAAGTGCTGACATGCACGGCGCCACCATCTTAGATTTGTGCGCTATATTCAGACTTATGGGGGGCCATTTGCAGGATATTGTTGTAAAATCCTTCCAAGACGTTAAAAGGGCCAACCAAGAGGGTACCTGGTCTATAACCTCCTTGTTATTTCTGCCTTTGAACGAGAACACATACTGGATCCAAGTGTCTAGGTGCTTCAGGTTCACATCAAATAGTTGTTCGAGCATTGTTTGTAGACTAGCATCCAGCTTTCCTCGGGAGACAAACATCTCTATGCCGAGGACGTTAAATATCTGTCCATAAGTCCGCAGTCCAGGTTGAATTTCACTAAACAACGGGCTGGTCATGTACTCCCAGAACTTTGGGTGCTCCCTCAACTTCTTGACTAGTATCTGCATGTTGTTCTTCCATAGTGCATGGAACAACGCCATAATACTACCCAATATTGAACTGTGTAATAGTTTTGCATCCTAAAAACATTTTTTTTATGAAATATACATACATAGCAGTAAAAAATGTAAATTAATAATATCCCATACTATCTTTTAAATTATTTAACCAATTATAATGCTGTTTTTAGAAGTTTTGTGTTACATGCATGTAGTTTTACTTGTGTATTTGTTATATAAATAATGGAATTACAAAACTTACTGTCTTAACTAATCCAAGATAATCCGCCATGTATCCAAGAATACCATCAAAAGTATCATCCTCAGATTTTTCTTTTTTCTCGCTTTTCTTTTCATCAGCCTTAGCTTTCTCGTGGTTCATCATGAAAAATGCTTCAGTGAGTCCCGGCTGCTTCCCAATGCAGGTGGTAACAAAGTCGAGAATAGCATTTTTGAGCGCTACAGTTTCGTTTTCATCTCGCAAACGTTCTAGAAACATCATACGTACTTGGTACGCCGTCATGTCGAGCGACGAAAAGAGAGACATTTGAAAACCCTGAAAGTGACAGTTTTTATGAGACACAATTATATTTCAGATTTAAAAGCCTGAATTCAGACCGCAACGCGACGCGTAGATGTATTACTAAAGTACTGAATTTTCATATTTCGTGAGCGTGAGACGTCTTGCAAATTTTACATACAAACAACCGAGGTGTTCACACGGCGCGCTGCGTCGTCGCAACGCACACATAACGGACAGCAGCCCCCGAGACGAAGCGGGAGGGGGTGTTGACGTTAAAACTGTATTTGTGTTGCCACGACGCAACGCAACGCGCCGTGTGGACTGGCTCTTACTCTTACTTTAAAATATAGGAAGTAGGAACATAATGATTCAAAGGGAATTTAGTATGTTTAAAGGCAAAATATAAGTAAAAGCGTAATTGTTTAAAAGACGCGGCGCAATCAATCAAGTTAATTTTAGTTGTAATATGGGCTTGTAGACCTGCAATCTGCCTATGGATCAATTTGCCTGATAAGTGATAGTATGCACAATGTATTTCGTGAGTTAACGTGTTGCGCCCTCGAAAAAGAGGCAAGCACAGCATAGCAAGAGGGCAAACTATAATTTCATAACAATCTTTTAGATTCAATAAGAAAACTTACATCGGCAAACTTCTTCAACAATTTACAACTGAGTACTGACAAACTTTTACTAAACGCGTTATTGATATAACTGGTCACTCTTGGTACCATTCGAAGCATGTCTTTCTGTTTGTTTTGAGCAAAAACTAGCATTTCCAATGGCGTCATTTCCTCTGGATCTCCCGTTTGGCCTTTCTGCTTGAGTATGAACATGACTATCGCGATGCAGTGTTGGACGTTAGTACAGTAATAGTTTGAGCCTGATAACCAGTCACTTTCGTCTTGTATCAGTTTTTCCAAGCCATCTTTACCTGAAATTAATAATTTGATACGGCATATTTTGTGAATTTGATAAGTAGGAATATAAGGCTACTTGACCTATATTCAATTTCATTGAACAAATGCATATTTCTAATAGAACTTGGCCTAGGAAATCGTATTTCACCCTTATCAAATAAAAGCTTATGATTGATAAATTAAGTCGATTTGAAAATATGATTTTATGAAAATAGGATTTGTACTGACGAAAACGCTTTTGCGGTACTTCCGATTTGGATGTGACGTCATCCTCATAGTAATTATCTTTTATTTATCGCGCTCGTTATATGTAAGTTTATTTGTACATAAATATTAAGAATAAGCCTAGAAAGATTAGTAAAATATATTTTCTTAAATAATTCAAATAAAACATCAGTTTTATATATTATCTCAATTTATTGTAGACAGAAAATGAAATGGCCAAAACTTTTCTCCAAAAGTTTTAAAAAATTATTTTACAATTTTTGGGCACTTTTAAACTCGTACATTTAGCACATTAAAAATTTTTCAATAAAGAGAGTTTAAAATACAAAACGTATGACGTCACACTATGGCGGACAGTGTTTTCGGCGCCATTTAAGAGGCATGTTTTTCAATCAACATTTTTATGGGTTTCTACTGTGTAAAATATTAAAATATTAGTTTTTTTTTGTGAAAATGAATGATTAAGAAGCGATTAGCATGAAGAAAAAAAATAGGTCAAGTAGCCTATTATTCTTGCTAGGTAATAATGGCTCTTATGTGCCTGGTATTTACACAGTAAAACTAAAAGATTGCCGTGCGTCATTAGCGGCTTAACTTCACTATGAAGTTGCAAAAAAAAAACTTACCAATCGCCGTTATTTTCAATAGCTCCAGAGCATTTTCAGTATGAAGCAGACTGTACACACATGTTTTTCTTAGCAACACAGTATGTTCTTTCTTCTTATTTTCTTCTAGAATAAGCGTGAGGAACTTGGTACAGCGCTGAATGAGGTTTTTGCGTTCAGTTATATTGTTGTACCTCCAGCTGCTTACGTTCGGGAATACTTCTCTTAGTTGTAAAATTAGTCCGGGTAAAAGTATTTCTAATGTGATTCGCTCGTCATCAGAGGCCTGTGAAAATTAAATAACTTAAATATTAATTTCGGAATTTCGGGTCCATGAGTCTGTAAGTTTGTGTGATTAATTTGTTTATTTAAATAGCATGAAAATATGTAATTGGGAGTACTGTAATTAATAGATTAGAATAATTATTTCTAATATTTTTAATACAAAAAATATTTTTTATAAAAAAAGATACAAAAACTTTTATTATTACATATGTATTTCCAAAATGTAAGTCGTTAAGTGCGTTTACATCGCATTTATATAACTACGTTATCGTATTTAAGTTGGGCGCAAAAGAAACAAGTAGCGATGAGTTTGCCATACTCTGCAAACCCACATAGATGTTGAATATTATGCTTTCAATTATTACCTGATAGAAAGCGCACAGCATATCTATATAGGCGGCTAGGAAACTATAAGTTCCCTGGGTCTGTTCTATAGTGACTAGATAGGAGCCAACCGTAGCGGAGTCCAAAGGCGCGCCATTGGCATACTCCACATGGGTTAGATGGCGGTTGATTAGACGAGGTAGTAGTCCTGTGTTTATTAGTCTGAAAAGAAATAATAAGACCGTACATTAAATAAATCTTATTATAAAGAGTTTGATATATAAATCACACTAATAACATATTGGTCTAAAAGTACATTTACCAAATCATACGCGTACATATCGTATTATGAACGTAAGGCAAAGTAAGAGCCGAAATCTCAATTGGTTTACCGAGCAAAAAGCATGCATTTTTTTTTAAATAAAATAAGTGGGTAAACGAGCAAACGGGTCACCTGATGGTAAGCAACTACCGTCGCCCATGGACACTTGCAACATCAGAAGAGCTGCAGGTGCGTTGCCGGCCTTTTAAGAGGGAATACGATCTTATCTTGAAGGTTTGCAGGTCGTATAGGTCCGGAAATACTGCTGGTGACAGTTCGTTCCAGAGTTTTACAGTGCGCGGCAGAAAGTTACGCGAAAAACGCACTGTGGAATACTGCCACTCATCAAGGTGATGAGGATGGTATGTTTTTCGCGTGGGACGATGGCGAAAAGTTGCAGGTGGTATGATTCCGAACAACTCCTCAGAGCACTCCCCGTGATACAACCGATAGAGGACGCAGAGTGAAGCTACATCTCGGCGTAATTCCAAGGGGTCCAAGCTGTTTGAAACGCTATGGCAGTCAACAATTCGAGCGGCCCTTCGTTGGATACGATCCAGAGGGAGCAGTTGGTATTTTGGCGCCCCTGCCCAGAGATGAGAACAATATTCCATATGAGGCCGAACCTGCGCCTTGTAGAGTTGTAGGCGTTGGTCCGGACTGAAGTACTGTCTCGCTCTGTTAAGAACACCAAGCTTCTTCGAGGCTAATTTTGCCTTACCCTCTAGATGATATCGGAACTGGACTTCGCTCGATATGTTGACGCCAAGTATCTCAATGCTAGGGGAGATGGTTAAAGATGTGCCCTCGAAACGAGGATATACGACCATTGGTGACTTTTTAGTAGTGAACGCGCAGACTTGTGTCTTGGCGGGGTTGAATTGAACTAAGTTCCGTCTACTCCATTCAGAGACCTTCTCCAATGAATTCTCCACCTTAGACACAAGTTCGTTTCGACTCTCAGTGACATTTTGCCGAGAAATATTGGGGGAGCCGGTATATACAGCCTGTACTGTCATCCGCATAGCAATGAATGCCGCTGGTCTGCAACATGTCATGATATGCAGTAAGAATAGAGTAGGCGATAGCACACAGCCCTGAGGGACACCAGCATCAACAGACTGAGTTTCCGAGCATTCGCCGTCAACTACGACCTTTATGCTCCTGTCTGTTAAGAAACCAGTGACCCACTTGCATAATTTCTCGGGCAGCCCGTATGATGGAAGCTTTGATAGCAGCGTTTTATGCCAAACCCGATTAAAGGCCTTCGCAATGTCCAAACTAACAGCCAATGCCTCTCCCTTCGACTCAATTGCCTGAGCCCAACGATGAGTCAGGTACGCCAAGAGATCACCAGCCGAGCGACCCTTACGGAACCCGTATTGTTTGTCGCTTAGTAATCCCTGGCCGTCCAAGTATCGAAGAAGCTGGCTATTGATAATGGATTCCATTATCTTCGAGAAGAGAGAAGTTATAGCGATTGGTCTGTAGTTGGAAGGATTTGAGCGATCACCTTTTTTGGGGATCGGGTGCACAAAGGCTGTCTTCCAGGAAGCCGGGACGATGCCAGTGGAATAGGAGAGCCGAAAAAGACGCGTCAAGACTGGAGCCAACTCTGGAGCACACTTTTTCAACACAATAGGCGGGATTCCGTGAAGCCCACTCGACTTTTGGATATCAAGGGAACGGAGGGCTTTTCGCAATGAGCGTAGATGAAACCGAATATCCGACATGATGCTCGTGCATCGCGGTATGGTCGGCGGTTTCTGCCCCCCGTCATCCAGGGTCGAGTTTGACGCAAAGAGCTTGCCCAGAAGATCGGCTTTGTCTTTTGCGTCCTGGGCCAACGATCCATTTCCTGCGTGTACGGATGGTAGGGTTGGCTTACAGAAATTTCCTCCAATAGCTTTGGCCAGAGACCAGAATGCACGGGTTCCCGAGGGGAGGCGCTCAAGTCTCTTGCCAATTCTATTGACGTGCTGTTGCTTTGCCCGAGTAATCTCTTTCTTGAGGGACCTAGAGGCAAGGTTGTACTCCTTTTTATATGTGCTGGTATTTAAATCTCGAGCAGACACCGCGTTGGCCCAGGATTGGTAAGCTTCCTGCTCCCGGCGAGAAGCTTTTTTGGGGGATGAACCAAACCAGGGACGAAATCTGCCGCCAGTTGGTACTACAGAGGACGGAATGAAAAGTTCCATCCCCTGCATCACCACATCGGCAACAGAGTTGGCAGTGTTGTCGGGATCATCCGGCAAGAAGCACACGTGCCCCTAAGGATAGGATGCAAAAAACGACCGCATCCCATCCCAGTCTGCTGACTTGTAGTGCCACACACGACGGTATTTAACAGCACGCTGTCTTAACACCGTCGTAAGTGGCACAGAACTCCTGACAAGGCAATGATCCGATGAACCAAGTGGTGCGGTTACGGATATTTGGTAGCCGTCAGGATTTGAAGTCTGCAGGAGGTCCAACAAGGAAGGATTCTGACCATCCACATCTGGGATTCGCGTAGGCGTAGTAACCAGTTGTGTCAAGTCGTTCGCAAGGGCAAAGTTGCAGACAGATCTCCCCGCATGATCAGTTTTACTGGAATTGAGCCAGTCGGCGTGGTGGGCATTAAAGTCGCCAAGTATTATGATCTAATGATCTATATGATCTATATAATATATCTATATGATCTCTGCTGATGGGATCTCCTGTTGCACAAAATCTGAATCAGCTTGCAGGTGCTCCAAGAGTCGGTCCGTCTCGGGGTCACCACTATGGGACCTATACAGGCAAGCATAGACGCGAGGGTGGTCGTCGCAATCTATGCGGAGCCATGAGATTGACAGGTCCATGACCTCAAGATTGCTGAGGCGGCGAGAGCTTATATCATCTCTGATATACACACACACTCCAGCTTTGGGTAGAAAGGAGTGCTCGAGATAATGCCCAGGGTGGGAAAGGTATGATGTGTCACTCGGAGATGATATCTGCGTCTCGGTTAAAAAGAGCAAAGCCGGCTTTGCCGTCTCAAGGTGGTAATGGACGGCATTAAGGTTGGAGTGTAATCCCCTGATATTGCAAATGTCCACATTTAATATCGAGGGGGGTGCCTTTTTCAGGATAAAATTTATATTGTGTTTATTTAGACCATTGATTCCCAAAGTGATCCAGATGGACCCCCAGGGATCCACAGGAGCCCGATAGGGGTCTACGCTTGCGTGGAAAAAATAGGGTCCACGAGTCGTTCTATCGGGGGTCTATCAAAATTAGGTGACCTGACTCGACTTCTATGAATACAGGTAGGCAATATTATATTAGCAGATTAATATTACATAGCGATTAGATTTAGAAATAAGTAAAAGTGTGGTAATTTTTTTGTTAAATAGATACAACATACTTAAATAGGTACACAACAAGAAAATATTTGCGTTTGTTTTTTACCACTCTGAAGTGGAACTCAGAATACAAAAAAGTTAAGTTACTGTTGGATGAATACCCTTTTCAGGCCGGCCTTGATCTGGGGGGGGGGGGGGCTCCGACAGCTACCCCAGCTGTCGGGGGTCCACCGGATCCAGCAAAATGTTTGATTTGCAGGTCGTATAGGTCCGGAAATACTGCTGGTGACAGTTCGTTCCAGAGTTTTACAGTGCGCGGTTAAGGCCAAAAAGGTAACAGACAAATACTTTTTCGCTATTATAATTTTAGTATGGACTATGACTTACCTCAAATGTATCTCCTTTGCAAACAAAGGTATGAGAGCTGTGCAGACATTGAGGCATTCAACTAGCAGTAATAGCGGGGGAGACTCGGCTCGCATGAATCTAATCAACACGTCAAACACCCCTTCACTAGGTGCCACTAGCGTCTTAGGAATCTCACTCTTGTTATTCTCGACTAAACTCATCAAAACTGCCTTTAAAACTTTACTTCCCTCGTAAACTCTTTGAACAGTCGCATGCAAATGCTGGTATACTTGTCGTCTATCTAAAGTCTTTTCAATCTCACTATTTAGCACAGTCCAATATGAGTATGGGGTTCGGAAGTGTATCATTGTGCCTTCTTTCCTCTCCATAACAGTTGCTTTGGAGCCCGCTTCGATTTTATACCCTGGGATAGGAGTATATTCGCGGCCGATTATGGCGTCGTCACCTCTTAGCGTCATAAGTGGCACTGCGTTTGGATTGTATATCTCAGTGTATACTGGTAAGCTCTTTAGTTCGCCCAGTAGCTGAAACATTAAGTTTATAGTGAATTGCGTGATATAATAACTTGACATTGACTCCATAACTAGTTCTATTTTAACTTAGTTCATCATATCTATTAAACCTTAGGACCACACGCATTAGCATGGGTTATTTTTAATAGTCTATCATAATTCATAGTATCATACCTTCTTGCGTTAAAACCAATAACAATAAACAAAAATGAATGACTAGTTAATAAACTTTTAAACAAAATTCTAAGCAGACACATTTGTAAGTAAACACTTCTGACAAAAAATAAAAATACTTCTCATAGATATAAAACTAAGGTTATATCCCTAACTTTAGATTCAACTTAGAACTACGTAAAATGTAACATATATAAGTTTTAAAATAAAGTCTTACATTTCTTACACTGCTCGCACCCGCTTGAGCCAGACCAGCAGCCAACACGGACAGAGCATTGAAGTTATAAGGAAAGAATTCCAGAGCCGTATTCCATAATGACACCACGCCATAATTCTCCTCCTTTTGTTGTAGCACCCAGAACTGAGAGGCAATAGCTTCGTCTTTGAGCAATTCAGAACAAAGCTGCATGATGCCCGGCTGATGGCTTATAGTACCATCTCCATCAAACTTGTCACACAGGTCATTGAGTAGACCGAATATTCTCTGTCTGACGATTTTGGAACACTGTGATTTGTCCTAAAAAAAAAAATTGATTAGAATCTGGAGCAAAATTCGAGTGCCTTAAACTTTCTATCTGTCCAAATCGTGCTTGGTTTTCAAGTCTAATTAATGCCCACATATTGAGTTTAAAATTAAAATTCAAGATCCGAGAAACCCCAGCTATGTGATATTATACATATTTTGTTATTGGCTAGTCGCATCTACATCATTTAGCTAAAAGTGAATCAGGCCTTAAGTCTTATTCATAGCATACATAGCTTATTAGTTATTAGATACCAAGCTAGCTATGAAGGAAATGTATGGAAATAGCTATGAAAACAATAAGAATGTATGGAAAAAATTAAAATGCATGTAATTTTTCACTTACAGAAAATACAGTGCTTGTTATCATTTGGTTTGTAAATTCAAACACTCTCAGTCTCAATGCAGTAGCTCCATAATGTTGGTATTGACTTTCAAACAGTCTAGAATGTATCACACTCTGGAAAAAGATCATTAATCTCCCTTTAAATTTCCATCTATTTTTTTATCATAGTTTCACCATACTAAATAATTTCAAGTGTTACGTTGGTTTCAAGTTTCAACTAGTTTTCATGTAAATAATGTAATGTCACAACTCACTATGAACTATGCAAAAAAGATATACAATGGCACATTAACACCTCCATCATGGGCATCACAGACACAATAGATTTTCAATTCTTATGCGGCAGCCGGCTGCCGCTTGGGGATTGATGGGTTAACATTGGTAACATTTTTTGTTGAAATATTATTAGTTATTACTATTAGCTATTAGTACTTAATAGACTAAATTTAAATGGATTAAATAATGTCAAGTACCTGCAAAGTCAACATCATCCAAGCCAACAACAGCACACTGCAATCTGAATTTGGTTCCAGTCTGGTCAGCTCAAACTCCACTATCTCCTTAGTGTTGTTAATCCAAGATGATAAATCATTTCTGCAAATAAAATAAAATAGTACTTTGAGTTCTCTTGATATATTAAAAAGTGCTGTAAACATCTATACTAATATTATAAAGCGGAAGAGTTTGTTAGTTTGTTTTTTGTTTGTTTGAACACGCTAATCTCAGGAACTACTGGTCCAATTTAAAAAAATCCTTCAGTGTTAGATAGCTCATTTATCGAGGAAGGGTATAAGCTATATTTCATCACGCTAAAAACTAATGGGAGCAAATAGAGGAAAATGTGGAAAAATCGGGAGAACTACTAGAGCAATTTTTCTATTATTTGTGTCAGATAAGAAGTAGACCAAGTGAAGGATCATAGGCTATTTTTTGTGGACTAATTTGTCTGTGAAATATCTAATTTACGCAGGCGAAGCGGCGCGGAATGTCGTATGAAAAAACGTAGTATGAAAAATGAAAAACATTTGTTGCTCAGCAAAATTAAAACCTTTGCTCTTATAAATAGAAACTTACATTTTATTCCTATCTAGAATAGTTAAAATCAGTCCCAACTCCATATACATAATTCTGTGACACATCCCCTTATGTCTTTCTTCCAGCATTTCACTGTAACTTTGATTTTTCCCGAAATTATGTTTCCGGAACAGCTTGAAGAGGCTATTGAAGTCTGTCTCTGGACATGGCTCCTCATCACTTATCAATATAAATATTTGGAGTATAGCCAGCTGCTCCCTCATGTTCGACTCTGCCCACTCCTGTCTGACAGCATCACTGCCAAAGTCAGTCTGTATCCGTCGTGACGGAGGTGCTGACGACAATACCTTCTCAAATTGTGCAATGAGAGATGTTCTCAAATTCTTCAGCTGTATCTCTGATATGATTTTTCGGAAGCACTCACTGTATTTGTGAGTGTTATCTGCTTTAAATTGTATAATATACTGTAGAAGTTTAAGTAGGAACAATCTCTCCGAGTAGTAAAAGTTCCATGTTGTTGGTAAGAGGAATGATGGTCTTGTGTCCACAAATGCAATATTTTTTAAAGCGTTATCTGGTGTACCATAGTAGATGTCACATAGATGATGTTTGAGAATATCCCAAACTTGAAAACTATCCACATCCTGAAATCATGAAGTTTATAAATGCTTGTTTTTTTTTTTAATTTTTTTGACACTCCTATTAAGGCTCAATTTCTCATAGAGATCTTTTAAAAACTATAATTCACTTACAATATAGTTCTGTAATATTTGTACAACACTCAAAAGCCTCGTTTGATCTGGATACTTTGACTGGAGTTGGGAGTACAGTTCCGGATTGAGAGGCTTGTAGCTGTTGAGCCCTTGACGCAAGGACTCCACAACGTTCTTGTCTAAAACTTGTGTTAACTTCTGCTCCGTCAGGCTCTGGGAAGTTATCCAGTGCCACAGGCATTTCCAATAACTGTAATAGAGATAAAAGTAGAACAAATAACAAAGTTTAAATTGTCTGGAATTGTTCAAGATCGACTATAAATTGGTGCAGACAACTGTTATATAGAAAGTCTATAATTATATTAGTTCCTATGTTACTTAACAGACTAAAATCCACACTAATTAACAATAACAGATGAAAAACTCACCAGGCATTAGATGTCGCCATTCCTAAATTTGTAATAAATTAACTAGAAACTGAACGAAACACTAGTTAAAACCTTTTTATAAAGTGCCGCCTTTACATTTTAGAGGTTAGATCTCATTTTAAAATATGTTGAACTCATTTCTATATTTATTATTTCTTTTGAAACTTATCTAGATTCCCCAAGTTTAATAAGTTATTTAATCATATTTAATTAATATTTTTGGCTCGATTTCTTAAAATTTGAACAGGAATTTCATAAAAGTATTCAAAAACCAAACAGACAACAAAAATAGTGTTACGTAGTATACAGCTTACATCCTCTTTGAAAAATAGGGACCGTGCACGGTGCAGACAGGGCTTCAAATAACGTTATTTTTTCATAACGTTACTGCTTCAAGGGCATAGATAACGTTATGAAAATTTACCCGATATTAAAAATAACGTTAAAAATTGATATTAATAACGGTTAATCTTATAACGTTATATAGGATTTATAACGGTCAATATATTATGTTCTTTGATAACGTTATAGTCCGTCAAGAAAGTCATGACAGGCGGGAAAAATTTCTAAACGTAATCAACTAATCACGCTTTTAAGGTGTATTTTTTTCTTTGTATTTTCACAGAGAACGCTTATTACATTTTAAATATTGTCACCTTGCACATTTTTATCTCGAATTAATAAAGTTCTCATATTTTTTATTTAATTTAAAAATATTCCCGCCTGTCATGACTTTCTTGACAGACTATACTTTTTGTAAAATAAGTACCTAATTTAATCAGTCAGTTCAGTGTGCAGTATGCACAAAATTAAACTAGAGTCTAGACGTGTCTGGTGACCAGTAGGTGTATATTATAGAAAAAATGACGTCTAATGATAATGAAACTGTCAGTAATTCAGTACTCAGTATCTTTGTTCAAATATTACTAATTTATGGTTTGTAGAGTAAATTATTGTATTGCCAGCACGTGCGCCGTGCGCTGGCTGCCGGGCGGACTCTGTTGTTTTGCAGACGACGGGGCTGGGCGGACTTCTTGTCCACGAAGGAATAAAGATCGCGTCTGCCCGTCGATGTCTGCAGCTGCCCTCGCCGCGTAGGTACACAAAGCACACGACGGGTGGAGGCAGTCAGTTCAGGACGTTCGTTCTAGTGGAGATAGAGAGAATAGAGCTAGCTGCTGCCCCGCGCTGCCGCGCCGTCTGCGTAACTGCATTTTTTTAATGAAATAAGAGGGCAAACGAGCAAACGGGTCACCTGATGGAAAGCAACTGCCGTCGCCCATGGACACTCGCAGCATCAGAAGAGCTGCAAGTGCGTTGCCAACCTTTTAAGAGGGAATAGGGTAACAAGGGAGGGGAGAGAAGGGAATGGAATAGGGGAGGATAGGGAAGGGAATAGGGTAGGGGATTGGGCATCCGGTAAACTCACTCACTCGGCGAAACACAGCGCAAACGCTGTTTCACGCCGGTTTTCTTTGAGAACGTGGTATTTCTCCGGTCGAGCCAGCCCATTTCGTGCCAAAGCATGGCTTTCCCACGTATACTATACGCATGTAAACTGGTTTGTGGGTGTGATCCACGGTGGGCAGCCGCGGACATGCCGCGCCGCCAGAGCCCGCCGGGGACCTGCGGCGCGGTCTTTTTGCCCTTGGTGTGCGTAAGGCGCGTCGTATTATAGGATTCCCTTTGTGCCATCGTTTAAAATTGAACCACATACATTAGGGTTTCTGTGTGTTCTGTCGTAGTGTATCGTCATTCGTCGCATACGACCTTTCGACAGCGTGCGTAGGCCGTAGCTAACAGCTGATTGTACAAACGTAGTACGAACACGAGATCGTTGACCGCCGTTATATATATATATATATATATATATACATTTTTGTAATCAGAAAATGTAGTATAATCATATCCCAAAGTCTTATTACACTCTGTATTTTAAATTTTTAGTCCAAAACAATAACTATTATTTTTATTATTTCTCTATGTATTAGACTCCTAAAAGTAGGTAAGCACAAATCTCGCAAAAAAAGTGGGCCGCGAGTGAGATTTAGTGCGCCGTGTACGATCGCATACCTGATACCAGAAAATAACGTTATATTTACCGTTATTATTATAACGATATTTGTTCGTTTAAACATAACGAAAAAATAACGTTATAATAATAACGGTAAATATAACGTTATTTTACTAGATATCTTTAAAAAAAATAACGTTATCTGGTTACCATTATGAAAATAACGGTACGTAACGATATTGTTTCTGTTAATCGATAACGTTATGAAGCCCTGCATGAAATACCGCATGAAATTTTGCATGAAATACGTTATCTTGCACAGTTGCAGGTAAGATGTTGTCAAAACCAAAATGTATAATTCCTGTGACATTTGGTGTGAATATCAGTAAATACGGCTATTTCTTCCATGAGTTTTAACTAAAACATCGCTGTAATAACTTTGTTATCCTAGGGGAACATACCCATACTACGTGACCCATTTAGGGAGGGGAGGGGGTCTTCAAAATACTACGCTCGGTCACAAGAGGGGGGGAGGGGGTCTAGAGTTTTGTCACGTAGTCAATTTCGCCGAGAGAAACGTCATACAATTTTTATTTCTCGCCATTTAATACTTGACACTGGCATTTATAATGGTTATTTATAGTCAACAGCCGTTAAAATAAAACCGGCCAAGTGCGTTTCGGGCCACGCGCAATATAGGGTTCCGTAATACTGCTACTTTTTTTTTTAATTTTTGTGTGTTTAATGAATGTACTATCAGAGAAGTTGATTCCTATGCAGATCGGGGACCTACGTAGTTTGGTTGCGTTACGTCAAACCCAGCTGACAGATCACAATTAACATTGAATTGACATATTCGACCAAATAGCGTTGGCCTATCAACTGCATAGGAATCAATTTCCTCGATGGTACATTTATAACAACATCATCTTAGTTACTTTCAAAGGAATTTGAACGAAAAGTTCCTTTATACTTCGCCGAATAAATTTTTGAAGTGAAAACTTCTTTAGCGGCGTTGAGCACTTTTATGGGATGGGTAAAAACTGTGAATCTCGCGTCAGATTCTCGTGCTGATCGAAAAACCATAAGACGGTTGGAGAGTAGTGTTCTAACATCGAAATCGATTAATCGAACAATCGATTGTTTTTTTTCGATTGTCGATATTTTTAATCGATTGTAAGTGTTTCGATTGATTAAAAAAGTCGATTTTTTTAAAAATCGATTTTCATAAATAATGGGTTAAAAAAATAATGCACAACGTTAATAATCAAGTTTTCACTTCTGCCGGCACTCCCAGAGTCTTTTTTTTTAGTTGATCGACTATTACTCAATAACTTATGAAGTTTTCTTAGCCGTGGTAGTTTTCCTTTTAAATTCAGCATATTTCCTACTCCCGTGAATTTTTTTACATTTCCAGAAACCGTTTAGCTGGTAGAAGAGGGGACACAGGACTCTTAACGATTATTTCACTTTAAAACTTAATATTTCACAAACGGATCCCTAAATCGGAAAATGGTCTATGAATATTCTGAATAATAGTTTTAAAAAACCTATCCAACGACACCCCACACGATGTGGACGGGTGGACGCGAAAAAAATTTCATCCCCGCTTGATGTGTATGGAAGGTACCATAAAAAAATATTTTTTTAAGATTTTATGTAGCATTTTGTTGCCATCATTAATATGTGCATTCATGCCAAATTACAGCTTTGTAGGTCCTATAGTCTCTGAGCAAAACCGTGGACAGACAGACAGACGGACAGACAGACGGACAGACGGACGGACAGACCGAAACTCTAAGGATTCCTTGTTGACTACGGAACCCTAAAAACAGGCACTGTTGTCACTTGTTAGGCATTTTGAAGTTTGGTGAAGCTGTCAAGCTTGGTGATCATTTACTATATATAATATTGGTGTTCGATTACAATTTGAACTACAGTCGTGACTAAAATAGCTAGTATGTACCATCGTAGTTGACAGACCAACGTCATGTAGTCGGATCATGTCAATTTGATCTGTATTCTGTCGGTTGGGCTTAACTTTAAACGCAACCAAATTACTTAGGGGGTACATCTGCCTAGAAAATAATTTCTCTGATTGTTCTATTGTAATTTTATTTTTAGACTATTATTATTATATTATACATTAATCTAAGTGATAATACTTAAGGGTGTGTATGTGTTCCCTACATAGAGTTCACAGTGAAAGTAGCAGCGCTGAAAGATCTTTTTTTTTTTTACTTTTGTATGAAGATAGTTACACTGGGGCGCTTGCCCATACAAAAGTGAAAAAAATTTTCTTTTTGGCAACCTATTGGGTATCAAAGTATTTTTTGGGGATCGTTATTTTTATTCCTATATTTAATTAAGTACTTAGTAATAATTATTATAAATATTGGTGTCAAGTATTTCTTTTTGGCAAACTATTGGGTATCAAAGTATTTTTAGCGATCGTTATTTTTATTGCTATATTTAATTTAGTAGTAATAATTATTATAAACATGCAAAGAGTATTTTGTAATAAACAACTTAATAAACACAAATATGAGTCAAATTATATTATCATTTGCTATCTACTCTTTCTACTCAAATGATTAAAAATTATTCTTGTCAATACCACGTGAACAATTGAAGGGGAGGGGGGGGGGGGTCTTGGCATATACTACGCGTGGTACGGTAATACCAGGGAATACCATCAATAATTACTACAAAACTGGGCAAAAGAATGTAAAACTTGATACATTTCAATTTGAAAATATGGCGTCTTTTTCAAATTGAAATGTATCAAGTTTTACATTCTTTTGCCCAGTTTTGTAGTAATTATTGATGGTATTCCCTGGTATTACCGATAGTTGTCTACCTATACGCCATCTAGTTACTAAAATGGAAACTGTTTGACAATCAAATGGGTTGTTTTCTTTTTTAAATCTCCACCAGGTAGCGCGACGGTAGACACTTCTAGATTTTCTATTGGTTCCCCACTGATCTGAAATTATCTGCAGGTTGGCATAACCAATATGTGTCATATTGGTTGTGTTTCTAAAAAATATCAGTGTACTGTCAAGTGTGACATAAGTCAAAATATCTTAAATCTAAGCGATCATTGACTTAAGCGATTAGGCCAGTATACTGGTAATATTTTAGGAACACGCTGAGATGAAAAACTTGTCAAACTGAAAACTGGAAATCATTCTTTTGCCCAGTTTTGTAGCAATTATTGATGGTATTACCTGGTATTACCGATAGTTGCATAGATATAGAATCATACGCTTATGGATAGTTGTCTACCCATACGCCATCTAGTTAGGTACTAAAATGGAAACTGTTTGACAATTAAGAATGGCAACGTAGCAAATCTCAGTTTATACTTTATATACTGTATTATCTATGGTTGCAAATGTGAAAATCTCAAAAATCTTTAAAAATGTCAGCGCTGGCAACATTCATTAACATGGCCGCATGTTGAACGAAACGATTTTCTTTACTGTTAGCCCAAAATATTTGTATTTGCATGATTTGTGAGCGGATATAAGTCGATCGTGTAGCCGGAAAAGTAATTAATTTGTGGAACAAATTAACGGTAATGTTAAAAACGTCCATATTCACATACTGTACCCGTCCTACTTTGTGTTTGTTTGGGGGAATGATTTGATAGAAATTGTTTTTTGTCAGGCTGCGATCACGAGAATGATGCATCACCCGAACATGCATCATCAGCCGATGTCCGGGCATCCTCAGCACCTGCCGGGCCACCAAGGAATGCCCGGCCATCACCAAATGCCGCCGCAGATGCACAGAGAGAACAGGCACGTAACTCTAACTAGGTAATGTCCGGCTTTTTACTATTACATTGCCATTATTTACTCATTACTTTTTATTTATTTATACAACTGGGTAAAATTCATCATCTATAGAACTGCTTTCATTTATGCTTACAAAATGCACCATTTTTAGGTGGTAGGGTCTAGAGTAGAATAATTTTTGGTGTCCTAACCGCCTAACCTAAGGTGTCCGTTTGCTAGATGCCCAACTCTTATAAGAACTTAAAATGCTTAAAAGGCAGCCCGCTACCGCATAACAATTGAAAATCTATTGTGCTGCGATACCCACAATGGAAGTGTTAAGGTAAAGGTGTACATTATCTGTATAAACCATAGACATAAATCAAGAAAGATACCGCATGTGTATGACTGCCAGTAGTGAACTGTATGTTCTTCGCGTGCCATATCGCGTTCCTAAATTTGGAGCGATGCTTGCCTTTCGAAAGTCTGTTCTTTAGTCTGCTATTGGAATCAGATGTCAATCGGAATTTCAAAAATGCCTAAATGCCTAATAGTGTTGTGTTGAGCTGTAGAAACTCAAATATAAACATTAGCCTTGACAATGGACACATTTCTTATCATTGGTACGTCACAGTGGTAGGAAAAAAGTGACACACTTGTTTTCATACAAATGGAGCGACATGCGGTATCTATCTTGATCTATGTCTGTGGTGTAAACACACAAGTTGAATTCTTATAAGAAACAACTGTTAAAAAACATTTGTACTGCTCAAGCCTAGCCTACCTAACATAATATCGACGGTTAAAAGGAAATAGGGCATAAGCAACATTTTTTGACAAAAATGAGTTTTATATGCCATCTTACTTAAAATTTCCCGCACTTTCGAATGCGCGGACTCTCATAGCTCTATGATGAGTTTTTTTGGCGTTTATGCCCTAGCAAAAAAAAGCAATTTCCTAGTCGTATTTTTTGTAACCAACAAAAATTCAGGTCAGTTTGTCTGTAAAGGTGCTTGTACCCCTGCAAAAAAGCTGTCTGTCTGTCAAAAAGCTTTCGGCTGCTTATATCTTTTAAGCAATTCTCTAAAAAATTACAAACTTAGTTAATAGCCTTCTTCCATTTCGTAATTGATCATAGCTTTGGCGCTTGTACCCTATATATACAAAATTTATTTTCATATTACTCTGCCGGTTATACCCTACAACCTTTTTCAACCATATTTCCATAGACTCACTCAATGCCAGTCGCCAGATGTTGATTATTCTTCTTTTCCTTCACTTTAAAACGACATTGTATGTCACATGTGTGTCACTTAAGTCTTATAATTCCAGTTTTTGTGAAAGTCTACTGTTACTTAATTAATAGAACACATCTATTAACTAATAAACGACCACTGTAAAAAGTCGTTATCCTTCTTTTCCTATAACACTAACTGAATTGTCTAGTCTCGTATACCCTTTTACTTTGCGATGTAAGAAATCAGAATGTTGTTTAGGCTTCTTATCCTCTAATAATTTTTTTTGTCATTTGTCTCTTATGCCATATTATCTCATTCAAAATTTTAAAGTAATTGTTATGGGCCCGGATTTATATGTAAATACCATTGACATAAGAAACTATATGGAAGAAATGACCACGAAAGACACGCGCCTGCCTTCAAAATTTATAAAAAAAACTTAATAATATTGATATCGATATTTTTTTATCATTCAGTGACATCTCTAGTAAAATCCGCCATTAATACCCGAAAATACTTTCAAAACCCATGCCACCTCTGCAATTGCCAATTGCAGCAAATGCAAATTATTACTGCCCCAAAAACAGAATTTGAAACAAATCTTATACCTTTAAACGAGCAATTCTTGTATATATAATATATATAATTGGATTCTCGGAATCGGCTCCAACGATTTTCATGAAATTTAGTTTTCGGGGGCGATAAATCGATCTAGCTAGGAATCATTTTCATAAAATGTCATTTTATGTGTGTTTTTGAATTTTTTGAATACCAAGCGAAGCTCGGTCATATAGCTAGCCATTAGTTATTTAACAATTTGCTTTTATCTGTAACATAATAAATCAGGGAAATTTATAGCATTTACAGGCAACGAAGCAGTAGACATGAAGTGCCATCACACAAGAACAGCAACATTTGTACTTAAATTTGCTGTTTTAATATTTTTACTAGCTATATGACCGAGCTTTGCTCGGTATTCGATAAAACACGAATAAAATGACATTTTCTAAAAAATATTCCTAGCTAGATCGATTTATCGCCCCCGAAACCCCCTATATACTAAATTTCATGAAAATCGTTGGAGCCGATTCTGAGATTCCAATTATATATATACAAGAATTGCTCGTTTTAAGATATAAGATAAGATAGAGTATTAGAAGTTGAACTTATATTAAATTAAGGCTTTTGCATCCATTGTGGACAGAGTATTATTTAAATAAATTAACTAGTCTTCAGTTTTATTTATTTTATTCCAGGAGGGTGTGCCAAAATGTTTTCGTTTTCGCTTCGTTATAGAATCGCCGATGAAAATGTATGGAATTGACATAAGCGTTCGTTAATATGACGTTGATGTTCGACTCGTCTTATGTCAATTCCATACATTTTGATCGGCGATTCTATAACGAAGCGAAAACGAAAAAGTTTCGGATAAATGTCCAGAGGAATTAACTGGTTAATATGTACGAAACAAGTATGTGCGGGTTTCCTCACAATGTTTTATTTCTTACTCTAACTGCCTATTGGATACAGCACTTATTACCAACTCCTTTACTACCTACAAAACATTAATTACATATCGACGGTTAAAAGGAAATAGGGTATAAGCGCCAAAAAGTTAAATGTTCAGGAGAGTCGTTTAAAGTTTTGAGTTTAAGAAAAACTGACGTATCTTTGTTATTTATTGACGTATCGTGATAATTTTAACAGTTATAAAATGATAAAAAAATGGGCCTCTTACCGGTATTGTTAGTTTTAATGATTTGGTGCTATTTAAAGTGTTTTTTGTCGCTTATAACTAGGGCCTGGATTTATATGTAAATACCATTGACATAAGAAACTGTATGGAAGAAATGACCACGAATGATACGCGCCTGCCTTCAAAATTTATTAGAAAAACTTAATAATATCGATATTTCTTTATCATTCAGTGACATCTCTAGTAAAATCCGCCATTTTTAGTTTACAAATTTTGAAGGCAGGCCGGTAGGGAATGCAAATCTCGCGAGATTGAAATTCAAGCGAGATCCCGCGAGTTTATGAATACAATACCGCGAGATCTCGCCAATTTCGAGATCTCGCGAGATTAGCAGTTTTGTGGATTTTTTTGCAAATAATCACAATATTTGAATAAATTACGAAAAAAAAGTAATAAATATTATAAGTATTATAAGATTAACATTCATTTTCACGTTTTTTTTCAATATAATTTTGTGCATCAAACATTGTTTGATGTATCTGTCTATAATTTTTAAGTAGTAAACTTTGACTTACGTATCTACTATCTATCAATTAATAACAAATGAAAGCAACAACCAGTCTTCTCTTCTAATGTGCGCTTTTATAATTTGCACGTGGACGTGGCGGTAATATCGTGGACGTCCGCGGTAAAACGATAACATAGGGAAGTAAAATGTATGAAAATATTATATGAAAATCCTTTTAAATTTCCGTCGACGATAACTTTTTAACGTGCACGGACATCACGACGCGACGTCTACACTTCAAAAGGGCATTTAACGTACTCAACGTTTTATCATGGAAGCCGGCGTCCACGATAACGTGACGTCCAGAATTATAAAAGCGCACATTATCAAACACAAATCTTTTAGTAATAAAACAGTTGTTTTATAACTCACAAAACAACGAGAAGTCAAAATTCAGGACCTAGTTGAAAATCACAGTGCACAGTTGCCTAGGCCAGCTCCTCTTTTTTTTTACTCCGTGATCGCAACTCCGTCCGTGTCAGTCCGCGCTTCGAATAAGACGTTTTCATGCTCAAGTGCAATCTCGTAAAACTCGCGAGATCTCGCCTTTTTTTCGTCCGAGATCAATCTCGCTAAAAAAGGCGAGAACGAGATTGCATTCCCTAGGCAGGCGCGTGTCTTTGGTGGTCATTTCTTCCATATTATAGTTTCTTATGTCAATGGCATTTACATATAAATTCGGGCCCTAGTTATAAGCGACAAAAAACACTTTAAATAGCACCAAATCATTATAACTAACAATACCGGTAAGAGGCCCATTTTTTATTATTTTATAACTCTTAAAATTATCACGATACGTCAATAAATAACAGAGATACGTCAGTTTTTCTTAAACTCAAAACTTTAAACGACTCTCCTGAACATATGTTCACTTTTTGGCGCTTATATATAATAATAACATTCTTCAAAATGAACTATTTAAAAGTGGAAAAAAATTTACGACTTTCACGACAACTTTACATTATTTGGCCGGTGGGGGTGAATTTCAAATTTGAATGGTTAAAGATCAAGCAGGCCATCAATAAAGTTCCGGCGGGTCGCACGCGACCCGCGGGCCACGGGTTGAGGGTAGCTGCTCTAGATGAAACCCATGTCATACTATATAGTATATTTTGTTTGCTATTTTTTGTTAACTATTTTGGTTAGTTTTTGTAGTCTCTTTACTAAACAAGATGTTTACACAGCAACCGGAGTATATTAATGTCTGTTCAAAGTTTACTGCCTTTGTCTGCTATGTGACTTTTACAATATGTGAGACAAAGATGGGTAGACTTTGTGCAGTTACTAACTTTAATTATATATTTTTATTAGTAAGGGGGTTAGTGTAAAAAATTTACATTACCCCCTTACTAATAAAAATTTAAATCTTATACCACTGCAGACAGCATAACAATAGAAGTGTGCATCAAGTGTGCATAATATCAAGAAAAGGGATTAAAATTTTAAAAGGTTTCGATAGAATTCGAAAAATGAAATGGACAGAATTTAAAAATATAATTAAAAAGTTGCTTTTTCTTTACATTTCGAAGTGCACAAGAGTCTCAAGGAAAGTAACACTTTTGTTATAATAATAAGGTCCGGATTATGGTCTTTCAAACATTGACACCATTAAATAAAAAAGTCTATGTTTCACTCGCGATGTATGGGCTGGGACGCTTTTATATGCTAATATTGTGTAATTTGTTGATACGTCGAGGGTCCTTTGCGGCTCTCTTTGTCCCGAACTGGTCCTGAATGGACCATATGACGGGTCCTTTGATTCGAGGCAATCTAGTAATGAATATGATGTCTTTTTTCGACCAGACCGATACATCACGGGCCTTTGAATGAGGCGCAGTTGAAATAACAGTCTAGCTAGTAACCGCCTGCCAGACGGTCAAAAAGTCTTTAGAATTTCTCACGAAAGTTGATGTATTCTCTAGATATATCATATACTAGATATTTACCTCTTATTGTCAAGAAATGTAGTCGATTTTGTGAGAAAAATTATGTGCGCCTTCTGTTTCGGGTGTTAGTGTAGCAGGTAAGGTAACTTTTTAAGTTATTTTCAGGGCTTTTACCTGATATTTATGTTATTATCATTATAAAATCGATAGCAAGTTATTTGCATAGGGAAATATTTACACATGCAATCATAAAACAGCTACACTTGAAATGTTTAACAACTTTATTGTTTTAAATCATTTATGTGGATTGTAGACTGTTTCGATTTTCTTTTTTTTCAGTCGCCTATTGGTCCGTGCAAATAAAATAAAATTTCTTAAGTAAAAAATTAAAACCACCAAATTACTATTTCAATTTTATAATAACATGGTTAATACGCGACTTTTAATTAGTAGTTTCGTAGCGGCCGATAAGTACCACAAGCTTTATTTTTAAGTTTAATAAATTGAAAAATCGTGTAGCAACAAAACCACGTTTTCGCAGTAAGCACAATATACTCTCAACTCAACTGTTTATACATAAGAGCAACTTTTTATGCATATTATGTTCTTATTAATCTAATCTTTAAATACTTTATTATTTGTGTCACTTTTATATGTGCTGCAAAGCAAAAGCACGCGCGTGCAAAATAGACCACCTGTAATATTTTCACCTGCCCGTGGCAACGTTATATTTGCTGCTAATTTTGGGTTAGGTATTGAATTTACATTACTAAAATGTACATTGAAATGTTGTAAACCAAATATCTTCCGCACTGTCTGCGTACACGTGTGAACAAAGTAAAGTCCGGCGAAAACCTTAAATTTTGGCGCAATAATGCGTTCAGCTCTGTATCTATGCCAAAAATAAAAATCGTTTGACAGATCTTTCCACTTCATAGAATTAGAAAAGAACCGTGCTACTTCTTTATGTATGAAACAAAAATATCGAGAGCTGATTATTGTAATATGTATATCCGAAACGCCATGAAAAAAGGTTAGAATTCCCTGGTGTAAAGTTTGAGTTGGCCAATGGCGCTAGATCGAGACAGACAGAACACCTCGAAGAGGCCATCGCCCAGTGGGAGTTGGTACTGCCTGCCTAGCATGCGCCAACGAGATATCTGACTCTCGAGTTATTTAAAAACTACTCGTCTCATAATGTCAAAATCTCGACATTATCTCGACAAAACTCGATAAAAATATGTTATTTCGATGATAGATCTACGCGAGAAAAATGTTTGTCATGCTAGGGTCAATAGAGTTGAAGAGACAAACCATCAAACATCGAGAAAACATGTAGAGTGAGATATCTCGTTGGCGTATGCTAGGCAGGCAGTATAGGATCGATAAAAAAAAGTGTGCTTTAGACCACACAACTATTACACATGCATTAAGAGTCCGTATACGAAATTTTGCCGATGAATACGAAATTACAAAGGTTCGCTACAGAAATATTATTAGGTTTTTTCCCCTTATTAGACTTAAAAAAATATATATTAATTATTAGATTTAAAACATATTTAAGCGCGGAAAGCCGACTCGAGCCTTGCGGCGAGTAATATAATGTGAGATTTAGGTTGTTTTGAATCGTGTTTTGTGGCACAATTTTTTTTAATTATTTTTTCTCGAATTCGATAGAATTTTATCTATAGATTATTTCTGTCGTTTTCATTTTATGAATTGTGTTCCAAGTTGCCGAAATTAACAGCAATTCTTTTTCTCTAAAATTTTGCCGAGTTACATATTTTTTTACTCAACTATTTCATATTAAAGTGGTAAAAAGTAATTCCAACATTTTATAGACGACTTTCTCAAAAGTACATTGTATTTTTTCATACCGTTAAGACGTCAATACAACCCATAAACAGGTGATATTCTAAACCTTTTACAGCAAAAATCACAAAACTGTCGCGGGTTTGAGTTGGATTATTTAAAAATACTTAAAAAAAAAAAAAAAAAATCTAGCTCCAACATTAGATTATAATTGAAATGATCTTACATGTTGTGCATTAAAACTTATAGAAATACTGTATTTTAACTGTTAAATCACGTCTGTTAAATGAGCGAAATCGGCAAATATCGTATACGGACCCTTAAATACACCGCGCGCATCTCTCCGTTCACCTTTTTCGATCACACTTTCGGTACGTTCTTGTCACGCATTTTACCAGCTTACTCCGCAAGTCGTGCGTACGTACAGAAGTTGAGAAAATGTGCACGCGCACTTTTCTGTTCGACTCACCCGATCACACTTTTCGTAACGCTCTCGTCACGCATTTGTCAGCTTACTCCCCAAGTCAAGCGTGCGTAAAAGTTTTGCTTAAAAAAAAACAATGTATTAACTGTCAATTTTACGTTTCAGAGTGCCGCTGGGCGGGTCCGGGGCTGGCGGCATGGGCGGGCACGCGCTCGGCATGAACATGGTGCACCCCGCCCGCCCACCGCACCCCGTGCGCGCGATGCACCACCCGCCGCAGCAGCACCACAATGTGCCGGTGAGTAGCTAGGGGCATACGGCATACGTCACTGAGATGCCATGGCGACGTGGCCAGCGACATCGCCAACTAGTTCTTAGGGCCATAAGGGTATCTCTCACTGAGATGCCATGGCGACGTGGCCGGTGACGTCGCCAACTTGTTCTTAGGGCCATAAAGGCCATACCTCACTGAGATGTCATGGTCGCGAAATACGTAGAAATAGACTCCGAAAAAACTCATAGACTACAAGCCCAGTAAGAAAATTTACGGGTGAAATGATCCAACGTGAGTACTGAGTATTGCTTAGATGTCTGTTGCTATGTCAGAAAATAACGCTGAGCACTATGTCGACATTTCTGAGCTGTACAGAGGGCCTAGACAAGTGGCAAGCGATTATAGTAAACGCCAACAAAATGTCTGGGATTTGACATTAGTATTCTCTAGCAAAGCGATGACTTATGTCAAATCGCATACATTTTGTTGGCTTTTACGATAATCGCTTGCCACTTGTCTAGTAGGGCAGGTAATACGTGATAAGGTTATAATTGTGTGTAGTGTAGTAAATTATCTCCATGCAATGAAGTTTTGAGAAATTATGAGTTTTGTTAATTAATCCTTCAGGCCCCGCGCGAGCACCGGTGATCGCGACAACAATAGAATACAATAGCAATTCCTGGAAATTCCGACTGAAGTATTAACGCGTAGAAAAAAAACTACAAATCCTTATTCAATGCTTTATATTTTTTATTGTAGATATTAAATGAAATATTATAATAGTATGTAGTTACTTAAAAATAAGACGAAGTTATTTTAACTTCACTTTTATAGTGAATAACAGTACTACAAATCTGTTTCCTAGACTAAACATAATAGTTAATAGTGTGGCGGTACCCACAATTCGCCTAACAATCCTACATCGCGCTATCGAAGTTTCGGAGAACGGCAAGATATATACAACGTCTGAAATGACGTCAGTGGGCTTCGGCCTGACCGAGCATGCTATCTCTCTCGGTCGGAAGATCTTCCTTTGGCCTCCACACATTTATCCCACATTGGTGACCCTCGACAGAACACGCCTCCTTCATCATCATCACTCCCCGCCCCTCCGCACCGCGCCAGCCAGCACCGCCTCATCGGGTACATCGTTCACTAGCCGCAATGTACCGCGGCCTGGGCGACTCCGCATCGGCATCATCGGGCTTTCTCACTACACCGACCGGTCAGCAAGCAGAGCACATCTCTCCTGGTCAGCACGTAGCATCGGCCCCGCACGGCAGCTTATCCGACTCACTGGATCCCGTGCAAGCAGCTTATAGTTCCGACTCACTGGGACTCACTGCAACAGTTCCGACTCACTGGAACTCTCTGGCACTGGCGACTCAAGCGACAAGACTTCAAGATTCGACCTTCGGTCTTCGGGGGGGAGTGATGTGGCGGTACCCACAATTCGCCTAACAATCCTACATCGCGCTATCGAAGTTTCGGAGAACGGCAAGATATATACAACGTCTGAAATGACGTCAGTGGGCTTCGGCCTGACCGAGCATGCTATCTCTCTCGGTCGGAAGATCTTCCTTTTCGGCCGCCACTAACAACGTTAAAATAGTATAGTATGTATTATATTATTATAGTATTTTATTATTATTATTTTAATTTAGTATTTTGTTGTACATATAATAATGTTGTATAACATAGTAGGTAATAATTTATAATATAATTCATTTCTGTGCACGCCCTATCTGATGTTTTGATCAAATTTCTCTTCTTAGGACTGGTGGAAGAAATCTCTTTAGAGATAAGCAGTACCTGTTGTGTCGTCTTTCTTTATAAGTATATCTTGTTAAATGTTTTTGTGTACAATAAATGGTTAAATAAATAAATAAATAGTGACAATTACGTCGTTATAGTGGTATCAGTGGAGTTGCTTCATCTTATATATAAAATTCTCGTGTTACAATGTTAGTCCACGCACTCCTCCGAACTGGCTTTACTGATTTTTACCAAATTTTATATGCATATTCAGTAGGTCTGAGAATCGGCTACTGGGTACTTTATATATTGATAAGTGCATTTGTTGAATAAATAATAGTAAATTATTACAGCCTGAGACTGACGCGACCATTGTTTGTGCGACGGGATAGCGATCGACGTTGCCATGGCGACATACTTATTTAGTCATTTCAATAAAATAAAAAATGCGAAATACTTTATATTATTATGGCAAAGCGACGCTTGCCGGGACAGCTAGTTTTTATATAGAAAGATATGATACATGAAAGATGTGAGCCCACTATGGGAAAATAAAAACTTTTTTATAATATGGAGTTATACCAGTAGTTAGAGATTCGCCGGTTCTGGCTCACTGCCTCAATGTAGGGAAAAATGCGTTTTTCGATGACTATTCGCCTAAAAAAAAAGGAAGTTTGGTGTCAAAATATAGGTTTTCGGCCATTCCCGATCGATATATGCGATCCGTTTTTACGTATTTGCACTAGTTTCAAAGTTAGCTTTTGTGTTTAACCCTCATTATCTACTATCACCACGCTCCATTGTTCCTTCATAATTACAATCGCTACTTATTGCATTGTTATGCTCGCCTCAGTGTCCTATTGTTCGTAATGACTACCTGCGCTTATCGCTTACGTCACCTTAATTTCTTACAAGATTTTAAGTAAAATGAATGATAATTAACTAATGAATTATTGCAAATTAAAAGTACCTAATAATTAATTATGTAGGTCACCCGATCATTCGATGGACTTCATAAACATACGAGGACGCGGCGCGCAAACTGAGTCTTTTAGATTTTAAATATGTATGATAATTAACAAATGAATTATTAAATGCAATTTATTTATTCGTCATCACAAGATTTCAAAGGGCCTTTAATATATTTTGGTTTCTACAAATTGATATTGTGCTTTATAAAGCTTGATATATTAAGAGATTACGATAAACGTGTTTTATTTATTTTTTGAGTGAAAATTCTATGTTTGATTGATTTGAATCTCAACATTGAGCATAATTGAATTTTTTTTTTAAATAAAAAAAACACGTTTTATAATTTTCTAAAAGATTTTTTAAAATAATGAAACAAGCTTTAATAAACTTGAAATACATTAAATTTAAAAGACACGTTTTTTAATTTTCTCAAAAGCTTTTGAAAATAATGAAACAAGCTTTAATTTTGAAATATATTTTGTAAAAAAAAAGTTTTGTAATTTTCTAAAAGATTTTTGAAAATAATGAAACAAACTTTAATAAATTTGAAATTTAATATTAAATTAAAAAAATAACACGTTTTTTAATTTTCTCCATAGCTTTTGAAAATAATGAAACAAGCTTTAATAAATTTGAAATATATTTAAATATAAAAAAAACACGTTTTATAATTTTCTAAAAGGTTTTTGAAAGTAATGAAAAAAGCTTTAATAAATTTGAAATATGTAATTATATTCAAAAACACATTTTGTAATTTTCTAAAAAGTTTTTGAAAATAATGAAAAAAGCTTTAATAAATTTGAAATGTGTTATATTCAAAAACACGATTTGTAATTTTCTAAAAACTTTTTGAGAATAATGAAAAAAGCTTTAATAAAATATTTCGTATTAGTATCGTTGTATGTTTATCATACAACGATACTAAAATATTTATTTTGTTCAATGATCTTCACTTTAACTCATGGTCATTATAAATTTGAGAAATTAAATGGAATAAAACCTTCTAAGAATATTGTATTTGTATGTGATTTGTCATTGTAACGTGAAACTGTATTTTTAAGCTTAGTCAATAAGATTAATTTATTTTCTTATTATTAACTGTAAAACGAACTTTGTTATGACATAATTTTATACTAATGATTTTTTTTCTTTTGTAGTAGATTGCAATATTTCGTTTCGAGTAGCCATACTTTAATATTATACTTTTATATGTATAATATTGTACTGAATGTTTAATTTTTAAAGTTTCATTGTATTACATTGCAAAATTATATAATATTTAATCAAGATTTTCTTAAAAATATAAAACTTTATATTTTGTTTTCAGGTTTATGAGTTTCAAATTAAAATTTGAATAATATAATATTTCATTAAAGCTTTTTTCATTATTCTCAAAAACTTTATAGAAAATTACAAAACGTGTTTTTGAATGTAATATATTTCAAATTTATTAAAGCTTTTTTCATTATTTTCAAAAGCTTTTTAGAAAATTACAAAATGTGTTTTTGAATATAATTACATATTTCAAATTTATTAAAGCTTTTTTCATTACTTTCAAAAACCTTTTAGAAAATTATAAAACGTGTTTTTTTTTATATTTAAATATACTTATTTCAAATTTATTAAAGCTTGTTTCATTATTTTCAAAAGCTTTTGAGAAAATTAAAAAACGTGTTTTTTTAAATTTAATATTATATTTCAAATTTATTAAAGTTTGTTTCATTATTTTCAAAAATCTTTTAGAAAATTACAAAACTTTTTTTTTTATAAAATATATTTCAAAATTAAAGCTTGTTTCATTATTTTCAAAAGCTTTTGAGAAAATCAAAAAACGTGTTTTTTAAATTTAATGTATTTCAAATTTATTAAAGCTTGTTTCATTATTTTAAAAAATATTTTAGAAAATTATAAAATGTGTTTTTTTATTTTTAATTTTTTTTTTAAATTATGCTCAATGTTGAGATTCAAATCAATCAAACATAGAATTTTCACTCAAAAAATAAATAAAACACGTTTATCGTAATCTCTTAATATATCAAACTTTATAAAGCACAATATCAATTTGTAGAAACCAAAATATATTAAAGGCCCTTTGAAATCTTGTGATGACGAAGAAATAAATTGCATTTAATAATTCATTTGTTAATTATCATACATATTCATTTAAAATCTAAAAGACTCAAAGTTTGCGCGCCGCGTCCTCGTATGTTTATGAAGTCCATCGAATGATCGGGTGGCCTACATAATTAATTATTAGGTACTTTTAATTTGCAATAATTCATTAGTTAATTATCATTCATATTTACTTAAAATCTTGTAAGAAATTAAGGTGACGTAAGCGATAAGCGCAGGTAGTCATTACGAACAATAGGACACTGAGGCGAGCATAACAATGCAATAAGTAGCGATTGTAATTATGAAGGAACAATGGAGCATGGTGATAGTAGATAATGAGGGTTAAACACAAAAGCTAACTTTGAAACTAGTGCAAATACCTAAAAACGGATCGCATATATCGATCGGGGATGGCCGAAAACCTATATTTTGACACCAAACTTCCTTTTTTTTTTTTTTTAGGCGAATAGTCATCGAAACACCCATTTTTCCCTACATTGAGGCAGTGAGCCAGAACCGGCGAATCTCTAACTACTTACACCACTATTACAATGACTTTTGATTCAACTGAATTTTTGATTCATAGGCAGTCTAGGTTGTATTATGTCAAGTCAATGTTAGCTGTTCTATCTGTTGGTTGGGTTTTACCATATTTGTAATGTTAATGTGAGAGTGCTGTGAGAATAATAATATGCTTACTGTAGGATACTGGATAAGACTGTTCAGAGTACGCTGAACTGTACAATGGGATTAGACGACGTGATGTACATTGTACACTGTCTACATTGTGCTATTGTGTAGAGTATAATAAAGAATTTGTATTTGTATTTTATTTTTTATTAGAAATAAACTTGTTCTTTAGCAACAGCAGCGCCTACGCCGGCCGTACTCTGTGGGCGGGGGCTACGCGGCGGGCGTGATGCCGCCGCCGTACGCGCCGCCCCCGCCCCTCCTGCCGCCACCCGCGCAGCAAACACACACAGGTAAGCACAGTATTTCTGGACCAATACAATCTGCAAACGTTTTTAAAATAAAAATAATATTATTAATATCAACTATTTTTACTAGGTCTGGGCAGGCCTTCATCGCCAAAACTAACAACTCAAGTTAAACTTAATACTGAGTTTGGTCAGTACGTTTAAATTTTTTAAATTGTAGTTAGTGCAATGTTGTGTCGAATATATGTACATGTTACGCTCAAAGATCGAAATCGCTCAGTGAGCGAAAAAATAGCTCACAACTCGTTGTGGTCACAGTGAAATAGCCACGACGCGAAATTCGCGTCGTGGCTCTAATGAGAACGGCCACGACGCGTTCTGGCAATCACAAAAAGACCATAACGCGAAATTCGTGTCGTGGCTGATATGCTGTTCGTTTTTTTTGATTTGTTCTTGATTGATTAATCGTCTACAGGTATGAAAGATTATATATAATGTTTGAATTACCACGCGTACTACAAAATATTTTCTCTTTTACTAAATCACTATGATAAACACTAATGATAAACACGTTATGCAGTGATTTTGTAAAAGAAAAAATATTTTGTAGTACGCGTGGTAATTTAAATATTATAATCTTCCATACCTACCTATGGACGATTAATCAATCAAGAACAAATCAAGAAAAACGAACAGCATATCAGCCACGACACGAATTTCGCGTTATGGTCTTTTTGTGATTGCCAGAACGCGTCGTGGCTGTTTCACTGTGACCCCAACGCGTTGTGAGCAATTTTTTCGCTCACTGAGCGATTTCGGTCTTTGAGCGTAACATACATAATATAATAATCGATGTTGTTTTTAGTTGTTGTTAGTGTCAATAAGACGTGTAGATTATAAAATAAAGAAGTTCTATGTTTTCTTCTACTAGTCATTCATTTTTGTTGCTATTTTGGTTGTAGCAGTAGTCTAAATAGCAGTCTAGTTAGTTGTTCATATGACAAGAAATTATTGTAATGTTTATTTATTTCGTTATTCATTCACGAGATGTTTATCTTATATATTAAATCCTTATTTCTCTCTAAGGGCTCCCACACATAACTGCGAATTCGCACTGCAAACATCTGTGTCAAAATTCATAATATAAATGACATTACTATGTGATACGAATTCGCAGTTTTGTATGGGCTTACGCCTCTAGTACACCGACGCTGTGAAACGCGAAACAGCGGCGAGCTGATTTGCTGTCTCACTCGCCACACGGCAATGCGTTATATGGCATCTCGCTCAATTCCTGTTTCGCAGATATTTCGCGTTTCGCAGCTTCGGTGTATACTAGAGGCGTTAATTGAGTTAGTTATTTTCATTTACTAATGTATCATCATCATCTTCATAATAGGTGTAACGACAGCGCAACCTAACACCGCACCGACCACAGACACTAAAGAGGAGGGCGGGTCGGTGGCAGTGGGCGGGGCCGGCGCGGGCGCGGCGGAGGGCGAGGGGGCGGGCGACGAGGCGGCCCGCCCCCCCGCGGCCAACAGTAAAGAGAAGACACCCATGTGCCTGGTCAACGAGTTGGCCAGGTACAATAAGGTGAGAAGGAAAACCAGCAATGATTAATAGGGCGACTTACCTAAAAAATCAAACATCGTCCTCTCTTCACACTCACGCCCGTCTTTCATATGCCAAGTGAAAAATGACGACGCGGAACCATCGCCAAGTTAGGTTTTTTAAAAAATCCACCTGTGTATCAATAATAGAATTTTATACAATGTGTTAAAATATTAACTTAGTTTCATGCTCGGTTATGGCAACATATTATGTAAAATTCGTGAAAATTAGATGCATCTTTGTGATTTTTTTGCTATCGAGAAAATTTTAAGATATCGTGTTTTCGCTCAGACCGAATTATTGGAAATATAATGTAGTATCTATGTTTAGAAAATGAAACAATTCGAGCCTTATTTTCAAGTATATTATAAATTATAAAATCGTCAATTTTCCGTTAGTCGCCCCCTTAAGGCCTCTGCCTCGAAATCAGCGGGCAGCGGGGCGGTGGCGGCGGCGGCGTGGAAGCGGCGCGTTCCAATGTATAGATTTATATGGACCGGTTGTCGAAAACAGAGGCTGAGGCTTAGGGCTCCCTCACAAAATTGCTAATACGCATCGCAAATATCTGCGACAAAACTCATAATAAAAAAAATATGGATTGCACTCCGGGAGTGCCGGCAGAAGTGAAAACTTGATTATTAACGTTGTGCATTTTTTTAAACCATTTTTTATGAAAATTGATTATTAAAAAATCGTTTTTTTTTAATTAATCGAAACCCTTACAATATATTCAAGTTCGAGTTCGAGAGTTCGAGTTCGACACAAAACACTACTCTCCAACCGTCTTACGGTTTTTCCAAGGTTTTTCGATCAGCACGAGAATTTGACGTGAGTTTCACAGTTTTTACCCATCCCACAAAAGTGCTCAACGCCGCTAAAGAAGTTTTCACTTTAAAATTACATTGAGATGCGAATTCGCATGAATTCGCAGTTAGGTGTGCTAGCCCTTATGTAACACTGTATCAGATTTAGTTTATTTATTGTATTTTCTTTGAAGTGTTTTAATTAATATAAATACATAAATAAATAAAGATAATTTAAATATAACTGTGATTTGTTGGGTACTGTGGTGTGATGTCATTTTAATGCATAATATTGACGTATTAAATATGGTTCTGATTACCAGACTTATTTATTATTATCATCAAAGAAATGTTACAAGTTTGACATGCCTGTGGTAACCACATTATGATAATATGACATGTTTTGAATCATGAGTCAATTTTTTATATAGATTTAGTTGTCTATAAATTATAAAGAAAATCTTATGCACTTTAATATTTCACCTATATTTCAGATTAAACACCAATATCGCCTCACATCAGAAACGGGGCCCGCTCACAAAAAAATATTTACGGTCACACTTCGCTTAGGTGATACCGAGGAATATACAGCTGAGGTTAGTACATAATTTAATATCTTTAAAGTTCTTCTGAGGCTTCGAGTACATAGAAAACTGACAACAGAAGTAGTTGTAATACCACGAAACCCTGCATTTTATTTTTTGTCAGGTCTGTTTAAAAGACAATCAAAATGTAGATCTATGTTGCAGGGGTCATCGATAAAGCGAGCCCAGCACGCGGCGGCGTCCGCGGCGTTAACGGGCACGAGCTTCCCGCCGCCGCCGCCGCGCGCGCCCGCACACTCCAACCACCAACACCATAGACACGCCGGTACGTTCACGCGATGCGTATGACACAGCATGCACGCAATATGCGTATGGTATATAAATCAGAAGATTTCACACGTTAACATTTGATAAACCACCGCCACTATAGACACACCGGTACGTACACGCACTGTGCACGCGATATTTGCCGTGTGCGTATATATTTTTTGTACGCAAAATATTTAAATGAGTTTAGCATATTGTGTGCTTGTAAAAAATATATCGAAAGTACTAGCTGTTGCCCGCGACTTCGTCCGCGTGGACTTCAGTTTATAGCGCGCGGTGTCAACAAAATTGGAGTCAAATTTAAAAGCTTTTTAAAACCCTGGTACCCCTTAAATCAAAATACCCAAAAACAGCTGTGCAGTGTACACATAATATTTCATTTTTTTAATTTAACTTTATTTATACCAAATTTAAAGCTTATTTAACAATCGAAAGAATCGAAAAACCCGGCTCGACGTGGTACCACCTCTTATAGAAAGACTTATTCAAGCAAGCGATAGCGCGATGTAGGCAACTCTTAGCGCCATCTGTTATGAATTTTTGGAACTAACTTATTTTTACGGTCCAACGAACGCGTCTAGACAGAGCAATCGTGCGGGGCGGCGTGCGGGGTGAGCACTCGTTCGGTACACGCTACGAATAATAAAACTACAGAAAACGTAACTCCCATACTTCAACCGTTATAAATTTGGCTCCTTTTCGAACACTAAAATATGACAATTCAGATTCTCGCCAAGGTCGTTTCCCAGGTAACGTATCATAATGTTGCGCGCTGGACGACAGCCTGCGCGGTTATTATCACTGTCACAGTTATGAAACAAAGCCGTGGACAGTAATTGCCAAAAGCGGATGGCATTGTGCAGCATACACCAAACATATCTACTATCAGGAAGAAAGGAGTACATAATTATTATTTTAAAATCAAACATTTTCCTCTGATGATTCCTTAAGTCATTTATTTATTTATTTTTGTAAGGATGCCAAACAGTACATACATTAAAAACTTATAGAAATAATCATGAATAGTTGACAAGAGCTGATGCATGTACCTTAGTAGGTGACACAGCATTTACAATAAGCAAGTCAATAATAAAAAACACAAAATAAAATAAACAGCATTCGCATAGGATATACTTAATCTAAACTATAAATAGTCAAAATAATACTATGATTAAAAATAATAAAATCTAAAATGACAATAATATGATTGATAATATGTATACAAAATTCACAAATTATTTCATTGATATTTAATTATAAATTAATCAAACATGTAAAAATTAAAAAATAAAGATAAAAAATAAATAAAGTGACAATGTATATAATATTACTTTACCATATGGAGTTAATAAAATAAAAAGAAATATTGCATTTCATTTATCATAAAAGTGACTAAAAATTTTCTTTTTAAATTGGTTGAATGAGTCGTGAAAAATGTCTATGTCAGCTAAATCATTATTAACAATATTATATTAAGACCTAGATTAGTTTTGCAAGGAGGACCGCGTAGGATCTTACTTATCGGTCGTCGAGGCAGGTGGTTACGGTACAAACACTGAAAATATTCTAAAAGTTCGCAGCAACCAATATGACCGTTCACTATTTTGTGAAGTAATAGATTACCATTCACCATTCTTCTAGTCCTAAGGCAAGCCATATCAAAGAAGGCAAGGCGATGAGAATAAGGGGCCCTATGTGAAATGCCGCTGCAAGTAAAGGCGAGGTGTCTAGTAAAAGACCTTTGTATCCCCTCAATTCTTTGCGAAAGAATAGTGGTTTTAGGGTTCCAAACAGTACTAGCATATTCAAGATGGCTTCTTACTAACGTGTTGTATAGACAAATTTTTGTGCTCATAGAAAACCCCTTGCTGTTGCGCTTCACAAATCCTAGAGCTTGCGACGCCTTTTTGATGACATTGTCGACGTGAATGTTAAAACTGAGGTTAGTGTCCATTGTGATACCAAGATCACGTATTTCTTTTACTTCCTTGAGTGCATGACCATCTAGTACATAATTTGAGCAATGAGGCAATTTCTTTATTGTATATTTAATATAAAAACACTTTTTAGGGTTCATATTCATTTTGTTCAGAGAACACCATTTGCTCAAGCTATCTAAATCAGCTTGTAAAAGTGCTGCTTCTCTTAGGAGTGAACGGTCAAATATAGTTTTAAATCATCTGCAAACAGATAAAAGGCAGTATCTTATTACAAGAGCAATATCATTGATAAATATAGAGAAGAGCACAGGTCCAAGGTGCGATCCCTGGGGCACGCCTGATGGAGCATCGTAAAGCAAAGACTCAAATCAAAGGAATCGGTTGCTGCGCGAGATTAGTACTAGGAACGTACACAGAGGAAAAATGAGTTGCGAATAAATTAGCAATTTCGGGACCAGTGTTAGCGCATTTTTGATCGAGAAACATTTGAGCAGGTATATTCGATTTACCCTTACGTTTAGCCTTAACATAGCTCCAGAAGGCCTTTGGATTGTTTTGTATGTTATGATGTCATCGATAATAATAATATATAATAATTTTGAACAAACCTTGTACGACTCGGACGAATTTAAAAATATCCAGAGCACCTAGACAAGACGTTTTCAGATTACAAAAATCTATGTGCTAAATTATTACAGAATTATTACAGAATTATTACAGAATTGAAATAAAAAACTTACGGTGCAAATGCAGATTTTCGTAATCTCTTTAATTTTCGGTCATTACTCATACAAAATATATCATGACTATTAAAGTGTATGCTACATAAACGAGTAATCTGGCTCGGCTTCCAATTCGGTTCGTTTCTTACTAAACGAAGTACGAACGGCATTATAAAAATAAGATACTTCATACTGGATGTCAGTCAGACCCTCGTTTATGAATTATGATTAAATTGTTACATCTTGCATAACACTGTCCATGGCGACTTTGTAAAAATTTTGTAATTATATTATTTTTTGATTATTGCATTTTTACAATAACATGTAAACTTAATAAGACAAACACAAAGAGACCAGCTTAATTTTACGCAAATACCCTGGCATCAACTTAAATAAACCATCTTTTTGGGCATGTTTTTGGGTCGGAAAAAATACAAGAACTTTACCTAAGCATAATTTTAAAAAATTCACTTACTGATGAAACTTGAAAGGTTATTCCTGTATTAAAAGTCGTATCTGTATGACTTCTATACCATTTCACAGGGAATTTAGACATTTTAACAACGAAAATGTTGTAAAAAGCTACGTAAAAAGTAAGTAAACAAATTGTTTGACAATAATTATCGTGTCAACCTGGTTGAATGTCACTCGTATATATAATATATAATACACGAAAAATGTGTACCGAACACATGCATAAAGTATACATGTATTCGGGTCACATTTTGTAGCCTTTTGGTGCACTTTTTTTGATGGAGTTACTCTTCCTGTAGTTTAAAGTTCACTGGGTACACGTCAGCCGGGGTTGACGCTTTTTAATTTAATTGTTTTAAGTGGTTTGCGACCGACAGTGTTTCGTTTGAGTTGTATGTATGTACTTATTTAAATACATAATATACATATTATATCCGATATTTTGGATTTTTTTTGATATTTTCAAAATTACAAACAAACATACTCTGATGTTTTTTCGTAATAGTTGATTCGAAATAATTTGTATGTCAGATAATTTAAAGAAAGAGAAGTAAAATTAAACTCATTTATTTATTACTGATATTCAAAATTTTCAAATAAAGTAAAATTCAACGATAGATACTTTTAAGTATCAATTTTTTTAAGGAAATAAGGGGGCAAACGAGCAAACGGGTCACCTTATGGAAAGCAACTTTCGTCGCCCATGGATACTCGCAGCATCAGAAGAGCTGCAGGTGCGTTGCCGGCCTTTAAAGATGGAATAGGGTAATAGGGGAGGGTAGGGAAGGAAATTGGGAAAAGGATAGGGGATTGGGCCTCCGGTAAACTCACTCACTCGGCGAAACACAGCTTTTTTAACCAGAAGAAAAAAAGTGTATTAATTTTATCAGTCGAATCAACTTAACATGGTATACCGTATAAATGGTATAAAAATAGTATAATAACAAACAAGGAATTTTCTTCCGAAAAACAGGGGGTCACGTGGGTGTCATAAGCCTAAGTTACTAGCCGCGTCGACGGCTATGATTAGTTAATGTCTTGTCAAATAGCAAGTTTTTGATGACCTAGGATTGTGAAACTCGAAAAATAAGACCTGTGTATTTAGACTACGACTTGATGATTTACATTTGAAACAATATTTTAAATTTTTTATATATAAATATCAATTTTGATATATTATATCAAGCATAAATATCAATTGATATTATATTATATCATGATTCATGATATATATCCGATATAATTATCAATTGATATAATTATAGGTAGGTATATCATGCGAACCCTGAGCTTTTATTTATTTATTTATTTATTTATTTATTTATTCAGTATAGTAACAGACAGCAAAGTAAGTAATATAGCTAACAAAAATATACGAAAAGAAGTAACATTTTACCATGCAATCCAATAAAAACTATACACAACATTAAAAAAATAATAATAATCAATAATAATAATAAAATCAAATGTCAAGTACTCAATTACACTAAAATATTTAAATATTTTAGTGTAATTGAGTACTTGACATATTGAGTATACGCATTTGTATCTTTTATAATAAAACTCCTTATTTATAATACTTCTATATCTATTTTTTGTTATTCCTAGTACTCTACGTACAAATACTACGAATACATAAAATGTGGAACAGATTATAATAAAACACATTATTGCGACAACCCTGAAGCAATAACGAATACCTACACAAAAGCGGCATTTCGCGCGACTTCAAAGGCGTTGGAACACTGTAGTTATTTACACTGTGATATTAGTATAGATTACTACACTACGTGAATATTCCATAACGGACTGGCGGCGATAGTTTCGCTCATGTATGTTGGTAGATGTTTTCTATAGACAGCTGCAACTATTTATGTGTAACTTATTCCACTTAATTTACTTTTACGGAGCGATACGCACGCTCAGTGCATGATCGCGATGCTAATTTCAAACTGCAAGTCCTCAACATACTTAACATACTATATTTACCGTTCAGGTCAGGTGCTCAACATGTTTTCTGGCTTTTTGCTACACAACAATAAAACCGCCTTTTGCGTCTTTTTTCTATTAAAATTTCTCTTTGTTACAATGTGCAAGCGCAATGAAAATATATTTTTTTTTCATTTTTATACTCTCCAGGTGCCGTAATGCCAACGGTAGAACTCAACGCGCTGGCTATGAAGCTGTGTCAGCCGGCGGTATACACGTCCGTGCCGGCGGTGACGCGCCCGCGGCCGCGCATGTACCGCCTGCCCGCGCCCTTCGCCCCGCCCTACCCGCACCCCGCCCACCCGCGCCTGATGGAGCCCGGGCCCGCGCTGCTGTACAGGTATGACGTCATACGTGTGTTATTGCAACTATCGAAAAAGTGCATGCTATCTATAGTGATTAGAGAACAATTTCAACAGCGAAGCTAGTCAGCGAAGTAAGTCAATTTAAGGCTTCTCACAGACGAAGGGCACATGTCGACGCGTGCCGTCTGTAAGAAGCCTAATATGACATAAGGCATTGCACTCGCCAGTCGCCATGTAATCATAGTGTCTAAACACACTAGGTTGAATTACGCCGGCGTAAATTCCACCGCGTTTACGCCGCGTTTTAAATGCATACAAAATACGGACGGAACGCGATGGACGACACACTATGCCGAAATTCCGTAGCGAGCCTAATTTCCGTCGAGCCGAGTCGAGCGTAAAGTTCGGCAGCAATTCGGCGGTAATGTTTTGTATAGCAACACACTATACGCGACGGAATTATCAAAACCGAACATAGCAAATCCAACCTTAAGGGTCTACACGGACCGCATTTCAACTGCAATCCAACCGCAAATAGCAGTTCAAGTGCAGTTTGAATGCAGTTGACACGACTGCAATAGATCTGCAAACCAAACGCGCAGTCGGATTGCAGTTCAGTTGCAGTTGGCGTGCAGTCGTGTGAACTGTTTGGTTTGCAGTTCTATTGCAGTCGTGTCAACTCCATTCAAACTGCACTTTAACTGCAATTTGCGGTTGGATTGCAGTTGAAATGCGGTCCGTCTGTATAGACCCTTACAAATTACGCCGCAAAATTTCGGCTCTTCGCGTAATTTATAGTGTGTCGCATCAGACGTAAGCGGCTGAACGTAATTACGGCCACGTAAATTACGCCGGCGTAATTTAGCCTAGTGTGTATAGACCCTTATTTTATTGACGCGTTATTCAAATACCATTGCAAGAGAATTGTCACAAAGTCTGTTGCCTAGTTACATTTAGCTATTGCATCTCAATTGATCAACTGTTACTTGTTTTAAAATAATATTTGTTATGACACAAGACAGCATAGTGAACTTTTGAACTATGTGTTGTACTTTAACCTTTATCCATACGCAAAGTAATTACAGAGTAAATAGAAGTAACGAGTAGGCCGACTCAGAAGAGATCGCGTTTATACGTTTGACGTAGTATGTCAGATCGGCCGGCGCGCGCCGTACTAATGCGTTACAGCATTGTGAAACATGTCGAAAGTGGTACTCGCGCCCAACTCTCGTAGATACGCCCGTTTGTTTGAAGTCGAGGTACTCCTTAGTTCGGTCTACTCTGGTAGTAAAGTGAGGGGCCTATATAAAACGCGGTCCTATTTTTCAGGGTCCGCGTGTGTGTGGGCGGTCAGTCGTGGATAGGCGAGGGCAACACGCCGCAGGCGGCGCGGCACGACGCGGCGGCGCGCGCGCTGCACGACCTGCGACCGCCGCACGCTGACGCCGAGCCCGGGGAACAACAACAGATTGGTAATAATTATTACAATTTTAGGGTTCCGTACCCAAAGGGTAATTGAAGGGCCCTATTACTAAGACTTCAATGTCTATCCGTCTGTCTGTCTCCAGACAGTAACTCAATAGCTAGAGAGTTGAAACTTTCACAGATTATGTATTTCTGTTGCCGCTATAAAAACAAATACTAAAAATCGGCCAAGTGCGAGTTAGGCGGTTCAAAGGGTTCCGTACCATTATAGAGCAAAAACTCGCACTTGCGATTTGTTTTAACTTTTAACCGACTTCAATAAAAAGGAGGTTATCATTTCGACCTGTATGTATGTATGTAATTTTTCCAGAACTACACAGTTTTCATTGTAAGTCTATATTGGCGCCTGAACAAATGTGCGTTTCAAAAGTTTATGTATGTATGTTTTTATGTTTGTGTTCGCATATATCCGGAAGTGTCCGATTTACGTAATTCTTTTTTCGTAGTACAGTATTAGATACTCGGTAGGTACCATTCAACTTACGGAATACAACAAGTTTAATCAAAATCGGTTCTGTAGTTTTTGAGATCGGTAATTTAATACTCAATTAAAGTGTGTCTGTCTGTCTGTACGTCTGTCTGTCTGTCTGTTACCTCTTCACGCCGAAACCGCTGAACCGATCTCGCTGAAATTTGGTATGGAGACATTTTGAGTCCCTGGAAAGGACATATATCCCGGAAAAGTGTACGGTTCCTACGCGATAAACGAATTTTGGCGCAACGGAGTTGCGGGCGACATCTCTGTGTGGCCATGAGCATCACCGGTGGGATAAAACGACCATTGTAAATCGTATAGGGCATGGAAGCAATTACTGAAGGTGTAGTACGATGGGCAGCCAACGTTTAAATAGTTCTGACTTCTGCATACTGTTACGATGTTCACTATAAAGCTGGGAACAAATTATCGGACGAACGTCCACGGACGTTTTCATCGGATGCGACTTGTTTCTATCTGATTAATACAAAATACACTAAACTGTGCACATCGTCTGACATAAGTCGCGGACGCGACCTTGAGCGTTCGGACGTCCGAACAGAATCTGGCTGGCCGGATGTTTTTGCATCAATCGCATCTGCCATTGACAAATAGGATAGGTCTTTGACGTCCGCGGATGAACCGTCTACATTGTTAAGCCGCATCCATCAGCCGCGTCTTATGGATGCGTCCGATAATTTGTTTCCAGCTTAATATTCAGCGCGATATTATTTTACAGGAGGAGATGCAAACTCTGATATACTGAACAGCGAGGTGAAGTCGCCGGTGTCGTTGGTCCACGAGCTGGCCCTGAAAAGGAATCTCTCCGTGCAGTTCACTGTCAAGTCGGAAAGGGGACCACCACATATGAGGGTAGGCATCTAGATTTAATTTGTAGGCTTTGACATCATATTTCAACGATTTTAGTGGCGGCCAAAAAGAAAGATCTTCCAAACGAGCGAGATAGCATGCTCGGTCAGGGCGTCGAACGCCGTAACGACAAGATATGCACAACGTCATTTCAGACGTTGTCTTTAGATAAACACAACGTCTGAAATGACGTTGAATTGACGATAAGATTATCGTCCTCCGAATCTTCGATAACGCGATGCAGGATTGTGAGGCTAATTGTGGGTATCGCCACAATATTTTACACTAGATGTTCCGCGAGGCTTCGCCCGCGTAATTTAGGAATGTCCCGGAAACCGTACATTTTTCCCCAAAAAAAGAAACCTATGTCCTTTCACGTGGTCTATTCTTCATGTGTGCCAAATAACATAAAAATTGCTCCAGTACGTTCAAATAAGCCCTTTCAAATAATTTCCCGTTTTTTCCATACTTTCCTCTATTTCTTCGCTCCTGTTAGTGTTGGCGTAATAAAATATAGCCTCTATAGCCTTATAGCCTTTCTCGATAAATGGGCTATCTAACACTGGAAGAATTTTTCAAATCGGACCAGTAGTTCCTGAGATAAGCGCGTTCAAACAAACAAACTCTTTCCAATTATAATAAGTATAGATATAGATTATAATATTAGTATATGTACCGTGCAAGCGATGACACTGCCACTGGTGACGAGAAGCCGAAACTTATGCGAAAATTTTATTGTCAAGCTCTAGTCACGCTACGGAAAATTATAGAATTTCTTGAGAAATTTGAGTATTTTCAAGAATTGAAATGCATTGTTGTATTCTCGGATGTTCTAATACATACAAGAAAAATAAAGATAAATCGAACAATGTAAAATTGTTGTTGATGTAAAAAAATAATAATTGAAAAACGAAAGAAATGGATAAAAGCCGGTAAAAACATACGTAAGTATTTAAAAAGTTCCATGAATGCTATGTGTAGACTCGTAAAAATACTGAATTTTGTAGATTATAACCATAAACTTCACTCATTAACTTATTTTCTTACATAATTTTGTAATAATAATATTGAGATTTTAATACTATCTATATAAGTTTGTAATAGGTGAACAACTGTTTTTGGCCCTATTTCTTATTGTTAGTATCGCTTTAAATGCATAAAATGTAATATGCTTATGTAAAAAAAATATGTTACATGATAAGCTATACAAGTGTTAGTGATATAAGAATGAATCTCTATTGTAAAGGTAACTTATTAGTCACTCAATTCAGTAGGTTAAAAAATGTTACTTATTTATATTAATTTATACTATTCAGATTGTAATATTACCTATATAAGCTTGTAATATTATGTTCACTTTTTAAGTCACTCACTCTAGAATGTAATAAACGTTAAACCTCTCAACTACTTAGCTTATTTTCTCACATAAGTTTGTAATATTAAGATTTTAATATTATATATATATTTTAATAGGTGAACAACTGTTATTGGTCCTATTTCCTATTGTTAGTATAGCTTTAAATGCCTAAAATGTATGCTATGTAACAGTTTACAAAATAATATGTATAAGCTATACAAGTGTTAGTGATTTAAGAATGATTGGCTGTTGTTGTTCCAAATAAAATAAAAAAAATCATTTTTGATGAACACAATATGAACCTAACCTATAACCGTTGCTTCTTTCAGTAAACATCCAAACTGGCTTCCATCTAAATTGATGTACATACCTCACCGCACCGCTCATTTAATTGGCATAAAGTTGCATCAAAAGTAAGGATAATTTGGAGAAGTCCTGCCAGGAATTCAACACTGAGGATAGTATTGAACTTGAACCATCTTGTCAAGTGTTGGTTCTCAAAAGTAGCCTTCAAGTAGCAAAAATATTAATAGTGCAGTCTTTGTGTGTTATTTGTCTGCACTGATGAGGTCCAGACTCCAGACTGAAATTAGTTAAAAATAGTGACAGACAAAAGTTGTGGAGATGTGTGGAGATGGAATCGATCGAATCGCAGAAGGTTGATGAAATAAAAGCATTTATTTTAGTGAACTTGTTTTATTTTATTGATCCACAAGCAATTTCAGTAATTATAAGTATTTTTTGCATCTTCGTTATTTTTTTTATGAACTAAGGGGGCAAACGAGCAAACGGGTCACCTGATGGAAAGCAACTTCCGTCGCCCATGGACACTCGCAGCATCAGAAAAGCTGCAGGTGCGTTGCCGGCCTTTTAAGAGGGAATAGGGTAAAAGGGGAGGATAGGTATGGGAAGGGAATAGGGGAGGGTAGGGAAGGGAATGGGGTAGGGGATTGGGCCTCCGGTAAACTCACTCACTCGGCGAAACACAGCGCAAACGCTGTTTCACGCCGGTTTTCTGTGAGAACGTGGTATTTTTCCGATCGAGCCGGCCCATTCGTGCCGAAGCATGGCTCTCCCACGTATAAATTGCAATATTTATCAAGTTTTTACTTTCCATGCTGATGGATGCCACTAATTACTTTTTCAGATATTTTCTTAGTTAACTAGATAAGCTTTATACATTTTTATTCACGCTTTTGATCTTTTTTTATGGGTAGAAACCCATTCATACTTATTATTATAAATGCGAAAGTGTGTCTGTCTGTTAGCTCTTCACGCCCAAACCGCTGAACCAATTTTGCTGAAATTTGGTATGGGTTTACTTTGAGCCCCGGGAAAGGACATAGGATACTTTTTATCCCGGTAAAATGTACGGTTCTCGCGCGATAAATGATTTTTGGCGCAACGGAGTTGCGGGCGTCATCTAGTCTTTTACTTTAATCCTTGGATCGCGGATTCTTGGAAATATGTTGTTGTTCTCGCGGCTGCATGTGGCTACTTGGGAGTATAAGTATTAAATCATTGTTTTTGACTATAACATATAAAAAAAATCACTTATAAACTAGCCGGGGTCAAAGAGAATGCGAAGCCAAAGTCACTCACAAGTTACATCTTTTACTCGCATCGTGTCGCTGCTGTCGAATTACGATGCCCTCTATAGTTTCTGCACGGTCCCTAATCCCTATAGATAACACCAGAGTTCTGAGAAGCTATAGCCTAAACTACTGGAGCCTAGGAGTTATTGCTGATCGTTCAAATCAAAATGCCCTTGGTTTTCATAATTACAATGTAAGAGTAAGATATTGTTATCCTCGATTTACTCATCCGGATTGCTGGACTTAAGTTAGTTTAACCATCTGACAGATTTTTGCCCTACTTCGACTCAGTCATAAGCAAAGATCATGTATCTTTGTATGTTTCATCATAGCATCCAAATTACTGAGTACTGATCCGATTTTAATGAATGAACTGTCAATAGACTGCATAATACAAGAATGCACGTGTAGAACATAGCACTAATTGCCTTTTGGGTCAAAATTTTTAACTTTTTTTGGGTGTGTTTCAGGTATTCGTGACGCTATGCACGGTGGGCGACATGGAGACGGAGGGGGAAGGTAACGGCAAGAAGGTGTCGAAACGGCGCGCGGCGGAGCACATGCTGGAGGAGATGCGGCGACGCTGGCCGCCCGCGCTGCTGCGGCCGCGCCCGGACAAGCGGCGCCCGCAGCCCGCCAAGAAGAAACCGAGGAATCTTATCAAGGTACGGCTATTATGTGTGTTCTTATTATATTGCAGACATAACTCACATAACTGCAATAATATATATAAATACTTATTGGTATATAATTTATCTCACAGTTACATAAACTGGTTGTTGTGTTAAAATAGTTGTCATTTTTGTAAACCATAACTATTTTATTTTTAATTTCATACCGTGTACTCGTGTGGTGAACAAAAATGTTGACGACTTGTTTGCAATAATATATCTAACAATACATAAATTGCTATACAGGAGGGTCTAGCGGGAGCAGCAGCGAGCGGGGAAGGCGGCGCTGACAACCCCATCTCGCGTCTGGCGGTCGCGCGTCACGCGGCGCGCGCCCGCTCGCCGCAGTACCGCGTGCTCGAGGAGCGCGGCGCGGCGCGACGACGCGAGTTCCTCGTGCAGTGTGACGCCCCGCCCCACTCCGCCACCGGCCTCGGACCCAACAAGAAGACGGCCAAGCGCCGCGCCGCACACAGTACGTTGTATCTTATTACATGTAGACACTGTAAGGGTTAAATTTATACCGGAATGGAACGGAAAGGAAGCGTCAATTTCGCCTCATGCGAGTTCCGCGGAAGACGCGCGACCAATTTTTTGGCTCGTATTTAATTTGTGTTTTCTACTGTTGATATAAAGTTTATTATGCTATGTACAATTTCGTTGTAAAAAGTCGCTTCCGTTCCATTCCGCGGTGTAAATTGAGCCTATCGCGATTATGTTGTAAAAAGTGGTACAACGGGTTCCATTATAAAGCTTAATGTTTTCACGTGTGTGTCGTTGGTTGGGAGTTTCTCTTTGCAGTTTTGCAGAGTAACAACTAAAACAAATACTCATAATGTCGTATGCGTAATTTTTAGGCCACGCCCACGAACATGTTACCGAGCGAGTTCTTTTCTTTCTTTTTAACCCCCGACAAAAAAAAGGGTGTTATAATTCATATTCTTATAAAATACTGAAGTCTATTATCCGGGTAAAATATATGATTTTTTTTCTTAGGTACGCTAAATTCCTTCGTCTAATTTCAGATGTGCTTCTAGCGATGGAGATGAGTAGCAACGGTGAAGTTCCTCCCGCTGCCGCCGCCGAACCGACCACGAATGGTACAATAGAGCCGAAGACCAACGGAGATATCAAACGGAAGGTAAACATGAATCTTATATCATGCGTGAGGATGTTTCAATTTAAGTCAAAGCTTTAGGGCGTTAGACGTGCGTGTATTCAGGGCACGCGCAGATTCAGCTCATGTGTTTTCCCAAACGCTACAACAGCCTTTAGTTTTATTCTTAGTTGCCAAATCTATACATATTATAAAATAAGGTCGCTTTTTCCCTCATGTCCCTTTGTTCCCTTTAATCTTTAAAACTACGCAACGGATTTTGATGATTCTTTCAGTGTTAGATAGCCCATTCATCGAGGAAGGCTATAGGCTATATTTTATCACGCTAAGACTAATAGGAGCGAAGAAATAAAGGGAAAATGTGAAAAAAACGGGGAAATTTATTTGAAAGGGCTAACTTGAACGCGCTAATCTCAGGAACTACTGGTCCGATTTGAAAAATTCATTCAGTGTTAGATAGCCCATTTATTAAGAAAGGCTATATTTTATCACGCTAAGACTAATAGGAGAATGTGGATAAAAAGAGGGAAATTATTTGAAAGGGCTATCTCGCGAACTACTTTGGCACAGATAAAGCTCCGTTTAGACCAAACGAGCGAATGCTCATTCTAGTAAAGCTCTTTTGATGTAAACTAACAACGAGCATTCTTTCGTTGTTCTAGTGTGTTCGCCACGTGTTCGGCGGTAAATAGGTAGAATGCTCTAAGAATCTCGCTCGTTTGGTGTAAACGACGCAAGAGCGCTCGAGCAATTGCCTAGAGCGTTCTTTCGTGTTCGGACGTGCTCGCTCTTCGAGGCGGCCTCTTCAAAGGGATTCTAGTGTTCTTGATATTTTTACTTTTTGGCGGCTGGTTTTAGGTAGTTTATCAAAGGTTATTTCGTAAATATGGATTGGAGTAATGAAAAATGTTTACAAATGATAGAATTGTACCATAACAAAAGATGTTTATGGGATCCAACCTTTGATGACTATAAAAATAAATTAACTACTTATCGTTGACGAATGAGCAATGAGCATTCGCTCGTTTGGTCTAAACGGAGCTATATGATTCTCATCTATAGAGCAAAAATTGTTATTCTTGATGTTCTTGTTGATTCGATTGGTGTAAACGATCTAAAGTATGTTGTAACGAATTATAGTTTACCAGCGGCGTGCACAAGACTTTGACACTGGTAATGCAGCGATATCGGTTCAGTAGTTTTGGTGTGAAAGCAAAACAGACAGACAAACAGACAAAAAGAGATATTTTCGCATAAATTCTAATAATAGTGTGGAATGTGGATATAAATTAAAACCTATGTTTTCTAAACTATTAGTATAATTACGTTCTGTTATGAAGAAATAAAAAACGCCATCTGTTGTCACACGTTGGAACTACAATGAGAGTTTATTTCATCGTTGTTTCCATGGAAATATACCAATTACCATACAACATAATATTGTGCGCTAATCTAAAATAAATAAAAACGCCATCTATTGTTACGTATTAGAAATACAATGTGAATTCATTTTCATTGATATTTCCATGGAAATTAGATAGTATATTTTTGAATTTTGCCTCATCAAAATGTAGCCTATGGCTCTCTCAGGCTCTAGACTAAGTGTGTACAAAATTTTATTACAATCGGTTCATTAGTCACGCCAAAGCGTGAAAGCGAGACAGACAGACAGAGATACTTTCGCATTTAATATTAAGTATATGTTATAAAATACTTAATAAAATAATTAATTAGTATGAATATGGATAACTTTTAACATTAAACTTTCGGGTGGGGTTACTTACATTTCCTTTTTGTTTTGTTGCTAGTTTAATTGTTGTAACTCAGGTGCACACCTACCTTTAGACACAAATCACAATTACAATCTTTTCACTGAATGATAATTGTGAAAAGTTGTTATTTTTAATTTTTAATACACACACATTTTTAACACAAACCTGAGTCAAATAACATTTTTAAGAAATCAAAAACGCACTTATTATAGAAATAAATAAAAATCTTAAAAAGTAATAAACTGCTAAATGTACAAACTTCAAAGAATTATGTTGAAATGAAAAATCTTAGAAAACCACTAATATACCTATTGGCGCAAACAAAAAAATATTCTCTTTACACGAAAAAGCAATGCCCAATGGCCTCCCAAAACAAAATATTTCTGCTATGTAAATTATTATAATTCATAAACCTTACAAAACAAAAATGCATAATGTGCATACGTGAAGAATTACATTTCCGTCTATTATTTTTACTCGGATATTATGTTCGTCGCCGCGCCGGTCACCTCAGCTACTGCGGCAGTACTTCGCATATAATATAGCATGTCTGTGTGCGTGTGCGAACTGTTCACGGACACAAAATTCTGTACGCACACATGACCCCAGAGCCTGCCGCACGAGATCTGCTTGTCTTGACCTTGAGCCATGCCGTTCGCGCGTGTACCTAACTTAATGTTTAATTTCTCGCAAATTGATTGTTGCTATTTAATAAATGTAGGCGTTTTAAATGCGTTCGTTTTTTATTATTATATTTTTTACTATTAATATTTATTAATTAACGTCATGAGTCATCTAAAACGTACGAAAGTTAAATTAAAATATATGCGTATGGCAAGTCATGCATTAGGTAAGCACTGCATTTCTGCCTTCATGGTGTGCACGCCCATGTAGTTTACACTAAACGAATACGAAAGAATGTGCTGTGCTGTTCTTGCTCTATGTTCTTTTGGTGTAAACCCACCTTTAGAAGTAGACGACCACGTGAAGAATGTTAGGCTATTGATTTGAATATTTTTTTCAGTGGCTATATATTTTATACCCGTGCGACGCCGGGGTATATATATATATATATATATATATATATATATATATATATATATATATATATATATAATATATATATATATATATATATATTGTGCCGAGTGGCAAATTCCCCACTGCCGGCAATATTCCCAATCTTGCCATTGCCAGCAAATTTCCATTTTGCCGGGAAAATAGGCAATGTTGCCGATCCATTTATATAGCTTTATTATGAAATAATTCAGATTATTTTGTCAACAAAAAAAAATACTTAATGATCAAAGCAACCTAATTTGTTTTTGGAACGAAGTTCCTTATCGCTCATTTTTTCAGCGTAAATTTGAAAGCTGGAAAACGATATTTGACCTTGATTTGACCTTTTTCCCTTTTTTATTAGTACTTGCATGTTAGGGGCAGATGACATTGATAGTAAGTATTCCTGTTAGTCAACTAGATGGCGTTTTTTTAAATTTAATATAATAAAAGTCTCGTTAGTTAATAATTAGTTTTAGAATCGTATTCACGACTTTATGGTCATACAAATTAAGTATAAAATTGCCCTTGCGGTAAAATTACTTTCGATATAGCGCCTTAATCTTTGTCTCGCATGCGCGCCGATGCGCCTGTCAAAACATATAGTTATCCTTTTCTATACCATTCGTTACGTATTATCTGTCGCATTCATTGTTGTAACTATGGTAACCTATAGATAATAGATATGACAGAGGTAAGTACGTATGTCGTTTAGGAACAAAATCTGAGGACCAATTTGTATGAACATACGCCATCTTTATTAAAACATCATTGAGCGGTGGTCAAATTACATCTCAATTTTTTTCAATAATTATTAAATATCGAAAATTCCTTAAGAATCTTTTATAAATAATCATTATAATTAATAATAAGTGTCTGGGTGTCCTATTTTTTACATATTTAGTACTTTCATAATTTAATTGGATGTACTACGGAATTTGACCTTAAACGCGCAGATTACGCGTGTATTCGCGATTAGAACGAGATTCGATCGCAACTTTGTAACTTAAGCACACGGGGCGATCGTGAAACGCGCCCCTACTGCGCGTATACGTGCAGATACAGCGATACAGATGCGTTGTGATCGCTCGTCTCTTTCGGATTGATCAGAGACTCTTCTTGTTCAGTTGTACAATGGTTGGGACTTGGGTTAAGACAACACTGCGGTATGCGGTATAAAAAAGACATGGTTTAAAGGTCTTGTTACTATAGGCCATAAAATCTTATTAAAAAAAAGAGCATACATGTCTAGTCTACGACAATACTTAATCTGTGGTCTACCATTGTAACATTTTACAATGCCATCTGTGATACCACAAAGCAACTAGTTGGCAACTAATTTTGGGCATACGATTACAGGTGGCGATTAAAAACCACAGATTAAAACCCACAGATTAAAACTAAATTCACAGATTATGCTACCTAAATTTGCCATTGTATGGAAATGTCCTACCCCTGGTCTTCTATAAAGTAGCAAGGGCGCCACACCGCGTGTATCATTTCTAATCCGCGTTGTTCTTAAAGCGCATTTGAAGATTTATGTGACTAATTAGAGGAACATACCACGTAAACTAGATCCAAAAAGCTATAAAGTGCCGATATCTAGGCAGCTCTTGATTTATAATATACTAGCTGTAGCCCGCGACTTCGTCCGCCTTAGCATAGTATAATAACGGAGATGGCTTTCATGTTCCTAACTTAAGAAATGACGGACTTACATTGAAACTTTCAACCCCTATTTCACCCCCTTCGGGGTAAAATTTTCAAAATTTCTTCCTTAGTGGGTGTCTACTTAATAAAACAACCCTACTTACCAAATTTCGTGACTGTAACTTTAATAGTTTTTGCTCAACGATGATGAATTAGTCAGTCAGTCAGGACATGTAATTTTATAAGTATAGATAGGCACTAGGCAGTATAGGCATCAGGCCATGGCCTATGGGCAGCAGCGTCCTAGGATTGCGGCAGAGTTCGTACGTGCGGCAAAGTTAAGTGCACCTAGGCCCGCTATACATATTATACCTAATAGAGATAAACTACGATAACATGGTGCGCCCCTCCAAATTACTATTTCAATGTGTGTAGTCACATCCTTATGAAAGAGTTTGTATGTAGTAAGTATTCAACCTCAGAACAGGAAAATAAGGAGAAGTGTTATGTAGCGCCGTTTATATGGAAACCTATGTCGCCAACTTCAATGACAATACATTGTCAGCATAGTGTCAACGGTACACGGTCTAGTGATGTCCGGTCTATCCACGGTGTCGATTAATTATTACCATATTATTACGACGATATCGATGTATTTTGGTAGGTATATAAATACTATTAAAAGAATGAAAGTGATAAATAATATTACAGATACTAACAAAAATAACTTATAGGCCGAAAGGGGTTGAAATCATCCATGATTACGTAAAACTTTTACTATGGAACCAACTCAATTCGGCAAAATAAATTACGATAAACTTTTATTATGGGAATCGTAACTAGGAAATAATTGCCTAGTTACGCTTTTGCCAAACAGATGATTATTTTGCCGAATTGAGTTGGTCCCATAGTAAAAGATTTTCGTGATCATGGATGATTTCAACCCCTTTCGGTCTTTAAGTTATTTAATTTTGCCAAACAGCTGATTATTTTGCCGAATTGAGTTGGTCCCATAGTAAAAGATTTTCGTGGTCATGGATGATTTCAACCCCTTTCGGTCTTTAAGTTATTTAATTTTGCCAAACAGCTGATTATTTTGCCGAATTAAGTTGATCCCATAGTAAAAGTTTTTCGTAATCATGAATGATTTTCAACCCCTTTCGGCCTTTGAGTTATTTTATATCAAAGTCTTTAGATAAACATGCATATTGCATACCTATTATATGTATAATTTTTGAGATTCCGTACCCAAAATGTAAAAAAGTAGTAGTAGTCAGTAAGACATCGAAGTCTTAGAAATAGGGTCCATTTCTAAGACTTCGATGTCTTACTGTCTGTCTGTCTGTCTCAAGTAGGCCTACTACGAAACCGTTTTGAGACTCAAACAATCGGACGAGAATGCCGCGCCCTTCTCTAACAACGTCATTTCACATTTGTTAGAGTAGGATGCGGCATTCTGGATCGATTGTTTGAGTCTCAAAACGGTTTCGTGGTACAAGCCCAGGTAGCAGGCTGTATCTCAATAATCGCTAGACTTTTCGGAAATTTTCACAGATTGTGTACGGTATGTCCGTTACCGCTATAATAACAGATATTTAAACAAAATAAATTAAATATTATAAGTGGGCTCCCATACAACAAACGTGATTTTTTGCTATTTTTGCTCGATATCAATAACGGCAACAGGTACCAGGTAGGCACTTGAAATGTTCACAAAATACTCTGTTGTATTTAAACTTTAACAAATTAAAATAAACTAAATAATTAAGGATCCATACAAAAGCACATTCTTCGCCTATTTTTGCTCTATTATGATACGGAACCCTCCGTGTGCGAGTCCAACTTGTACTTGGCCGATTTTTTTATACATTTATTATAGAATATGCAACACAGAACCAAGAGAAACCGCTTAAGGTGATGCCACGTTAAAGTAAAAAACCGTGTTTGATGTGTTTTAGATTGCTTGTTTTCTATGCGAGGCCGGAAACAAGATAGATCTCATAGAAAACAAGCAATGGAACAGCAAAAAATGGAAAGGGCGTAGTGACAAAATGGTTTTTGTCGCGTAATTTAAAAACCATATAAATACATTTCATATAAGCTATGGGCAAATTAAAGTGTATGCTTGAACCAATTTATGTACAAAGTTTTGGAAACTTAAATCACTCTCCTCTGTTGGCAAAATAGGAATCCCTTTTTTACAGAGGTCTTTTTGATTGATTATTCTGTGTTATAAAAGTTGACCAATCGTATTATGCTATGGGTAATTCAAAGACAAAGACATGATGAATACTGACAATGAATTTTAATTTCTTAGCTTTAGTCGTTGCTGAGAAAAATCGACATTGCTACAGCCAAATTATCAAGGCGTCGCCTTAATGCACACAAATCTTTGTTTTAAGCGGGAAGCCTTTGGCTTAAAAGCAGGAAGGATCAATTTAATCTTCACCAGTCGTCCGCCAAAGTAAGGTAAACTTCAAAAGTAACGGAAACAAATACAGTAGGTATTTGTTTCCGTTACTTTCAGTTCAGTATTAGAAATACTGAAATGACAAAAAAAGATTTATTAACTTTTATTACAATTCTAAAGAATATTTCAAAATTTCAAATCGTACAAGTAGTTTCTGAGATTAGCGCGTTCAAACAAACAAACTCTTCAGCTTTATAATATTTGTTTAGATAATAACGCAACCGCATAAAAAATGACGATAAAAATATCGATACCAAAATCTGCATCACACCACATCACTAGTGCCTTAGTTTGATAGTTCACGGAACATCAAACGGCCTGAAAATGGCGGTGTAGCGGCGAATATTTTTCGTGAAGAATAATTGATTTTTAAATTAAAAAGTCGTATAAATTACAGTTGGCTGTGATAGGTGACCCGCATTTTTTTAAATTTAAAGTTTCGCTGCGATTACTGCACGTAATTATTGCACAAGTCGGCATTTTGTTCACAATTTACAACGAAGTACAACGTGTAAGCCGTGGAGCGATTTACATGTGACTGACAACTAGTGCCCGAAGGGGCTAAATTTGGCGACAGGTGCCACGCCCACATAACATATCTCTTACTTCTATAATCTTTGTATTCAACCAATCACAGTACACGTAATATTTCACTTAATGTCACTTATTATTTGTTGGTTGGTTGTTGTTGGTTGGATTTGTTGGTCAACTAATCATAACTAGCCGACCGCGCAAGACAACGCACTTCAAACGTTTTGAATTTTGGAGGGGCGCGCCATGTTATCGTAGTTTATCTTTACCTACGAATCAATTTCTCTGACAGTAATACATATATCTTTATTTTATTGTATGGCCTTTACTCTCAGGAGGAGAGCGCTGGGGGCGGCGCGAGCTCGGAGGTGCGGCAGCCGGTCCCCGGCGTGCTCATGATGGACTACCAGCAACGCTCCGGACAGCCGCCGCAGCAGAATGGTGATTATTGCTGCTGTTTTACTGTAATCGGTCGCGGACGACGAGACGAGGGTCGTACATAATAGCTGATGATGATGAGTAATTTCGGTTACGGATGACGTAGTAATCAAAGAACAAGGATTGAAAGGGGCAGGCATAGACATTCATCTCTTTCACTATCGCAATTATAAGGCTTCGGCCAAACCTACGCGTTATACGTAGGTTAGACGATCAATTTTTCATCAATCTGACTGACGGAATATTGATGGTTACAAAAAGTTCATATTAAAAATACTATCAATCTATCAATCCGTGGGTTATACGGTCAAATTTTCGTCAATCTTTACCGGATTGAGGGATCAGTAATTTAAAATTTGACCGTCTAACCTGTGTCTAACGCGGGACGCGGGACGGGAGCGTCTGCAACGCGAAACTGGCGTGCACACCTGCGCGACTACGGTGCGAAACCGTAGATCATTCCCGCTCTGCCGACGCGAACGTCTCGCGTTGCAGACGCTCCCGCTTCGCAGTCGCTTTGGTCGCGTAGGTTTGGCCGAAACTTTTTAAGTTTGCGAGTTGAAGTTTGATATCTCGTTTCCACGGTTACGCGATGCTTGTTTCTTTTTACTCAGGCATAAAAATATATTTTTTTACGTACATAAAATATATAATAGCTATAGCTAGATAGACTTACTCATTAAGGTAAATTTCAAAGTACGTGCTTATGCGTTTGCCGTTTTGTCTAGAAATGGTTTTAACTTATTTACTGTGCAGGTGAACGGGCGAGCGAGGCGAGCGCGACTGGCGGCGGCGGCAACTCGCCCGGCGCGAAGGACCAACTCATGTACCTTTCACAGCTGCTCGGTTTCACTGTACAGTTCTCAGATTTTCCCAAGGTAATTGTTTTGCCAAAGTAATTTATTTCATTTAATACAGAAGTAATACGAAAGGAGCTAACTCGATTATAAAAAAGGGCTTTAAAACTCTCTCGAAAATGTATCAAGTTGTATGCAAAAGACTCGAATACCAGAAGTTGTTATACAGAGTACAGAGTAATATTTCGTGTTCTGCTAACAGCGGCTACCGCTTATAAATTCGCCTAATTGTCTGCATAGTATTTTGCCAGACTACTACGAAGCGAACAAGTGTACAGTATTAATAATAATGTGTTCCTTAATTTTAATCACTTAGTTTTGTTACACCCTGTATAGCAAAAATGCTATAGTTGTAAGCACGTGTTTAGCTTTGTCCACACTGTGCCTTTTTCTGTTCGTCAAGGGCATGCGTTATAGTGCAGTCAACAGCGAACGTGAGGCATGCCCGCGGCGCATGCCCTCTGACCGTACCCAAAACTTCAAAAATGACAAAATGAAATTGGCGTTGCGTTCGATGACGCATTCAAGTTGAATGAAAGAAGATGACGAAAATTGAAGACGAAAGCGCATAGTGTGGACATTTCTCTCTCTCTCTTTCTCGCATTGAGCAGCGTGGTGTAGCGACGATTTTTTGAGTATACAGGTTTTTTGTTCTATCAGAGCAGTTGATTCCTATGCAGATTGGGGACCTACGTAGTTTGGTTGCGTTACGTCAAACCCAGCCAACAGATCACAATTAACATTGAATTGACATATTCGACCAAATAACGTTGGTCTTATCAACTGCATAGGAATCAATTTCCTCGATGGTACATAAGGAATAATGAACTCGAACTTCCGTCCGGGTGTCCCTTGACACCTCTTAAATTTTTTTCGTAGTCGGCTTATAAAACTTGTCATATCTTCAGCGCAACCACGGCGAGTACCTGTCTCTGGTGTCGCTGAGCACGGAGCCGCCGGTGATGTGTCACGGGGGCGGCGCGTCCACCGCGCACTCGCACGAGCAGTGCGCGCGCGCCGCGCTCCGGGCGCTCGCGCTCATGGGCCTGGACGCGCCCGCGCCGGGGTCAGTAACTTAATAAGCATAAAACCTACGAATAATAAAAACTAAGGAAGAGTAACTGTGTCAAAACATTTGTTCCGCGAGCTACAAAAAGAGACCCAAATACATGCATACTTTATGCAAAAAAAGACCCGAATACATGCAAGAATTTTGCGTAATTTAGAAGTGACAATTATTGTCAACGGCTTTATTTCGTAAATTTGAGTGTTTCGTAGCTATTGTCATATTTTAGTGTGCGAAAGGAACCAAATTCAAAACGGTTGAAGTGGTAGTTAGTTTCCTTAGTTTTTATTATTCGTAGCATAAAATTGATACTAAAATCAAAATTAGTTGTGATATTTTTTTTTAGACTCTAGATACCTGTAATCATTTGAACGTACTGTGCTAGAAAAAAATATCGCCCATATCTTTCTAGTAATATACGTACCCTAGAAATAGACATTTTAGTGACAAAATTATTTATGGCGCGTACACAGTGACGTCACTGACTGATACAGTTTTGTTATTCTATATTTACATTTTTGTATCTTCATGTTTTTTTTCGTTATGTATAAAAATGTGTACTTATTAAATTTCATGTAATAGAGCGATATAATACTATGCATTTTACTAAATATGGATACTGATGGATACTTCGTTTTCAGGATGCAATCAGTAGCCGCCGGCGGCGTGAAGCCGGCGGCCATTAGCAACGGGATCAGCGAGTGAGGCCGCAGCTGCAATACACGAGTGAATATCTCACGGCGCGAAATAAATTGTTCGGGACCTCACACACTGAGTTTATTTCGTCACTTCAGAGCTATGACGTATTCACAAAACTATGATCTCGGCTCCCGCGACAACTCTTAGTCTATTTGTTCAAAACTTTCTTTATTTTTTAAATAGAAATGTATATTTTTTTGTTATATCGATCTGTATTTATATTAAAACTGTTTTTGTTTCATCGATAATTCGCGCAGCTTTTGTTTTACGAAACGACTATCTCGAATTTGTAGTGTTACGTTGTATTCGAAGTAAGATTGTAAACGAGTAGGTGAAACGAAAAGGCTGTTGAAGCCAAACCAAATCATTGGGGCCGCGCGGACCTAACTTTCTGGCGCGCTTATTTTCGTAATGTAGATAATGTTGTAGTGCAGCGAGCGCTCACTTCGGTTGTGTCAAGTTTCTTAGTTTTACTTGACATTTCCTGCGAAAAAACTGGTCAAGTAAAAATTTCTACTGTCTACTTGTCACGGTTGCATTCAAGTAAATGACGGACTGGCAGCGAAGTCTCAGTAGGTTCCGTTTTTACCTTGGGTACGGAATCCTAAATAGACATTCGGTCGGAGTATAGGTGGACAAGATGCGTAAATAATAATAGTTGTTTTGGATGTGTTTCTTAAATAATTAGCAGAGTGGTGATTGTCTTCATAAGGTTAAAAAGTAGTGGAACATGTTGGGAATTACTGAAATCGTTAAAAATAAGACGCTAAAGTCGCCGACTTCACAGAGCGCTTAGTCTTTTAACCTATCAAGCCCCGAAAGGCAGCCGGCTGCCAGCATAACAATTGAAAATCTATTGTGTCTGAGATACCCACGGTGGACGACGACTATGATTTGAATACTGCATTTAAATAATACTGAAGATTATTTAGCGGGTAAAAGAAGACAATTAACTCATATTTTTTTAACGCTGAGAACTTGATTGAGTCCAATCGTTTTACTCGCAGCGCTATAAATGTTGATAGATCTCTTTGATGTTTCAGAAAATCAGAAATCATTGTAATCATGAATTCCTCGCATGTCGCAATATTTAAATATTTATTAAGGATTTAAGACGTTGAAATCAATTAAAGAGAACTATTGTGTGCGCGTCGGACACCGTTCGCCGCCCCAATGCGAGCTAAAGTTACATCATGCGGCCATGGTGTCACTTAGGTTTAGCCGCGCAACTCGCTTCAATGGGGAAAGGGATTGAGGCAAACGGGTACGCCAGCTGACATGTAGACTTGTCTCAGTCCCCGTCTTTGTGTCGGGTTGCGCGCGGTAACCGCCGCAGGCCGCGCGCTGCCCGCCGCCCGCGCGGCTTGCGGCGATTATATTGGCCTCGATTTTTAAGCTCCCTCGAGCGTACGTTTACGATTTTCGGCGACCCTGAGCTATGAAATGTGTAATTTTAGATTTATCCCCGCGTCTATACATACGATTAATACCCGCTTAGGATAGGTGCGCTTGTCTAGCCTGTAACCTGTGTACTCGTAGATCTAACATTTCCTTATTCGATGTTTATTATAATGTGGTCGGTCGCGAGTCGCACTCCGTGCGACGATTGTACGTTTCATTGTAATGGGTCCGACGTATTTATTCGATTACTTAGCGGTAATAGTATGACGGACTTTGCTCGTAGGAAGTAAAGTCGATTGCTCTTACTATTAAGTAAATAGAAGTAGTGTTTGTATCGTGCAAGTCAGCGTAAAACGGAGGTTACGAATCATATTTATTAAAAAACTTATCTAATCGCCGTATTTATAATAAATCTTATATCGATGCCTATAAGTGTTGAAATAAGTATAAATACGTGGGATAGATGTTTGCATGTCCGAGAAAAATAGAATCGGTATATTTTGCATGTTGTAAGGATGGGAGAAAAAAATGAAGTATTATTTTATCAGGAATGGACCTTTTCAAATATCTGACTCATTTTAGGTGTCGAGATTCCTATCCTTTGTAATGTGAGCATATTATGTGAATGATACGCTGGTTTGCATGAGTTAGCGTTATTTACCCCTAAGGTAGGTAAGGCACAATTAAACGATTTTAAATCGAGGCCATTGGTAGAATTTCTCGATGATGTTGCACAGTAGCACACGCGTTGAGAAATCAATCAATTTATAGCCACAATGGCGTTAAGAAGTGTTCTATTTATTTTGTTCTAAGTAATCAATATTTTATATTATTATATGGGTACAGGTCCCATTCGAACTTAGTGCTGTTAGAGTTGTGTAAGAATAAAAAGATTAAAAATTCAACTGTTGGTTTTATTTTAATTGTATTATGTAGAACTTTTTTTGTTGTTGGCCACATACATGCTTAAATATTATGGTTGTTTTTCCAACAATTTGATCGAGAAAGAATCCATATCCTGCTTGATTTTCTAAACCTTAACACATTCAATGCCACTACGATTTTCTAAAAGTTCCCTGCGATGCCGCCATACAAAAAACTCGAACTATGAAGCGTGTGCTCTCGGCTTTTCAGGATGAAAATTGAAATTACGTTGCACACTAGGTGTGTTCACTGGCGCTGTAAAGAGGTAAAATCATAAAAAGCGTTATTTCGACTTCAAACGTGCTTATTCATTAGTCCTTCTTGAGTTACTGAAGATATATTTTGTTTTCTGAAGTGTTTGTGGTCTTGAAGGTTTAATTATGGCAGTAAATAGATTCCGAGGTAAGCATTTATCGTAATTTGATCAGTGACTGTCAACCTTTGGTTACTTATTTATGATTTTTTTAGACCCGCTATACCCAACCCGCGGCCCGCGGGCCGCATGCGGCCCGCCGGGGTTTTATTTGTGGCCCGCGTGATGTAAAACCATTTTGAAATTCACGCCCACCGACAAAATTTGTGTGTGAATGTGATTTTTTTTTCCACTTTTAAATCGTTAATTTTGAAAAATGTTTTGAATGAAACTAATTTTAAAATTTGAAATAATTTTGAAAAAAAACGCGACACCAAGACCAAAACATGTTTGTGGCCCGCATGAAAAAAAGGTTGGGGACCACTGTTTTAGACAATACAAAATATAGTAGGGGAGGTCGCGCTTTTAAAAAGTCATTTGATACCGAGCGAAAATCGTTACAATAATAGTAAATACAGCTTTGATCGTCAGCTGATTAGAAGTGGTGGAATAAAAATTGAGAGTATCTCAAAGTTGTTGTTGGAAATCGTATTGAATTGACATTAAAAAGATCCCAATTCGCACCCAATAAAGGTTCATATCTAGATTATACACGTTTAGGTTCGGTAGGTGTCGTTTTAGTTTTAGTATATAACAACAGATGGCGCTTTTAAAGTAAAATTTATATCATTCTTCTTCATAAATATTGACTATCGAATTAATTACTTAAAATTGCTATGTGAGACAATTTTATGGTTAATTCAAACGAAAATCGCCGTCAGCTGAATGTTTGCAGGTGGAAATGTCGTCTACGAAACGCCCTAGGACATATTCAGCGCGAAGTGGCGCTATATTGGTTATAACTTATATCGCTGGCTGACGGTTTTTCCGCTAATAAGCGACTGACGGTTTTCTTTATTATATACAAAGTAGAAACATTCACCTGTATAAATTTTGTAAGGTATAAAATGACTTTATATTCAAAAAAAATTTACATGTTCAGTAACGCGACTGACGTTGAATCCCCCGTCTGCAATACGGCTGACGGTGATTTTTTGGTTAAACATGACCTCAATAATCATCCATCAAAGTTTCATTCGGTATAAAATCACTTTTCGCAACTATTTTTTTTACAACTTTGAAATACTCTTAGTTAACATTCCACCACGGGTGCGGCGACTGATTATATTGATTGATAAATATTAAGCTACCAAAGACAAAAATTTGGTTGGTATGAAATGACTTAGCAAACGATAGCACTACCTCCCCTACTAATATGAGCTAGAAACAGGGGAATATGATGATGATGCGACGCAAGCAGAGAGTCCCCCGTCAAATAAACGTCCAAAAGTAGAAGGTGAGCCGATAACTCATATTATTTCTTATCTAATTTTTTTAAAATTTTTATTGCACTTATTGTGGCATGGTGGATTAGTGATGAATTGTATGTCATTTTGTACACCTATTAGTAGTATTTATGTTTTTTAGAGCATAAAAAATATGAGCTAGAAACAGGGGAATATTATGATGATGATGCGACGCAAGCAGATAGTCCCCCATCAAATAAACGTCCACAAGTAGAAGGTGAGCTTGGGCGATTTTATTTACATAAGTGCGAGGCCGCCAACTTTTGCTGATGTTGCAATTATTTTTCTCCGCCCTTTGTATTTTAAAAAGTATTGTGTTTATCTTATGCTCGAAAACTGATTCTAACGAAGAAAACAAAGTAGGTACTCGAGCATGATTTGAGTTCCAATAATAGTCTAAAAATATATTTACAATTAAACATAAAAGAGGTAGGAAAAATATACAATCCGCCGTGGAAGAGGTGCACTTTAACTGTCGCTGTAGCAGTAAGTATGACAGATTTGAAGATAAATCGGATATGTTATGAATACTTATATAAATGGCTATTACCTCATCTAATTCTTATAGTATTTTAAGATAACATTCTTTATAAACTTTTTAAAATCAAATGAATCGTTAGAAACATCTATTCTACCCCACATTTTAAACGTCATCAATAATACCGATTTATTATTATTGTTGGGTGTTAGGGAAGGTAAAATGGCAACGCTCGCTGCATGCTCGAGAGCGATGAGGCCTGGCAGGCGGCGGTTTCTTTCTGTGAAACCGTCCTTTCACAGAAAGAGGCCGCAGAGCGGAACAGAGAGGATGATCCATCCTCTGTTCCGCTCCGCCGGCGTAGGACGGGAGTGCGGAGGCGTCGCTATGCGAACCTCCAATAACTTCCGTCCCACGGGGCTCCGGGTCAGGATGGGAACCTGCCCGGCTTAGCTAGTCCCGGGGCCGAGGGGAACGCTTTAGTTTGCCTAAGCGTTCCCTAACTTGGTGGAAGTCCGGTCCCTTGTGAGGTAGACCGGCCGGTCGTGGAGGGAGTCCTGTGTTAGACAGATCCAGGATATCCCTCCGTATACGGCTGAATGCAAACCGCAGGTGGTTTTAGTGGGTAAACCCAAAGTCGGGAGTCCCACATACCCCCGGGGTGCTTCACCGGGGCACCCATAAAGGGTTTCCCCTGCGCATCAAAAAAAAAAAAGGTAACGCTGAGTTTTTACGTATTCTATGGAAAATCTCGTAATATCCGCCACTTCTCGACAGTTCACATTTGCACCTCAGTCGGGCTGTGTATACAGTTTTTTCAAAGGAAGTTTTTTAGTGACACAAATGTAAGTATTACTGTTTCACATGAAACTATCAATGCATCATGTGAGTAGTCAAAAGGGCCATGTTTGGGGTTAGAATATAAACCACATTGTGTATTATTTACAGAGATAAGTTTGATTTTCTCAACGCTTAGATAGCGTAGAGAAATTAATTCGCTATCATTTTGGTGCTCCAACGTCATATTTCTCAACGCTATGATAGCGTAGAGGAATAAATTCGCTACAATTTTTATACAAGCAGCGTACATTTTCGCTTTTTTTTTATTTTAGCGGTGGGTTCAGAAACTGCAGCCATTTTAAAGTTATGAAAAAGAAAATATATTCAGAAAATTGTTTATTTAGGTAAATAATATAACAAGATTTTAGAGAACAAGGACCAAATCAAATTAGTTTTGTGCAACATAAAATATCTGCGAAGCTTAGTTAGGAAAATATGAAGCTTTATTTTTAGGGTTCCGTAGCCAAATGGCAAAAAACGGAACCCTTATAAATTCGTCATGTCTGTCTGTCTGTCTGTCCGTCCATATGTCAAACTCAAACAATTTTATTCATACTAAATTTTTTTTCAAATATTTTCTGAACGTTGATACTACTGGTGCTTACCACCGGTTCGTGAACTAACGAGGCGAAAAGAACCGGCGTAAGAAACTCGCACGGGGCCATCTTTTCACGCTCGAGCTTGTCGCGAAATGCCATCTTCCCCTCCTTAACTATTAAAGATTTTTCGTCATACAATAAAATGTTCAACTTTTCAAGCCCATTCATTTGGTACCTATATTGTCTTAAAGTACTACATAAGTGGGTACGAAATGCCCCTCTTTCTTAAAGTAAATTGACCAAACAATATACAGGGTGCAAATAAACCTTCCTCATAAATTTTGATATATTGATCCTTGATAAAAATAAAAATACACGTATTTTTTCTTTTATAATCACTCAGTACTAAAATGTTGAAAAATAGCCTCCGAAAGTTATCCTAAAAAACACTACAATTAATGGACACTACGCATCGCCCGCGCGAGACGTGCCCCCGCGCGCGCGCCTCGCCCCGCGTCACCCCCGATCATACCCACCGCCGCGAGTGAGCATTCTGCAATGATTTTAAATGGGAAGTGAATATGTCACTAACAAAAAAATAACACCCAATTTTTTTTTGGTTAAATGGATTCTCCTAATGATACCTAAGCCCTGGAAAAAATTTGGCAGGAAGGTTTAATTGCACTCTGTATAGATACCGTGCACCCAAATATAAAAGGTTGAGAACTCGTGTAGATGAACACACCTGGCATGTTCGCGGTATTACATAATAAATTATTTTCGATAACATGGACACACATGGTGTGTAAGGGCCAACCTATACGTACCACAACCACACGACATCGCAACGACAAAATGTCGTCGAGCGGTGGTAATACGTGTGAATGGTGTCGCTGCAGCTTTTTGTAGTTGCGTTGTGGTACCGACAAAATGCCGACGTGGTTGCGTTGTCGCCAGCGGTTGCGATGTGGTTACGTACGAAAGCCAATGAAACGGAAAAGTCAATGAAACAGAGGGGGGGGGGGAGTGCGAGCAGTGTGCGCGCACTGTCATTGCATCGACGCAACGTTGTGGTTGCGATGTGGTCGACCGTTTTTGCGTCTGACAAGTTATCTGACAAGTGGTCGACAACGACTGCAAAATGTGGTACGTGTGAATGGTCCAGTTCATTTACAATACGAAATGTACGCCCGACCACGTGGTGTGGTTGTGGTTGTCGTGTGGTTGTGGTACGTGTGGGTTGGCCCTTAAAGGCACTGAATGTGTTAAGTTTATTACGAATGTTTGTAAGTTGTCGAATGAAACAGTTTGTTGATAATAAAAACAATTTTTTATTTTATAAAAATGGTAGTAATGCGTAACAATATCACCAGCCTTCATACGGAGGCACGAGGTAATCGGCTCTGCTTATTTACATAATACTATTCATGATTTCATTGTTAATACTTATTCGAATGTATAAAATATGGCAGTTCACTTCACGTATTCAAGTCCGAGCGCCTGCGTCATGAAGCACAGGATGTCTGTGTGTTCTTCAATCTGGAAAACGGTCACAATAAATTAAAATTGGGAAAGGGAAAAGTAAGAAAGTAAGATGTGTTTTTAAAGAATCTTGGACTCAAGTGGGATATATAGTCGAGGCATTTTAAAGCCTTGTCGAGCTGTACTATACATAGTATCCCTTATTAGTCTGTGGCTGTACTTGCCTATTTGACTCTTTTGATGTGCGTCAAAAACCGAAAAAGGTACGGATAGAGATAAACTACGATAACATAGCGCGCCCCTCCAAAATTCAAAACGTTTGAAGTGCGTTGTCGAAACGTTTGAAGTGCGGTCTAGCGCGGTCGGCTAGTTATGATTAGTTCACCAACAAATCTTGGTAATAAGTGACATAATATGTGACGTTATCAGCGTGAAGGGACCTTATTGTCGGTATTGAGTTATTAGTATCTCCATAATCTACATTTAATAGGCTATCGAATTTTCGAAAATCGCATGTTATTTACATGAAATAACATGCGTGTAAGCCTGGAAAATATTTAACAAAAAATGTTTAAACTCGAAAATCGTAAAAGGAAATATTGAGAAAATCGCACTCAAACTTCGACACCCTAAAAAGTATGTTATTGTAGGAAGTTACATAGATGTCATGTTTTTTGAGAAGTACGTTATATGGTCTTTTAGAATTTAACTTTAATTATATACATTTATAACTATATCCCTGTTGTTTACCACGCCAAAGTGCATGATGTAATGAAAATGCCCAAGATGGTTTTTACTAAATATTTTATTTATAGTATGTTTTCTATTGGATTTTATAAAATAATAATATAAAACGGATCATGTTTTACTAAACAGACACGTCTCCGATATTAAACAACATTGTTTATCGTATTTAAATAATCTTATTAATCAGTCAAAATTAACAAAAATATTATATATTTACTACACTTAAACATAGTCAAATGAGATCAAATATACAAACTTCTATTAAAAAATTACCTTTTTTCTGTCTTAAAATTCAAGGTAAAGTTTAGTAAAAAGCTGGTACAAACACTTAACACTTTTCAAAAGGGACCTTAATGTCGGTCGTTACATTTTTAGTCATAAAGTTAAAAGAAGATACAAAGATACTATACTTCAGTCGGAATTTCCAGGAATTGCTATTGTATTCTATTGTTGTCGCGATCACCGGTGCTCGCGCGGGGCCTGAAGGATTAATTTCGTAGTCGTAACATTATTTTTTATTTTTATTCTATTTTTTATTTTATTTAAATATTTATTTAATTATATTTTTCATTATTTAATTTTATTTCTGAGATTTGTTTATGAAAATAAAGGAACCTCAGACTTGGTACGACTTTGTCTAGATTTCATGACTTTTTAGGGTTCCGTAGTCCACAAGGAACCCTTATTAGAGATAAACAAGCAGCTCCATCGAGATTCGAGACTTGGCTAGTTTTTTTACAGATTTTTTTTTGTGGGATTTCACTTCTTTTAATACTTCAGTCGGAATTTCCAGGAATTGCTATTGTATTCTATTGTTGTCGCGATCACCGGTGCTCACGCGGGGCCTGAAGGATTAATAGAAACGTGGGCATATTGATTTTTTAAGCTGAGCCGTAAGTTATAGTGGGTTTCATCATATCACTCGTGTATGATTGCGCGCTCGTGTAAACGTCACCATCAGCATCACACTAGTGGTGGGTCGTCGACGCTTTTTCGATCAACGAAACGAGACCGTTTATCGTTCATCGTAAACTAGTCAATGACAAAACAGATTTTTTTCAACTGGTTTTCGTCTTCGACGAACACTGAACCAAACAATAAACTATGACAAATAAAGTAGTTTTTTTGACTAAGCGACTTTCAGCATTAACTGTTTTGAGTTATGACAAACTTATTGTCGTTTTGCACTTCGACGCGACGAGTGATGACGACGAACGACGAGACGGTTTAATCTGTGAGGTGGAAATGCACTTCCCTACATACTTAGTACATACTTTTTTCCAGGCTTAGGACTGGCAGGCAGGCAGATTAATTACTGAAATTTTACATTTACTTAATTAATTTAAAATATCACCACCCATCCGTCGATCGCGTCGTCGCGTCCCGACGAACGGTCTCTGTCACACACACCGTTCCTGCATGGCAACAGTTCACGCATAAACCAGTTTATCATTAGACGCTAGACTAATTTACCCGTTCATGACTAATAAACAGTTTATTAAAACGGTTCGTTCATTCAACGCCCATCCCTACATCACACGTGTTACATACGCCTCCGTGGTCTAGTGGTTTAGTGCGTGGCTCTTGACTCGGAGTTCGTGAGTTCGATTCCCGCGTTGGAAATGTATTATTTCCAAGTTTGGTTAGGACAATGCAGGTTGATCACCTTTGATCAGGATTAAATTGAAATTAAAATTTAAGGGGGGCACTCATACAAAAAACCTAGTTTCGAGTCTGACTCACACTGGGCTAATTTTTATGGTTTTCCCTATAAAAGGCCATTAAACCCTAAACTCTGCTAAATTTCAGCTCTCTGAGTTTATGGGAAGTACTAGTTCTGTTCTATTTTGATGATCTTGAGTGAGTGAGTGTCATAAATGAGAAACTTTGTTTTTGCGTAACTTCGGAACTTAATGACCTCTAGAGGTTCCCAAATAAATCTCAAACCTAAAATGCGGTGAAATGGTTCTAAATGATGGTACTGCAGTGTTTTGCTTCGCGCTCTACTTGGCGGGGGCACTGCCGTACCCCCAGATATTCTAATCAATGTTACCGATTTTCAGCTTGGTACAAATCACTAGTAGTATAACAGTAGATGCCGAAAGAAAGCCGCAATCGACTCTCGACTGCAGCACCGACAATAAGGTCCTTTTTTTACTAAACTTCAAGATATATTTTAGCCTATAAAAATCGTTTTTAAAACCTGTGTCTTTGTCATATCAAAATTTAGAGTCTGTTTATGAATATAGAGCAAAAAAAGAAAAAAAAATGTTTTTTTTCAAAACTTTATTTTAAATGCGATTATCTCGGAAACTAGAACCCTCCATAAGGTCCCTTTTCCCAGATAACGTCACATATTACGAGTACTGGTTGATTGGTTGAATACTTACTACATACAAACTCTTTCATAATGATGTGACTGCACACATTGAAACAGTAATTTGGAGGGGCGCGCCATGTTATCGTAGTTTATCTCTACGTGTATTTGGTATTGGTCATATTTGTCAAACAGGCAAATAAGGCCAATACTTGTCAAACATATCGTCTACACATGGTCATTGTTTGGCGAATACATCAAATACGCAAATACAAATAGCCATGTGAAGTGCCTCCATAAGAAACACATACAAACCCTGAAGTATTTCACTTATAGTTTTACCCTGTATACAACTTCTATTTTACTATAAAAATACTTACAATCTTAGCGGTAGGTTTGCCGCCGCCGTGTCCCGCCTTAGTGTCGACGCGTGCGAGCAGCGGCCGGCGCTGCGGCGTACCGGCGGCCGCGTGCTGTAACGCCGCGATGAACTTCAGTGAGTGTAGCGGGACCACGCGGTCGTCGTGGTCAGCTGTTAGGACTAGCGTCGCTGGGTACTCTGCGCGGCTCACTGTGGACCAAAAAATGTTAGGGTCGTAAGTAAATTGAAGACACTGTTGTCGGACTTAAGGACATAACTACAGTCCTACTGTTATAGGAAAATAGGTCATGGTAACTAACTGTATAAGGTTTTTAAAAACTTGAAGATTTTGTGTCAATAATGATACATACCTATGTAGTAGACCCGACTCTTTTAAAGCGGTATGGTTTAAAAATTAATTACGTATTTATGAAAATTTCCACTCGCCTCAAACATCTCTCAAATGTCGCGATTCACGAACTTAAGGCGGGCATAAACCCCAATTTGTTATTCCATGACTCCCGGTTTACCTAGTTCCAATATAATAACGAAATGTAAAAAGTATGAGATATAAAGCACAATATTTAAAAGACTTTAAACCATAAACATTTTAATAGAACGTAATACTTTGGCTGTAATTAATTTACAAACTCACCTCCGACAAAAATCTAAGTCATCGAAATATAAGTATTAACTAGGATAATTATACATTTTATTTGAATAAATTGTTAGTAAATCTATATTAAAATATCCTGAACCGAACAATTTTGTTTCTTAATATTTATTTCCAAAGATATTTTAAAAAAAACCATGAAAAATAGAGAAGATCCGCCCCTAGTAACTACAGTTTTATGCTAAGCTAAAATGAATCTTATTGCGATGAGTATACGCTTGGTCTTTGGTTGTGTGCAAGGTTATTGTTTTGGATTGAGATTGATCCCTGCCTTAACCCCCTCCTACCTCTACGGAAAGGACTAACTGCTGCATTCAGAGACATTTATTAATTACTTAACTTTAATTTAGGGCTTGACAGATAATTTATAGTTTTATGTCAAAATCTAGAATTATTTAAGCTAAGTAATCATTAAATTTCGCTGAGTGCGGCAATAAGTTCTCTGAAATAAAGTTGAAATTTTACCATTATCCGGCGGTTGTATGTTGTGTAGCGGTGAGTATTTGAGCAGGTATCGGAACTGCGCGGGGTCGTCGGAGCTGCCATAGTCGGACACCCACGCGTGGCCGATCGTGAACTTCTGGAATCGCAGCATGTCCAGCACACTGCGAAATATATGAATGGCTCGTTCAAAATTCGGTAAAGCACAAGAAGCGGTAAATAATAATATGACATGTGTGGATGAAATAAATGACATTTTACAACATAAGAGCAATTATTACTCATATTTTCCCTTATAGTTTAGACAAACCTTTCAACTTGCCTACTTCATCTAGCTATGCATAGAATCCACATTTTTTGATTTCAAATCATTTTCCCTGTCCTAAAGCTTCCATTTATTTAAAAAAATATATCAATTTTCAAATTGTTAGTTACCCACCTTATCCACTCATGTCTTAAATTTCTTATTGCTTATCTTATGGTGGCACTTCACATGGCCATTTGTATTTGCGTATTTGATGTATTCGCCAAACAATCACCATGTCTAGACGGTATGTTTGACAAAGTATTGGCATTATTTGCCTATTTGACAAATACTATATTACCAATACCAAATACTAATGACCGACCGAACTTTCGGTTTCGGTTTCGGCCAGTTTCGGCCAAAAAATCCAGTTTCGGCCTTAGTTTCGGTTTCGGCCAAAATATAGCCGAAACTTTCGGCCCTGCCGAAACTCTTGTGTTCGTGTGTCGTTCGGTAAACTCGTGCTTGCTCGCTGGCGAGACCCCGGCTCATCTCGCCACTGTCCATATTTTAATCGTGTTTTAAGGTTATGTTTTGCAAATTACTGCGGAATTACTATGTATTTATTTTGTTTTTCTTAGTACTTCGTTTTATTTTCATCAAATTGTCTAAACTTATTCTTATCGAACATGAGAGGTTTGAATTTTATTTCTAAACGACAAACGCACTTTGGTGAATTACGTGCTATGTTCTTATTTTAACAATGTTTCCCAAAGTAAATAAAATAAATTGATTAAATTGTGTGTGAACTTTGTTTACTACTTAAATAATTTTGTAGTTTTTGTATGAGATAATAGGATAAAGCTTGCGAGATTTATCTAGTTAATCATCTCGCCTCATTCTTTTCCTTTTACCACGCGTTTTATTTATATTTAAAATAATTAACCTTTAACTATGGACACGCAGTCTAACAGACCGTTCCTACTCTCCTAGAATCGTATCTACCCCACTTAGCTAAGCTTCACACAGTTCACACTTGCGGCCCTCATTACACAAGCCGACAAAAATATTTTTTCTTATGCCTGTTACTTAATGACTATTATCAGATTATTTGCATTGAAAATTAACCAGAAATCCCCTACCCCATTCCCTTCCCTACCCTCCCCTATTCCCTTCCCATCCCTACCCGGGGAGGGTTTTACCCTATTCCCTCTTAAAAGGCCGGCAACGCACCTGCAGCTCTTCTGATGCTGCGAGTGTCCATGGGCGACGGAAGTTGCTTTCCATCAGGTGACCCGTTTGCTCGTTTGCCCCCTTAGTTCATAAAAAAAACAAAGAATAATAATATCTATGGATGTCTTGAAATAAATTTTGCTCACGTTTTTAAGGTTACCCTTCGTTCTAATACATTAAAACTTGGAATCGTATAAAAAAACGGAATATGATACTGAAAAGTTTCTAGGAAACATATTCGAGTCTAAGATTAATAATATTTATTTTAACAAATGTCATAAAAAGTAAAAAAATCCAATTTGGCACTTTTTCTTATGTGTTAACAAATGTTACAGAATAGTAAATTTCAGTAAATAAGCGTAATTTTGATTTTTTTTCCAAGTTTCGGTTTCGGTTTCGGTTTCGGCCGAAACTGAGAGCAAGACCGAAAGTTCGGTTTCGGTTTCGGCTGAAAAATGAGTTTCGGTCGGACACTACCAAATACACATCCGTACCTTTGTCGGTTTTTGACGCACATCAAAAGAGTCAAATAGGCAAGTAAACAAAATCAAGAAAAAGTTTGGTATTTGCCTTTATTTGCTTGTTTGTGTACATAATTTTGCCAAATGCAAAAAATAGCCAATCGTAAATACAAATAGCCATGTAAAGTGCCACCATTATATTTATACAGCGAATACCTAAGTCCCGGTTCAAAACATAGCGTAAGCTGTATGGTTGAGGCTCTTGCATTTAAACAACTCAGAACTACCAAACACGTTTAACGACATTAGTAGCAAGCCGCGCGTTATAAGCACGGGAAACGCCCTGTCTGAACTATACCAGCTTTTACACGAGGTAAGGTTAAATCGGTCGATGTTAAGCATTTGTGTACTAACCCACCTTTTTTTTCAACTTTTATCACGGGTTTTGAGAGCGCTGACCGAATCAAGAAATTATGTAACGAAAAAACCCAAATCCGACAGCCACAGCTGTGCGCCGTTGCCAGACTTCGGCACGGTGTTTGTGTGCGTGCGACTAGACGTATACGAATTATAACTGTTTAAGTTGATAAAAATGCTATGCAATAGCTTAACCCCGGCAATTCCCGAGTGCCACACGTATTTTTTATTGAACTATGAATGCAGTCTTGTTCTAAATTATGTAAAGAACATGACTGCATTCATAACTCAATATTTTTTATTGGGATGGGTACACAAATGCTTAACAGCGCGTCCATTATTATACATACCCAACTTGCACAATAGCGGCCCCGAACAAGTCGGGCCGCTGGTTGATACACGCCGCAACCAGCAGGCCGCCGTTAGATCCACCCTGGATGGAGACGAGCGAGGGCTTCGTGTATTTCTCTTTAATGAGGTATTCTGCCGCCGCTTGGAAGTCGTCGAACACGTTCTGTTTGTTGAGCAGTCGACCCGCGTTGTGCCATTTCTCGCCGTATTCACTAGGAAATAGGAAATACAATAATTAATAAAAAAGGAGGTTCTGTACGGAAATAAAAATCTTACATAGCAGTCGGCTACTACTTTACTGCTGACATTTTAAATCTAGCTTATTTGTTTGATCGTAACGATACATCGCATGCCATTGAGTCTCTTTAAATTAAAGGTTCGTTTTTCTTTTTCCTTAATCATAGTATATTATCATTTATCGAGCTCAGAACTCACAATAGCCATCTAGCGACTAGGACGAAAACAGCTAAGGAAATAACCTGACGGAAAGATACAACGTGACTCGTCGACACTAAAAACTGAACTTTATTTACTACACAAGAAGATACACATTGAATTGAACAACTTGCCGCCATAAATGGATCATTTAAGAGTCGTTCATTTGGAATAGGCATTTTCAAACTCACCCGCCCCCGCGTATGTTGGGCACGGCGACAACGCCATTAAAGTGTTGCATAAACACCAGCCGCGACACGCTGAAACTCGGCTGGATGTTGATGTTGAATCCGCCATAACCGTACAACAGCACCGGGGAATTGCTCTCGCGCGGCAGGTCCTATAAATACACCTTATTACAGAACTGAAGACATGAATGGATAAAGCGGGTAAGTAACAATTTGAAAACTGTAGTTTTTTGCAAAATTGAGGCTTTAGGACCGGGAAAATGGTTTGAAAAAAATGTGGATTATAAGTAAGTATAACTAGATTTAGTAGCCAGATAATGAAGTAGGTACAAGGTTTGTTTAAATTATAAAGGAAACATGAGTAATTGCTCTTATGTTGTAAAATGTTAGTTACCCGGTTCATTCGTTTGTGTCTTCAACTATCTCCTTAACCTAGATTCTAAAATCGCTTTGATATAAGATTTGTCTGTAGCGATAACAATTTGCAGAAAGCGAAACGCCGCCAGGTCAATAAATGGTCCATATTCTACACTTTACGCAATCGGGCGCTTTTAAGCACCACGACTATGATGGATACTAATATCTCGCGGCCGTGTCGCTGTACACTTACTGTTATTGCTAAGCGATTGCTAAGCGATTGCCAGAATATCATGCCATTTCTTTCATAAATACAAACAAGAAGAAACTTTTTATTGCATACTGGCTCAAGTGGGCCTAATGAAAAGATGTTGTCATTACAAGTTATGCATATTCACTTACTTTTTTGGAAATAATAAACATAGGAACTTGTGTGCCGTCTTTGCTAGAGTAGAACACTTGCTTGGCTTCGTACTGCGACGCGTCAAACCCTTTTACTTTGGTTTCTCTAAATACCTGCAATATATCAAAACACAATGTAAACATTTTTTATATGATCATTTGATCAATCAATGAGGTATCCAAAAAATAATTTGAGTTTATCTAAAAGTAATAGTCAGCATACTATTAAGGTGCACACACGCGCCGAACGCGCCGCATTTTAAAATTCGTTGTATGTAATGATGTGGAAACCTCGCACATTCGTCCGCACCGTACGCGCCGCATTTCGTGTACTATGCGGTGCGTTCGACGCGTACGGTGCTGACAGATGTGCGATCAGCTTTAGATTATGATACACAGTTCAAGAAAATTGTTTTCACGAACGAGATAATATTGTAGCATGGCAAGTTCTCAAAATAAATCAGTACTCACAGTAGGCGTATAAGGTTTCTCGTTAAAGTCCACCCTGTATATGATGCCGGGCGACAGGAATGACACGAAGTGGTAGAATATCTCCGACTGGTTGCGTTTGCCCGAGAACCCGCCGATCGAGCCGACTCCGATATCAAACGTTTGAATGTGCTCGCCCGAGTTTAGCTCATGGAGTTGTAGGACACTCTGAAATAAATAATTTTTACTTTATTTTATTTGGAAAACAAACAGTTACATAGTAAAGGTAGTGTACATAATATCTAGAAACAAGGAAATCATTATCATGTTTTTACATAACTAATAAGTTAGGTTAGGTAGTCTGGAAGAAATCGCTTGTAGCGATAAGACCGCCTTTTGTACTTTTTACTTGAGTTCATAAGTTCTGTAATGTCATGGTTGTTTTGGTGCAATAAAGGATTTTCATTCATTCATTCATTCATAGGTTAGTTGAATGTTTTGAAATTGATAAAATGGTGAAATGTTCAGTATTCTGTTTGGGATTGCAGCATGGTAACTTAACACGACCGTCAAAATAATCACAATATTATGCCTCTAAATAACTAAAGAGTAAATCACTGGCAGTCTGACAATGAAGTTGTGATGCGTATCTAAGACATTAAATAGTCGTTAAAAGTAACTAAAACCGCCTTCATTTTTAATGTGACATACAAATATATAAGTCCCAGAAATCAGACAAAATTATAGATCATAGGTAACATAATAGTATCCTTACCTTAACATCTCTAACATAGTGTATGACTAGTTTATCGTTGTCGACCGCGGTAGCCCAATCTAATACGTCTTTGGGATGCTCCTGAAACGAAAAAAAAAAGTTTAGTACAATTCAAACAACAATAAACATATTGTTATTGGCAGTATATTTCTAGTATAAGTATTTTATAAACTCCAATTTGGCATTCAACAATCAAAGTTAACAGTTATAACCCGACTATAAAGTCACAAAGTCTAAGTTTATGAACGCCTTATTAAATTAATATTTGTTGTTGTCTATGTGTATAGACAGGCAAAATCCTTACTTCGGCTCCGGATATTTTAACTTTACGTACTCAGGGTAATAAAGTATACCATCTCAACTTACCGGTATGAGAGTCTCCCAGTTCTCCTCGGCGGGGTTGAGCAGGTCGATCTTGATGAGTCTGTAGTTGGGTGCGTTCTTGTTCGTGCGGAATATGCATACCGACCCGTCGTTCGTTATATACTGAAAATTACAATTATGAAAATCGTTAAAATATCATCAAATTACTAGTATAGCTAAAAATAATCTCTCAGATTATGAAGCAGTAAGAGAGCTGAATCTACATCACATTAGCTTTAAAAAACTACAAACTTAAAGGTTTATCAGTTCATTTACAATTTTTTGGCACATGGGTTATACTGATTTCATGCTCGCATTAGGCCATACTGCTGTCGCAGATTTCGTAAAATTCCGCACATTGGTTGACCTATCTTTAGTTCGGTCTTAACTAGTAGTACTATAGTAGATATCACGTTTTAACAGATTTAAGCTTAGCAATCTACGAATAATATAAACTAAGGAAATGTAACTCCCATACTAATACAATTTTAAATTTGGTTCCATCCGAACTGTCATGTAACGCCAGCCTTTATCTCAAGGTCACCTAAATATTGCAAATGTATGAAAAGTGAACCTAAGTTTACCTAAGTAACTACACTTTTTTGACAAGTATTTTGGAGCATGTTTTTTGACGGAGTTACTCTTCCTTAGTTTATATTATTCGTAGTTAGCAATAGATTCATTCGCGAGTAACAGGTATTAATAAATCAATCCATACTAATATTATAAATGCGAAAGTGTGTTTGTCTGCTGTCTGTCCGTCTGTCTGTTACCTGTTCAAGCCCAAACCGCTGAACCGATTTTGCTGAAATTTGGCATAGAGATACTTTGAGACCCGGGAAAGGACATAGGATACTTTTTATTCCGGAAAAACGGTCGCCGCGCGATTAACGAGTTTTGGCGCAACGGAGTTGCGGGCGTCATCTAATCTAAATAAATATAATTCAAATGGCGACTGACTGACTGACAGACATAGTGATCTATCGATCTATCATAGCCCAAACCACTGGACGGATCGGGCTGAAATTTGGCATGCAGGTAGATGTTATGACGTAAGCATCCGCTAAGAAAGGATTTTGATCAATTCTACGCCCAAGGGGTTAATTAATAATTATGAAAGTTTGTATATAATAATACTTCTTAACGCGAGCGAAGCCTCGGGCAAAATATTGTATGGTATATGGAACAAATATGTGATGATTTCTTGAACCCACCTCATAGTCCGCCTCGAACTTATGCACGATCTGCGTTAACGGGAGACGGCCCGTGATCTCGGAGTGTTTAGACAGGTCGGCGAAGTACAGCAGGTTGTCGCGACAGTCGCGCACCGGGGAGACTAGCAGCCAGCGACCGTCCCATGATACTTCGGCACCACTGAGAAGAGCAAATGGATTTGTAAATAATACAACATGTCGATATAAAGTACTAGCGATCCGCCCCGGCATCGCACGGGTATAAAATATATAGCCACTGAAAACATGATTAAAATCGATAGCCTATGATCCTTCACGTGGTCTACTTCTTATCTGCGCCAAATAACATAAAAATTGCTCCAGTAGTTCGCGAGATATGCCCTTTCAAAAAATTTCCTCTTGTTTTTTCCACATGCTCCTATTAGTTTTAGCAGGATAAAATATAGCCTATAGCCTTCCTCAATAAATGGACTATCTAACACTGAAAGAATTTTTCAAATCGGACCTGTAGTTCCTGAGATTATCGGTTTGAAGTTAGCCATTTCAAATAAATTTCCCCGTTTTTTCCACATTTTCCTCTATTTCTTCGCTCCTATTAGTCTTAGCGTGATAAAATATAGCCTTCCTCGATAAATGGGCTATCTAACACTGAAAGAATCATCAAAATCCGTTGCGTAGTTTTAAAGATTAAAGGGAACAAAGGGACATGAGGGAAAAAAGCGACTTTGTTTTATAATAAGTATAGATGTAACAAGAGTTGTCATTGATCTATAACACGTTGAGTACATTTTATCGAGACGGCAGTATGTCACAGGCAGGGTTTCTTTACACCGATGCGCTAAAAACAGATTAAAGTTACAAATATAACACTGATTCTATTTTAAGATAATTGACACTAAAATATAAGCTTTATGTGGTGTTAAATAGCACTTGTAATACGTATAACGGACCCGCGCGGGACTTCTTGGTTAAAATGCAATTTACGGTCCGAGACAGCCTGGCTGCCAAAAGGTTTGTGAAACTTGATTTGAGAATCGAAATTAAATCAGCGTTTAGGGCTCCCACACATAACTGCGAATCCCTGCGAATTCGCATCGCAATGTTATTTTTAGTGTGAGTTTTGTCACAGATATTTGCGATGCGATGCGAATTCGCAGTTTTGTGTGGAAGCCCTTATAGTCCGGTTAACGAATGACTCAAAAGAGGGTATATAGTGCGTGAGCGGGAACCTAAGCAATTTCTGCAGGAACTTGTTCAGGGTGGTTAAGGACAAAACAGGAACTACTGGTCCGATTTGAAAAACTATTTCAGTATTAGATAGCCCACTTATCGAGAAAGTTTGTAAGCTATACTTTATTACGATAGTACTAACAGGAGCGAAGAAATAGAGGAAAATGTGGAAAAAACGGGGGAAATTATTTGAAAGAGCTTTTTTGAACGCGCTAATCTCAGGAACTACTGGTCCGATTTGAAAAATTCTTTCAGTGTTAGATAACCCATTTATCGAGGAAGGCTATCGGCTAAATTTTTGTGGACTAATTTGTCTGTGAAACATCTAATTTACGCGGGCGAAGCCGCGCGGTACGTCTAGTTTAAAATAAAGCTTTTGTTAATTTTTACTTTTCCTGACCGTATCGTTCGAAGACGGATAAGAATTTGGAAAAACTGTATAGAATCTAATTTATAGAGAATGTAATAAGCTTTAAGGTCGTCATAGAATATTTTTTGCTTCAACGCATATTTTTTAGTTATTGACGAAAAACAAAAAAAATTTGACCTTTTTCGCCCCCCCCCCCTCCCTCTGGCTCACCTCCTAGACGTCAGGACTTTTAGTATGTTTTGTCCTTAACCACCCTGAATAAGTTCCTGCAGAAATTGCTTGGGTTCCCGCTCACGCATTCTACAACTACTTTGTTGACTGAGCTATTAGGGCCAGGCCACAACACTGCGTTCGCATCGCAAAAACAACCTTAGAAAATCAATGTAGTTTTTTGCGATGCGACGTCGCAACTCAGTGTTGTGGCCTGGCCCTTAGTGTTATAGTAAGTGCTATAGACACCACACTAAATGTGTTTTAGTATGTACTTACATCCTCCATAGCGGCTCCTCCGGGAACTCGACCGCTATGACGTCCTCCGACTGCGGCGTGTCGAGCCGGTGGTAGCACAGCTTCTGGTCGCGGTTCACCTCCGTCTCCGAACCGTCCGTCTTGCCCTCCTGCTCCGGGTAGCGCTGAAACATTAAATAATACAGATTATAATAATCATCAATTGCCTTGGCACAGACAGATAAACAGACAGAGCCGTCAAAATTATAACCACCCTCTTTTTGATTGGGATTAAAATGCAGAATTGGCCAAATTGATATTCAAGCAAATTCAGTATGAAAATCTCGTGGTGCTCTTTAGTTCCGACTCTCTGGTCACTGCAACTCTATTCTGTCTCCCGTTTTGCTTAGGAAGACATATATTTCCTACTCTTATCATTTTTCTGATTAATTCTAATGATGGTCCAAAGACTTGTTGATATAATATCAAAGGATTATCTTGGTTTGATACCTATTACTTGGTGAACACATGCCCGAAAAAGAAATATTTAACATGTTATTTTTCTTCAAAATATTATTATGTTGAGTTATTGTATTTACTTTGTTAGTGCTTACGCAATAAAGTAACTCTATTTAAATTAAAATATCAATTTATTTAAAATACGCCCCATATAATGCATCGTGTCATAATATTTTCATGTAATTTATTACCCAAAAATCATTATTATCGAAGAACATTTCTTGAAACAATGAAGTATTAGATCATAGGGTATTATTAGCAATATCTATATTATGTTATATAATATTATTAATCTGGGTGCACCGTAGTGCCCCCGCCAAGACGAGTAATTATATTCCATATGTAATAAGCGTCTACAATAAATTGTTATTTATGCACCAGACTTTTTAGTTTTATCCTTATTATCAACCTTGGCAAAGGTTATATTAAGGCAAAGGCTTCATTTGCATGTCAAGGTGTTACACGCTATAAACATTAGATTATACTGCGCTTCGATTCATTTTGATCTGAATGTAAACAGCTTATTATGGGAGACTATAATGCTATCCATTAAAATGTCACTTATTCACCATGCGCAATTAACAATCACAATGGCACATAGTCTTATTCGACTAGATCAATTTTTATTTACATTTAGGCTATAAACTAATGGAAAAGGTAATGGATATTTAAAGTTTTTACTTACAGAATAGAACAATCCCTTGTTATCTTTGGTCCAGGCCATAGACGCGAACTTGACTTTTTTTAATACCTCCGGGTAGTCCTGGCCTGTAAAAAATAAATAAACAGCTTTTAGTACTTACTACATAGTCGCAATGTACACAAATACATTGACCCAGAACTACTTGTCTCTTTTATGTATATTTGTTAAACATGCGCGACTGAAAGAGACAAACATATAGAGGTAAAAAACGTATTTCTTAATGCTTATTACTTCGCACATACATCTATAGAATTACAATGTTACGTTAACAACAATTTATTATAGTTAGAAGTAGTTGCATGTGTCACTTGTGATTTGTGAACCTACAAACTGTTAGCAGATAGCTCACGTAATAGTGATTCGCAGGCTACGATCACGTATATATTCAAGTACCGGTATACATATAACGACAATCGCACTGCATTTTTTTTTTAAAGTAGGGGACGGTATTTACGCTTACTGTATTTTGGTACCTTTACCGTTCTAATCAGTGACGGACTTACCCATTGCGGGGCCCCGGGCGAAGTCTTTGCAAAGTCCTTTGTTTTACGAAAAAATTGCTTGTGCGGACCCTGCAGGAGCGAGACCCGGATTGCCCTTTTCACCACCCCTAAGGGCCGCCACTGCCGTTCTTTTACAATACCTACATTATCATTATAGTTTATTGATATTTTACAATATCAATGAACCATACAATGAACTACAGACGCCATCGGTAACATTAAGTTACCCCGGGTCTGATAAGCACCTGTGCTTATTATTGTACTAGTTGATACAAGATCACTCTCTTTTCCTATACTCTCATAATCCAGTGGGACGGACTACTGACACGACTGGCGAGAGATCAGGCGCAGGACCGACTTTTTATATACCCATCCGACGCATGGATCATCTTACATGTGAAGCTCCGTTTAGACCAAACGAGCGAATTCTAGTAAAGCTGTGGTAAAGCTCTTTTGATGTAAACTAACAACGAGCATTCTTTCGTTGTTCTAGTGTGTTCGCCACGTGTTCGGCGGTAAATAGGTAGAATGCTCTAAGAATCTCGCTCGTTTGGTGTAAACGACGCAAGAGCACTCGAGCAATTGTCTAGAGCGTTCTTTCGTGTTCGGACGTGCTCGCTCTTCGAGGCGGTCTCTTCAAAGGGATTCTAGTGTTCTTGATATTTTTACTTTTTGGCGGCTGGTTTTAGGTAGGTAGTTTATCAAGGGTTATTTCGTAAATATGGATTGGAGTAATGAAAAATGTTTACAAATGATAGAATTATACCATAACAAAAGATGTTTGTGGGATCCAACCTTTGATGACTATAAAAATAAATTAACTACTTATCGTTGACGAATGAGCAATGAGCATTCGCTCGTTTGGTCGAAACGGAGCTATATGATTCTCATCTATAGAGCAAAAATTCTTATTCTTGATGTTCTTGTTGATTCGATTGGTGTAAACGATCTAAAGTATGTTGTAACGAATTATAGTTTACACTAAACGAATACGAAAGAATCTTCTTGTGCTGTTCTTGCTCTATGTTCTTTTGGTGTAAGCCCACCTTGAGACAATCACGTGATCAGCCTGCATTATCCTAACCAAACTTGGAAATAACATGTTTCCAACGCGGTAACCGGACCCACGACCTCCAAGTCAAGAGCCACGCTCTAAAGTCTAAACCGCCTGGCCGATTCTGTATCGTACATTTGTGAGTTAATCACTGAGTTAGTAACGAAACGAAGGAGTGACTAACGGAAAGTGTCACTTTTGTATTCACTTGCATACAAAAGTGAGACTTTCCGTTACCACTTGGAACACGAAAGCGTCGTCGAGAAGTAAATATCATACCTGTAGCGACATCCTTCAAGTGTATAGTGATCCAATCAGACCCGCTGGCAGATAATCCGTATGCGAAGGTGGATCCGTCCTCTGTGAAGCGCGTGCCGGATAACGCGACGGTGCCGTCAGCTGACAGAGTGTTGGGGTCGATGAACACACGCGGCTCCGATGTGAGACTGTCTTGTACGTAGAGGACACTGGAAATAGAAAAGATTTTAGTTTGTTTTTGCTTGAAAAGTGGCGTAACCTACACCCAATTTAAAAACTAAATCATTTCTAAGGATTTCAATTGACAACCTAACTACTATTGTCAGTAGCGGCCTCAGGCGCCCCTTTTTAGCTCTGCCAGCACTCTGGGCGCCGATAAGATAAGAAATCTCGCCCAGGGCGCTGGTAGTGCTAAAACCTGCACTGACATTAGTCATGAAAGCTTTATGTTGTCGGTATCGGACAACGCATCACATACTCTCAATTAAATTTTTGACAAATTCACTCTTATCTTATATCTTTAAACGAGCAATACTTGTATATCTTATATCTTTAAACGAGCAATTCTTGTATATAATATGTCGCAGGGAAAAGAGGATATCAGGGATTTCACGATATCCCTAGGGATGGAGGTAGATGCCGAATATTCTTGTTTGTTACGTCTTCTTACTAAAAATATCTAGTGATATGTCATTTCACTAAACTAAATCTAGTGAAACGTCAGAAAAGCGGACACCGCCGAATAAAAATCAAACCATGCATTTCTCTCGCTTGCTCTAGTATACACACGGGTACTTTGACAGGATCATCTAACATCTGAATCTGACAAGTAAGATGTTAGATGATCCATGCGTCGGATGGGCATGTAAAAAGTCGGTCCTGCGCCTGATCTCTCGCCGGTCGTCCGTCCCACCGAGTTATGCGAGTAAAGGAACATAGAGATTGCTCTTGTGTACTGCGCACACACTTGGGCACTATAAAATTACTCTTGGCCTGGTTTCAATGAAACCGGCCACCGTCACCAAAACCAGAGTGGGAGTTATTATTATTATTATTACACGTGTCATGCAACTATAGCAGATCTGAGGGGCCATCACCATATTTCTGAATCATACAGTTGAAACCAACTGAGGGTTCTTCATCAGATACTTCAGACCTTTGATTTTTGACGTCAAATGAAGCGGCCGATCAAGTTGAATATTTTTTGTAAAGGTGGCATGTCGATCTCTAGTTTGGTTAGGCTCTTGTACAGGCACAGGTACTACAGGTTCTCCAGCTCTTCGATTATCCTAGTTTTTACGATTCCGTACCCAAAGGCTTAGTCTGTCTGTCTGTCTGTCTCCAAGCTAGACGAGCCGCGCCAGCTCGAGCGACGCATTTGTTTCACTCCCACTAGTGCCCGTGTCACATGTGGGAACTAGAGCGAGCGAGAGAAATGAGTGGCTCGATTTTTATTCGGCGGTATCCGCGTTTCTGACATTTCACTAGATTTAGTTTAGTGAAATGACATATCGCTAGATATTTTTAGTAAGAAGAAGTAACAAACAAGAATATTCGACATCTACCGGAAGTTCGTGATATCTCTAGGGATATCGTGAAATCCCTGATATCCTCTTTTCCCTGCGACATAATATATATAATTGGAATCTCGGAATCGGCTCCAACGATTTTCATGAAATTTAGTATGTAGGGGGTTTCGGGGGCGATAAATCGATCTAGCTGGGAATCATTTTTAGAAAATGTCATTTTATTCGTGTTTTATCGAATACCGAGCAAAGCTCGGTCAAATAGCTAGTAATAGCTTATACATTAGAGTTTTATGCAACAAAGTTTATTTAAATGCCATGCCGTACGTTTAGTTGTCAAGTGAGTCAACGTAGAGTTACGGGCCTAAAAGACTCTACTCACTTCTGATTCTGCAACCCCGTATTCTTGTAGAAGAAGTATCTGTCGCCCCGTTTGAACGGGCAGGAGTATTTGGGGTAGTTCCACAGCTCTGTCAGCCGGTCGCTGACGTCAGACCTGACCGGGCACGCGTCGAGGTAGGGGCGGGTGATGTTGTTCTGGGCTTCTATGAAGGCCGCCGTTTCCTCGGAGTCAGGGTCTTCGAGCCAGCGGTACGGGTCTGCTATCTGTGAAGTAAGACGTAATAGTGAACTTAAGGTGATCGCACATTATCAGCACGCACATTTCATCATTTAGAATTGGTTGTATGAAATTTGAAACCTTGCACATTAGTCCGCACCGTACGCGCCGCAATTCATGTACTATGCGGTGCGTTCGACGCGTACGGTGCTGACAGATGTGCGATCAGCTTTAACTATACTGTGGTAGGAATTCTTATAATTATTAAAAGAAGGTATTAAAGGACTCATTACTAGAATGACTAGAAAGTGGCAGTAGGTTGCTGTGAATAGCCTTGTCCTTATATCAAGATAGAGACATTGTTACCGTGTGTTAGTTATCTGCTTGTGTTTTTTGAAGTGAAAACTTCTTTAGCGGCGTTGAGCACTTTTGTGGGATGGGTAAAAACTGTGAAACTCGCTTCAGATTCTCGTGCTGATCGAAAAACCTTGGAAAAACCGTAAGACGGTTGGAGAGTAGTGTTTTGTGTCGAACTCGAACTCGACCTCGAACTCGAATTGATTGTAAGGGTTTCGATTAATTAGAAAAATCGATTTTTTAAAAATCTATTTTCATAAAAAATGGGTTAAAAAATGCACAACGTAATAATCAAGTTTTCACTTCTGCCGGCACTCCTGGAGTGCAACCCGTATTTCTTTTTTCCTGAAGGCAATTCATTGTAGCCCTGACGTCACTGCGGCCCTTGAGGATCTATTGTGACTTGTGTTTTATTACTAAGGAGGCAAAGTTAATAAAAATTTGAATGTCGATCTAATATTTAATAATGTAAAACAGGCACAATTTTTGTATGGAACGCAACGGTTGATACTACTCTATCAGAATTCTAATGACCAAAAAAATCGTGATTCTGTAATTTATGAAAAAACATGAGGTCGAAAGATATAAGACAGCTTTTCATACAAAAACCACCAAATTATTATTTATCGCAAGTTTTATCGGCGGGTAAACAACCAGCTCTCATTGGTATTCTGTATACGAACTTGTTTGTTGCCATTAAATTGTAACCAACTCTTTGACCTTGGCACCTGATAGATCAAATCAAATACAATATGAAAATCTGTTTTTTCTCTAAAAAGTATCAACCGTGACCGCGTGTAGAAAAAATTTGATCAGTCATTTTTGGGTAAAACTCGATTTGAACAAGTTTTCATATATTTTTATTGTACACTTTAAAATAACTTTGTGGCTGATCTCTGTCTGTACAAAATTTTTAATAATTTCAATTTGGCTGATATAAAGTGGTATTCCATAAACTTTAATTATTATTATTACAGTTGGATGATCTAACGTATTTGTTTATAGAGTAAACTGGATTACGCCTGCAACTCCGTTGCGCCAAATTTCGTTTATCGTGCGGGTAGCGTACACTTTTCCCTGTCTTTTTCTGGACCCAAAGTGTCACATACCAAATTTCAGCAAAATCTGTTCAGGTTTCGGCGTGACGAAGTAACAGACAGACAGACACACTTTCGCATTTAAATACATGTTGAAGAGCATGGATTAGAGTAGTATTGTAGTCGCTAATCAGTGCTTAACGTTCCGCTTCGATGCCCACTGTTTAACCCCACTACTATTCAGAATTATTCTACCTTTTAGTATCTACAAGTAGTCCCTATGTCATTGGCGTATAAGGTTCTTTTGAAGGCAAAATAATCTGGACGTCTGGTCACATAGTCAGATCATTATCTAACACTACGAATCGGAAAATCGCACGTTCTTCGATAATAAGCTGAGTTATAACGAAAACACGTCCGAACGATACTTATCTATTTTGAGATGAGATTAAATTATAACTTAGATAACTGGAATTGGAGAATCTGATGATAACTTTAGTGAGCCGTTTTTCAGCCTTAAAAACAAGGAAAAAATAGGATATAATTTATACTGATACAGTATATTATTATAATTCACTACATAACGCCCGCAAACGTTGGGCCAAAATTCGTTTATCGCGTGGGAATCGCACATTTTTTCGGGTTAAAAGTATCCTATCCTTTCCTGGGACTCCAAGTATCTCCATAATATTATTTTCATACGCACTGTTCATACGCGTATTTATTTATCTGGTTGTATCTATACTAATATTATAATTGGGAAGAGTTTGTCTGTTTGTTTGTTTGAACGCGCTAATCTCAGGAACTACTGGTCCGATTTGAAAAATTATTTTACTGTTGAATAGCCCATTTATTGAGGAAGGCTATAGGCTATATTTTATCACGCTAAGACTAATAGGAGCGAAGAAATAGAGGAAAATGTGGAAAAAACGGGGGAAATTATATGAAAGGGCTTATTCGAACGCGCTAATCTCAGGAACTACTGGTCCAATTTTTTACAAACTTGTAAAAACTGCCTGGCGGCCTTGGGTTTAATAACATGCATTACAATAAAATTAATCAGTTTTTTAACATGGCTTGCCTGCCTGCCAGCTATGTACCTAATCTATACTTATTATAAAACAAAGTCGCTTTTTTCCCTCATGTCCCTTTGTTCCCTTTAATCTTTAAAACTACGCAACGGATTTTGATGTGTATGTATGTGTGATTGTAACTAGGCTAACGCGGATTATACGCGGATATTAAGTATAGATAACTAGCTGTTGCCCGCGATTTCGTTCGCGTTAGCATAGTAGATCACATCCCATTTTTCCGCTAAAAATAGCCTAAGTATGTCCCTTCACGTGGTCTATTCTTCATGTTTGCCAAATAACATAAAAAATTGCTCTAGTAATTCTCATGATAATAAGCAATTTCATATAATTTCCCCCGTTTTTTCCACATTTTACTCTATTTCTTCGCTCCTATTAGTTTTAGCGTAATAAAATATAGCCTTTAGCCTTTTTCGGTAAATAGGCTATTTAATATATAATTTTTCAAATCGGACCAGTAGTTCCTGAGATTAGCGCGGTCAAATAAGCCATTTCATATAATTTCCCTCTTTCTTCGCTCCTATTAGTCGTAGCGTAATAAAATATAGCCTATAACCTCCTTTGATAAATGGGCTATCTATCACTGAAAGAATTTTCCAAATCAAACCAGTAGTTCCTGAGATTAGCGCGTTTAAATAAGCCCTTTCGAATAATTTTCCCCCGTTTTTTCCACATTTTCCTCTATTTCTTCGTTCCTATTAGTTTTAGCGTAATAAAATATAGCCTTTAGCCTTTTTGGGCTAAAGGCTATATTTTATTAAGGGCTTATTTGACCGCGCTAATCTCAGGAACTACTGGTCCAATTTGAAAAATTCTTTTAGTGTTAGATAGCCCATTTATCGAGGAAGATTATAGACTATATTTTATCACGCTAATACTAATAGGAGCGAAGAAATAGAGGAAAATGTGGAAAAAACGGGAAAAATTATTTGAAAGGGCTAACTTGAACGCGCTAATCTCAGGAACTATACTAGTCCGATTTGAAAAATTATTTCAGTGTTAAATAGCCTATTTACTGTGAAAGGCTATAGGCTATATTTTATCACGTTAAGACTAATAAGAGCTCAGAAATAGAGGAAAGTATGGAAGAAATTATTTATTATTATAGGCTATATTTTATCACGTTAAGACTAATGTGACCGAAGAAATAGAGGAAAGTGTGGGAGAAACGTGAGAAAGGGCTTATCTCACGAACTACTCGAGAAATGTTTTATGTTTCTGTTATATTTTGGCACAGATAAAAAGTAGTGGACTAATTTGTCTGTGAAATATCTAATTTACGCGAGCGAAGCCGCACGGAACGTCTAGTTTAGGCATATTTCCGGAATTCCGGACATCTGAAACATAAATACGGAAAGACTAAGATGCGGAAACATGAAAGCCGGTAATAATTTATAACATTATCGTAATAGACTTACTATTACGATAAACGATTACTTACTAAGTTATAGGCCAGCGACGCACTTGCAATTCTCCTACTGCTGCGATTTGCCATGATTCCTGTGCTTTGTTAAAATACCATACTATTGATTTGGCAGGTTATGGGTAATTTTAAATTTATGTTAACTTAAGACGGCAAAGTTTGTTTGCTTGCATCAAATGTGCTCCAAAGCTACCGGGCCAATTCAGACGAAATTTCAAATTTGGCATAGACGTAGAGTTGATCATGGGAAAGGACAATTTTTTTTTTTGTTTTTATGTTTTTCCCTGAGGATTTTGCCCTAATAAAATGTAATGGCTACCGTGGGAAACAATTTTAGGCAGGAGAAGGAAATACTAGTCAATGATAATAATAAATAATACTTAATAAAATACTAACCACTGTCTTTATCAATTCTATTATTAAAATAAATTAAAGACTGCATTCCATGGCTTTACGTATATTCCTCGAAGTTATTAATAATGTAGAAAACTTGGCACGTGGTTCTATATTTTCCGAGTAGAAAAAAACACAGAGCAGGGTTCTGTATCTCCATAACTCCTAAAATAATAAAGGTTTTGATGCCGAGATTGAACTACTGAACCCTAAAAGGTAGAAATGAATCAAAAAAACAGTCTAAAACAGTGTTAAGTTCAAAAAGTGGGGTCAAGTGCCTCCTTGACCCCACTTTTTGAACTTAACACTGCCGTGCTGAAATGCCTTTAGCCGTAGGCCTTTTCGTAGCACATTGTCTAGGATTCTTGAAAACGTAATAACTACTTACCTACTATAGGCCAGCCACGGATTTATAAATAGGCCACGGTCTAAAGGCAGCAGCGTCCTAGGGAGCGGCAGCGTCCATAGATGTCCTACAGATTACATACATGGGGCGGCGGAAATAAAGTGGCCTATCCCACAGACATAGATCTATGTCTGTAGCCTACCCTTATAAAATCTGCTATAGGCCACGAAATTCTTTAAGATCGGCGGAATGAAAAGGGAGGGCGCAGTTTGGTCTTGGTGGAGCGAGGAGGCACTCTATTGGTAGATCGGTGATCGATCGTTAGCTATTGCTAGATCGAAGGCAAACTGACAAAAAAGCAACTGAATGTAGATCTCTTGTAGAATATCGCAAAAACTTGAAATTGCATTCGCTTTTATCATGTCCTAACTAAAACATTGTTGTAAACAAGTATTTTATCAGGTTTTTACATATTTATCAGGTATGCAAGATCTTTTATGTAGGTATGTGTGGTTTGGAAAGAAATGAAGTAAGGTTGTCGAGTCTAAGAAGGTTGGGAATTAAGTTGCTGGTAAATACGCAACATCAGAAGAATTACAAGCCTCTCAACTCCTCTGTTCTTTCGAGTGTCCAATGTCCATTGGTTGTTCGTAATCGCTAAGATCCGTATGCTACTTTCCTGGGAAACTATACGAACGAAGATAGGAAGGCTAGACCAGGGTTTAGTTCCGATAGTTGAATGAAAATTCCAAACTAAAAATACAAAACTCTTTCTGCCTATGAGTTATCTCTTTAGGTACGAATTACTGCTATTATTATTATGCCGCCGACCGATTTGCATAAAATTTGGTATACCCATTACCCAGTAAAAGAAGTAAGGGTAAATCCCACAAAAGTTTACGATACCTGCGCTAATTTTAGTAAACAGGCTTTAGTATGTAACAAAATGATGTCTTACCTTAGTCCCGTGGTAATCATCGACCACAGTTTCGTCCCTCCTCGCGTCGGGGTACACGAAGCTCATGTTAGGCGACGCGGACGCGACGACGCTCTGCAACACACAAACAACCAGCACATAGTGGAACATCATCATCGCAGCGCCGCGAGAATACTAACCGCGCCGCGTCGATCAGAGCCTTTATATGCATCATCGTAGACACATCTCACGCAGCTTTCGCCCTTATTCCGTCGATAATAAAGTCCAAAAGTGGCGCGTGGGAACCAAAAAGTCATGTAAGACAGGTTTTTTGAGAAAAATGTTATTTATAAAAAAACTAGACTAGTACGAAGTTGTTTTATTTTATATCAGGCTGCACTAGATATTAGTTGATTTCTAATTTTAGTAATAATCAGAGGATAAGAATAGAAGATAAAGAATATTTTAACGTAAGTACAATATAATATATAATATTTATGATCTGATACATAATACATACTGTTACCTAATGGCAATGGTATAACTTATAACATGTAAGTTGTATACTATAATTAATAATATAAACTATACTAGCTATTTGACCGAGCTATCGAGTATTCGATAAAACACGAATAAAATTACATTTCCTAAAAATGATTCCTAGCTAGATCGATTTATCGCCCCCGAAACCCCCTATATTATACTAAATTTCATGAAAATCGTTGGAGCCGATTCCGAGATTCCAATCTATACTAATATTATAAATGCGAAAGTATCTCTGTCTGTCTGTCTCGCTTTCACGCCAAAACTACTGAACCGATTGTAATGAAATTTTGTACACAGATAGTCTGCGAAAGCCTGAGAAAGGACATAGGCTACTTATTAACTGGAAAAAGGGGTTGTAAGGGGGTGAAAATGCGTAATTTTTTTCAAATTAAGTTAGTCCCAAAAACGCATAATAGATGGCGCCGTGCGTCTCCTACATCGCGCTAGCGCTTACTCTGAATACGGGCCGGGACACAAAAACACGGCACGACGTCGTACGGCGCGGCGTCGCAAAAACTCTGACTCAAAATGGTACCACCTCTTATAGAAAGACGTAGAGCCGGGACACAAACACACGGCACGGCGTCGTGCGGCGCCGTAGCATCGGACGCGCGTCGTAAAAAACCACGGCACGGCGCTGTACGGCGTCGTACGACGTCGTGCCGTAGAAACTCATCTTGAATTTCTACGTGAGTTTCTACGGCACGACCACGTACGACGCCGTACGGCGCCGTGCCGTGGTTTTTTACGACGCGCGTCCGATGCGGCGCCGTACGACGCCATGCTGTGTGTTTGTGTCCCGGCTCTACGTCTTTCTATAGGAGGTGGTACCATTTTGAGTCAGTTTATGATTCTTTCGATTATTATACACGTCTTTTAAATAACTCACTGCTCACAGTACTTTTATCTATGCAGTGACGTAACCTTAATATCAATGATAAATAGTTTATATGAGTAAAGTTGTGTAATGGCTAAAGCTTTAAAATTTGGCATAAATAAAGTTTAATTTAAAATAATGAAATATTATGTGCACACTGCACAGCTGTTTTTGGGTATTTTGATTTAAGGGGTACCAGGGTTTTAAAAAGCTTTTAAAGACACCAATTTTGTTGACACCGCGCGCTATAAACTGATGAAGTACTGAGTACACGCGGACGAAGTCGTGGGCAACAGCTAGTTATATATATGTCGCAGGGAAAAGAGGATATCAGGGATTTCACGATATCCCTAGAGATATCACGAACTCCCGGTAGATGCCGAATATTCTTGTTTGTAACCTCTTCTTACTAACAAAATCTAGTGATATGTCATTTCACTATACTAAATCTAGTGAAATGTCAGAAACGCGGATACTGCCGAATAAAATCGAGCCACTCATTTCTTTCGCTCGCTCTAGTTTCCACACGTGACACGGGCACTAGTGGGAGTGAAATAAATGCGTCGCTCGAGCTGGCGCGGCTCGTCTAGCCTGAAGACAGACAGACAGACTAACCCTTTGGGTTCGGAACCGTAAAAACTAGGATAATCGAAGAGCTGGAGTACCTGTAGTACCTGCGCCTGTACAAGAGCCTAACCAAACTAGAGATCGACATGCCACCTTTACATAAAATATTTAACTTGGTCGGCCGCTTCATTTGACGTCAAAAATCAAAGGTCTGAAGTATCTGATGAAGAACCCTCAGTTGGTTTCAACTGTATGATTCAGAGATATGGTGATGCCCCCTCATATCTACTATAGTTGCATTGCACGTGTGATAATAATAATAATAACTCCCACTCTGGTTTTGGTGACGGTGGCCGGTTTCATTGAAACCAGGCCAAGAGTAATTTTATAAACATATCAAGTGTGTGCGCAGTACACAAGAGCAATCTCTATATTCCTTTACTCGCATAACCCGGTGGGACGGAAGACTGACACGACCGGCGAGAGATCAGGCGCAGGACCGACTTTTTACATGCCCATCCGACGCATGGATCATCTAACATCTTACATGTCTGTATGTAATGCTGCCAGCCTCTTGGGTACATTGCCCGCAGCCTCCGACTTAGATTTAGTTTTTTTTTATATATAGTCTTTCTTTTTTTATTATTTTTTTTTTTTATTATTCCCTGTAATAATTGATATAAAAATTATTTACTTACTTATTTATAAAGTAGTTAATGTATTTTTTAACGTATTTGATGTATTACCTCTTAATGATTAATTTATTTTTAAATATTGATTGATATTAAGCAGCTAAATATATATTAATTGTGTATATATATATATATATATATATATATATATATATATATATATATATATATACAAGAATTGCTCGTTTAAAGATATAATATTACATGTCAAATAAATTGATTGTTTAAAACTATTGTATAAAACAAGTTGATGTAGTGTGACAATAATTGCTATTGTTTGTTGCAATGAACTTGAAATAATAATAGTCCATTGAAATGTTACATTTGCTTTGCATTTATTAGAGGACGCAATTTTATTTTTGGAATATGTTGGGAGGCTCAATAGAAGCTTAACCTCAAGTTTGTGGGGTAGCCACTCTTGTCCCCCGGCCGCCATCTTGAAAAAAGGGGTGACAACACTATTTTCGTGATATCTCAGAATCTATACGTCTTACAGAAAATTTTTAAGAACATAATTTGTTGCAAATTATTTTGCCTACAAATATGTTTATATAATTTTTTACCCTAAATTAAAAATTTAAAAAGTTATAAGCAAAAAAGTGATAATTTTTTTTAAAGGTTTATTATCGCTCTTTAACTTTGTTTAATACATTTTACAAAAAAATTACTAAGGTATTTTAAATATGTATTCCTTTCTAATTCTGTTTGCAGCGACAAAATATTATTGTTCTTAGTAAAGCCTCAGATGTTGGTAAGTCGTCTATTGTTCTTGGCGTCAATATATTACCTTCATCAAGCTCATTCCCGATGATTCCTGATGTTTTTTAATACAAATAACTAAGCTGGCAAACAAGAGTATGCTACCTGATGTAAAATGGTTACTATAATGCGTATGCGACGTCTGCAGCACCAGGTGAGTGAGGCCCTCTCACTCACTGAAAAAAGCACAGATAGGGAATGTTATTATTCGACAAATTTACAATTCGAATATTTTACAAAAGTTTTCGAATAATTCGAATATATTCGAATAATTCAAAAATTTTGAAAAATGCTTTAAACTCTGAATAAAAGTAACAAAAAGCTTCGCACAACCATGTACAACCTATTTTGTTAATACTATGAAGTAAGCAATTCTTATTTTTACTTGTATCAACATAAATCTTTGTAAATGAAGTTATTTTTATTGTTAAACACTTTAAAAATGTATATTTTAAGGTTACAGCTGGGCAATAAAAGAAAGTCTTGTAAAGTGTAAACCGTTTTCGATCGTAGCACCTCTTACTTTTCTTATGTGATTTTGCTTAGTCTTGCTAGGCAGCAGATGAGATTAAATAATAATATTATGATTTTCGACGTTATGATATCTGTTCATTAATACTAAGCCAGCTCTGCTCTTTTTTTATGTTTTCGATCCACGTTCACCTAGTTCACCTAGGCGGCTTGACCTGTGTCAACGTGGCTCGAAATTATAAAAAAGGGTTACTAGAAAACAAACACCACAACAAAGAAAAAAAATTAGCAATGAAGCCCTGGGTGAGGGAAGGTTAGTTCTGTAGCCCTTACGTCATTGCGACCCATGAGGATCTATTGTGACTCCTTCGCACTAGAGTATCATCCCCAACCCAATACTGCTCATAAATTGAACGATATGGTTGGGGTTGGTAGAGCAGGATAGTCGAGGTGAAGGTGAATAGGTGTTTCATCCTCACAGAATCTGCAAGTCGTTATGCTACAAATAGCCATTCTGTTTAGGTGTTTGTTGAGCTTGCAGTGTCCAGTTAGGCTTCTGGTAAGGATTCTTAATTGGTTCCTAGTTAATACCCAAGATGAGCACTGATTCTGATAGTTTCTTGTTGAAGCCGGGAATTAGTGCCTTGGAGTGTTCAAGGCCAGGGGTCTCAGCCCATTGCTTTCTGCATAGTCTGTGACCCTATTCCTTGAGCACTTGCTATGTGGTACTGGGAGGTATATAATACCACAGACTGGTTCTGGGCCATATATGAGACTCTCGGCCCCAAGCCTAGCCAGGTCGTCAGCGGTTTCATTGCCAGGGACGTTACGGGAGTTGAATGGTCGTATACTCATTAGTTAGACAAAAAACAGATTTATAAATTATGTATATTATCATTAAAGATGTAGAATATTCATAATTTTTCTGAAATAAACATAATTATGTTCTTATTCCATGTTAATTTTATGTTTGATAGCATTTTAAACAAAAATAAAAAATATTTTTACTATTCGAATTATTCGAAAAATAATTTGGCGAATATTCGAATAATAAAATCGTCGAATATTCGAATAAAAGCGGTATTCGAATATTCGAATAACATTCCCTAAGCACAGAAGCGATAAAGCTATTATTCAAACAAAAATAAAAAGGAATATTTAAAAATAAATCTTTTTTGAATTTTCACTTTTCCTGAGCGTGTAGTTCGAAAACCGATGAGAATTTGGAAAAACTGTATAGAATCTAATTTATAGAGAGTTTAATAAGCTTTTATGTCATCATAGAATATTTTTTGTTACAACGCATAGTTTTTTAGTTATTGACGAAAAACCAAAAATTTAGACCTTTGTCGCCCCCCCTCCCGCCGGCTCACCTCCGACACGTCAGGACTTTTAGTATGTTTTGTCTCTAATCACCCTGAGTAAGTTCCAGCAGAAATCGCTTAAGTTTCCGCTCACGCACTCTATACCATCTTTTGAGTCATTTGTTAACCGGACTATAAGTAATTTAGTAGTTATTTCAAGTCAATATTTATAGTGGTAAATTGATCATGGCTTTGAAATAAGCCATCAACTACCTTAGGCCCACTATTCGCCTAGGAATAAATTTCCCAGAGAGTACATTTACAGACACTCCAAGAACACCACTCCTCTAGATTTATTCTGTAAAAGTACTTACTTATAATTAATATTTGTATTGTAATTTATTGTAAATCTTTCATACTTGTATGCATGTATCATCCTTTGTAACCATGTGCTGTTAAACCAGCCAAATGCATCAAGGACTGTGTCTTATGAGATAAAATGCCAGGCTTTCTCTATTTTTGATGAGTTTGAATGAGAGTAGAGAAACTATGGGAAATGGGAATATACTTTCGGCCTTATTATAACTTCCAAATTGTATATTGTTATTAGTGACCGACCGAACTTTCGGTTTCGGTTTCGGTTTCGACCAGTTTCGGCCAAAAAATCTAGTTTTGGCCTTAGTTTCGGTTTCGGCCAAAATATAGCCGAAACTTTCGGCCCTGCCGAAACTCATGCGTCGTTCGGTAAACTTCGCAGTTAACCCGTGCTTACTTGCCAGCGAGGCCCCGGTTCAGTTCGCCACCATTTATTTAATCGTGTTTTGAGATTGTTATCCAGATTAGTCCCAAATTAAAAATTAACACTTCGTTTTTTTTCATTAAATTATCTCAACCTATTGTTATCGAAATTATATTATTGACATGACAAACGCAGGCTTATTTAATATACATAACTATTGGAAAATTACGGGCTATTTTAGCAATGTTTCAAATTCAAAATTCAAAATTCTTTATTTGCACAAACATTAAAATTAGATGTTACAAACATTGATACCCTACATGCAGTATTGGGCAAATTTTAATTGCAAGAACAATCAAAGATTAACAATTAATCAATTGTAATTGTGAAATATTACAACTAACAATTAATCAATTGTAATTGTGAAAAATTACAACTAACAATTAATCAATTGTAATTGTGAAAAATTACAACTAACAGTTATTTAATTGTTAACTGTATTAGTAACAATCAACAATTAGTTAATTGTTAATTATTTTGTTAATTTTAATTAAAAATTACAATTATAAAATACTGCTGCATAATATAAAGCCGGTATTCCATTATAAGTAATAATATTATAAATTTGAATGTCTGTCTGTCTGTCTGTCTGTATTTGAACCGACTTTAAAAAAAGGAGGTTTACAATTTGACGCGTATGTATGTAATATTTCCAGAACTGCCCAGTTTTTGTATATGTTAGTCTATTTCAGTGTCTGAACAAATGTGCCAAATTTCAAAAGTGTATGTTACATGTATGTATGTATATATATTGTATGTATGTATGTATATATGTTTGTTTTGTGTTTGTGTTCGCATATCTCCGGAAGTCCAATTTAAGTAATTCTTTTTTGTTGTACTAGGTATTGTTTAACTTAGGGAACACTACAAGTTTCATCAAATTTTGAAGTCAGTTTTTTTTAAATAGGTACTAATTTTTTATTCGTCTCAAGTCTAATCCTCATAGCTAATTTTCCTAAATCTTTACTATTTTCATTTTGATACATTAAGTTAATTGTTAGTTTTAATTGTTTTATGAAACAATTAAAAAAGTTAGTTGCAATTATTTTAATTGTAAGTTGCAATTAACACACGTTAATGAAATTAATTTAATTGCAAGGTGCAATTAAAAGTTCAATTGCGATTAATTTAATTGTAATTAACTCAATTGCAATTACTTTTTTAGTCAATTTACAAGATAATTGACAAATTAATTGATTAATGCCCAACACTGCCTACATGTTTTGCCTGTTTATGGCATGCAAATTTTTTTCTTTTTTTTATGGAAGTCATATTAAGGGGCCGGGCTTCGAAATTCTCATACATACGTAATACCAAAATCATTTTGTCATACGAAAATATTTAACATGTTTGAGTTATTTTTCAGCTTAAAATAGTAATTACCTAGGTTCCTGAACAAAAATTAACTTCAAAATATTTAAACACTAAAAATAGAGTAAAACACTAAACAATATATAAATAAATAGTAAATTTACTACAAAATATTTCAATACAAAAAAATATTTTTTAGAGTTGAAATATTTTGTAGTAAATTTAATATTTATTTATATATTTTTTAGTGTTTTGCTCTATTTTTTAGTGTTTAAATATTTAGTAGTAAATTTAGTAAAAAAAAAATACACAAAAAAAAATTTTAGTGTTTAAATATTTTGAAGTTAATTTTTGTATAGGAACCTGGGTAATTACTATTTTAAGCTGAAAAATAACTCAAACATGTTAAATATTTTCGTATGAGAAAATGATTTTGGTATTATGTATGTATGAGAATTTCGAGGGTAACCCGGGCTCTTAATTAAGTAACATGCATATTATGTAAATCTAAATAGGCTTATAGAATTAGGTCTTATCTCATCACATCACAATATAAGTCACATATTAAAATCATGTCAAAATCATACATTTCATTAAACTTTATATTATTATATTTATTTAATTAATTGAATTATATTTATCATTAAGATATTCTGCAACAGAGTAGAAATTTTTATCTATGAGAATTTTTTTTTAAATTAAATAATTTATTTTTAAAACTATAATAATTTTCAATTTGCTTTAAGTCAGTGGGTAGTTTGTTATAGAGTTTTGGCATCATTATGTATGCACTTTTACTAAGCTTACAAGTCTTTGATATAGGTATTTTAAGTTTATTTTTGTCGCATGCTTTTAAAGTTTTCGTACATCTGTATGTTACATTTTTTTTTAAATAGAATGGATTCGTAAATATATAAACAGGGTAACGTTAGGATCTTAAACTTATTAAAATAGGGTTGACAGCTTTCTGTTTGTTTGAGACCGCAAATAGAGCGTATGCATCTTTTCTGAGCTCTGAAGACACGTTCATCTTCAGTAGCATTACCCCAAAAAACAATACCATATCTTAAAATGGATGCTACATAAGCGTTGTACGTTATAAGCAAGGCATCAATACCTACTTTTGATAGCATATATAGTGCATATGAGAACTTTTGTAATTTAGTGCATAATATTTCAATGTGGGAATTCCAACTTAAGTCATTGTCAACCAAAAGCCCCATGAATTTTGTTTCTGTGATTTCTTCTATCGCTTGATTATTGTATTTAATATTTAACGTAGGTCGCTTCTTATTTTTGTTAACAAATGTCATTATTTTCGTTTTGTCAAAATTCAAATTTAATTCATTTTCTTTTAGCCATTCAATTATAATAATCAAAGTATTAAAAATTTTCATCTCAATATCAGTCATTCCGTCGTCAAAAAATAATAAGTAACAGTCATCGGCAAAAATTGTCATAGGAATTTTAATATGTAGAGGAAAGTCATTTATATAGACAGTAAAAAAGAGTGGACCAAGGACACTTCCTTGAGGAACACCGCGAAAAATATATTTGAGTTCAGAGTAATGCAGTTCCTCTGACTTTGTCTGGAAATTTATGGTGTGTATGCAAGTAAATTGCAATCTATTCTTTAAATTTGATTTGATAAGTTCTAAGGCACTTCCTCTAATACCATATTGATACATTTTAGCAATTAAAATTTCATGATTTACATAGTCAAAGGCTTTTTTTAAGTCCATATATAAAGCGCAGGACACGTAGCCTTTGTCAACATTCTCCATTAATTCTCTTAAGAAATTGAAAATGGCAACATTTATCGTGCAATTTTTTCTAAAGCCCATTTGCTGTGGAGAAAATAGATTAAATTTATGAAAATAATAATGTTTCCCAAACAAATGATTTAATAAATGCTACGAAAAATTGATTATAATATTGTGTATAAACTTTATTTAGGTACTTAAGAATTTTATTTGACTGTGAGATTATAAGATATATTAGGATATAATATATCTTGCAATATTTATCTAGTAAATCATCTCGCCTCTCTCTTATCCTTTTACCACGCGTAATCTCGTAGACCGTTCCTACCCTGCTAGAATCTTATCTAGCCCACTTCCCCGTAAGCTTCACTCTCGCAGCCCTCAGTATATTTTTCAGGTTTAATGGCAAAACGCCTTCTGGAGCAAAAAAAAAATGTGACGTCAACTGCAAGTTTGCTTAGTAATTTCGTTTCAACTTCGACCGTGGTCGTGTCCATATTTCCCATAAAAATAATATACTGAAATTAATTGTTAATATCTAAGGGAAGATTTCACCAATCACACAACTTCGTTTTATAAAACTCAGTTCTCATTAAACGCGTTCCTACGGGGATGTAAATCTCGTTTTGTTTCAACTTTCAAATGGATTTCACAATCTTCTTTTAATCACGATTAATAAATCCAAGTTTAAGTGACGTCACGCGACGATTTTATCTACAAAAAAGCAAGAAACGATACGTAAACTACCCAAACGCATCATTTGTTTCGTCTATGATTTTCGATTCGCCATGACACTACACTGACAGGACTTTAATGGCTTTTATGAAGTTTAACCGTACACCATTGGACGTTCTGAAGATAAAACTCGGATTTACTGTGAACGTTATGTTGGTGAAATCAATTTGGTGCTATAAACGCGTTTATACGTTTAGAACCGATTTAGTGTACACTGTACACTAAGCGCGTTCCATTTCTTAGGTGAAATCGCACCTAAATAAAATTACTTGAAATAACTATTGCTCTTATTTCTTATGGTAATCTTTCGTTACTATAAATTAAGGAGAATTTCACCAATCACACTTATAACAACGTTTTATTAAACTATAAGTTCTCATTGAACAATGAACGCGTTTATATAGCGACGTAAATCTCGTTTTGTTTCAAATAGAGTTTACATTCTTCTTTTAATCGCGATTAATTAATCTAAGTTTACGTTACATCACGCGATTATTTTATATGTTTTATCATCTTGGAGCCTTGTCAAGCTGTTTTATTAACAAAATAGCAAGAAACGATAAATAAGCTAACCAAACACATCTGTGAAAACTGTCATCTTAACAGTTTTTCGTCTATGTTTTTCGGTCTATCATGACACTACACTGACAGGATTTAAATGTGTTTTACGAAGTTAAATGTCGAATATTGGGCGTTCAGAAGATAAAAATCAGATTTGCTGTGAACGAATTTAGTTTATGTTGGTGAAATGCAATTGAGTGTTATAAACGTGTTTACTGCTACTTACACCTACTCGGAATCGCATTAAAAACGGAATATAGTACAAAAAAGTTTCTAGGGAACATATTCGAGTCTAAGATTAATAATAATATTTATTTTAAGAAATGTCGCAAAAAATAAAAAAAATCAATGTGATACTTACTTTTTCTTTAGTTTAAAAAGTTGTAATTTATGTTAAAAATCAATAAATTTCAGTAAATAATCGTAATTTTAAACGTTTTACCAAGTTTCGGTTTCGGTTTCGGCCGAAACTGAGAGTAAGGCCAAAAGTTCGGTTTCGGTTTCAGCTGAAAAATCAGTTTCGGTCAGACACTAATTGTTATTAACGCTTCAACTCCCATATTAAGGCCCAAGTGGGCCCGAGAACAATAGATTTCCAAGAATCCGCGATCAAAGGATTAAATAAAAAAATGTTATAAAATAGTAATTATTGCATATAAATGAAAACTAAATTGATAAGTAACTTACAGTAAAAATAATTTGGTAATGGTTCTAAATGATATTCATGATTAATGATATAAAAAAATGGCTTTAACCCAGCGGTTGGCAACACGCGGCCCGCAGGCCGCATTACTTGCAGTCTGTCAATGTTTTGTGAATGAGTTATGTATGTGTATCAAAAACAATGTTTTATAATACTGCCCGTAGTTATTGCCACCTAAGTACGTAGCTGTTTATGCCATTTTTAATTAAAACTTACTTCCTTTCATTATGACTTATGTGTAGTATATTGTAGTATATTGAGCTTCTAGGGTTAATACGAGCATGAGGTCTGCGGCCCGCCTTAAGTTTGTTTTGCCACCTTGCCTGCCAAAAGGTTGCTGACCACTGCTTTAACCCATCAAGCCCCGTACGAGCACCAGTGATTGTGACAACAATAGAATACAATAATATTTCCGAAAATCCCCGATCAAAGGATTAATACACCCTAACATAATATTTTATGTGTAAACCTAACAATGATTTATAAGTACTTACTCTATAACTTTCTGATAAATCTTATCACAAGTATCCCGATTGTTTGTTTTATATTAATTGATAAGAAACTTTGTATTATTTTAGTATTGTAAAAGTACTTACTTATTTTACCAGACTTGGGATCATTTTACATATAAAACAAATACATTTAATTTTTTGATTTTTATATGAGCAGAGACCAGACATTCAGTAATCAGTTATCCAACAGTTGTCAATTTTGGTTAGGTTATATGGTTATTGATCATCTAATAACAGTGATATTTTAAGTTAAAGATACGTTGCCACATATTCAAAGTTATTTAATGAAGGCGATCAGTAATTTAAAAAGCGGTGGTTATTGTAAGAAGCGTTTCAAACTTTTATCTTTAGAAAATGATTATTTTTCTTACCAATTTATGTTCCGGTAATAAAAACGCTGATGTAACTTGTTGCTTACAGAGTATTGTACGTTGTTTATTATTTAAAGCCACAAAATTCGCAGAAAATCGGCAATGATTAGCAAAAAAGCGACGCACAGACGAACGCAGCACAACGTACTTTGACATTTCAACTTTTTTACGTTCAAGTAAACGTTAACATTATCATGTTAACGTTTACTTTTTTTCTTTGGTACTAAGAAAACACCTTGCAAAACAGCCAAAACCACAAGGCCACAAGAAGATAAAAAATAAATTATTTTATAAAAAAAATTATCGCATTCAATGGTAGATTAACATCACAACTTTACATTACGAGCACAATCGATTTTCGACGCGCAGTGCGAACTCCGAACACGTTTATCTTTGGCAAACACTGCGGCAAACATAATATTATAATACAGGTGTTCCCAATCTTTTTCAGCCTGCGGCGCAGAATTACACGTCTCAATATTTTGTCACGGCGCCCTACTTAGGTAAAGTAGCTAGGTAGCTATTAGAAAAATAATGTATTTTTTATTTAACACTTTTAATGATCATAGTTAGGATAAATAATAAACAGATATTTAATCATCTGCCTGCTTTGTCTAGTTCATATTATAATTTTATAATGTTTTGTAAGTGGCTTATTTTGTGGTTTATGATAATGACGGAGGATGGAATCACGACGCCCCTCTTACGGCTTGCCTTTCCACGCCGCCGCGGCGCACAGTTTGGGAACCCCTGTAATAATCTATACTAATATTATTATAAAGCGGAAGAGTTTGTTAGTTAGTTTGTTTGTTTAAACGCGCTAATCTCAGGAACTACTGGTCCGATTTGAAAAATTCTTTCAGTGTTAGATAGTCCGTTTATCGAGGAAGGCTATAGGCTATATTTTATCACGCTAAGACTTATAGGAGCGAAGAAATAGAGGAAAAATGAAAATGTGGAAAAAACGGGGGAAAATTATTTGAAAAGGCTTATTTGAACGCGCTAATCTCAGGAACTACTGGTCCGATTTGAAAAGTTATTTCAGTGTTAGATAGCCCATTTATCGAAAAAGACTATAGGCTATATTTATCATGCTAAGACTAATAGGAGCGAAGAAATAGAGGAAAATGTGGAAAAAACAGGGGGAAAATATTTGAAAGGGCTTATTTGAACGCGCTAGTCTCAGGAACTACTGGTCCGATTTGAAAAATTCTTTCAGTGTTAGATAGCCCATTTATCGAAAAAGGCTATAAATTATATTTTATCACGCGAAGACTAATAGAAACGAAGGAATAGAGAAAAATGTGGAAAAAACAGGGGAAATTATTTGAAAGGGCCTATTTGAACGCGCTAATCTCAGGAACTATTGGTCCGATTTGAAAAATTCTTTCAGTTTTAGATAGCCCATTTATTGAGGAAAGCTATAGGCTATATTTTATTACGCTAAGACTAATAGGAGCAAAAAAATAGAGGAAAATGTGAAAAAAACGGGGGAAATTATTTGAAAGGGCTTATCCCACGAACTACTAGAGCAATTTTTATGTTATTTGGGTCAGATAGGAAGTAGAGCACGTGAAGGATCATAGGCTATTTTTTGTGTACTAATTTGTCTGTCTAATATCTAATTTACGCGGGCGAAGCCGCGCGGAAATTCTATAAATAATAAAAATGAATCCATATTTCCCTTGGTTACGACATCACGCGTAAACAGCTGGACCGGTTTTGCTGAAATTTGGTATACTTTGAGTCTAAGAAAAGGACATAGGATACATTTTGTCCCGGAAAAATGTACGGTTACCGCACAATATACTTTTATGATCTGCGCGTTAACTATTCAATCGATTTTGATGAATTTTGGTATGACTATGGAGATACTTTCAGTCTCGGGAAGGACAAGGGATATATTTTGTCGCGGAAAAATGTACGGTTCCCACAAAATGTACCTTTATGATTTGCGCGTAAACTATTCAATCGATGTACGGGAACAACTTTAAACTGAAGTCCACGCGGACGAAGTCGCGGGCAACAGCTAGTAATATATAATATTATACCTCCTCAATGTTTTGAAGTTATTGAACAATTTATACTTCAAGTGTTTACTTTGTGATATATCCATTTTGCTAAATCATTTATCGAAATATAGAACTGGGAAATAAATTTTGACCAAGTCGCAAGTTAAGACACGGCCAACTTGTCCGAGACAAGACCGTCTGCTAGCTAAAAATGAGAATGTTCTTTTAGCTGGCCCCTAGACGAGCAAATTTATTGCCTAATATCACGTATTGCGTAATATTATTGACCGTCTAGGGTTGAAATTGAACATTGTCAAATTAACTGTTCAATAAAATTGAAGCGTGATATTGCACAATACAATTGATCGTCTAGGGCCCCGCTTACAAATATAGGGATAGAAGCATAAAAATAAAACAAGAAAATATAAGAGCCTAAACATATAATATTGCAATTATTAAAAAAAATACACAAAATATGAATTTGCAATCAACTAAATTCAGAAATAAATAACTTATAGCAATATTATGCAATTTTTGAAATGTTTCACAGCTTTGACCAGTCTCTTTCTAATAAGATCAATGCTTAAGTTCTTAAAGTGCAATACATCTCATGTACAATGGAGGTGGACTGAGTATATAATACGAGGGTATTATAATATTGAGTGTGGCAAAGCGCGCCTACCCGGCAAGTGCTCGCACTTATCGGGTAGGCGCGCTTTGCCACTCACTAAATACAAGGTGTAACAAAACTAAGTGATAATATTTTAGGATGTGTATAAAGTTCACTGTGAAAGTAGCAGCACAGAACGAGCAAAATTTGTTTTTGTGATTTGTTCGGGCAAGCGCCCCAGCGTCATGATTTTTTCCATACAAGTGAAAAAGTTACTCTTTCAGCGCTGCTACTTTCACAGCCAACTCTGAATAGGTGATCCGCACACCCCTAAAGTATTATTACTTAGTTTTATTACACTCTGTATATTATATTCAAGTCACAATGCAGTCTATAATACAACCTTTACTTGTTTTCAATTAAAAAAACATATTAAATTTTACTCAGCAGAACGCATTAATTTAATTAATCCTTCAAGCCCCATAAGAGCACCGGTGATCGCGACAACAATAAAATACAATAGCATTCCCAAGAATCCGCGATCGAAGAATTTAAACATTCATAAACATAATTTTGAACGTCGATATTGTAATAAGATAATGGTAGGTAATCTTACAAATATTTTATAATTTAAGGCCTCTGTGCTGACTACTTTAAGCATTACTAATTTTGTCTTACACTCCCTCTTTTACACTTGAATTATTGTTATTTTTAATTTAAATTATTTCGTTTTTTACATTGAACATCTCACTCTTGAATTACATAAAATAATTTCAAGGAATTATAAAATAGATATCCATTATAAATAAATCAGACTTGTATATTGTAATATAAATATACCAACCAATTAAGGAACATTTTGTTGACAAAAATACTACGGACTTGAATTTCATGACATACAATTTTCCCTAGTAAATATTTCTTTGACTTGAACCCAATGTAGATATGTTATAAATTGTTCGATGATATTATAATTAGGTATCATATAAAATTAATCACTAGCAGTAGTCATATTTTGTTCATGCAAGAGCCATATATCCTACATCACTGGTAAACTACAAAGCTCTCTCCTCTCACGTCAATAAGAGTAAGGGAGACAAAAATATTCAATTAATTTTTACTTCTGACATCACTTCTCGGCATCTTCTGTCTCTCTCACTCTTATTGAGTAAGAGTGATGCCTAGTGCGATAATTTGGAAAAAGGATTTACATGTTAGCTTAAATATAGTAAAATGAACATGGAATAGAAACGTGATCAGAATAGTGCTTCTAGATTTTTTAAGTTACATCTAGATACAGACAAAATTGGTACCATATTTATAAATTTAGAGTTATAACTTATAAGTAACTCTCACGAAAATGGTTACAAGCAAAAATTCTTAAGTCCTATAATATTCAGGCGGAATTAAACATATTATCACAATATTAAAGAAATATACTTAAAACGTCTTCAACAGTTTTATTATGAGAATTTAGTTTAGCTTTATAAGATTTCAATAATGTTGATTGAAATTACCAGACAATATTTCAAATGCTTATTTTATTATATCAAATTCATCCCTTTACTAATAAAAATATTTACTATACAGTCTGCTTGTCCGTGCCTGGCACGCTGGAAAATCCACATCACAGACAAAAACAGCGAACCTTGAATAGCCGTGCTTTGCGTGTACATCTTAATAAGTAAAGGGGATCTCTAATTTAATTATCAAAAGCATTTACCATTCAGTTCGCCAACACTTTGACGTGGGAGAGCCATGCTTCGGCACGAATGGGCCGGCTCGACCGGAGAAATACCACGTCCTCACAGAAAACCGGCGTGAAACAGCGCTTGCGCTGTGTTTCGTCGAGTGAGTTTACCGGAGTCCCAATCCCCTATCCTTTTCCCTTCCCTATTTGCTTCCCTACCCTCCCCTATTACCCCTTAAAGGCCGGCAACGCACCTGCAGCTCTGATGCTGCGAGTGTCTATGGGCGACGGAAGTTGCTTTCCATCAGGTGACCCCGTTTGCTCGTTTGCCCCCTTATTGCATAAAAAAAAACCACTTGACTAGCTACAAAGATTTAAATGGCTTTAATACTGATTTAGGGTTTCTCTCTAATTCTACTGCAGACGATAAAAAAATATAATTTACGCACCTACTTATTAAAAATCTACATTGGTCATTATGTTTCTCTAACTAATCATATAAATAAAGGCTAATACTACTGAGAGTATATCTGCCATATTTGTTGACTTTCTACATAAAATGTAGTTAATTTGGATCGAAAAAGCACCCCTAGTGGCAAACAATAGCAACTAATTCGACAGCATACAAATTCTATTCTGAATATACTAATGGGGCGTCCACAAATTACGTGAGGTGTTTTTTAGGGTTCCGTACCCAAAGGGTAAAAACGGGACCCTATTACTAAGACTTCGTTGTCTGTCCGTCTCCAGGCTGTAACTCATTAACGGTAATAGCTAGAGAGTTGAAATTTTCAGAGATTATGTATATCTGTTGCCGTTATAACAACAAATACTAAAAACAAAAGAAAATTAATATTTAATTTTAATTGAAGGCAGGTCGCTATAGCCCTGACGTCACTGCGACCCATGAGGAACTATTGTGACTGAACGGGGATGGGGAATGGGGGGCTCCCATACAAGAAACGTGTTTTTTTTTGGCTTTTTTTGCTCTATATCAATAATAGCAACAGGTAGGTACTTGATTTTTTCTCGAAGTCCTTAGTTATATGTCTTCTTTAATATTTAATAATAATATTAAAATAAAATAAAAATTAAGGGCGGTTCCCATACAAAAAACACAATTTTTGGCCTGATTTTGCTCTATAATGGTACGGAACTGATGAAATATGAACGCATCCTAATATTACTTTGTTTTGAAATGAACGCATCTCTTGATCTTGTGTGACGTTTACGTATCTGTTAAGTGTTGCCAATGTCAATTGTCTATTGCTCTTGCGAATACACGATCTGTCTAAAACGCTCTGTCCTGTTATTTTATTTAATCCAATTTAATCCTTAATTTAAACTAAACTTCCATATCAGTTTTCTTTATTCGATTCCTCTCTTAACTATTTCCCTTCCGCCCTCTATTAACAGCAATAACAGAGATTTTATTAACTAAAGTAAATTGTTTCAGAAAAATTCAAAATGTCTGAACCCAGCACATCTAGAATGGAAGCAGAGGAAAACATTTTAAAAGATAGGGATTTAGAGATAAATAAGCTTGTATCAATAGTGGACATCATTATTAACGAATTGGGGGTTGATAAAGCAAGCGAAGTGCGTAATGAACTCGGCCACTACATAGTGGGTATAGACTTCTCGGATGAGTTAGCAGGGTTTTTAATGACAGTGTTCACTTGCCTAAGAAAAGAAGAAAATGACAATGCAGGTCATCAGAGATTCTTAGGGTATTCTGCTAAAGTGGGAGGAATTGAAGTCACTGTTAAATCAGTAGTTGAGATAATAAAAGCTGCAAAAATAGACATTAATTTTATGGTGGCAACACCTATTGTGGAAATTATAACACTGTTTAGATCCTTTTTTGATGAAGTTAGGACAGGTGTTACTAGATTTAGGGTAAAGGAATCTGTAGCTAAGAGAGGAACAAAGAGAAATCGTGAAGGTAAAGTAGTTTGAAGTCAAAAAAGAGAAAATACTCAAAATATTTCACAATATGGACTCACAAATCAACACATTGCTCCAAGGTATAACTTTGGCCCCAGAAAGAAGGACAGGAGTTCTTAGGAGCTTAGGGCCACTAACACAATCAATTCTATTGATAATGGAGGATAAATACTTTGATAAGCTTAAATCAGCATTAACACATAGCCTCCAAATGCTACCAATGGCATCTGAAATAATAACATCTTTTAAAGAAGCCAATTACCCTGGAAATGTTTCAGGAGTTATGAAAGAATTAGGAGACATTTTACTCTTAACAACTGCCAGATCCACACAGAAAATATATTTCCCACTAACATTGTTCTGTATGATGTGGCAAAAGAAAGGGGCTGCAATGCATATGACTAACAATAAAGACTGGATTTATGATTTTGAACCTGCTTCAATAAGCTATATCACTGTTGCTGATAATAAAACATTGCCCGTGAAAGGTTGTGGCAAAGTAAATATACAAAGCTTTGATGGACAAACTAAGAAATTAATTGGCACTGTACAGGTAAAAAATGTGTTGTATATTCCAGATTTGGCTGTAAATTTGCTTTCAATACACCAGATCACTAAAAATAACTGTAAAGTAAAGTTTGATGAGAATTATTGCAGAATATACCATAGTTCAAAGTTAGTTATGACAGGATATATGCAAAATAACCTATATGTAATAAATAATGAAACTTTTGCTCTGTTGTCTTCCGCTCACTTATGGCATCAAAGAATGGGTCATATGAATTATAAAAATTTACGGAAACTTAATCAGTCTGTTACAGGAATAGATTTAGAAATTAAAGAGGAGAAAAATGTGACATGCAATACTTGTCTACAAGGTAAACAAACAAGAAAATCATTCAAGAATGTTGGCACAAGAGTTTCAGGCCTTCTGGAGGTATTACACTCGGATGTATGCGGCCCCATGGAGGAAAAGTCTCTCGGCGGTGCCAGATATTATGTCACATTCATAGACGACTACTCGAGAAAGGTATTTGTTTACTTTATGCATTCTAAATCTCAAGTTCTCAGTTACTTTAAAGAATTTAAGACATTTGTCGAGAACCAGCTACAGACTAAGGTAAAATCATTGAGAAGTGACAACGGGAAAGAATATGTCAATGAAGCATTTGATAAATTCTGTAAAGAATCTGATATCAAACGGCAGCTCACTGTTCCATATTCACCCGAGCAGAATGGTATGAGTGAACGAATGAATCGTACTCTGGTTGAGCGAGCCAGATGTATGCTTATTGATGCTAATTTGCCAAAGAAATTTTGGGCAGAAGCAGTTGCTACTGCAGCTTATGTAATTAATCGCTCACCAACTAAATTAATAAATTTTATGGAGGAAATGTGGACAGGTATGAAGCCTAACCTACAACACATGAAAATCTTTGGTTGTCCGGCGATGATGCATATACCCAAGGAAAAGAGACAAAAATGGGATTGTAAGTCAAAGGAACTAATATTTGTAGGTTATTGTCCTGAATCTAAAGGCTACAGACTATATGATAAAGAACAAGGAAAAATAGTCAGAAGTAGAGATGTAGTATTCTTAGAGGAAGTTATTAAGAAGGATTTTGCACTTGTGCCACTTGAGAGTATACCTAGTGAAGAACAAAAGACTGATAGCATAGATGAAACCATAGAGGATTCCATTCAGTTTTCCTTCGCGCGCGAGTCCGACTCGCACTTGGCCGATTATTTTTATTTTTTGACTCCCCCTCCCCCCCAAATCTCACGTGTCAGTGTGGGTTTCTTACGTAAATGTTTGGTTTGACAGTCAGTAGTTTTTCTTTCGAACGAATTTGTGAATGATCTTAATCGTATAACGATTATGCTTACGATTAAATCTTAATCATACATATATCATACATATACAATCTGGATAAAATGGACTAAAATAGTATAATTTTGTCGAGAAAAAAATTACGTGAGATTTACCGAGACCGGGGGGGTCTCTCTCCCCCCTGCCCAACGTCAGATTAGATGAGTTTGACTCGACCCCCCCCCCCCCCCCCCTAAACACCTCACGTAATATGTGGACGCCCTCTAAGATGATAGTGCGTTTAACGAAATAATAAATTCCTTATAGTTCATACTCAAAACACAATATGTTAAACCTTTGAGTCCCTTTATCTATTTAAGTTATACTTTCTATCCCGGAAAAATGTACGGCTCTCGCGCGATAAACGAATTTTGGCGTGCCCAATAAATATATTAAGGACCATAATATTAGTACGATAAGGATTATATTATTTCGTTAAGTGCCCTACTTATTTAAACGCACCAGCAAAAAGCCAACAACTATGACAAATGACATAACTAAAATTTATGATGATAGAAGTTATTTTGAATGTAATGATTTTACGAAATTGTCAAGGCGTATTAGCCTCATTTGGGCTCTAAGCGTAATTATTAAGTTTTTTAACAGCCATTGAATTCCTCAGTATCCTTGTTACAAACTATTTCCAATTTACACTTTTTTCTTTACTTTTCTTTTCACGTCACTCGCGCTAAAGTGTAAAATAACACTTAAAGCGAAATTCTAAAGATCATGTGTAACATTAAGCAATTGTATTCTTGCAATCTACGAGCGCGCGTAGCCTTTATTTGTAATTGTAATTGTAAATAGACATTTTCGTTAGTGTGCGTACCTGACGGAGCAGTCAGTAACGAGCGAGCCATGTATAGATCAGTTAACTAAAGCTGGCACGTTCACAGTGCTGTCACTTATGCAATTTCATTATACAGTATGTTTAAAAATATAATATGTTTGCATCATGATAAAAATTATCGTATAATTTGCGTACGATAATAATATGCTATCGTACATCGGTACGTACGCACAAAATTATTGTGTGTACGATAATTATCGTACGGTTCCGAACGTTGGCCGCGCGCCGATCACACGTTACCGATTTGTAACATCACGCTGTATTTATAAACAGTAGCATAAGAAAAACAATAACTGTCCCCTTCACGCTCATAAGATAGACCGCGCGCGAGAGAGACGGGCAGACTTTTTATGATGCGTATGCAGTACGACGTCACGCCACGCGCTTATTCACAGACACTACACAAGCGCAATGTTTAAATGTGTTTAAATGATCGTGCCAGCTCTTGTTAACTGACCTGTACGCGTGTATAGATATTATGGTCACTCACACAACACTAAGGGCGGCGCGCACTCTGATCGCATCGATCGCAAGATCTGTATCTAAATTCGACTTCTCTAAAAACTATAATATCTAAGACAGAATTATTCTATTACTCTAAATTGGCAAGTACAGTTTCATAAGAATTCCTATATTTTCATTCCATTTACACATTGGAACTAACGCGACGAATTTTTTGCAATCAAATTCTAGATTGCCACATTTTTTGAGATCATTGTTGCAATGCAATATCACTTGAATATTACAACTTTTTTATATTTATGCTCTAAATATAACAATTGTTATTTCTTCAGTTCAATGAAGTTTTTATTGTTGGTTTACAGCAATTTACTCGAAGAAGATTCTAGTTTTAGATATTCTTTATTATTACCTCGCAATACGTTCAATTGTACAGTGGGTAGTTACGAAAAGTTTTTATTATCAAGGAGTTTTGCTGTCTCGCTTGCACTTGAGGTTACAAGAAGCTGTCCTGCTCGCACTCATCCAGCTGCTATATTTTATATCGCATGCGGCTTGGAAGGTAGCGAAATAATTGTTGATGATAGATATTTTCTAAATTGTTATGCTATCTTGCTCACATTTGTTAGTAGTACGATCTATCTCGCACTCGTCCCAGCTATTAGTCACGGCGTAATATAATAATTATATCGCATGCAACTTGGACGGTAGCTGTAGCGTCTTAGTTGTTAAAAGTAGATTTATCTTGTAAATAGTAATGTTGTCTCGCTCGCACTCGCAAGTAGCTCCTAGGAGTTGTCCTGCTCGCACTTGCCTCAGCTAGTCAGGGTTCAATATAATAATTATATCGCATGCGGCTTGGATGGTAGCGTCCTAGTTATTAATAATAGGTATTTTGTAAATAGTAATTTTGCTATCTCGCTCGCACTCGCATGTAGTTACGAGAAGCTGTCCTGCTCACACTCGTCCCAGATATTAGTCAGGACTCAATATAACTTATATCGCATGCGACTTGGACGGTAGCGTCCTAGTTGTTAATAATAGGTATTTTGTAAATAGTAATTTTGCTATCTCGCTCGCACTCGCATGTAGTTACGAGAAGCTGTCCTGCTCACACTCGTCCCAGATATTAGTCAGGACTCAATATAACTTATATCGCATGCGACTTGGACGGTAGCGTCCTAGTTGTTAATAATAGTTATTTTGTGAATAGTGTTTTTGCTATCTAGCTCGCACTCGCAAGTAGTTACGAAAAGCTGTCCTGCTCGCACTCGTCCCAGCTATCACAATCGTAGGGTTCGGCGTCATAGTCAATGTCGCAGGCGGCGTGGCCAGTCGCGTCCGAACTTATGTCTGTTAACGCCGCCTCCGATACTGGTTTGGATGAGATATCTAGGATCTGAAAACATGAAAATAAATGATTGATGAATGATGGTTCAGAAAATTTTAAGTAAGTCAAAATAAAATTGGAAAGCTTCATATGCCGCCTGGCTGCGTTTCCACTAGAGCTGAGCGAAGCTGTGTTGCGACTTGCGAGGAATGTGTTTTTGAGAACCAATAGCATCGCCGCGCTGAGCGATGTCATGGCAAGTCATGTCAATGAAGCGATTTTATTGGTTTTCAAAAACACATTCCTCGCAACACAGCTCCGCTCAGCTCTGGTGGAACGGCAGCCAAGCCATTTATTTTTATGATCATAACGGTGAGATCGCATTAACACGTTAGGTGCGAAACAGGGCTTGAAACACCCTGTCCATGTCTCGTCGTTATAGCGGTAGGAAAAAACTTAAACTTCACTGTCGTGCGGGAGGCATAACTTCCATCTGGTTCAGTGTAGGAAAGTGATAACTATATATCTGAGATGTGCTATTGATTCCTAGTTCAATGGTATACCGACCTTAATACCGGGTTTCTTAAACCTCGTGCCGCACTGAACAAATAAAAATTCTAACACAGTGCGGAACGAGGTTGCGAACACCTCGTACCCCCGCGCACCTCGTACCGCACCCTAAGCTAGCTTCACGCGGTTAGTGTTGTGCACCGCATTCGAGACTGAGCACGCGACGAAGTACGACTGCTGCCGATTATGTCGAAACGTTGCCGAAAAAAGTTAATCAAGGAGGAAGATGAAGAAAAACCGGGTGGTGAAACTGGTAAATCTGAGTCAAAATCAGGATATAGGAAGATATTTCAAAAACAGGTCAGTCATAAATATACTCCGTCTAGCTGAAATAATTATGTCAAGTATGTTATAGTCAACTCTCTGATTAAGTGTTCTAAGTGACTTTAATGACTTTTTGAGTTTAAATATCCGACAAATATAATGAATTATATTTTCACTTTGTTTTTAGCGATCTAACATAAAGGATTACGGTATTTAACGGATCTGTGAGTACGTACTGTTAAGTTGGAGTGGTGCTTTTAATTTAACTGAGCTATATTTTTTGGCGTTTTTGTGTGAAAAGCTTAAGACGCGAATCATTAACACTATACCTACACAATAACTTATTTGCTATTTTTGTAAAATTAACATTTATGGAATGAACAACAACAAAATATTATAAAAACTAGTATTAATTAAAACAACAATGCTTCATGATTAAGGCTGCCATCAGTCCGGTTTCTCTGAACTTGTCTTAATTTGGAAGGCGTCCCGGCCGGGCGGGAATTACAAAAGGTGTCCGAGAAAAGTCCGATATTTTTTATCCCGCGTTGGCAATTTAGATGGCAACCTTATTCATAATAATATGTACCTATGTGAATATGCGCTATAAAATTAACCAGCAATACCCTCCTGCAACTAGCACGCTTGATTCGTTTTTCTTTAAAATTGCAATACTCAATATCAATAATTATACAATGAGCTCTGAACATAGTATGCTCCAATTGCTCCGTTATAAAAAAACGAAAGCACTTTTTCGGAAGCTTAATAAAAATTGTACCGAACAAAATGTTAATTTTCATATTAAAAATTTATATCCATGTTTTGTTTTGAGCATACTGAAATTGAGATTAATTATCGATATTTTGGTACTTTTAATTTTAAACTGGCTGTAGTGAGTAACTTAAAAAAAGTTAGGCCGCTTTCTTGAGATTTTTGCCAATTTATTTTGGCTTGGTAAATAAATATATTATCTGTTCATATTTTCTGTGACGAAGGCGCAAGTCATTGAAACCCTGAACATGATTACCTACACTGTTTACGCCACGTTTTGATCGGTACACTTAATAAACAGCCAATCATAGCCGAGCTGCGGCCTTTATGTATAAAATATTATAATATTATTAGGTATCTATTGCTTTTCAGAGGCCACCAAGTAGTAATACCCCGCGAAATATACGTTTTTTCGAAGATTCTAGTGATGAAGAAATTTTTTCAACAAAACGTTTTAAAATTTCCGACACTGACGAAAAAGAAGAAAACTACAATTCAAATGAATATAGAGCACCACAAAACGTAAATATAGAAATTGAACCGACCAATATTCAAGAACAAAAACATATCAAGAATAAAGATGCAAGCTCGATCATTATTACAAGTACAGGAAAACATTATAACAAAGCAAAAACGGGAGTTAAATATCTCAAAAATAACGATGTAAGGAACAGTGTTAAAGCCATAGAACAAAAAGAAACAATTTATTTGAGTCCAAGTACCGGAAAAACCTGTCAAGTATTACAAAATGTTACCTTTCCCTTTTCTAGTGCCCCAACCACCCCAAGGCAAAAGATCCAAAAAAAAAAAAAATTCGTCATCTCTATGTTCACCTTCACTTGACTTCCCTCATTTAGTTTCTGAGAGCAGAGCTAGTTCTTTATCAGAAATTTCACGCTCCAATTTACTAGACTGCGATTTATCTCTTAACGAGGAAAATATAAAGGAACTACTTCAAACACCGGAACAAAAGAGATCAAGTAAAAAAGTTATACCCGAATGTGCAGTTTCTGATGACTCTAATGTGTCCAGATGTGAAGAAAAAAGAGAAATAGAGGTTACTGTGGTTGTTGAAAATGTTTTGAAGGATGTTGATCGAAAAAAACAAAACAGGTGTAATAAATTATCAACTGTACTTAAATTGCCAGATTCAATTGACTATAATCGTATTGAAAATTTGAATAGCGACAACGAGATAATAATTGAAGACAGAACTCGTGATAATTTACAGGATATTCCAAAATCACCTCATGCGAATAATTATGATAATATCGAATGTTTTAGTGACAGCGGGGATGATGATGATTATAGTCCTTCTAATGATAATTCAAGCGGTTCGGAAGGATCTGATAATTATTCATTAGAGGGGTGCATAGACACAGAACAGGAATTATTGTCAGAAGATGAAAATGAAGATACAGAAAATGAAACTTTAGACGTAGAAGAGGCATTACCCAGCCGCCAAACTAACAAGAACGATGATGATGAGTGGGAAGACATATCCGAGAGTCCCGTAAATTTTGATGAATTTATTGGGGAAAATACTTACAATATACCGCCGTTTGTAAAATCACCCGAAGATGTATATAAGTTATTTGTAACAGATGAGATGATCAATAAAATGATGCTTGAGACAAATAATTATGCGCGAAACTACTTACGAACAAACCAACAAAATATGAAACATAATTCACGTATGAAAAAGTGGACTAATACTAGTTTTGAAGAAATGAAAACATTTCTGGCAGTTGTGATGGCAATGGGTTTATGTAAAGTGCCTCATATAAATTTGTATTGGAGCAAGAACAAATTATACAGAAACGAATTTATACGTTCAGCAATGACAAGAGACAGATTTTTACTCTTATTAAAATGCTGGCATGTCAGTGATGTCTCAAATGATAATAAAACTGACAAAGTATATAAAATCAGAGATATGCTTTCGATGATCACTGACAATTTTCAGAATGTATTAAAGCCCGGAAAATATATAGTAATTGATGAGACAATGATACCCTGGAAAGGACGATTAGGTTTTCAGTATATAAAAAACAAATCTCACCGATATGGCGTTAAGCTTTACAAACTTTGCACCCCCGAAGGTTATACCTACCAAATAGAAATTTATACAGGTAAAAAAGATCAGAAGAGAGAAGTCGATCACAGTCAAAAAGTTGTATCAAGGTTGGTGAACAATTTGACAGAAGAGGGAAGAATCGTAATAGTAGACAATTTCTATACTTCGTTGAGTTTGGCAGAAGAACTCCTATCACAAAAAACATTTCTATGTGGAACTTTAAACTTAAGAAGAAAATATTTGCCAAAGAAAGTTGTTAATGCGAAAATAAAAAAGGGCCAGATAATTGGAAAAATGAACAAAAATGGTGTGAAAGTATTGAAATGGGTAGATAAAAGAAATGTTTTAATGTTGACTACGTGCAAAGATCATGACGATAAACTAATAGATACTGGGAAAAAGAAGAGAGGAACTAACGAAAGCATTAAAAAGCCCGGAAGTGTTCTAATGTACAATGAAACAAAAAAAAGGAATTGACTACAGTGACCAAATGTCTTCGTATTATACAACATTAAAGAAAGGAATTAAGTGGTGGAGGAAAGTAATGATGGAGCTAATATTTGGTACAGCCCTTATTAACGCTTGGATTGTGTATAATTCAATTAATGGTGATAGAAATAAAATGCCAAAGAGACTATTTGTGGAACAACTTATTGAATATTTTACAAAGAAGGACTTGGATGTGGATACAGGTAATTTTCAAACATCCTAACTACTCGTTATAATAAATATCGTTAACAGAAACGTGAATGTGACATGTTGAGTAACTTTCTTCAAATAGGTTGATAATCATGATTACTATTAGTGTGTTTGTTCATTGAATCAACTAGCGGCAAATCCAAAACACCCGGCAATCGGTGTATGGCTCATCAAAATTTAACTCTTGCCCAAGTCGACCCCACTCTTCCCTACTCTAACCAACTTAACACAACTCTTCTCTACTCTAACCAACTTAACACAACTCTTCTCTACTCTAACCAACTTTACCCAACTCTACCCGAGTCTATCTAACTCTTATCCTAATTTACTCAGCTCGACCTTACTTTTCAGAACCCACTACAAACAAGGCACATCATCTCGAAAAGGGATCAAAGAAGAGGAGATGTGTAGGATGTTACGAAAAACTCCGCACCTTCTTAAGGGGCCGGGCTACCCTCGAAATTCTCATACATACGTAATACCAAAATCATTTTGTAATACGAAAATATTTAACATGTTTGAGTTATTTTTCAGCTTAAAATAGTAATTACCTAGGTTCCTGAACAAAAATTAACTTCAAAATATTTAAACACTAAAAATAGAGTAAAACACTAAAAGATATATACATAAATATTAAATTTACTACAAAATATTTCAACTCTAAAAAATATTTTTTAGTATTTAAATATTTTGTAGTAAATTTACTATTTATTTATATATTTTTCAGTGTTTTACTCTATTTTTTAGTGTTTAAATATTTAGTAGTAAATTTTGTAAAAAAAATTATACACAAAAAATTTTTTTTAGTGTTTAAATATTTTGAAGTAAATTTTTGTTCAGGAACCTACGTAATTACTATTTTAAGCTGAAAAATAACTCAAACATGTTAAATATTTTCGTATGACAAAATGATTTTGGTATTACGTATGTATGAGAATTTCGAGGGTAACCCGGGCTCTTAACAAGTCGTGAGGCCGACAAAAAAGTAAAGAAAATTCTCACAGAATGCACTAGTTGCAAAAAATATTATTGTTTGGCCTGTTTTAATAAAAAACATCCATAAGTTTGATAAATAAATACAATTAAATAAAATCGATATTTCTTTTCCCATCACTAAATTACCCGCCTCGGTGACGCCAACTATCGTAATATTTTAATTTCGCCATAATTTCAAAACCAAATGTCCAATTTTATTCATTCAAAGAACAAATATTATCTACATAAACTGTACTTAGTAATGGAATAATTTATTTTGATAATGATTAAAAGAATGAGTAAAATAAACGCGTATAAATGTAGTCCAAAAAAAATTTAAGATTTTTAAATAAAAAAATGGTTATTGTGCCTCACTCGACATAGATAGGTATAGTGTGTCGCGGACTTTTTTGTAGATATTTGTAAGTTTACTACAATTACTTAGAATTTTATGGTTCTATCTTTTATAGTTTAGGCAGCGTACGTAAAATAAGTAACTTTTCTGGTTGATTTTTTACACCTTGCGTCCGAAGAACCTTAGTATCTTACGGTACCCTATTTTTTTCCAAAATAAAATTCAGCCTATGTTCAGCAAAAATAATTTAGAATTCCAATGGTAAAAGAATTTTTCAAATCGATCCAGTAGTTTCGGAGCCAAACAAACAAAAAATCAAATCTTTCCTATTTATAATATAAGTGTAGATTTTTTGTTCTTTTTAATATTAAAACTGCAAGTTATATACATATTTAGAATCAGTGCTTAAAATCCTTTATTTTGATACCCCACTCGATATGCTTGGTAGAATTTTTATTTTTTTTACCTCACAATATGGCGTCAAACATCTGCCATTTTGGTTTTTTTTAATGTCACCTATCTAAGAACACTTGGGTCATTAAGACAAATCTAACGATACCTCAAACGTGAAAATCCGTTCAGCGGTTCTGAAGATACAAGGTAAGGAAGAATATTACAAACATACAAGATACGCGCTAAACACATAAACCCTCCCGGCAGTCGGGTAAAAAAGATTCTCGGTCTTGTCACAAGGTCTTGTCAAACTTGTTTAGTCGTTGAGAAAATGGAATTGACTCGAGAAAATTCTAGAGCGATGATTTATTATGACTTTCGAAGTGGTTTAATACAAAAACAGTGTGTTGATCGGATGATTTCTGCATTTGGTGATGAAGTCCCATCCAAAACCACAATTAATCGCTGGTTTGCTGAATTTCAACGTGGACGTGTCAGGCTCAGTGATGATCCCGTCAAGGTCGTCCAAAAACTGCAGTCACCCAAGAAAACGTTGATGCTGTGCGTAAGCTGGTTGAGGAAGATCGACATGTGACATACCGCGAAATTCAGCCAACTTTAGACATTGGCATGAGTCAAATACAAATAATATTGCATTAACAATTAGGTTTAAAAAAGTTGTTTTCCCGATGGATACCGCATTTGCTCTGTGAAGAGCAAAAAGCGGCTCGCGTTACTTGGTGCGTCAGAACTCTCGAAAGATTCCACGCAGGATCCTCAAATGCTGTATACTGTATACAACATCGTATCAGGTGACGAATCCTGGATATACGCGTACGAACCCGAAACTAAAAACCAGTCACGAGTTTGGGTGTTCGAAAATGAGTTAAAGCCAACAAAAATTGTTCGTTCACGGAGTGTTGCTAAAAAAAAACGGTGGCCACGTTTGTCTCCAAAACCGGCCATATTGCGACTATTCCTCTTGAGGGACAAAGAACGGTTAATGCAGAATGGTATGCTAGCATTTGTTTGCCACAGGTCGTATCTGAACTCCGTAAAGAGAACTGCAACCGTCGCATCATCCTCCATCACGACAATGCGAGTTCTCACATCGCGCACAGAACAAAAGAGTTTTTAGAGCAAGAAAACATAGAATTATTAGACCATCCGCCGTACAGCCCCGACTTAAGCCCTAATGATTTCTATACTTTCCCTAAAATAAAGAATAAATTGCGTGGTCAGAGATTTTCATCACCTGAAGAAGCTGTGGACGCCTACAAAACGGCCATTTTGGAGACCCCAACTTCCGAATGGAATGGTTGCTTCAATGATTGGTTCCATCGTATGGAAAAATGTGTCAAATTTCGCGGAGAATACTTCGAAAAGCAATAAACACATTTTTAAATAGTACTGTTGTGTCACCTTCTTGATTCCCGAAACTTTCAGTGCCGCCCTCGTATAAGCTAAACCGCACACATCGTTCCTCATTTTGTAGAAATAAATTATTATTTATCTAACAAGACGTAACGTAAGAATTATTTTATGTCATATAACAGATTTCTTTCAGTTATAACGTCAATCCAGTCTCCTTTCGCCTTTAGTACACTTACATCAGCAGAAGAGCGCAGACTGCAGTTATCCGAGGGCGGGGCGCGACGCAGCTCGGACCGCGACGCCGCCTTGCCGACTGACAGCACCGCTTCGGACGCGTTCCAACGCTCTGAAAATACAAACAAATAAAGTAAATATGACCAGGAACAAATAAAAATTAAATCGGATTAGTTCCCAATTATAGTAACAAATAGGACAATTTGTTATTTTAGAAATAAGAGTTTGGAAATTAATGACTCGTTTTCCCGTTCCTTATTTTTAGGGTTCCGTACCCAAAGGGTAAAAACGGGACCCTATTACTAAGACTTCGTTGTCTGTCCGTCTGTCTGTCTATCCGTCTGTCTCCAGGCCAGGGACTGAATAACCGGAAAACATCGGTAGAGAAATTTAGCGGTATGACGTCATACCTTTAAATTACGGTAACCTTTAAATAACGGTACCGTTATATACAGGTATTGAAAAATTACGGTATCGATATATTTTTAGGTATCTTTATAAAAAATAAAGGTTTTGTTTGCACCCCGCTGTCCGCCGGAATATCAAGCCTAAATTACTTAAGTCGGTTGAATCTTGATTGGATTTTACTGACACTCGTGTCCTGCCTGTAACGATGCGCCGCGTAGGTAGCCAATAATAATTAGCGCATGTAAGCTTCTTTTAAAATAATAAATAGACAGACACCAAGATGGAAAAAGTAAGAAAATACTATTTATCATTACATAAGTGTTATAGCAGTTTGTACCAAACATGTTTCCACATGGTCCTGTATGTATGTATGTATGTATTATAAATTTTTTTAATGGATCGGAACACCGGTGTGTTTGGACACGTTATATATAGACTATATTATACAATGTGTCCAGACACACCGTTGATTTTCGAGATTGCTTGATATGATATATTGCTAAAGTCACTCGATAAACAAAGACTAGATCTGAGACCTAGGTAAAATTATGTAAATATTTTTAATAGTAAGGGGAGAAATATTTTGTGTAGGAATAAATACCTAATGCTTAAAGCAATAGGAAACTTTGTATTTCTAAATTCGTACATTGGCTTTATCGATTTTACAAAAGCCTTTGATTTTATCATCCACAGACCAATGATGGAGACCGTTGATTGAAATTTGAAGGGCATAAGAATACCGTATATCAAAATATTACATAGCATGATATACTCTGAATGCTTAGGAAAGGTCAAAGTTAATTAGAACGAGAAGATCCCGAATTTCATGTTAAGAGAGGAGTCAGACACGGTGACCCCTTGCCTCCCAAGCGATTTTCGGTGCAGGAAGAATTATATTTATTTTTATATTGGGAAAAAAGGTCCTTAATACAGACTGAGAGCGCCTAAATCATTTGAGGTTTGCAAACGACGTTGCGGTTTTTGATGAAAACTCAAATGAACTAAACCATATGTTACAGGAGCCACAAAGTAGGACTACTGCTTAAAGCTACAAAGACAAAACCGGCCAAGTGCGAGTTGGACTCGCCCATGAAGGGTTCCGCAGCAGCAATAAGAATTATTTCTATGAAATTATAAGATTTTTGATTTATTTGAATATAAAATTTTTGATATAATGAAAGTTAAATTAAGGTTTATCATTTATGACGTATAAAAAAACTACTAGCTAGATCTCGTTCAAACCAATTTTCGTTGGTAGTTTTTATAGTAATGTACATCATTTATTTTTTTTTAGAATTATCATGCCCCTACTTTAGAAGTTAGAGGGGGGGGGGGGGGGGCACACACTTTGCCACTTTGGAAGAGTCTGTATTAGAAACCTCAATATGATTTTTGAAGACCTATCCATAGATACCCTATACGTATAGGTTAGACGAAAAAAAATTTTTTTTTCAGTTATACCTATGGGGACCCCTAAAATTTTTAATAATTTTTCCATTTTTAGATCAAAATCTTAATGCGGTTCACAGACTACATCTACATACCAAGTTTCAATAGTATAGCTCTTATAGTTTCGGAGAAAAGTGGCTGTGAAATACGGACGGACAGACAGACAGACAGACAGACATGACGAATCTATAAGGGTTCCGTTTTTTGCCATTTTGGCTACGGAACCCTAGAAATCATAGGTCATAAGTCATAACTAATGGATAATGAAATTGAAATAGACGGAGAAGATGTGGAATATTGGAATATATGAAAGAATTAATATACTTCCAAAATCAAACTGAAAAAGCGATAAAACTGAGAGTAGTGCAGGAAAAAATACTGAAACTTAACATAAATAATGAAAACTAAATGTCCAAAGGAAAGTTTACGAATCTAATTTACTGTCATGCTTAATGTACGGTTACCTAGGCGCTTAAAAAAGATGAAAAGCACCTAAGCACTGAGTCATACAACAAAGAAAACTGGAAATCATACTTGATGTTAGGGATAAAACTAAGACACAAGATACCCAATACAATGATAAAATTGGAGAGAAGACTAAAATATGTAATATAAAGAATTCGCTTGATAAAATGGAATTGGACTGGCCATATTTGCAGACGAAAAGATAATAGAATATATATTATATACACAAAGAAAAATAGAATGAACAATGAGAAAAAGACGTTCAAGAGTAAGATGGAGATGACATATTCAAACAATATTGTGACCCAACACGGCAAGTGAAGGCAAACAGAGGAAGTCATGGAAAAATGATCTATAGGGAGACCTACGCCGACGAAGCGACTACATTGAGCTACACAAACTACTACATATATAGACGATAATCTAATATTGTTAAACTAGGATACATAAAATGATATTGTTTACACGTGGGAGAGCCATGCTTCGGCACGAATGGGCCGGTTCGACCGGAGAAATACCACGTTCTCACAGAAAACCGGCGTGAAACAGCGCTTGCTTGACTACATGGTCCCAGTAGATGCGACATCTTCCGGCTTATTCGGGTATGATGCTCTATCATTTTCCTTTAGATATTGTGGCATAGGCTTGGTGGAGAGGGTCAATCAAGCTGGGTCGAGTTTCAAAGATGTTAAGAAGATATTGAAATGAACTAAAACTCTAAACTATGAAAGTACTAGTTACACACTAGGTGAAATCTTACACCAGAATTTCAATACACAAAATAATGGCGTTCTTAACATCTGTCACATAAATGCCCAAAGTGTACCTAGTCACTTTAGTGATATGAGGCCGAACCTGCGCTTTGTAGAGTTGTAGGCGTTGGTCCGGACTGAAGTACTGTCTCGCTCTGTTAAGAACACCAAGCTTCTTCGAGGCTATTTTGGCCTTACCCTCTAGATGATATCGGAACTGGATTTCGCTCGATATTTTGACGCCAAGTATCTCAATGCTAGGGGAGATGGTTAAAGATACCTTCGAAACGAGGATATACGACCATTGGTGACTTTTTAGTGGTGAACGCGCAGACTTGTGTCTTGGCGGGGTTGAATTGGACCAAGTTACGTCTACCCCATTCAGAGGTATCTCCAATGAATTCTCCACCTTAGACACAAGTTCGTTTCGACTCTCAGTGACACTTTGCCGAGAAATATTGGGGGAGCCGGTATATAGCCGGAGCTGCATAGCAATTAATGCCGCTGGTCTGCAACATGTCATTGGTATGCAGTATGAATAGAGTAGGCGATAGCACACAGCCCTGAGGGACACCAGCATCAACAGACTGAGTTTCCGAGCATTCGCCGTCAACTACGACCTTTATGCTTCTGTTTGCTAAGAAACCAGTGACTCACTTACATAATTTCTCGGGCAGCCCGTATGATGGAAGCTTTGATAGCAGCGCTTTATACCAAACCCGATCAAAGGCCTTCGCAATGTCCAAACTAACAGCCAATGCCTCTTCCTTCGACTCAATTGCTTGAGCCCAACGTCCAAGTATCGACGAAGCTGGCAATTGATAATGGATTCCATTATCTTCGAGAAGAGAGAGGTTATAGCGATTGGTCTGTAGTTGGAAGTATTTGAGCGATCACCTTTTTTGGGGATCGGGTGCACCAAGGCTGTCTTCCAGGAAGCCGGGACGATACCAGCGGAATAGGAGAGCCGAAAAAGATGCGTCAAGACCGGAGCCAACTCTGGAGCACACTTTTTCAACACAATAGGCGGGATTCCGTCAGGCCCACTCGACTTTTGGATATCAAGGGAACGGAGGGCTTTTCGCACTGAGCGCTGATGAAACCGAATATCCGACATGATGCTCGTGCATCGCGGTATGGTCGGCGGTTTCTGCCCCCCGTCATCCAGGGTCGAGTTTGATGCAAAGAGCTTGCCCAGAAGATCGGCTTTGTCTTTTGTGTCCTGGGCCAACGATCAATTTCCTACGTGTAGGGATGGTAGGGTTGGCTTGCAGAAATTTCCTTCAATAGCTTTGGCCAGAGACCAGAATGTACGGGTTCCCGAGGGGAGGCGCTCAAGTCTCTTGCCAATTCTGTTGACGTGCTTTGCCCGAGTAATCTCTTTCTTGAAGGACCTAGAGGCAAGGTTGTACTCCTTTTTATACGTGCTGATATAAATCCCGAGCAGACACTGCTGGTTTCTGTCCTTGCTGGCCATTTTGGTGTTATATTACAAAATTGGTTGACACCTCCAAGGATCTTTTTATTAAGCTGGTCACAGCGTCCCCATCAGTGTCAGTGTAATAGACACAGGTGTTAGTGTGCTGAGATATAGCTACCACTGCATAAGACAAGCTATCATGAATTCCCAGTTTTTGGGTTTTGGTCTGTACGATGATCACTGAAGGACTCGTTAATCCCTGAGCTTCGTGAATTGTGAGGACGCGAGAGCCCGTTCTCGATCCATAGACTATACTAATTATAACTACTTTCTCGTCCTGTGTGTGTACGAGATACAGGTACTTAGATCGGTTTTAGATATTCATTTATCCTCATGTTTATATTTCTTTAGCTTTAGGGAACGCACTCCTTCCTTCGATGAATAGATGTTACTGTAGACCATGCTTAGGGCGTAACTCGTAAGCCACATCCCTAAGGCTCCTGTGTGTACAAGATAACTCCTGGGTAATACTGTTTACAAGGTTTGGAGTTTAAAGAGACTTGCGCGCTCTATGAAAGGAAGTTGGTTTAATATCTTCAATGAGGATAACGTCGTTGGCCCCTATTAATTGATTTGCGATGACAATTGAGCCGAATTGGTTCATGAGGGCCTACCTAGTTTGTCCCATTTACCAGCATGGAGGCCATATTTTTAACTTCATCCGTATTGTTGAAAAGACCATGAGAAATACCAATAATAGAGTCAAAGCGTGATGAATGATAATATATGGTGTAACAAAGGTGGTGATGATGATGATTAATGTAATTTTCGTAGTGGCATTTACTTGTAGTTATTTAAACAACGCTGAAATCCCCAAACATGACAACTACAAGGACTTTAGCGGTCTATCGGTCCATTCGGAACCAAGGTCTCAATATCTTGGTGCAAAATCTTACTTTTTGGTAGCGTTTGCTTAGATTACTTCATAAAAAGTTTGAATCAACATATTAATATGTTTCTTTGATTTCTTATGAATATCATGTCACCATTTTTTGTAAAAACCATTGTTAAAAAAAAAGAATTTCAAAATTCGGACAAATGTCTGAGTAATCGTTGAATAAAAAAAATATATTTTTTTAATGTAATTTGGGGCCGTCTATGGGCTGTTTGCCCATATCCTTTTTTACTATCTTTGTATATAGGTTTTTCACACCATGGACTTTTTTTTTAAATATACATAATATGCTTTAATAGAATATAATTAATATACAGGGTGTTAGGTTTAACACCGTTATCCTTAAAACTATCAATTTTGATGGTATTAAGGATAACGGTGTTAAACCTAACAACCTGTATACATAAAAAAATATGTTATGTATACAGCCAAACGTATAACCTCACCTTTTTTGGAAGCTGCTTAAGAAATCACCAAATATAAAATATTCTGAACATATTAAAACTACAACTCAATAAGCGAGCGAATTAAATATTAATATTGTAGGAGGCTGGGATGAATGCAACTTATCCCCGACTGTCCAAGTCTTGACATGACAAATTGCGCTCGCGCCCTTGCATTTTTTCGGTACCGAAATGATTTCGGTTGGGGTACCGATAAAATAAAGAGATATATCGGTACCGTAAAAACAAAGGTATATTCCGTTATTTTGCGATACCGCAATGGTGAAGTTCAACCGTTTTGACTCAACCTTTAAATCAAAGCAATACCGTAATTTTATACCGGTATATACCCTTTATAGCGGTACCGCTTTCAGTCCCTGCTCCAGGCTGTATCTCAAGAACCGCTATAGCTAGACTTCTGAAATTTTCACAGATTGTGTATATCTGTTGCCGCTATAACAACAAATACTGAAAACAAAATTAAATTTAATATTTAAGGGGGCTCCCATACAAAAAACGTGATTTTTCGGCCTTTTTTGCTCTATATCAATAATGACAAGAGGGAGGCACTTGAATTTTTCACAAAGTCCTTTGTTATTTGTGTACTTTAATATGAAATAATAATATTAAAACAAAATAAAGTATCAAATGCGGCGCAGCAAGATGTGTTTTAAGACGTTTTTAAATAATATGCAATAATTTCACTTCAATGCCAACACTGACAGTACCTATTCATATATCTGAAGGGGATAAAAGAAGCCTAAGTTTAGTTCAGACCCTAAACTACTAACACAAAAAAAAAAAAATATCAAAAACAAAACTCACCCTTAGCCATAGGGTCAGCAGTTGAGACAGGCGACCCGCTGCGGGGCGAGAGGCTGCCACTGTAGTACATCTCCGGGTTCGCCTCGTGACGGTCTACAACAAGCGTACTACTTAGCCTACACACTCGCTCTTAAGGTGATCGCACATCGCAGATTGCACATTGCATCGCATATTGTGCCAGGTTTCACATAATTGCATATAACGTATTTTAAAATACGGCGCGTGCGGTGCATACGTTGCTGACAAATGTGTGAACCTTTACTGATAAAAATATTTATACTCTGTTTACATACCTAATGTCGCGGTCGGTCAGTTCTATAGATAGGAAAGCCCATTTATAGGCGTTTTATAAGTATTTTGATCATTTTTGGACAGTTCAAGTTGTTTTAACTTCCAATATTTTTTTAGCGTATATGTAATGGCAAATGGTTTAAGAGAAGGCCAGCATAAAGTACGCATTGTGTTAGATAAATTATGAGTAAAATAATCTCCCTTAACTCAGGCAATGACCTTGACCGTATTAAGTTAATATATTCTAACATTATTTCAAGGCTTTATTAAGGTGCCTCTTCACAATAGTCTATGGTGGCCCACTACAAGCCATCGCCATTGTGTAGACGGGGTAATGGTGGACGAATGCCAGAGCATTGCCAGGCAGTGACGAGCCATGCGCCATTGCGTTTAACACCAAGTGATCGTGGTTTACGGTTCACGATGGCCTGCAGTGGGCCATCGTGGGCCATTGTGTAATAGGGTTTACATTAAACCATCAAGCATATGCCTATTATTTCAAGGTCGATAGGGTCTATATTAGCATACCACAATCAACAATATCCTGGAACGCGTAGTTGGCAATGGCGACTGGCTGCCGTATCCAGGGGTGGTGCATGAGTTGCGGCACGGTGCAGCGCTGCGTCGGGTCCTTGCACAGCATCCAACGCAGCAGTTGTTCTAGGTCTGAAAAAATGTTTTACTCCCTTAATGTTAAAACGTCACACGTTTAGTCACTTACAACATAGCTTTTTACGCTTGTCACCTGGCCGGTACAGGGACAATAAATAAAAAAGAGATAAATAAAAAGAATTTAACAAATTTATTTAAATACTAAACAATTAAACAAAAAGAAAACCTAGACAGTCGGAGAGCGGGTTTCGCGGGTACGAATCCTAACCTCAGTCAATTTCTCGGTCTTTAGCTTTTAGGGTTTAGGGACACGACACTTATCTGGGAACAGGCAGCGACTTGCGGGACTCCAGCTCCTCAAGTCTCCGTGATCCCGGTGACAGGCGTAGCGTCGATTGCCAGGTGTTCAGGCCAAGACGATCGGAATCCCGTAGATGGCGGCAAGTTCGGTATGTGGCGAGAGTTGTGTGCGTCAATTAGACGGCATGGGCTGACACGTGGCGAGCCTGTGGGGAGATGGATCCTCCAAACCGGATTCTGGAGCTACCAGGACGGAGTTCATCCTGGACGGAGCTCAGTTGCTTCCAAGTAGAGTGGAGAAGTTGCTCTAAACGTAGAAGAAGAGTCCAGACGGACGGACGCTGTGAGCCAGACCGAGTTGGGAAAGTGAAAAGGGGGGGAAAATAAACTTCCCGGAGCCCTGGCTTTGATTGCCGAGGGGGGAAAGGACACCGAGGGGTCGACGGTAATGGCAATAGGGCTGCCACTCGTCAGGCCCCTGGTGTCACTCAGAAGTTAAAAGGCGATAGACGCGCTGGGATTTGAGGGCCCAGCGCGGGAGGGGGCTGCATCGTTGAGTGCGGCTGCCGGATGGTGCGGGGCGCAGCGGTGGGCGGCACATTTCTCCCTCCTCCGTGGGAATGGTATCACGGTGGAGTAGCAGGCGGTCGGGAGGGCGAGCGTGCCAGGGAGCCAGGTCCTCCAGCTCGACCAGGCTCGAGGCATCGGCTCGCTTGAAAAGGTTGGAGGAGAGCCTAGAGATGAATTTCTCTACGCTCTCCATCCTCAGGTCCCGGGCGATGGTGGCGTTGCGGACGTAGCGCGGCGCGCCGACAACGCGGCGCAGCACCCTGTTCTGCTGCCGCTGGAGCAACTCGCGTCGCGTCGCGTCGCAGACAGCAGCTGATACCAGGCAGGGGCCGCGTATGTCAGGCGGGATCGCACGTACGTCTTGTACAACGCCAACCGCATGTTAGTGGGGATCTGTGGGGCAGCGAACAGGCTGCGAAGGCAGGCGGCGGCGGCGCGTGCACCGGCGACGGCGTGGTCGCACTGGGCGTTCATATTGAGGTGGCGATCAATAGTGACGCCCAGGTACTTGGCCGTCCTGCGCCACGGGATCTCGCGGTCCTCGATCTTGAGGGGCGCCGGAAGCCTCAAAAGGATGATATGCAAAAACCGTCGGCTTTTATACCCACGGGCACAACTGTTTTTTTTTTAAGTTTACAGTGGTCAAAGGAGGCAAATTAAAAGGTTATCAACATTTTTTTTTTAATTTAAGTTAAAAATATAATTATCTTTAGGTAAATGTAATTCAAAACAATACTTTTTATTTAATTAAGAAATAGTTTAATAAAAAAGGAAAATAACTGGTAAAAATATCAGATATCCCAACAAAGAGTTATAATATACACACCGGCATATTTAGCGGAACACAAAAAAAAGGTCCATAATTTAAAAAATATGGTTTTATTTTAAAATCTACTTACTACACTTCTTTTGTTATTTAAAATTTCATTTGTTTTACTTAAAATTAGATCACATTATGAACAAAATTTGCGAGTAAAGGCTATTTGTGAAAAATGGTGCATTTTTGAACTTTTCATGTAACCGGGAAAAGTGAAAATTAATATTAAAATAACAATTAATTAAATTTAAAAAATGGTGATTAATATCGCGTATTTCCTCCACGTGCTCTTATTAAAGTTTCTAACCGTCTAGGCATACTGAGAATTATGTTATCGATGGTCTCCTAGGATAGTCTCCGCCATTCCTCAACTACGGCGATTCGCAGTTCACCCACGTTGGCAGGAGCTGGAATTCTTGACTTAACTTTTCTTTTCAGTAAGGCCCAAACGTGCTCTATTGGGTTCATATCCGGTGATCTCGCCGGCCACTCCATAACAGTGATATTCATATCATTAAGATAAGCTTGAGTTGCCCGAGCGGTATGCGGCCGAGCATTATCCTGCATTAAAACAAAATTGTCACCGATATATGGGGCAAACGGTACGACATTTTCTTCTAAAACTTCTCTGATATAGCGGTCCGTAGTCAGACTCCCTCTGTCAATCACTACCAAGTCTGTGCGAGCTCCCAAACAAATGCCCGCCCAAACCATTATTGATCCACCACCGTATGCAACTGTAGTTTCAAAATTTGTCTGAATGTAACGTTCTCCTTTGCGTCTGTATATTCTTTGCCTGCCGTCAATTTGATTTAAGAGAATTCTGCACTCATCACTAAACAATACCTTACTCCGTTGGTCCGCATTCCAAAGTCGATGTTCATGAGCAAAAGTTAACCTGTTTCTACGATGATTTACCTCGAGCCTTGGAGCCTTGGCGGGCACAAATGAACTCAAATCAGATTCTTCTAACCTTCTTCGTACCGTACGCTCACTTACGGTTACTCCCCGCACTGCTTCTAACTCATGTCGGGCTTGGACGGCCGTCAAACGGGGGTTCCTACGTACACGAAGCCGAATGAAACGATCATCCCTACTCGAAGTGCGTCTTTTTCTGCCTTGTCCTGCTCTTCTCACATAAGTGCCAGTCTCCATGAATCGTTCGACATGCGATGGACCGTTGAAATCGATCGACGAAGATGTCTGGCTATTAATCTGTATGTTAGACCAAATTTTCGCATTTCGAGTGCCCTGGCAATCTCCGTTGGGGCTAAGTCAGGCATAATTCAGCCCTCAAGTCCAAAAAGATACAAGATTTTTTTTTTTTTACAAAAAACAATATTTGAATGAAAAATTTAAATAAAATTCAGAAGGGAGAAATACTCGAAGCTCGCTCTACATAAGGTATATTCGAATAAAATTAAAACAATTGCATAAAATGTGATGTTCAATTGTTTTCCTAATTTGAAATTATTTTTTTTTTTAAATTAAATGACGTATAAACCAGCCAGCAACCATATATGATACTATATCAAACCTTTTTTTATGTTCCGCTAAATATGCCGGTGTGTGTAGTTGCACCATTACCCCAAAGATGGCGCTACCAACCTCATTCCAAGTTAATTATAGATAAACTACGAAATCTATTAGGCGTAAAGGTTCTAAAGAGGCCTAATAGATGTCGCTATGCGACACACTAACTCCCATGTAACGGGGCGCGTTAAGTGTCTAAACACATTAGGCTGAATTACGCCAGCGTAAATTCCGCCGCAAATGTCAAACGCATACAAATACGCGACGGAATAGTGTGTCGTCTCTCGCGTTCCGCCCGTATTTTGTGTGACTTTGAAACGCGGCGTAAACGCGGCGGAATTTACGCCGGCGTAATTCAGCCTAGTGTGTTTAGACACTAAGACGTGTGCGTTTTCTGCGCGTGGTTTGTGAAAATGTATGAAAACAAGCTTTATATAATTTAGAATAGAATCTAATTTGCTATAACATTTGGAAAAACACGCGACGCACGCTGAATCCGCCTACGCAGAAAACGCGCACGTCTGAACGCCGCTTATATGCTATACAATATTTTGTCCTCACTCCTCATCTGCAATGTTACTATTCTAATTTATCAAACAACGAAAAAACATTGTATTGCGTATAACAAGGGAGTTAATTGTAAAAGGCTAAGCCGAACTTGACTGAACTCTCTGACTCACTATTCCGGTTTTTTTTATTTCTGATAGCATCAAAAACATATAAAACAGGATTTTTTAGTGCCTCAGTATGTGCGTAATACACAGGAACTCTGTAACTTTACTCTCTTACAACTATCGCCAGCCGTATCAGATATTTAGCACTATGGGTAAAAATACTGTATTTTGTTCTAAATAATTTAAACAATAATATAGATATGTAACCTTCAGAGACAACTTGAGGCAGGCTCAGCGGCCCTTGTATGGTGTCCTCGATATCGGAGAAGGGGTTGACGAAGAACGTCAACACGTATAGCGTTATGCCCATTGACCACATCTCCAGCTCAGGGCCGGCGTATCTGGAACATATGATTGATATTACGATCAGAAGGTAAAATAAATACGACTAGACAAAATAATAATTAATAAGCTTATTAGATTTTGCCCGGCAATTCGTTTAAATCGCCTAAGTAATTTAAACGAATTGCCGGGCAGCATCTTCCACTACGAAAGCTGTTTTGAGTATTTACAAGAATATATTATTAGTTTCTGGCTTAAATTATTTGCATATATGCTGCAAAAAAGTAATTTTAGCAAAATAGCTACAAGGCAAAATCGATCAAATCGAATCGAAAATTATTAATGCGAAAGTATCTTTGTCTGTCAGTCTGTCTCGCTTTCACGCCAAAACTACTTAGCCGATTGTGATGAAATTTTGTACACAGATAGTCTAAAGCCTGAGAAAGGACATAGGCTACTTTTTAACTGGAAAAAGGGGGTGTTTATGCGTAAATTTGTTCAAATTAAGTTAGTTCCAAAAATTAATAACAGATGTCGCTAAGAGTCGCCTACATCGCGCTAGCGCTTGCTCATACGTCTTTCTATATAAGGTGGTACCATCTCACGTTAGATTTTTCGATTCTTTCGATTGTTCTACACGTTTTAAATGACTCACTACTCAGTAGAGATCAGCTGCGATAACTTAGAGCGCCCCTCCAAATGACTGTTTCAATGTGTGTAGTCGCATCCTTATGAAAGAGTTTGTATGTAGTAAGTATTCAACCAATCACAGTACACGTTATATTTCAGTTAATGTCACTTATTACTAAGATTTGTTGGTCAACTAATCATAACTAGCCTACCGCGCATGACAACGCACCTCAAACGTTTTGACAAGGCACTTCAAACGTTTTGAATTTTGGAGGGGCGCGCCAAGTTATCGTAGTTGATCTCTACTTTATCTAATGCTTTTAAATATGACACCAATTTTGTTGACACAGTGCGCTATAAACTGAAGTCCACGCAGACGAAGTCGCGGGCAACAGCTAGTTCATTATAATTTGTGCTTTTCCTTGTAACCATGCAATATATTTGCACCAAGAGACGTTTGCAAAATTGACTTATTATTATCTTCCAACCTATCCATTAGCCATTCACCACCCAAGTTTGACAGTTTTATCTTCTAACCTACTCGTAGGATAATAGTGGAAATATTTAAGTATTTTACTCAAATATTTACCCCCTTCCCAACAAAACTAGATTGTGACTTGGTTTTCTGAGTGGCGGCGAAAATTATCTTTGCCCCGAGCGGCTAAGTAGCTAGATCGGGCCCTGACACGCTGTAACCTTGTTTTTGCTCAATAAGCGCTTTCCGTCCTAGGAAGTTATTAAATTATTTATCATAACAAAAACACCTCATCGTTCATACTTATTGCCCGCCAACACTTCCGGACTACAGTACTCGGTCGTCCCGTAGAACGTCGAGAAGAGCGTGTCCTTGCTCATGAAAGTAGCGGAGCCGAAGTCGATCAGCTTCACGTGAAACTTGTTGTCTATTATCACGTTCTCGTCCTTGATGTCACGGTGTAGGATGTTGAGAGAGTGCAGATATTCGACGGCTTGACCAATCTGAAATGTTCATGAAACAACATGAAAACATTGTTTTCTATTTTGTACTGTTTCAATAGGCTTGATGACTAATTTTTTTCTTATTGGTAATTGAAAGACCTTTAAAAAATAGAAATATTGCTGAAAGAATGACTCTGATAGCTTAAAAATTCACCAAGATAATATGACAATTCAAACATCTCATAAAATAGACCTACCCGAAACGCTCCATACAAAGTGCTACGAAAGACTGACATCACTCTTTCGTAGTTTGTACAGATCAGGAGAGAACTTTGTTCGATAGGTATATTAAATATTGCGTTTATGAAAGTGGTTTCATATCAAAAGTTGCTTTTAATTGCATAAGTTATCGAATGGTATACAAATATTAAGAAATTTAATTGAAAAAAAAAATCGACTTGATTTTCAAACTTTGAAGGCGCATATAAAAAAAATACAAATGCTATCGAGCTAAAATTTTGGAAATACTTATTTTTTACCGCGATTTCTTAATTTTATTAACAAAATTCGCTAATCTTTGACCATGTCATCATCCCTATTGAACGGTATAGGTGCTGGCCTTTAATGCAAAAATAAAGTGTTTTTTTATTTTTTTATTAAACTTCAGATAAAAATGATTCGGAACAGAGTACAAAAAACTCTCTAGGTTAAATTTGTGAATTATCATGATATATCTGCTCAAAATGAAGCCATATTGTCTGTTTTCCAATTGCAGAGCATAATGCGACTGAGTGGCACACAATCCCGAAAAGTGCTGATGCCTAATTGGAACGTAAATTAGCGTGTTCGAGATTGCTTGATTATGCGAATTTGACGCATTATGCGCTCTTATGTTGGTATTTGAAAACGTGTATTTGTAGGATAAAAATACAAGTGTTGGGTTACATATGTCTAAACTGTCAGAATATGTAGCTGAGCAGCAGCTATTTATGAACTCGAACAGGTCCATGCCAGCGCTGTGCTGACCTGTCGGAATATTTAGCGGATCAGGGGCTCGTCGAGTCTGGGCCGTCGCTCGATGAACTTCAGCAGGTCCATGCCGGCGCCGTGCTGCTCCATCACCATTTGTTACACCCTGTATAGCTAACCTGTCGGAATATATAGCTGAGCAGCGGCTCGTCGAGTCTGGGCCGTCGCTCAATGAACTCGCACAGGTCCATGCCGGCGCCGTGCTGCTCCATCACCATTTGTTACACCCGGTATAGCTAACCTGTCGGTATATATAGCTGAGCAGCGGCTCGTCGAGTCTGGGCCGTCGCTCGATGAACTCGAACAGGTCCATGCCGGCGCCGAGCTACTCCATCACCATTTGTTACACCCTGTATAGCTAACCTGTCGGAATATATAGCTGAGCAGCGGCTCGTCGAGTCTGGCCCGTCGCTCGATGAACTCGCACAGGACCATGCCGGCGCCGTGCTGCTCCATCACCATTTGTTACATCCTGTATAGCTAACCTGTCGGAATATATAGCTGAGCAGCGGCTCGTCGAGTCTGGGCCGTCGCTCGATGAACTCGAACAGGTCCATGCCAGCGCCGTGCTTCTCCATCACCATTTGGAAGTACTTCTCGTTTTCGAATACGTCAATCACTGATACCTGAAGTTCACATTATTCTTTATTACAGTCCAAGTAACGTGTTATTGAAATGTGGCCTTTATTTTGTGCTACCTAGAACACTTTCAATCAACGTCATCTTTAAAAAAAACTAGAGCAAAATCGGTCCACGGTCTGAATGCTACGATGCCTCGGACATACACACACACACTGACAGGTAGACCGACAAACAGACAGACAGAAACTTAAAACTTATGATCTTTTTTGTCGGGGGTTTAAAAATAACCTTTTAGCGCTGCTATTTTCACAGTTAAATCTACACAAGCGACACATATACACATTCTAAAGTATAACTACTTCTTTAAGTAAATTCCTGTGGAAACATATCTAAGCTCCTAGTACTCACAATATTAGGATGACTGAGCGTCATAAGCAGCGACAGTTCTAACGGCAACCTCCTGCCATCGGGCGCGTCCACCCAGAAGTGAGCGCCTACTTTCTCTTTCAGCACGAATTTGGCGACGCAGAGCAGCCTGTCGGAGCGACGATACGCCATTTTCACGCACCCGTACGCGCCTTTACCTGTGTGAGAGAGACAGATCTATTTAAGGGCTGTCTATTCCTTACAATATTCCAGTGCATTTTTGATTCTGCATAGAAAATACATTATTTGTAAATGATAAAAAATAAAATTCCATTAAACATACCTGCACGCATATTGTACAGAGAGAGATCGCAATTTTCTTGGTAATAAAAGCGAAAAACTTGATACACTTTGTATTTATTAGTCATGTGACCTGAACCTTATAAATCTGAGTAGTCTACGCACTACGGTGAAACAAACATACTGTCAAAATCATTAACCTTCCTTCTGATTTCATTGTAGTCGTATAAAATGTAAAAATCTGTCTAGCCCAATTTCTTACCAATTTGTTTGAGTGTGACGTAGTGTTTGTTGTACTCGCCGCAAATTTGCTCTTCTCCGCACTGGCTCATCAGGGACATGGATTGTGGTCTACTACTCGTTGATTTGTTGCCCTGTAATGACGCGTCTGTTGTAGAAGTAACATTTATGTTGTCCACGTTAGTAAATGAATAAACATTTTAAGTCAATTTCGGGCGCCAATAGATCAATATGATAAGTGGAAGTGAGACCGCACACATTTATATCGCTATCTCGTTTTTACCAACAAGGAATAATTACGTCTGTTTGCTTTTCCACAACGGTGGCCGTAACATATTATTTTAAAAAAATAAGGTCTAAAATATGTCACAAAGACCGCTAGTATTTCGCGCCATTACGGTAACTATGATGACAAGGAACTTATGCTGTCAACATCTGTCACTGAAGTCTATTCATCTCGTCTATGACTCACCAGCACCAGCGAGTTGTCGGCGGTGGAGGCGAGGCTGGAGGCGAGCGTGGCGTGTCGCGGCGCGTCCTCGAGCCGCACGCCGAGCCACACGCACCGCACGGACCGCCCGCGCGCCAGCTGCATGCTCGACACTGTGTACACCACGTCTGTAACACAAACATTTAGTTATGCAATATAAACCATACGATAAATTTTGAATTAAAAAAGTGATACAATCAATACTCTAATGTCACTTGCATGATCCAATCAAAGGAACTCGCTTAAAACCTTGTGCTGAATGGAAGTGATGCTCCGGCTGATGATGATGATAAGAGATAGTTAATAATCTTTATTTGATGAATAATTAATTATTACTTATTGCCAAAAACAGTGTCGACCGTGTCAGCTTTTTGCCATCATTGTGCACGACGACGCCGCGGTACGTTCAGTCACGTACATGCACGGCGTCCGCGCGCCGTGCCGGCGTCGACATACTGTGCAGCGTGCGCTTACATTAGCAACAGTAACAAAAGTAATACAGGCTACTCACTGAGCTCCGTGCCGTCATTATGCACGACGACGCCGCGGTACGTCCCGTCACGTACACGCACGTCGTCCGCGCGCCGCGCCGGCGTCGACGTACTGAGCAGCGTGCGCGCACGCAGTGCCGCCGCCTCCTCTGTCAGTTAAAATAACATTTGAATTTTTATAGCTATTGAAAATAACATAGTTTTCTTTCATTCATTCAAAATTATAGCGGAGTTATCGTGGATGTAGTAGTAGTGTTAGATATTTTAGAGTGCCGCATCTTCCTACTTATATCAATGTTTGTAAAGTAAGACTTTGAATGTTGCTTCTAACCGACTTTGTAACACAAGCCCTAAAGGGGTTTACAGGAAAGTCAAGTATAATTTGGGAACTTAACATTTTCGATAAATAAGAATTGAAACTGACCGTCATATTTCCTTCTCGGCGCGGATTCAGTTTGCGTCTCTAAGTCGATATCATTACTGAGGCTCTCAATACTCTCATTGCCGTTATGATGCGGCAGGTCTTCTATCTCACACCCAGGCGGGGGCATCTCATTGATTGGAGTCAGGAAATCTGCACTTGTCTCGTTAGAGTCACAGTAATCTAACGATAGGCTACTTCTATCCTCTTTGCCTTTGAACGACTTATATTTACCAGAATCAAAGGATAGCCTAAGAGACTGATCGTTTAGTCTGACTCTCGCTGAGCTACCAGTAGGAGTTACTTCTTGGGAATGTTGAGACGTGTAGTATATTGAATCAGATTTCTCCACCTTTGGTGTAACTTGCTTCAATGGATTGCTGTGTTCAGATCTGAGTATATTCTCGGAACGTGATTTTGATATGCTGCTTGGATAGTTTTCATCGTCTATGGATATTCCTGACATGCCACTAGTAATATCTGGTAGTGCAGATGTATCATTTCTCTGCTCCGTGGTACTGATACTTGAAACCATGTCCTGGGTTGGAGTAGGTGTATGGGTGACCAGGCTACATGATTTATCGAGACATAGTGCACTGGAAGATTTCTCTCTGGTAGCAGATAGTAGGGACTGTTGCACGTTGAGAGACATGCACGCTGACTTTTGGCTACCGTTGAATGCACCGCACGAGTCTTGGTCTGTTTCTGAAGCTGGAAAATGGTCAAAGTTTTAAACTAAACTGTCCAAGTTATGTTTTGTAATTACATCTAATAAGTTCGGACGAAATATCTGTAGAGTATAGAGTGCAGACAAGTCTGGTATGCAAATATACTACGAATAATAAAAACTAAGGAAACATAACTCCCATACTTTAACCGTTTTAAATTTGGCTCCTTTTCGTACACTAAAATATGACAATTCAGATTTCCGCCAAGGTCGTATCCCAGGTAACGTATCATAATATTGCGCGCCGGACGACAGCCTGCGCGATTATTGTCATTGTCATAGTTATGAAACAAAGCCGTGGACAATAATTGTCAAAATGCGGGTAGTATTATGCAGTATCCACCAAGCACATCTACTATCACGAAGAAAGGAGCACATATTAATTATTATTTTATAATCAAATATTTTTCTCTGATCCTTAAGTCATGGATAGTAAAAATATATAATAATTTTGACTCTGACGAATCTAAAACTGTCCAGTGCACCTAGAGAAGACGTTTTCAAATTACAAAAATCTATGTGCTAAATTATTACAGAATTGAAATAAAAAACTTACGGTGCAAATAGGCAATGCAGATTTTCGTAATCTCTTTAGTTTTCGGCCATCACTCATACAAATAATAATAATAATAATAATTTATTTGCCAGAGTGAAATGTACAATGCGGTCTTCATAATAAAATATAGGATCATATCACTCAACTAAATTAATAGTATGCAAATTACAAATGTCATTTCATTAATCTAAAAGGCGGAGAAAAGAAGTAGAAATATTACCATTACTAAATGTCACAATATGTCAATATGTCAATAATATAGAACTGTCAGAAATAAGTACCAGCGAAGAAATCCTTTACTTCATAAAAACAATTATTTATAAGCCATTCATTTAGTTTTCTTTTAAAAGAAATTAAGCTTAGTTTTTCTAAATCTTTTGGCAAGTTATTATAGATTTTAATAGCCATAGAATAAGGACTTTTAAGAAACATTGTGCTGCTACATTTGGGCATGATTAATTTATTGGAATAACGTTGTGATCTCTTTGCAACATTGTTATCCTTGTTTTGCATAAAATATTTTGGATGCTTTTTGACAAAGATGCACATGTCTCTGATGTACATACAAGGAAGCGTAAGTAAGCATAAATATCATGACTATTAAAGTGTATGCTACGTAAACAAGTAATCTGGCCCGGCATCCAATTCGGCTCGTTTCTTTCTAAACGAACGGCAGTTTAAATCCATTATTTTCGTTGGATTGCATTCTTAGGAAATCTTTCAAAATAAAATACTTCATACTAATGACAGCCAGACCCTAAAATTTCGTTTATGATTAAATTGTTACATCTTGCATAACACTGTCCATGGCGATTTTGTAATTATATTATTTTTTTATTATTGCACTTTTACAATAATAATCTTATCTGTATGACTTCTACATCATTTTACAGGGCATTTAGGCATTTTAACAACAAAATGCTATGTAAAAAGCTACGTAAAAAGTAAGTAAACAAATTGTGAAATGAGTTTGACAATAATTATCATGTCAACCTGGTTGAATGTCACGCGAGTATATATACACGAAAAATGTGTACCGAACACATGCAAAAAATATCCATGTATTCGGGTCACATTTTGTGGCCTTTTGGTGCACTTTTTTTGACGGAGTTACTCTTCCTTAGTTTTTATTATTCGTTACAAATATAAAACCCCCCCACAATAGCATCATCAAAATATTAGGTCTTGGTCATAATATTGCATTAGCTAGTTTAGACAGCAGAGTAAAATATCAAAAATGTATGGGATTTAGACGTTATACCAAATCCCATACATTTAAATGACTAAACACTGGTCTACAGGTATTTTGGCCAGATCATACATCTATTTACCTGAATCATTATCATCATTTTGCACAGGTGACAGTGTCATATGACGGTTCTCTTGCATCTTAACCCTGTCGGCTTCTCGACAGAAGTTCTGTATGACATCTTCTATGTGATGTCCGATGACTTCCGACTGCGGTTTGCCGAAAGTCAACATGGCGAAGTGTTGATTGCAAGCGGTGATTACACCATTCTCATCGACAACTAGAAGACCGCTCACGTTGAAGGTAACCTGTAAAGAATTATTACTTTTATTTTGAGTCGACTTAAAAACTTATCAACCTGCAAAGAAATATACCTAGCTATTTTTAAGCTTGAAAACTGAATCTGTTGTCGAATCGTAATTCAAAAGACTGAAAAATTTGTGAAAAAAAAAGCACTCTTGCAGTGTTACTTTTATAACTTCTAAGCATTATCATGTTTATATTAACTTTAACTCATCTGCTCAAGTAGGCTTTGTTCACTTTTTATCGGCGAATAGGGACAGTCAGTCGCACACAGCATGAGCAAGTTTTAAGCGTAATTCGGTACTTACCCTAACATTGACGATGTATACAGGCTTTTCTTTGTTAGCTATAACGGTAGCCCGCGGAGAATGCTCCACGTTTGTAGGTTTGGAGATCCAGAGGCATAGAGGAAATGAACCACCGTCTAATGTTCTACCTGTATAAGAAAAAATATAAGTATTAATAACCATATTTTGTGGTTTTAAATTTATGAAACTTTATTTCTTTGATTAATTTACAGTTTACCAATTTGAAACGAAACTATCTAGATTCAAGACAGATGAAAATCTGTCTAGATTGCAGAAGGATCTTTATATAAGACACGATTTAAAGGAGACGTTTAATGATGAATTATTTATGACTTATCAACACACTTAAGACATTTTTTATGTCTTAAGTGTGTTGATAAGTCATAAATATATTAGACAAAGAGCTGGCGACCAAATCGGTCACGTGGCGTCAGCTGTATTAAAACTCCGTTAGGTACTTCCCTGAACAACCTTTTCAAATATTATATAGTTTTTGACAAAGCTGTGTCTTCACTAACCATACTTTTCAATCTTCATAATATTTTAAAACTCCTATAAATTCCTTATCCCCTTCCTAATAAAAATATCTACTCTATTAATACATAAACATTGTCTGCCAAGGGACTTTTCTAATGCATCAGACCTGTCACTGTCTAAATATAGACCCTGTATACCTCTGTATACAGAGGGTACCTTTTTATTTGTAAGTTTTACAACATAGGGTTATAGTACATTACGCACCTAGGGCAAGAAAATAAGAAATGTCTCAGATCACATGTAATCAAGAAACATGTGATCTGAGGCTTTCTTATTTACTGCCTGGTACGTATACTATTGTTACGTGCTAGGGTTTGGATTCGGAGAGAAAGACCTGGTGACTCTCTTGAAGACTTTATTCACTGACACTAGCTCACACAAATCACCAAGTCCAAACACTAAGCACTAGATCCAAATCACTGAGCACTATCACTGTCCTAGGTCGTAGCCGAGTCGTAGATTCACTATCACTCACTATTGATCACTTGTTTTCACTTCGAAGTCGCCTCGAAGATCGCTCAGATAAAACTGAATTCCGGCTCAACTATCTGCGACTATTTATACGGGCCGGATCGAATCTCAGAATATTCCGGAACATCCCAGAATAAACCCAATATGCATAAACAAGTAATATAATAGAAATAGATATTTCTAGAAATTACTCGTAGGTACACCTAGCGTCATCTAGTATCGAGTAGGGGATTTATGTTGCCTGTGTTCCCTTGGTAAGTTCGCTGCTCCGACGCTAGATGGCACCATGTGTCCGTATCCGTAACACTACTTTTCTCAAGCGGGAAGAAAGTTGACGTTTCCCACCCGGAAGTGAGAAATAGTACATTACGCACCTAGGGCAGGAAAATAAGAAATGTCTTAGATCACATTTAATTGTTGGCCAAGGCGAAGCAGAGGTCAACAAACATGTGATCTGAGGCTTTCTTATTTACTGCCCATGGTGCGTATACTATTTTTCTCATCAACGGAGGTAGAAAACGGCAACATCGGTAAACGCAGCAGGAAGAAAGTTGACACTTTCTGCCCGGAGATGAGAAAAATCTTTTTTTTAAGACTTTATACGACTATCCATATGGCATGCTAATATAATAAATGCGAAAGTATGTCTGTGTTTCTGTCTTTTACCTCTTTACGTTTAAACCACTGAATTGATTTATACGAAAGGTATGGAAACACTTGAGACCCGACAAAGGATATAAGTTACCTTTTATCCCGAAAAAATGTACGGCTAAACGTTACGTCACGCAATAAACAAATTTATGAGCGACGGAGTTGCGGGAATCAACTAGTTGTATATAGAATGATTTTCAACATATAATACCTGTTGCTTTCTGCTTCGACAGGTTCTTAGGTATAATAGCATCATACGGCGGCAGCTGTATTGAAGGTATGAGGGACGCGATGGGTAATCCCACTAGTTTGTCTGCCGACTCCGCTTGGAAGAGCAGAGGTGCATCGCTCCCTTCGCACGATATCACTAGACCACTTTCAGCGTCCACTGTTAGCTAGAAAAGCAAACAAAAATTGGTAAACATTAGCCCCTTCCAAAAAAAATAGTGGCCGTACCCACAATTCGCCTAACATTCCTGCATCGCGCTATCGAAGTTTCTAAGCGCGTCGGTATACATACGACAGCTGAAATGTATCAAGTGGGTTTCGGCCTGACCGAGCATAACACCTCGCTCGGTCGGAAGATCTTCCTTTGGCCTCCACGCACATATCCCACATTGGTGACCCTCGACAGAACACGCCTTCCTTCTTTCATCATTATCACTCCCCGCCCCTCCCAACCGCGCCAGCCAGCATCGCCTCATCGGGTACCTCGTCCACTAGCCGCAATGTACTGCGGCCTGGGTGGACTCCGCATCGGCATCAATGGGCTTTCTCACTATACAGCAGTGCAGCAGCTTCACAGTTTTGACTCACTGGGACTCACTGCAACAGTTCCGACTCACTGGAACTCTCTGGTATTGGTGACTCAAGCCACAAGACTTCAAGATTCGACCTCCGGTCTTGGGGGGGAGTGATGTGGCTGTACCCACAATTCGCCTAACATTCCTGCATGGCGCTATCGAAGTTTCTAAGCGCGTCGATATATATACGACAGCTGAAATGTATCAAGTGGGCTTTGGCCTGACCGAGCATAACACCTCTCTCGGTCGGAAGATCTTCCTTTGACCTCCACGCACATATCCCACAGTTACACAATGGATATAACATACTTGCAAACTTTTTCCCTATGTTTGTGTATCTATGTAGGATTTTGTATGGGCTAATAATGCGAATGAAAGAGAAAAAAGGCAATGCAGTACACGAAACACTGCATGCTCAGCTACTGTCTTTTATAAAAAGAGTAGGCAGAAAATACTTACGACAACATTCTTGCAGCTCACAGGTTCAGCCACCACCAAGCATGGTCCATCTGAGTCCAGTTGTCTAATCCAGAGGGACACTTGCACTAATCCTCCCTCTTTGGTTATCAGTTCTACAACCTGATAATTTTTAAAAACATTCAGATAAGCATTAGATCATGTTAGTAGAATCAGGTTGACAGCTTTTAATTTATGTAAGGAATTCTTAGATTATTTGGTTCTCGTGAGTTGTGTTTTAGTTTAGATGGCAACGAAAAGCTGTAAAACTACAGTAGTAGTTAAGTTCGAAATTCAGAACTTAAAAAACTTTCTGTGATAAAAAGATCAAAATAGTTACAGTCATAATAAATTTTCTGCATTAATATATTAAACATTGTGGCCTGGATTTGAGCCCATAGGACATCAGCCCGGCTACATCCATGCCTAAAATCCCCAATTCTAACATACCTTTTGTTTACTTAAAGATATGTGTAAGACATACCTTAAAGTAAAATATAAATATTATTAAATACCTTTCCACTGAGTAGCACCACAGTGCCATCTTCTGAAGCTTCACAGTCTTCAGGTTCATTGAGGCTGAACAGTTTCCGGTTCCTATTGCGGATGATCTCCGAGAACCTCAGATCACAGAGCTCCCCGGAAGAATAGCCGAGCAGCGAACATGCTTTGTTGTTGACTATTAAAATCTGAAAATACACAAATAGGTGAACATGAGATAGGCTTAGTAATTACTGTTAGCTAAGTTTTTAAATAACGAAAATAATTATAGGCATAGAATATTCAAGTCAACCCTTTGCAAGCAAAACAACATGTTATCTATTTGACTTCTGACTGTTATGCTGCCAAAACCACTATTCAAAGTAGAGTTGTAGTAACCGCAATGGTGATACCTACAAACACACACATAGGTATTGTCATACTCAGTTTTTTTTTACCTTGGATGTATTTGGCTCAATAGTGAACACAGCCTTGCTAGGGTTGATAGTCTGTTGCAAGCGGTCAGACTGGGATTGAGCTGGAGAGCCCGGTATTTCTCCTGTTGCCAGCAAAGTGTTGAAACGAAGGCCATTTGGGCCGTCCACTGAAAATACAGAAAATCGTCTTTACAGAACCAGATAAGTTTTTTAATATTTTTATTTGATTTGGTTAGATATATCTAAGACATAGTTTAATCAGTTAGGGTGCATTTTCATTAGTCGTTGACTTGTGCAGTATACAGCACACGGGGAGTCTATGACAACTAATGGCGCATTTTGATTGGTCGTGGCATGCATTTTAGAAATCTCCCGCACCCCGCATGCAGGCCCTATCGACCAGTGAAAATGCGCCATTAGAACTATGGATTCTGTGTTAGTTAAACTATGTGACAATATTATATTCTTCATTCTTTGACTCTGATTAAATGATTCTTCACATTTTTAAAGTTTGCTTGAATAAAAAAAAACTCAAAACTTCATTTGTTAAAAATTCTTAACAGTTATGGCTCAATTCATGAAATTAAACCAGGTTAGTTGTATTACCTATAAATTAACTTACCTCTAACTAAATCTGCAGGTGGTTTCGTTTTAGAAGGTGTATCCAGTTCCATTTTTATTGGTCTAACTCTACGAGTCAGCCGGGGAAAACTCTGGTTGCCTTCAAAAGAACAGTTCCCCCAGACATTTTGAAATTTATGTGCTTTAACTGTCCTGTGGAGTGTGAGTTGCATTTTGAGAGTGTATAGTTTAACTATTAATATACCTACTGTAATTTGAATATTTGTAATGACTTTACAGTAGATCTTTACCTGCACTTATTAGTCTCATCAAAACATGGCTCAGGTGTTAGTTGCAGGCGTTTTTCATTTGATAATTCATACAAATTATTATTGGGTCTCTGTAAAATTAAAAACATTAATTAATGCACCAAAATACACAATATGGACGAAAAATACAACTCAACTTACCGGTTTTGGTGTCAAATTAAGGTGCTCTGGAGAGTAAACATCGAAAAACTTGCCCAAACGAGGTTTTATTGGAGTACACCCTGAAGTATCGGCTATGTCACCTCTGTTATGAAAGAAAACTATAAATAAACGCGATATGTCGACTTAATGGTCATATTTACAGAAAATGTATAACGAGAGAAAGGTTAAGTGCTAGCTTTATGATTTATTTACATTCTACGAAGTTATTTTAAGAAAAATCAATAAATTACCGCGCGCAAGTTCAAACCATGCAAGGAAAGTTTGAAAGCATATTTTTTACTTATATTTCATATCGTACCTGTTAAGATTTAGAATCTTTGCAGTATCCATTGCAGTTAATTAGGTTTTGTATATTTATCGCTGATTTATTAATAAAGTATTAAAATAAAATTAAATCTTCGTTTCTGACGGTTTCTGTCGTTATTTCAATTTTTTATAAATTTATGTCAAACCACATGTCAAACAATCAACAAACGTCAAATTTAACAGATGTTTGTCAATGACAGGCGACAGCTGCCAAGCTCCGAATATATTTATTTATTTATTTATTTATTTATTAGGCATATCAACTAATCAACAATTAGGTCCTTTTACAGCATTCATATCAATTAGAGACATGCACAACATTAATATTAAAACAGAATGCAACATTTAAGACTTAACAACTAGTAAAGTTAATAAAAATCAATTATTCAATGTCAGTAATAAAAATTATTCAATGTCAATAATAAAAATTACAAGAAATTTTGGATAATGTCAGAAAGAATAAATTACTTATAAAATTACAAAATAATAATAATGTCCAGTATAGTATTATAATTAGCATTAACATGTCAATTTTCAATTAGGTACTAATACAATAGAATAACAGAAAAAGTACAATATTATTTAATTACTTAATTAATTATAATTATAATATATTTGCCAGTTGCATTGGCAAAATAATATATTCTGTGTATAATTCTTTTCTTCCTGTTTTTTTAAATTTCTTATCAAATTAATATAAACTACGCTTATAATATTATATAAGTAATGCAAATGAAAACTTCTAGGAAGTAGAAAACTCACTGATCTCTATTATACAAGTAGGTAGGTACGCTGGATCGGTGATACCCATAACTCACCTGCTTTTTGTGCCTATTTGAAGCGGAATCAGCGCCCCCATTATGGGGGCTGAGAATTAGTTCTCAGCCCCCATAATGGGGGCGCTGATTCCGCTTCAAATAGGCACAACAAAGGCACAAGAAATAGCTGTAATTTCAAAGGGTATCATCGGTCCAGCGTACTTGTATTATGGAGGTCAGTGAGAAAACCTCATCACGACGTTTTAGCTATGTCTCGCATCGCACGTGTGTATTAACTATTAAGTATATTATATCGTTGGGTAGTACATACTATTATTAAGAATGAGTTCTTCCGAAGTTATGAACTACAATATAAATAAATAATAATGTAGTAAATAATTAACTACTTAAGTATTATGTGATAATGTAGGTATATTTGAGGTATATACTTATTTAGGCAAAGGTCTACTCAAAGACAGGTTGATACATAGTTATTCCGGATAATAAAGTTCAGGCGCCAAGGTCTCCTTTCGTTCTCCACCCAGTTATGTGGCTAATTACGCTATTGTTACCTACAATCTTTTGTCCTAATGTTTTGTAAACGTATTGTTTTGTTTTAAATATACTTATCGTTTTAAAGTTGTGTCAAATACAATGTAACATGCGAATAGATTGAAAAAAGTTGAGACATGGCAATGTGGGGCAATTTAGGAATAGGGCGCACGCCAATGATGTTCTACTTAATCTGTTACGTGACGTAACTTACGTCCATACTATTTTCCGGCTTAAATCTCTTCCGAACAATTTTCAAATTCAAAATTGCAAACATTGACAAATTTGACAGATAAGTGAAATTATATAAAACCATTTACATAATGGCGGCTGTACACACTCGACGAGAGCCTCTCGCCGACTCCCGAGACCCTCGGCCGAGACTGCTCTCGTCGAGAGCATGCCTGTACACACTCGTTCTACATTTGAACTGAAGACTCACGAGACTATGGACGTGGAAATTGCTGCCGCAATTTTTTGTGCGGCAAGCTATTACATTTTTTAAAACATTTACTATTAAAAGTAATTTATAAGGTATGAAGAAAAATTTTTTTTTTTTTTAAACGGGCTTTGGCCCACCACACATACCCACCACTGTATCTCCTGTGTCGCCAGGATCGGCAGCGGTATCCAACCACGAAAACCCTTTGATATGATCTCAGGGAGCCCGAGGGACATGCTAAATCTGTCTTGGGACCCGCAACGAAATTAATCAGAAGAAAATAGGAGGAGTAGGAAGATTCCAATTTCCCTCCCCATAAAAGCGGGAGACAGCACAAAGTTGCAATGACCGAAGAAAGAACTTAAGGGGAAGCACCACGGAAATAAGGTTAATAATTGTGACTCCTAAGCTAAAGCTAAGTTAATATCGGAGTTTATTGTGTTTGTGTTTGACTGAAAAATAATATATTGTGTCGGACCTAGGGATTGCAAAAAACGGATTTTTAGAAAAACCGGATTTACGGATGTTTTCATCCTCAAATCCGGATTATCCGGAAAATCCGGATTTTTTGTAATTTTTTTAAATATTTTTGATAAACAGCTTTAAATGTGAGTTATTTTCTTATTATTTCTTTATTTAACATTAATTTTAAAAGTGCAAAATAAAACGTCCTCGAAATTAACAATTTTCTTTAAAAAAACGCTAAGATGTGTGTAAAAAGCAAGAGATTATAATAACAGTATCTGGTACTTTCAATTTTAATAAATTATCAGAATAAGTGCTCACCTTGGGTAGGAACCAATTAAGATCCTTACCTGAAGCCTAACTGGGCACTGCAAGCTCAACAAACACCTAAACAGAATTGGTATTTGTAGCATAATGACTTGCAGATTCTGTGCGGAGGAGGAACACCTATTTACCTTCTCCTCGACTGTCCTGCTCTACTACAGAGCAGGAACAGGCACCTTGGTCGCCACGAGTACTCATCCACAGAGGAAATTCGTGGCATCAACCCCAACCATATCGTTAAATTTATGAGCAGTATCGTGTTGGGGATGATTCTCTAGTGCGAAGGAGTCACAATAGATGCTCATGGGTCGCAGTGACGTCAGGGCTATAGCGACCTACCTTCATTAATAAAAAAAAACTTTCAATTTTATTAAGAACTTAAAAATACCCAGATTTTTTCAACTACACATTTGAAACTATTTAAAGATGTGAAATTTTGTTAATAAGACAATCCTAAGCAATCTCAGCTTTATCAATTCCTTCGTCATTTTTACACCTACAGCGGCCGTCAGCCGCACATCATCAAATTATGCTCCAAAATCTATAAGCCTAGAGGTGGAACATACAAAAAATAGGTCAAAGACAAGAACAATTATCAACAGTACGAGACATAGGGTTGAAGTAGACGAGCAAGGAATTCACTATGTCAACGAGTAGCTGTACTAGGCCCAATTAGCTTCTTATGACAACAGAAAGGCAAAAAAACTGGCCCATGAAGAATGGTGACTTACCAGTCTCACTGAAGCGCAGACTTGCTATGTATTTCGCTCGTCATATCCAACGATGTGCTAACTGTTTGACCGATTTACGATTTACAAAAGTTCCAACTCAAAGTCTGCCAGAGAGCAATAGAGCTCAAATATCAACAAATCAAAAAAACATAATGTGCTCCCAAACTAGAATCACAGACGTAGGAATCAAGACGGCCAAGCTAAAGTGGCATTGGGCTGGCGACGCTATCCGCATACATGCTGCATGCTGGATATCGACTGAGTGGGTATCTAGGCCTAAGAAAAGATAGCGCTATGCTCTGGAGGTATTTTTTCCTGCAGATCACTGTAATCCTGACGTAAAGATGATCTTTGTAACTCCTTCGTACCGTCCCCAACCTAGTGCTGCTCATAAATTTAACTATGTGATTGGGATTGGTGCCACAAATTTCCTCTTTAGTAAATTAGAAGAGTTTTTGCTCTGTAGTAGAGCAGTAGAATCAATTAGAAGGTGAATAGGTGTATCACAGAATCCGCAGGTCGTACTGCTATTAACACCTATTATTCTGTAAAGGTGCTTGTTGAGTTTACAATGTCCAGTTAGGCTTCTGGCAAGGAGCCTATTTTCTTTTCTTACTAGCCAACTCATCACTTTGCCAAGCAGTTGGATAGTATATTTATATTTAGGCTATTGCACAGAATATTAAATCAACATTTAGTTATATTATAAACTTACTATATGCCTTTATTTAATAAGACAAAATCACAAATCGGCATTCGTTACATATTTTATAGAAAAATTATAAATAATTGTAAAAATATTTATCATCATTGCATTTATATTCTCATATAAAAATTTAGAAAACATAACAATTAATAAGATAGTAAAATTATAGCTTGCGTTTAAGAAATTAAAATATGTCATTATTTCTTTTAAATAAAATGATAAAATGTAAAGAAATGTAATTACAACCACCAAATAACTACACAATGCAATGTTAGACATACGAAATTTTGACTTTGTTACGTGTAGACCACGCGAAGTTGTGATAGCGCCTTTAATCAAATGTGAATTCTTATGTCGGATATTACACGATACATTTAAATTAATTTTATAATACGTAAAAGCTTCTTTTTCATAATTTTATCTACTATTCGAAAAAACCGAAAATCCGGATTTTGAAAAATAAAAATCCGGATTTTTCAAAGGCCCAAAAATCTGGATTATTCGGATTTCGAAGAATCCGGATTGCAATCCCTAGTCGGACCACATTATAAACCACGTCTGTAAATAAATACTGTCAGCGAGCAACTAATTGAACGAGTGTGTACATGGCCACTCTCGTTTACCTCGCGAGAGCCAACGAGACCCTTTGAACTCGGGCCCAAAAACCGACAAGCCACCGAGAGCGACCGAGACGAGAACGAGAGCTCGAGGCGAGACGAGAGCGCTCGCGCTCGCGCTCGGCCTGTCTCGGGGTGTCTCGACAAGTGTGTACAGCTGCCATTAAAGAGACAGTTCTATTTTGAAACGTCGAATCGTATCGCTGTCTCATTCTTCGCCTGAGCTGAAACACGCACGACGTCATTAACCGACTTCCAAAAAACGAGGAGGTTATTTTCAATTTATTTAGGTAAGACAAGACGCAGCACGTTCGTGACTGCGCTCGATGCAGACTAAATAACAGACGACCCAATTGGGCCGTATTTGAATCTTCACATCGCGCGCGGTAGTAACATATCTGTATAAGTAGAAATTAGAATATCATTGGCGCACGCGCAAGGATCAGATCCTGTGACCCTATAGTATTAGAACCTTAAGGGCGCATTTTAATTAGTCGTTAACTCGTGCGGTATACAGCATACGGGGAGTCTATAACAACTAATGGCGCATTTTGATTGGTCGTGGCATGCATTTTAGAAATCTCCCGCACCCCGCATGCGGGCCCTATCGACCAGTGAAAATGCGTCATAACGTCATCTTAGGTACCCCGTCTTGCTTGACCGTCCCCTGCAGTTGCCTTAATTTTTCAAAGTTGTGACTAAACAATGTACTAAGTACGTCTACAGTCTGTATGTACATCGAGGAAATTTATTCCTACAGTTGATAGATCAACGTTATTTGGTCGAATATGTCAATTCAATGTTAATTGTGATCTCTCAGCTGGGTTTGACGTAACGCAACCAAACTACGTAGGTCCCCGACCTGCATAGGGACCGTGCAGAAACTATAGAGGGCGCCGTAATTCGACAGCAGCGACACGATGCGAGTAAAAGAAGTAACTTGTGAGTGACGTTGGCTTCGCATTCTCTTGTTTAGTTGTTAGTTTGTGAGTGATTTTTTTATGTTTTAGACTATAAAATCATTTAAAGTAAAAAACTAGATGACGCCCGCAACTCCGTTGCGCCAAAAATCATTTATCGCGCGAGATTTATTTTAACAGGGGCGTGCACAGGATTTTGACACTGGATATGCAGCGATATCGTTCAGTAGTTTTGGCGTGAAAGCAAAACAGACAGACAAACGGACAAAAAGAGATATTTTCGCATAAATTATAATATTAGTGTGGATATAAATTTAAAAAATTCTAAACTATTAGCACAGAATATAATATTATATTAGTAGTACCAACTATTAGTATAATTACGTTCTGTTATGAAGAAATAAAAAACGCCATCTGTTTTTATATGTTGGAACTACAATGAGTGTTCATTTCATCGATGTTTCCGTGGAAATTGGAAATAGACCAACATATTGTGTGCTAAGCTAAAATAAATTAAAACGCCATCTATTGTTTTATATTAGAAATACTATGTGAATTCATTTTCATCGATATTTCCATGGAAAATAAGTACTTGTATTTTCGCCTTATCAAAATGTAGCCTATGTCCTTTTTCAGGCTCTAGAGTCTAGACTGTGTACAAAATTTTATTACAATCGGTTCATTAGTTTTGGCGTGAAAGCGAGACAGACAGACAGAGATACTTTCGCATTTAATACTAAGTATAATATATTGTTATAAAATAATAAAATAAATTTGTATGAATATGGATAACTTTTAATATGAAACTTTTTGTTGCTGGTTTAATTGTTGTACTTGTAACTCAGGTACACACCTACCTTTAGACACAAATCACAATCACAATATCTTTTCACTGAAGGACAGTTGTGAAAAGTTGTTATTTTTAATTTTAAATAAACACACATTTTCAACACAAACCTCAGTCAAATAACAGTTTTAAGAAATCAAAAACGCACTTATTATAGAAAATCAGTAATAAACAGTTAAATGTACAAACTTCAAAATATTATGTTAAAATGAAAAATCTTAGAAAACCACTAATATACTGGCACAAACAAAAAAAATATTCTCATTAAAAAATCGAAAAAGCAATGGCCTCCCAAAACAAAACATTTCTGCTATGTAAAGTGTAAACAATTATAAACCTTATAAAATAAAAATGCATAATGTGCATACGTAAATAGGCAACGAACATATCCGATTATTCCCGAGCGCCGGCGCGCTCAGAAGTCGGAACTACTGCTGCAGGAGTTCGCCTACAAAGTTTCATGTCTGTGTGCATTTGCGAACTGTGCACTGATACGAAAATCCTAACGCACACATAATCAGAGAGCATGCAGCACACTGACGTGCTTGCCTTGACCTTGAGCCATACCGTTCGCGCGTGTACCTAACTTTAATGTTTAATTGGTCGCAAATTGATTGATTGCTATTTTATAAATGTAGGCGTTTTAAATGTATTCATATTTTCTACTATATTTTTTACTATTAATAATTGACGTCATGAGTAATCTAAAACGTACGAAAGTTAAATTAAAATATTTGTGAATGGCAAGTAATGCACTGCATTTCTGCCTTCAAGGAGTGCACGCCCCCTTTGAACCCCGGGAATGGACATAGGATACTTTTTATCCCGGGAAAATGTACGGTTCTCGCGGCGAGAACCGTACATTTTACCGGGACAAAAAGTATCCTATGTCCATTCCCGGGGTTCAAAGTAAATCCATACCAAATTTCAGCAAAATTGGTTCAGCGGTTTGGGCGTGAAGTGCTAACAGACAAGACACACTTTCGCATTTATAATATTGAGTATGGATGAGTTTCTAACAGTAAACAAAGAACGAAAGCGTGAATAAAAATGTATAAAGCTTATCTAGTTATCTAAGAAAATATCTGAAAAAGTAATTAGTAGCATCCATCAGCATAGAAAATAAAAACTTGATAGGTAGGTAAATATTGCAATAAAATAATGAAGATTCAAAAATACTTATAATAATTAGTGAAAATGCTTGTGGATTAATAAAATAAAACAAGTTCACTAAAATAAATATGTACTTTTATTTCATCGACCTTCTGCGATTCGCTCGATACCATCTTCAGAACTATTGTCTGTCACTATTTTTAACTAATTTCAGTCTGGACCTCATATTCAGTGCAAACACCATATAAGTATTCTTTAAATAACACACAAAGACTGCACTATTAATCTTTTTTTACTTGAAGAAACATCCTTTTGAGAACCAACATAATATATCATTGGAATCAACACTTTGACAAGATGGTTAAAGTTCAATACTATCCTCAGTATTGAATTCCTGGCAGGACTTCTCCAAATTATCCTTACTTTAGATGCAAATTTATGCATAATTGGCATATCAGTTTAGATGAACATGGAAGCCAGTTTGGATGTTTACTGAAAGAAGCATCAAGCAACGGTTATAGGTTAGGCTCATATTAGGTTCATCAAAAATGAATTTACGGTCATAATCTACAAAATTCAGTATTTTTACGAGTCTACACTTATCATTCATGCAACTCTTTAAATACTTACGTATGTTTTAACCGGCTTTTATCCATTGCTTTCGTTTTTTAATAAGCCATATTAATGGCCATAGCATTTGAATACTTTTGCCAGGAAAATAGTAAAATTTTACATCGTTCGATTTGCCTTTATTTTTCTTGTACGTATTAAAACATCCGGCAATACAAAAATACATTTCAATTCTTGGAAATACCTACTCAAATTTCTCAAGAAATCCTATAATTTTCCGTAGCTTGACTTGGGCTTGACAATAAAATTTTCGCATAAGTTTCGGCTATTCGTCACTAGTGGCAGTGTCATCGCTCTGCACGGTCCCTATAGGAATCAACTTCTCTGATAGTACCAACCCGCTACCGGCTACAGTCTGTACCTAGCCGGTAGCGGGTAGCCAGATCCGTGTCTGCCTAGTTTGCACCTAGATATTTTTAGTAATTAAATAAATTACTTATATTTTATTAATCTTAATATTAATAAAATATCTAATTTATTTTATTGCTTTTATTACGAATTACGATTATTGCTAGTTGAAAACTTTACCAATACCCATGCACCAGTTAAACGAATTAGAATAAAAGATCCTCCGGCACCCTGGATGTCGTCTGAGATTAAGGAGGCAATGAGACGACGTGATCGCGCCTTTTGCAAATACAGGGCTGACCGATCCAACATTAAGTGGGAGAAGTTTAAGAAGGCAAGGAACAAGTGTAATCAGATGGTGCGCAACGCCAAACGCCGACACATCTCCAGTAAAATAATTAATTATTCTTCTTCAGGTGATAACCTGTGGAAATTTCTCGGTACCATGGGCTTCGGTAAATCGCGTCATATGGAGTTGCCAGGCACAGTTACTCTGGATGACATTAATTCCCACTTCGCTACTTCTCCTATCATGGAAACATCTACTAAAACTGAAACAATAGGCTATTTAATCGGATTACCACGAGCAAATATAGATAATTTTCAGTTAACACCAGTTACTACAGGGGAGGTTAAAGCAGTCATTATGTCTTTAAGTTCCAGAGCTGTGGGTTGTGATGACATTAGTCGTCAAATGATCACTCTAATCCTTGAATATCTTCTTCCAGCCATTACCCATTTAATTAACTTTTCGTTCGAGTCCTCCACATTTCCCGACTTATGGCGTAAGGCTTATGTCCGCCCTTTACCGAAAGTACAAAATCCTACTCAACCCTCCCATTTCAGACCAGTTTCCATCCTCACCTTCCTTTCCAATGTGATCGAGGCATGTGTTATTGTGTTAACAAGCAATTGTCCCGGTTTGTGTTCAAATATAACTACCTCTCTACACTACAATCAGGATTCAGACCGGGACACAGTACCACTACAGCTCTTTTAAAAATTACAAATGATAATATAAGAACTGGTATGGAGGATTCTAAAATTACTATTTTGGTGCTGATCGACTTTTCAAACGCCTTTAACAACGTCAATCACAACATTCTTCTTGCAATCCTATCTTATATTATGATCTCACCCGAAGCTCTAAAATGGTTTAGTTCTTATCTTCAGGGTCGTCAGCAGCGTGTTCGCATAGATCAGTCTTATTCTGATTGGCGGACACTCGAGGCTGGCGTCCCACAAGGCGGCGTCCTCCCTCCCATTTTATTTTCACTATTCATAAATTTCGTCTCCTTTGTAATTCGCAGTGCGCATCATCTGTACGCTGATGACTTGCAGGTGTACGATCAGGAAACGGTGGAGAATCTACCCAATGCCATCGATAATATAAATCGAGATCTGAATTCTGTTAACACATGGTCCACCAAGTTCGGGTTGTCTGTAAATGCCGCTAAATGTCAAGCGATTTTGATAGGAAGTCCGAGACTACTGAGAAGAGTCGATACCAGAACTCTCCCACCTGTAATTTTCGACGGAAACGTTATTCCTTTCAGCCCCAGTGTAAAGAATCTCGGTTTATATATTGATGCTAATCTTGATTGGCGTACTCAAGTGGATCATGTTAGTAAAAGTGTTACTTATTGCCTGCGATCTCTCTACGACTATTTCTTGCCCGCAAGTACAAAAATATTACTAGTACAAAGTCTTATACTCCCAGTACTGGATTATTGTGACACCTGTTACTTTGACCTTAACGCAGATCTCCTCAACAAACTCGACCGGCTTCTCAATAATTCCATTAGATTTGTTTTTGGCCTCCGTAAGTACGACCACATCTCCCCTTTCCGTTCCAAGTTGCAGTGGCTGCCGATACGAGAACGACGATCGCTGCGGGCATTGTGTGCTCTCTTTTCCCTGCTCCACTCTCCCTCTGCACCTGACTATCTGGCCGCCCATTTTAAATTGAGATGTAGTAATCACGACAAAAATCTCCGGTCCACAAATAACACGCTCCTTCTTTGTCCACCCCATAAAACATCACTCGTCCATTCCTCCTTTCATATCCAAGCTATCCGCCTCTGGAATGCACTGCCAGTGGAAGTAAGATTGGCTTAATCAAAAAAAGTATTTAAGCGCAGAGTTCATGAGTTATTGTTAAATTCACAGGCAGACTAGAACAGAATAAATGAAGTTGCTTTTAATTATTATTAGTATATATTTTAATATAATATGTATTAGGATATTTATTATTTGTATGAAGATATATATATTATTTTATAATAGTTAATTTAAAATATTATAGTATCCTTATAGTATGTAATAGTAAGTATTATAGTAAGTATGTATTTATTACTGTTGATAAAACTGTACTTTGCATCTACCTCGTCTTGTCTCAACATCACCCAAAGGTTGGCTGGAAGAAAATGCCAAAAGGCATTAAGCCCGCCTCTATACCTTTATGTGTGCAAAAAGTATAATAAAAAAAATATACTTATATATATTTTATTAAGCATATTCTGTTAAAAGCGTTTGCTTCAAGTTTTCCTAACACAATATAATTTCAATTTCTTGCTTGTTTTTATCGCACGGCGCACCATAAATCATGGTTAAACTTGACAAATAAATAATAGCCTAGTATTACTTTACTGGTTCAAGTTTTTGTCATTATTTGCCAGTCCTGCGGTGAGTGGTAACCTTTGGTTTGACATTACATTCACTCCTAGACCAACAGCAAATTAGAGATTTTATGTCCCTAGAACCATTGTCACTTTACACCAAAACCCCCTAATCTATACATAATATTATAAAAAGTCGCATTTTTTCCCTCATGTCCCTTTGTTCCCTTTAATCTTTAAAACTACGCAACGGATTTTGATGATTCTTTCCATAAATATCAGAAACCTCTGTGATTCTTTCAGTGTTAGATAGCCCATTTATCGAGGAAGGCTATAGGCTATATTTTATCAGGCTAAGACGAATAGGAGCTAAGAAATAGAGGAAAATATGGAGAAAACGGGGAAAAATATTTGAAAGGGCTAACTTGAACGCGCTAATCTCAGAACCTACTGGTCCGATTTGAAAATTTTTTACTGTTAGTCCGTTTATTGAGGAAGGCTATAGGCTATATTTTATCACGCTAAGACTAATAGGAGAATGTGGAAAAAACGGGGGAAATTATTTGAAAGGGCTTATCTCGTGAAGTACTGGAGCAATTTTTATGTTATTTGGCACATTAAGAAGTAGACCACGTGAAGGATCATAGGCTATCGATTTTAAGAATTTTTTCAGTGGCTATATATTTTATACCCGTGCGACGCGACGCCGGGGCGGGTCGCTTGTAAAGGATAAATTTAAATTAAGTATGTATTATTTACATAATATAACACAGCGTAACTATTGGTCCACTGGCTGTCTTCATCAAAGGGGATAAGTAGGTATGTACTTACTGTGTATACTAGACGGCAAAACTTCGGGTCAGGTATTTGTCACATACAACGTTGTGAAACAGTCCTAAGTTTTACAATATTTTCTAGTAAACAAAGTACAAACTTTATTCTTCAGCTGCTTCAGCACAAATCTTACACACACAGTTTGGCTAAACAACAAATAACATTGTTTAAGGCTAATAATAATATAATTTTATATCTACATTTTTAAAGGGTTATTTTGCAAATAATTAACCGCTCCACTAACCTCACTAATTGTCTTTTGTTGCGTTCGACTCCATCGGTTTATTTGCGAAAGGCAATGTTATATAATTAATTATCCGTTTAGTAGGCTGGTGGTACTTTTACTGCCAGATGCAAAATTTGCGTAACATAGCATAATCTAGATCGGCAAATTAGGTCTTTAGTGCCCTGCCCGTAACAGGTACACGTTGGGCGGCGCACGACTTACGAGTTACATTTTTCGTTATTAATTTTAATTTTAGCTACCTACTAAAGTGGAGTGGCAAAGAACTCAAGTTTATCACAGAATTACACTTTTAATTTTAGCTACTTACCAAAGTGGTTTAAGTGGCAAAGAACTCAAAGTTAGTGACGTTTATCACAGAATTACCTTCAGCGTGAAAGTTGGCTGGCCATGTCCGCATTCGCATTCGATTAGGATAGACCAGTGGTCCCCAACCTTTTTTTCACGCGGGCCATAAACATGTTTTAGTATTGGTGTCGCGGGCCGCAACAAAATTTTTTTAGGGTTAAAAATCAACATTCTTCAAAATTAACGATTTAAAAGTGGAAAATATTTAACGACTATCACGTAGACTTTACGTTATTTTGCCGGTGGGCGTGAATTTTAAAATGGTTTAACATCACGTGGGCCACAAATAAAATCCCGGCGGGCCGCGGGTTGGGGATAGCGGGGACGAGTGGAGGGAGTCCTGTGTTAGACAGATCCAGGATATCCCTCCGTATACGGCTGAAGGCAAACCGCAGGTGGTTTTAGTGGGTAAACCCGAAGTCGGGAGTCCCACATACCCCCGGGGCGCTTCAGCTCAACTGAGGCACATCCCCAACCCGGGGCACCGATAAAGGGTTTCCCCTGCGCATCAAAAAAAAAAAAACGATAGACGGACGATGGAGCAGACAAGCGCTAGAGTGGAGACCACGAATGTGCAAACGCAGCGTAGGATCTGCAGTTGACCGATGATTTGAAGAAGGTGGCGGCCAGCGGATGAATGAGGGATGCCCGAGATCGGGATGGTTGGTGTTTATTGGGAGAGGCCTACGTGCAGCATTGGTGGGCGATAGACTGATAATGATAATAATTGATAGGGTAGGGCGACATTTTTCATTCCTTTTATGATGCACGTGCGGCTCGAGTCCCGACAATGTGTTGCTACCATAGAATTCTTTTTAAACTTTCAGTAGTCTTTGGTTGCTACCATATAAGGCTAATGTTTCACATAAAACACAATATCTTACACAATATCAACGATTGTGTACTTAGTTAAATAACAGCTCGTAAGTCATATAATCAGATCGCTGCTGCCGTGACATTATTATAGTCCATTAGAAAGTATAACGCCTGTTGGACATAACAATTAAATACACACATTGTACCATCGAGGAAATTGATCCCTAGGCAGTTGACGGACCCACGTTATTTGGTCGGCTTAAGCCAATTCAATGTTAGCTGTGATCGGTTGATGGGTTTGACGTATCGCGACCAAATTACTTAGACCCTCCATCTGCCTAGGAATCAACATCTCTGATAGTACCTATGTAGTTGTATGTATCTACTATCTCGAATCTAGAAGTAGGTCATGTTGTAATCTTCAAATGATCCTAACAGTCAAGTGACGTTTGCCGGTATGCCAGAAAAAGACAAGCACAAGTATAGGCACAAAAAACCACTCACATACTCGTAGTTGGTATAATCACTTATTATAATCACTAAGACTTTGTGGGGGAGCGGGGAAGGCTTCATGTCTCCTAGAGGAGTACTATTATATTATTATATTCTGTGCCCCTAGGTAACACTCCATAACCAAGACTTAAAAGTTTGTTGCAAGGCATTTGGTAGCGTATTGTCATGTTTTGAAACCCTATTGAGCGTAGATTAATTAATGTAAGTCGGGTTTGTTAGAGCATAATTAAGGTTGTATCACACCGTGTCGGATAATGATTTCAATTAGGAAATAAAATTAATAGTCGTAGATAACTATCGAGATAGCAGTTACACAAATCTGGGTCATTTTCGTACGCCCTTGTGTAAAAATGTATTTCATAATCTTGTAGAATTTTTCGCAAAAAGTGACATACTTTTTGCGAGTGCATTTTTTCTGAATAATAAGGTCATGGTCTCATGGGTGAATGTAAAATTCATGAAATTTTTTATTGATCACCTTTTGTTTTTCTAAAAAACACTAATGTTATAATTTACACACAACATCGCTACGTAATGGCTACGTAGCAGGTTGCCACGATAATTATAATAGTATGTAAAAAATAAAAATTACTTAAATGTGCACATAATAATATTGTGATAATATTATCCATTACAATATGTACCTGAGTGTGTGTCCGTCTATCTGTTTATGTCTGTTACCTCTTTACGCTAAAACCGCTGAACCAATTTGGATGAATTTTGGTTTGCAGATAAACCAAGTGCATTTTGGCGCAACGAAGTTGCCAGTATCTAGTGTCATCTAGGACGGTAGCGCTATAGCACTTGCCAGCGATTGTTGGTTCTTCTAGGATTTGTGAAAGAGAGAGAGAGTTCTGATACACTTTTACGCAATCCCACTCCAAATAATTCGATCTACATACGTGATAAACGCATGCTCAGTAATTAGTAGGTTGACCTCAACTAGAGGTCACTTTCTGACCTCGGCCAGCATGTTGCACGTCAGAGGAGTGATGGCGGTCACTCGGGCGTGGCGATTGTTGATAAGCTATTGTTACTGACCCTTTGTTTTATTACCTAAATGGACCTCTGATCTTGACGATGTGGCGGTACCCACAATTCGCCTAACATTCCTGCATCGCGCTATCGAAGTTTTCTAAGCGCGGCGGTATATATACGACAGCTGAAATATAACACGTGGGCTTCGGCCTGACCGGGCATACCACCTCGCTCGGTCGGAAGATCTTCCTTTGGCCGCCACGCATTATTCCCACATTGGTGACCCTCGACAGAACACGCCTCCTTCATCATCATCACTCCCCGCCCCTCCGCACCGCGCCAGCCAGCATCGCCTCATCGGGTACCTCGTCCACTAGCCACAATGTACTGCGGCCTGGGCGATTCCGCATCGGCATCATCGGGCTTTCTCACTACAGCGACCGGTCAGCAAGCAGAGCACATCTCTCCTGGTCAGCACGTAGCATCGGCCCCGCACGGCAGCTTATCCGACTCACTGGATCCCGTGCAGCAGCTTATAGTTCCGACTCACTGGGACTCACTGCAACAGTTCCGACTCACTGGAACTCACTGGCACTGGCGACTCAAGCGACAAGACTTCAAGATTCGACCTCCGGTCTTCGGGGGGGAGTGATGTGGCGGTACCCACAATTCGCCTAACATTCCTGCATCGCGCTATCGAAGTTTTCTAAGCGCGGCGGTATATATACGACAGCTGAAATATAACACGTGGGCTTCGGCCTGACCGGGCATACCACCTCGCTCGGTCGGAAGATCTTCCTTTGGCCGCCACGCATTATTCCCACAACGGTAATCATCATCATCAGACAACAAGGTTCCTTAATATAAAGTAGCCAATACACAATGGTCCACGATGGCCCACTGCAGGCCACCCAATGCCTGGAAATCGTCCGCCATCATACACCATTATCACGTTTACACAATGACGATGGCTTGTAGTGAGCCAGCATGGACCATTGTGAGGAGTCGCCTTAAGAGTGCTTTCACACCGCGTCCGATTCGAACCCGATTTAAAAACGACGAAGGAAATTGAGACATCAGAATTAGCTCATATGCTATCATAGAAATAACGTCTTTCGTGGGCTCGACAAATATGCCTCTCTACATGTTTGGAATTGGTCCATCGGGGGCCAACTATAAGATGCAGAAGCCTAGAAAATATTGATCCAATGAATGTCATAGATCTTTGACGAATCCAAACGTTCAGCCCATACTGGATTTCCTTTTGCACACACAGGCGCATGCTGTGCAACGTTATTTTAAACCGACTTTTAAAAAGTTGGAGGTTGTATGTACGGCTGCATGTATTTTTTTATTCTGCAACATTCAGCCGACATTAGCGGTGGTCGGAAAATTTGAATAGCTTATTGTATATTTTGGCGGCTTGTAATTATGAAATTAACTGTGTTATGTAGACAATTAAGTACGTAACTCCATGGCTGTTAAGTAAGAGATCAAGCGTTTACCCACAGTTTTTGTAGTCCGAGATCCCGAAAACATTTTTGATATTATTAATTGTCTGGCAAACTTGTTTAAACCGTACTAAGCTTAAAATATAATAAATTAATTAACTACGCTCTAGTTACTTTTGTATCAATCGTACTAAAATAATGGTTAAAATGTATTTTGTAGAAGTTGTATTTCAACTTTTGTAATAGTCACAAATACAATCTTAGATCTTAATCTATACAATGTATCTGATTTGCTAACAGTTTAAACAATCTTTATTCTTTTACAATAAAACTGGATAAAACCGAAAGGAACATGGTGCCTGGTGGAAACGTGGTACTGTAGTATGAAGTATCCACGAAAGATAGAAGTTTCTGCCGTAGCAGCAGGCCCTGTGAGCTTTTTTTTTGTAATTTTTTTTATCTATGGACGCTTCATTTCTATTCCATTTGGCTCTTGGTATTTAACACGGCCTTATACTAACATAGGCACTTTTTAGGTTTATTGTTTATTTATTTTATTTATTAACTTCTCTATACAATTTGTCCTGACACTTAACAGCCGAAACTATAAGTTATCCACTTTAGTTAGCTACGAGCTCTTAGACTATGCCACAATGATATTGCATCAAACAATTAAACGTTCTAATGAACTTATTTCGCCGATTGCCGACAGACGCCGACAGTTGCCGACATGGACTATAGAGTGGCCTTGGAATTCAATTTGCGAATGGGGGCGGTCATAAATTACGAGGGAGTTTTTGAGGTATTTCTGAATGGAGAATGTTACTAGGTATGCCAAATTACTTGAAATTTTGTCACAGTAAAGCCTGTATGTATACAAATTGAGATACTTGGCGTCAACATATCGAGCGAAGTCCAGTTCCGATATCATCTAGAGGGTAAGGCCAAATTAGCCTCGAAGAAGCTTGGTGTTCTTAACAGAGCGAGACAGTACTTCAGTCCGGACCAACGTCTACAACTCTACAAGGCGCAGGTTCGGCCTCATATGGAATATTGTTCTCATCTCTGGGCAGGGGCGCCAAAATACCAACTGCTCCCTCTGGATCGTATCCAACGAAGGGCCGCTCGAATTGTTGACTACCATAGTGTTTCAAACAGCTTGGACCCCTTGGAATTACGCCGAGATGTAGCTTCACTCTGCATCCTCTATCGGTTGTATCACGGGGATTGCTCTGAGGAATTGTTCGGAATCATACCACCTGCAAATTTTCGCCATCGTCCCACGCGAAAAACATACCATCCTCATCACCTTGATGAGTGGCAGTCTTCCACAGTGCGTTTTTCGCGTAACTTTCTGCCGCGCACTGTAAAACTCTGGAATGAACTGTCACCAGCAGTTTTTCCGGACGTATACCACCTGAAAACCTTCAAGAAAAGAGCGCATTCCCTCTTAAAAGGCCGGCAACGCACCTGCAGCTCTTCTAATGTTGCGAGTGTCCATGGGCGACGGTAGTTGCTTACCATCAGGTGACCCGTTTGCTCGTTTGCACCCTTATTTAATAAAAAAATACATTAGTTTTTATTGAGGCCAAAAATACCTAGTAGTTTTGATTTTAAGAGGCATTCAAAGTTTCGAAAAATATCGAGTCCCACTTACAGTCCCGTGACCGCTTGTGACGTCATAATAAACGTGATTGCCGATGAACGGCCCCATACAATAAACGTGATTTTTGGCTTTTTTTGCTCTTTATCAATAACTATGTGCGGATAATGAACGAATTCGAAAGCAGACCTCCTGGTTACATTCGCACTTAGTTCAGTTTGGGTGCATGATTTTAGTTTTAGATAATAATATTTAATTTTAAGTTATGTTTTTTGATATTTAACTAACCCTAAATTATTAAATTTTTTAAGCTTGTATAATACTAACCAATGGACCAATAGTAGTCTGAAATAAAGATATTTGTATTTATTTGTAATAACGGCAACAGGTAGGCGCGGCGCTTTCAATTTTCACCAAGGCCTTAATTATAGGTATGTGTAATTTAATAATTAACTAGCTATTTGACCGAGCTTTGCTCGGTATTCGAAAACACGAATAAAATGACATTTTCTAAAAATGATTCCTAGCTAGATCGATTTATCGCCCCCGAAAATCCCTATATACATTTCATGAAAATCGTTGGAGCCGATTCCGAGATTCCAATTATATGTATACAAGAATTGCTCGTTTAAAGATATAAGATAATGATATTAAAATATAATAAAAATTTAAGGGGGTCTCCCATACAAAAATCACAATTGTTGGCCTATTTTTGCTATGTAGCGGTACGGAACTCTTCGTGCACGAGTCCGACTCGCACTTGGCCGATTATTTATTTGTAATTTTTTTACTAATCGGACTCGCTCATGAAGGGTTCCGTACCGTTATAGAGCAAAATAGGCCAAAATTGTGATTTTTGTATGGGATTTCCCCCCTTAAATTTTTATTTTATTTTAATATTATTATTAATTATTAAAGTACACATATAATTAAGGCCTTGGTGAAAATTCCAAGTGCCTACCTGTTGCCGTTATTGATAAAGGCCCGTGCCATGTCCTTCAAAATGCTTTACGTAATACGTGATTTATGAATTCCCACTTAGGCCACTACTCGTAGTGCATACCTATTCCTATTATAATCTAATATAGGTAATCAAGATTAACAAATAATAAATATCGTTAATCTGATTAAATCTCATGTTATCTTTTCCGTTCTTCTGAAATGAATAACGCAAAATGCCTTCACCTTAAGTGTCTAATCACACTAGGCTGAATTACGCCGACGTAAATTCCGCCGCGTTTACGCCGCGTATCAAACGCATACAAAATACGAACGGAACGCGACAGACGACACACTATGCCGAAATTCCGTCGCGAGCCGAATTTCCGTCGAGCCGAGTCGAGCGTAAAGTTCGGCAGCGATTCGGCGGTAATGTTTTGTATAGCAACACACTATACGCGACGGAATTATCAAAACCGAACATAGCAAATCCGACCTTAACTCCAAAGCGTTAACGCACACATTACATCTGAGAATTTGAAATACTCACTTACGCGCGCGTTCCGCAACGGAAATTACGCCGCGAAATTTCGGCTCTTCGCGTAATTTATAGTGTGTCGCATCAGACGTAAGCGGCTGAACGTAATTTCGGCCACGTAAATTACGCCGGCGTAATTCAGCCTAGTGTGTTTAGACCCTAAGTCTTAACATCGATTCAATACATCAATATCGAATTCTCACTCGCCTAAACAGCGGATCGATTTCGAACATGAATGTGACCGATGTCGTGACGCTAATGACATTGCCATTGTCTCTGGCCATGTTGCCCCGGATTTGAATTTCGAACTAATTTCTCAGTAATTGATTATGAAAAAAAAATTCCAAGGTCTATGGTATAAGTCACGACAATGCTGCACTATAATAATTGTATTGCTTTTGTAATAACAAGTATTTAGTAAGGCAAAAAATATATCAAGCATTAATTTTATAATATTACTTGAAGTGGACTAGAAGTAATAATAACGAAAAAAATTACTATCCTCAGCCTCAGATGCAGCTTACAACTCGTCTTATCTTCTAAAATCTTAAGAGAAGATCAGACGACCCCTTCTATTACGTGAAGCTATCTATATCTATAATCTATATATTATAACACATACATAATATCATAAAACAAAGTCACTTTTTTCCCTCATGTCGCTTTGTTCTCTTTTAATCATTAAAACTACGCAACAGATTTTGATGATTCTTTCAGTGTTAGATAGCCCATTTATCGAGGATGGCTATAGGCTATATTTTATCACGCTAAGACTAATAGGAGCTAAGAAATAGAGGAAAAACGGGGAAAATTATTTGAAAAGGGTAACTTGAACGCGCTAATCTCAGGAACTACTGGTCCGATTTGAAAAATTCTTTCAGTTTTAGATAGCCCATTTATAGAGGAAGGCTATATTTTATCACGCTAAGATAATAAGGAGAATGTGGAAAAAACGGGGGAAATTATTTGAAAAGGCTTACCTCACGAACTTCTGGAGCAATTTTTATGAAAAGCGAGGGAAGAAATAGAGGAAAATGTGGAGAAAACGGGGAAAATTATTTGAAAGGCCTAACTTGAACGCGCTAATCGCAGGAACTACTGGTCCGATTTGAAAAATTCTTTCGATGTTAGATACTTAGCCCATTTATTGAGGAAGGCTATAGGCTATATTTTATCACGCTAAGACTAATAGGAGAATGTGGAAAAAACAGGGGAAATTAAAAGGCTATAGATTTGAATCATTTTTTCAGTGGCTATATATTTTATACCCGTGCGACGCAGGGGCGGGCCGCGGGTCGCTAGTTTATATACAAAACATATTTTCACAATAATGTCATGTAACAGTAGGCCTGCATTCGGACTTGAGTCCTTTTTCGGAGACCTTTGAGACCATCGACACAACTTCCAAATAAGCTTTCGTCATTTGCTTGGCTGTTGTAAAACAGACCCTTAAAATATATTATATTATGTTACTGTAAAAGCTCGAACTGCAGTAAATCCTAAGATTTTCTAGTAAAACCTAAGATCTACCAATCCCTAATGGCTTGGAACTTGGCAGATTTTCATGATATACGTAGCATTTGATTAATTGCATAATTAAATTTAATATTTGGTATTTATGTGATCAAATCAACCTGCCAAGTTCAAATTTAGAAGTATTAAGGATCAGGCTGTTGATGATGATGATTATGATCGATTTTGAAGTGCATCTAAACTTGGCATTGGATTGGATTTCAACTCTTTTTTCAGGCGAATAATTAGCCAATAGGAACTTGGCTCCATTTTTAACAGGTATGTTTTTGGTGGGATATAAATTACCAATTATGTGATCACATCAATGTCTGTGTAATATGACACGATATTTCTTCATTTCGAGTACTCAAATTACATGTCACAACTCCTACGCAATGTCACACTTGCTCTTACTTTTCGAATAACTCTATTTTTATAATAATGTTATTAAAATTGGAGTTATTTTGAGACTAAATTGGAGAGCTATTAAGTGACTGTGTTGGATGACTATAATTACTGCAATGATTAGGAAGATACATACAGAGTGTAACAAAAGAAAGTGATATTGTACTTTAGGCTGTGTTTTATAAATAAAGTTAACTGCGAAAGTAGCGGCGCTGAAAGATCGGTTATTTTGTGATTTGTATGGGCAAGCGCTCCAGCGGAATGAATTTGCCCAAACGGAAGTTAAAAAACCAGTATCTCTTTTAGCTCTGCTAATTTATAATTGAACTCTATATAATATCTTATACACCCTAAAGTATTATCACTTAGTTTTGTTACATCCTATATAGAGCTGACTTTTGACTTAGATCACTTACCAATTTAATGCAATGCAAACACAACAAGTACATTTTACGGACACCTTTGGAATGTTGACCGGTCATTTGGTTGAATGGACGTTACACATCCAATAGGTCACAGGTGAAGGTCATAGAAATTAGAGATACAGTGACAAAGTTAGGGGTGCGAATGTTTTGCAATCAACCTTATGTTGAATAATTTGTTTAGAGTGTGTTACGAGTGTTATGTGTCTCCAATAATTGACCTGACCTCTGCAGAAGGTCATGTTTGTTTTTAGACCTAGACCTATAATTGCAATGTTGTGATAGAAGTGATATAATATGGAAACTATTCTACTATTAATAAACTAACATTAGTGTTTAAGGGCGTTCCTTGCGGAGATTTACCGTATTTCAAGCCTTAAAAACTCATAATTTGAAAGCTACAAAGTTATAATAAAAGTACAGAAATAATCTTCAGTATATCAACATTCCTTGCCCCGTTTTAAATTTTCTATTTATAAGTAAAAAAATAGGGTTTTGGTGCGATCTCGGCAACGCGGCAAATGTATGGCCAAGGTCGTTTGCTCGGGGGACGGCCCTAATATACAGCGCTTACAAAGTCCACTGTCTTTATCTGTACTCTGACGTTTCTAATACCTAAGGACCGGGACACAAAAACACGGCACGGCGTCGTGCGGCGTCGTACGGCGCCGTACGGTGCCGTGCGGACGCGCGTCGTAAAAAACCCACGGTACGGCGTCGTACGGCGCCGTGCCGTAGAAACTCACGCAGAAATTCAAGATGAGTTTCTACGGCACGACGTCGTACGGCGCCACGGCGCCGTACCGTATGTTTTTTACGACGCGCGTCCGTACGGCACCGTACGGCGCCGTGCAGTAGTTTTTTACGACGCGCGCCGCGTCTGCAGCTCTTCTGATGTTGCGACTCATGCGAGTGTCCATGGGCGACGGAAGTTGCTTTCCATCAGGTGACCCGTTTGCGCGTTTGCCCCCTTATTTAATAAAAAAAAAAAAAGTTATTGCATTGAAATTTGAAGTTAAATATAGTTAGGTTAAGCAAGTAAATAATAATAAACAAATATTTCATCATTTGCCTGCTTTGTATTAAAATTCGTATTATAATTTTATTTTATAACGAGTTTTTGCCCGCGGTTTCGCTCGCGTTAAGAAGTATTATTATATACAAACTTTCATCCCCTATTTTAACCCCTGGGGGTAGGAATTTATCAAAATCCTTTCTTAGCGTATGCCTACGTCATAAAATCTACCTGCATGCAAAATTTCAGTCCGATTCGTCCAGTAGTTTGGGCTGTGCGTTGATAGATCACCATGTCAGTCAGTCACCTTTGAGTGTTATATATATAGATATTTGTGGTTACGGTGTGGTTACGGATCACAGATATTGTTTTTAATATCTCTATGTTACGGATAATGATGGAGGATCGACTCACGTCACCCTTGTTGCCTTTCCGCACAGTTTGGAAACCCCTGCCTTAGACAAGAAGAAGAGACTTAGAAGAAGACAAACACACTTTGTATAGTTTTTCGCCGTGTAATTTTATTACCAACTAGCTGTCATTTTATTGAAGTGACTAAAATATAAGTATGGCGCCATGGTCGTCCGACCTGGCTCTCTTAGGCATTTTCAAATATTTAAGAAAATGTTAATAGCGTGTTTTATTCTAGCTCTGAAAAGAACTGTTGTTTAGCCCTGAAAAGAACTGTTGGTTAGCCCTGAGAAAAACTCTCGCACGCGCACCCCCGCTTGATGACGCCCATTTCGCAATCGCAACGGGCCGTGCAATTGAAATCGTAACATTTTAATTTCGCCATAACTTCAAAACCAAACGTCCAATTTCAGTCATTCAAGACCAAATATTATCTACATAAACTGTACTTAGTGATGAAATAATTTATTTTGATAAGGATTAATAGCATGAGTAAAATAAACGCGTTTAAATGTAGTCCAAAAAAATCAAGAATCTTTAAATAAAAAAATGGTTGTTGTGCCTCATTCGACATAGATAGGTATAGTGTGTCGCGGACTTTTTTGTAGATATTTATAAGATCTACAATTAATTGGAACATTATATTATGGTTCTAAATTTTATAGTTTAGGCAGCGTACGCAAATGCGTAACTTTTCTGGTTGACTTTTTGCACCTTGTGTCCGAAAAACCCAAATATCTTACGGAAACCTATTTTTTCCAAAATAAAATATAGCATATGTTACTCGTGGATAATGTGGCTTTCGAATGGTGAAAGAATTTTTAAAATCGGTCCAGTAGTTTTTGAGCCTATTCATTACAATTATACAAACAAAGTTTACCTATTTATAATATTAGTATAGATTAGTATAGAAGTATAGATGAAAAATTTTCTTTTCATTTTCTTGACACATTCGAATACAAGCACTTATGGAGCTCCATAGCTGCAATTATGAAATAGAAATAAAATTTTAAATGACAGCTATGCATCTATTACCTAAGATACCAACTTGAGAGTGTTAGGCAAAAACCATACAGCACCATCCGCATGTCCGCTGGTTTTTGTGATATCGATACTTTTAGAATTTCTTACCAAATAATTGGGAAACAATATTTTTTATGTTCGCAATGAAACTGCCGTTTTAGTAAACATCTCGGCCCGTGTAAGTAGCGAGTTGCGACAGGACGTGTTTATGACCGACTTCCAAAAAGGAGGAGGTAATACGTTCGGCTGTTTGTATTTTACGCAAATATGTTTTACAAGTTACAACTCATAAGTTGGTGTTTAATACGTTTTAACCCGAAATTATATAGGTACCACTAGGCAGTATTCACTAAAATAGCATCAAAACTATTCATATTACCTACTGCTTAGTAATATTAGGGCCTTAGAAGTTAGAATCAAGATATTTTAAAAGCAAAAGTGTGCCTATCTGTTTAAATAATTCTTATTTCTTAAAGCTTAAACCGCAAAATATTTTTTAAATTAGATTTAGTTGATTTGATTATTATATTTTGATAGTTTGGTTATAGGTATGAAGATAATCAGATCTCAGGCAAGGCTTTTTAAAAAAATCAACGAATTTTTTGCACTGTGTCATCATATCATCATATCAGCCTTTAGTTGTCCTCTGCTGGACATAGGCCTCTCTCAATGAACGCCAAGATGACCGATCTCCTGTGTAAGTCCACGATATCTGGGGGCAAGGCAGTGCCCCAGCCAAGCTTCTTAGCAAAGGCACGGCCGTACCATACTTTTCTCGAAGCGGTTCGCGGCTATTTCACACCCCCTTTATCTTCGATGTTAACAAAGCTAGGGATATAAAATTTCGGTCACTAGGAGCAAGTATTAAAAGTAGCTTAGCCTCCAAATTACATGAAATTTCAATAAATAGTTTAGGAGTTACGGATGGTCAAAGTTACTACATTTTGTCACTCACTGACATATAGATCATCAAAATTCTAAGGTACTTCTAGCAGACTTAGAACCTTGAAATTTGGTACTCGGATAGGTCTTTATTCAAAGGAAAAATTATGAAACTGGCCAAGTGCGAGTCGGACTGGCCTACATAGGGTTCCGTACCGTAAATTTGTATGGGAGTCCCCCTTAAATAATAAGTTTATTTAATTTTTATTATTAATTATTAAAGTTAACATACAAATGAGCGTTTTCTGAAATTTTCAAAAACCTTAGTGTTACTATTATGGATATAGATCAAAAAATGGGAAAAAATCGTGTTTGTTTTGTTTGAGGCCCCCCTTTAATAATTTATTTTATTTTGATTGGACTATTAACTTTTATAACGACACCAGAAATACATAATTTGTGAAAATCGTAACTATCTAGCTATTGCGGTTCTCGAGATCCAGCCTGGTGAGTGGTGACATACGGATGTACGACGGACAGACAGCGAAGACTTTTTAATAATAGGGCCCCGTTTTCAGCCTCTGGGCAGGAAAACCTAAAAACTGAAATTGAAAAATAATATTCGTAATAGGTTATTTAATATAATAATTTATTAAATAAAATAAAAGATTTTTATGCTTGTAATTTTGCAAGAACAGTTAAGAGTTTTCGACTGCATAATATTTGTTTGACGTACAAAAGGCTTTAAGTTAGTTATGAACTTAATGAAATGGTATTAATTAAATAAAAAATAATATTAACAACATTAATAATGAAACAATAATAAAATTCCATTTAAATATAAATGTAACCACTAATCAGTACTGACATATACACTCCTTACTTGCTCGATACAATTATTAGGGGAGTTTAAAGTTATCACATGAAATAAGGTGTGCTCCTTTCCTGCGAGGAACGTCGAGACGCTAACAACAGTGGGCAGTGCTGCTATGTATTCAACGGTAAAGATAAAAATGACCACATTCAAGTATTAGCTTAAGAATCATATATATAATATGAATATAATAATCGACTCAGAAGTATTTACGTTACGTTGTCCACCTATAGAGCTAACGAAGCCTCAAAGAAAAAATATAAAAGAGATAGGGAATGGGTGCTAAGCTAAGTACAGAAAAGTTATAACGTGTCCTGAAAAGAAAAGAAAAAAATCTTCAAAAAAGAAATGAAATCCCACAAAAACATGAAAATATGTAAAAGGAGCCAAGCAAAATATTGCATAGCTATTCAATACTTCTGTCGTAAAAAGTTTTCAGATCACATTCAAGCCAAGCCTTCAACTTATTTTGTAATTTAAATCAACATTCAGTAAAGGTATCAATGGATTTCTTTATTTTATAATTATTATAGGGGCTTGGCAATAAGCACAATAGAAACAAATATAAAACTGCATATTGGGAGGAGTTCATACTTACACAGACGGCAAGCGTAAAGTGTTTTAATATATTGTAACGACGTATGTGGCCGTTGGTACCCAATAAATCCAATTAGTAGCTGATTATTTTTTTAGTGCTTATTGCCAAGCCACTATAATAATTATAAAATAAAGAAATCTATTGATACATTTACTGAATATTGATTTAAATTACAAAATAAGTTGAAGGCTTGGCTTGAATGTGATCTGAAAACTTTTTACGACAGAAGTATTGAATAGCTATGCAATATTTTGCTTGGCTCCTTTTACATATTTTCATGTTTTGGTGGGATCTTATTTATTTAAGCACATAAATAATATAACCCTTTTCAAAACAACATTTGATTGTGATTGATGTTAGTAGGCAGTAACGGCGATACTCACTGCTTCTGATATTAAACGGCGGAAGTTTAGCGTCCAATGTGTCCAATTAAATCAACTCAATTCGATTTTCAAATTTCAATCAGTTACGAGGACACACTGTAGCTACTGGTAGATACCGTATTGTTTTTAAAATTTGAACAGTTTTTTTTTATTGGAATTAAATATTGTAAAAACATCGCGATATTCCGTTTAGAATATTTCGTAAATGTAGAGAACAATATTATAGGACGCACTGCAAATTAAGAATGTGCTTTTTACTTACAGATCAATAATATTTAGAATAAAGTAAAAATGTGATTAAATTGAAAAAAACCGGCCAAGTGCGTGTCGGGCCACGCGCAATATAGAGTATCGTAAATTATATCTGATGTTTTTTAGACTCGCGACCCTCTCCATATCATTGTACCTACTTAGTAATATATACGTGGGAGAGCCATGCTTCGGCACGAATGGGCCGGCTCGATCGGAGAAATACCACGTTCTCACAGAAAACCGGCGTGAAACAGCGCTTGCGCTGTGTTTCGCCGAGTGAGTGAGTTTACCGAAGGCCCAATCCCCTACCCTATTCCCTTCCCTACCCTCAACTATTCTCTTCCCTTCCCATACCTACCCTCCCCTATTACCCTATTCCCTCTTAAAAGGCCGGCAGCGCACCTGCAGCTCTTCTGATGCTGCGAGTCTCCATGGGCGACGGAATTTGCTTTCCATCAGGTGACCCGTTTGCTCGTTTACCCCCTTATTTCATAAAAAAAGTAAGATATTGATAGATTCGCCTGGACAGCCTCCTACCCTTATAATCTTTTCATACCTACTTAAAATTTTCATAATTATCCCAAAGTTTTTGTTGTATGTAGTACGAAATAGTAAACATATTTTACATGACACACGCACAGCATGTAACTTACAATTATCGAATACTAGTTTGATATTTGAAACGTGCCATACCGGATACGAATACCACTTTTCGCCTACCAGACACCTAATAAGTGCCCACTAATTGTATTACTTATAAAAGTTCCCTATCGTATGGACATTTAGCGAAATGCCAAGGTGAATAATCTATGTTTTAAAATTAATTGTTATCTTAAGAGCCCGGGTTACCCTCGAAATTCTCATACATACGTAATACCAAAATCATTTTGTCATACGAAAATATTTAACATGTTTGAGTTATTTTTCAGCTTAAAATAGTAATTACCTAGATTCCTGAACAAAAATTAACTTCAAAATATTTAAGCACTAAAAAAATTTTTTTTGTGTATAAATTTTTTTTACTAAATTTACTACTAAATATTTAAACACTAAAAAATAGAGTAAAACACTAAAAATATATATACATCAATATTAAATTTACTACAAAATATTTCAAGTCTAAAAAATATTTTTTAGTATTTAAATATTTTGTAGTAAATTTACTATTTATTTATATATTTTTATGTGTATAAATTTTTTTTACTAAATTTACTACTAAATATTTAAACACTAAAAAATAGAGTAAAACACTAAAAATATATATACATAAATATTAAATTTACTACAAAATATTTCAAGTCTAAAAAATATTTTTTAGTGTTTAAATATTTTGAAGTTAATTTTTGTTCAGGAACCTAGGTAATTACTATTTAAAGCTGAAAAATAACTCAAACATGTTAAATATTTTCGTATGAGAAAATGATTTTGGTATTACGTATGTATGAGAATTTCGAGGGTAACCCGGGCTCTTAACACGTTTAACGCCTGCCAACATTGAGCTTTTAGTTTTTATCTAAAGTGTTAATGATAGTACTTACCAATCAATACTCGAAAATAACAGACTTTATAGTGCTTGGCTCCATGAAAGTATATCCATACTAATATTACAGACGTAAAAGTGTGTCATTTATCTCTTCATGCCAAACTGCTGAACCGATTTTGATGAAATTTGGTATGGTGATACTTTGGGTCCCGGGAGAGGACCTAAGATACTTTTTATCCAGGAGAATGTCCGGTTCTCGCGCGATAAACGAATTTTAACGGAGTTGCGGGCGTCATCTAGTTGAAAAAACCTTTTGTTTACGAGATCAGCTATACGTAGTGTTAGTAACATTTTAAGCATATATTTTCTGGGTGATTCATCATATTTGGTTAAAAATCGGTTCAGCGGTTTTCCCGCGAAGAGGTAACATACAGACAGACGGAAAGACAGACACACTTTCGCATTTATAATATTAGTATGGATGGCATATAGCCCGAACGAGTATGGTACAAACTAAGTATTCTTTATAGCAGGGGCTCCCAATTTTTTTCAGCCTGCGGCGCAGTTGCCGTCACAAAATTTTGTCATGGCGGCGCCCTACTCTACCTAGCTATTAGAAAAAGGTACATAAATATATAAGTACCTTTAATAATTATAGTAAGATTTTTTAATAAACAAAATATATTAAGGTGGGATTTCACCAAATACACATAAAACTTAGCTTTATAAAACTTAGTTTCCATTGAACGCATTCATTCTGCGACGTAAATTTCGTTTTGTTTCGATTGGATTTCACTACCTTCTTTTGATCGCGATTATTAAATCTAAGTTTACGTGACGTCACGCAATTATTTCACATTTCAGTATTTTAAAGCCTTTTCACGTTAATTTAACTTCAAAATAGAAAGAAACAATACTTAAACTTACAAACGCATGTGTCAAAACTGTCATATTGACATTTCTTTGGTCTATGTTTTTCGTTCCGCCATGACAGGGCTTGAACGGGTTTTATGACGTTGAACTTCGGACTTTGGGCGTTCAGAAGATAAAACTCGGATATGCTGTGAACGCTTTGCGTTTACGCTGGTGAAATCCATTTCGATGTTATAATTGCGTTTATACGTTTTGAGCCGGTTCAGAGTGCTTTGAACGCGTTCCATTTCTTTGGTGAAATCGCCCCTTAAGGATCAACCCACGGCGCGTGGCGCCGCGCCCCTCTTGCCTTTCCACCGCGCACTAGGCCATTTAGCCGAAACTTTTTCGTTTTCGCTTCGTTATAGAATCGCCGATGAAAATGTATGAAATTGACATAAGAGGAGTCGAACGTCAACGTCATATTAACGAACGCTTATGTCAATTCCATACATTTTCATCGGCGATTATATAACGAAGCGAAAACGAAAACATTTTGACACACCCCCCAGGGCGCCGCGGCGCACAGTTTGGGAACCCCTGCTTTATAGAATACTTATTTGTAACATTATTTACCACAAGTTTTACAAAAATTTGCAATGATTCGGTTTAATAATGTCTACAGCCTCGTGCTCTGGGGCAGTGTTTTGAAGGCAATTTGATGAGTAACACAACACACCCAATTTTTAACTAAACTTCTGACTAAGCTTCTAACATATACTTAAGTACTTATTGGTTTAATATTATAATAGTTTTTCCTGGTTTCGTAAAATAAGGCCTAAATCACATTCTTTAAGTTAACAAACTGAAGGTTAGAAACGTTTTTACAAAATAGTTTCTCTAGGCCAAGGTAAGAATTTACATACGATATAATATACTTAAGCGGATTTTATTAGGTGTATTATACTAATAAGGTACTTTTAACATTATTATCGCATTCACGAATAATCCTTCGAAAATTGGATAGCTAATATCAGTACAAACAAAAAGTAATCAAAAAGTGTCACATTTCGAAGATATGAGCTGCCAAAGTTTTACCATTGGAGTCATTGCTTTACTAGACTCCTAGAGCCTATTACTTGGTGTTACGTACTCTTAAAATAATAATATTTTTGATAATTTACCATGTTATTTTATATTCTGAAATGAATTTATCATAATTTCAAACACTATAGTGACTAACTCTACGAGCGGCTAGATTTTAATGCAGCCTAATCTTAAATTGTCAATTCAAACGTGACCTGCCTTTCTAGAAGGTTCCAACTTGGCCATAGGTCTACATTATCTGGTCGTGCTAACACCGGCTGTTCCCACAGTCCATATTAAAATAGCTACACCCACAGAGGTCATTCGTTGCATTTGGGGTTGCCATTTCCCAAAAGTCCTTTGATTTGAGGACTTATTTCAAATATATCTTTGTAATATCAACCCAAGTCCTAAATACTCAAATAATCAAAAGTCAAAGAGGTATAAGGGTAATGATTAATTGATTAATGAATGATTATGATTTTTCTCGTTTCTCACTTCGCCTTTGGAGGCTGTGTCTCAATGTCTCAATGTTTGCTTTTTTGTACGACTCGTACACACAGTACACATGGTAATTTAAAAAGGTATGGTTTAGTAATTAGGTCCTGAAATAAAAAATTGGACCTGGTGACTTGGTTTTTGTTTTAAACAGGTAGTGAAAGGTATATTAAGACAGGTTAGACGAGTTAGTTAACAAGGTATCCTACGGTATATATTTATTTCACCGCACATTTTCCTTCTCTATTTATTACCTGGCAACCCCAGTTCCAATTGCTTCTAGAAATAAATAGGTGTGATTTATTTAATATCAATTATATTCATGACGTTGGAATAAGATTTTGAACCAAGGAGTTGAGATAAGCTGCAGAGTACATTACATAACCTTTAAAACTACGTATTGCTATATAATTTGCTAGTAAATGGATTAAATTCTCTCTCCGGAACTTCGCTACCCCGAAATTTATTGCAAGCAAAGACATTTTCCGGGATATTATAAACATACCATGTCGTTTTTAAAGGTTTTCCTGTGATTAGGGCCTGTTTCACCACTTCCTGATAAGGTGCCGTATAATTTATCCACAACATATTTGACAGATGCTCCAAACTCTTTCTGTCAAGTTAAGTGGTCGATAGCCTATCTGGCACTTATCAGGAAGTGGTGAAACAGCCCCTTAAAGTTTAGTATTATTATCGATACTTTATACTAAATACTCTATAGATATACCAAATATCATCTAAACCAAGATAGATAGACAACATTCGGACAACATACATGACACACCATTAACCATAGAATTAATTAAATGATATTATTGTTTAAGTATATTAAAAATTAAAATATATCTTAAACCTAGCAGACCTATTCGAATTTAGAATACACGATTAGCCTTATCAGTAAGCTTAAAATAAATTGCAAAAATTTAAATAGGTCAAATATATTTTGACGAAATCATTAATGCATAATTTTTAGCTATTAAGAAGAGATATATTATGATTTACATTTATAATTTCCGTTTAGGTTTAACCATAACTTTATAGGCGAGTTAATGAATCATTTCCTATTCAATATTAATTAATTAAACTTGTTTTACAAGTACAGTAATCCATAAGGACACTAGATATAATATAAGAGTCAGTTCACACCGAGACACGGAGGTGGTAGTTTTTATAATAGCGATCAATAACTCGATGACCCGGTGATTTTCGTGTCACTTCCCCTTTAATATAAACTTTCAATGGATTTCCATGAATATTTTAAGACTAAAATAAGCTAAATCGATTCAGCTTTTTCGAGTTTTAGCGAGACTAATAAAATATAAAATTCATTTTTATTTAAATCTATATCTATACATACCTATTATTTTTATTTAAATTATAAAACAAAGTCGCTTTTTTCCCTCATGTCCCTTTGTTCCCTTTAATCTTTAAAACTGCGCAACGGATTTTCATGATACTTAGCCCATTTATCGAGGAAGGCTATAGCCTATAGGCTATATTTTATCACGCTAAGACTCATAGGAGCGAAGAAATAGAGGAAAATGTGAAAAAAACGAGGAAAATTATTTGAAACGGCTAACTTGAATGCACTAATCTCAGGAACTACTGGTCCGATTTGAAAAACTCTCTCTTTGTTAGATAGCCGATTTATTGAGGAAGGCTATAAACTATATTTTTTACTCGAAGACTAATAGGAGAATGTGAAAAAATGGAGGAAATTATTTGAAAAGGCTTATCTCGCGAACTATTGGAGCAAATTTTTATGTTATTTGGCACAGATAAGAAGTACAGACCACGTGAAGGATCATAGGCTATCGATTTTAATATTTTTTTCAGTGGCTATATATTATTATATTTTATACCTGTGCGACGCCGGGGCGGGTCGCTAGTATTCTATATTATGCTTCTATTATACCTTCTCTTTAATCGCTCTATCTATTCAAAAAGTCACAAATTTTATCTCGTAATAGGTAGGTACCTTGAAAACAAGTAATTAAAAATGTCGAGCCGCGTCGCATTTCGATGTGAGCAGACCTTAAAGTAATATGCCTTAAAATACGTCAAAATGGTTTCCTGTCGCAAAGATTAATCGCAAAAACTTTAACATTTAAGGGCCTATAGCTGACTTTAATGTATCTTTATTTTAATCGGCCTTTAAAGTTAATGTAAAAATATGTAAAACGAGGGATTTTTTTTAAGATGCGACGAAAGGGCTTTTTTATCGCATATTATTCACAAACTAAAAATAATAAGTATTTGTAACCTCGGCCGCGGCGTCATTTGATCAATACAAAATTACAAAATTAAAAATAAAAATTATACTATACATATTTCCGTTGTCTGGTACCTGTAACACAAGTCCTTCAGGTACTTAGCACGGGGCCAGACTGACGTGGTGTGAAGCGTCCATAGATATTATCATTATTATATTAGCTGATGACGTCGAAATTCGTTAATTGCGCGGTAATCGCGCATTTTTCCGGCCAAAAAACTATCCTATGTCCTTGCTCGGGACACCAACTATATCTTCATATCAAGTGCATCCAAATCGACTTAGCGGTTGGAGTGTTAACCGATAGACACAATTTTGCATTATAATATTGGTACGGATATTCAAAATGGTTTATTCTGTGACCTTTTGATATTTTAACTAGTTAATTAAAACATAATGTACACAGAACATGTCAAACAGAAGACAATATGTGCAATATGCTCATTATAGCGCGGTCCGTACTTGTATAATTACGTACGCAATGTATTGTTACTGTGCATTTCATAAGGGCATTATCATAATGAGTAAGGCCCGTAACTTGGATAAGCGGATAATACGTTCTTCGTTTTTAATCGAAATTTGGTAAATAAATATTCCAGTGTTACCTAAATTTATGTATTTAATTAGTTTCAGTTTCTAATAGCACAGCACAGAAAGGGCAATGTTGTCAAATTGTCAATATTATAATTACTTTTAATTTTAATTTTGATCTGAATTTGCAACAGATATATCATATACTAGACTCTAGTACAGGGCTCACCAATTAGTTTCGCTCGGGGTCCATTGCGGTCCGCACATTTTGTAAAAAATATATTTACTTGCATATCAATGAGAAAAGTGACAATTTTTGTTGCTTGTTTAGAGTGAAATTGGTGCAAGCTATTAACATTAAATCCTGGAAAATCTGGAGATGATTATCAATAAGTCGAGACCGAAATTTATTTTTAACGAAGTTCATCTTCGAAAATGCTTGGTCCGCACACAATGGGTCGGCGTTCCGGATGTGGACCGCGGTCCGCCATTTGGTGATCCCTGCTCTAGTATATCTGTTATCACTTGGCTGTACGAAGTTTGTAATTACAAACAACATTTTTATTAATTTTTGATGTTATACTAATATGTCTGATGTAAGTTATGTTAAAAATTTGATATTTTTTGGGTGAAGCTTTATTCGTCACTGCCAATAATTATTATTATGTGACCAAATTGTTTAAATAACCTAATCAATTAGCTAATAATATTGGTTTTTTAAGTGAATGGTGGTCGATGTATAAAAATTATATGCTGCAAGGAAACCACCAGCATAATGGTTTTATTAATGCACGCTTCAGCGTAGCTGTAGCGTTACAAAACCGCTCCGCGACTACGCGTGCGTACCGCGCTCGTAGACCCCTGTTACGCGGGTGTTGATTGATTGCGAACGCCTTCCGATTTGTTTTTCCTCTATTGTCTGGTATGTTGTAATATTACGTATTGTTTTATCACTTTTAAAGCACTGTGTGCTAGGGTTGGCGATCTGAGATCGATTAATCGCAAAATCGATCTTTTGGAGCAAAAAAATCGATCTTTGTAATCGATCCAACGCATTGAATCGATCTCGCGAATCGATCCTAAACACCCTAAAATCGAGTTACGATTTTTCTGTTTGAAGGCCCGTATTACAAGAGTGAGCTGTATGTTTAGTATCCTTCGTTTCACTTCTCCTCAATTAAAAAATACGTTTTTGACTTTTTAACCGACTTCCAAAAAGGAGGAAGTTGTATTAAGGTAAATGACTAGTAGATTGGACAGTACCAGTCATTGGAAAAAGCACAAAAACACAATATTTATTAATGTTGCTTTAAAAATTCCTGTTTTTAAAGTAAAACAACGCCTGTTTTTAAAGAAAAACAGTCAGTTTTTACAGTATAATTGTGCTATAAATATAATCCATAATATTATGGATTGTGTTTATAGCACAATTATAGCAGAAAGCTATAAAAGCTAGTCTTTATTTTTCTAAGATAATAATATAAATTTTAGAGTTATGTACTTAGTACGCTTATGCTAAATTATATTATGTTCCAAATTACTTTTATACTGGAATAAAAATATGTGCTTCTCCTTTGTAAATGTGTATTTTACAATAATTAAAACATATGTATTATATTTACTTTATTGTGTGTTGTATGCTTAGGAAAAAAACTCTACATTATTAACTATAATAAAGTATGTAGATTGTAGAATGGTAGAGAGTGATATCAAGATTGTCTTCGTATATATGCTTCGTATATAAATGAAAGGTATGCAAAATAAGGTCAACATTTTGCAAAAAAACGTTGAGCATGAAAAAGTTAAATAACCGCTACAGTTTTGTAATAATTAAGCATTCATTATTGCGGTATTTATTACAAAACTTTTAAAGCGGTGAAGATATAATACTCCGTATACATTTTTAAAATATTTTTTAAACTTCTATTGTTAATAAATTTTATAGTAGGTATATGAATGTTCTTGACTAAAATCTTAAAAAAGAAAAGATTCCATTTCTTGTTTCGAAACTATGCACTATGGTACCGATTTTAATTAAGTATATGTATCTAGCTATATCCGCGCGTAATATGATATTATAATAGTTACTTGGATGCAATATATTTCTCCTATATAATATAAGACAAGGAGAAAACATAGCGTACTTATTGTTTTTTATTACTAAGAGCGATAGTGTAGCCTGTAGCACAGAATATATATTAGTAGTACCAACCTGTAGGTAAAGATCGAGGTAGGAGTTAGGACATAGGCTATTTTATTATTATTAATAACCGTTAAATGTCCCACTGCTGGGTGAAGGCCTCTCTTCTTTCAGTGGTCACCCACTCTTTAAACAGGCATCAAGCTACTTTATATATATTTAGAAAAAATGTACGGTTCCTTCGTAATTTATTTACAAGCGTACGGAGGCACGAACAGCGTCTATATAGTCTATATTGTACTCGGCGAAACATGGCGGTAGCGGTCATTGACTCCCTGTCCAAAACGTGTCATTTTCTATGCAAAGTCGCGATTGACAACACCTGACACTTCATTGTCAATCGCGGTTTATATAGAAAATGACAAGTTTTTGACAGGGAGTCAATGACCGCTACCGCCATGTTTCGCAGAGTACAGTATAATATTTATAATTATTTTGATCAGGTTCGGAGGTCAATGTTGTGTCAGAAGTCATTATCCGGATGACCAAAACCAGTTTGCTCGTAAAATTATTATTACACAAATAATTAATTGATAACATTATAGTATTAACAATTTGTTATTTGGCTTCCGTAAATTTTCAAAGCTTTATTTTGCTTTTTAAAATTGGATTTTATTGCATATTTTAATTCTTAAGCACGCTTTTTAGAAATAAATTATTTTGTAGATTATTGAGAAATTTTTGACCCCGAAAGCTCGATTTAGGGTTGATTCAGACCGCAACGCGACGAGGCGAGGCGAGGCGAGGCGCGGCGCGGCATCATTTTTTTTTCTTTATTTTTTTATGGCTTTGACAGATTTCAATTGAAGACGTGAGTGGAAGAATCGAACAAGTAACATTTCGTAACATGTGGACAATAACTTATTTTTTCCCTAATTATTTTAATAAAACTTGTAAGTTATCTACTTCATAAACTAGCTAATATATCTGGCTACACATATAATTTATAGTTTTTATATTTCATATAATTTTTCCGATCCTAAAGCTTCCATTTAAGCAAAAAAACGGGAAGTTTTTTCATGTTACTTACCTTATTCTTCCACTCACGTCTTGAATTGCGCAAGACGTCTTGCAAAGCTGTCAAATCCATATTTAAAAAATGCATCTACGCGTCGCGTTGCGGTCTGAATCAATCCGTTAAGGCGCTATATCGAAAGTAATTTTACCGCAAGGGCAATTTTATACTTAATTTGTATGACTATAAAGTCGTGAATACGCTGCATCCAGAAGCTATCGGCTCGCTCGGAATACATGCGAAAAAACGTAATTATAATCATTTAAAAAATAACTAGGGACATTTAAGCAAAATGCTTCTATACGATTTTGAGTTGCAAAGGTCTCTATCAATTAGACTAATTTCCTACAATACATCTATTTTCGTTTAAAAATAATCTTCAAATTTCGTATTTTTAAGAGGTCATTTCGAAAATTAAATGTATCAAGGCAAAATACATTAATCGTGTTTCTAGTTCTTCTCAAACCTAGATAAGGCTATGAAGATATGTATATCTCATTACCAGATTTGTAACATTTCTGAGGGTCCTATAGTATTACGTCAAAAAGGACAGTTTTTTCAATATAGCGCCTTAATCATACCCTCGTGAACGAACGGCTTAGCCGTTACAAGGCGAGATGATCACAAGCAAATGTATGTAACGATTTACATAATTATTGGTTGTGATCTCGCGTATATAAAACGTGCCTAAACGAAAGCTAAATGCTAAGACCTACCTAACCTATACCTAAGCCTATAATCTAGAATATCTTGCACAGCAAAAATGCTAGTTTTTCACAAGATTCAAGTAACCCGGACCTGACATTTCTTTAGTTAATCTTGACGTTAAATCTGGTATTTGTCGCTAAACACTAACATTATGAGCATTATGACTTTAATGTAACTTTGCATGGCACTTAACCTTTAAATGATTATGAATACCGAATAATTATAATTATTTAATTAAAAATAATAATTACGGTCTTAAAATTAGAAAACTAATTTTCACTATGTTGTTTGGTATATTTGTGCCATGTATAAAACTAACGATTCAAATGCTAAATTAGCATAAAAAACTTTCTTTCTTGAACCAAAAGTTAATTAAATAGAAAATTTATGTGGTTTACTTTCCAACTTGAAGTTGTATTTTGATTGGAGCTGTATTTTGAATTTTCGAAAATTGAATGGCTTTAATAAGTCTTTTATAAAGCCTCTATGTTCTGTCTATGTCTATGTTGACCTATTTTGTCCATCATGATGATGAATGATGATAGACGATAGTAATTGTATGTAGGCGAATACGAACCAGACCTTTATCCACTTATGATTGCCTGTAGAAATCTACGAAATCACGATGTCAATTATTTATTATTATCGTGGTCCAACATGTAGGCAGACCTTAAAAATGAAGGCCACATTGCAGCTTTTCCGATATCACATCGAATTTCCTGTAATCTATTAATCACTGTGCGAACTGTCGCAATTCGATCGTGGAAAATAATGTTTCCGATTGTTCTAGTTGGAGACATTTATTGAGGAATACAAGGCCTTTACGCTGAGACATTATAAATTCCCTATAGCTTTATGGTCGATTTACACGGGTGACTAAAGACGCACGATTTACGCCGCACAGCGAAATCCGTCCATCCGTCCGTCCGTCCGTCTGTCTGTCTGTCTGTCTGTGAGTGAGTAGATGTAGTCTGTGAACCGCATTAAGATTTTGATACAAAAATGGAAAAATTATTAAAAATTGTAGGGGTCCCCATAGGTACAACTAAAACAAAAAAATTTTTTTTCGTCTAAACTATGCGTATAGGAAATCTATGAATAGGTCTTCAAAAATCATATTGAGGTTTCTAATATCATTTTCTTCTAATCTGAATAGTTTGCGAGAGAGACTCTTCCAAAGTGGTAAAATGTGTGTCCCCCCCTCTAACTTCTAAAGTAGGGGCATGATAATTGTAAAAAAATATATGATGTAGATTATTATAAAAATCACCAACGAAAAATCGAGATCTAACAAGTAGTTTTTTTATACGTCATAAATGGTAAACCTTAATTTAACTTTCATTAAATCAACTAAAATATAAAAATAAATCAAAAACCTTTTAATTTTATAGAAATAAACCTTATTGCTGCTACGGAACCCTTCATGGGCGAGTCCAACTCGCACTTGGCCGGTTTTTTTGTAGAATGTGTAAATGGGGTGGCGATTCGACTTGGACAGGCGATTCGACTGGTGACTTGCCGAGCGACTAAAATCGACCCGTTAGTCACCCGTATAAATCGACCATAAAATAGGTATCTAATCAACGATTTTATTACAATGATAAATCGAGCCATGAGACAGTGATACATCGGCTAAAACTACTGGCAACGATGTACAGTAAAGTTTCAAACAAAACCTGATAAAAGTACTAAGGTGTAATAAACTAATACTAGATTAAATTGATAAGGCAATAATTTATAACAGCTGCCGCCCCCACCCCTAGAAGATAAAATAAACGTCAATTTTCCTGGCAAGTGGGAATTATAAACGTGTTACATACTCTGCGTATAATGAAGGGTTGGTAAACAAAATATATTTTCAGTAAGATTAATAAAAATCAATTGTCATGATTTTTTGTTTCAATATACCAGACCGACCATCTTCTCGAAACAGGTATGCTGCCCCCCCCCCCCGCAGAATTTACGCATTTCGCGGGGGATGAGGGAGTGTATGTGGGACTCGCTCGAAATAAGCCCTACCCACTAAAACTTGGCGGTGCGCCCACTCTCCGACGACGGAGCCACGGGTACGGCACCGCGACCGCAGCTGTGCTGGGTGCGCCCATAACACGTCCTATAAGAATATTGTCAGAAACGTTGTCGAACGTCGCACAAAACTTTTTATTTACATATGCCAGTGCTGCCTCTAGCGTGAAAATATCGCAGTTATACAAGGTGTAACAAAACTAAGAGATAATATTTTAGGGTTTGTATTTGCCTCTTATATATAGAGTTCACTGTGAAGGCAGCCGAGATTTTTTTTTGTGATTAGTATTGGCAAGCGCCCGAGCGTCATGGATTTTCCCATACAAAAGTAAAAAAGGTGTGCTCTATATTACAATTTACACACCATAAAGTATTATCATTTAGTTTTGTTTCATTCTGTATACACATACACACCCTAAAGTGTCAATTAGTTTTGTTACACCCTGTATACGGCGACTCAATTTTTACTAGCATCCTATGTAGTGATGATGATGATGTCCGCCTCTCTCCGCGCAACGTATCCAGCTAATTCAAGGCGACTGTACATAATTTATACGTATTGTGTTGAAACGCGGTTTTTATCACGTTGTCGTTCCGGTCGTCATGAACGTGGAAATTGAGACTGATATGTGTTTGGTTGTGTCATAATACATACTAAATGTTTCCCATGATTTTGTGCGCAAAGCTCCACGGAAACTGTACTTTTTTCCGTGAACTTTAATAATTATAATCAAGCAATTACAGAGGCTCTCGATTATGATTAAAGTTTGCCAAGGTGTAGAGAACTATCTCTGCAAAATTTTATTTTCATCTAGTATTTTAGATCAAATCTTATGGTCTATAATCTATATAATACTCCTGGAATCTGCGATTTTATCATATTCTGTTTACACGTCTGTCACAAGTAACTATTAAATATAATGGACATGCAGTTATTTCAATTTCACCTAGTTTTACAAGGCTGACATTTTGTCACAGTCGACAAGCGTATTGCCTAACTTCCCCTTACAATCTAGTAATTAAGGAAATATCTAGGCTTTGTCAAGTGTAGAAGGTGTCTTTTGTCATTATAGTTCCTTTTCTCGTTATGTTTAAGTTTAACAACGTCATTATTTTGTAGGATATCCGTAAACCTTTAAGTTATTTGTGGATGAACAAATTGCATCAATTTTTAACATCATTAGGTTAATAAAATGCACAATATTAATGGTATACAATATTTTGTCCGTGTCTGATAGTTCAGAAGTCCTTTGATAGATAAGGACAAAACTTAGTGGAACTGTATAACTTTGCATAATTGGATAACTTACTATAGTGTTTAGTCCGTAAAAATGCTTTTTTTAGTCACGGGTTAATTTTTCTCATAAGAATTTGAATTTTATTCATCGTTTAAGCAAACTGTAATAAGTGCAGCCGAATCAAATTTTCAGCTTGATACAAACACTCCACTCAATAAAGAAATAAAACCATCTCTTTTACTGTTTCAATAACACCATAAAGGAGCTTAGAATTTCTCTTTAGAAAGCCCTCAAGAGCTTCAGCAGAGCTAAAGTGAAAAATGGTTCGGTTGCTACAAATTCTGCGTACAAAATCGATTTCAGAAAAGAACCATTTATCTATCCCGAGATATTTGATGTCAGTATCACAAAGATTCGCGTTCGATGCGGTTGCACAACGCGAAATATGAAGGCGCGTATGACAAGCGCGAAATTATTTTATTATTAATGCATATATCAGAATTATTTATTATTTTTAGTCCATTGAAATGTTACAATTTTAGGACCGAATATTGCATTTATTAGAGGACTCAATTTTATTTTTGGAATATGTTGGGGGGGTCAATACAAGCTTAACCTCAAGTTTGTGGGGTCACCACTCTTGTCCCCCGGCCGCCATCTTGAAAAAAGGGATGACAACACTATTTTCGTGATATCTCGAAAACTATAAGTTTCACAAAAAAATTTAAGAACATATTTTGTTGCAAATTATTTTGCCTAAAAATATGTTCCTATAAATTTTTACCCTAAATTAATAATTTTAAAAGTTATAAGCAGAAAAGTGATAATTTTTTTAGAGGTTCATTATCGCTCTTTATCTTTGTTTAATACATTTTACAATAAAATTACCTTATACCAACCTTGTAGATGATCTTTTGAGAAAAAGATCCCCCAATCGCCCCCGGTCTCATGAAATTAATTTTCTGCAGATGCAAAGGAAACTGTGAAAGCATGTGTGGCTGCAGAAAAGCAGGCCTAAAATGCTCTACAGTATGCCTACCATTCTGTAAAGCATTTCAGACCTGCTTTTCTGCAGCTACAGTCTACAGTATGCTACACTACATAAATATATGCAAACTATATTATAGTATGCCTACTATTTATACTATACTATAAAGCATTTTAGGCCTGCTTTTCTGCAGCCACACACGGTTTCACAGTTTCCTTTGTATCTGAAGAAAATTAATTTCGTGGAATCGGGGTATCTTTTTCTCAACAGATCATCTACAGGGTTTGTCTAAGGTAGTTTTTTTGTAAAATGTATTAAACAAAGTGAAAAAATGGATAATAAACCTTTTCAAAAATTTATCACTTTTTTGCTAATAACTTTTAAAATTTTTGATTTAGGGTAAAAAGTTATATAAACATATTTGTAGGCAAAATAATTTGCAACAAATTATATTATTACATATTTTTTGTAAGACGTGTAGTTTCCGAGCTATCACGAAAATAGTGTTGTCAGCCCTTTTTTCAAGATGGCGGCCGGGGGACAAGAGTGGCGACCCCACAAACTTGAGGTTAAGCTTGTATTGACACCCCCATCATATTCCAAAAATAAAATTGCGTCCTCTAATAAATGCAAAGCAAATGTAACATTTCAATGGACTATTTTTATTTATGCGATGATTTTCGATGCAATTTGCTTGGAACTAAGCTTTAACTAACTAACCAATAGAGTATAACAAAAACTTCAGACTGACTTATTATAGTGCTATTTTGTTACTTTGTACAATTTGGTCCTCTCAAATTTTGTCTAGAGCTTGTAGCATAAGCTTGTAATGTTGTAAGCATACATAAACGACTTTCATTAAAAAATCCTATTTCCATATTAAGAGTGCTAATAAAGAAATCATTGACGGTATATTATTAAATGGATAGAAGTATTTATCAATTTTTATCTATCAGATTATTTATTCCTTTGTATCACATTTTCTACTTAACACTGCAGTACACACGCCCCTTTTTTGACTCGAGTACTCGCGTGGCCTACCATGGTAGGCCATCTAAAAATCTTAATTGTATTCATAATTATTATTTTTTTATTAAAATTACATATTAAATCAAAAATGAAATTATGTAACTTACTTTTAAAACCAAAAACTATTTTATTAATTATTAAATCACTGAAAAATAAACAAATTTGTGAATTTCTATGAAAATGTGTCAAAAATTGTACCGATGAAATCAAACATGTGTATTAATTTCATGAAACTAAAATAAGTTAGATTTTTGTTTGTTTTATGTTATACGAGATTCAATCCTACTCACACGTCAAAATAAGGTCAGAAATGATAAATCTAGCACCACTTTTTTGGCGATCAAAGCTGGGCTAATATGCAGCGTTGATATTGCAGCGTCTTTTCGGTGGGGCTAAATCGTGTTGGATTTTTTAAAAATCCTGAACTATTCTACATAAAATACTTATGCGTTATCTCTTCTTTTTATAAACTCAATCATTTTTATATTTTTGATTATTTTTTTCTAAGAATAAACGACTCTAAACTTCAGAAGTCATCGAATTAGCACATTTTCATACAAGTGTGAATCCTACACCAGGGTTTACAAAAGTGGACAATAATTTGTCACATGTATGACTGTTGATCGGTTATTTAGTTATAGTAACCAACTTAGATAACAATTTTCCATCTCAAAACTTACTTATAAAGCCTCACGAGGAAATTAGAAATCTGGCACTAATGGCGCTGTTTCGATTATAAAAACTACAAAATAGTTAATTTTTTTAATTAATTAAATACTCAACACGAGTTAAATATCTAATTTTTATCAATTTTTAAATATTTTTTTTACAATTAGGTGAGATTTTCTATGTTTATGGTGAGTCATAATATGGTTAGGACGTCAATCTATATAGGTCACTATATCTTATTAAAAAAACAAATTTTAGTATTTGTAATCGATTTATCATAAGTGCATTTTGGTATTAATGCATAAAATATTTAATCAAAAACAATAAAAACGTTATGAATCAATAATTCAAAAAACATACATGGTTGAATTTAGTACACCAATACTCGCGCGGACTATACTGTGGTATTCCAGCGTATTTGATGCTAAATAACTATTATTTCGATGAACTGTGCGGTTGCAGGAGTTACTGAGGTTTTGTCAAATTTATTAAACGAGGATTACCTTGAATAGCAAGTTTTTAGAACGCTTGATTAAAAAATATTGCTGAAAAAGTGACCCTGGTCTACCCACGCGTGTACTGCAGTGTTAATCTAAACAAATTTATACCTGCTTAAAGTTCCACCTATTGTCGGTAGGTAAATGTAATAAGTATAAAAGATTACGCACATTATGTTCACGTCCTAAAATGTTTTTTAGAAATGTCAATTACTTTTTAGTGGGAAGTAAGTGGGCAGCAATTAATTTTATCCGTGGCATTATAAAATGTAATGCCGACAAAATGGCTGAAAGTAGACGCGATAATTGGCGCCAAATAAAAATTCCAAGGCTGTAATTTTTTGGTAATATAATTAAAAAGGTTATTAAAGTCAAACTAAGTAAATAGAGCACTTGATTTATGGCCATAATTACAAGTAACATTTTGCCATAATTAAATTACAATGAAAGCTAAGCGTTACTACGTACTGCCACAGAATATATATTAGTTGTACCAACTCAAGTACTGCCTATGCCATGTAGTTGACATGTATGGAGTTGATTACACCGAGCGAGTAGAGATGCGAGTCAAACACTATAGGGTAGTCGTACTCTGTTTGGTAGGTTTAATCAGGCCTTATAACAGGCGCAAGATCGAAATCACTAGAACTAAATTACTATGGTATAAATAGTCAGTACTCAAGATGCATCTCGGTCTCAAGACACGGTTCAGGCTCTGTGATTGGTCCAAATTTTGACAACCAACCAATCACAGAACCTGAGCCATGTCTTTGAGACCGAGATGCATCTTGAGTACTGACTAGGGTGCCATATTGTAAAGTTTCACTTAAGAGGCTGCTGTTCCACACCGACGACGGCATCTAGCCAGTATACAAGGTGTAACAAAACTAAGTGATGATACTTTAGGGTGTGTATGTGTTCCTTGTAGAGAGTTCACTGTGAAAGTAGCAGCGCTGAAGGAGCAATTTTTTGTGATGTATGGGCAAACGCGTCATTATTTTTCCACACAAAGACGAAAAAAAGTTACTCTCTCAGAACTGCTACTTTCACAGCGAACTCTATATAGAGGATCCATATACACTCTAAAGTATTATCACTTAGTTTTGTTACATTCTGTATATCATCTTAGTACATTGAAGTTTAAGAATATTATTATCGTGGCGCATATCTTGATATTTCGATTTCTTAGCGCAAACAGCCTGTACGCAAATTCTTGAGAAAATCTCAGTTGTAATGAGCAAACAAAACAGGACATTAGCGAACAGAAGAACAAGCAAATGCCTCATTACATTTTCTTCTCGTGAGAACACCCCAATAAAAGCGCGCAATTTACAAACGAATTTCCATCTCCATCACATTTAAGTGTCGTCCGCGTTTTATATGACTTTTATGGCTTAAAACATAGAGTTGACTTTCATATAAACTTAGAAGTAGAATAATTCTGAATATACTGTACATTTAAGTAGCAATTACATTTAACAAAGCCGTCGGTTCCCAAACCGCAGCACCTTGTAAGGCGCCTTGGAGATTAGAAAACGGTTTAAGGCTACATTCAGCTAATTTTGTTGCTAGATTAGAATTCTGTGGTCGCTGCTTTGGGCTTTTTTGATTGAAGGTAGTATGCCTATGTTAATTTAAGAACTTGGCAATATACATAATTGAAATTATGTTTACTGTTCTAGTCACCAATCGCAAACGATAATATAAATTAAGAGGAAAGATTTTGTTGTATCTTAATTTTTTAGTTAAAATTTGTAGAGCGGACATATTATAAATGTTGTAGGCCTTCTATTTATTGCAGTACAATACACAGTTTCGTAAAATTTCTTTCTGCGAGCACACGGACGTCTTGTTCACCTCGATAGCATTGACGAGAGAATAAGTAATCTAGATAGACTAAAAAATAAATATTTTATTCATACGTTTTCAGCTTCATGGCAATCCGTGGTATCCTTAAAAGTTTTTAATATAGCCATATAAGTATAAAATGTAAACATCGAACTTATCACAGGCGAAAAAATATTGACTTGTATCCAACTTCGAGAGCAAGTTTGCTAAAAAACTGACAGCTTGACATCAGGTAAACACTTGCCATAAGTCTGACAGATCTTGGCAGTGCACTGTAATTTGTAAAGACTTGAGACGCTCTTAAATTCTGAAATAATAGGCACATAAAGGCAATATAAAGGTCACAAGGAACATCGTAAAGAATTACTTTATGGAGCAATCATATGCGAAAATATTATGATAAGTGCTGACAACCGTTTAATCTGCAGGAAGCTATCTTATCTCAACAATTATGGATGACATTTTAAATTATTATAAGATCACAAGTGCAATAAACTGAAGTCTTTACATATTATTTTTAGAGTTTTAATGACTTCAAGTGAGGGATTCATTCAAAGATATTCGGTATAATATTTTTATAGATATAAAATACGTGAATACAACTTTTTTTAAATAATAGCCATGATGTGATAGGCTTGAAGAAAAAATTGAATCAAGGCACAAAATTTTATTCCTAGTCATCATCACCTTGTCAAATCCAAGTCAAATCATCATTTTGATTAAAGGAACATAGCAAGCTTACAGCTACAAAAATCGTTTCGCGAATGGTAAAAAGCGTTTGAGTTCAGCAATTCCTATTGCGTGGCCATCATCTGCAGATATTTTGGGCGCATTATCTCCTTCTTACGCAAGACGACGTATAAATAAAGGCAAATAAATGATCATGATTATGATTATGACGACGGAAGATGCTTAGCCGAAAAATAATTTTCATACTCATCGTCAAACATTCATTAATTCATGTACTTACCTTTTAATCCTTCAGGCCCCGCGCGAGCACCGGTGATCGCGACAACAATAGAATACAATAGCAATTCCTGGAAATTCCGACTGAAGTATTAAACTCTCCGCTCAACACCTGTCTATAATATTTTTCTAGAAATACCTGTATTTCCCATTTATCCAAGAAAAAGCATTTTATCTTTTCTTCGCGGAACCATAAAAATATGAAACATTATCACAAAAAATTCCTACCTAGAAATGACGGTATAATTTCCTTTATTAAACAGGACATGCAGAAGGAATTGTGTCGCGGAAGTGTGTTGTAAGTTGTATGACTTGTATGTAGCTGATTGTATGTTGTATGGTATGTACGATACGGTCTACATTCGTGTATGAACCACTTCGGCGGCGGTGATAGTAGGTTCAACGGTTCGCGCGGAGGCCGTTCGCAAGGCCGCGCTTAGATCCGTAAGTTGGGGTTCCTCAGGAAAATGATCGCTGGACCTGTCTAGATTATCAATAATAATAATTTACTGTATAGTGTTAGTTATTTTATACCTGTATAGATACGAAAGAGGCAAATTATTATTATTATCCAGAATTACTAGATTGTTGATTAAATTGTTAAAATTTCGTGCTCTTTCTTACATAATATATCTTCGAACAATATGCTATTTTTTATTTATTTATTTTTTTATGAAATAAGGGGGCAAACGAGCAAACGGGTCACCTGATGGAAAGCAACTTCCGTCGCCCATGGACACTCGCAGCATCAGAAGAGCTGCAGGTGCGTTGCCGGCCTTTTAAGAGGGAATAGGGGAGGGTAGTGATGGGAAGGGAAGGGAATAGGGAAGGGAAGGGAAGGGAATAGGGTAGGGGATTGGGCCTCCGGTAAACTCACTCATTTGGCGAAACACAGCGCAAGCGCTGTTTCACGCCGGTTTTCTGCGAGAACGTGGTATATCTCCGGTCGAGCCGGCCCATTCGTGCCGAAGCATGGCTCTCCCACGTATATTATTCAAAGATTAGCTTAATCCTGCAACCTAAGGAACAAGCTAGCACAGAATAACCTATAGTTAATACTTTGTATGTGTAGCATATTTTTGAAGTGAAAACTTCTTTAGCGGCGTTGAGCACTTTTGTGGGATGGGTAAAAACTGTGAAACTCGCGTCAGATTTTCGTGTTGATCGAAAAACTATAGAAAAAGCGTAAGACGGTTGGAGAGTAGTGTTTTGTGTCGAACTCGAACTCGAACGAAATGTACAGTCGGGGAAATGGGTTGTTTGCAGAAATGTACAGTCAGGGAAAATTGTGCTAAGCAGAAATGTACAGTCGAAGAACATTGTGCTAAGCAGAAATGTACAGTTGGGGAAATGAGTTTGTTTAGCAGAAATGTACAGTCGGGGAAAATTGTACTAAGCAGAAATGTACAGTCGGGGAAATTAGTTGCTTAGCAGAAATGTACAGTCGGGGAAAATTGTGCTATGCAGAAATGTACAGTCGGGGATATGACTTGTTTAGCAGAAATGTACAGTCGGGGAAATGAGTGCTTTAGCAGACGCGCCGATTAAGGCCGCGTTTCCACCTGCAAGACAAGACAACTGTCGCGAGAAGTGTCTGACAGTCTGTCTGACAGCAGCTTTTTTTTCGATTGTCGATATTTTTTAATTGATTGTAAGGGTTTCGATTAATTAATTAAAACGATCATTTTTTATTTTATTTTTTTAAATCGATTTTCATAAAAAATGGGTTAAAAAAATAATGCACAACGTTACAATAAACAACAATAATCAAGTTTTCACTTCTGCCGGCACTCCCGGAGTGCAACCCGTCTTTTTTTTTCTTTCAAAAGTTCAAGTTTTTAATTCATAATAGGTCTCGAAGAATCCTCAACTCTACTATATACGTGAATGCTGTTAAATTATAGTTTTAGGTATAGACTGATGACAGGTCCACCCGTGATCGCGGCAACTGGAAAGTACAGCGAAACGTTGTAAATAGAAGAGTGCTCTACGACAAAATGCGTATATAAAACTATGAGCAATTGTAGTTGATGTCCGCATACCAATTTATCTCTATACCAAACAGCAAAATCGGTTCAGCGGTTTGGGCGTGAAGAGGACATACAGATATATACAGACATACACTTTCGCATTTATAATATTTAGTATATAGTTATATTAGTATGGAAGTAGACATATAGTAAACATAAGACAATCTCCAAAATTATAAGATAAACAATCTCTTATCTCAATAAAGTAGTTAATCACATGCTCTGAATAGAAATTAAGGCACATTATAATATTGCAATAAAACTTTTTTACTGTACGGAACTCCATATCATAGTATATTTTCACATTTCCTTCTTCCATGTAAGATTAGTAAAGAGGCGTAAGGTGTACAGGTTTTTAAAGTTTCGTTCTTGATACAACATACGGAAATCATGTACCATAGTCATAAATATTTTCAAAGTTATTAAATGTGAAGACTTGCTTTAGGCTACATTCAAAATAATGTAAGGTTCTTACTGTCTCAAGATTTAATAGATGCTACGATACTAAGGTCCTAAGGGCCGGGACACAAAAACACGATACGACGTCGTTTCACGATGCGACGTCGCTACTCACTCACGTAGAAATTCAAAGATGAGTTTCTACGACGCGACGTCGTACAATGTCGTGTCGTAGTTTTTTATGACGCGCGTTACGACGCGACGTCGCATCGTGAAAAACGTCCTATCGTGTTTTTGTGTCCCGGCCCTAACTCCTAAGGTTTACCTGATACTTTGAATCGAAGTGGAGTTCCTACACACGACGATGAAACTGCACAGTTCCGACCTATGAATCTTTAATGAATTTTCGACGTTGAATCTTCAATCTTCGTAATGTGGACCTGTAAATCGTAAAAATCCTAGGTAATCGAATAAGACAGTTTTTTGGTGGTTTGAAATTGCTGCGTGGTCCAGTGGTTCAGAGCTCGACTCTTGACTCGGAGGTCGTGGGTTCGATTCCCACGTTGGAAACATGTTATTTCCAAGTTTGGTTAGGATAATGCAGGCTGATCACCTGATTGTCTGACAAGTAAGATGATCCATGCGTCGGATGGGCATGTAAAAAGTCGGTCCTGCGCCTGATCTCTCGCCAGTCGTGTCGGTCTGCCGTCCCACTGGGTTATGAGAGTAAAGGAATAGAGAGTGCTCTTGTGTACTGCGCACACACTTGGGCACTATAAAAGTTACTCCTGCGTAGCTGGCCTGGTTTCAATGAAACCGGCTACCGTCACTGAAACCGGTGTGGGAGCTATAAGTAGATTTTAAATTGATTTTACATGGAATATTTCATCACAACAGTATTAACAATTTGAATTTGAACTGCGCAGTTATATCTATACCATTATATTATGGTGATCATAATACTGACAATAGTGTTTTGAATGTGAAGGCGTTCGCCTTCAGCTATTTAGCCAAATGACTGAGTAATCTAGACTCCTTAGAATGTAGCTTTCAATACACGAATACGGCATGTTATTTAACAGAGTAAATTGGTGATTGAAGTTTTGATATTCGTTGATTGGCTATTGTTATTTTGATGGATAAAAGTTAAAAAATTTCTAGGCCATGCAAGTCTCCTTTTGTGAGTCAACCATGGCACAGAAGGAGGCTGCTGAACGTGATCGAGAGAGGTCAGATCCTGCTCGACGTTCCCGTCGACATCGTGGCAATGCCGAAAGTCAACAGAGTGCTTTGCTCCCTGCTACTAGTGCTACATTATAATATGGGGACATATTATAGTTATAGTACCCCGGAATAGCTTCCGAATGTAATTCCGTGAAGAGCTCTGTTAGAGCAATGTACTAGGAGAACAGCGGAAGTTGTTCGATAGGGTACCCGTTGCTCTTCTATGTGCGGAAGTCTGTCCATCGCAGGGGTTTTAGTGGATACCACATAACCTACCCAGGAATCTTATAGAAGACTAGATGACGCCCGCAACTCCGTTGCGCCAAAAATCGTTTATCGCGCTGGAACCGAACATTTTTCGCGGATAAATAGTATCCTATGTCCTTTCCCGGGACTCAAAGTATCTCCATACCAAATTTCATCAAAATCTATTGAATAGTTTACGCGCAAATCATAAAAGTTTATTGTGCGAAAACCCTACATTTTTCCGGGACAAAAAGTATTCTATGTCCTTTCTTGGTACTTAAAGTATCTCCATACCAAATTTCTTCAAAATCGATTGAATAAATAAAATAAAAATAAAATAAAATAAAAATAAAAAATAAAAATTATTTATTTTCAGACAAAGAAGTCCATATTTTAAATGATTTTGTGACAATAAAATTATATTATACTTACAAATAATCAAAATGCAGCTCATCTTGCTACCCTGACATGTAGCTCAGTGAGTCTGCGAAGGAGTGCAGAGTCAATTCGCTCCGCTATCATCTTCAGGACTCCATTCCGGCTCTCCCGAACTCTATGCACTACTGACGCTACCTTTTTTCGCATAATCGCGTAGAAATCGTCGACTCCTGCATCGGCAAACATCCCGGATGCACTGCAGTATCGAGGGAGCCGCAATAGAGACCTGAATATGTTATTGTAGAGGACCCGCAAGGCGCCATAGGTCCGTTGGCCTGGCCCACAGACCACAGGTGTAAAACGTCTGACAAAATGCTTTAAAAAGCGTTATCTTGACAGGCGCTGTACACCTGGCAAACCTGTGCGCCAGCATATTACCGCGGATCGATAGCGCCCTGCGCTCCCTCTCAATATCCTCCTCATCACTGAGAGTATCTGTCACCACGTGACCGAGATATTTAAATTTTGTTACACGACTCAGAGGTACTCCGTTAAGTAAAGGTGGTGGACAATTTTGATGATTGAAAATCTTACTATTGCATTTAAATATCATGTACTCACACTCACTAACATTGTACTCTAAGCCGTGTTCAATAGCGTATCTCTCACAAATTTTTAACAGCCTGTTAAGACCACCGATTGTGGGGCTCAGCAGTACCATATCATCAGCATAACTTAAGTTATTTAAGCATACACCATCAATATGACAACCAGTATGAGTACTGCTGAGCTCCTCAATCAACTGGTTTACATAAATATTGAATAATCGGGGCGAGGTTTTTCCCCCTTGTCTCACCCCACACTCTAAGGAGTAATCCTCAGAGAGTGCATTACCCCACCTAACACAGTTCCGTTGATTACTATACCAATACGTCAATAGCTCAATTATATCATTTGATACGCCAAGTTTTCTTAGCTTTGCCCAAAGCTTCCCATACGATACTCTATCAAATGCTTTGGACAAATCCAAGAAACATGCAAAGATCGGCGTTTTTCGTTTGGTATAGTAATCAACCGTCTGTTTTAAACATAGTATGGCACTTTCAGTAGACACTCCCTCTCTAAAGCCAAATTGCGTGTCCCCAATCGCATCGTACTTCTTTAGCAACGTATCCAGCAGCGCATCTAGAACTTTTGCTAGTATTGTAGCAAGGGAAATGGGTCTATAATTTCGCTTACTGGACGTATCCGCCGAAATATTCTTTACAATAGGGACCACAATAGTTCTCATGAGGTCTGCTGGCAGATAAGAGTGCCGGATACAAAACGTATAAAATATTCCCAATACTCTATGCAAATGAAAGCCTGCGTGCCGCAGGTGCTCCACACTGAGTCCGTCATGGCCAGGCGATTTTCCCCGCTTCATGCTATTTATCACCTTGGACACATCCTTACTCGAGAAACCAATCGCTGGGCCCGATTGAACTTGGCACTCAGTGTCGAGAGCCAGCGGCAATAAAGATTTCACCTGAAAAGCCTCTCGAAATGAGTTCGCAATCCCAACTGGATCCTGCACCCCCTCAATACTAATAGGCAGCCTAACTTTACCCTTTAGTTGCTTAGTACCTCTCCAGAACTTATCAAAACTCTTGGAAGAGTACTGAGCAGCCAGTTTGTCCATTCTGACCTGCTCTTGATTATTTTGACAAAATTTTAGACGAGATTTAAATATTTTACGACTCTCATACATTTTGTCATATATTTTATATTTTGTCAATAGTTTACGCGCAAATCATAAAAGTTTATTGTGCGGAAACCGTACATTTTTCCGGGACAAAAAGACAGACAGACAGACAGACACACTTTCGCATTTACAATATTAGTATGGATTTCCCCTGCGTCAACAAAAAAATGCTATGCAAATTAAAACAGCAATGGAAAAAAAAATTCTAGATAGCATCATTGTTTTTTTTTCATTCTAATGTTATAAATGCGGAAGTGTGTTTGTCTATCTGTATTACCTCTTCATGCCTAAATCGCTGAATCTAGTTTGATGAAAGGTATGGAGATACTTCGAGTCCCGAAAAAAGTCATATTATTATGGTTTTATCACGGCAAGTGATACGGTTGTGTATAACATAGAGATAATTTCCAAATATTATTTTAATAATGTAGTGGTGCACCCTCATACAAGTTCAGTCCTCTTTCAAAAGTGTAGTAGGTATGTGGTATATTATTATATAGTAGAACAGTTAAATTCACAATAACACTACAGTTAAGACATTATTCATGTTGATATTATGATATAGATCAGTCATCCTTAACCTTAGGCTCATCAGAGATCTAAGTCAAAAGTGTCTTCTAAAATTAGTATCATACTAGCTTTAATTTTTGAAGAAGTTTTAAATCTTTACATCACACATAAGTTCAGTTTACATTGAAAATTTACGATGCATTTTTGATGAGCCATTTAAAATTGGTACCGGCAGTCCAACACCGCAAGCGGGGCAAGTCAAATTCCTTCTGTTTCTTCATGTGTTGTTAAAAAAGGTTAAAGGGCCTGTTTCACCGCTTCCTGATAAGGCTATCCACCACTTAACTTGACACAATATAGAGTATGGAGAATCTGTCAAATAAGCCTATCGGGAACCTTATCAGGAAGCGGTGAAACAGGCCCTAAGTGTTTAATGGCTCATTTCATGCGACACATCAACTGGTCACGTTCGCGTTATAATGTGAATTCACAAAAAAACTTACCTTTTTAAACTTTTGCACATTCGCTAAATGGTTGTACACACCTGATCATATGAAGCGTGGATCTAGCGATGAAATCGCGCGTCACGATGGTTCGTGAGCCCTGCGGTTCCGCATAGCTGTTCCATTGTTTTCGGCACCGACCGGTATTTGCATGACAAATATGTTATTCGCAAAGTAAATGTCAAGAAAAAATTTGGAAGTTGGTTCAAAACACTTGGCCTTAGGCCGGAATGAATCGGAATCCTGTACTTACCAAGTTCAAAATAATGAAGATTGAGTACAGAAATAGTTGAGGTTTAGGCGAATCCTAAAAAGACCTTATTAAAGAATAAGAATTATTTAATATTTTTAGTTCATTTTTAAGAATATTTCTTTTGTTTTTAGCTCAGAAATCGGGTTTAATTTTTTGTAAAAAAAAATATATTCTATTCCTAACTTCCTTTATTCATCAGGCCCTTTAGCCAAGACTTTTTCTATATCGCTTCGTTGTAGAATTGCCGATAAAAATGTATGGAATTGATATTACGCAAGTCGAACGACATTTTCATAATATTATCGAACCGTTATTATATCCAATACCTTTTTATCGGCGATTCGATAAAGAAGCGATACAGAAAACGTTTTGGCTAAAGGTACAGTGCATACTTAGAAGTTTTGCACTTACGAAATAAAATTATGTTGTCATTAAAATAAAATAACAGTATTTCAGTAGCAAAAACTAGCACAATGCGAACAATACATAATAATATGTTAAATATGCAATAATATTATCTAAGTGGTTTGTAAACAAAAGTATTTGAGGCGGTAACCTGGTCACTCTGACCTTCTACGTCGTTCCCACGGCAATAGTTAATTGAAAAGGTTTCTCGTTCACTTTGAATTCGGACGTTATGACTCAAATATATCTTTATCTAGACCAGCGTAGTTAGACACATTTAATGATTAGTTATGTATGAAGTTAATTTTAATAGAAACTTGGACCGAAAAATTATTAAGGAGTTTTTTGTAAAACCTTTATTCATTAGTAGGTAACTAGTAGGTAACTTAAGCAGTAGGTAACTTAAGTATGATCCAATGATCTGAACTCTATAATTAATATTTTTCACTTTAAGCTCTATATAAATAATAAAATATATAAATATTTTGAAGTTAATTTTTGTACAGGAACCTAGGTAATTACTATTTTAAGCTGAAAAATAACTCAAACATGTTAAATATATTCGTATGAGAAAATGATTTTGGTATACGTATGTATGAGAATTTCGAGGGTAACCCGGGCTCTTAAAACAGCTTATCGAAAGTATCCACATCCGAACATAGAACCTTCTCCTTTTTTGGAAGTCGGTTAACAAGTAAGAAATTTTAACCATTCTTAAAAAAGCCACTAATTAGACACTTGCATTCCTGAAAAAAGGGATTCTAAACCTTTTTTTAGTTAATTAAATAAACACATTCCACTAGGAGCATGGTTGTGCATCTCTCCGCCCACGCATGCGGTAAGTAATGCGTGCAGAGACTAATAAATTGGTCCGACTCAACCTGTACATCGACGTGCAAATATATTAAACCTTTATAGGCCGAGCGCTACAAGGGAGAGTTAAGATTAATTTCTTATTTGTAGATATTTAAAACTTGCAACGATATGTTGGCTGCAATTTCGTTGCACAACAGTCCGGTTATAGTGCTGAAAACGTATATTTTGCAGGAACAAAACTATCCCGAGGTTCAAAGTATCTTCATACCAAACTTCATTCAATCGGTTTAACTCTCAAAACTCAAGAGGTAATTGATAGACTTAATCACTTTTGTATTCATAATATAAGCATCGATAATAATCAATTACTAGCTATTTGACCGAGCTTTGCTCAATATTCGATAAAACACGAATAAAATGACATTTTCTAAAAATGATTCCTAGCTAGATCGATCTATCGCCCCCGAAACCCCCTATATACTAAATTTCATGAAAATCGTTGGAGCCGATTCCGAGATTATATATATATATATATATATATATATATATATATATATATATATATATCGGCGTGCGCGATTAACTTGTCTATTGGCAACTTATTTTGAGATAAGTTTTATAATGTATGTTATCTGTTGGAGCGGCCAGTACGTCCGGATGGGGTTTCGAGTGACGCTGTCTAGCTGACGATGGACTTTTGAGAGGTGATAACCATCACCTGCCAAATATCTAAAATTATTATGAATGTTGGAAGGAACGGTGTATGCTCCCAAACCCATCGGCTCCAATCTGACGATATCTGGTTAATCACGTTCAGTGTAGATGACTAATATACGCCCACAATCTTGGAGGGTGAATGCAATGTTATTCCATGGCCATTGAATCAGTTTCAATATACCGCTCGACGATCCGATATCAGAACTGGGATTACCCGGAACGGTATTTCTTAATGTTGGAGATAATGATTTAACGATTTTTGAAAGCAAATTTCAGAGTTGGTACATGAATGTAGAAAAAAAGGCGGACGGAGTCTTGTCATATACAAAACTGTGTCTTCACTTTTCTTCAGAGTCGGCCACGCACACATTCTTATGCCTGTCAAATGGTATTGACTAGCGCAAGAATGTGTGCGTGCGGACCGTGTACATACAGCCAGCTGGCCGACTCTGAACGACACAGTTTTGTGTATGGTGGGACTCCGTCCGCCTTTTTTTATACGTCCATGAGTTGGTAGATATCACAAAATGATAGAGTTGGTTTGTAAAATCAAATCCTAGTCAAAATCTATGCGAGATTAATAAGAGATCGATTGATAAGATATTTTGATATTTCCTGAATTTAACCCCGGATCTTTCGTAGAGTAGAGCGCGGGCTCAATATAATGCTATGTATTTGTAGAGACAGAAAAAGCCGCTAAGCAGTGCCTAATTATTGCAATGAGCAGGGCTTTAGCCTCATGGTTAACGTGAAATAGCTTTGCTGGTATAAAAACATGGGATCAATTGATGGATTTTTAAGCACGATTTAATTATGTTGAGATTCATGCTGCAACTATGCACAGATTGTTTAGAGGAAATGCTGACGTCGGAAAGTGCATCTTTATGTGCATTATGCTACGCGTTTCTTTGGTGTACTGGCGATCGTTATCTGTGGAACAGATTGTAATTGCAGTTGATCCATGAATGCAACTAAAATTTATTTACCCTAACATTCACGATTGAAATTGATATTAGAGTTCAGTTGCAGAAAAAATTATTGATGGCTTTAACTTATCATAGAAGGGCTTTTGGAAATACAATGTGAGTTTTTAAAGGATGTAAAGATCACGAATGGATCAAACGAGGCGATGATATTATGATTTTGGCAAAATGGGTTACAGACCTACGTGTTAATCGAATGTTCAGATAGGAATAGTTTTGATAGCGTTACTAAAATTCATACTGAGTTTTCAGGTACCAAAACCGTACAATATAGTGTGCTAAGGATGATGGAGTTGTGAGAAAGTCACTTCACGTTTGCTATTGGTGTAACGAAAGGATTACGTCTTGACAGAGTGGCCAAAACACAACTAAGGATGACCAGATTGAACGTCGGTTTGATATTTGTACTGTTTTATGAGCTACTGTGGACTTTTCTGCATCTAAGTTGGTGAGATGTTTTCATTCTGATTTAGTTTCAATGAAGGATTGGGAATTTTAGTGGCATCAGGCATGCGATATGACAAAGATTACGTTTTTGTGTTATTATAGATTCTTTCACCCTTTATCACACAGTGAATAGTGACGCAGTTAATTAAAATTGAGCTTTTTGATGTGTGTCTAATTGATATGTTTGAGGCATGCAATCGGAGTTTTGACATAACATTATTAGATTGAACATGATGATGTAACTCTGGTATAGTTTTACGTCAGGATGAGTCAGGAGTCAGGACGCACCGTAACGGCGTCAAACAGAAAAGCTTTATTATGTCGAGACTACAGATTTGTATTTTGTTTTCATCAAAGTTAACAAATGCCTGTGTAGCAAAGTTGGCTTTTGTGGCAAAGATGGCTTGTGTAGTAAAGTGGCCTATCATGAGGCAAAGGTGGCCTGAGTGGCAATGGTGGCCTATGTGGCAATGGTGGCCTGAGTGGCAATGGTGGCCTATGTGGCAATGTTGGCCTGAGTGGCAATGGTGGCCTATGTGGCAATGTGGGCCTGTGCGGCAATGTTGGCCTGTGTGGCATAGCCTGTGTGGCAAATGGACCCTGTGTAGAATAGCCTATGTGGCAACTGTAGCCTATGTAGCGAATGCAGCCTGAGTGGCACAAGACTTTTTGGTACGCGTTGACATTGGGTAATGTTGATGATATTCATGTTGAGTTGTTTATTACAGTTTATTTTGCAAAGTTTTATCATGACAGACAAGATGTTGTTGGATCTATGGTAATGTTATAAGAATCCAGTATGGTCAGTTTGGCCGAGCGTTGGTGGAGTAAAGGAGCATAAAGTGTACATTTTGTTGGTTTCTGACTTGGAGATAGGACACACGAGGACGTGTGATATGCAGGACGGCCGTATCGGCGTGCGCGATTAACTTGTCTATTAGCAACTTATTTTGAGATAAATTTTATAATGTATGTTATCTGTTGGAGCGGCCAGTACGTCCGGATGGGGTTTCGAGTGACGCTGTCTAACTGACGATGGACTTTTGAGAGGTGACAACCATCACCTGCCAAATATCTAAAATTATTATGAATGTAGGAAAGAACGGTGTATGCTCCCAAACCCATCGGCTCCAATCTGACGATATCTGGTTAATCGCGTTCAGTGTAGATGACTAATATACGCCCACAATCTTGGAGATCACTGGAATTGTATACAATTCCTAGGAATTGTTTACATTTCCTAGGACATTTATGTATTAAATCATTTTTTAAACAATATTTTATACATTTCCTGGATTTCATACATTTCCGGTAACATATATATATACAAGAATTGCTCGTTTAAAGATATGAGATTCTGTCTAGATAATAATTAAAAATAGATTGTGTCACATTTTAGGAGTATAATATAGTCCACTTTGCGACAGGAATAAGTACACCTACTTTAAAGTAATGAGCGGTAAAATGAGTTGCGCAAGCGCACACCATGGCTTGAATATTAAAAAAGTCTAGCGCAATTTGAGGAAAACTACATAATGATGTAATGGAAATTAACATAAGCCGACCGACGCGCGACGCGACATAGCAAATAATTTTTACTCGTTTGATTGAGAAGCATAATCCTTTTATTTGTACCTAATATTATCTGTGTAATGAAATCCATACTTCCATACTTCCATGCTAATATTATAAATGCGAAAGTGTGTCTGTCTGTCTGTCTGTCTGTTACCTCTTCACGCACAAACCGCTGAACGGATTTTGCTGAAATTTGGCATGGAGATACTTTGAGCCCCGGGAAAGGACATAGGATACTTTTTATCCCGAAAAAATGTACGGTTCCCGCGCGATAAACGGATTTTGCCGCAACGAAGTTGCGGGCGTCATCTAGTATGACAATAAACATTTTTGAAACTGCAATGCAATTACTAGTTGTTTACAATGAGTTTTTACAGAAAGTCAATAGCTCAATACATCTTTTAGAAACCTCAGCTTAAGTTTTTACAGGTAGACTGTGTGTTTATTGGTAGAGAAATACTTAGTAATTTATCATGAACCTATAATAACAATCATATTATTTTATTAAAATAACAATAACATTAATAATATTTACAGTTAACAATGATCTCCTGGCCTATATCCTTAACAGATTTATCAAACGCCTACGGCAACAACTTTGTAAAAATGATTTAGTTTGGAATGTTTTACACTGCACTTGTTTAAGTGGACACCTACGCGACGTGTCACCAACTTATAATGGTCAGTTTGACCCATGGGTTCATTTTTTTCGCATTTCTGCTACTTATTAATGTTTTGGCGCGTCGACATTGCTATGGGGCCGTGCAGCTGTCAATAAATTTTGGCAATTTGGCTATACGAATCTTGGATTTACATTTTTTTAAAATGAAATAAGGGGGCAAACGAGCAAACGGGTCACCTGATGAAAAGCAACTTCCGTCGCCCATGGACACTCGCAGCATAAAAAGAGCTGCAGGTGCATTGCCGGCCTTTTAAGAGGGAATAAGGTAATAGGGGAGGGTAGGGCAGGGAAGGGAATAGGGGAGGGTAGGGGATTGGGCCTCCGGTAAACTCACTCACTCGGCGAAACACAGCGCAAGCGCTGTTTCACGCCGGTTTTCTGTGAGAACGTGGTATTTCTCCGGTCGAGCCGGCCCATTCGTGCCGAAGCATGGCTCTCCCACGTATAAATTGTTGGATTTGAGTTTGTGAGGCTGTTTTTTTGTTTGAAATTCGACAGTGTGGTGGCGTTAGTTCTGATTTTAATTTTATTGAGGTGATCACACATTTATCAGCACGCGCGCACCGCATTTTAGAATTCGTTGTATATGTTACTGTAAAAGCTCGAACTTCGGTAAATCTTAACATTTAAGTGTAAATCTTAGGATTTACCGACACGAGTTGGTAAATTTAAGTATTTCTAAAAATACGACGATTTTTTTCGAACATTTACCATTACAATTCGATATATGCTGAGTTTTAATACTGTCAACTAGTAAATGTTAGTTTTAGGAATAAAACAATGAGTAATTCTTCTTCTCTGATGTAAGTAATTAATTAATAGGTAAGGTACCTAAAACAAAACATTTCACTTGTTACAACACGGAGTGCTATTATGGCACTTAGAATTACAAAGTACATAGTTAATCCTGTGCATTTTTGACGTGCATAAATTATTTTTCACAATGACGTCTTTTGAATCCTCGTCCTCGGAATATACGAAACCCTTCGTGCACGAGTCCGACTCGCACTTGGCCGGTTTTTTTTCAACATAAACCGTGCCATTAACGTATATCCTATATTTACGAACTATATGGTGGTAAAAGTTCGTATTGCAAACCTTTTCGGACATTTACCATTAGGAATTGGTAGATCTTAGGTTTTACTAGAAAATCTTAGGATTTACTGTAGTTCGAGCTTATACAGTAACATATACATGTGAAACCTCGCACATTCGTCCGCACCGTACGCGCCGCATTTCGTGTACTATGCGGTGCGTTCGAAAAGTGCGGCGCGTACGGTGCCGACTGCTGACAATTAATGTGCGATAAGCTTTGGCAATCCGTCTGCGTTTTCTTACGAATGATAAAAAAAAAAAACTAAATTAAATTTCACGGTTAACAGAAAATCGAAATTACTTCACTATTACAATTTTAGTAGATTTTGTAACTCTATCCACTTTAATTTAGATGGTAATTAATAAAAGATGTAAATTGGACACAGTATTGTAATGTAAAAATTATAGCAAGAAGTATTCTAAAATGAGCTCTATCTCCAAGAGTTACGAATATCCTGCATATCGTGCAATGTAAGAGAGCCTAAACAAGATGGTACTGTTCGATAAGAAATTGCTTAATTGTTAGTACAATAGTAATGTTTTAGCTAATGCCTGTATAGATTAAACCAAATAGCCTTTGTTGTTTTTAATTGAATCGTGTTACGACTCTACAAGTTATTAATCTCTGTTTCTATTTGAGTGACTTAGAATAATTTGTAGTTGTCTTTATGCATACTACTATCCATACTAATATTATAAATGCGAAAGTGTGTCTGTTACCTCTTCACGCTCGAACGCATGAACCGATTTTGCTGAAATTTGGCATGGATATACTTTGAGTCCCGAGAAAGGACATAGGATAGTTTTTATCCCGAAAAAATGTACGGTTCCCGCGTGAATTTTGGCGCAACGAAGTTGCGGGCGTCATCTAGTCTTCTATAAGATTCCTGGGTAGGATATGTGGGATCCACTAAAACCCCTGCGATGGACAGACTTCCGCACATAGAAGAGCAACGGGTACCCTATCGAACAACTTCCGCTGTTGTGTGTCCGTGAAAGTGTGTCTGTCTGCCTTAGACTTCTGCACGCTTAAGCTGGTAAACTGATTTAGATGAAATAAAGTGTGAAGATACTTTGAGTCCCGGATAAAAATGCAGTTTTCAAATAAAAATGTGCATTGGTCGTGCGATAAACGAAACTTGCGAAAATGTATAAATATTAAAAACCTATCTGCAAACTGCAAAGCTACAAAAATCATATATATTATAAGTCTATGACAAAAATAGACCCGTAGTTTTTGTTTAGTAAAATGGTGGGTCTTCGATCTATGTCAAGTTATTTATACGATTACAAAACAGAAACCAATAACGGATTCAAAAAAAATGATATTAGTATGACATCAGTGTTAGTGTTTACTATATATTATATTTACTTATATTTCATATGTAAAACATAATAAATATATTACATTGGCAATTTAAATATATTATTAATAAATTATTAGAAATAAATAAATATAATTTATACACAGTGTGGATGGATAGAAAAGAAAGAAGAATTTAGTAACTTACAATGAAATGGGAAACACATTCTACTAATTTAGGCATTTCCCGGTCTTTTGGTACGGAGAAACCAAGCTGCGTAAACCATTTCGTTAACCTTAATAGCGGACGAAATAATAACAATATATTGAACACATACAGTATAGCTTTTGTACATTTACTTAAAATAATTTTTCAGTTTTGTATTATCACATTATTATGGTTATTATAACCATAACTACGACTTTGAAATGCTTTAATATTATGTAGTATTGTTAAAATATTATAGAAGTACTAGCTGTCCCGACAAACGTTGCTTTGTCATAATATATTTGCCATACTATTTTATTGAAGTGACTAAATAAGTATGTCACCATGGCAACGTCGATCGCTATCCCGTCGCACAAACAATGGTCGCCGTCAGTCTCCGGTTGTAATAATTTACTATTATTTATTCAACAAATGCACTCATCAATATAAAAAGTAGATGTTGTCCGATTCTCAACCCTAGCCGATATGCTCGCTAAGATTCACGAAAATCGGTCGAGCCGTTTCAGAGGAGTTCAATTACGCACACCGTGACACGAGAATTTTATATATTAGATGGAAAAACATCAATATACAAAAACAAAGTTATTAATTATTATAATTATGTATAAAAAAGTTTTTTGTCATAGGTATTTAGTTTCAAAGACAACGCCTCCGTGGTCTAGTGGTATGGAGCGAGGCTCTTGACTCGGAGGTCGTGGGTTCGATTCCCGCGTTGGAAACATGTTATTTCCAAGTTTGGTTAGGACAATGCAGGCTGATCACCTGATTGTCGGATGGGCATGTAAAAAGTCGGTCCTGCGCCTGATCTCTCGCCAGTCGTGTCGGTCGTCACTTGGGTTACGAGAGTAAAGGAATAGAGAGTGCTCTTGTGTACTGCGCACACACTTGGGCACTATAAAATTACTCCTGCGTAACTGGCCTGGTTTCAACGAAACCGGCCACCGTCACCGAAATCGGTGTGGGAGTTATTATTATTATATTAGTTTGGTGTAGACAAACCGCCGTACTCGTGACATATTTTAACTATGATTAATCTTCAATTTAATGAAGAGTTTGACACACTGAGTGCGGCAGAAAGAGACGTCATACCCACGTCCCACGAGATAGGACGCTAGACAGTGGACTTTTAATAGCGGAAGAGTTGTGCGATTCTGGTGGAACTTTTGCATAGAAGTTTTGGGCAATATCTAGAGTTTTAGCTGCTGTAACTATCTGGATCAGAGGTACTCGACCTTTTTATGCGGACCACAAACACGTTTTGGTTTTTGGTGTCGCGGGCCGCAAACAAAATATTTAGGTATTTAAAAATGGAAAGTGGCTTAAATTCGCACGGGACACTGAGAAAGGCATGTGGCCCGTGGGCCACATGTTGAGTGTAGCTGGTGTAGATCCAAATTTTTGCCGGAGCGTTCCCTAACTTTGGTGGAAGTCCGGCCTCTTTTGAGGTAGACCGGCCAGTCGTGGAGCGAGTCCTGTGTTAGACAGATCCAGGACATCCCTCCGTATACGGCTGAAGGCAAACCGCAGGTGGTTTTAGTGGGTAACAGTCCCACATACCCCCGGGGTGCTTCAGCTAACTAAGATCCAAATTTTAAAAGAAAAGCATTACAAGCATTACTAGGTTGTTTTAGGTGAGTAATTTCGGCCAAGTGTAGCAAGTGATACAATATTAAAGCTTAAATGCGCGTCGTGTTGCACCATACAAGGCCGTAATATTTATATAATGTATTTTATATCGTAACTAATGCAATATGTTATATCAAGTGTATTGTATTATAATTTATAAGTAATGTATTGTATTAAAGTTGCTGTTATTGTAACAATAGCTGTTAAGAAGTTTATTTTGTGCGTTGAAACTAGTTGTTTGAGACAGCCAATATCGATCTAAAAATTTGAACAGTGTAGTTTTCAGACATTCATTGATTAATTTATTTACTATCGGAGTACTTATATTAAATTAATTATTCTTGTTGAATAGTCTGTAGTTAAATGGGAAATACTTTCTTTTTCATTATCTGTACCTCGATAGTTTTTTGCAGACTGTTTTAGTTATTTTTTGCAGAAGTTTTATTTATACCGTACTTAGTATAAAAAGAACTTCTCTGTTAACCGTACTTCTAATAGCAGTAGGCCACAGTAGGCGCACTGTCAGACTACACGTCGTTATCGTGAGCAGTGTCTTAATTTTGGCCAACCGAAGCGGCACTGCTTTCACTACTCTTACATAACAAAACAAACAATTACTGTAACATGTGGGTCAATTATTGGATTATAAAGTGTCAGCAATGCGGCCACTTGCCCGAATACGAATGTAATGGATATGCGGTAGCCGCATATATATATTGTGAGCTGTGAACTTGTGACTTAATTTTATTTTAACTGAAATAGAGTGGATTTAATAAAACCAAAATAAGATTGCTATTGACATTCAGACATAATATACTATAAGATTACTAGTTGATGTCCGCAACTCCGTTGCGCCAAAACTTGTTTATCGCGCGGGAACCGTACATTTTTCTGGGATAAAAAGTATCCTATGTCCTTCCCCGGGACTCAAAGTATCTCCATACCAAATTTCAGCAAAATCGGTTTGGTGGTTTGGGCGTGAAGAGGTGACAGACAGACAGACAGACAGACAGACAGAAAGACAGACAGACACACTTCCGCATTTATAATATTAGTATGGATGCCCGATTGCCAGTAACAATCTTATTTATTAAAAATTAACATACGAATTAAATAAATAATTATTTGTTTTAATCTTAAAAAACATAAGTTTTCTAATCCTTTCTACTATATTTGTGATATGGTATAAATCGCGAAGATAGACACAAAAGTTTAGGAATTTTTTGCCGTTTAATATGAAATTTTGTAACTCGCCTTGTGGTTTAGAGGGATTTATCTGTTAATGTTAAGTCAAAGTATGCGGTAAAGCCAAATAAATATTTCGTACATTTCACATCTCTTGTTTCGAGTATTATACAACGGTGCATGGATGCGCCCGCCGCGCCGTGGCGAAATTTTAATATGCAGCAAATCACATTTACTTACGCGACCCTTTTGAGGATTTTAGGTCAAAAGCCTTACGTCGTTTGAATTATTATATTTTAAAGAATTAAGGTTTGCTGTTGAGAAATTTTAACTAAAAATTTAAGATTTTATCTCATACAAAATATTGTAACAAACAAAAAACTGTGTCGGATTTGTTAGTAAGGTTTTACTGTCTAAATTAACTACACGGTTATACTTGAAAGTTTGAAAGCTGGAAAAGTTATGATAATTATTAATTATTCAAATGGTAATAATAAAAAAGTTAGGTTAGGTTAGGTTTGCCTATTTCAAAATAATATTTTTACGGCTTTGTTTCAGCAGCCATGCGAATAAGAAATCAAGTTAGGGTATCTTTTTAAATGTTCAAAATTGGAACGGGCAGCTTGACTCCGCTAACGGCAAGTCTGTCAATTCAACGTGTAGTTACGTAACAAACATATTCAGTTTTGAATGGCGTACTTATAAATGCATCGCATTGTATTATTTACCTCACGTTGCAATATGAACTGGCCCTTGGATTATGCCATAGCATTGCATACAGAGGCTTATCAGATTACTGGTAAATCAAACAAAATTGCGCTCTGATAAACGACAAGACAAAACCGCTAGTGTACAATCAATAGAGTACATAACAATGAAGAATGAAGATGTTTTGGTTATCTATAACGACTTAACGAGTATGTATATTTGCCTATTGTGCCGTATAGATAAATCAGATAACAATACCACAATAATTATACATTTAAATCTCTATTGGTGTATAGTTCTAATTTATTGGGTATATTGTATTTGTTTAGTAGACCTAAACAATGGAGATTTGTTGTCTTATTCAAGAAGTAGGCATATGATAGTAGGTGGTTTTTAAATATTACAGGATGCAACAAAACTAAGTGATAATAGTTTAGAGTGAGTATATGTTACTTAGAAAGTTCACTGTGAAAGAAGCAGCGCTGAAAGAGTATTTTTTTTGGGATTTGTTTGGGCAAGCGCCCCAGCTTCACGAGTTTTCCCATAAGAAAGTGAAAAAATTTGCTCTTGCAGCGTTACTAATTTTACAGTGAACTCTATACACGGGACTTATGCACCCTAAAGTATTATCACTTAGTTTTGTTACATTCTGTATATTATTTATAAAATAGTACATGATATCTATGATATAATAAATCAATAACATTGTCCTTTGACCACGAATAAGTCAGCAGAGGAAACTAAAACTCGCATCTTAACTTAATTGGCTAATTTGATCTTATAAGTTAAAATAAGGTTTAAAGGTTTAGAAATTTAAGACCAAATTGCTGTGGAAATAATTTCATGGACGGTAAGCACTTTTTAAGCTATTGCATAGCTTATATCGCTGGCTTGGAGCGCGGCGACCGAATTAAAAAATTCCATGATGACAAAACCAAAGGGTTAATTCAGACCGCAACGCGACGCGTAGATGAATTTTTAAAGTACTAAATTGACAGATTTCAATTGCATGAGACGTCTTATAAATCTGTCAAATCCATACAAAATTAGAAATGTATCTACGCGTTGTGTTGTGGTTGGAATTAACCCTTATGCCCGGGACACACGAGGCTAGTTTTTCAAGCTAGGATAGCAAGCTATTGTTAGTAAGCTAGCAAGCTAGTGCTTCTGGCTTCGTGTGGACAAAACTATCTTCATTTATAGCATGCTCCAAGCTAGGTCAGCAAGCCAGGACAGTTTGGTAAAAAGCTTGGTAACAATCTGTGAGCTATTAGTATAATTTCGGCTATTCAAAATTGTGCTCTATTTCCTACGTGTCAAGGAAATAGAGCACAATTTGCTTGTGCTTTGTTCGAAGATTTTACTGGATTTCACGAATGTATACAGTAGCGTTTTGTATTGCGAATAGTTTATTTTACTCATTATAAATATTTTTAGACAATCATTTGAAAGAAATACATCTAAATAACTTTAGGTTACACTCGAAAAAGTTTGTTTCTATTTATAGAGATTCGGAAGCGAGGGTTAAGGGGTTAAGGATAGTTGAACGCGACAACGTCATACGTTGTCACGTTCAACTATCGTCAGTAAACCGACTTTACAGACAACCGATTTTTTTTTAATTTTAATATTTGTTGCGGTATAGGGACCGTGCAGAGCGATGACACTGCCACTAGTGACGAATAGCCGAAACTTATGCGAAAATTTTATTGTCAAGCCCAAGTCAAGCTACGGAAAATTATAAGATTTCTTGAGAAATTTGAGTATTTTCAAGAATTGAAATGCATTGTTATATTCCCGGATGTTCAAGAAAAATAAAGGCAAATCGAACGATGTAAAATTTTACTATTTTCCTGGCAAAAGTATTCAAATGCTATGGCTTATTGAAAAACGAAAGAAATGGATAAAAGTTGGTTAAAATAATAAAGCATACATAATAAAACTCTTTGAATACATAAGTATTCAAAGAGTTTCATGAATGATAAGTGTAGACTCGTAAAAACACTAAATTTTGTAGATTATAACCGTAAATTCATTTTTGGTGAACCCAATATGATCCTAACCTATAAACGTAGCTTCTTTCAGTAAACATCCAAACTGGCTTCCATCTAAATTGATATGCCAATTACACAAAAATTTGCATCAAAAGTAAGGATAATTTGGAGAAGTCCTGCCAGGAATTCAATACTGAGGATAGTATTGAACTTTAACCATCTTGTCAAAGTGTTGGTTCTCAAAAGGATGATTCTTCAAGTAAAAAAAGATTAATAGTGCAGTCTTTGTGTGTTATTTAAAGAATACTTATATGGTGTTTGCACTGAATATAAGGTCCAGACTGAAATTAGTTAAAATATTGTTTGTCACTACTAGCGACAGACAAAAGTTGTGAAGATGGTATCGAGCGAATCGCAGAAGGTTGATGAAATAAAAGCATTTATTTTAGTGAACTTGTTTTATTTTATTAATCTACAAGCATTTTCAGTAATTATTATAAGTATTTTTGCATCTTCATTATTTTATTGCAATATTTACCCACCTATCAAGTTTTTACTTTCTATGCTGATGGATGCTACTAATTACTTTTTCAGATATTTTCTTAGATAACTAGATAAGCTTTATACATTTTTATTCACACTTTCGTTCTTTGTTTACTGTTAGAAACTCATCCATACTCAATATTATAAATTCGAAAGTGTGTCTGTCTGTTAGCACGCCCAAACCGCTGAACCAATTTTGCTGAAATTTGGTATGGATTTACTTTGAACCCCGGGAATGGACATAATATACTTTTTATCCCGGGAAAATGTACGGTTCTCGCGCGATAAATGATTTTTGGCGCAACGGAGTTGCGGGCGTCATCTAGTTTTTTACTTTAATCCTTCGATCGCGGATTCTTGGAAATCTGTTGTTGTTCTCGCGGCCGCATGTGGCCTTTTGGGAGTGTAAGTATTAAATCATTTTATAGTCTAAAACATTAAAAAAATCACTTATAAACTAGCCGGGGTCAAAGAATGCGAAGCCAAAGTCACTCACAAGTTACTTCTTTTACTCGCATCGTGTCGCTGCTGTCGAATTACGACGCCCTCTATAGTTTCTGCACGGGCCCTATGTACATATGTCGGGATAGACAGTGATTTTTAGATAAAATTAATAACATTGTATTTTTTATATTGTTATTGATTATAACAAAAATATCTTAATACATATTTAAAATTATTATAATATGCTCGAACAATACAAACTTGTACTTAGATATCGCTCACAGAAAGAAATAGTTGTCGACCTTCAATACATTTCTTACTGGCCGACGCAAACGCCCTCTGGTATTGCGAAATTTTATAACGCACTAATATTTTCAATGTCCTTTACTTTATACAAAAGAATCATTTATGTGATTATTAGAAAAAAAATAGAAAAAAACTTTATAGAATTTACTTTGCAGTGTCGCTCTTGCGGTTAACTCGAATCTAATTATTTTCAAGTTTAAATGCGATAAACCGTTTAGCACTAGATTCTAGAACAATGCAAAGAGCATGAAAGAATAATGTATATACAGGTACTAAAAAAATATAACATCCTTTCTGCCGTACTTGTGTAGTAACACAACTCACAAGTTACATACAAATCGAATTAGCGATATAAAAGACATCAACGAGTCCGAGTTTTTCGTAGAGGTGCTACGAAGTTTTTGCTCCAGTTGCATCATGCATGATAATAATATAATATTGATCTATACTAATTTTTAAATTCAAAAGAGTGTTTGTTGCCTCTTCATGTACTGCTGAATCGATTTGAATTACATTTGGTATGGATATAAGAGTCATATTATGACTCCCGAACATAATGTGACAAATCCAAGCGAAATATTGTGTATTCACATAAACGCACACTTAGTTTGCAGTTTTAGAAATAAATAAAAATAAATGAGCTGAACATTTATTTACCTTATGGCAAGTGATTAACGATGCACCTAAAAGGGCATTCTTACCTAAATTTTAATTGTCGTGGGTTTTTAGATAAGCTTAAACATTTATGTTTTATGCAGAAACTTATTGGGGTATTTAAAATACTTTATGGATGTTTACAGCTTAATTAATTTATTGCTTGCTTGTTTATCTCCAAATTCCAATGTTTTTGCGTATGAGCTTTTATCCTTAGAGGTGTTTTAAACATTTTATTTTATATTTTTATAACATTGTATATTGTTAATTTATTGTAGCCTTTTAGTATTTAGTTCCAAAAGATTTAGAATTTATGATTGTGTATAATTAGTAAAATGTATCAACGAAATATTTTTTCCAGAAAAGACACGAAAGCGAGAACTTCTCTTTCATGTGTACAGTAGACAAATCTCTAAGGTCCTAAAACCCCTCGTTTATCCCTGACATTCAGCCCCACCACCGATGGTGACGGTAGCGGTGGTAGCGGCGATGGTGGTGGTGCCGTCAGTCTCCCGCGCTCGACTCCCGCGCGCAGCCGCGACATGTGGTGAAGTGTTGTGTAGTGTAGTGCATCATGAAGTCCACCGCAACGCTATTGCTGGTTATCATTGCAGGTAATTGCGTTTGTTGCAAAAAATTATAGCCGTTGCAAAAAAAATTGCAAGCGTTGCAAAAATTTTTTAGGTTTTTGTTAGTGCGGTATTTTTTTAATGGAACAGAAGTGAAAAATTAGTAACGTGATATTATGGTTTATTAAAATGATACAATATTTAATATAATGCTGTAGTAGGTTGTATTCAAATAAAAGATTTATGCTATGAATGCATCAATGCGCATATCTTGTTGTGTTGTGTAAACAAAATAATAATAATAATAAAAGATTACAAAAATGTAACGCACTGATTGAAACTGTTGCAAGAAAAATATTGAATAATAAATATTTCGATTTTGTAAACATTTAAAATTTAAATGACTTACGAATATGCATTCGGGCTAAATTAGCATTCGTTACGAAAAAAACTAAGATTTCGATTAAAGCTTTCGCTTGAACTTTCCAAACAAATCTTTGATTTGAACCACTTGCTATGCGTTAGTAGTTCCGTCGTATTTACTTTCAATTTCGATAAAAACGCCACATTGTTAGTATGGGAACAGCGTTCTTGGGCAACGAGTTTAAAGTATTAGGAAATTCACCAGCTAATTGTAGTGTTGCGAGTAATTGTGATAGTTGCATAATCGAGTAGTTTTGATACTTGCATGCTGCCGTGGCTATAACTCGAGCGGAACAGGCTCTGTCGTTTTTTCGAAGCGACCTGTTATAATTATTATTTTAGGCGCAATTAATTTCGCGTTTTATGACATACGTAATATTTGAAAGGTAATTTGATAATAATGTTATAAATAGTATAATAATGTTTTTTACCGGGTTTCCGGTTTAATACTGTAAAATTATATTATTAACATTATATTTGCTGTTTTTAGAAAGGTCTATATACATTAACGCCCAATATAATAAAGATAGACTTTTTATTAATATACTTACTCTTAAAATTTATAATTATCTAAATAGTAATTGAAAACATAGAAAATTACTAGCCTTATTTTATAAAAAGTGACATGAAAGCACTCATACAAACAATAAGAATTATAAATTAAACACAATACAGACATAATAAAAACAACAATAGAAATTAGAAACATTACTTGTAAGTTATAAATACAATTATAACAACGTTACATGTGTTTGTATAATATATTGGCACTATATTAATATACTAGCTAAAAGCCGAGATTTGTGAGGGCTCGCGTCGTTACACCTGGACTGACTGATGATAACACATCTACATGTCATGTAAATAGAAATTACTATGCTAAAGCACAAATCAATAGGCGTGATAGTTTTTCCGTAAAGTGTTCTATAAAACGTTCAGGTTACTATACTAACTATACTAACTAACTATATTATGATGAATACTTTTTAAACTATTATAGACATGTTATTTTTTGGCTTAATTAAACAATCTTTCTTAGGGCACTGCTCACAATCGGAAAAGTTTGTTAGCATTTAATAACTTACTTTATACTTACCTTAAAAGAAATAATAATAATAGCTCCCACACCGCTTTTGGTGACGGTGGCCGGTTTCATTGAAACCAAGCCAGCTACGCAGGAGTAATTTTATAGTGCCCAAGTGTGTGCGCAGTATACAAAAGCACTCTCTATTCCTTTACTCTCATAACCCAGTGGGACGGCAGACCGACACGACTGGCGAGAGATCAGGCGCAGGACCGACTTTTTACATGCCCATCCGACGCATGGATCATCTTACTTGTCAGACAATCAGATGATCAGCCTGCATTGTCCTAACCAAACTTGGAAATACTCGTAACATGTTTAAGACGCGGGAATCGAACCCACAACCTCCGAGTCAAGAGGCATCGGAGGCATCAAAAGAGATAATATTGAATTGCTAAACGATATAATATTAATTTATTAATTGACAGCGGCTGAAAGTATTTTCATGAGTATGTATGGCGTTACCTGTACAATGTACATATTCCTGCAATACAAAATATTATTCTTTCACATCGCATATTTTTGAGCTAAAAAAGTATTTTCTTTCTTTCCGAGCAAACCTCGGGCCCAGGTAGGATTCCTAAAATCAGTAATATAAATGAATCACAGCGTTTGGGTCATTGCATTGAATAATTTTGTAATAAATTACTACGAAATTACAATTCGTATAGTAATAATATTATTGAAACGCCAAAGGTCCTTCACCCACTTTTAGAGCTAAGAGTGATCTTATTTGTGTATGTCTACGAATAAATGTATTTGTTTTTTCCAAGGTTTTTTCATTTAAAAGTTTTTTGTATATTTAGTCTTGTGTACATACAAGGTGTAACAAAAAAAGTAATACTACTTTAGGGTGTGTACGAGTCCCCTGTATAGAGTTAACTGTAAAAGTGGCATCGCTGAAAGTGTAACTTTTTTCAAAACTTTTGTACTTATAGGAAAATTTATGATGCTGGGCGCTGCCTATAAATATCACAAAAATGCCTTTTCAGCGCTGCTACAATCACAGTAAACTGTATGTAAAGGGACACATACACCGTACACCCCTAAAAGTAATTACCACGTAGTTTTATCACACCTTGTATAAAGGAACATATACCACACCATCAAGTATTTATCACTTTGTGTTGTTACGCCCTTTATTTATTCTTAAGCACTATTTTTCCACAAGGGTCAATTTACATTGCAACGTCGGGTTCCGATTTTTAGATGAGCAATTAAGTTTTGGAAGAGGCAATCCGACACCGGCATCGGCAAGTTTGTCAATACAATGTATATCTTCTTGTGTAGTAAATAAAGTTCAGCTTCAAATGGGCAATTTAAATATGCATCGTATCGCATCATCTCGTTACGTTGAAAATTGAAATGTGATCTGACCCTAATGGTCAACCTCTGAAACGAGACACAAAGATTATTGTTCACAATTTGAATTTTAAATTTATTCCATCTATAATAATTCATTTTCGCCCAAAACAATAACTAGTATTTCGCAACAAGTCGTGCCGTTATTTACAAACCTCGACAATATCTGTAACACATTTTCAACAAAATCGACAAAGCCTATACAAATTGTCCACGGTTTTGTTATGCAAACTATTTTCTAGTTCACACAAAAAGGGATCGTGCTTGCGGTTTTGTTAACAAATTATTGTTGAAATTTACTATTAAATTGATTAATGTACTGAAAGTGGAGTGTGTTCATTTGTTTAAGCTTTGAAGTGAAGAAATATTGTTTTGAATGTATTCAAATCGTAAATTATTCGTGTATATTATTGAACTACTAGGGCCGCGCTTCACCGGAATGGCAGCGGCGAGGCGAGCGTCATATGATTTTAAACTTTATGTTCATTACTGTAATACATAGTATCGCTTGAGAAGTCTACAGCCGCCCGTAGCCACTAGTGGCCGCTCGTGGCCGCTGGCGGCCGCCGGCGGTGGCGATTTCTTAAGCGATACTATGTATTACAACAATGAAGATAAAGTTTAAAATCATATGACACTGAAAGTGCTCGCCTCGCCGCTGCCATCCCGGTGTGTCGCGGCCCCTAGTGTTCAAGTGTTCACATACAGAGACATACAGACTTTCGGATTTACAATAGTTGTATGAATTACTAATTAAATTAAATGCAAAGATTGTTAGTTTTCCCTTGTTCTTTCACGAAACTCTGTCTGAAGGAATTGAAATGAAAAAATCTAGAATGAATCTAAATCTATATAAATTGTATCTTTAAAAATGTAAGGCTCTAAACTCCAAACGGCAAATAGTAGCAAAATATTGTCGTACGAAATTTTATGCCAACGTTATTTTACATATAGTACAGTTATAAAAAATATTTTAATATTTTCTTTTTGGCTTGATCGATGACACCAAATCCCTGACCAAGAAGTCTTTGTCCCTGACACGTAAGACATTTTTTGTTATTCGTAGGAGTATGTACAAAATGTACGTATGTACAAAAGGCAAATAACAGTCAACAAAAAAACAGTTACAGCAAAATCGCAACCTGAATAAACATTAATCATTACTTTGGGTTTAAGCGAACATGGCTTTGGTTTTCGTCGTAAAAACCAATGCATTCTTACTTAAATAACATAATGACATCATAATATACAAGCGCAACTTATGTAGAGATTATAATCACATAATTATGTTCTAAAAGTTGGTTGTCTTGATACTCATTTTGGTTGTTTTAGGTGAATATTTTTTGAGGAAAATTTTGTGTGACTCATAGTAAGTGTTAGTTTTAACAATTTACTTTATATACCTACTTATTAAGAGAAATGAAAATTGTCTGCACAGACATAGATACCGCATGTCGCTCCATTTGTATGAAAACGAGCGTGTCACTCTTTTCCTACCTACAGCTGTGACGTACCGATGATAAGAAATGTGTCCATTATCTTGGCCATCTTTTCTATTTGAATTTCTACAGCTCAATACGGCACTTTTAGGTATTTAGGCATTTTTAAAATTCCGATTGACGTCCGATTCCGATAGCAGACTAAAAACAGACTTTCGAAAGACGATCATTGCTCGTCGTTTGGGAACGCGATATGGCACGCGAAGTACATACACATGCGGTGTCTATCTTGATCTATGTCTGTGGTTGTCTTTTTATCCATACTTCCATACTAATATTATAAATGCGAAAGTGTGTCTGTCTGTCTGTCTGTTACCTCTACACGCTCGAACCACTGAACCGATTTTGCTGAAATTTGGCATGGAGATACTTTGAGTCCCGAGAAAGGACATAGGATAGTTTTTATCCCGGAAAAATGTACGGTTCCCGCGCGATAAACGAATTTTGGTGCAACGGAGTTGCGGGCGTCATCTAGTTTGATGTAAGATCGATTGATAATGGGGCGCTTTTAATGAAATCAGACAAAAATTATAGTGTTTTGCTCTATATAATATTGTTAAACACGTTCTTTATATTTCTACTTTATGTTGTGGCAAAATTTACAAATTGCGCGATTATTATCAAGTTTATAACTCTCATACTTAAAGTTATACCTAAGTGTGATAATGAAACTCTCAACACTTTGTATGAATCTTAATATCAGAGAGTTGCTGTCATGGAAAAAGTTGCTAATCATCCATTACATAATTAGTATTTCAGCGTTGCAGCGATCATCCATCCTTTTTTAAATAATCCGTCACAGTTTATTATAAAAGGATGGATAGAACCGGTGGTACGCATCATGTAGACTTTCAGAAAATATTTGCAATATTAAAATTATTCTGAATAAAAAAAAATCAGTTTTTGAATTTTTGAGAAGTACAGTAATTGAATAGTGTTATGATAGATATTTAACTGAATATACGTTATAGTTTCATCCTTGAAAAAAGCTACGTGTTTCAATCTCGCATTCAACCTCCAAGATAATTTAGTTTCTTGCGAATTAGAACTAGAATCACGCTTGTATACGTGAGTCCATGATCTCCATGGCACACAAACACGAGGACTCTTGCCCAATACATTAGCTATTCCGTACGTGTATACTGTATACTGTATACTGTATACCAACAAAAGAGGATTCCCACAAAAATGTCGCAATGGCTTATTGGCCACCCTGCTTAGTTTTGAAATGGTAACGGTTTTGCAAATTGCACAATGCAATTAGCATGTCAAAGAAACTAAACAATAAACATGTACATATAATAGATGTACACAATGTCATGTCATCAAGACGATTATAGGGGTCAGGTCACACCGAAACGAGATATAACGAGATGCGAAAGGTTTATGAATTGATTATGCATATAATGTTATTACACAATTTAATAAAAAAAAAGTTTCGTTTCAGTGTGAAGTAGCCCTATGGTACATTTGAAGCTTAATATATGATGATCTAGTGTTTAGAATCTATCAGAGAAACAAATATACGCTCAAAAAACAAAAACATCGTGACACAGTACGGTAAAAAATTGATCTTTGTAGCTTAAATAATCATTTGTTTATAAACTTCATAATATTATAATACTTCTTGAGTTAAAAAAAAATGGCAAAAATGAATACCTTATTTAATTTTTCATACGTCGAGGTTCATTTATATAAGTGTTACGTGCAGGTGTTGTAATCGATGCAATTTATTATTACATGTTATAATTACATTTGATTTAAGGCTCTATTATGTTTGACGGGCATTCAGGCTTTAGTACGAAAGACATTTTGAATCCTTAAGTTAAAAAAATCATAAAAAGTAATATAGTAGTAGCATATCCATACTAATATTATGTAAATGTCTGTCTGTCTATAGCCTCTTGACAGTAGTTAGCTGGCTCACTGCCTCAGTGTAGGGAAAAATGGGTTTTTCGATGAACTTTCGCCTAAAAAAAATAAAAAATTTTTGGTGTCAAAATAGGGGTTTTCAACTATGCCCGATCGATATATGCGATCCGTTTCTGCGTATTTCCACTAGTTCCAAAGTTAGCTTTTGTGTTTAACCCTCATTATCTAATATCTCCACGCTCCATTGTTCCTTAATAATTACAATGGCTACTTATTGCATTGTTATGCTCGCCTCGGTGTCGGTTCTGACTATCGGCTTATCGCTTACGTCACCTCACTTTCTTATAGGAGATTTATACTCGCGTCTCGTGGATCGGCTCGCGGCTCGCGTCCCTCCTTTGAATACCGCTCCCGATGGGAGCCCTACAAGCCGCGAACCACGCCGCGAGACGAGTCGCAAGCTCGAGTTTACACACAGCTCGTGGGGAGTCTCGCGGCGGCTCAATCATGTATTACAAGATCTTAGATAAATAAAACTTGGCAAATTTTTCATTACGTATATTTTATTTCATTAAAACATGTATTGCGCGTGCGAGTATAAATCATGTACTTATTACAAGATTTTAAATAAATATGAATGATAATTAACTAACTAATGAATTATTGCAAATTAAAAGTCATAATTAATTATGTAGGTCACCCGATCATTCGATGGACTTCGTAAACACACGACGACGCGGTGCGCAAACTGAGTCTTTTAGATTTTAAATAAATATGAATGATAATTAACTAATGAATTATTGCAAATTAAAAGTACCTACCTAATAATTAATTATGAAGGTCACCCGATCATTCGATGGACTTCGTAAACACACGACGACGCGGTGCGCAAACTGAGTCTTTTAGATCCCGGGTTACCCTCGAAATTCTCATACATACGTAATACCAAAATCATTTTCTCATACGAAAATATTTAACATGTTTGAGTTATTTTTCAGCTTAAAATAGTAATTACCTAGGTTCCTGTACAAAAATTGATTTCAAAATATTTAAACACAAAAAAAAAATATTTTGTGTATATTTTTTTTTTACTAAATTTACTACTAAATATTTAAACACTAAAAAATAGAGTAAAAAACTAAAAAATATGTACATAAATATTAAATTTACTACAAAATATTTCAACTCAAAAAAATATTTTTTAGTATTTAAATATTTTATAGTAAATTTACTATTTATTTATATATTGTTTAGTGTTTTACTCTATTTTTTAGTGTTTAAATATTTAGTAGTAAATTTAGTAAAAAAAATTAGGATTTTTTAGGAAACGTTTATGATATTACGACTTTCCACTGACGAGAAAAAAAAAAACGCTTGATAATATTCTTGAGGCAAGTACTCAAAAGATTTATCATAGGATTAGTAAATAACGCAGCATTTAATCATTAGTAAGAATCTTTTCAATTTTGAAAATTATGGTAGGTATGAATTATTCATATTGTTTATACATAGATGGACAACACGTACCTTCAAAAACTACAACCATCCTTCAATGGTATCTAACATGTTCACTTCAGTCTCTTATACATTATTTTCCGGCACAAATGGGATATCAATTGATACTAGTCTCTCTCAAACGAATAACTGTATAGTATTTGCAGAGTTTGATAATGTTATGGAAAACTAGATAAAACCGTAATGTAACTGTGGACTATAGAAGCTAAGAAAAGTCACATGTATGATATATATTTGAGTTATAATGTTTAACGTGTGTATGTGTGAGTGTTTACCTAATAGTGTGTAGATATTATGAAATAAAATATTGTACCAAAGTTATGTTTCTTTTATTTATTCATTCATTATTTCATATGTAATACCCCTCTATAGATATGTGACATATTATTATTATACAAGATTCATATACCAGTTTGGTTCTGTGATAATACAGTATGAACACAATAGAGATACGTAATTATTTGAGAAGAATTTGTGAAGGTTTAGACTTTAGAAGATAATATTATTGTATACACTGCGAATAGTCTGCCTATATAACATAATATGTTCAAACATTTATTAGTCACTTGGATACTGATAACACATGGACCCCACAGGATAGCCATGCACATCAATGAAAATGACATTTGTCAATACTTTGATTCCTGCAGGCGCTTTTCGATTTCGATTCGATAAAAATGATATTATGAAATAAAATTTTGTACCGAAATTGTGTTTTAATTTGCAATAATTCATTAGTTAATTATCATTCATATTTGCTTAAAATCTAAAAGACTCAGTTTGTGCACCGCGTCGTCGTGTGTTTACGAAGTCCATCGAATGATCGGGTGACCTACATAATTAATTATTAGGTAGGTACTTTTAATTTGCAATAAGTAATTCATTAGTTAATTATCATTCATATTTATTTAAAATCTAAAAGACTCAGTTTGCGCACCGCGTCGTCGTGTGTTTACGAAGTCCATCGAATAATCGGGTGACCTACATAATTAATTATTAGGTAGGTACTTTTAAATTGCAATAATTCATTAGTTAATTATCATTCATATTTATTTAAAATCTAAAAGACTCAGTTTGCGCACCGCGTCGTCGTGTGTTTACGAAGTCCATCGAATGATCGGGTGACCTACATAATTAATTATGACTTTTAATTTGCAATAATTCATTAGTTAGTTAATTATCATTCATATTTATTTAAAATCTTGTAATAAGTACATGATTTATACTCGCACGCGCAATACATGTTTTAATGTAATATTGTGCCGCCGCGAGACTTCCCACGAGCCGTGTGTAAACTCGAGCTTGCGACTCGTCTCGCGGCGTGGTTCGCGGCTTGTAGGGCTCCCATCGGGAGCGGTATTCAAAAGAGCTCGAGAGGGACGCGAGCCGCGAGCCGATCCACGAGACGCGAGTATAAATCTCCTATAAGAAAGTGAGGTGACATAAGCGATAAGCCGATAGTCAGAACAATAGGACACCGAGGCGAGCATAACAATGCAATAAGTAGCCATTGTAATTATTAAGGAACAATGGAGCGTGGAGATAGTAGATAATGAGGGTTAAACACAAAAGCTAACTTTGAAACTAATGCAAATACGCAGAAACGGATCGCATATATCAATCGGGCATAGTTGAAAACCCCTATTTATATAGTATAAAACACCAAACTTTTTTTTTTAGGCGAAAGTTCATCGAAAAACCCATTTTTCCCTACACTGAGGCAGTGAGCCAGAACCGGCGAATCCCTAACTACTCTTGACGCCCAAACCGCTGAACCGATTTTGCTGGGTGTGGATTTTTGGAAAGGATATAGGAGAATTTTTATCCCGGAAAAATGTATTTTGGCGAATTTTGGTGAAACAGAGTTGCGGGCATCATCAGCTAGTATCAAATAAGATTTTGATAGGAAGGATAGGTCGGAAGTACACGTTGAGCGGAGAATGATCCATACCTGAGATGTTTTTTTTTTTACTTTCAGTCGACAAGAACATTTTGACTTGGCGTCTACAAATACTCCCAGAATATCTGCAGTTTATTTTATCATGCTCCTATATTATATTAGAGGTGCTTAGCTCAGTCTCAAATGGTATAGTCAATTCGTCACATGTTTATGTGTGGTGTATGCCATGACCCCACACCTACGTACTGTATCAATTATAAGCACACGGTAATTAATATCGAGAAACTCATTAAAATGACTCGCATTAGACCTTCTCGTTTTAAGTTAGAACTAATTATTCACATTTCAAAAATAATATATTCTCTTCGTAGCAGAAATAAGTCTGTTGCCAAAGATAATACTTAGCTCAAGTGTAGTTCAAACATAATCCGCAAACAATCTCAATAATTAAAAATGTTTGTAATAGGATAATATTACTTCAATGTTTTCACGCTAGAGGCAGCACCAGCATAGACAGTAAACAAAAAGTTCTGTTTGACCTTCGACAATGTTTCTGTCAGATATTCTAATTATGACGTGTTCAATCACGTGGTTTTGGTCAGATTATTTACTGTATGTGCCATAGATAAAGTAATAAAGTATAGATGTAATCTTAGCCCGTCATCGCGTGGCCATTTTGTGCTTATTTTCATACAAGTAGTGTGTTTATTTTCGTGAATATTTCTATTTGTCGATCATTTCGAAGCACATTATAATACAGAAAAAAAAGTCATTTAGTTCATGATATCGATAAACTATAGTTCAAGTAATGAGAGTCCGTAAACACACGTAAAAAGCTATGCAATTTTTGTAGACAAATTATTAATTGATGTGACATTTTTAGCACTAATGCCATATATAGCACGAATAAGGGATTATTAAATTTATAAATACTCTTTTTAGCTTACAAAAACAGTGATTGAAAAGCCCAAAAAACGTTGTTCAAAACTTACGTATTTAATGTTAAATCCACGGCATTCTTTGGCCATTCTTATGGTTAATTATTTAGCGGAACCACAAAACTCAACAATATCTAGCACAAAATGTTCACTAAAAACCTTTATTAACACTTTTATTACATGAAATATGCAGACCGACTCCTTTGTTATGTCCTAGTAAGTAGGACATAACATTACACGCTTTTTACGCTTATACACCGATGTAAGGCTCTCTCTTAATCTCAATGGTATGTGCTAGTTGTAGCGCCCTCTGCTGTGACCTTTGCGTTATATTCCCTATTGCCAATTTTCATCCCAAAACTAAGCTGATTGAAATTAAAAAAAAAAACCCAATAAAACACCATTTTGATGATTCTACTGTCACGAATAAAATGGCTCCAATAATACCTTGTGTATATGAGAGTTATTATTGGAGCCATTATTGGAGGTATTATTGGAGATTTATATTTTTATAGAGCGTGCCAAAGAAATACCTACATTTCAACTTAATGAAATAATAATCGCGCACAAAGGGTTCCGTACCGTTATAGAGCAAAATTAGGCCAAAAATTGTGTTTTTTGTATGGGAGCCCCCTTAATTTTTTATTTTATTTTAATATTATTATTAAATATTAAAGTACACATATAACTAAGGATTTTGTGAAAAAGTCAAGTACCTACGTGTTGCCATTATTGATATAGAGCAAAAAAGGCCAAAAAAAATCACGTTTGTTGCATGGGAGCCCCCCTTAAATATTAATTTTATTTTGTTTTTAGTATTTGTTGTTATAGCGGCAACATATATACACAATCTGTGAAAATTTCAACTCTCTAGCTATTACCGTTCTCGAGTTACAGCCTGGTGACAGACAGACGGACAGACGGACAGACGGACAGACAACGAAGTCTTAGTAATAGGGTCCCGTTTTTACCCTTTGGGTACGGAACCCTAAAAAATTACAAACATTTTAACTGGTTTAAGCTTAAGCTTTAGCACTAAACCACAACGAAAATGTGGCAAAAATTTGCTAATCCATATTAAGCAAAACGAGACATAAATTGTTATTGCATACTATGCTTTAAGGATCGGCTACACTTATATAACGTTTGTAAACTATATAAAAATGTAGCCTAGACGGTTTTCAACATTTTAACTAAATTGTTAAAGGTGAAGAAAAGATTTGTTCATCCGTCAACTTTAGAGTTTAATACCTTGAACTATTTCTTAACTTTATAGACACTATATCCGACAATAACGCTAAAAGCTATTAAATATTAGTTAAGATATAATGTATTAAGATTGAAGTATAATTTTCAGAAATACCTTTGTAAGGACAGTCTGGTAACTTTCGAAATAATTCTCATCAAAATGACGGCAGTACATACAAATAAATATGTTTTATTAGATAGCGGCCTTTAGCCCTCCCAAAGAAGTTATAATTTATTTCTTTTAGTTAAATAACCTTTTTATATTGGAATTGAATCGCAATTCGCAGCAAAGGATCAGAAGGATGGAAATTTTATACAACAATAAATCACAGGATCTATTTTATATTAATATTATATCAATGCAAAATACAATAAGTAATAATAATGTTTAACTATAATCAATATTACTTACTTTTGTAATGAAACGACACAATCTTATACACATTACACTTGTAACTGTTATAGTTGTAATTAAGAGCAGTTTCTCGCCATCTTAGCTCACATAACCAAAACATTTTGGCGCGTCTTATGTAATTGACGCATGGAATTTCTATATTGTTTTAGTTTAGCTTTCTATGGGCTTTCTTCTCATTGTTTAATAGTATGATATAATAAGATTATATAGTTTAATGACGTAATTCGCTCGAATGTTATGCATATATTTGCATAGCTCCTCCTTGCAACCGTAAAAACTGAAAACTGAAAAGTAAATATTTTACGCAACTTAAGTATCATTCATTTCAAAATTTACCGATATCCTTTCGTATTATAATATTAATTTGTACTTTATAATAATATTATCTGAATCTGAATCTTAACGGTCACACAAATACATTAATTGTTATTTAAATGTATTTGTGTGACCGTTAAGATTCTGCTGGAATCGGTTAACCCATGGTCTACATTTTATTTGTGTAAGATTTCATTAAAATCGGTCATGCAAGCTTCCGAAGTTTTATGCACACAACACACTTCTTTATAATATTAGTATATTTATGGAGATATAAATTTACTTGAAAAAGAAAGTGATCAAGATCACACTCAGTTATGATACTCCATAACTTAACATGACGGGGTGAAAACTCACACCAACATACAGACTATTTATACGTGTGTTAGTGTGTGTGCACAGTTCTTGTGCATATTGCGATAATGTAATATATCTATTTCATCAACGACCATTAACGTCCTCGCTACACGTTTCTCCTCAGTTAGGATGGAGGGGTCTTAACATCTGGGGTGTATTTTGTATTGTCAACACTGATAAACAATATGGAATATATTCCATGGAATATGAGAATGAGAGTGTCATTTTGTAATTTTATAGTATCGCATCGAAAAGATATCGAAACTATATTTTTGCAAGATTATTTTGCAAAACATATTTTGACCAAAATGTTAAAAAGATGTTCAATACTGATCAAAATCTAAAAGATATACCAAAATATCTTGATAATGCGAACCAGTCTTTATGCATTATAAAATTGGATAAGTTATCGTATACTTATTACTATATATATATATATATATATATATATATATATATATATATATATATATATATATATAGTATACTTATTACGTAAATAATATAGAATAAATTAATAATCAGAATGTTACAAATTTTATTGCTCATATTGCATATTAAATTAATTTGGTATAATATTCAGAAGACTTCCTAGGTCTTAGCATTTTTGCAAGAAAATCATAATATTGACAGAGACTTATGTGTAAGGGACATATATTTTTGTAGATGTAGTACTTTTTCTACTTAAGGGCCTTCCCTACGGAGAATACGTAATTTATCGTATTTAGAGCCTTATAAACTCATAATTTGAAAGCTACAGAGTTATAATAAAAATACAGCAATACTTTTCAGTGTCTCAACATTTCTTTTCACGTTTTAAATTTTCTATTTTTATTATTATAGTCATGATATCAGCTTCCAAAGTAAAACCAATTTATTAAAATTCAAGCATACATTCAGCATCTCCTTAGGATTTACAAATTACTTTTATTTGAAACACACGCCAATAGAGCGACCCCAAGCAGCATCACAAGCTGTATAACAGCTGTATTTAAGGTCGTTTATACTCTTAATGCTGTATTTCCAGGCTGCATAAAGGCTGTATAAGCGCTTATACAGCCTTTATACCCCTGAAATGGGCACAAATTATACAGCGTTTTGCGTTATATTGGCTGTGCAGTAGCTGTATAAGCATAAATAGGCTGTTTTGCGGCTGCACTATGGTGTATGAAGAAACCAATACATTCCAATTATTCCATTGTAACTCACTTGTTCAGCTTTACGCTGTAAAAAGTCTGTTAAATAGAGTAACAAAAGAATTAAAACGAAACAGAAGATATATTTTAATGATGGCGTTTATAATACTGTTGATTAAAGTAACATATTATAAACGCTGTGTTTAAGGAGATTCGATAGGGACAGGATACAGTGCATTATCGTGCAAAAATAAATTTATTGTGGTTATATACATGTTTTGTGATAAAAAATAAACGCGCCAATAAAATAATCAAGGAAGAAATATTAAATAAGGTTACTAAATATGGTTTTTATAGGTTATAAATTAAAAAAGTTTGAATTAATGGACGTAGAGCCTCGTTGGTGTATAGAAGGTTGTTGGACAAACTAAAAATATTGATAAATATAATAACATTCGTCTAATTTTTATGTACTCATGTTCGTAAACTTCGATTTGTAATTGATAAAATGGCGACAATTTGCTAAGCAGCCTAAATTCTATTTTGATGGTCTTATGGCATTAATAGCTGTACTATGTAGGTAATGGATATAGTATTCGGCTTTAAGCGGTTGATGGGCTGTATAAACGAATAAATTTACGATTATTGTTGTTGAAGAGAGTTTGGCTACTCCATAATACCGAAATAAGATTTGAGAACCACCATAATACAGCTTAGAGCTGTATTAAGTAAGTGACGGTATGCAAAATTCAGCTTTAGCGGTTGATGGGCTGTATAAAGGAATACATTTACTATTATTGCTGTTTATTACTCTCAAAGAGAGAAATTATACAGCTTTAGGCTGTAAAAGGGTATACAATTACACCATAAAAAGAAGCTGTAGAAGAGAGTTTTGCTACTCCATAATACAGAAATAAGATTTAAGGACCACCATAATACAGCTCTATGCTGTATTAAGTAAGTGACGGTATGCATAATACAGCTATTGTACAGCTAATACTAAAATTCGGATCAAAGCGTTACAGGAAACTTAAAGCTGTACATGACAGTTTCGATACACTGATTTAGAACTTTAAGCATACTTTGACTTCTTAATACAGCTAGAGCTGAATAATTGCTCCTAAACCGACATTATAACACTACAATATCTCTTCAACGCTCCTATACAGCTCTAAAACAGCGTTAAGTGCTATATTTGCTGCTTTTTAGGTGTTCATTACGCTTGGTTGCTGCTTGGGGCAATATCATAAACTACATATTCTCCGTTTTAAATTTTTTTAGGTCAATTTTGAACTAAGATAAGTAAAAAAATAGGGTTTTGGTGCGATCTCGGCAACGCGGCAAATGTATGGTCAAGGTCGTTTGCTCGGGGGATGGCCTTAAATGAGAAAAATATGAAAAAAAAAATAATAATTTAATAGGATTTGAGTTCATCGTTGCATCTTCCTTTTTTCGTCTTACAAGGAAGGTCAGAGTTTGTATATAATTATTAAAATAACTGTAATCCATGTATGGTATTATTGGTGGCAACAGAAACGTACACAGAAATATGTTGAAATGCTATTATGATCTTCTAAAATGTACGAAAATTAATAATAGATTTGACCTCAACCTTTGTAGATCTTTTTGCGAAGTTTTTGCGATTACTTATTATATAAATTACCATTTGTAAACAAATAATAATAATATTATGATTAGGAAGATAGTTTTAAATTGCGCAATGGACACAGAGTGCCTGTCTCTTGCTTCTTTACAGTCACAACCCCAAAATGATTAAGATGAAAATTGTTATAGCGATATTAGGAATGCTGTACCTGAAACCAACATGTATTACAATTATTGACATGATGATGTGACGTCATCATAAGTCGATATTTAACTGGTAATCAGTCGTTATGTAATCCGAAAGTCCATTTCTCTGGCTCATACGAAACGAAATTCGATTTCTAGCTGACTATATATGCATTCTGCCTGTCATGCCCCCAAAATATATCCATACTTCCATCCATACTAATATTAAAAGTGTGTCTGTCCGTTTGTCTGTCTGTCTGTCCGTCTGTCTGTCTGTCTGTCTGTTTGTTACCTCTTCACGCTCAAACCGCTGAACCGATTTTGCTGGGCATGGAGATACTTTGAGTTCCGAGAAAGGACATAGGATACTTTTTATCCCGGAAAAATGTACGGTTCCCGCACGATAAACGAGTTTGGGCGCAACGAAGTTGCGGGCGTCATCTAGTCATACATAATTGGACGAGCTTGAGGAGGTATCTAGGCATTACATCAATTCGTAAATTCTCAGTTATGTAATTAATGTATATATTTGAATACCTCCTTTTTTGAATTCGGTTGAAAAGGTTAAAGAGAAAAGATTTGAAAGAGACGAGCTTGTTTGAGTTAACTCCGAAGCGGCTGAAATAATTTTCATAGACAGGTATAATTTATAAAGTGTAATATGGAAAGTAAATAATTGCTTCATTTGAGTACAGAATCTAGTAGAAAACTTTTAGATTTAGTAAGATTTTTTTTGGAATTGTGAAAAACATATTGGGAACTATAAAACACTAAATGATGCCCGCAACTGCGTTGCGCCAAAATTTGTTTATCGCGTGGGAACCGGACATTTTTCCGGGATAAAAAATATCCTATGTCCTTTCCCGGGACTCAAAGTATCTACAAACCAAACAGCAAAATCGGTTCAGCGGTTTGGGCGTGAAGAGGTAACAGACAGACAGACACACTTTCACATTTATAATATACTAAGTATGGAAGTATGGATAAGTGTAGATGAGTGGAAATTACACTGCACTGCAGAAAAAGTGGGCCACAGTGAGTAACCAATTATTATGAACATACTAATTTGTCTAGTTGCGATTCTATGCGAATACGCGTGGTATAGTTACACATATCTAGACTATTATGTAGATGTTATACAACAGTATAATTTTGTCCGTTTAGTCGCCTAGCCTACCTTTTTAGTCTAGCAATACTATTTTTGTATATTTTAATATGTAGCGTATCGAATTTTAAGAAATTTATCAACGCCTTTATTTCGACTATACCACGGATTTTTAAACACCTTTATTGTAAGCGGATCTTTGTAGTGTTATTAACCTTACTCCTCAGAGCGTATCTGTAATAGTGGCAATAGGCCACTATAACAACAATACAATTTCGGTTTCGGTTCAGCCTCATATGGAATATTGTTCTCATCTCTGGGCAGGGGCGCCAAAATACCAACTGCTCCCTCTGGATCGTATCCAACGAAGGGCCGCTCGAATTGTTGACTGCCATAGTGTTTCAAACAGCTTGGACCCCTTGGAATTACGCCGAGATGTAGCATCACTCTGCATCCTCGTAATCAACCGATAGGTTGTAGTACTCCCCGTAGGGAGTGCTCTGAGGAATTGTTCGGAATCATACCACCTGCAACTTTTCGCCATCGTCCCACGCGAAAAACATACCATCCTCATCACCTTGATGAGTGGCAGTCTTCCACAGTGCGTTTTTCGCGTAACTTTCTGCCGCGCACTGTAAAACTCTGGAACGAACTGTCACCAGCAGTATTTCCGGACCTATACGACCTGCAAACCTTCAAGAAAAGAGCGTATTCCCTCTTAAAAGGCCGGCAACGCACCTGCAGCTCTTCTGATGTTGCGAGTGTCCATGGGCGACGGTAGTTGCTTACCATCAGGTGACCCGTTTGCTCGTTTGCCCTCTTATTTAATAATAATAATAAAAAAACAATAACCACCTCAAATAACAGATGTTTTGAAGCGAGGCTTAAATTTGAATTTAAGCCTCCATGTTGGAAAATTTCATTCAACATCTGTATCACATTCAATGTTAAAGAATAATTTTGCATGTGGCTGAAATGAAAGCATTTCAGCCACATGCAAAATGATCTCGTCCCTCAATAATTACGTTTGTGATCCATATTTTTACCTTCATTCATCAGAAAATTAGCTCACCAAACATCACCAACTTGTTTGTATAACTTTTTTTGCACTGAAATGTAACAATTTGTTCTCTTGTTTCAGGTAACTATTCTGAGCGCCATTTTGAAACATCCCATGTGTTTCCCAAGAGAGGTTAATAGTTTAATTCACGAGTACATTAGCTTGGAAGGTGCTATTAAGGCGGTGTTGGGCAACCACGGCCTCTGAGTAATGTGTCGTTGATCAAGCGTGTAGGGAAATTAGATTTTGTATGACTTGACGACGCGCGATGTTCTTTTATTTTAACGTTCGACGACATTGATTCGGACTCTTTGGCTTGAAAGTGTTTAGTCTATAATTTGAAAAGTTTAGAATTACTTTTCCAAAGCAACACAATTTGACTTTATCGGTTTTGCGGATGAAAGACGATAAGACGATGATCTCTTCTAAAGTCTTGGGAAAGCTATATCTAATATTAATGGTACTGTTACAAATATGGTGTATGTCTGTTACCTATTTACGCTTAAACAGAATATCGAGGCCTGTGCGTCTAGCATGCGTACAACGAGATATCTCACTCTCGAGTGTAGTTAAAAACTACTCTGCTCATAATGTCAAAATCTCGACAAAATTCGATAAAAATGTGTTATTTTGACGACAGACCTACAGGAGAAAAAATGTATGTCATGTTAGGGTCAATAGAGACGAAGAGACCAACCATCAAATATCGAGAAAACATGTAGACAAAATTTTCTCATTGGCGCATGCTAGGCGCACTGGTAGAGCACATTCGATACTTTTTGTCCTGGAAAAGTGTAAAGTTATTGCGCCATAATGCTTATTTTGGCAATAAAGTAGCGGACAACATTTGGCTTTAAAATAATTGTAAGCTTTGTTAATATTCCTTCATAATAATATTACATTTATGATTAAATCCGTTAGCATAAAGTTCAAAGGAACTAACAACATAATAAATAAACATGATATCAAATTATTTACGAAATGAATATTTTAATTAACTATAAATCAATATTCTTAAGCGTATTTCTATATGACGCTATAGAGGTTACTGATCCTAACGAGTTTAAAACAAAACAGTAAAAAACGCGACAAGGAAACTTACCTAATGCAAAAACCTCCAAGATTATTTAAATTAACCGGGGTTTTTAAAAATATGTATTCCAAAATTAAAAAAAAAAAAACTTTTTATAATAATATTATAAAGTTAAAAAATAATATTTTTGAAAACTTCGGCAAAATGAGTCAGATTAAAGCGTGGTCAAACTAAGCTCTACTTCAGGCTTTTTAGTATTATTCTGACACTTGAGATCACGGATGTAAAAAAATATGGATGGAGCATTACACTATAAAGAGGTGAAGCATGCAAGGTACGACAATTTCGTTTATTGTACACGTGACCGATACTCACACACGCAACTAGGTACTACAACCCGCTTGCATTGTACATAGAGTGACGGCGCCAATGACACGCACACACCCTACACGGGCGGCCATAACTATGCTTCACTCGGGATTAGACAAGGTTACGTCCGTATTACGACTTAAAAGTCCGTGCTTGAGATATTATAGCAATACAATGGAATATGGCGTATTTTTTTCTCGTACCAAGTATTTTATTTTTCATTCACTTTTTTAAATGTCTGTTTTGTACTTTACCTCTAATAATATAAGTAGCTTGATGTCACTGGTGGACCGCTAATTTTTTAATGTCTTCAGCCTGTTTATTACGAGTCAACGACAGTGGATTTAGGCTAGTAAACTAATTTTGACAAGATATATTGTATGGGTGCTCTATTACTACAGTTATAATGTCAATGTCCTCTAGATTCTAGAACATTCTCTTTATTTTAAATATTCCTTTAACGTTTGTTTTTTTTGTCAGCTTTGCCTTATATTAATACTACGTTTTTTAATCGAATTTAAAGTTGCATATTATGTTTCCATTCTTTCAGATATATTTTGTAAAGTTATTTAGTATGTACTTTTTTATAAAGTAATTTAAATGTTTACTTTCTAAAATAAAGATTTTCTTTATGAAGTAGCTGTAATGTTTATTAGTTGGTTCTCTACAATATTTGCATAATTATAATATCACATAGACACTGCATATTAAGTTATAAGCGTAAACTAGTAGACAAAAATATTTAAAACAAAACTCAACTATTATTATTCGTTAATGTTAAGGCGCTATATTGAAAAAACTGACCTTTTTGACGTAATACTATAGGACCCTCAGAAATGCTACAAATCTGGTAATGAGATACCTATACATAATATCTTCATAGCCTTATCTAGGTGTGAGAAGAACTAGAAACACGATGCCTATTTTGCCTCGATACATTTAATTTTCGAAATGACCTCTTAAAAATACGAAATTTGAAGATTATTTTTAAACGAAAATAGATGTATTGTAGGAAATTAGTCTAAAAGACACCTTTGCAACTCAAAACCGTATAGAAGCATTTTGATTAAATGATCCTAGTTAATTTTTAAATGATTATAATTACGTTTTTTCGCATGTTTTCCGAGCGAGTCGATAGCTTCTGGCCGCAGCGTATTCACGACTTTATAGTCATACAAATTAAGTATAAAATTGCCCTTGCGGTAAAATTTCTTTCGATATAGCGCCTTAAACAGGATTGTTATTAATTGTATGCAAATTAATTTTACTATTTTCACAAGAAACAACTTAAGATGCCAATCTAATGGATCTGTTAATAATTCTCTTAATTTTAACCACACTAATTTATTAAAATTATTTTATTGTAACGGTATAGAAACCACATGACTAACATAATTTATTTCATGTTGTGAATTTATGTTTGAATTATTTTAAAACTCGTCCTAGTGGGTTTATACCGTTAAGGAAACTCGACTGCTATTTTATTTTATTGCGTTCTTTGTTTTAGAAATAGCTAGATTTAACTTCACTTTTCAGCCTGACCGAGCATACCACCTTGCTCGGTCGGACGATCTTCCTTTGCGGCCTCCACGCATATTTCAATATATACATCGTCAAGTCTCGCCCCGATTCGCATCGGTATGACTCCTAAAGGTTTTAATCGAAGTCTAGATTAAAGTTATACCTAGGGTACCTATCAATAGACTACAAGATATCAAATACATCTTTAGCATTTAGTGGTATGCGCAATGACGTAAGGTCACGAGGTGTACTGTAACCTTTGTCCTTTATATGATTTGGAAATTCTTGATTGGTAAACGAACATACCTCGGGTATAGAGAGTCCCGTGGTCTAGTGGGTAGACCCCCGTGGTCTAGTGGGTAGACCTTTGGTTCGCACTCGAGAGGGTGCAGGGGGGTGTGCCAAAATGCTTTTATTTTCGCTTCGTTATAGAATTGCCGATGAAAATGTATGGAATTGACATAAGCGTTCGTTAATATGACGTTGACGTTCGACTCGTCTTATTTCAATTCCATACATTTTCATCGGCGATTCTATAACGAAGCGAAAACGAAAACATTTTGGCACACCCCCCAGGTTCGTTTTCGGGTGAAGTCGTGTGCCAATGAGACATTATCAGAACTCAAGTACATGAAAAGTACATGATAAATGCGGGTTTCTTCACGGTGTTTTGTACCAGCGAAAGAAAACACCGTGAGACCAGGCTCCTTCCTCTGGACCGACTATATTGCGATTTGCGAGAATGCCGTATGTGCTTGGGCAACCATACAGACATTAAAAATCTTGCCAGTTGCCACTGACTACAGTATTTGAAGAGTGGTTACTTCGCTCTGAAAACACTGTATATAAATCATCCAAAATGGATGCAAAGGCCTTGTTTTGTTTTTATCTCGGTTATGGTACAAGGGGTTAGTCGATTTTGACTGTAATAAAATATTATCTATCTGAAAGAATCAGGGGTCCATTAATTCTCGAGTCATAGGATATAAGGCACCATCATGTTTGTAGAGATGGTAACTCTTTATTGTATCTACAAATATTATGCTACTATAATTTTTCTCATATTAATAATATCTTGGGACATATAATATATCATGATCTCTAGATTTATCTTGGTTCATATTAGGCAATAATTAGGCATCTAATGCATATAAACTAGAATTAGATACTAATTTCATTCTAGAGATGCGATTGCGTTATAACCAAGAAAAGTTATTCGAATTTGAAATCATATTACAATATTGACTTTATCGTACACAAAAAATTTCTTCGAATGCCAAGGCCAATGAACGTGTTAATAAGTGACATCATTTTGTTGACACTGCACAGACTATATTTTTATAGGAAATGTTGAGGAAACGTTGCTTGAGATTAAACGGCTTTGTAATAAATGAAATATTATACTTAACAGATAAATGAACGTGTCCATGTTACATTTTTCTTTTTACTTAGTCAGGGTTAATTTGGTACTTATTTACTGATTTTATCTTTTGCACAATAATGAAATTATAAATTGCAGTCGAAACTTCTAACTATCCGTCGTGGCTAAGTTCGCAGTGAGACTGAATGAGTAAATGAAAAGGTCTTTTCACGTGTTTATACACAAACGTGTAAACATAATTTTAATCTGTATAGCAAATGAATGCTACAAATGCACCGATGATAATATATTTTACTTCAAACTCAATGTAAATAGACCATGATAATCGCTTTTGAAACAAAACATTTGATAGTAGGTGTTAATGGTATAATGAATTTAGTGCTTACGACAGAAGATGAGAGGTCGTTACATCTTGTTAGCAATGTTTATTGTCATTGATAGTAGTTCCTAACTTAGCAAGTACTTACTTACATCATTTGTGAGTACTTGTAAGTTTTCCAAGTAATTTAAAAAAAAGACGGGTTGCACTCCGGGAGTGCCGGCAGAAGTGAAAACTTGATTATTAACGTTGTGCATAATTTTTTTTAACCCATTTTTTATGAAAATCAATTTAAAAAAAAACGATTTTTTTAATTAATCGAAACCCTTACAAACGATTAAATTTTTAACCCATTTTTTATGAAAATCGATTTTTAAAAAATCGTTTTTTTTAATTAATCGAAACCCTTACAATATTTTTTAACTCATTTTTTATGAAACTCGATTTTTAAAAAATCGTTTTTTTTAATTAATCGAAACCCTTACAATCGATTAAATTTTTAACCCATTTTTTATGAAAATCGATTTTTAAGAACCGATATTTTTAATTAATCGAAACCCTTACATTTTTTGAACCCATTTTTTATGAAAATGGATTTTTAAAAATTCGATTTTTTTAATTAATCGAAACCCTTACAATCGATTAAATTTTTAACCCATTTTTTATGAAAATCGATTAAAAAAAAAAAACGATTTTTTTAATTAATCGAAACCCTTACTTACAATCGATTAAAAAATATCGACAATCGAAAAAAAAAACAATCGATTGTTCGATTAATCGATTTCGATGTTACAACACTACTCTCCAACCGTCTTACGGTTTTTCGATCAGCACGAGAATCTGACGCGAGTTTCACAGTTTTTACCCATCCCACAAAAGTGCTCAACGCCGCTAAAGAAGTTTTCACTTCAAAAAACTTTGTTGTGCCAAGATTCGTTAAATATTGCCCATAAAACATATTTTTTAAATAGTGTTCTTCGGGACTCAAAGTATATCCATTATTTTCATCAAAGTCGGTTAAGGCGCTATATTGAAAAAACTGTCCTTTTTGACGTAATACTATAGGACCCTCAGAAATGTTACAAATCTGGTAATGAGATATACATATCTTCATAGCCTCATCTAGGTTTGAGAAGGACTAGAAACACGATTAATGTATTTTGCCTCGATACATTTAATTTTCGAAACGACCTCTTAAAAATACGAAATTTGAAGATTATTTTTAAACGAAAATAGATGTATTGTAGGAAATTAGTCTAATTGATAGACATCTTTGCAACTCAAAATCGTATAGAAGCATTTTGCTTAAATACTCCTAGTTATTTTTTAAATGATTATAATTACGTTTTTTCGCATGTTTTCCGAGCGAGCCGATAGCTTCTGGCCGCAGCGTATTCACGACTTTATAGTCATACAAATTAAGTATAAAATTGTCCTTGCGGTAAAATTACTTTCGATATAGCGCCTTAAGCCGTTTAAGTGAGAAGAGGTAACGGACAGACAGACAAAAAGGGAGATATAGACCATGAATTCGTTTCATAGAGTATCTTTAATATTTACTAGAGTGCCTCACTGCGCGTTTCAAACCAAAGTAAGGTATACTTACGAGTATAACTTAGATGCAAGAGTGCCAAGTAATATTTTTCTCTTTTAGACAAAACTAAAAATCGAATAATGATCATATGATTATTATTTACCGATAGGTTTTATTTTTTCCAGCCTGTCAAAAATGAAAATAATGAAAAATATCTAAGATTTGTATGTCTCTTATTTATATAAATCCAAATATAAACGATTTAAATATAAAGGACGTCGTTTCATTATGATTCTGACCTTAATATAACCATAAGTTAGAGGTAACCTTCTGTTTATAAGAATGTGGATTTATACCATATACGTTGTTCCACTAGTTCATCTTCGAAGTTATTTAAATCTTGTACATCACTCTCAGGAGTTATGTCTATGTAGATAGGTATTTAGCGACATAAACTTAAAAATTGTCTTTTATGTTTAGCGTTTATATTATTTTATGAAATTATTTTGTGTGTTTACTTACCAAGAAATTTGGTATTAAGTGGTTAAATTTAAAAGTAAGCGATATAGATGTGCTCGACTCAAATTGAGCAAGGTTGAACTTCGACTAAAATGCACATTGCCTACAGTGTTAAAAAAAAAACAAATTTCCATTTCTAATTTGAGTTTAATTTTAAGTTTATAAACTTGGAATTTCAGTAGGTATTACTAATTTACTGTTTATTATTATTACGCAAAGCAAACAGCTTAACACACGAGTTTTATTATTTCCAACTTATAAATCATCTGACAATTATACAGGAACATGCCGGCTCCAACATCATCCGGTACCGTGTTACACATTGACACAACTATTATAATGATATGCGAAATTATGCGGTAATTAATACAGTAGCTACGGAAGGAAGGGTGACAATGCCTCGCACTTTATATGCAAAAGCGGTGTGAAACACTTTCATTATGACGCAAGTTATTCTCAAGGCAAGGAAATAAAATTTTAAACAAAACATTCAGGTGCATAGAAAGTTTGTTTATGAAAGTGTTTAGTGAATACGTATTTAAATAGCTTTAACAAGTAAGTTACTCCGACTAGGAAGCTACAAAAAAATGTGTCTACGTCAGTGGTTCTTAACCTTTTAGTCATGAGGGACCATCTTACCAAAATATGTTCTTTCTAGCCGTGACCACTCAGTTGTTTTACCTAAATTAAGGGTTGTTTGATAAAGAAAACAAGCACAACTTTATACCTAATTAGCACTAATTCTTTCATTTGGCAAAAATCCAAAAGTTACAGATTTTAATTTACTTAATGTGATTTTTGTGACTGCATACTCTGTAGTCTTTACTAAATTCTGAATTCTCAGTTCTTATACTTGTTAGGATGGCTTCGCGGACCACTTGGAATGCATTCAGGGACCACCAATGGTCCGCGGACCACCGGTTAAGAACTGCTGGTCTACGTGATTTGGTCGGGCTAAGTCAAGTCTAGTTGACAGATTACGACTAACACTGATTGTAGAGATAAACCACGATAACATGGCGCGCCCCTCCAAAATTCAAAACGTTTGAAATGCGTTGTCAAAACGTTTGAAGTGCGCTGTCTTGCGCGGTCGGCTAGTTATGATTAGTTGACCAACAAATCTTGATAATAAGTGAAATATTACGAGTACTGGTTGATTGGTTGAATACTTACTACATACAAACTCATTCATAAGGATGTGACTACACAATATATTGAAACAGTAATTTGGAGAGGCGCGACATGTTATCCTAGTTTATCTCTACGTAACTCGATCAAATTACCTAAGTCCACCTATAAATAAATGACCTAATGATAAAATTATGTATAGACTAAGTGATACATACATTCAAAATTTAGTAACTTTTGTTACACAAAATATTATGTCAAAAACAATGTAAGAGTACATTGTAAAAGGCAATTTCTTTATATTTCCGGCATTTTGCTGCGGCGTTACGTGTGATCGCACCTTAATTACCATCGGTAATTGTGCGAATGTCCGCGTTAAGCTTCCGTTACACTCTCCTGACTCTGTGACAGATTTTTTATGATATAACATTGCCTGATGCTAAACGATTACGATTATTCATGGTTAACTCAAAGTGGGTCGAGACTCTGGTGAAAATAGCTGATAAACTTTAATTTTATAAAATACTAGTAGTTTCATGCTCCGCCCGTGTACGGTGTAAATAAGGAATTTTAGGAGAACTGTACACTTTTCCGCAAAAAGTAGCTTATATCCCTCCCCGTGGTCTACTCCATTTGTGTGCCAAATAAATCGCTCCAGTAGTTCGTGAGATTAGCCCGCTCAAACAATCAAACTCCTAAGCTTTTTAATATAGGTAATATATAGATTAAAGAATTAAGTTCCAAGATTTTCGGCTATCGGCCGCACTTAATTTATGATGATTAAGCTTCAATTTTATGAAGAGTTTGGCAGATAATGTTTAGGGGTTATGTCAAAATCATCATAATATTTTAATTACAGTTTAGTATGTAATATTCGCCTCTGACTACAAGTGTAGTAAGTAAGTTACCTATTGGAAATATTTGAATCTTTTGACAGCTTCCGCATTCGAAAACTTTACGATATCTTTGCTTATGCCCGGCCCCTCTGACGTCAAAAAGAGCTGAACAACTAGCTGTTATAGGCAGTAAGGGGCGTTTTAAATGCGTTGCCTGAAGGCTGATAAATCATGCAACACTATAGGCAAGCAGGTCTGCTGGCTTGTTATAAATGTAAATTAGCGTTTTAATTTGTTTACATCTACTTATAAGTTTCCATTCGCGCAGTAAAATGCGTTTATCTTAAGACTTCAGGATAAGAAGAATTATAGCGATTGATATCGCATCATTGCTAATAATTATACTACAAATGGCTGTATTTATTACACTACATAGTAATATGTTTGTATCTCCAGTTTTTATGATTGGCCGATTTGTTACCACATAAGACGTTGATGTTTATAAATTGTTTAACACTTTTAACATTTAAGTGGAAACATGAAATTAAATATTAAAACCATGTTACAAATTACATATTTTAAATGGTAAGTAAGTAAATATATTATGAGTTATGACGATACCACTGTACAAAAAAAAACTTAGCAAGATCTCAATTACGTAAGAATTCAAAAAAGCTGGATAAAAACTTATCAATTCGTTTAGAACTTTAGAAGCTACGTACGTATTTACGTCGCAACTCACAGGACATACATGTAATATAATTTCAGTGTTAAAAAGGATCCAGGTCTTAATTTTTTCATACAAGATATTATGTTGACGCCATGATCGGGTTTCCTCACGATGTTTTCCTTTACCATACGATCGTCCGTATTATGTTCTTGAAATCTGAAAATATCTCATTGGTACACGACTCCACCCGGGATCGAACCTGCATCTGCACCCTCTGGAGTGCGAACTAACGATCTTCCCACTACGCCACGGACGCTCTGAATCTTCAACGGATATTGGGAATGCGCAAGAAATAAATAAATTATGACTTGGAATTGTAACAAAAACTTTAATGTGGTGTTAATGATAAGAAATGGCATCCTAACGCGTGTCTCAGATGTTTATATAATAAGATCTAGTTAGTCTAGTTATTATAAGTCTACTCACAGGTGTGCGTTTGCGGAAGTGTGCGTGTTTCTTACATTTTTCTCTTCACGCTAGCAAGTGAACGTACTCTAAGAACGTGAATAACGTCACACCCGAATACGACTCTTATTCTCATTAGCTTACGCGTCTAATTGGCGTGAACGCTACAAAAATGTGAAGATCTACGGCGCAGTCTATAATGACTTGTGCAGATCTCGTTCGCGATGGATTCTCAACTTTAATTTGAAATGATAGAGTCGATTTTGGAGTGTTAATTTCATTAACTTTCTTAATATACTTGAAAATAACGTATCGTTGACGGAAAATCATTATTGATATCTTAAGAGTGAAAATTCATGCTCGCTGATTAGCGGACGTGCGGATTTTGCTGTTTAGATGGTTCCACAAATGTTTTATTTTTCTAGCTAGATGAGCCTTAAGGGCTAGGAATTAGGATGTTGTTTAATAACACTACAGTGTTACTATTTAACTTCATTTCAAATAACAAGTTCTTGTATAGTAATTTCGGTACGTATAATAGTATAATATAGTACGTATAGTAGCCGCGTAGCACGTACAGAAATGTGACGTAGGCCGTAGCGTCTTTAACAACAAAACAGCTAAATAAAGTATTAAACAGTTTTTAATAGTAATTACTAAAAACGATCTAAATATACCACATATAACAATGTTAGGCTTATATTATAAGACTAGGGTTATTAAAGAAAAATCATATAATTAATAATGCTTCATCAGTAATTAAGGCTCTACGATGAAGCAAACATAAAGACCGGCAAAGTGTACACTTTACAAGCAAAGACTTTTTGGCTTCAAATTAATCCCTTAAAAATATAAAACAACACCTAAATTCAAATATTACTGCATCATGAATTTGTCTCTACTTTTTTATGTCTTTTCTTTAGTATTCTGCATAATACTTAAAAAATAGCTACCGTTACATGACCATACAGGTATAGGCATCTGTTTTAAGCTAAATAATCTAGACTGTTATAGGCTATCAAGCCGTATAAGAGTCTTTCCCAGCATAGCTACGGAATATTCGCATATATTTCGTCCAAGCTCCTAGTTTAGTAGATATTTATGTGTTGATGAGAAATCATATGTATGTTTATTATCTGTAACATCTCCTAAATGAAATATTTAGCTGGACGCTTAGACAACACGTTTTCTTTATTAAGGGAAGAAAAAAGAAGAAAGAAAACGTGTTGGCTAAGCTCATTGTGTAGGTAAATATATTGTCTTACCTTTATGTTACGAAACATCATTATTGGCCCAGTAAAATTCTGTGAACAGATGTAATAAAACTTTTTTCTCATGACCCAAGATGCATCAAGGGCTTATATTACGAGAAAATAGATGCACAGTACAAGTTTAATGGCGTCTAATCATTGCTTCCATTATTTTAATGATGCATTCAAAAGTGTAATAAAAATATTATTCCATGTGTTCTCGGTCGTAATCTCAAAGATAAACTTTTCTTAACCAATTTCCAAAATATCGTGGTTCTATGGTCAACTGTGTGCCTATATTTTTTAATTTTTATCCTTCATAATAAGCAGCCATTCGCTCATGGACTAGTGAAATTATGGACCCCTAAAAGGAACCCGTATAAAAAGGGGCGCCGAAGCAAGACAAAAGCACGCTAGGCGCCAAAGAATCTCGCCCAGGGCTCTGGGAGTGCTAAAACCGGCACTGCGTCTATAATGGCATAATAAATGTTTGTCGTCAATTATTGTGGCATAGACAGCTTCGTAAAGACGGTCCAACATGGAGGATGCTATTACAAAAACTCTCACACCAATTAATGTAAGGTGCATATTATTCAGTATTTAAGAACAAAATATCTTTCAACATCACTCTAATAACAGTTTGGTTACGCTAACACCGTTTGGGCGGGAACATTATTTTATCAGGTCTGTACAAATTATAGCCAGTTGAGGCAATAACTTCATTTGCTATTAATGCTTTACATATTACGTCCGCTTACATTTTCACCCAAGCGATTTAAAAAACAAACATGGCGGAAGCTATGTTTGCTGTCGAAAAATCTTGTAAATAGGCGTTTCGTCAATTATATTAAACAAAAAAGTTTATTTTTATAAGTAGCGTAGAATCTTTTGTTAGTAAAACTTGTACTATCAGACAAATTGGTTCATAGGTAGATGGCGGACCAACGTAAATTGGTCGCGTTGTGTAAAACCCATCTGTGGTCTGATAGATCATAGGCCACGGCTATAATTGAATTGACATAATCCGACCAAACGTCGTAGGTCCATCAACTGCCAATAAATCAATTTCTTCGATGGTACATTTTGTTAGTAGCATCATATTGCTTCTGCGTTTTAGAAACATGACCATCGTCAAATTCTAACATAATATTATATTCACTATTCAGATGCAAAAAATATTTATTATACAATTATTTAACTTCAACGTAAGCCAAGTAATCAAGTGGTTTTAGCTGGTGATATCATTTCACAGGTCAGTTTTTGGGTCAGTCACCTGTCCTAAAACCGGTATAGGTCCAAATATTTTAGGGCTTGAGCCGCAAAGCCACCGCAAAGCATCGATGACATTGGCCTTGATATCCATTTATGACTGCATCCGGATGAGCTTTTAAATGCTTTATTTAGTGAAAGTATGCGAGTAACAAACAAACCTATATTCCATAATATTATGTATTATGTAAGTTTGTCAGTTTTCTATTTTCGATAGTTCTTAGCCTATGATATTAGATATTCCTATCGCTTTTCATTAGGCGAACTGTTAACTCGTTTTCCTCCAATTTAAAAACAGCCCTTTCTCGAGATTTTTTTTTTCTGTGTAAGCTGCAGTCAATATCCATAATTTATGTGGCGAAAACGCTTATAAATATTTACTAATTTTATCAATACGTCAATCACTGCCATGAATGCCATGATTTATGAAATCCACATGCGATTAAAAAAACTTTTACAAACAGGAATCGGCCGTGACCAGATGACACCGAGCTATTGACAAAAATTGGTCAAGTGCGAATCGGACACGCGCAGAAAGAGTTCCGTGCCGTTATAAAGCAAAAATGGCAAAAATGTGTTTTTTGTGTGGGAGCCACCGTTAAATATTAATTTCGTTTTAATTAATAAATTAATACAAATATATATTTGAGAATTTTGTGAATATTTCGAGTGCCTACCTGTTGCTATTATTGATATCGCGCAAAAAGGGCTAAAATCATGTTTTCTCATACGGGAGTCCCACTAAATATACATTTTTATCTGTAGCGGTAACAGAAATACATAATCTGTAAAAAAGAGTCGTCTCACTATCGTGGTTCTTGAGAATATGTCTGGAGTCAGACATACGGACAGACCCATTTTTACTTCTTGTTTACGGAATCCTAAAAATTGAGAGTTTGACGACATTGAAATAGTGTTGTGAAAATTTCGTAAACAGATGTCGATAAACTCGCATACCGGTTTTCCCTAACTCGCCGGACCGGCTATATAAAACGTATCGAAAGTGGTCATACACTTTCCATTTCATTTTCGTAATTATCCGTCAGGAACAAGTGCAATGAGTGTAGCGTGTTGCTGCGTTATTTTTTTAATAAAAAAAAATGTTTTTTTTTTAAATTGGAATTATTTTTAAGGGCCTTCCCAAAATATACCCCCCCGGAAGGTAAAATAAACGTCAATTTTCCCGGAAAGTGGGAATTCAAAACGTGTTAAGTATCTACTCTGCGTAAAATGAAGTGTTGGAAACAAAATATCTTTTAAGGCCAGGCCAGTTCGAAAAGACTGATTTTTAGGGTTTCGTACCCAAAGGGTAAAAATGGGACCCTATTACTGAGACTTCAATGTCTGTCCGTCTGTCTGTCCATCTGTCTGTCTCCAGGCTGTATCTCAAAAACTGCTATAGCTAGACTTCTGAAATTTTCAAAGATTGTGTATTTCTGTTGCCGCTATAACAACAAATACTAAAAACAAAATGAAATTAATAATTAAGGGAAGCTCCCATACAACAAACGTGATTTTTTTGCCTTTTTTGCTCGATTTCAATAAGGGTAACTATTAGACACTTGAAATTTTCACAAAATTCTTAATTGTATGTGTTCTTTAATAATTAATAATAATATTAAAATAAAATAAAAAATTGAGGGGGGCTCCCATACAAAAAACGAAATTTTAGCCTATTTTGCTCTTGATCGGTACGGGACCCTTCGTGCGCGAGTCTGACTCGCACTTGGCCGATTTTTAAGCTTCCAGTCTAAAGAAATTATGTGGAATTCTCTTACACCAAAATCGATGTAGACTCAAAAAGAAACAAAGTAAAAAAAAATAATACAATATAGCAAGGATGGCAACATTAAAGTGTCCTCTTCGAAATCCATGACTTTGGGCAAGACATTGTTTCCGCTATAAAAGCCGGAGTCGAACTACAATAGTTCGACTTGCACACGACGCAACCACATCGCAACCACGTCGCTACCACATCGCAACCACCGGCCGTCGTCATTTTGTCGGTACCACAACACAACCACAAAATGCTGCAGCGACACCATTCACACGTAACCACAGCTCGACGACATTTTGTCGGTGCGATGTCGTGTGGTTGTGGTACGTGTGGGTTGGCCCTTAGGATAAAAAAATTAAATATTATAATTTACTTCACGATCATTCGAATCGAATTTTATCTCAAGTTTCAAGTTCATGTGTTGTAAGAGAATAAAACCCATGCATAATAATTATAATTTCATCTAAAATACATCTTGCATATTCATAGACATTTTAGCATTATTTAAGTTTCATAGTATCAATATCTTTGTTCATAATCATTATACCACTCTATATCTATTATGCTGCTACCGATCGATTCGGATGAAATTTGGTATCGAGATTTTTCAAGTTTTAAAATGGGAATATGTACTATCAGAGAAGCTGATTCCTATGCAGATGGGGGACCTACGGAGTTTGGTCGCGTTACGTCAAACCCAGCCGACAGATCACAATTCACAGCTAACATTGAATTGACATAAGGCGACCAAATGAGGTAGGTCTGTCAACTGCCTAGGAATCAATTTCCTCAGGCATACAATAAATTGTATGAATTTCTTTAAAAACGACTTCGCATGCAACAAATAGTCGTAGCGCACATGGGCGTAGCCAGGATTCGATATAGGGAGGGGCCATAGGTCTTGTGGGGGGGGGGGGGGGGGGGGGGGGGGGGGTTGGGGGGTGTAGATTGAGATAATCCTAAACATCGAATTCGTGATTTTTAAGATATGAGAATCTCACAATAGAATAAAATATGAATGAGTGAACTGGGATTTAATGCCTCCCCTCTCACCACTTAATTTTCTCCGCTTCACGATTAAAACTCGTGAGCATTTTAGGGACCGATCGCTCTTCTAGGGGGGGGCAGCTGCCCCATGGTCGTACACTACGAATAATATAGTTTTTATTGTTCGTAGGTCGTACATAATATTCTTCTATATATTTTAGGGATAATGACTAGAATTATCATTAATTATTAAAGGCCGTAACAAGAAGATTTCTAAAATTATATAAGAAATTTCGGATATGGGCAAGGTTGCAACGATCTCTTCAATTGTTTAGAAGTATAACCTTCATGGTCGGTGAACGCACAGGTACTGTTATACAAGATAAGTATAAAATACGCAGTTTTATTGCAGTTAGCTGTAAATTGGTAGTATTTTTTTAACCTAAGAATACAATGTGACAAACTTTATAACCAACTTATTGTACCATATTTTTACAAATAAAGAAAAATATGCTTTCTATTCTATTGTATCTTAATTTTTACAATCGTAACTATAAATCAAACTTTTTTATTGCGGTTCCAAGATATTTTGACAGAAATATTATGTATCCACTAGTGCTTTTCATTGTCTATCAATGTTAACGTTAATAAATAATGTTGAAAAGTGTTTTTAATACTATAATATTATGTAGATATATGTAGTAATAAACTTTAAAAAATATAGAGATGCGCATTCGAATAATAACAATCCAATTCCAATTCCAACAATCTCTAGGAATAAGTTCGCGTTCTTTTGCACGGATGCATATAAATGGAGCTTAAAAGATTATTTTTTTTTTACCTTCCTACATGAAAAGTTTAGCTTACATAATTAAACATCAATTAAGCTATTAGATTTATTGTTTAGCTGCTCTAAAACCTTCACATCCGCTCATATAAGACCATAATTGATGGTCGTATTAATTTCTTACTCGCTTTTGTGCTGCCATGAATTGATGTGTCATTCAAGTGAAAACTGATTATGTAATGATAAGCAGAAGATGGCTGCACTTTGTAATAGTTTCTAAGTGCTTATAATAATATAAATCGCAAAGACTTTGGAGAAAATGGACAAACAGACAGACGTAAGTCCGACTTATTAGTCGGTAGATGTATAATATGATATAGCAGAATCATAGAGAACAGAAAAATATTTCCAATAATTTCAATCAACGGTTTATATTCTTGTTTCTTAGGTATTTCTTGTTACTTGTTGTTATTATTACTGACATTGAGTTAGGATGTTTTTATGTGCAACAAAATATATTTTGTACGGAATATACTTAATTACTTATGAAACAAGCATATTATTATTATGGCCATGTATTTGATTGTGTTACAATTATATTATTTCAAACCAATTATGGAGGTTAAAATGAAAAAAATTACGAAACAAATTATTCGTTTACAATTCTTAATTAACTTAATTACCATGTTATAACGTAATCGTTTAAATTTTCATAATTATTACACTTGTTATTTAAAAGTAAGGTCGGTAATCATAATTATTTAAACTATTATAGTGCAACATTCATAAATTTCATCCTAATATCATAAATGCGAAAGTGTCTCCATCTATTTGTTACCTCTTCACAACCAAACGCCTGAACCAATTTTGCTGAAATTTGGTATGGAGATACTTAGAGTCCCAGGAAAGGACATATTACATTTTGTCCCAGTTGTATGTACTGTTATCGCGCGATAAACGAATTTTGGCGCAACGGAATTGCGGGCTTCATCTCCTCTAATCAGTGTATTATAAGCACGGTGTAGTGTGTAAGCTCCTTTATATTACTGTATGTTTCAAATTCCTCATATGTGTATGTAATTCATATTGTGTAATAGCAATAGTAAGTAGTAAGTATAATTATTGACTGCATTCAATAAATGGCATTCGCACGGACAACACTTTTAATTGGACCCCCAAGGCTCGCACATCTCAACGGCAATCTAAAATTAAAGATTCATATTTTGCTATAACCATTTGACTGTTACGTCTTTCGATACCTATTTGAAAACTGTAAGTATTTGTTACTACTTCTGGTATCGTCCTTTTCGGGGGTCGTCCTTTTCCGGAATTGTGTGGTAAGCTCGTACCGAATTTCATCAAAGCCTGTACAGACACCCTTTGTATTTATAACTATTACTAGCGACCCACCCCGGCGTCGCACGGGTATAAAATATATAGCCACTGAAAAAAATTATTAAAATCGATAGCCTATGATCCTTCACGTGGTCTACTTCTTATCTGTGCCAAATAACATAAAAATTGCTCCAGTAGTTCGCGAGATAAGCCCTTTCAAATAATTTCCCCCGTTTTTTCCACATTCTCCTATTAGTCTTAGCGTAATAAAATATAGCCTATAGCCTTCCTCAATAAATGGGGTATCTAACACTGAAATAATTTTTCAAATCGGACCAGTAGTTCCTGAGATTAGCGCGTTCAAGTTAGCCCTTTTAAATAATTTTCCCCGTTTTTTCCATATTTTCCTCTTTTTCTTCGCTCCTATTAGTCTTAGCGTCATAAAATATAGCCTATAGCCTTCCTCGATAAATGGGCTATCTAACACTGAAAGAATCATCAAAATCCGTTGCGTAGTTTTAAAGATTAAAGCGACTTCGTTTTATAATAATATGTATAGATTAGCATATATTTGGACGCAAATGATTAAAATGTAAGAGATTATTTTTGTGAGTTCAAATATCGATAATATCGATTAGTAAAAAATTGCTGTTGTTATTGATTACCAAATAAATAATTGCTTAATAAGTTTCAATATAACGTAAATGTGCAACTTCTTCCCTATATGGACATTTTGCAATGGCGGAATGGCAATATATCTTAATTTGGCATCGCCAAGCCAGCGATGTGCAGACTTTCCTCCCTGTGTAATTCCCTGTAATTTAAAAAACACATAGATTTTTATAAAAAAATAGGACTTTTAGTACCATTACAATAATTTTTGTATGTAAAATTTTGAAAAATATTTGTAATAAAAAAAACACTACATGATTTTAAATTTGAAAACTGTTGCACATGTTCCCCAAAAATATTAACTAGTGGTCCGAAAAAATAACGAAATTCAAAAATGGAATCCATACTTCCATATCTATACTCGCGAAAGTGTGTTTGTCTGTCATCTGTTGTCTATTAGGGGGCGTCCATAAATTACGTGAGGTGTTTAAGGGGGTTGGGGTGGGTCGAGTCAAATCTCATCTAATCTCACGTTGGGGAGAGGGGGGGGGGGTCTCGGCAAATCTCACGAATTTTTTTCTAATTCATATTATTTTGGAATTTTTCAAAATAGTATTATTTTGGAATTTTTTTCCAATTCCAAAATAATACTATTTTGGTCCATTTCATCCAGATTGTACGTATCACGGAGCTAAAACAAAGTTTGTTTTTGCTCCGTGGTACGTATGTTAAGGATTTAATCGTAAGCATAATCGTTATACGATTAATCGTATACCGATTCTTAAGATCATTTACAAATTCGTTCGAAAGAAAGTCTACTGCCTGTCAAACCAAACGTTTACGTAAGAAACCCACATTTTGAAAAATCTCACGTGAGATTTGGAGGGGGGAGGGGAAATTGAATAAAATCTCACAAAATCTCACCAGGGGGGAAGGGGGGGGGGGTCAAAAAAAAACACCTCACGTGATTTCTGGACACTTGATTCTGCACGCCCAGTGCGGGCGTCATCTAGTTTGAAATAAATAAATAAATGTAATACTGAAGACTGTTCTACTCGTTTCTTCGTTTTCTCTGGCAGCTGGCCGAAAAAAGCAGGAATTCAAAAATGGAATGCGTTTTTTTGCTAGTTACGATTTCAATGTTGCCAATGTTATAATCTTGGCGTTCGATTAAAAGCATTAAAAGTTATCCAATATTCTGCTAGAGTTCTTGACCCACAATGCGGTTACCAAAGAGTAAACTTGTTTTTATTATTTATTGATTGACTTACTGGCCTTATACATTTTTTTTGTTGTTTCAGGTATGTTTCATGAGTTTCACAAGATTAGAATTACTTAATGGAAAAGAATTTGGTAAGTATCGGTAAGTAGCAAAACTTGCAAGCATAATAATAAACAATTATAATAAGTCGACTCCGATATCTTTCGATACATATTTTACTTAGAATTTGAAGCTCTCTGCCAGTATACTATGTAAAAAATAGGTTAAATTACGCAAATAGATAGTATAGTAATAGATACACAACACGCGGAGAAAATTTAAAAATGAATTTTTAGAGTGAATTTTTGGAGTAACTACACGTTTATCTTAGTAAAAGTATTCTCTACAATTATTATTAGTAACATTGCTATATTTTGCTACACAGATATTAGACCTAGACGTTAGTAGAACGTAAGATTATAATTTAGTATAAAGGTACAAGTTGTAATCGAGTACACTAGTACGGGTTTCTAATGTATGTCTATGAATAAGTGTTGCTAGCTTCGTGTCGCTAGCTGCTGAGGGTATTTCATAGAAATCAGCAGTGTCGCGACGACACGTCGTCTGCAGTTGCAACGTGTCGCTCGGTTCCAACTTGGCTGCGTTTCAACCAGAGCTGAGCGGAGCGGTGTTGCGAGGAATGTGTTTTTGAGAACCAATAGCATCGCCGCGCTGAGCGATGCCATGGCAAAGTGATGTCACTGTCCACTGATGCAATTCTATTGGTTTTCAAAAACGCATTCCTCGCAACACAGTTCCGCTCAGCTCTGGTGGAAGGGCAGCCTTATACTTACTTGGTCTTATTTAGGTGACAACATTACCTAATACATAATTAGTTCAATTGATTGTTGCAACAGCGCAGCAGTACTGGTATAGCGGCGACTTACAAAGCAGATTATGTGATTCGACTGTGGACAGTGTCCGAATTCCGATTGCCAACTAATTATATGGTTTTTAGCTGGCCATTAACTAATAGATCAACTGATCTATTTGCTAATGGTAAAGACTAAAGAGAGATTTCTAGAGCATATCATCTGCACAAAAGCTATTTATAATTTTATGCAGATGATTTGGTCTAAACGATCGATAAAATTGAAAGGACTAGACTTAATCACATAATATAATGCGACAAAACTTCTTAATCTCTATCATCGTTGTATGTCAAAGTGAACAGGCATAACTCGTAACTATATAAATGACGGATAACATAATAAATATTGTTTTGAGTACATGATTCATGTGGTATGGTAGGTTCTTACCTAAGGTCTTACCTAATTCTCAAATAATTATATTATCATGATAATAATTACTAATAATATCATGTAAATCTGAGGTCAGATTACTAAATAGTTTCAACGTAAACATTAGCCCATTTTGCTACAACGCGCACGTTCCCCAAACAAACGAAATAATAGACCAACTTTTTGTCGCGTCAGATATTAACGAGCAATGCTAGCTAAATCTAGATTTCCAAGACAAAAGATTTATACCCTAAAAGACCTGATAAGATCAGGTTTCAGGGCTTCCTACTTGCCACACCGATACTATCTGTCCGCTGGCGCAATACGAACGAGCGAGCTGAAACGCTTGTGAAACTGTATCAGGTTTACTTTACCACTTGTTTAACTCTAGTAGGTATCAGGTTTGAAGAAATCGGTGATACAGGTTGAAATTTTAGATACTAACAAAGTATTACTAGGAAAGTTTTAGTAAATATGTGAATACTAGATGGCGCCCGCAATAATTTCGCGTAAAGAGGTAACAGGTTGACGGATATACTTTCGGGTTTATGATATTAAGTACCTATGGATTGTGTTAAATCCTCAGATGCCTTTTATGGTGAGACGAAAACTTGAACCTTCTTTCAAATATTGGTACCTATTAGTTCCTGTATGTATTTGTAGCACATAATATAATATTATTTCACTGATGTAATATTATTATATATCATATCTTGCGACAAGTTGTTCTTTTATCTCAATAATACAGAACATTAAAAATATTGTTAGTAAAAAAGAAGAAATAAATTAAATGCCGCAGACAAAGTGTCGCATCATAAATTATTATGAGTCTAAAACAATACCAATAATATTTAAATCTATAAAAATAGAGATGAATCATAAAATGATTAAAGCTTCTATTAATACAATCCATACAAATATTATAAATGCGATAGTGTGTCTGTCTGTCTGTCCGTCTGTCTATCTATCTGTCTGTCTATCTGTGTATCTGTCTGTCTGTCTGTTACCTCATCACGTTTAAGCCGCTGAACCGATTTTGCTGAAATTTGGCATGGAGATACCTTGAGTTCCGGGAAAGGACATAGGATAGTTTTTATCCCGGAAAAATGTACGGTTCCCGCGCGATAAACAATTTTTGGCGCAACGGCTTTGCGCAGGCGTCCTTTAGTATCTGATATACTCGTATTTTGAAGCCGAAATTTTGCAACAGTCGAAGCAAATTATTATACTAATTTATTGTAATGTATGACATAATTTAATCTAATAAAACAGATATGTCGTAAAGTAATATATGGGTTTGTAAATTGAATTCTAATTTGAAAATTATTACTTTAGCCTCGACTTTCAACTGTCGCATCTATACGTAAACGTGAATATTCAATAGATGTAAACATGAGTCATGTAAGGAGGAAGAAATATAGTGGGAACTTATTTCAACTCTTTATCAAAATTTTTGCATATGGTAAGAACTTATGTAATACCTATCAGGGAAGTTAATTCATAGGCAGATACTTAAACTTTTACGGCGGACCTTTTTTTTTACATGGGGAAATGCATTACGGATCCCCGGGCGGATTGGAGACATCGGCCAGGGTATGTGGGACTCTCCGAGGAACTACCCACTAAAACCCCATGGTGCTCCACTCCCCGCAAAGTTACGGGCACGATCAACCCACCGCAACTTTACCAACGGTTGTCTGTGCCAGACTCATCTAAACATGCAGGCTATTCTAGGTCGCCTCGCGAGGCAGCCTAGAAAAGCCCACATGGGGGCCGCGATGTGCAGGAGCACCATGCGCATCCCGGCTCTCTCTGGAACTCGGTGCAATACTATACGTAGTTTGGTCGAGTTATGTCAAACCCATCCGACAGATCACAGCTAGATAACATTGAATTGACATAATCCGACCAAATGACGCAGCTACTCAACTGCCTAGGAATCAATTTTTTCGATGGTACAAGACTCAGTATCTAAGCAAAGTGTGAATAAAATAAACAATACATCCACATATCTTTTAAAATTCACATTTGTAAATAAACTATTCTTCTTCCACGCCATATTTATTTATTTTCCACCATTGCTTTATGCTCTTTTTGTAACGTTACTTACGTTAGCCTTCCCTACCTCTCCTTTAACTTTTATTGTTCTTCTAAATATAATAATATAATAAGGGAATAATATGGCTACTCTTTCAACTGTTCTCATCCCAGTAGATTCTGTAAGATGTCGATTTTGACAAAATATTTTACAAAGTCCCCATAAAACATAATTTTTCGCTACATTTCACTTAACCTTCGGTATATTTGTGCGCGAGACAAGTCGTCCTCGCCACAGAAAGAAACTTGATTTCGGTTACATAAAGCCTAAATGAGGCTGGCCTAGATTTTTGCGAGTCAGGATCCGAATTAAAAGTATTGTAAATAGCTTGTGTTTCGACCCAAATGCCAAGTAATTGCAAAAAAAGTATGGTCAGGATTCAGAGCACAATATTATGAAGTCAAATTATAATTTAGTTCACAATTTATAAACACTTTTACAATCTTACTGACTTAATACTTAGTACTAACGGTTTGGGAATTAACTCAAGAATTAATACTTACCAACGATGTACGAAACTCAAACTGGAATATGAATTAAATAGAGCAACTTCATAGGTATAACAAAACACAGATTTTTTAAAATTAATTAAAAATAAATTAACAATATAATTTAGCGGGCGCCTAGACCTAAAATAATAATATTGAACAATATCACGCATTGCGTAATATTATTGACCGTCTATGGTTGATATTGAACATCACGCGGCTTGAGGCTTTAATGTAATTGTCAAATAAGATGTTCAATAAAATTGAAGCGTGATATTGACAAAAAAATTGCTCGTCTAGGCGGCCGGTAGCTTAATTGTCTACATTCAGATCAAAATGACTGGAAACGATCAAAAATTTTGTCAATACCGATGACAAATGATGATTTTCAGACGATCACCACCGATGATGACAAATGATAAACATAAGATTGATCACTTCTAGGCGAATATTCTTGTACCACATACTCGTATAATGACTTGAGAATACTTTAAAATAAATTTTAATTAATTATTTCATGTTTACGGCAACGATTTCGTAGGCTTTAATTGAATTGAATTGGTGGCACATTAAAATAAGCCATACATGAATAGTCACTGTTATTAAGCATTTGTGTGTTAAAATATCTAAATGCTGAACTGCACCCACTAAAATATCTAAATGATCTAAAGAACATAACTGCATTCATAACTTAATACCTCTTTTTTTGGGGAATGATGTACTAATGATTAACAACGTCCAAATAAAGCCGTAAATAATATGCCTGCTTTGTGATTTGCGTATACTTATTTAAAATAACATAACAATTAACAATCTACTACAAAACTGACTCTATACTTTACAATTATAAATCATCTGTTAACTAACACACTAACCGTTGTTTAACCATTAGGTAAATCGATAATTAACAATAATTACTGACGTAATGGTTTTCGCATTTTCTATTTCATTCCTCGCGTTCCTCCTCGCCGGTGTTACCATCTCTATGCACTTAATGGGCGCAATGAACATGGATATAGAGTACTGGATGTGATTCATTTTGCTTTAATAATTAAATAAAGGTAAAAAGGGCTGATAATCATTTACCGCCGTACTCAGAGACATTTAATTACGATTAAGCTCCAAATTAATGAAGAGTTTGACAGATAATGTATAGGGCTTATGTCAAAATTTTGAATTAATCACAATTAAGATATTATAGGATATGTATAGAGTGTTCCACTCTGAGTACGGCAGTTAGACTTTTTAACATTTACTTCTTTTTAGAATAGCTACTGCAAGTACTACCTACATAAATTGTACAGCTAAACAGTTAGATCAAAACTGCACTCCTATACAGGATATGTATAGAGTATGCGTTTTTCCTTTATACGTTGTAATCGAAATTAAAAAAAATTAAAAACTATACGCATAGCGAAACTGCTACGCGCGTAGCAAAGTCGTAGCTCGTAGCATTAACACATAAGTAATAAGTATAATATTGTAAATTGATTTAGATCAAAACCTTATTCGTTACTGTTTGTCCCGAAATTGTATCTAATTTAGGACACGATTAAAGATAATGTAAATACTACGGTAACTGACGTGTTCTTTGTTTAAGTAGACGGCGCCACCGATAATTTTTATTGGTTACTAGGCTCGCTCGCATAAACGAGAAATTTTACAGAAACCGTACATTTTCCTGCAAAAAAAAGCTTATTTCCCTTCACGTCATGGTCTACTCTACATCTGTGCCAAATAACTTAAAAATTCATCCAGTAGTTCGCGAGATAAAATAATTTTCCCGGTTTTTTTTCACATTTTCCTAAGTTTCTTCGCTTCTATTAGTCTTAGAGTGATAATTTATAGTCTATAGCCTTCCTCGATAAATAAACCATCTAAGAACGAAAGAATTTTTCAAATCGGACCAGCAGTTCCTGAGATTGGCGCAACAACAAACTCTTCCACTTTATAATATTATTAGTATTAGTATAGATATTGTTTAACTTCTATGCTTATATTTTCATTATGGTGTGCATGTAATTTGCACGTTCCAGCGGCTATAAATCACGTCGGCCAAGCGAATCGATCCGCTTTCCGAGTTCCACACTCCGCAGGAATTTCACTATGTATCTCGACACCACTCTTCCGTGATGTTTGATACTCTAATATCGCCCAAGAGCCAGCGACAGCCAGACTTTCGTCATTTTATTATAGCTGAACGTTTTCCTGTATTATGAGGATTTCCTACAGAGGTAAGATTTAGTATACAGTTATAACAATACAAACTTTTATTAAATGACGAAAGTTTAGTTGTCGCTGGAACTTACTCTAATTACGTTAGTGTCTTAAAACTAACACTAATATTATTATATAATACAACAATGAGCACTATAATTTATTTTCGTATAATAAGTTAAAACATCAGCATCAACAGCATTGAGATAGTCTCTCTTTTTCGTCGTAATGACAAAAAACTTTATATTATGCAAATTTTGGTGTAACATTTGATTTTATCTGGAAGTTACAAAATCAATCACTTTAAAAAAATATCAATCATTCATCCGTATTGCTGAAAAACGTTGGTATGTAATTTTTTTTTAATGAACTAAGGGGGCAAACGAGCAAACGGGTCACCCGATGGAAAGCAACTTCCGTCGCCCATGGACACACGCAGCATCAGAAGAGCTGCAGGTGCGTTGCCGGCCTTTTAAGAGGGAATAGGGTAAAAGGGGAGGGTAGGGATGGGAAGGGAATAGGGCAGGGTAGGGAAGAGAATGGGGTAGGGGATTGGGCCTCCGGTAAACTCACTCACTCGGCGAAACACAGCGCAAGCGCTGTTTCACGCCGGTTTTCTGTGAGAACGTGGTATTTCTCCGGTCGAGCCGGCCCATTCGTGCCGAAGCATGGCTCTCCCACGTATAGATAATTTCGTGACTGCGATTAATCATAGAAAGTTCTCAAACTTTTGTTGTGCAAAAATTTGTCTCTCCTAGAGGTAGATAGATAGTGTTTTCCAACATCGTTGTTTAGACATTATCTTGCCAATATGTTATCGCGCATGTGTTGACATTTGGCTATGTAGGCCGTGCTCACATATTCCGCGCACGCCCTTGCAACAGCGGCCTTGTGAACTCGCCTTTATGGCTCTTATTACCGTGCAATAGGGACCACATTGTCAATTGTTTACGCACGTTATGCTACATCACGACACGGCCTTCGAATTGACCAAAACGCTCGATCGTGCGGTACAATTAAACCCCACATAATGAGGATATTAATAGAGTATGTTGTTAAGGGTTAATCCAAACTAATATTATAAATACGAAAGTGTGTCTGTCTGTCTATCTGTCTGTCTGTCCATCTGTATGTCTGTCTGTCTATCTGTCTGTCTGTTACCTCTTCACGCTCAAACCACTGAACCGATTTTGCTGAGATTCGGTATGGATATATTTTGAGTCCCGAGGAAGGACATAGGATACTTTTTATCCCGGAAAAATGTACGGTTCTTGCGCGATAAACGAATTTTGGCGCAACGGAGTTGCGGATGTCATCTACATATTTGTAAATACCTAGAATACCATGGCAATAATATTTTATCAGGTTTAAGGGTCACTTCATACTAAGATGCGACGCGACGAAGCGTAAATTGCTCGTTTATTGCGACCGTCGTGTTTTATAAGGCGTCTGTTGCTAGAAAATTCATTAAAAACCTTTAATTCTGACTAGGTGAGACATGTATCTAATTTCGATTTTATTTTTGTTACAGGTAAATACAAAAACGAGTTTAGCGAATGTTCATGTTACATGTGTTTAAACAGAGTCAAGTCAAATTTATTTGAGAAAACTGATGTAAGTAATCCCACTATAACGCAATTTCTTTGCAAATATGTTCTTTATTCGAACCGATTACGAAATCTGTCAACTGATACTTGTAAAGTGATCTATTTCGTAATTAAACCTAAAATAGCTGGCATTATGGTCACGACTGCGGTTGGGACCAATCCACGTATACGGTGAAAGGGGGACCTTCGAATTTCAAGGCAATTGGTACATTGTTTTGACACGCTTCCGATACCACTATGTTAGAGGTCATTTCTTTCTTGGTTCCGCTATAAATCGCATATAGGTACGGTCAACAAAAAAAACCTAAGCGTATTTTTGGAGTACTCGCCGGAAGTTGAAGAAGTAGAGTTTTCTCATTTCATTTGAAGACGGCTGCACTCACGAAGACATCTAAAGATTAAATAATTAAATAAAATTTAAACAATCTAGTCGTAGATTCTCCAGCTACTTAAAGGACAACAGGCAAATTCCATACAATGTTGGTCCAAAAAAAACTAGGATTATTTCCAATAGCTAGACCATATTAGGAACTTAAAAAACATATTATAACCCGTAACTGCATTTTCTGAGTAGTTATAGGTACTTATACCAGAACCTGATGGCAAAAAGTGAGAAAATAAATTGCCTCTAGCAATACCGGGGTAATAGGAATAAAACATTTTCATCCTTTTTTATTCCTTTAGCGGCTTATTTTGTGTGTGAAACATGAAAATATAAAAATTTATCCAATGATCAAGGATATTTTTTGAAAATCTGCTGTCAAAAATTGCCATCAGATTCTGGTAGACCTATACTTAGTTAAGAAAAAAAATATGAAAAATCGTACGTACGGAAACTTAAATAACTACTCAAAAACGTAGTTACAGTGTTAAATTCATAGAATTAGTGTAAGTTATACACTATACATAAATTGGAAATATTTGAATTTTTTCTCGGACCAAAACGAATGTCCTTTATCTAAATCACATTCAGAGAACTAGCCTATTACACGTTTGATATTAAAAACACCACACCCAGAACGACAATTTAAATATTGGAATTAGCCCACTAACGCACTTCTGCGTTCTTAAATATAGAGCAGTACATTCACACGGGTAGACCGGTCTATATTTAATCAATTTTTTATCTGTATTTTTTTGTAGGTCTGCTCTACTTGTGGTCGGCCAGTTTTTGTCACATATTTCCGCATGGCAACCCATAAAAGGTGTGCCCAAGGCCCACTCCATTCACTTGTACTGCAATCTGAACTATTTATCCAATATCCATATTGCTGTTGCAGTGCACAAATGTCAAGAACAATTGCATATGCAATATGCAGGATTTATCCAAGTCATGCGTGAACGATTTTTCAATTTTCTCTGGAACTGTCTAGCTAAAAAACGAACGATTATCTATTTCATAAAGGCGTATTTGTGTCGGTTTGTATGTTAGTCTTAACTCTAAAGCAGTGTTTCTCAACCCTTTTCAGCCACGATCTTCTAGGAAATCAATCCAAGTTTTCACGGATCCCCTTAATAAAATAAACAAGAAAAAATTGGATTGTAAATGGTCCAGAGATGATGCCATACTTATACTCGCGGACCCCCAGGGTTCCGCGGACTACAGGTTGGGAAACACTGCTCTAAAGCGACTTCCTATATCGTAAACTGTATAAAGATTAGAGATGAGATTGAAATTTTTGGACTTATAAAAAATAGGATAAGTTTTTCAAAACAATTAATTGTTAAGATTTGAGCAGCAGCGTTGTTAATACGTCATGTGAATAAAATTTATAACGTAGAACGTCAAAGGATCTAGATAGTTCCACGGTTCTAAGTAAAGGGCAATTGTTAGCATTGAATGTGGAGTGGACAACACGAGGACCGGCTGATCGCTATCACGCCTTCCTGGTTCAGCTTGGGGCCAGGATGGGGTTGTTCACCTCAAGCTGGCCTGTACGCAGGCCATTAAGACCTACCTATTTGGTAAATGGTCTTTACGTCGTTGGAATAGGGTTTCTGTCGGAGGAAGAATGATTCTGAATCAATTGGGATTTCGAGTACTAATTTTAAAGGGTCTAATGCTCGTTTTCATCAACCACCTCCTAACGATAAGTGTTCCACTAGCGGCCATTAAGTGTACCTATATACATATATTTCAAGATACATAATAATATAATGATCGTTTGTGCGTCACCTACGTCCTTAGACCCTAGAATATTGGCAAAACCCAAAACATAAGGGTTTTCAAAAATGTGTCTGTGTTTTTTTTTTTTTCTTCTATGCAATAAGGGGGCAAACGAGCAAACAGGTCAGCTGATGGAAAGCAACTTCCGTCGCCCATGGACACTCGCAGAATCAGAAGACCTGCAGGTGCGTTGCCGGCCTTTTAAGGGGTAATAGGGGAGGGTAGGGAAGGAAATAGGGAAGGGTAGGGAAGGGAAAAGGGTAGGGGATTGGGCCTCCGGTAAACTCTCTCACTCGGCGAAACACAGCGCAAGCGCTGTTTCACGCCGGTTTTCTGTGAGGACGTGGTATTTCTCCGGTCGAGCCGGCCCATTCGTGCCGAAACATGGCTCTCCCACGTCAAAAGTTGACGTGTTAAGAAATATATGACCTTACAAGGCCGCCAACCGCCCTTAGCGGCGGTTGGTGAAAACGGGCATAAGTCTTTAAAGGTTGTATTTAGGTCTTTAGCGGAAATATAAGTGCATGAATTTTCGGCTTAATATCGTGTTGTCTCACAAGTTTTTTTGTATTAGAACATCATACAACGAGCCTGCAATGGTGAACGACTTAGGTAGACACCAGTTGGTACCATAATTAGATTTGAAAACTATGAAACTCTAATTCAGAAAGGAACCAACGAACTGGTCCTCGTAGCAAAAAAAAAATTTGACGTTTCTCAGATCTCATGCGTGACGCGACCCGTTTTTTCATCTACTTCTTCACGACATGACAGTCTGGAATGCAATTAATATAATATGCCAATAAAATATTCATTAAAGAAATTACCATAAGGAATGCTGCTCCCAGCTTCCTTGTAACTAATGATTTTGTATCGATTATAGTCGACAAAAAACAAATTACTTTGGCGATGCACTTTTTGTACTCGTCGCATTCCAAGTTTGTACATAGCAACACTTATATAAGTTATATATTTTAGGCTTGTTTTTAGTAAGTTATTTACATCTAATTTCGAGTCTATTTATATACAAGTTTTGTTAGTTTTGCAAAAACTCAAGAATAGCTGAAGCGATTTGCAAAATGTTAGTCTTGAAATGTTTCTGGAAGTCCAGAAAAGTGAGGAAAGTAAAACGAAGTTCACCGGACTATCTAGTATTTAATAATCATGATTATTACAAAAGATGCTCTTCATACGTCAAAACTGACTAGCGAATGAATGGCCTTAAGTGTACGTTATTGAACTTTTTATCATTGTTCTACTTATACAGAACATCTGCGGTATGATGCGTGATCGATCATTGAAATGACATAAGCTGTACTTGATATTATGATATAGTTAGTGTAGGACTGTAGATCCTTTGTCAATACGCCCACATGTTGTTTATAATAACATGTACTTTATAGTGTGCGATCAGAAATGACATATTTTACAGATTCCAATATTTAGTTTAAAAGGATTTCTACCCTTTTCCGGTTATAAAAGTATAGTAATAATTTCATAACGAAATCTCTCGCTTATGACTCTCAAACACTTCATTGTGAAAGCCTCAAGATTTTTCACGCAACTCTAATTTGCTTCTTACTCTAATGATATACGCAGTCGTGAACTATGATCTCGTTCTGTTTTAGCTCGTAACTCGAAGTGTTAAAGTTTATATTGCTGTGATGCAACCACCATTGCCAAGTTCAAGCAGCGAAAGTGCGACCTCAGATGACATAATTCGGAACGAAGATGGTAATGAAAGTTTAGATACGGACAAACAGATGTGCTATTATATAATGACACGCTAACGAGTCGGTGCTATGTAAACTTGTTATTTGCGGTCATATTATTGACACTTGTATACTGTATAGTTATGTGTATGCTATTGAATGGTATGTTGTATTGTGTTTGTTAAGCGTAAAACAATAGATTTGAATTACATTATATGTTAGAGTTATTTATTAAAGTTACTTTTAATTTTAGAGTAGGTACCTAGTTTGTGTTTACTTGATTGAATATCCTTAGCGATAAGGATTGACGATAAGCAATAATAATAAAATAATTATTTTAACAACTTAAAAAATTTTAACGCAATTTTTACAATAGTAGGTATATACTGATATATACATATAGGTATTGTAGGTATATACATACTATACTGATCCTTCAGTTGGTCAGAATTACATTATAAGACTCACCAATTCATTTTATCAGTGACCTACAAAAACTCGCTCCGCAAGCCCATCTCAAGTTTTTTGCCTTGATTGTGTCGAAGTAAATGAGTCGATAACTCGATATTAAAGAATGTGTCAAGTATAACAATTGGCAATCAATTTGATCCACATACGAAGGTTTGGCGAAAGGTCAGGCAACAATGTGGAACAGCTTAAAAGTTGAATCACAAAATGTTTACAGATCGTCGATATAGAGCAGCTATACTCAACCTGCGGCCACATGCGGCCCGCCGGGAATTTATCAGTAGCCCGCGTGAAGTTATTTTGAAATTCACACCCAGCAAAATAGTGCAAACTCTTTGTGAAAGTCGTGAAAAATTTTTAACTTTTAAATCGCTATTTTTGAAAAACGCTATTTTTTTACGGCTACATTTTATTTTCATTTTTGTGGCCCGTATACAAAAAAGTTGAGTACCACTGATATAGAATCATAGATCAGACAATGTCACGTCATGATCTTGACTGAATGTGTGTCGATCTGTATCTTTGGCTTTGTACTAGATGTCCGCTTCACATTTAAAAAGTTCTAGTCACTTTATGAAAAAGAAAAGAGCGGGCAGGTGTGGGCCGCTCTGAACTGACGATGATTGGATGAAAATATTTCATTTTTTTATAGCGGCAACAGAAATACATAATCTGTGAAAATTTCAACTCCCACCCACCACTGTTCTTGAAATACAGCCTGGAGACAGACAGACGGGCCGACAGCGAAGTCTCAGCAATACGGTTGTTTTTACGCATTGCGAACGGAAAACTAAAAATCAGATATTTGAGATGAGCTAAAGCATAAGGTACTAATTATGTCTTCTGTGGCTAAAGCTTATTCTAAACCTCCACTTAATTAAAATAAGTATCAGTCCAAAATAACTAGTAATTAGTATTCATTACTACAACCAGTGTACTAGTCGCTTAGACAGTTCGCCTTTGTTTAATCCACCTTCAATATTATCTAATAAGTTGCATCATTTCCAATGCTTCAGCAGTCACGGGTAACAAGGCATTGTTTTACAGGAAATTCCTAACGCCTGTAGCCATCTTGTAAAATGGCCGCTCAATCTTCGCTTCCTCCTTCGGACAGCACAAAGCTTATTGTGCCTTATCTTATATCCATCCAAACATCCATCCATGCCATGAAATATGTACGGGAAGAGATTGGAGATAGTCCTTGTGATCCTTAGAAATCCTTTAAAGGAATTGTGTAGGAATTGCAATGGGGGATAGGGTTTGAATGCGTTTGTTAGTACCTGGATAGATCAGGAATCTAGGATTTCAAAATGGTGTATAAATCGTTGAAGCTCAAAGGAAAGATGGCAATCACATGTTCTTATTGCCGATCGCCAAACTACATAAATTTAAATGTCATTTGAAGATTATCTCAATCAATTTAAATAATTCTAGTGTGTAAAGTTAAATTAACTCAATAGTAAAATAATAAACAACATCTTATTCTATAATAATTATTTCATCAAATTGATGCCTTCAATAATTGAATGACTACAAAGCATATAATTATTTTTGATCGTAATCAGTTGAGTCACTAGTGCTGGCAAACAAAATTACTTTTTGTCGACAAGATTTACTGTAGTAAATCGATTTGAATTTGATAATGATCTATCGATTTACGAAAAGAGTGTTTAGGAAATAATTATGACAATACACAATGGTTTGCTATATTATAATTAATGTTTGTTCGGGAAATAAGCATTTCATTACTTTGGAATAAAATATCTGAAGACTACGAGTATTGAAAGTAGGACTTGCGAAATAAGGATCACTTTTTGAATGTATTTTAAGTGTTCTTCTTTCTGAGATGAACGATTTCTTATGCATTCGTTAAACACACTATAAAATTAATGTACATTACGCTATGTATAACATTATTTATTATTGTGACCGAGCCAGCTTAATTTCTTAATCTATACAAAGTTTCACGCCATTTTATTTTTAGTCCACTGCGGCAAAACCAAAAGACAGGATAATGACTTAGAATTTAATCGGTGAAAAATATTATCGTTTAATCGGTTAAAATATTATGTCAAAATTATCGACACCGGCTCATCCCTATGCAACAAAAAGTGCATCATTATGCTACCTAATCGTAATCTACTTTCACCCGCACCCGCGCGGTGCAGTCAAAGGGCTAGTGTTGTGCGTAGATAACATCGATTGACGTAACAGCTTATTATGAAATTGTAACGCACGTAAAAAATTAGGGATGTGATTGAATTCGATGCATGGGTCCAATTGAATGACTAAATTGAATGTGCATACTGTAGCATAGTGCATACAAGATTTTTTTGGCTCATCGTTAAAGTTTTGCCTGTTTACTATTAATATTATTTTAAAAAATCACAAATATACTTGAATAAAAACTGGAATTTTGTAAAAAAGAAAAGGCGCAAGACCTATTTGTGACGTATTTTTTAAAAAGTTGGCTTCAAAACCGTAGTGCACTGTACAAAATAAGTCAAGTGCTCATATCTAGTTCAGAATGAAAGTGGTGCAATATCGGTCACAGCCTAGACCTCGATCACGTCATACTTTCACTGCGAGCTGACGTAACGACTCGCAGGGCAGCTCATCACTAGTACGGTCAGAAAAATACTTTTATGTTCTTACGTTTTTATTCGCGCTAAAATTTTGTTTAAAAAAGAGACAGGTCGTAGGTTCAATTTCCGCCTTGGAGCAATTTTGCTTCTAAGTTTGGTTAGAACAACGCAAGTTGATAACCTAATTTTTGACAAGAAACTAGTATTTTTCAAGTTACGTAGTAGTTTCAAATATTTTCTGGTGACTCTAACTCCTTGTAGAGCATAAGGGCTCATTATTTTACATTTATTATAGGATCATTGGTTAGAAATTGGCTTTATTTAGCGCAAACCTCAATAACGAATTCTATCTGACGAAATAATTATTTAGTTGATATTCCAGAAAATAATAAGGTGAAAATTAATTATAAATAAATATTAATCGACCAAATAATTAGTTACAACTTGATACAGATACAATAACAAGACAATCAAGATATAGGCATGTGGTGTTATTAATAATTGTTAAATAATAACGTGTCAGTCTAGTTATTACCTTTTTCTTTAGCGACCTTGTTCTAATAGCAAGCTGTTCAGGTACCACGAGTAGGGTTACCAGCTGCAAATAACTGGTCAAATATTTTAGCCTTCATAAAAAACTGAATTGTATAAAAATCATTCCTCTAGTTTAGCTTTTAACCAAATGTAACAATCAAGTATGCCTATGAAATTGTACGATATTTTCGAGTTTAAACTTTATTGTTTGTGTGACTTGTGTTCAAGCGCAATAATTGTTGTTTAAACTAACCATATAATTTTTGGGCCGTGTTTTATTTTCTGTAATCCTATATTCTGTCAGTACGATTTTAATCAGGAACTATGATGCATTTTAGAGATGAAAACTAGCCTATGTCCTTTGCCGAGACTCAAAGTATCTGCATACCAAACATCCAAATCGATTCAGCGGCTTAAGGGGAAGACCAGTGCCGTAAATAGCCAATTTTGCGCCCTGTGCAAGCTTGCCAATTCGACATCTTTGTGCAGATTTCTAGACGTATGTATTTCATTGATTGGCACAAAAAAAAATATGTGATTTTTGATTACATTTGGAAAAGCTTGTCGAATTTAATCCTTCAGGCCCCGCGCGAGCACCGGTGATCGCGACAACAATAGAATACAATAGCAATTCCTGGAAATTCCGACTGAAGTATTAAATAATAAAATAATGTTTTCCTACTGGATGAAAAAAATACCAAAGTCACATCTTTCAGGAACTTTAAACAGTTCTAACTAAAGTAATAATACAATCTATGCTTTAAAAATTTGTTTATTTGATACCTTTTACAAAAATCCAAAGATTGCCGGACTTAATTTTCGGTTCTAAGATCTATATTTACCATAATATTTATTTTTTCCTCTAACTAACGAAAAATTTATCCACGCTACCGAGTGAACACTTCACATCTCTGTCTCTCTGGCATGAAAATCGACACAGGTGCGAGAGTGATGCGAGATCAAGGTCATTGGCAGTTGTCAGCGTCTTAAGCATGGAGAGCTAACAGACTGACAGACAGACACACTTTTGCAATTTATATTATTATTGTATGGATATTGGTATGGATTTTTTGTAGAAAGTAAGCAAAGCAGCGGTTGACAGCCCTGCGAGAGGCTATGACAGATCAGAGGTCATTTGTCACTGCAACACCGCGGGCTTGCAACGAGTGCCTTTGTTATTATTTCGAGACCTTCAGCCCACGTGTGTGTATTTTGCAGATATTTGGTTTTTATAATGTTATGTTGAAAAAACAAAAATATACAGTTAGCCCTCATAATAATTATTTAATGACTTTCATACGAACAAACGGATTTAGCGAGATGTATAGTTTGCTCTACTTTAAATCTAGATATTATTTAAATCCCTCAAGGTCGTTATTAAGAACTTGTTCAATTAGAAAGTAAAATGACTTGACACTCAGCGACAAGGATATAATAAATAAAGTAATATTATTTTATGTATTACATAACTTTGATCATTTAGAGCATTCTAGAATCTAGAGACGTGTAAAGTGAAGGCTCTATTATAATTAATCAGAGTAACTTAAAGGTGGAGAAAATGAAAAAAAAAACAAAACAAGAATGTCGACAATTTTCAGAAAAAATATTTTTGTGATCAAATTTTTTTCTGTAAGAAAAGTAAAAATAGTATTGTATGGGACAAAGAATATAATGACATACAGTGCTCCCAAAGTGATAATGCGCATAGAAATTTTCGTAATTTTTCGGCAACGGTCGTATTTCCCGAGCGTCGGAAGACGTCGCTGCAAGCGCTGTTTTAAACTTAACTTTAAGAAAAACAACACTTTGCAACACGTAGAGGCGCCTGACGTTGCTTGGACGTTACCATGGTAACGCTGCGATGGCTTCCCGGTGAGTAGCACAATAATAATTATATTGACTGACCGGCATTGTTTGGAGCTCTTACGTTTTATAGATTCGGGTGTTTTCGTGATTACGACAATTAGCGAAGATTTCCATGCGCATTATTAATTTGGGAGTACTGTACATATTGTGATACGTCATGCTATATACAAGTTTTAAAATAGGCACTGTAATCTTTATTACATTTTGCTAGGAAATGATCTCAACTTGAATAACAGAATATTTTCTAAGCAGTAATCAATCACTCTTTATTATGTTTTAACTAAACAAACAATTTGTCGGTGGCGTCGGGAAACGTCTGCCGCTATTTTTCATTGACTCGGTTCATTGCACTTTGATAAATGTACGTGTCAGTATGAACATCTGAAATTGATTCAACAAGGTGGAAGAACTCATTTGTAAAATAAATTCCACAAAAATATGAATAATTTATTCATATTAGAATAATATCAATGGATTATTATAGAATGCCGAATAATGTTCATATTCTTATTTCTTAAAGGAATTAAATATTAATAATTTGATTAGGAAATAGGCATAATAAGCAGACTTGTCTCGGACGCTTAAAAAGCCTACAACACTTTGTCCAAAAATCTATTTCTCATAGAAAACCGGCGTGAAACAGCGCTTGCGCTGTGTTTCGCCGAGTGAGTTAGTTTACCGAAGGCCCAATCCCCTACCCTATTCTCTTCCCTACCTTCTCCTATTCCCTTCCCTTCCTTACCCTCCCCTATTACCCCATTCGCACTTAAAAGGTCGGCAACGCACTTGCAGCTCTTCTGATGCTGCGAGTGTCCACGGGCGACGGAAGTTGCTTTCCATCAGGTGACCCGTCTGCTCGTTTGCCCCCTTATTTAAATAAAAATAAATAAAAAAATGCGTCGGTGTGACTGTGATCTATTTATCGACCACCTTTGCTTTTTAGTGCAGACGTAGACAGAAGCACAATAGAACACCTTCACCATCCATCCATCCATCCATTAGACTTAGTTAGAGGTAGGTTTTGCTGTCAGTTTTACCACAGTCATGACTGTGACTGATACCTACCGTAAGAGCGTGACTGACGGTTGCATGAAGCTGATTGATGAAAATCTGGATATTTTGATTTTTGCTTCATGCAACCATCAATCATGAATTTTGAGTGAGTTTTGTCACATCTGACAAAATTGGAAAAAAATAGAAATGTTTACCTTTGAAAATTTTGGCTTTGACTGACATAAAACTGAAGAGAATTGAGTGACCATCTAATACCATTCGTCAGTCCATCAGTCACCATCAGTCAAACATAATTCATGACTGACGGAATTGACTGACGCTTGCATGCCCGTGTAATGGATGCCTAAGGCATCCATTAGACGGTAGGTTTTGCTGTCAGTTTTACCACAGTCATGACTGTGACTGATGGGTAACCTACCGTGTAAGAGCGTGACTGACGGTGATTGACGAAAATCTGGATACATTCGTTAGTCCATCAGTCACCATCAGTCAAACATAATTCATGATTGATGGAATTGACTGACGAGGAACCTGCCGTGTAATGGATGCCTTAGAGTGTTTAAAGAAAGTACAAGCTTAAACAAGCTTTGCAGGAACAAAATCTAGCTAGGTCGTTTTTGCATATTTGTGTTTTAAACCTTAGAGGCAGCAACTTGAAATTTCACACATTTGTCTCTCCTATAATGTAGGTATGTCTACTTACAAAATATTTTTCAGGATCATCCTACGAATAATAAAGGATCATCGTATCTACTCATCGTTTGTCGTAGGTATCGTAATTGAATGCTATTTTACACGACAAAGTCTTATAGTCCGGACTCCGGGAGCCCTAGAACAATTTTTTTTTATTACTATCAAGCTAATTTTTTGCGAGTAGCTTTATTTTGATAAAACGAATGACATATTTTTTATTCGCGAAAAATCTTGAAAGTGGTAGCTAACAGAAATAGAAAGGATTTCATACTTTGACTTGATGGTCCTAAAATATGGATTGTTCTATTTGTAGGACAATGTTACTCTTAAATTATATTACTATTTAGATATCAATATACAAAAAATCTACTTGTTAGGGTTCCGTTTTAGGGTTCAATAGTCAACCAAGTTTTGTTGATTATACAGAACCCTATAACGGAACCCTAACGAGCTGATTTTTTCTATAGTTATATAATTTAAGAGTAATATTGTCCTACAAATAAAACAGTCCACATTTTAGGACCATCAATTCAAAGTATGAAATCCTTTCTAACTCTGTTAGCTACCACTTTCGAGATCTTTCGCAAATAAAAATGTTTGTCTTATCAAAATGAAGCTACTCATAAAAAATCGGCCAAGTGCGAGTTGGACTCGCGCACGAAGGGTTCCGTACCGTTATAGAGCAAAAGTAGGCCAAAAATTGTGTTTTTTGTATGGGAGCCCCCCTTAATTATTTATTTTATTTAATATTATTATTGAATATTAAAGTACACATATAACTAAGGACTTTGAGAAAAATTCAAGTACCTACCTGTTGCCATTTTTGACGTAGAGCAAAAAAAGGCCAAAAAAATCACGTTTGTTGTATGAGAGCCCCCCTTAAATATTAATTTTATTTAGTTTTTAGTATTTGTTGTTATAGCGGCAACAGATATGCATAATCTGTGAAAATTTCAGAAGTCTAGCTATAGCGGTTCTTGAGTTACAGCCTGGAGACAGACGGACAGACAGACAGACAGACGGACAGACGGACATACCTCGAAGTCTCAGTAATAGGGTCCCGTTTTTACCCTACCCTACCTACCCAAAAAAAAAATTGTTCTACGGGTCCCGTACTATTAGGAGTATTCTAGTGATTTAATAATTATAGAGCAATTATAATATGTGGAGTTATTTAGAGGTATGTAGAGCTGATAGTTTGGGGCGGTGAAGGCAGTTTGCACAACCTGTCACAGTGCGTGTCATACAATTGTGATTAATATCGACTTGCGACACATAACTGTGGCTCTATTAGTTCCAAATAGAGTTGTATGTCAGCTCTACCTTCAAAATAATGTCTCGCTTAAGCGTTGCTCAGACATATGTAATGTAGATCAGAGAATCCATATTAATAATATGATAAAATGAGAACGTCTGTCTGTCTGTCTGTCTGTTACCTCGTTACGCCCAAACCGCTTAGCAGATTATGCTAAAATTTTGTATGGAGATATTTTGAGCCCCGGGAAAGTATCCTATTTACCTATACTGTCCTAGAAAAATGTAAGGTTCCCGATAATCTAATTTTGTCGCAACGGAGTTGCAGGCGTGATTTAGTCAAATTGTAACTATTGAAATGTTCCATCTTAGATAATATTATGATTATTATATTTTTTAGATTTTCTATTTAAAGATAGAGACTACAAGCATTACTTCTAATTTAATGCCATGAAATTATTTTAAAATGCCTATAAGAAAGTAATATAATTTAATAATCAATCTTTACAGTTTATTTTCTAGAATCTACGCTTTTCTTGCAATCCGTTTGGTAACTTCCTCTAACTTAGGATCTATAATAAACCGTCTAATTCTGTAATCTTGTTGCAATATTGAATATATCTAGTGCAATCGACTGTGAAAATGGCAGCGCTGGTTGTTTTACATAAATGTGAAACCTTATTTAATTACAGATTAAGTTGATTGAGTACTGATAACAATTTTCCGTTGATTCGAGTTGAGCAGGATATAGTGATTTCCCTGAAATGCGTAACTTGCTGCAATGTCTGGCTATTATTTTCAATATTATTTGTTTAGATATTCCCATATTCAATAATGGCTAAACCTTCAGTAGATCTAGCACAAGCTTGTAATGACTGGAACTCATAATTTAAACGTTCTTATTGTAACAAATAAGGTATGCGGTGTGCCAGAGCAGTTCTTAAGGCATCAAAGACCTGAATTAAAAGGTTAAGGAACAATCAGCCAGCGCTTATTCTTTCAACCGAAATTGTGTAACTCTATATTTATATTTTCGTCATCGATAAATTGTTAATTTGCTATTGTTGAATAGCAAACAGCGCAATGTTACTTAATATCGAGCGTGAAAGTGTACTACTTTTCCACTTCAGTTTCGAAGGTAGAGAACGCCGCCAGGTGGCGCTTTTCAAGGTCAGCGGTATCGCGTGATATAACTTGGATTTTTGAATTACGACATCGCTTAGGGTCACAGAATAAGGCCGTTTCTAAATTACTTTATTTGCAGTTTGATTTGAAATTAATTACTCGAGATAAAAATATATATTTTGATTAATTTAATAAAGAGACGTAAGCTATCAAAAGCTGCTGCCTATGTTATGTATTATATTTTGGGCCTTTGTAAATATTAAGAAGTTTACATCAGCTTATCATATTGTTCAAAACTTTTTTAAGTAATCGCTCGATATGAGTCACTCACTGTTTAATACATTGACAACTTCTCAATCAGTTTTTGTAGGGCCAGAAAAAGATACAAGAACCTCATAAATAACTCTAATCTACAAGATTATTAGGAATGTAGCATTGAGCAAGATATCGCTTACTCTACAAGTCGTAATGAAAGCTTTGACCAAATGCAGCAGAAATACGTTTACCTCAAAGGATTGGCTCAAAAAAGATAGTTGGTAGCAAAAAATGACTTAATGAAGTCAATGTTCTTTTTTTAAAAAAGAAAGACCTGGGTTCTATTAATAGAATCGTTAATGGTAACAGATGATAATGACGATGATACCTATATAATGGTGATGTTGCATATAGCGAAATCATTTAAAAAGTAAGACTGGCCCGCCTAGCTCATCCAAACCAGACTAGAAATAACAGTATTTTAAAAAGATAAAACCGACTTCAAATTTTTGTACGTAATTAAGAATTAAAATTCTCTATCTCAAAAACTACTGAACCGATTTTGATGAAACTTGCAGTATTCCCTAAGTTGATTAATACCTAGTACAATAAAAAAAGAATCACTAAAATCGGACTTGTGGTTCCGGAGATATGCGTGCACAAACATAAAAACATACATACATACATAATATATACATAGTACATACGTACACTTTTGAAATTTGGCACATTTGATCAGAAGCTGTCATGGATTAACAATATACAAAAACTGGGCAGTTCTGGAAATATTACATACATACGCGTCGAATTGATAACCTCCTTTTTTTAAGTCGGTTATATATAAACGAATGATGCGAGTTTCAAAAAGAGAAATTAAATTCTTCGTACAGCTCATCTTTTTTTTTAAATTTAATATTCATGATTCGACCAAGGCGTACGAATGTCCGGACTTACGCAACGAAATCAAGGCAATCTATAACACTGCCCACATTATTAATAACGATTAACGAGTTACAAAATAGTATCAATCATAATTATTATATTTATCATAATTTTAATGTGTGAATGTTGCATGTGCCTTCAGGCTTGATATGCCCAAAGTGGTAATAGTTCTAGGCTACACTTTAGCTACGGCCACTAACGGAGTTGCGGTGGGTGTGTCGTGCCCGTGGCTTCGTCTTGGTTGGCGAGAGAAGCGTCGCAGAGTTTTAGTGTGTAGGGTCGCGGCACATACCATCTTCGCCGCGATGAGCCCCACATATCCGCACCGGGAGTCCCCATCCCCTGCGTCGAATGCGTAATGCATTACTCTGCGTGAAAAAAAAGGCTACACTTTAGCTGTGTGCTAAACAAGAAAAAAAAACATTTTCTTTTGCAAATAATAAATGTATGTAACGTGAAAAAAATGTTAAATATTAATTAATTGACGTACTCAGAGACATATTTTAATGACACTTAACTTTAATTTGAAGAATTTGTCTGATATAAAGAGAATATGAAGAACCAAAGACTGGTTCTAGAATCTACATACTATGTTTACAAACGTACATAATCAATTTTTCGACTGATGAAAATTTATTTTAGTTATAAGCCTGATCAGGTCTTACGCGCTAAAATTATAATCATCGTTACTTAAGATTATGGTAATGCATTACTACATGCAATGAAGTAGAAATGGTAAAACATAAAAATCCAGTCAGTTCACTTTCGCCCTCGGTCAATGATATCGGAAGTGGCTGGCTTATCCGTTGTATAAACACCGTTTAAATATTATTATAGTGCAAAAACTGAACAAGTTCTTGTGGGTCTACCGCGGAATAAACAGTTTTTGTGTAGGGCCTGAGACGCTATGTTACGCGATGCTGCCCGGTGCAGCTATAAATCTATAATAATAGTATCAAATAAAGTTTTGAATTGGTATATACTAAGTAGCACCACGTCACATCCATCGTGGAATATGCTTTTTGGGATAGTAGTTCCATCTTTATTGAAACGCAACAATTTGCCTTCTAAAAAGTTAAAAATCACGAATATGCTTATTCGTCAGTGACCTACAAAAGATTTTATTACTAGTACTAGGTCTTATCTAGCACTTAAAGTGGTCTCAAGCCCATTAATTAAATCTAGACCCAATCCAGTCGATTACGCGAATCTAAAGCCATGAGGTAACATTGTATAATGCAGCCCTAGATAATACCACTTTCGCTGATGGTGGCACCGATATGGGAACTGGGGCGGAAACACCAGCATCGATAATTCAATAAACGGCCAAGTACGTGCCGGGTCGGTCAAGAGGGTTCCGTCATTGTTTTGTAATGTTGTCAACACTGCTGTTGCGATATGAACGATCCGGATCTTGCAGTATTTGGAACTTCTTATTCCATTCAGAAAGTGCTCTCCTATATTTTATGTTCCAACTACATGACGCCTGTCACCCCAATGCGCCGAAATTCGCTTATCACATGTGAACATTAAAATTTTCTGGGATCAAAAGTATCATATGTCCTTTCCCGTGACTCAAAGTATCTCCATGCCAAATTTCAGCAAAATCGGTTCAGTGGTTTGGGCGTGAAGAAATAACAGATAGACAGACATACTTTCGCATTTATAAAACATACTAGTAAGTATATACTGCGTTTAAAACTATACGCGTATCCTGATTCCTGAGGCTATTTTATATTCGCTCTTGCAAAAATCTGAACTGGATTATATATGGACATACCATGCTTTATTTTGTAAACGTAAAAGCGAATTTCTAATTAATTTCTCGCTATCACAAATCTTTAACAAAAAATCTATTATTAAGCTTTAGAAATTGTAACACGCAGAATTTTCATTGTCTACGTAGTCGTGATTTAATTTTCGATATTATTGTCGAGTGATCGTAGATTTTGATTGACTTTCAAAAGCATTTTCTTACAATTACTCTCTCGTGATTGAGTTTTTTATTAAAAAATAACTATGATTAATTTACAAGGCTGTTAGTCTGCCTAGAAGTTCCTGCTAGTATAGCAGACAAAGTTTTTAAACTAGTAAGTTTAAAACACTTCTGTCTTAACACAAAAGATTAAACATCTGTTGAGCAGTTCTTTTGAGACCATTTTGTACTCAATTTTTCTCTAATCAACGGGTATTTAAATCTTTTGTAGTTAGACCGTTTGTCTTTGCACCAGATGCTTCAAAATAACTCAGACAAACAAGTTTTCAAGAGCTCCTAGCTGACCTTAATAAAAAGTTTTCAATGCTGATTATGAACTAGAACATGTCCGAATAAGCGACTTATCCTTACGCAAGCCTCCACCATCACGTATCCTTCCGTCGGCTTTCTACACGTAACATGCGCGATCCATACTGATTGTGTATATAGCCCTTAAGGGTTATATAACTACCGAAACGGTAGAAGATAGAGATAGGACAATCCGTGATACGAGGTACAAAACTTCATATTTACTCACTTTTGTGCATAAATAAGTAGTTTAGTTTTCTACTATAAAGTTCTTTTTCTCATCTAACGATCGCGACTTTAAAAGAATTTAATTTAATTTTCCATATGCTAACCTTGAGTGCATTTTACAAATGATCAGGCAAAGGCAGCAAAACACGTAAACGAGCACAGGACTCAGTAGTGATACTCAATAGACAACTGAAACGCGTTAGTTTAAAGGAAAGGACTCAAGTTGTTTATCAATCTATATGGCCCTTAAATCTATAGTATTATCACAGGCAGTTACTTAAATAACTAATAATTCCGTAATGCTGCCGATTGGTAACCAATTTCATAGTATGCAAATTCGCTCACGAACACCAGTAAATTATATCTCTCATTTATCTTATGTAATGTATACTGATTCAGTATTATTTGCTTATTATACCTATACAGTATAATTTTCTTTCATAGTTGCAATGCTTGTTGTAGAAATCGTTCTCGATTTGCACAAATTCTGTAAATTTGTATTTAGTTATTGTGCAAATAAGGACTATTTGTATCTATTTGTAAATCTATATATCTACTAGCTGTCCCGGCAAACGTTGCTTTGCGATAATATATTTGACATATTATTTTATTGAAGTGACTAAATAAGTGTGTCACCATGGCAACGTCGATCGCTATCCCGTCGCACAAACAATGGTCGCCGTCAGTCTCAGGTTGTAATCATTTACTATTATTTATTCAACAAACACACATAACAATATTTAAAGTACCGAGTAGCCGATTCTCAGACCTACTGAATATGCATTTAAAATTTGGTAAAAATCAGTAAAGCCGTTCCGGAGGAGTTCGTGGACTAACATTGTGACACGAGAATTTTATATATAAGATTATCTGTTTATCCGTGGTTTATCCTATAATCCTATCTATATATTAATACGTGAGAGAAAAACTTTGTAGCCCTTTTTACGAAAAACGGGGAAACGTAGGTGCATGAAATTTCGCACAGTTATAGTTTATAATATGGAGAAGAAGTGAACGAGCCAATATTATACAAATAAAACGTTACACACACACACTACAGCACTACTACTAAGAAAGATGACAGATTTTTGAGTAACAAGCCTATACATACGAATTATAAATTATTTATGGACTTTATGGATGAAGTTTGTTGACAACAAGTTGACAAATTGAAAATGGATTATAGTTTTTTTTATCGAATTTAAGATACTATTAGACAATGCTTAAACGGTCAGTATATGAGATCAGATAAGTCCCAGAGACAAGAGTTGAAAAAATATATTATGATAAAGTTGATATTTTTTTACAAAATATAGGTAGTTATAGTCCTAATGTCGTTGCAAGTAAGGTCGAATTTCGACCATTGGGCGATCTCTAGTAATCCTAATTCTACAAAAATAATTTATTGTGTGAAGTAAAATTACCTCAAATGCAGCGCTTTATTACTTACCTACAAATTAAATTCTTTGTCTAGATTCCAGGCATGTAATCCCATGACGTATCCATTATTTTCGAAGTTCTTCATTATTATCTATTAGCCAAAACAATGTGTCTAAGGACCTTTTCGCAAATCAATTCCCAATTTCACGGCAGTTATGTAGTGCACTAAACTCGCAACCAGTACCAATTACGATTATGAAACCTTTGAAAGTCCTTTCACAATATCTAGGTTATCTGAAATAAGTGTGACAAGTATTTAGGACTAAGGGTATGCTTATAATGTTAGCAGGAAAATATTTGCAATTTTAAAGTTCCCATATTCTCAGTTTTGTAACTAGTGCAGTATTTATTTTAATTAAAATTGATGAGAAGTATGGTGTTAGACTATAAATAAAAAACCGGCCAAGTGCGTGTCGAGCCACGCGCAATATAGGGTTCCGTAGTACAGCTAGTTTTTGAAATTTTTTGTATGGTCAATGAATGTACATTTATAACAATCATCTCAGTTACTTTCAAAGGAATTTGAACGAAAAGTTCCCTTATACTTCGCCGAATACATTTTTTTAGTTGATCGACTATTACTCAATAACTTGTGAAGTCTTCCTAGCCGTGATAGTTTTCCTTTTAAATTCAGCATATTTCCTACTCCCGTGAATTTTTTCACATTTCCAGAAGCAACCGTTTAGCTGGTAGAAGGACTCTACTCACTGGACTCTCACGATTTTTTCCACTTTAAAACTTAACACTTTCGAGGACAGAACGACATTTTACGTCTTAGTTCGAAATTTTGATACGGCACAACGTACGATGACGTTTAAATAACATTTGGATTTTACAGCAGAACGTTCATTTCCGATTAACGTTCAAGTTAAAATCCCATTGAATGTATCTTGTGTCACAACATGTAAAATTCCCGAAGCTCTACTGTCACGTAGAGTAGGTTTTAAACTATTTCAAATAAGTGCCGATGACAGTTGGCGGTGACGTTACTCGCATACGCACAACGTGTTCATACGTCCCGCGCGCCTCCCGCGCTCGGTGCGGCTGCGTCACTGCGGAGGTGCACTCGCATCAGGGTAACATTTCGTGGCGCATTGTAATATTTTCCTCGACAAAATATCTTAAGTATTTAGTTTATTTTAATTATATGTTATTATTTCGCTAGACAAAATATTACTTAACTATAAATTAATAATTTTATACTGACAAAATGGATTATTTTATGTGTTTTAGATGAATAAGCGCAAAATAAGACTGCGCATTTTCGATGATTTCGACAATGATGATAGTGGATAATTTGGTTCGGATGAATCCGTTGAGAGTGATCATTCGCTCACTGTGAACTCACCATCACCTGAAGCTCCTGCCTCATCACGTTTTCAAGAAGAGGGTTAGGAGGAGTGTTACATGTTCGACGTTATGACACGTTGTGTCCGTACACGTCTAGTTAATTTTACTTTTAATGACGGAACGTATTGATACGATGACGTGATAAAACGGTTGTGTCATGATGTGTATAAAACTACATGTTTTCATGGGGTGCCTACGTACTCATACGTCGTATAATTTGTATGGGCATTTACTGTGTCATTTTGGTATACAGTCTCAAGTGAGAGCGTCCCCGAAAGTGTTAATATTTCACAAATGGATCCCTAAATCGGAAAATGATCTATGAATACTCATAATACTTTTAAAAAACCTGTCTAACGACACCCCACATGATGGAATGGGCGCGAAAAAAAAATTCAACCCCGCTTGATGTGTAGAGGAGGTACCATAAAAAAATATATTTTTTGAATGTTTTATGTACCATTTTGTCGGCATTATTAATATGTGTATTCATGCCAAATTACAGCTTTGTAGGTCCTATAGTCTCTGAGCAAAACCGCGGACAGACAGACAAACAGACGGACGGACGGACGGACAGACCGAAAATATAAGGGTTCCTTGTTGACTACGGAACCCTAAAAATAGAAAAGGCAATTTTTTCGAAAGAAATGTACAGATTTTGGCTGATTCTTTTGCTAGGCATCAACTGCCTTTCAAACAAGTCACAAAATATATTGATTTTGTGATTAGACAAGATGGGACATTTAACACGAATTTTCGTGACTCGTCTCGTGTTAAGGACTATAATAAAAGTGGGCTTGGCTTTGGCTTAACTTGGCAACATTTGCCAACCTTATACTATTTGGTGCAATTACTTCATTCATGGCCGAATATGCATATCGTTAATCTGTACCAGTTTTTATGCGAGGGTGTGTGGAATAAATCGTGCGGGTTTTTATCTGTCATAGATTTAGGTACGGTTGAAATAACATTGTATGTTTTGTACCAGGATATTATAATAGTTGCCAGAGTACTTAATCAATTTCAATTGAATTGCTGATTTGGATAGGGAAGAAAAATAATTTCGAAAGTGTCATACAGAATTTATTAAACGCACTAAGCTACATATCAACATTAACTATAACTACGGTGCAAAATGTCAAATCTTTAGTTAAGGATGTCATACTTAACGGTAACCATAACCGCTCATACTTATACCTAAATTTTCGTGAAAATTGACTACGTTCCACAGTGTCGTTATTTCAAAATATATTTTTCTTGTCGATTTTCATAAAATAAAATAAAATGAATTATCCGTAGATAATTCAATTTTTTATACTCTCAATCCCATTAACTGTAGCTATAATAAAAAAATCAGTTATCTGTAAAGTCGGTTTACTGACGATAGTTGAACGTGACAACGTATGACGTTGTCACGTTCAACTATCCTTAACCCTCGCTTCCGAATCTCTATAAATAGAAACAAACTTTTTCGAGTGTAACCTAAAGTTATTTCGATGTATTTCTTTCAAATGATTGTCTAAATATATTTATAATGAGTAAAATAAACTATTCGCAATACAAAACGCTACTGTATACATTCGTGAAATCCATTAAAGTCTTTGAACAAAGCACAAGTCATACCTTGACACGTAGGAAATAGAGCACGATTTTGAATAGCCGAAATTATACTAATAGCTCACAGATCGTTTATTTATTTTTCATTCAGAGTGTGGTCAATGTATCAAAGGTCATAACTAACCAAACTTCTTCATACAAAAGTATTCTCTAAGTCATCGAAATACGTAATATAATCAAAGAGCGCGGCCCACCTGGGCCGTGCTCTTTGTTTCGAGACTGAGAGTCTTACGGTTGTTAAGAGACAACGTGCACTTCAAGACTTAAATGGAACGCCTCAGAGCGAGGTAGCGCCGCATGAACTGTCATGTTTTTCGTGCGCGCACCCCATATCGAATTATAAGACGTTATCACGTCAAAAAATAAACACAACAGGCATCTCTCAAATTCTGTGGTCAAAGTTAAGGTTAAAGTTAATTTGCCTTAACTATAACCATAACTTTAACTTTAACTACGCCTCTGGTGCAACCCACCCTTAGCAGTTAGCATATTTATTGCTAACTTAGCTGTCAAACTTGACTAAATACCTTATATTCTGTCTTGTTTGTTTATGTTGTATCTGTCGCTCAGTATAAATTACTGAATAAAACTTATAAACTTTCTATGAAAATGCTCTTATTCTGTTAAACCCACTTCAAAGAAAATATACTTGCGAGTTTTTCAGCACTGAAATATCCAACTAGGACTAGATTTTGTTAGAAGCTCGTCGTACTGGGACGAGAGAACAGATTACTCCTTAAGATATCACCTTAAAGCGATTTTTATTGAGGGTAGAAAAGTAGTTTTTATGCAACTGCAACTGACACCAGTCACCTAGATACCAGTCATAAGTCCAATTACCTGTGAAATATTGTTCGAACGTAAATCCTAAATCTTGCCCAATCTTGTTAGTGTAACAGTAAACCAACGCAGCAACGGTAATTTAAACTTATAAATAGCGAGACAAAATCTTAAAAAGTTACGCAAGCAAGGATATACGTAACAAAGATCTAGTTGAACGAGAGAATGCGATCGGTACTACTGTCTAATAAAATATAGAGCGTTTGGTGTAATTCATAAGCGAAGCGGTCTACGAATATCTTTCGATATTTTCGACAGCAAATCAAAGAGAGAAAAAAAAGAAAGACAGACATACAATTATAAATTGTGCAGTTTTGAGGAGTAAACTTCTTTAGATGTTCTTACACGTATTTTAAAATAGGTAGAAATTTTTATTTTTTATTTAATAATTTATTGTGCACAAGAAACAATTACAATATGACAATAAACACATTACACAGTAAAACGGCACAAAGGGTCTGCTTGTTTCTAAAATGTTGAATTGACGACCATGACTTGATTGAAAATTAAGACGGAGTCAGAATAGACTGCTGGCGTGTGTAGAGAGGGATCCTTTGTATCTAGTGCGCCGTGAAAATTTTAGTTTTATTTTACTTACTATAATAAGTAACTGTATTAGTTAGCAGTTAGTACAAATTAGCTGTCAGAGGTATAACATTCCCAAAACGCCCTTCTACCTGAAATTTCAAATCGCTCTCTACTTTACCTTGTACCACAAGGTACTCTGCACGAAGGGCTTATCAGTATCACATAACGCTGCGTGTGTAATGGCTACCAATTCATTTAACAGTCTACGGACCCCTCTACTTTAATGTTATGTAACAAGAAATTGTTCAAGTTTATCGTGGATCTTATATTTATCTTTCTCATTATTATCATTTTTAACCGACTTCAAAAAAAGGAGGTTATCAATTCGACGCGTATGTATGTAATATTTCCAGAACTGCCCAGTTTTTGTATATGTTAATCTATAACAGCTTCTGAACAAATGTGCCAAATTTCAAAAGTGTATGTATGTACTTATGTATGTATGTTTTTATGTTTGTGCACGCATATCTCCGGAACTCCGATCCGGATCCGATCTAAATGATTCTTTTTTATTATACTAGGTATTGTTTAACTTAGGGAATACTGCAAGTTTCATCAAAATCGGTTTAGTAGTTTTTGAGATAGGGAATTTTAATTCTCAATTACGTACAATTTTGAAGTCGGTTTTATCTTTTTAAAATACAGTTATTTAAACGGGCTTTGGCCCACCACACATTCCCACCACTGTATCTCCTGTGTCGCCAGGATCGACAGCGGTATCCAACCACGAAAACCCTTTGATATGATCTCAGGGAGCCCGAGGGACATGCTAAAGCTGTCTTGGGGCCCACAACGAAATTAATCAGAAGAAGATAGGAGGTCACAATTATTATTAATGCTGATAATAAGAAAGAAAAGTGAGAAAATAATAACAATAAAACGAGAAAATAACTGTGATAACGTTCGTTATCCCAGAAGAGTGCCTACTAGATATTGCCAGAATATATTCGTATGCCGTGCGGGAACTGTACATTTTTCCGATGACATACTATCCTTAGGCTGCGTTGCACCAGAGGCGTGGTTAAAGTTAAAGTTATGGTTAAAGTTAAATATGGCGTCATTTAACTTTAACTTTAACCTTAACTTTAACTTTGACCAGAGAAATTGACAGATGACAGTTGGTCCAACAAGGTCATGAATGAACGTGGGCGGGGGCGCTGCTGGTAAAGGAGAACTGTCAAAAATGGCGTTTTTGTATGATGACAGCGTTAGTTCCTTTTTTCGCCACCTGCATTTAAAACCTTGTCGAGCTCTATGGTTATGGTTAAATATGGCGTCTTGATGGCGTCCATTTTTAACTTTAACCAAAGATTTGACATTTTGCATTGGGGTAAAAGTTAAGGTTAAAGTTAAAGTTACAGTTAAAGTTAGTTCGTGCAACCCACTCTTAGATGTTCTTTCCAAGAACTTAAAGAAACCAAAGCCAAATCTAATTTAATTCATTTCCGTGGCTCCGACGTAAAGGGAACAGGCAGACAGACGTCAGACGGACACTCTTTTTTATAATATTAGTATTAGCTTATCGCGGTTTTTCTTGAGCTAATAATTAGAGTGGAAATGTGCACCTCGTTACTGGTTAGCATGCAGGAAGAGCTGTTACGTCCGTTTCAATATGCACGGTTACGCCATACAAATTACTGTAATTGAACCATGGTGGCGTTTCGCGCTTGGCCGAATTTCCCGTAATTTAAGCTTAAGTAGACATAATAATAATATGATTTAAGATTTTTTATTTTAATTTTAATTTCCTACAATTAGTTCGTAACACATCTTAAAACATAATATTATGTCTACTTAAACTTGAGTTATCCGTTCGAATGACATAATATTTTCTTAATGAACTTCATTCGTTTTTCTATTTTACCTTTTGAAAATCTTAATAAAATAACATACTCTGTATTTTAAGAGTTTGTCGTTGTTTGACAATATTGTTTATCTATGATATTAATTGGCACTGTTTTTGTTGTTGCAGGTAATGTAACTTAGATCGAGGAATTTTATGGATATACAATATACATGCAGCCGTTGCAGCTGAGAAATAAAATCATAAATATGCAGGAGGGTATTAGATAAGCAAAATGGTGCGGTCAACATGTTTCGATTCTCAAGCTGACGAACAGATTTGGTACTTAAATTTAACTTTAACTGTACGTGTCAATAAAATAATGAACCAATTAAGTATTTATCAGGATTATAAACAACAAAAGCGGCGGATATCCTTAAAGGCACAGTTTACAAGACTAAAATAATTGATGTTTATTTTGCACCTTATCGCTATCGAAATAATACTGATATATTTCACACCGGATCTGTCAGCGACCGTACATATAAATAAATAAGTACAATTTAACAAGATAAAATTGCTTAATTTTATCTGTAAAATTAAGCAATTTTATCTGTAGGCATTGTCAGATCTGTATCAAGGCCCATGTGATTTATCATTGGTTTTAGAAGGTAGGTCCTGCTATAATTCGCTGTTATTATTCGCTCAAATGTCAAGCGTTTCGACAACGATCAACCTGTATAATTTTAGACCATAAATAGGCTCAAATAATGTAGCTCCAAGATATATACAGGTAACGAATAGGAACAAAGCCGAAATATATACTATTCTATATACTATTCTATAGCTGTCTGTTACTAATCTACATAATAAAAGTGACAAAAAGAATAGGTTTTTAAATTATTATCATTGAATAATAAATATCTTGATATTGTCTTTTTATGATAAATAGATTTATGGAGTTTTGACTGTCCGAAGCTATGAATCGATAACATAGATCGTTCAACAATGTATCAATTTCTTCTATTACGACTTTATCAAATACTTTAACACTGTGATCTGAGAAGAATCTATGGAAGTGTCGACTAAAATTTCTAGTTGTCAAACAAAAGTTCAATTAAACACAATACCGAATTACATAAAGGAAAATAATTGTGCAATGATAATAAATACCAAAGTGAATATAGATTTTAGGTGATTGAAAGCGACATTTAAAAGCGTGCTTTTGGGTTACAGGTCAAACGCTTATACAATGATTTTTACTTACAGTTCATGTATCCAAAGTTATTGTTAACAGTTACTTTTCCTGGTGTCCGATTAGCATTATTTTGAATATAATGCAAAAAATGTTCCTGAGCTCGTAGTTAATTTTAATGGTGTATATTATAAAAAAAACATATGATAAAACAGTCCCTTGCGTTACTCTTCTATAAAGCTATTTCTGAACATACATTTCACAGGTTAAATTTTTTTTACTAATCAGGAAATACTTGTGTTATTGAATGTTATTCTATCATAGATTTTTTTCATGATATTACTTATTGTCAATATTATTTTTTGTGTGGTAATTACAGATGCTATTACGAGGTGTTATATCATTATTATGTCATTATGACCTACGACTTACCGACCGATTGACCTTCAATTGCACATGAAAACATCTCGTACGTGCATAATATATATACAAAAGATTTTCGAGTGTTGAATCTTAGTATCCGTATATTTCGACATTGGTATTTTTACAGTATTATGCTTGGATGCTCAAGGAAACTTTTATTATTTCGTACAATTTATAGTTTAATAGCCATCAGGCATTGATTAGTGGATTGGAACTCAAAAAATAATTAATAAATCTTCGGGTAGTTTTAATATATTCAGCAAGTAATTAGATATCTGAGTTGCTGAAACGTTGGGAATAAGAAAAGCGATTGGGACAAAATCCGCGTCATAAACGTAATGAATATTTGCGACTATGATTTTTTATCATTGGACCAAGAATATTTTCTTTCCAGAATAGTTTTTGTGTGTCACTGTCAATCTTTATCATAGTTATCGCTTCAACTGATTGTCAGGTGTCTTCTTTCAAATAAGTACCTACGTAACATGTTTTGGTATGTAATTGTGTATCAATCTCGAAAGTGATACATTTCACATCGTGAACCCGGAGTCACGTTTAAGCTAACCACCGGTTTCGTTCTAATTAAGATGATTACCGGCTTGTTATCTATCTTTTACAGGCTATTAAAGATCGGCTCTTCCGATCACGACTGTTGGGCAATCTGTTTTTTCTTTATCTGATTTTGTTTAAACGATTTGTTTTATTGTCTCGATAGAGTTGAGATCTCTATTATTATTTATTAGTTCTGCAATTATGAAATAGTTTCGCGCCTTTCGTATTTTGTACTCCAATTGTTAAGTTTTCGTTCGACGTTGAAAACAAAAGAATCATAGTACTGAAGATTTTATTTGTACACTACTAAAGCAGACATCTAATTTTGTATACTATTTTATTACTTAGTGTCAAATTTAACTTACTTATCATTTTGGAATGGAAGGGTTTTAATTAATGAGAAGTTAGAGGTAAATTATTAATTCATTTTGCTATCTCGTCTATTGCGTAAAGTTGTACGTATATTTTGATCTACATACCCGTCATTAATATCATCGGAAGGCGCTGTAATTAATCTTCTTGATATAGATTAGTGATGTTACATCTTATTTGACGATATTAAAGCTACGGCCATCTGACGTATGATTATGGGACCACCATTAATAACTCGTACGTAACCTATGTGATATTAATGTGTAATTATAATGGGTACAGATTTAGATGGTCGTGTCCGAAGTCCAATGATTTTGAGGTAGACTTTTCTGATCGTGGTTGGATTCTCGCGTTATATACAGAGTGATCACCTTTTATAATCTACTAAATGTCTTGCAAGTAGTCTTGTTCATAGTTTTCTCAAGCCTATGCAGCATCGTCATTCTGCAAAGACAGTCTGAGTACTCTGTGTATTACGAAGCATTCGGACACTTCGAAAAGCAACTCTTTTGTACCATCGAGGAAATTGCTTCCTAGGCAGTTGACAGACCAATGTCATTTGGTCGGATCATGTCAATTCAATGTTAATTGTGATCTGTCGGCCGGGTTTGACGTAACGCGACCAAACTACGTAGGTCCCCCATCTGCCTCGGAATCAACTTCTCTGGTAGTACCTGACCAGCTGACTAACGATATTGACCACCATCATCAAAATCTGTGTGGGAGCTATTATTATAACTACTTCGCGTGTATGCATGAGCATTGTGAGGCCGTGCTAAGCAGTTGGTCAATTGTTACGAAAGAGCATACCAGAATAATTTCGATCTACGGACATTCTCCTTACTGGCTATTATCTCTGTTACAATTTCAGTAAGCATTGTTTAGGATTGCGCAAGTCGTCGTCGGGAATCGAACCTGCGTCGCGCCCACTTGTCAACTTGCAACATTGCCGCGCCGGCCCTGTTTTTACATTTCTAGGAATGTTGAAAGACCTAGGGCATAAAGGAAATCTATCTAAGGTTGTCGAAACTTCACGGTTGGACAATAATGACATACTAGGCGCACTCAAATGTGTGTGGTCTACTACAAATAATAAAAACAAGTTATTATTCGTAGGTGGTTTAGTTTTATTATACGGCCGTGTGTGTGTGTGTTTAATGTTTATCACATTTTTGGTAACAAACAAAAAAAAATTAAAAAAATACCAGTAGACACAAAAATAAATAAACATTATTTTTCCAAAAAAAAAAAATATATACGTTTCAAAATACTTAAATATATTTTTGTGGTTAGCGAATTATAAAATTGACAGTATTTATTTTTCCTTTCACCTTGATTCATAAGTGTTTAATATTTTTAAGCATTTAAGGAAACTGCAAGGTGAAACAACTATTAAAATATGCAATAATTACTCAATCGTTCTATGCGCTAAAAAGTTAAATTGTTTCCGTTAAATAATATAGTGTACAGTGCTCCAAAACTGATAATGCGCATAGACATTTTCGTAATTTTTCGGCAACGGTCGTATTTCCCGAGCGACGGTCGACGATATGGCATTGTCTAATTGCATTGCGTTTAAGATACATGTATCAGTCAAAGTTCGTCGTGATATTCCTGTAGCTTTTGTAACACGGTCATTATTCACGGCCACTTATGCGCATTATTAATTATGTAGTACTGTACTATGTAGGTACATTCACAACACATACACAAGGGTTAGGAAATTTTACAGTGTTTGTCTATGTAAAAGGCATGCTGACTGATAGATCATCGCACAGGTTACAGCTAGAAAATAACGTAAAATTCCTCTGATCTGGATATTATTCATTAAAATTAGGTTTTATTTTTAAATTCGACCCCGACGAGTTTAAATTTAATAAAAGGGACCAAAACCTTGATATCATGTTACTAATGCCTTACGTTATAAAGATTATTCGCATAGAAACTGAGAGTATTATACTGGACGAATAGTATACTGAATCCATTTTGATATTATGACGTTTGCTCCTACAAATCTACGCCAAAGGAACGATACACTTACTTTTCTGAGGCGGCAAGTTTTGGCCCAGTATCATTTACGCTCGGACAAAGGCTAATTAAATAAATGGTTGCAAATAAGTAAGCAATAATCACAATTACATTAATAAAACGCCCACACTTAAGGCTTACCGCAACATCCGTTTCCCAAGTGATCTATTATTGCTTAAACGTGCGAACCGGTCAGCGCGAGCCTGCCCTAACTTAGCGGGTTCCGTAATAAATAAATTACTTTAAGAGCAAAGAGAATGACATAAATATTTCATACAGTGTTACTACAATCTATTAATAGTAATATCTAATCTGTTATTGTCTGTAACTATACAAATTCTGTCCGTCCGTCTGTTTTTTGTTCATGCGTTAATAAATTGCTGAATTCAATGAAATACACTTCGAGTCCCAGAAGAATTTCTTGCGTGACAGACGAATTTCTGTTTTATAAATAAATATTGTCTTAAAAAGTTAAGGTTGCCTTAACTATCTAGTTTTTTAAGTTATTTTCAAAAATACCCATGAAGTTAGCAAGATTATCTTATTTTAATGAAGTTTTATAGTAAAACCAAATATTAAGTTAAGGTTATGGCATGAATTGCCATATTAACAATTCATTAACCCACGATTATAATTTAACATTTAGCTGTGATTGCAAAACTAAATGTACGTAGATATTGCGAGAAAGATTAACGATCCTTTATAAGGTAATTATTATAATCTTTTGTGTTGGCATTTTTGGAAAGAATTTAATGAATTTTTAACGTGTTAGTTTTATATAAATCATTTGAAAAATTTGTTTGTAGGTGTAGTCTTCTAGTGCAACTTATAAGTGGCATACTTTATGTAGATCTTTTCAAAAATGTTAACCGTATTTTGGGGTTTAATTGTAAATCGAGGAACCCAAAAATTTGGTAACCAAACAGAGGTATTTAGTGTTCAAAATGTGCTATAAAATTAATTTGTTGTACATTTTCAATGATCATGGAAACATTACTGAGACAACAACTTCCTTGATACTATTTACGTGTAGTAAATGCCAAGGTTTTCTAGTTGCGGTGATCTATATACCAATTACCGATATGTATTAGCCATTTACCTAATTGTTCAATGGAAATTGCCAAGTACTATATAATTAATTGAAATACTTAATTTTAATATGAAGTATTGTCTTGTTTCGTAGTTTGCACCATAGCTCCATTTATGCTTTAGTTAAGAGTTAATAATGTATTGAATTATTAAAAAGTTCTGTGCCTCGTTTTGTGGTGTGGATTATAGTGCTATCAACTTAAAAATGTAAAGGTTAGAATATAGAACTTAAAAGTTTTAGAAAGTAATAACTCCAAAGAAACTTTAAAAGTAATTTAACGAGTTAAAAAGTAATCTAATATTGTTAAAGACATTAGTGACATAATGTTAACTAACGTCATGCTTTAAATGTTAATGTGTGACTTTACTCACGGAAGTTACTACACGCATTACACGACAATGAAAACCGGCCAAGTGCGAGTCGGATACGCATGTTTTTTTTTTGATTCCGTTGAGCAAGCTCTTAGTTTGTACGCGGAATAAGGATAAAAATATAAAAGTACTACTAAAAACTAAGCCGCCAGCAGCTATTTGTTTAAAAAACTTTAAAATTAAAACCTATAGGAGCGAAAGAAAAAGATAAATGAAGGTAAAACATACCATTACGTTAAACACTTTAGGAGTTCATGAACTAAAAATCTCAGGTTTCATAATCAATAGGATGACTGCCCAGTGCCCACGTTTGGGCACTTTGCCCTATTAAAATTAATCATGTGATTGCTTAATATTATGAACGGTGAACATGCTATATCATGGTCTCGTTCCATTGTACTAGCCTGTGTCCAAGGCTGGCGAATGGGCAGGAGATAGCTAAATGCCAGCCCGCTAGCACGACTTTGCATATTTCATATGGTATTTTAGGCCGTAGGGTAGAGATTGGGTAAATGATTTAGGTAATATATGTAGTTAAAATGTTGGTATGTATTTAGAAATTGTTGAAACCAGCTAAGTATTTAAAAGAGTAGGACACACGATACGGTACTCTAAGGTTTGTCGTTGGCACGCCCCATATTATTGTCGCAATATAGTTTAATTTAGAACATCAAGAAATTACAATAAAAGATTTTTCTTTCACCTTTCCGTATTTACTCAAATGTAAATACAAAATTAATAGGATGTATTTCTGAAATGTTTTCACGCTGGAGGCAACACTAGCACAGACAGTAAACAAAAAGTTTTGTTTGACACTGACGACCTTTCTGTCAATATTCTGATGTGACGTATGCGATATTATGAGGTTTTTGTCGGATTGTAGTAAATAATGTATGTTCTGGTAGAGCCCCTGCTCCGACTTTAGCTTATTATTTTATACTTTACCTAGGCACGCGAATTTTTTGTTTTATATATTAACTAGATGACGACCGCAACTCCGTTGCGCCAAAATTCGTTTATCGCGTGGGAACCGTACATTTTTCCGGGATAAAAACTATCTTATGTCCTTTCTCGGGACTCAAAGTATTTCCATGCCAAATTTCAGCAAAGTCGGTTCAGCCGTTTGAGCGTGAAGAGGTAACAGACAGACAGACAGACAGACAGACAGACAGACAGACAGACAGACAGACAGACAGACAGACGGACAGACAGACAGACAGACACACTTTCGCATTTGTAATATTAGTATGGATGTGTATTTTCTTCTTTTTTATTTTAAATTTATTCTGTATTATTTATATTCGTCCTGTATATCTGACTCATACCCTATTAATTTCTACAATCTACAGGAAAATACAAGTGTAAGGAACAATACCTTTCTGTTGCAATCCTTATTCAAATTGCCACCCACTCGAATACCTTCCCAGGCTAAGCTAAATACCTGCTTTATCTATAATAGACCTAGGCATATTTACACGGTATTTATTGATAAAATTGAGATCGTTGATAATAAAATCCACCGATTTAGCTTTTATGCTTACCCAACTAAGGCTAGAGTGTGCTATGAATATTTTTGTTCATATTCTTTCTTATTTTTAAGGTTGTCATAAAATGATAATAAATGTTTATTATTATGAATGGTAAATTGAAGAATATTTCAATTTATTACATCTTATATCTGAAACTTATGAGTCCGTTGTTGAGTTGTAGTTGAGTTTTTAGTTTTTTATGAAACGGTTCCAGATATTATTTCATGTTTTTGAAGTGAAAACTTCTTTAGCGGCGTTGAGCACTTTTATGGGATGGGTAAAAACTGTGTAACTCGCGCCAGATTTTCGTGTTGATCGAAAAAAAAACCATACAAAACGCGTAAGACGGTTGGAGAGTAGTGTTTTGTGTCGAACTCGAACTCGAACGAAATGTACAGTCGGGGAAATGAGTTGTTTAGCAGAAATGTACAGTCGGGGAAATGAGTTGTTTAGCAGAAATGTACAGTCAGAGAAATGAGTTGTTTAGCAGAAATGTACAGTCAGGGAAATGAGTTGATTAGCAGAAATGTACAGTCGGGAAATGAGTTGTTTAGCAGAAATGTACAGTCGGGGAAATGAGTTGTTTAGCAGAAATGTACAGTCGGGGAAAATTGTGCTAAGCAGAAATGTACAGTCGGGGAAATGAGTTGTTTAGCAGAAATGTACAGTCAGGGAAATGAGTTGTTTAGCAGAAATGTACAGTCGGGGAAATGAGTTGTTTAGCAGAAATTTACAGTCGGAGAAATGAGTTCTTTAGCAGATGCGCTGATTAAGGCCGCGTTTCCACCTGCAAGACAACTGTCGCGAGAAGTGTCTGACAGTCTGTCTGACAGCAGCTTTTTTTTTCGATTGTCGATATTTTTTAATCGATTGTAAGGGTTTCGATTAATTAATTAAAACGATCGTTTTCTTATTACTTTTTTTAAATCGATTTTCATTAAAAATGGGTTGAAAAAATAATGCACAACGTTAATAATCAAGTTTTCACTTCTGCCGGCACTCCCGGAGTGCAACCCATCTTTTTTTTAATGTTACCTTTAAGTTTTTTGACTCGTCTTGCGGTTTGGACTATAGTAATTTCTTAAGGCCCCAATAAGGCCTTTTTAAGCCCCAATTTGTTATTCCGTGACTCCCGGTTTACCTAGTTTCAATATAATAACGAAATATAAAAAATATGAGATATAAAGCACAATATTTAAAAGACTTTAAACCATAAACATTTTTATAAAACGTAATACTTTGGATGTAATTAATTTACAAACTCACCTCCGACAAAAATCTGATTCATCGAAATATAAGTATTAACTAGGATAATTATACGTTTTATTTGAATAAATTGTTAGTAAATCTATATTCCTGAACCGAACAATTTTGTTTCTTAATATTTATTTCCAAAGATATTTAAAAAAAAAACATGAAAAATAGAGAAGTTCCGCCCCTAGTAACTACAGTTTTATGCTAAGCTAAAATGAATCTTATTGCGATGCGTATACACTTGGTCTTTGGTTGTGTGCAAGGTTATCGTTTTGGATTGAGATTGATCCCTGCCTTAAGGATACATGCTAGCAATCTACAGCAAAGGTCGATAATGATGATTAGCAGACAAAGATTAGAATTTTCGTGCTTTGTTACGATTTTATGTTGTATTTTACGTCTGGGAGTCGCCTTGTGCTGAAGGTAAGTTCCCACAAAGTTCTTTCTCGTTCTAATCTCGACATCATAAGAGCAGTTAATTAAGATAAGAATATCATGTTTTAGGGTTCCTTAAAACATACAAAATAAAATAATTACATGAGATCCGGTAATATGTGATTATTAGATGAAGTAAAATACTTGTTACACCGTACATGCTAAAGTTACACAAAACATAATATTTAATTAACCTTACGCATTTTAGAGTAAAATATTATATGTAACGACCGATACGACTGGCAAAAGAAGAACAGAACCGACTTTTTACATCTTACTCGTTAGACAATCAGGTGATCAGCCTGCATTGTCCTAACTAAACTTGGATATTATAACATGTTTCCAACGTGGGATAGAACCCACGACATCTGAGTCAAGGGCCACGCTCTAAACCACTGGACCAGAGAGGCGTCATATTATTAGTAGCTTTTAGATGGTTATTAGATTATACGTAACTGCACGAAAACAAGACTTTTTTTTCAAGTTTAATGAACAATGGCTTACGGTTAAAACCTCCAATTTCGTGCTTAACAGATTTTACCATGTTAATTTAATTTTGCAAAAAAGGACCTTTAAAAGCGTAATGCCTAATGAGATGCCTAAAAAGGCTTTGTTTTATAGCCTATCTCCTCACGTGTAGGCGATTTATGTTAATACAGGACATGTAACCTCCTACATGTACTAGGACAACACGGGTGACTAAACATAGAAACGCAATTAGGATTTAATTCAAGGGCCGTGTCAATGAACTTGTTTATTTGTATGATTCAGGATCTACCCACCTCTTGTGTCTTGCTGGGACCCTGGTAGTTTATTTATCGATGTAGGTTTACCCCGATGTAGGATTTAACCTAGCCACAAAGATAAAAGTTAAATTTATGGTAACATTTAAGAGGTCATGTTTATTTCTTTACATCTAAAAGTTTTTGTACCTTCTGGACCGATTTTAATAAAAATATTTGCAGATGTCATGGGCAGGATCTATACTTTATTTTATCGCATTCAGGTGGGTTTAGATTTTGCTCGTACAAAGTACTAAGTAGCGGGAGTCTAGTTACTAATAAAGAAAGATTTGGAATTGATGACGATATTGTGATGTGATTATTCGTGACATTATAATCATCCGCATTTTAGAATAACATTTCATAAATAATATTAAAATTCCCATTACTATCTAATAAAAAAATACTTACACTACTGTTAACACAAAACTAAATTGAAAACCTAACTTCACAAGTACACATTTGTGCAACGCGAACTACCATAGAACAATACATGGTTATTACAGGTTGCCACACAAGGCCGAGCATTAGAATTAAGTCGAATCATGAAGATGTATGCTCTACATAGAGTATGGTGAAACGCAAAGTATGTAGAGCTTTAGGTTTTGTTGTTGATGATTAATCTAAAAGGTTGGGGAGTTTTGTTCGGAGTTTATCTATTCAACATTGTTAATTGGTAAATATTTTGACGCTAATATATCAAAAACGCTATTGAATAGACAGTCAAACAAATTCAGAAACTGAGCATAGGTACCATACTAGCCAACTAGCATAATATGCTAGTAATATTGCCTGTATGTATGTCCAGCGATAAGTAGCCAATATCCTACTCTGTGGCGACTCTATATCGGTGCAAAATTTCGTCTACTTCCGCCAGGTATATTGCATTTTCTTAACTAACAAAGTGTCTTCTTTATAAAGTTTGACAAAGTGTCTTTTTCATAACATAACATTAATGTGTAATGTTATGTGTCGAGCTAGCGACCGGTCGTGCTCCGCGTTACACACGTAGCAAAAGTAAGATTTTTGCGAGTCGCGCGGCACATTGCCGCTGCACGTGACCATGGCGCTCGTGGCCAACGAGTTGCTGGCGTTTATCCAGCACGCCATCGACACTATGTACGAGGTCAGCATCATGCAGATCAGCAAGTCCTCCTTCTCCAGCGAGGAGATTTGCAAGGGCAAACAGCTGCTGTACGAGACGCTCGGATAGAGTGCGAATATGCCGTCGCGACGAAGAGACGGAACGGAAAGAAGCGTGCAGGACATCATCTCCCTGCTGAAGCAGACGGATCCTGATGAGGTGCCGGCTTTTGTGGCAAAGGAGCTGCACAAGCTGCCGCCCGTCACGCTGGACCACGTCGACGTCGTCAGCCTACTGAAGGACATCAGGATCCTGAAGGAGGAGCTGGCCGGAGTTCAGGGTAGATTGCAGGCATCAGAGTCAACGATCAGTGACTTACGTATTGAATTATCGCAATTAAAAAGCGGTAATTCAATATGTAGGTTACCTGATGCCGCATACGTCACCACTCGTCGTGGCGCACAGACGGCCACGTTTAGCCCCGCACCTCCCCCGCGGGCAAAAACTAAAGGGGAGAATGAGAGCCGCAAGGCTCCGAAGAGTCGCGAGACTAAGGAGAGCCGCAAGGCTACGAAGAGCCGCAAGGTGGAGTCTTCTCAGCCTGGCAAGGACGAGAGCAGAAGGTGCGATGAGGAGGGCTTCATACTGGTGGAGAGGAGGAAGAAGCGCGCCGCCCGCAACCATCGCGGCACCGCACCATATGTACTTGAGCTGCGTCTGCGGAGCGAGGTCCCCGCGACGCCCCTGTACATATCCCGCCTGCACTGGTCCATGGAGGTCGAGGACGTCGTGGACTACATCCAGAAGAAGACGACACTGCGCCTGAGGGTCGAGCGTCTGCAATCTCGCCACAAAGTCAATTTTAGCTCCTTTATGGTGAGAGTACCGACGAATCTTCTGTCGACTTTCGAGGCGCCGGAGTTCTGGCCGATGGATGTAGTCTACCGGAGGTTCCGGGGGAGACTCCGGAACGAAGCGAGTCAGAAGAAGAAGCGAGTGTTAGTTTTTTAAGTATATACAAAATATGTATGTTAGTTTAAGGTATTTATTATATAATTATAATATGTATGTTAGATTTTAAGGTATTTGTTATATGGGCCTCTGATGCCCGAAATAAATGATTTGATTTGATTTGATAACTACGATGCAAAAAAGAGACAAGTGCTTATCCACGCTTAACCCAGACTGGCGCAAGTGTATTTCGTCACTGTATCGCAAGCTTTTCCCACCGGCTGTGGTGTGGAGGGCACGGTTTGCGACATGAAGATTGATAGCTGATGGACGTTTCGCAGCTTCCCAGGTGTAATGGTATTAGTGGTACTTTTGGTACTGGTTGGTAGAAAGTACAATAAAGTATCCCTTTTTTTAATACAGGGACGTGTAACAAAACTAAGTGATAATACTTTAGGGGTCTGAGTACCCTACATAGAGTTCGATTTGAAAGTAGCAGCGCTAAAGGAGCAACTTTTTTTATTTGTATGGGCAAGTGTCCCCGCCTCATGAATATTTCCATACAAAGGTGATAAAAGTTACTCTTTTAGCGCTGCTATTTTCAAATTGAACTCTATGTAGGGTACTCAGGTTACACAGCCTTAAGTATTATTACTTTTGTTATACCGTGTATAGCCAGAAATGCATTAAAATCACTTTACAACGCTGTTAGGCTCGAGTTATATGCGTCCGTACTATCGCGCGGTTTCGAAGCTACACCGTGAGATGATAAGCAAATGTTAAAGAGCGGGGCGCGGGCTGCCAAATTTTGCTGTGTTTTCTAATAAGTATTGCGATCCCGGAAGAAGGGGGCGGCTAACCCAAAATTTTCGATTTTATAGTTCATTTTTACACTTGAAAATAAGCCCCGATTTTGTTTCATTTTCTAAAATTATACTTCATTATATTTCCAAGAATTCGATCTGAGCAAAAAGATGATATCTTAAAATTTTCTCGATGGAAAAAAATCACAAAGATGCATCTAATTTTCACGAATTTTTCATTTATTTGAACTGTGTTAATATTGTAAAACATTGTATAAAAATCTATAATTGAAAACCCGACCTGGCGGTTTTTTTAAATGTTGTTTATCGAGTTATTGAGAAAAAACTAATTTGGCGATGAATCTGCGTCGTCCTTTTTCACCTGGTATATGAAAGACGGGCGTGAGTGTGAAGAGAGAAGGACGATGTTTGATTTTTGGGTTAGTTGCCCTCTCATATAAATAGCGGCCAAAACTCACGTTCGCGCAGACTCATGTTATAAATCCGACCTTAAAATATAATTAGGTTCATTCATATTCAAGTCATATAGAACCAGGAAGCGTCGCGTCCACAGATTCATAATATCGTTGCGGCAATTTCTTGGTCTTAAAATGTTTCGCGTTAAAGTGCAAAGACAAGCTTTTGGAATTGACCTAGACCTAAAGTTGCTAAACTTTGTGACGGCTAATTGCTACTTATATAGATATTAGACTTTTTAACATCTTTTTTACTTAAGTGACTGTTTAAGTGTTTAAGCCTTAAGGTAATTGACATGATATTAATTTGTACGAAGACATTTCACAAATATTTTCAAGAGTCCATAAAATTATTCCAGTATCAAAAAATTCAATGACTGGCTAAATGAGTCTGCAATGAAATAACTTAAAAAATTATAAGTCCAATCCACTTAAAATTTTCGAGATATTACGTTCAGATATTTGTACTATTCAGGTCTTATTAGGTATTTCTGTTATCTATTTTGGTATTGGTTAATAATTCATATGGTCACGAGCCAAATGGGCTGGGTTGTGAAATTTCAGTGGGATTATTGATTTTCTATTTTAGGTCTTCGATGGATAAACATTAGATTCAGTTTTGAATGGTGCTAGTTAGGTCTAATGTACGAACACTAGGCATTGTTTATAGTTCTTTGTTATTATGAAATTTAGTTGCAACATGCGAAAATAACTAGCATAGAATAAGTTCGAGTACAATACTGGACTTTTTATGCATTGATCACGTTTTATTATCCCATAAAATTCGATACTAAACAGTTATTGCTTTTTTTAGGGCTCTTGGATTACAAATTAAGTGATTTTTCTGTCCGTACTTTCGCTAAATTTATTGCGTTAAGGGGCCGGGTGCCATCAAAATTTTCATACATACGTAATATCAAAATCATTTTCTCATACGAAAATATTTTAGTTGTTACAAAAAATAAATTTAAAATATTTTGTAGTAAATTTACAAAAAAAATATGCACAATTTTTTTTTTGTGTTTAAATATTTTAAAGTTAATTTTTGTCTTTTAAAGTTAACTTTTTTCACTTTATTTCTAACTAGCGACCCGCCCCGGCGTCGCACGGGTATTATATAAAATACCCGTGCGACGCCGGGGCGAATCGCCAGCATAGCCACTGAAAAAAATATTAAAATCGATAGCCTATGATCCTTCACGTGGTCTACTTCTTATCTGTGCCAAATAACATAACAATTGCTTCAGTAATTCGCGAGATAAGCCCTTTCAAATGATGTCCCCCGTTTTTTTCACATTCTCCTATTATTCTTAGCGTGATAAAATATAGCCTATAGCCTTCCTCAATAAATGAGCTACCTAACACTGGAAGAATTTTTCAAATCGGACCAGTAGTTCCTGAGATTAGCGCGTTCCAGTTAGCCCTTTCAAATAATTTTCCCCGTTTTTTCTACATTTTCTCTGTTTCTTCGCTCCTATTATTCTTAGCGTGATAAAATATAGCCTATAACCTTCCTCGATAAATAGGCTATCTAAAACTGAAAGAATCATCAAAATCCGTTGCGTAGTTTTAAAGATTAAAGGGAACAAAGGGACATTAGGGAAAAAAAGCGACTTTGTTTTATAATAAGTATAGATATACACCTTCCCTGGACTTCCACGAATATATTTTCAAGACTAACATTAGTCAAATCGGTTCAGCCATTCTTGAGTTTTTGTGAGACTAATAAAATAGAACATTTATTTTTATTAATATAGATGATTTTTTTTTGTTTTTCTCTCCGTCACTGTTCACGCTAAGTCGCTGAACCAATTTTGATGAAATTTATCGTGAAAAATGTATGCATACCCGCGCGATAAACGATTTACAGCGCAACTTCTTGCGGGCAACATTTACTAATATAATAAAGTCACGTTCAACAATTTGCCGTGAACTAATGAAATATAGACTAGCGCTCCGTGCGAACACTCCGTCCTAATCGCGACATCGCCGCGATATCGTGATCCAAGTACGTGACAGACTCAATGATGGAGCGATATAGACATGAGGGAAATGCGATATAGACAATCAAGATGGAAGATATGAGAAGAAAATCTAGGCAGGTTAGGAAAAGAAAATGGAGGAAAATTACTATTAATCGGAGTATAATTGATTCTAGTTTATCTATAATATTAAGTTATAACTTAATATAGATAAACTAGTGAAAATGACTAAACTTGAATTTTTAATGTTGGTTTTAATGTACGTTCTGAAAGTCTTTTCGAAAATTTTGGTTTTCCGAGTAAGGTGTGACGCTTAAAACATGATTATATCGACGTGGGCCTTGTTTTTTAAATTTTGGCTAAAGTACAGCTTACGAATCCAATTAAAGCAAAAAATAAACACTTGAAACTCATGTTCTGCATAAATATTATATAGGGGGATACAGTTATCATCGAGGTCAGTTTGCAATTGTTCTAAGTATCATATACCTCGTGCTCTGAATTTCTGATTTCATTACAATCTCCGCCAAAAGGCTAGTCAAGGCTGCACTCATTATTTTTTATTGTAATCTTGATAATATATGTACTTTATGATCGTACAAAACCATTCTCTACAACTTGATACCTATTTGTAGTTACCGATTAAAAGGCTATGGGCAAAAATGTATGGGCTCCGTCCCCACCTACCAACAGTCATACAACTGATACCAACGTGTTCCTAAAGTGCCCCCTATTTAATTAAAATCCTTTGTTTTAAATAAATCAGTGGGAATATATATTTTAAGAAACAACCATATTACTACTAGACTTTGCCAAGATCTAGTTGTAATACGGGTACATTTTGTCTATTATTTCATTTGGAGGTGGGTATTAGCGGCTGTAACATAGTTATAACTATATTTATAACTTCTGCAGCCCCCACCGTGCATATTATTTTTTGTATTCTGTGTTTTTATACATAAATAAATATTTTTTATCATTATTTTCTATAGTTATTCAAATATGTAACAAAACTAAGTGATAATACTTTAGTGGATGTATTTGTTCCTGTCATAAAGTTCACTGTAAAAGTAGCAGCGCTGAAAGCACCGCTGTTTGTTTACACATAAAATAAGGAGGCAAACGAGCAAACGGGTCACCTGACGGAAAGCAACTTTCGTCGACCATGGACACCCGCAACATCAAAAGAGCTGCCGGTGCGTTGTCAGTATTTTAAGAGGGAATAGGATAATAAGATAGGGGAGGGTAGAGAAGGGAATAGAGTAGGGGATTAGGCCTCCGGGTTCCGGTAAACTCACTCACTCGGCGAAACACCGCGCAAGCGCTGTTACACGACGGTTTTCTGTGAGCCCGTGGCATTTCTCCGATCGAGCCGGCCCATTCGTGCCGAATCATGGCTCTCCCACGGTGCTGTGCACTAATGAATACATAAATGAGCATGTATTTTTTAATTAGTCGTGAATAAACTAACGAAATATTTTTTTATACCTAAGATACCATGAAAACCCCATGCATTTGGGCAAAGTCGCCATAGTATAAAAATATCATCTTGACAAGATCTATCATTTGGGTATATATTTGACACTTAATATCTCTATTAAATTTTACTGTTTCTAAACGTTTTACCGTTTCAAACGATCAAATTGTCTTTACGTGTTTGTCAAACAGTTTGATACTGTACAGCTTTGTTTGAAGCGTTTGTCAAACAAACTACGTGTTTGACCTGTTTGAAGAAAATTTGGATTTTCGTAGCGTTTGACAAACGTGTTTCAACGTGTTCCGCTGTATCTGTCAAACAAGATCTACCGATTCTAGCTAATTGTTTGACAAACTTGTTTGAAGCACACGTTTGATCATCTGCGCTGCTGTTTGATGAAAACGTAAATTACATCAAACATGTTTGTCAAAGTAACAAATTTGATCGTTTGCGGGGTACTTAATGATAATAATTTTGTAGTCTAATAAAAAAAACATGTTAATAATATTTTGTTTTACCACCGGTAAAGATGCCAATCAGTCCTATAAGTACTTTAATTTTGTCAGTGCCAACATCTCATTAAAAATATCTTGCATTTCTATTTCTAAATTCAAATTGTTTGAATTTATTCCAGAATGCTTCGGGGCACATGAACGGTCCAGGCAGCGCTCCGGTCCCTTCCGCAGCGTGCCAGTCGCGGCCGACCTCAAGAGACAAGTGAACTTCGACTGCCCCGAGGAGTTCGGCTACTACCCGCATCCTACCGACTGCACCCTTTACTATGTGTGCGTGTTTGGTGGCGCTCTACTCGAATCGTGCACGGGTGGCCTAATGTACAGGTATGTGATAAGCAGGATCTTCTTTACCAACATCTACACCTCTTTGGCAAAAAACAAGTTGTTAAATTAGGATGAAAGAATCATAAACAAGTATGAGTACATCCTTTCAGAAATCTACTTGTTCACGACTGGCCGCTCCTATATGATTAAGACTTACGATGAAACAATTTCTATCTTCAGTCACGAGCTCCAAACATGTGATTGGCCGCGCAACGTGGGCTGCGATGCCACCGGTCCAGCGGCAGCAGACGACCTCGAGCGGCTCAACGAGAGGGAACCCCCGCCTCCGCCCCCTCGCCGCAACCCGCCCCCGCAGCGGGTGCAACCTAACCCCGTCATCACCTCTCGAGGTCAACCCAAATACAACAGACAGGAGTACGAAAAAGTGAGTAACAATGATTGTCTGTGGTTTTGTGGTTTTGTCCTACAAAGTAAATGAGGTTAAATTTATTCAGCTACGATTGAAATTATTTGAAACTAGATGACGCCCGCCCGTTTATCGCGCGGGAACCGTACATTTTTCCTTGACAAAAAATATCCTATGTCCTTTCCCGAGACCCAAAGTATCTCCATGCCAAATTTCAGCATAATCGGTTCGGAGGTTTGAGCGTGAAGAGGTAACAGACAGACAGACAGACACACTTTCGCATTTATAATATTAGTATAGTATGGATACATTTTATAAAGCAATTTTATATATTCGTACTATCATAAGCTTACGGGGCGTTAAATTTATACTGCTTTCGTTAACTATGTTAATTAAGGTATTGCAATGAAAATTCATTAACATAATAATTGATATCGTTATGTATTGAGTTTACAACTATAGGTCTCATTATATTCAAGTGTATGATTTTAAATTTCAGCAACAGCAGTTGTATGCTGAAGTCGAAGAAGATCTCCCACCAGTCGACGAAATTGAAAACGACAGACAACAACGTGTGTATAGAGGGCAACCGTCTACTATTGGTCAAGTTCAAAAGGACAGAGATGGTTACGGATCGCAAGCCATATCATCCGGACGAACTTTGAACTCGAATTTAATTCAATCATCTCTAAATCAGAACACTAAGCTGGGATCTTTCTCTTTTGGTACGCAAATCGAAGAAAAATCTCCGCCGGTCATCACACAAGCTCCTCAATCGTATAAGTAAGCAAATTCATTATTATTTTGTATTGCATTATTTACATTGTATTTATATTACTTACTATAACTATTTCAGAGATGACAGTTCTGTGACTGACGCAATTGACCAACATGAAAATGATGAGACTTATACGAATGACCTCGATGACTATAGTGAAAATAAAATATCAAAACGACGAAAAAGAGACGTAACCAACGCTGAAAGTAATGTGACTTCTGTGTATAACTCAACAGATTTTCCAGATAAAATTTCCAAAAGAGTTGACAATGACGAAGTTATGGAATATGTCGAAAACGGGGATTCTGATGATTATTCAGAGGACACAGATGACAGTGATAGAGAGAAACGACAAGTTAGATTTTATTTAAAAAATGCATACAAGGGTCCGGGAAAAAACTGGGCGCAGCTTAAACCGGTAAAGATTACCGATGTTCAACAGCATAACTACAATCCAAATATACAGAGCTTTAGAAATCAGCCTCTGTATAGTACTTCATACAATAGACCAAATACCCAACAAATATTTTCTGGAAATTACGTTTCGACGACAAGTCCTCTGTATTCACACCAATCAGAAAACAGCTATTCTGAAAGACCTTTCAAACCAAGTTTTCCAGATTTGTCCAAGCAAAACTCACACCAAATCAACATTCCTACTCAAATTATCACAAAAAGCCCTCCAATATCATCTCTAAATAACCACTATAATCCATTTGCGGTATCTAATCAGCAGTTTTACAATCATAATAATCAGGGTCAATACTCTCAACCAATACAGTCTTCAAAGCGACCTAGTGGTATTTCATACCCAGATTCCGCTCAAGTTTCGAGTTTTGTTGTAACTGACAACCCACTTCAAATTATACCATTAAGAAATCCGACACAATTTCCTTTAAACAAAATCAAGCCGACACCCAGCAACTCCGATCCTAAGAAAGTACATGCACAACAAAATATTAGAATTCATCCCAACCAAAGACCTTCAGATGATGATGACGATGATGAAGAATACGATGATGAAGAACAAAGTGAGGAAGAAGAAGACGATAATGATGATGAAAACGAAAGCGAAGAAAATAGTAGCAAAAGACCGTACAACTTTAGGCCCGATTACCAAGATCTTCCCTTTGAATATACGCACCCGAAAAACAAATTCGCAAATATAGAAAATCCATTTGCACACCCTAACTTTGACTTTGACTCGTTCTTAGCAAAGTTGCAGGGTAATATATATTCTACGACACTTAAAACTCAAAATAAAATAATCAAAGCATCGAACCAGTATCAATATAATTCTTCTCCTATATCAAGTTCAGGTTCATCAACATTAAAATATGATGGCATAAGTACACCGAAACCTTTCACAGTTCCAGGAAATAGTGAAAATCCCAATACAATTTTTGTTACCTCAACGCCCAAACTTCAATCTTTCCAGCAACAATTACAAAGACCAGCAATTCAAAATAACGGTAATATTCAGGAGCAAGATCCTTTGAGTTCCAGTGGCTTTAATAGGCAGCCCCAGAAAGACGCAAGTATACCCCTGGAAGCTCTAAGACCAAAGTTGCAGCCACCTAATTTTGATGATGATAGACAACTTCCAATTAGTTACAATTTCAAACCATTAGTAAACAATGCTCCAACCACACAAAAGTTTACTCCAAATACTTTGAAATCATATCTTAGTACTACAGGATTTTCAACAACTCATACTAGTAATAATAATAATAACGGAAGACTCGTGAGCATACAGCCAAATTCAGTTGCCAGTGGCAGGCCAAATTTAGTATCAACAGACAATAAAAATACATTCATATTCGCGGTAACCCAATCAACTCCTAAGCCTACCTCTCATCTTTCGAATGATCATCTTTCAACATTGCAAAATTATTGGAATAACCCAACTGCAAGAATACCAACATTGACGGAAAATAATAAGCTCCAACAATTATCAAGAAACCAAAGCCTTGTATATGAGACGCAAAAACCAAAACGTAAACCCATACCAAAACCTTCGCCAGAAATGAATGATTACTATTACGATGACGATGATGAGCAATATTATTACGAACCAGCTGTTAAACCAAAATATATGCCAATTTCTGAAGTTATGCCGCAAAGACCGCAAATGGCACAAAACTATCAAGAATATGACGATATATCCCAAAGCTATCAAAGGAATAATACTTCTATATCCCAACGACCTAAATTGAACCCGCTCAAGCCAACATTTGTTCCTAAGAATCATAATGATTTGTCTTATATATCTAAGAATCCTTTCAAAGACGCTGGTAAGCCAGCCCTTGGTAAGATACCCGTGCCAGTGATGATTGATTATGATACCCCCCAAAAAAATAGTCTGTTACCAGATGGGTCAGACAAATTGCCAAGTTCTCGAAACAGAACTAGTTATCACATAAGAAAACCAGTCCATATTGACAACGGAGCTAATACTATAAAACCACCCAAGTTCCTTAATCAGACGACCTTGCGACCTTACACGGTACGTCATAGATTAGCAAAACCAACTACGGTTAAGACTTCCACCGTGGAAGAAAACAAGGACAGAGGACGAATACGTCATCACAATATTGTAGCTATGAAGTTGACTACTCCACGTGACTCTTACAAACAAGAGACTCGAATTACAAAGACACAACACGATGACAGGACTAACAGGTAATTTCTAGAAAATTTATCAAAATGACTTGAGGTAACAGCCTAGGCTAGGTCTAGACCTTTTGTAAATATTTTTCTGACTAATTTTTTTGACTCGATGATTACTTGTGACAGCACTTGACATCTATTTGGACTAAACAGGTAGATCACAGCACTTACGGCCGCAGTCCGAACTCAGAGATATGTTTTAATAACGATTAAACTTGAATTTAATGAAGACTTTGACAGATAATAATAATTAATGTATTGGGCTTATGCCAAAATCTTCATTTAATTACATTTTAATTACAATTAAGTAATTGTTAATCGTCTCTGAGTGCGGCAGTTAAGACTAACTGCCGCACTCAGAGACGATTAACAATTACTATATAGACTATATAGACATATAGCGCTATATAGACATATAGCGCGGCTCTTGACCCGAAGGTCGTGGGTTCGATTCCCGCGTTGGAAAAGTGTTATTTCCAAGTTTGGTTAGGACAATGCAGGCTGATCACCTGATTGTCTGACAAGTAAGATGATCCATGCGTCGGATGGGCATGTGAAATTCGGTCCTGCGCCTGATCTCTCGCCAGTCGTGTCGGTCGTCCGTCCCACTGGGTTATGAGAGTAAAGGAATAGAGAGTGCTCTTGTGTACTGCGCACACACTTGGGCACTATAAAATTACTCCTGCGTAGCTGGCCTGATTTCAATGAAACCGGCCACCGTTACCGAAACCGGCGTGGGAGCTATTATATTATTGTTATTATGATAAAAATGCGAATAATCCCTAGTTAAACTTAAGCCAGTAATATCAATAATAATAATTAATGATCCCACTCGAATACACTAACAATATCTATAAATTAGGATACATTTTATGTTTGTAAATAGCGCTTAATTTATAATTATTTCTAACAATAATTATTTTAATTTTAACAATATTATAATTTCACTTTCACTACCAACCTCTATTTACTAACCTTGTATTAAAATATTTTGTGTTGTATGATAAATTATTCATGTAGTATTAACGTAATTATTTTGAAATAATACAATGTTGGCTAATTTTATAACATCAACATTTTCAGCTTGGAACCAACGGAAAGTGTTAAACCATCCTCGTACTTAGGCAGTCCTAGACCGAAAATGCTGTACAACGCATCACAAACGTACAGTTCTGACCAATATGATCCATATTATGCCATCTATGATGAAGATGGTGAACTTTATAAAGACTCAGGTAAGTAATTTCAAAGATATTTTGAGCAAATAATTGAAATTAATATTTTATGTAAATAAGCAATTATCTATACAAAACATGTATACTAAAATTAATAATTATTAACGAAATAACTGAATATATTAAAGCGAAACTCTATTAATGTAACGTACATACAATTAATTGGTTTTTTGCTTTACACGTAACACAAAACCAAAATAACGAAATTGTTAAGCAATGTGAATATATTATGAAGCTGTTAAAACTGCCTAATAATATTTTAAATGAAATATTATGTACTACAATTACCTATATTATCACTGTGAATATGAACACTGTTAATCCATAATCCATATTAATTGTACTTACCCATGACATATGATTACCAATCACAATTTCATATGGAGTGTTCAAATTGGTTGTGGTCTTAACCGGTGGTTGGCAATGGTGTTGGCAGATTATGGACAACAATATAATTCAGCTTCACTCCGACCTGCAGTCCAGCAGACCTACCGAGGCACACCACCTAGTGTACCAGCGAGAAGGCCAGTAGAGTATACTCCTAGCCCCGTATCGCCAGATGATTATGATGATGCTCTTATACAGGGACCGGTAAGTGTAATGGAAACTTTGTAAAAAATATTTTAGGAAGGGTTTTTACCATAAAATAAAATTATTATAGAGTCTTGTAGTAGGTTAATATAGTCATGATTAACAAGCTATCGAGCCTATATCACGTTTTAAGTGCAATTTTATAACCCAGTATAAAATGACTAAGATTTTCAGATCAAAATTCTATTGTTGTATATATATAATATATAACAACTTTAAATGTTTTACAGATAAATAACCAAAATCAGTATCAATCGGGGATCCGACAATCAACAAGGTAAAGTTTAGATATTTTTTTCACATGCCTAAAATATTAACTATGCTAAAATTAAAATCTATCCGCTAAATACAAAAAATTATGCAGGGGCGAAGGTAATGAGTTGGGCTATGATCATAATCTGAGCGGCGTGAGGACGACATACGAAGCTACAACGCCTACAACCCTAAGCACGCCCCCCTCTATAACTAGCACAACTACCACCACTACTACCACAACCACTACCACAACCACACCACGTCCAACCACTGCACTGTATACAGAAGCATTGACCCCATCTCGATATACCCCAAGGTACTACAAAAGATTTTGTTATCTGGACAGCGCGTCATCATCAAAGCTTTTGTCATAATATTATGAGTACCATCATTCATATTCCATGACTAATTGACATTCTCATGTACTATTTATTTAACCACAACTCTTGTACTGATTCTTATGCCTAATTACTAACAATGTTAATATTTTTTGGTTGTGATTTGAAATCAGTTCAAGGTTGTTAAATATGTGTAAATATTATTTTGAAATTTATATTAATTTAGTTTGAGATTTAAAGCTTTAAAATTGCATTCCTAATAATACATTCCTTTTGTGGTATCTTTTTTTAGAAAACCGTAAGTCAGAGTGAAGATTTTAAGAATTCACAACATAGACTCATAAAATTTTACTCAGATCTTGTTGATAATTGGAATCAAATTAGCCTTATTTCTTTGCTTTATATTCAACAGATCATCCGATGAAAATCAATCTCGCAGCCCCGTTTCCTCTACAATCAAAAACTCTCTCAATGAATCAAATTCATCGAACCCTTCACCACCACCTGTACCCGTTATAAATATTTCTTCCCTTGCCAAGCCCTTTAGAAAGACTGACAATAACCCTGTGACAAATAATGACTTACATTCGACTCAAGTAGCCCCGACTTATAAGCCGCGAACTTATACTCAGACTAAAACTTTGAACAGAAAAGATTCCGTTGAAGTTATAAGTGCACCATACGAGAAGAGTGATAAAAAAATAATATCACTAACAACCGGATTTTCTATCAGACGGAATAGTGATGATAATAAAAACCCTTACACTTTGACTTACATATCCAAACCGCTTAATACTCAAAATGCATTTAACTACAATACCAATGTAGGCAGTAAAAGTGAAAACAAATTCAAGGATTATTACGATACGAGCAAAAGCATTGAACAAGTGTTGGAGAAAAAAATAAGTGATTCAGATGTGCTTCCTTTAGACAAACGCATTAGAAGAAAACATAACAAGAATGATAAAGTTCATGACGAAGACCAGATTCCATATTTAGATACCTCCACTGAACAAACGACAACATTATCTCCTACTAAAGCAACCAAATACTATTTGAAGATGATTCATAAGCGGCCGGCAACAACAACTCCATCTGCTGTTACAAATTCGGAACAGAGTGCTTTATATTATTACAATACTGAAAGTAACTCTCGTCATTCCTATTCCACCCCTGAACCTATAATCTTGAACACAAATAACGACTGGAATCAATATAACACCTATGACCAAAATGTTGATTCTCAAATTTCCTACTATAAGCCATCGAACAATTTAGGAAACTTCTATGATGCGGACAAAGATATCACTCCTGAAAGTTCAAGTAGTACCACCACATCTACTCTTCTTTCACCTTCAAATTCAATTTACTCTACAAGTGAGAAGTCAGCTGATACAGACAAAGATAATTTTGACTATTACAAAAAACCAAAACCTTCTTACTATCTTTATCATTTAGAGGACGATGTGCAAGCAGACAAAACAACTGAAATTTTTGGTGGAAATATTAAAGCCGTCCTAAAATCTTTCCTAAATGACGTGTCCAGTACATCATCCAATGAATTGGTAAGTACATCTTCTTCGCCTTCTTCAATCGAGTATACATCACCTAAGGAACGTTACACTCCAAAAGAAACTGAAAAAACGGTACATATTGGATTCCAAAAGAAGAAAAAGGTAAAATATGCTGATGAAAAACCAATAAGAAGCCATTTTAAGCATCTACAAATTATTACAGAACCATCAGTGAATCAATATTTGGCACCAACATTTGACCCGCTTTCTTATGTTACCTCTGAAAACAGTTATGAAAAAGACCGACCACCTTCTTCTACAGAATTGCCTGCAGCACAAATAGAGTCGCTACCTATAAACAACGAGAGAAACAATAATTATAGTCAAGACAGTGAAGTCGAGGCAGTTACAAAGCATGACAGATATTTGTCTAAATTCAGTGCAGTTCTTAAAAGTAAGCCAAAAATAACTGACTCTCGTAAATACCATACCATCGTAAATGAAGATTCTCTAGAACCTCAAGAACCAATTAGAACTGACAACTATGACTTGAGCTATAACGATAAAAATGACTTGACTGAAAACTCTGTTGGTATCGTTGAAACTGTAAAGACATCGACAGAACCAATTAAACACCATCAAACAACTACCGTGAGCTATGACGATGAAATTACTACGACGACCGTAAAATCGACTACGACTCCGAAAATTGAGAAAGAGACAAAGCCCACAAAGAGTTTGTCCTTCCCAACGCGAGCCTCTCGAATTAATCCTGCCATAAAGTTAGCTGCGACAAGCTCTGGAGGTGGGCGCAGGAGTTACCAATCGTCGTCCAATTGCTCATCAGACAACAGTCTGCAAGACAATCCAAAGTGCAACGAAATCAAATACCAGAGGTACTTTACTCGCCGGCCTAATGGATGCCTACTTCACATCTAGATGGACGGTGAAGGAACTTACTTAAAGTCCTTACTTTCCGCATAGCAAAATAACTAGCATGTGGATAAAATATACTTTTTAAACTTCGTTAATAGCACCCACGGCATCTCTATCGCTTAGCATACTTTTTATTTTATAATTCTCATTGGGGGACTTCCAAGTCGGTTGAGTTTATTTCTGAATTGTTAACTCCTGACGCGACCATTTCCATTTCTTGCACATTGCCTATTACTTGTATGCAATGTTGCTTGTAGTTGGTTATCTAGACAATATTTGGAGTAGTAAGTTCCTCAATGTTATCGCTACAATACTTTTGCACCACATCGCAACTCATTAGTTTTGAATTCGCACTCCACCATTTAGTTTTATGCACGAGTAAAATAATATTATTTTGATTGTTTTTTTTTTGGTTTTTGAAAAAACAGGTAATGATTTTATTTATTTTTATTCGAAATCGCTTAATTAACAAGATCAAAATTCAAAATTGTTGGTTTTTTCGCATCGAAGAAAACAACAAGAAAATCGTGATTGCTTATAACATAGTCACGCAAGCTGAAAATCATATACGTACAAAGAAGAGCTTATAAGCCGGAATTGTTTTTACAGGCCAAGCAGTACCCGCGGACGAGGTTCTGCTCACTACTCCACATCAGGAGCATCAGACGTACATCCGCCTAACAGGGGAACACCGCCAACGTTAGATACTTGATTATTTTCAGCATTTACTTTTGGTAAATGTTGGTAATTATTTTCAATGTTGTTTTCTTTTGTGTAACAGTCGCACCCGTCCTACTCTTAAACCGTCTACCTCTATTGTATCGAAGACCGCCGCGGAGATAGTTGATATTTACACACACCCGCCTAGCAGACCGTCACCCGTGTACCCGCAACCTACTCCAGACAAAACAGCCGCGAAGTGCAGAAAAGATGTGTGCCTATTGCCCGATTGTTTCTGCGGAGGAAAAGATATTCCTGGTATGTGTGAATATTTTTAGAAAGTGTATTTTTAAATTCAAATTGTATAAAATGTGAAGTTATAAACATCATTAAGATGTATTTTTCTTAAATTGTCAATAGCTAAAGTCCACTCTTTTTAGTAGCTATAAGTAAAATAATTTCATAAATCTCAGGAAACTTACCAGCCAACGAAGTGCCGCAAATGGTACTCATAACGTTTGATGATGCCGTAAATGATCTCAATAAAATGTATTATGAAGAATTGTTCGAAAAAGGTCGAGCCAATCCAAATGGGTGTCCAATAACGGGTACATTTTTTGTATCCCACGAATGGACAGATTATAGTCAAGTTCAAAATCTTTACGCCGATGGCCACGAATTTGCTTCACATACCATTTCGTAAGTCAATAAGATGCAGATAGACAAGCTGTATACTGGAGTGGACTTCTCTGTATTAAATATATTCAACTTTAATATGATATTATATTCTATGGGTGGGATATATTTTTAAAACGGGATCTTTGGAGGATTAAAAAGTCTCACTAGACTAACTGCGACTACTCTTATGCGGCAATAATCGATACTTGACAATAATACTTACTACTTGTTATTATTTTTTATTAATGATATATTATTTATTTTTTTCTCTCCTTCCTTCTACCATTCATTATCAAATCTACTTAACCTTTCTTTTCTTATCGCCTTTCTCTTTCTTTCCTTCCTGGTCCTGGCACTTAAACACTTCCAACATTCGCATGCACATTACCTATGTCCCGCGACAAACAGGCGACTTACCGGTGGATAAGGTCCCACAAATGGTTTTGCTGACCTTCGACGACTCAGTCAATGACTTGAACAAACAACTTTACTCGGATCTTTTTGAGAAAGGCCGTGTCAATCCTAACGGATGTCCTATATCAGCAACGTTTTACGTGTCACACGAATGGACAGATTACAGTCAAGTACAAAATCTGTATGCTGCTGGACATGAAATGGCTTCACACACGGTTTCGTAAGTTTTAAGAGTTGTTACGGCACACCATCAAGAATTGCACACTGTTACATTTTGTGACGAAATTGTATCAAAATTTTACACAATTTATTGTCTCTCGTGTAACTTTACTTTCCTTGTAATTTGCATGCAAAAACTATTTAATAGCTTCTAAACTTTCAAACTTCTTACATTTAATTAATTTAATACTTATAAGTTCTTTCAAATTAACTTTTCATTTAACTTTTAACCTTCTGCGTGATTTCTGAAAATTTAACATCTAATACGATTTCAGACATAGTTTTGGAGAACAATTTTCGCAAAAGAAATGGAATAGAGAGGTAGGAGGACAAAGAGAAATCCTATCGGCTTACGGTGGTGTCAAACTAGAAGACGTCAGAGGAATGAGAGCTCCGTTCTTATCAGTTGGTGGGAACAAAATGTTCAAAATGTTATACGATTCCAACTTCACGTATGATTCGTCCTTACCGGTCTATGAGAATAAACCGCCGAGCTGGCCTTATACTCTTGATTATAAATTATTCCATGACTGTATGATTCCACCGTGCCCCACAAAATCGTATCCAGGTATTTTTTAAACAGGTTCTTTATGATTTTTTTAACTGATATTTGAATTTTGTCATAATTATATTTTGTTTTGCAATTTTTGTTTGCCAGCAATCGCTTTTATTATTTTATTTTATCTTCAGGTGTTTGGGAAGTTCCTATGGTGATGTGGCAAGATCTGAACGGTGGCCGGTGTTCTATGGGAGACGCGTGTGCCAACCCACCCGATGCAGAAGGCGTGTACAAAATGATCTTGAAAAACTTTGACAGGCATTATACGAGCAACAGGTACGTAATATTTATAAGACTACTTGATAACATTTTATTATTGTTATGATCATGTTTGTTTAATTGATCAGAATTAGTAGGTAAACGATTAAATGATTTCAACCGTTATATTTTTATTAATTTCAGAGCTCCATTCGGTCTTTTCTACCACGCCGCTTGGTTCACTCAGCCTCATCACAAGGAAGGATTTATCATGTTCCTAGACTTTATTAATCAAATGCAAGACGTCTGGATCGTCACAAACTGGCAAGCTCTTCAGTGGGTGAGAGATCCAACGCCCATCTCAAGACTAAACAGCTTCCAACCGTTCCAATGCAATTATGCTGTGAGTATCTTTTTACTAAAAAAAGTATATGTAAAAGTATCCCTGTCTACCTATCTGTAAGTCTGCAGTTTCTTACTATTAAACTGTACTTACTATGAACCTTTTTGACATCTAACCACTGCAGGTAATGTAACATTTTAATCTGTTAAGGCCGCATAACAATAATTGTAATCTATTGTGTCTGCGATTCCCACGATCAAGGTATTAATTGAGATTGAATAAAGAATTTTCCTTTTAATTTCAGGACCGACCGAAGAAGTGTAACAATCCTAAGGTGTGCAACCTATGGCACAAGTCCGGAGTGAGATACATGAGGACCTGCCAACCCTGTCCGGAGATCTACCCATGGACTGGCAAGAGCGGTATTCGATCATCACGCATAGACAATGAAGTCGAAGAATAATCTAGAAGTAATTAAGTTATGAATTATCCAATACAAGTAGAGTAAGCCAGCGAGGCATAGTTCGTCTATGGTCCTCTGTTTTGTCACCTATGAGAGTGTGCCATTTAAAAATTGATGGTTACAAAACATTGCAATATTCCCTTTTAGGATAATTTTCTACTTCATGTTAGTTCAAATTTGTAATGTATTGGAAACTGTGATATTTTCTGTTTTCAATAGTTTGAATGCAAGCGCTGAAATTATGAATTTTGGGTTATTGTCGTATGTTTATGCATTGATTCCTATTGCTCTTTATTTATCTATAGCTAATAAATCAATACCACTTACTACTAAATGAGACATACTAATATTAAACTAACGAGAAAACTCATTACATTTTCTGAAGGTTGTATTTAATTTTATATTATTCTGTTGCAACAAAAATCAATTTAATTGTATATTCGCGTGAGCCATATTTAATTAAAAGTTAGTAAATAACTTCCTATCTTGCCAGCTTGTGGTCGATACTGCTTTTATAAGAGTTGTAAATATTAGGTTGTAAAGTATGATTTAGTGGTACGTTAGAGTAATCGATAAGCTAAGGAAATTTTGTATTGATTGAAAAAAACGTGATTATTTTAATATTATTAATGTGAGAGATGTCTTTGCTTTGTGTAGATGTCTGCCTACATCGTTTGACTGATGTAGCACACGTATACACGATTGCTAGAAATTGTAACATCTCATATCATTCCCTATTTAATCATCTCATTCGTTAGATTTTAGAGCATGTCCGATTTTTCTATACTTCAAACTATCGCTGATACTTCTTTTACATATAAATTATTTATGAAGTTATATCGAATGATTGTAAGTGTAAATATAGGTTATTATTTAAAATTGGTAGTATCATATTTAGGATGTTTCATTAAAACAGTCTTTTGGGCTTTTCTACAACTCGGACATGACATCAGGTATTGGTAGATTGTGATTGTTTTACAGTCTTCTTAAAAAGGTGTGATAATTGTATGCCGATACTGACAAATAAAATTACGTAAATTAAAATATTATCGTCTTTTGTTTCTTTCTCTAGCGACATTTTCCTATCATATAAACCTACGTATAGTAAAAACTAAGGAAAGTAACTCCGTCAAAAAAGATATACTTGTCAAAAATATGTACATAGGTATACATTTTCAATACATTTGCAATATTTAGGTGGTCTTATGCAGCATCAGGCTGACGTTCCACGGTAGTTCGAAGGAACCTTTAAAACGGTAATAGTATGGGAGTTACGTTTCCTTAACTTTTATTATTCGTAAATATAAACCTACTATACATAATTAAATTATTATATACTATAGAATTAACAGAAAATTATTAATTACTTACTGCATAGTCATATAGAAATATTATAGACTTAACGATATTGTATGATTTAATCAAAATAATTTTTCCAAAAATCTTTTTTTTTTCCAAATTTAGTAGATAATATATTATTAACAATATCAGTATCCTTGAAATGAATATCAAAGTTATGATCGTGAACTTCAAATGAGCTAACCTTCATAAAAAATGAAATCTCAATCACGACACCTGCTCAATTCCAATAGCAAGGTTTTTGAGAGCCTATAAAAGCGATACTCTTATCTGCTCTTTCATTCAAGACATCGACCTACGTGAAAAATACTTAAGAAACTATGCAGTTGCGTAACTTTGCTAAATCTGTTTTATTAATTTTGTTTTTTCATATTACTGGTGTTATTAGTCAAGATATTCAGTATTATCCAGGAGCTGGGGAATTTCAAAGAAAGAATGCATTACAAAACAAAAATGAATATGGTATACATAAAAATGCAAAATTACTTCAGGACAGATGTTCCTCGAGAAAATTAAATACCAAAAATAAAGAAAGTACAATAATATCAAAAAGATCTGCCGATCCAATATTTTACGGACATCCGAAAACTAGGGAGGAATTATGGCATTCGAATTTCCTGAATCACGAGAAAGAAGAAACAGACTCTCTAATAAAACTAATTTACAACATTACGTTAACTTACCTGGATGACTGTACTTCAGTAATACTTTATGACAACCAAATTAAATTTGAACACAGCTTTTTGTTTAGAGACCTCTTACAAAATTTCCCGCTTTCTTTCATACATGGCTACATAAACGATGATTATCAATTAGCTGACCCTAAACTTCTAAATCCAGTAAAGAACTGCCTTAATTTTATTGTATTTATAACTGACGTGAAGAAGGTAGCGAAGGTTTTAGGTAAACAGTCTAAAAGTAAAATTGTGGTGGTCGCTAGGTCCTCGCAATGGGCCGTCCAGGAATTCTTGTCTGAACCTTTGTCTCGCTATTTTGTCAATCTTCTGGTGATTGGTCAAAGTTTCAAAGACGATGATAGTAATGTGGTAAGTATTTATAAAATTTTAAATTATAATTTAATTTTTTTTTTAATTTTTTCAAATATCTTAATGCCGACTTTTCTATTATTTTTATAAATAGATTGTATAAAATATGTTTTGTAGGAAGCCCCTTACATACTTTATACTCATACATTGTATGTCGATGGCTTGGGCTCGAGTAGACCAAAAGTAATTTGTTCTTGGTCTCATGGAAAATTTTCAAGAAATGTGAATTTATTTCCACCAAAAATGACTCATGGGTACGCAGGACATAGATTTTTAATGGCGGCTGCCAATCAACCTCCCTTTATTTTTAAAAGGTATTTACAATACAAAAGTTACTATTATATAATAATAGTATAGAAAGTATGATCTAGTTATAGAGAATATGAAATTTTTATCAAGTAGGGGAATCTACCTCATCGTTGGCAGCAAAGACCGTTTGCAGTCATCTTATTTTTGGCTTGGCACCTTGAGTGTCAATAATAGGACTTTCCGTAATTTTAATTCTTAAAGTTGCAATAATTGGGTACCACTTTGAATTTTGATACTATTTTAAATATCGGTTTTTAAATAATTGTAAATTGTAGAATAAAAACTGATGCTGATGGCGGAAATCCTCGAGTACAATGGGATGGAATTGAAATAAGAATAATGAATCTTCTCGCAGAAAAAAATAACTTCAGCGTAGAAATATTTGAAACAAACTATTTACATCTTGGGTAAATAACTACATAGCACTAATAAAAACCCAAGAGACAGCGACAGCTGGAGTAGATTTTATAACATGTAAATGTGTGTTTTCCTGTATATTACCCCTATGACCATATACATAGAGGTAGGAAGACTAGGGACGACCAGCAACTATGGAATTTCGGTTGCGATTACCTTAGGAGGTATCTAGTTCTGCTTCTGAAGATACCTATATCTTACCTTCGATTATGTATAAAGCTCAAATTTTTATCTTATTTTCCCTGGATAACTGTAGGAATTTCATATTCCACTGCCTGACACTTATTTTCCTATTGCTTTCCACAGTCAGACCACCTCAAATACTAAAGTATTCCCTTAGAAGTGTCTGTCAGTGGGAAGCAACTGAACTCAGAGAAATTAAGATAATCTTCGAAGGTTAGGTAGAACCACAGACATTTAGGTATAACTGAGTAACCGCGATGGAAACTCCATATTTGCCGGTCGTTCTTACCTCTATTATGGGACATACACAGGAAAATTTTCAGTTTTTATAAAATGACGAAAGTCTGGCTGTTGCTGGCGCTTGAGTTATGAATTGAAATAATGAGTTTACTCATAAAGCAGCTAAATGTTTTTACGCAACTTCTTTTTTTTTTATTTTCCTTACAGAAGAATTGCTTTCCTGTATTATTGCATTATAGTTAAATTCGTTTCAGTCCGACAAATTTTCTGATGGAATATTCTTTTAGTAGAATTAAACTAATTCAGGTAAATATAGGTGTACATGCATTTAGGTCGGGAGATGCTGTCACAAGAGATCTGATCACGGGGAAGGCTGACATGGGTATGGCTGGCATTTATGTTACTGTTGAAAGGCTCAATAGTACAGACATGAGTGTTTCACATTCCCACGATTGTGCTGCATTCGCCACGTTAATGTCAACAGCATTACCAAGGTTAGTGATGCTTAATGAAGATATAAATAATTAAAATCCCTAATTAACCCATCGATCGTGGCAAAACGAGACACAATAGCTTTTTCATTGTTATTGCGGCCGGATGTGGCCGCTGGGGCTTGATGAATTAAACGAGACAAGATTATATCATGCACAATTTTGTAAAATAATAATTATTCAATAAGTGGAACACAGATGAACTGGTCAAAATGTATTTCCCACTTCGAGGGACATGTGATGTAGTATCACCATAAAATAAACTATGCGATTAAATCAAAATTATTATAAAATATATGAAAAAAAAAAAAAAACATTCAGATGCTCCAAATCTCCTAAGTTAACTGAAATTATAACATGAATGGGACCGGTGATTTCAGATATCGAGCAATCCTTGGCCCATTCCACTGGCAAGTATGGGTAGCATTGACTTTCACGTATTTAATTGGTATATTCCCCTTGGCCTTCTCTGACAAACATACTCTAAGGCACCTGATGAATAACATGGGTGAGGTGGAAAACATGTTCTGGTATGTCTTTGGGACTTTCACGAATTGTTTCACGTTCGTCGGCAAACACTCTTGGAGCAAAACCACTAAAATCACTACGAGACTCTTGATTGGTAAGTTTTTTTTTTCATAAATTTTGAAATACTTTGGTAAGATAAGATAAGAGATAATATCAAATAATTATTAGATATTGGTTTTAGATTGAGATTAAAGTTTAGAACCTTTATAAGTAGATTTATTATTAGAAGGTAGAGCTTACAATAAATCTACTTGTAAAAGTCATCTGCTTCTTATTCTTACTGCAAAATTATTATAATATCAAATTCAATGGCACAGTTTTAGTTTATTATTACCAGAAGGTAGAGCTTATAATAAATCTACTTGTAAAAGTCATCTGCTTCTTATTCTTACTGCAAAATTATTATAATATCAAATTCAATGGCACAGTTTTAGTTACTTTAAATACCAAATCGTCCCTTTCAAATGTTTTATGTCTGTGAAATATTGACATAACTAGCTATTTAACCGAGCTTTGCTCGATATTCGATATTAACAAAAAATTAAAACCGACTTCCAAGGTAAAAACAATAATAACATTAATATGAACTAAAAAGTATTAAATAATTTTTACTATCTAATGGTGCCTTTTTCCGAATTCGGCTAAAACTCAACTATTTCTGTATTCAATCTTCATTATTTTGAAGTCGGTACCAGATAGCTGAATCTTCAGTCCTCTGACAGAATATTTGAAACTTTTGGAACTGGCACCGACTTCAAAATTATGAAGATTGAATACAGAAATAGTTGAGTTTTAGCCGAATTCGGAAAAAGGCACCATTAGATAGTAAAAATTATTTAATACTTTTTAGTTCATATTAATGTTATTATTGTTTTTACCTTGGAAGTCGGTTTTAATTTTTTGTTAAAAATAATAATAATTTCACTCTTTTTAGTTACACTAGTAGGTAAACCTTCGCGTATATTTTACGTATCTTATTACAATTTGTCAAGAGTCACAACTCACACTCACAAAATCATATATTATCAGTGAAGTGAACATATTGTGCTAAGTAATTTAACAATTTTAATGCTTCAAGCCCCAAGCGGTCACCGGCGATTGAGATAACAATAGAAAGGCTATTGTGTCTCGTTTTTCCACGATCGAAGGATCTATCAGATAAAAAATTGTATAAACTTGCATAGGATGTAGCGTAGCTACTCATAATATTTAATATTATCATAATTATTGACAGCTCTGTTCTTGTAAAGCGCTTATTCCACTTATCCTAGCTAGGAAGTCCTAGCTAGGATCCTAGCTTTCTAAATGTTATTCCACTTGACTAAATTTTTTAGGACCCTAGCTAGGACTTCCTAGCTAGGATAAGTGGAATAAGCGCTTAATCAAGAATTCAAATCGATACTTAGTGCGCCATCTATCGATTAATAAGTATAACTGATTAAAAAGACACTTAATGACTTTGTTTTGTGTAAATGCTCTTTTTAAAATAACTTTATTTTAATTCTATTTGTCTATTTAAATTTTATAAAGTAATTAGTAAAGTATTCGATCTGTTGTCTGCCGCCACGCGCCACGCGGCGCGGCGGCGCGGCGACGCCGCCGCCTCTGCGGCGCCGACCGCCATGTATTAAACAAACAGGTGTTGTTATACAGTACATAATTATTATTATTAGTATATCCATACCTATGCCTTGTACTATTATTAATTCTGTGCCATGAGACATTGGTGACCTTAATGATGATGATGACGATGATGATGATGATGATGATTATGATGATGAATATGAATTGCATAGTAGCATATGCTTTCTGTTCTTAAAACAACGCCGAAACTCCCGAACGTGTATCTATAAGGAGTCAGGAGTTCTCTCAGCATCTTCGAAACCATGGTATACTTTGACCCAATATTTGACTTTTTGGTAGCATATTCTTAGTACACTTCACATAAAACCAAAATCACCATATGTTTCCATATAAATTTCGAGGAGTTCCCTCGATTACTCATGGATCCCATCATCAGGTCACCACTTTTGTGAACATCGTACCAAATTGGAGTGAAACCTAATACAACAAAACAAAAATTTCGAAAATCGGTTCACAAACGGCGGAGTAATCGTTGAACATACAAAAAAAAAAAAAAAAAATATCCACAGCCGAACATATAACCTCCTCGTTTTTTGGAAGTCGGTTAAAAACACGAATAAAATGACATTTTCTAAAAATGATTCCTAGCTAGATCGATTTATCGCCCCCGAAACCCCCTATATACCTACTAAATTTCATGAAAATCGTTGGAGCCGATTCCGAGATTATCTTATATATAAAATTCTCGTGTCACAATGTTAGTCCACGAACTCCTCCGAAACGGCTTTACTGGTTTTTACCAAATTTTATATGCATATTCAGTAGGGCTGAGAATCGGCTACTGGGTACTTTATATATTGATAAATGCATTTGTTGATTAAATAATAGTAAAGATTACAACCTGAGACTGACGGCGACCATTGTTTGTGCGACGGGATAGCGATCGACGTTGCCATGGTGACAAATGTGTCACTTCAATAAAATAATATGGCAAATATATTATGGCAAAGCAACGTTTGCCGGGACAGCTAGTCTTAATATATATAAATCTCGTGTCACAATGTTTGTCCTCAATGGACTCCTAAACCACTTAACCGATTATAATAAAAATCGCACACCATGTGCAGTTCGATCCACCTTGAGAGATAGGATAGTTTAAATCTCAAATTACAGTCGCAATTTTAATTTATTGCAAATTATTTGTCTATAAAGAGCGACCATTGTTTATGCGACGCGGGTCACGGGATAGCGATGGACGTTGCCATGGTGACATACTTATATTTTAGTCACTAATTCAATAAAATAAAACGGGCGATATAATATGGCAAAGAAACGTTTGCCGGGACAGCTAGTATATATATATATATATATATATATATAAGATATAAGATATTTTGTTGTTGCAACATAGCTTACCCACATTAATTTGTTGCTCGTTAGCAATTAGAGGAAGTTGCCCGTATGCAGGTAACCCGGATTGTCGTTGCATCGATTAATGTTACTCAACTTATTTTAGGCTGGTACTGGATATTTACTATCATCATAACCAGTTGCTACACAGGATCTATTATAGCGTTTGTTACTTTACCCGTTTACCCGGAGACGGTGGATACTCTTACACAACTACTATCTGGGTTCTATAGAGTTGGGACTTTAGGTGAGATTATTTTATAGCTGTATCTTTCACTAGTTTAATCTACGAATAATAAAAAACCTTAAAATACTCTATAAATAAAATATACAAACATATACAAACTTAGAATATAAAATTATAAAAAGATAAACTTCCCCATGTCGTCCCCATCTGGCAGAGTGCCCAGCAAGCTGACAGCATTGCCACGTTGGATAGCTAGTATTTTTACATAAAAAAACCTGATAACTAACTAAGGATTATATGAACCGTCTTTTTGTAATCATTTATAACCACCCATATACTCCGCAATATGTAAGTTATTTTTGAGTTTACATCTTTTTTAAAAAAGTTAAAAAGTGAATGTTTAGTGCTGCAAGCAATCTGTCTGAATTTTTTTTTTGTATATTTTTTTAGACCATGGTGGATGGGAACGTTGGTTTCTTAACTCTACTGATCCGCTAACCAACAAGTTATTGAAAAATGTAGAGTTGGTTCCTGACGTGAGGTCAGGTATTATGAATATAACGAAGGCTTTCTTTTGGCCTTATGCTTTTATTGGATCGAAAGCAGAACTCGAATATCTTGTTCAATCTAACTTTTCTAAATCTGAGTAAGTGGACATTACTTATTATTATGATTTGAGTATTTTTGCCATTTTATTTAAATATATCTACATATTTTTTATTTATTTTATTAACTTTAGGTCTAAGCGTGATCTTTTGCATATATCAAATGAGTGTTTTGCACCATTTGGAGTCTCTATAAGTTTTCCAAAAAATTCAATATACACTGCAAAATTAAGTGAAGACATAAGGAGGATTATTCAAAGCGGGCTGATGAATAAAATTGTAGATGATGTCCAATGGGAGCTACAAAAGAGCAGTTCAGGAAAACTGCTATCGGTAAGTTGAATTTTATGCCAGTAGTAGTTGATCTGCTTCTTGCTATGAAGTTGTTCTGCTTTTGGCAACTAGTTTGTCAGAAGCAAAGCGTTTTACTATCACACAAGCTCTAAAGGCTTCTAAAAACTATGTGCTTCCATTTTTTTAATTATAATAGATAACCTAACAAGTTTATTTTGTAGGTTGGATCAGATTCACTATCATTCTCTTCATTGGAAGAAAGAGGACTGACTTTAGAAGACACGCAAGGCATGTTTCTTCTATTGGGCGCTGGATTTCTATGTGCAGCTGTCGCTTTAATGTCTGAATGGACCGGAGGCTTTTATAAAGGCTGTCGGCGATTGAAGACAAGAATGACTGCGAGCAAAACAAACCTACACGAAACAAATGAGAGGTGTATTTCTACGCCCAATATTGAAGTTATTGAAGATTACCCAGAAATAGATATTTATACTGCGACAAATAGTATTGCTTCTGATGACGCCAGTAGAATCATAAATATAACAAAAGACAATTTCGTTATTCATTATAATAAGCATGAACAAGATTCTGACACTCTCACTACCAATTCTTTGAATTTAGACAAAGAAGTCGAAGAAATATTCAAAATAGCTGAGAAGAAGGATGCTCTTGAAATTGATAGTACTGTTCATTTCGAAGATATAGAAGATGAAAAGGGTGATACGAAGAATCCATTTTGTAAGATGTAGATCGTTAAATATAAACAGTAGTAAGTGTTAGATATTCATAAAATGTTTAGTGCAATACAATATTAGGTTAGGTAATATAATAGTAAACTGTTGCCTCCGTACTCGGCATCGATAACTACTATTATTATAATTTTGAATAAAGAGTTTTTAAATGTATTTTGCATAATTTTCCCCGTTTTTGCAACATTTTCATTGGTGTTTCTCTTCTATTGATCGAAGCGCGATGTTGTTTCGCCTAAATCCTACCTTGGTTCATGAACCATTCACCACAAAAATATTTTTTTAATTCGAACCAGTTGATAGATACCTATTTCCTTAGATTAGCACGTTCAAACAAAGTAATAAACGAAATTTAGTTTGTTATTATTTTTAGCAATATTCCGCGGAATATTGCTAAAAATAATAACAAACTAAATTTTAAGCTATGGATTTCCGCAAAGTAACGCCTGATTCTATTAACAATAAACGAAATCTTTAGCTTTATAATATAGGTAAGACGTAGGTAAAATATTATCTATCATCAATGGCAACTATTCGGATTATATCGGACTATATCGGATTTAATTGATATTCTATTTAATTGTACCTCCAGTAAATTCAAAATTGGATCTAGCTGCGGTGTCTATAAGTAAATAACTAATATTTTAAAATCTTACCTGTAGTAAAGATCAACTACGATAACATGGCGCGCCCCTCCAAATGACTGTTTCAATGTGTGTAGTCACATCCTTATGAAAGAGTTTGTATGTAGTAAGTATTCAACCAATCACAGTACACGTAATATTTCAGTTAATCTCACTTATTACCAAGATTTGTTGGTCAACTAATCATAACTAGCCTATCGCGCAAGACAACGCACTTCAAACGTTGTGACAACGCACTTCAAAGTTGTTTTGAATTTTGGAGGGGCGCGTCATATTATCGTAGTTAATCTCTATGTATATTCTGTGCCTGTAGTAGCAGCATCAAACTATTCAGACAGTCAGCGCATTGGCAAGTCTGAAAAGAAACACTTGATCAGTAAAACTTTCGCCTGCCAATCTGTAAAAGAAAATGATACCACAAGTATTTCTTTAAGACGCTGATAACTGCCAATGACCTTGAGAATTTGCATGTCTCGCATTACTCTCGCACCACTGTCGGTTTTCATGCCAGAGAGACAGAGATGTGAAGTGTTCACTCGGTAGCGTGGATACATTTTTCGTTTGTTAGAGGAAAAAATAAATATTATGGGAAATCTAGATGTCAAAATTGAAAATTAAATTTTTGAAGCTTTGGATTTTTGTAAAAGGTATCAAATAAACAAATTTTTCAAGCATAGCTTGTATATTCTTTTAGTTAGAACTGTTTAAAGTTCCTGGAAGATGTGACTTTGGTATTTTTTTTCATCCAGTAGGAGTACATCATTTTACTATTTAAAGTAAAGAAGCTTTTTCAAATACAATCAAATTTTTTTTTTGTGCCAATCCATACTACCATACTTCCATACTAATATTATAAATGCGAAAGTGTGTCTGTCTGTCTGTCTGTTACCTCTTCACGCTTGAACCGCTGAACCGATTTTGCTGAAATTTGGCATGGAGATACTTTGAGTCCCGAGAAAGGACATAGGATACTTTTTATCCCGAAAAAATGTACGGTTCCCGCACGTTAAACGAATTTTGGCGCAACGGAGTTGCGAGCGTCCTCTAGTCAATGAAATATATACGTCTAGAAAACTATACAAAATATGCTGTCTTCGCCTTAAGCGTAAGTACATAATAAAATAAGTATATAATGACACAAACAAGTTTATGTTAATTCACGGGACCCTTTTAGCTCTTCATTGATTCGCACTTGACCTTTTTCATTCCTTGTCTTTAGAGCAATGATTGGCCAGAAATCGGAATAATAGAAGGCATGAGCGGATGAACCACATAATTAACAATTTCAAGACTGCCGTTTTTTTGCATGAAATATGTAGGCTTTAAGACCAGGAAAATGATTGAAAGAAAAAAAAAATGGATTCTACGTATAGCTAGATAAAATTTAGCTAGATAATGAAGTAGGTAAGCTACAAGGTTTGTTCAAGATTAAATGAAATATTAGTCATTGTTCTTTAGTTGTAAAATGTTAGTTACGTGGTTCATCTACTTATATATTTAATTATTATTATTTTGAGAAAATAATCAATCAGGTTTTATGACCAAGTGCGCGATGGGTCGTAAAACTCGTAAGCATAATGCGGCCCGCTCCGCTGAGTTTCATCACAACGTGCGCGTACACTGTACCACCCAACACATCGGCCTCGAGACAGAGTTGAGACATAAATAAAATGTGGACTGAACTGACAGATGTCAAACTAATTGCTGAAGCTTTTAAAACTACCCGAATTTTTTTTTTTAATTCTTATTATGTTATGGGCTATGGGCGCTAAAGCTATACCTAGCTGGCTACATATATTAATCTGTGGCTTTTAATTTAATTACTTAACCTTTGGCTGCATAGCTCACAATTGTTTTAGTTACTCATAAAAACATGATAATTATATCGTTACACAATACAAAATGATTGAAATAATATTTACTCTTCTTTTAAAGTATAAAAATTAAAAAAAAAAACATTGCCCATTTTATTTTCGGTTTCAACAATAGATAAGGAACCTTTCTTGCGCGAGTATGATTTTATGAATCATATTTTAGGTATTTTTGGTCTTCTTTAGTAGAAACTTTGTGAAATGAATAAAACAATAAAACTTGACATCCAACTCTTTATTACCCTTCGAACAGTCATCAAAATAATTTATAACAATTTTCTAACACTGTTCATTAACATTAATCCATTCAGCCATAGAGATGTTTTATACATTGCGAAGGAGTGCGCGCAGGCGCATAGACCTAACAAAATGCAGGATTCCGCCCGGCCTCAACTTAAAAATAATTATACAATATGACTTAAATCCAATGAGATACCTCAGAAAAACGGGTACGCTCATTATACGTAAAAATATCGATAAAATACAACAGATTTCGCATCTCGATTTTGTAAATTCAAACAAAAATACACCTATCAACTACTAGCAATCTGTTATTGCACGGATGTTACCAGAAAGTGAAGTTGAGTATTCAATAAGGATATGTATAATACCTATTCTATCTGGATCGTTCACGATGCACGGCGTTACAATAGCAAAGAGCTGGCGGCACTGATCTATTTCGAAATCAGCAGAACTTTAACTATAAACACTTACGACTACGATGCTTTAAATGCATAATAATTACGGATACTTAATTTAACGGGGCGCGTTCCGGGTGCGAGTTAAGAGGCCGCGGCGAGTTCACACTCCCGGCTACCGAAACTCGTATCGAGAACGCTACTCTTTACTATTGTAAAGCGGTTTATAATACAGGAAAAACATACACAAACGTAGATACGTCTACAAAACAAACCAAGCAAACCCTCACACGACGCACGCCGTACTTGTGCGTGTTATGAACGATAATTAATAATAATGAAATCATTTCCGACAGAATCTCACAACCTCGGAAATAATGCTCCCAATACCAGCTTACTGTGACTCTTGAGTCGATAAAGTTAAGTGCAACCGACTTATATAGATCTAGTGACAGTAATGTGTCTCGGAAACACGTGCAAGACGTTGCACGAACTACAATCTACGTATGACGGTTCGGGACATTTTTCAAAACTCGACTTCGTCGACAGAAAACGTAGAATCTGAGAAACCATACAACGAACGTCAAATACTGCGGCCAAATAATTTGAGCAATCAAAGAAGCACTCGACGGTCAGCTAAACTATTAGGAACGAACGACCGAAAACGATCAAGAATCAACGCAAATTTAGATATTTTTATAAGAGGACTGTAACAGTGCATTGTGTATATCACAATAACAATTCTACACATATACGTATGAATATACTTCCGGTAAAGGACAACATTTATTTACTCAGTATTAAAATATTAATTCGTAATCTAGTGTAAAATATTTTACAATGCGAAAATACATATCGTACGTGTTCAGACTTTTGATCGTCAAAACTGTTTCTTCCCTGTACACATTTAACAAATATACATTTATAATTTTGTTATTGTGATTTGAAGGTGTAAATATGAGCATAACATCTTAGTGTGTTATCATCTACGAGTTCAAGACTGCCCGAGCGCAGTATTTCTACAATGACATAATTTATTTTATATTCACAAGGATTGTGCGATCCGGTATTGTCATACCGATATATTTTATATGTATGATACAGATTAATACTAATTTTATAATTTTTAAGACGTGAAAAGTCAAGCATAGTCTATATTATAAATTTGGTAGGTATATGGTACATTCAGGCACTGTGAATAAGGCATCTACAGTGATATAGGGTTCGATAGGTAGAAATAAACGTGATCTATTCGTATAACAAGTAACAATTTTATTCATAGGAACTCTAAACAGTTTGAAACTTTCATCGAAATTAAAAATATAGCATCTTTTCTCGAAAAATAACGTACTGTAAACGGTCGTACTTTCTAAAAATAGGGTCGCATGTGATATAGTGCATTACGAAAATATGATTTTTGTGAAAATATACATCTGTCTACGCTTAGTGAATAATTTTATGGTAGTGCTAGCTTCAGATCACAGTAACAAAATAAATATACAACAAGCATTTTTGATAACCAATTATTATTAGACGCTAAATAGAATTATTCTAACACATGGGTATTTTATACAGATTTATTATGTGATATTACAAATTGACTTCAATTTTGGTCTGCAAACGTGAGTTCGCATGCTACTTTTAATTCGAAGCCGATCAGAGTGAGATCAACATTATGCGAAGGACCAATTTGGTGTAACGAGTACATCCGTGCTGCTGTCTCTCTCGCACAGACGCGGAGGCGCAGTCGGTAGGATCGGTAAATTGGGGGTAGAAGTAAAACGCAGATGTACTCGTTAAGACTTAAGCCCCGTTTACACTGAACGATTTGACGCGGCGTGTAATGCATACAAGTGTCTCTATTATTATGAAACTTGTACTTATTTCAACCGCTTTAAACCGTAGAAATGGGGCAACGGGATCGTTATACAATATAGCTGTTACTCTCGTGAATGCTTAGAGTGCAAGTGTTATCATAAGAATTTTAAAGCTTCGTGTGGTACCTTTACATAAACGAGTCTAGCTAACATTATCTACTTACAATACATAACATTCGTACCTAACGGGACGTGTATACATATTATGTAAATATTACTCTTATATTGTATAAATATGTCAATAGATAAAGTACATTTCCAATACATAACTTTATTATCTTCTGTGATGACGCTACGCTTACGATTACGAAAGTTCGGATGTCACACTAAAATATTTTAAAATGGCACAAAAAACTTTCGAAACACTAACACGAATCAACAGTTTAACCGTTCCTCACTTCGGCGCGCAGTCCGATCCGTCCACTATGTTAACTATCACTAATTGACTAACTTTAAGCTAAATAGACAATGGCACGGATTGCACATAGTGTCACGTATTTACAAGGAGGCTAACATTCAGTGTATGTGCAGATGGGTAGTGAAACATCAATTCTCCGCTAGTCTGCCCTTTTCCGCGAGCCAATGCCGAGCACCTTCCGAATTCAGACTTTAGTTGCACCACGGGAAAAGAGCACAGTACCGGGCGATCGGGCTGGGCCTAGCAGTGGGGGTGGATGGGCCTCGGGTAGGGACCGAAGGCCTCGGGGCCCAGCTATGTGGCCCAGCCCTCGATCCGCGGCCGCTTGGAGTGCGGCTGCTCGTAGTCTAGCGGCCCGTGCCGCATGTCCTGCCCCGGCGAGCCCATATTGCTCGATGTCACTGAACCTGGAATTCGAATGAATAAAATGTTAGGTTTGCCATATTTATCCAAAAAATGGTGTCATTAATGTTTGATTCCAACATCAGATTACATGTAGTGCAGCATCACACTTAATTTTTTTTTCATAAAAAAATGCGTGCTGTTTGATTCCATTGGAAACTTTTTAGATGATTGTGGCAGTATTTCTGCCACAATAATCTAAGCTGAATTTGGCATTTGGCTTCTAAGCTGAACTGAACATGGGTGCGTTGTATCTTGGCGAGTTTACCCTACCAATAGCTGCTTTCCCTCAAATTACTTAGAGATTAAAAACCATTAGTCACATCCATGGGCGTTGGCAGTTGATTATCACTATAAAACCAAACATTTGAGACGATCTGGTTGTCTGGTTGTCACGCGATAACAATCTGCCGCTGATTAAACGCAGACTCACTCTTGTCAGCTAGCCTGGCAGCACATCCGGTATAAAAAATACGCCTGGTTGATGGGACACAGGCTCTTGCCAAGCAATCTTTCAACTAGCCAGGCATATCCATTAGTCACGACACGTACCGTCAATATGCGGCGGAATATTGCACTGACAGGACCCAGATTCTTGCCAATAGTAATCTGACAGTATATAAGGTTGTTACAACAACCAGAACGGCACGATGCGTTGATGTGGCTGGTCTAATAGTTGTCATGACACGTTCCATCAATATGCTGATATGCCAATATATTATCCTTGTCATGGCAACATACCAGAACACCATGATGTGCTGACATTATTGGCTCAGTGGCAGGATGTCTGCCAGAGCCAGAGCAAGAAGCCCTTACCAGTCTTGCCAGACTTGCATTGGCAAGACTGGCTATTGATCTACTACTAGATATTGATCCAGTAGTATATAACGCCGCCGTGGTCCAGTAGTTTAGAGCGCGGCTCTTGACTCGAAGGTCGTGGGTTCGATTTCCGCGTTAGAAACATGTTATTTCCAAGTTTGGTTAGGACAACGCAGGCTGATCACCTGATTGTCTGACAAGTAAGATGACCCATACGTCGGATGGGCATGTAAAAAGTCGGCCCTGCTGACTCTCGCCAGTCGTGTCGATCTTCCGTCCCACTGGGTTATGAGAGTAAAGGAATAGAGAGTACTTTTGTGTACTGCGCACAAACTTGGGCACTATGAAATTACTGCTGTAAACTGGTTTGAATGAAACCGGTCACTGTCACCGAAATCGGTGTGGGAGTTTATTACATATTATTATCATAGAGAAAATATACATGTATGTCTGGTCTCTGATATTATCAACGTACCATCGATATGCGGCGGCAGGTGCGCGGGCGCGGGCGGACGGTGCAGGTCGCGGGGAGGGGACACGGGCTCCGCCTTGATCTTGACGTTGCCCGGCGACGCGGCCGGCGGCGGCGTGCCGAGCACTGGCAGGCTGCTACTGTAAATTACGGCTGGTTAGGAATACGAGAGGTTAAACTTAATGTTAGATTTAAAGATGAGCAAGGTTGGTTATCACTTTTCGCACTTTCGGTAAGATTTAAAAGGTACTATCAGAGACGTTGATTCCTAGACAGATGGCAGAACCTGCTCAGTGCTCTGTGTGAAACCCACGTGAAACCCCTTAGTAATTTGGTCGCGTTAAGTCAAACCCATAATTGAATTGACATACGCCAACCAAATAACGTAGCCCGTAGGTTCGCCCACTGCCTAGGAATCAATTTCCTCGAGGATACAAGTTTTCATAATCATTAGTGCCCTTGTCTTACCGAAGACACGGTTTGTGTTTTTTGTTTGAGTTATTTATTCCATCTCCAAGGTAAGTACTTTGTCAAATCAACGATGTCAATACATTCACGCTCTAGTTCTATGTGCCAAATTACATGCGACAATTTCGACACCGAATTCTAATATCAAAAATTTATGGGATTTGCCATAAAGGTGAGCGAGAACTACCTAAATTAGTGTTTCATTTCAGAAACATGCCATACATAAATAGCATAAGCATGCCATACATAAATAGTATTTTTAAATGGTTAGGACCCCACTTATAGTAATGCAAGTATGTAATGATTAGGTAATGAAAAATGATGAAACAAAATGAAAACCGAAGTTATAATTTGCGAAATGACATATTTCATATTTACCAGTTACCATGTTTCATTCGTTACTTTTTTACATTTATTCGTTATTATGTATAATGTTATTTACTCTTTAGTATTATATTTCAAGGCTATAAAAATATTTGGGGAGGCGAAGAGGGGATTTCTGGATTAGCTCGAGCGTGTCAGATTAAGCTTGTATAGGCTTCCGACATATTGTGTCTAGTTATCATGGTATAGAAATCAGATTTCTCACGTGGTGGCTTAATTTTTTTTTAATATTGAAATATCATCGGATCTGTCAGATTAAGATAGGGGATGTTTAGTATACCCCAAAGAAGCCTCCATATAAAGCACTGACGATTCAAAGGTTAGGTAAGCCTGTAGATACATTTTAAAATATAAAAAAATAAAGCTTCATGTTTTAACTAACTAAGCGTCGCAGATATTTAATTTTGCACTATATTAAATGTTTTAGTCCTTGTTGTCTAAAATATATCTATAATTTACCTAAATTCTGTATATATTTTCTTTTTCAAAACTTTAAAATGGCTGCAGTTTCTGAACCCACCGCTAAAATAAAATAACGCTCTTTTTTTTTTATCAGTTTTACCTAATAAAAAAACCTACTAGGTCTCCATGACGCTCGAGTGACTACACAAATAGCACCCTCCCCTCCCCTACGCATGCATTATTTTTAACTTGTGTACAAAATTAATTATTTTATAAAATGTAATTAAAAATAAAATTAATCATTAAAAAGTCCTCAAAAATATTGCTCAAAAACTAAAAAATAAAAAATGATTGATGTGACAACAAAATGACTTAAGTCTAATTATGATTGCAACATAAAAAAATATAAAAAATAAGCATGCATCATAAAACGTTAATGAACATAAAAAGAAAAAAAAGATCACAGACATGTACCTGTTGTGCTGTAGTGTCTGCAGCTGATGCGCTCCCCATGATAGTCCTATGCCAATGTCCGAGTTCATACTGAAGTCCTGTGGTCCGAAGTTGCCGAGTCCTGAGTAGCTTAGTGGTGCCTGGAAAGAGATAAAACAACTATGATAGACATAAATAATAGTCAAAAAACTAAAAAACACGTTTTTTCTCAAAAATTTTGACAAATTATTGCATTGTCATAGGTGTACTCCTTTTTAGGGTTCCGTAGTCAACAAGGAACCCTTATAGTTTCGGTCTGTCCGTCCGTCTGTCTGTCCGTCTGTCTGTCTGTCCGCGGTTTTGCTCAGATACTATAGGACCTACAAAGCTGTAATTTGGCATGAATTCACATATTAATGATGGCGACAAAATGGCACATGAAATATTAAAAAAATATTTTTTTATGGTACCTTCCATACACATCAAGCGGGGATGAAAATTTTTTTCGTGCCACCCCATCGTGCGGGGTGTATTTGGATAGGTTTTTTATAACTATTATGAGTATTCATAGATCATTTTCCGATTTAGGGATCCGTTTGTGAAATATTAAGTTTTAAAGTGGAAAAAATCGTTAGAGTCCAGTGTCCCCCCCTTCTACCGGCTAAACGGTTGCTTCTGGAAACGTGAAAAAATTCACGGGAGTAGGAAATATGCTGAATTTGAAAAGAAAACTATCATGGCTAAGAAGACTTCATAAGTTATTGAGTAATAGTCGATCTACTAAAAAAACCGGCCAAGTGCGAGTCGGACTCGCGCACCGAGGGTTCCGTACAAACCTGCAAGGTTTACAAAGTTCGTTCATTACGACAATCGAGTCATAACTATGGTATTTTTATTGCAAAATGAAATTCATAACATTACAATGGGGAAAGATGGAGGAGCATAAATTTAAGACAAAGATCTCTTTATCGTTTATATATTTTGTAATGTAACTAAAAATTTAAGGTTTTCGGAATTTTTCCTTTATGTGTGCTATAAAACGTTGCTTCATGCCAAATTTCAAGATTCTAGGTCGACTGGAAGTACCCTTTAGCTTTTGATTCCCTTGCGAGTACTTGCGAGTTTCAAAATATGCAGCTTAAATTGCTGTTTCTTTTGATTGCGTTGATATAGAAGTTTGATTTTGTTACAGCTTAAAGGTATTATAGACCTGAGTATTTGGTATGAATTTCAATTTAATACTTCTACGCGTTTATGAGGAAATGGGTAGTAAGTTTAAAATTATTAAAAAAAAATATATTATGTGATGTAACTAAAAATTTATGGTTTTCGTAATTTTTCCTTTATTTATGCTATAAGACGTTGCTTCGTACCAAATTTCAAGATTCTGAGTTCACGGGAAGCACCCTGTAGGTTTTGATTCCCTTGCAAGTGTCGAAAATTTGCGGCATAAACGGCTGTATCTTTTGATTGCGTTGGCTTAGAAGTTTGATTTTTTCACAGCTTCAAGGGACAGTAGACCTGAGTAATTGATATAAATTTCAGCTTCATACCTCCACGCGTTCCTGAGAAAAAGGGTCTTGACAGACGGACGGACGGACAGACGGACAACAAAGTGATCCTATAAGGGTTCCGTTTTTTCCTTTTGAGGTACGGAACCCTAAAAATGTATTCAGCGAAGTATAAAGGAACTTTTCGTTCAAATTCCTTTGAAAGTAACTGTGATGATGTTGTTAGTAGTGTAAAACACTTTATAAATGTACATTCATTGACCATACAAAACATTAAAAAAAACTAGCGGTATTACGGAACCCTATATTGCGCGTGGCCCGACACGCACTTGGCCGGTTTTTTATAATATAATATCATAACCCTATGATCCCATATAAGTACACCCGTACTTATATGGGATTTTCTATTATCCATGCCTTTTAAAGTGTGGCAGAATATATGAGTATATATACATATACATATATATATATATATATATATAGTACCTAACTAAAGATTACTTTTTGTTTCTCTATTAACATTCTATAGCTTCTTTCACAGAATGTTAATAGTAGAATACCATAAGATTGCCATTACATTTTATCCGGCCACAATGCCCTTTTCCCTTAATCCCCAGTATACTGCCCTATATTGCAGGTCATCGACCTAATAGCCTAGTTCTTGAACTAGTCGCTAAAACTTGTTCCGCGTCTATACAGATTCCAGAAACTTCTTATTTGACCCTCTTTTTTCTTCTCGAGATCTAATTTTACCTTCTTTTACCCTATTTGTCTCTTTCACTCGTACTTTTTAAATGGTTGATTTGGTTTTTATAATAGCCTCAAAATAATTGTAAGGGAGTAGGCGCGAGCGTAATGGTAGCATGTCAAGCCAAGTAATAGATATTTCAGCAACAGTCTCCTGACCGCCTTCCTCATCTATGAATAATATGATGGATATAATATATCTCCTGCTGAACTAGTAAGCACCAATTTATGAGCAATAAAGATTTCCATCTATTTATCTCCTGTTTGGTGGTCAGAATCCTGTTCAACTAACACTTGTATTCCTTTACTCGCTGGCAAACATTTACACACCGAAACATCCTTTCAAAGTCACTCACCTCTCCCGTATAAGACAGATCCTCCTGCGGCGGTGGCATGTTGCTGGGTATGACGACTCGCAGGTTGTTGTGGCGGGGCGACGGCGGGGGGTGGTGCTTGTGGCGGTGCGGGGAGGGGGCTGGCCCGGGGGAGGGGGACGGGGTGCAGCCCCCATCCAGCGGGGACCCAGAGCCAGGGTAGCCGTTTGACATCTCGAGCATTCCGCCGCTTGGGTATACTGAAAAGTTTAAGAGGCTCATTAGTTGTAAGCATTATTACACTAACTAATAAGGATTATTACGCTAGCAAAAATAAGGAGTCCAAGAAAATAATTTTATGATGTTTGTATATTGAAGCGAAGTATTGCTGAACGTGACTTCAAACGTTGAAAGAGCCTAGTTAGACCTTTCCTAAAACACCATTTATTGGTGGAGCTACCAGTTTCATAAGTCTTAACAAACAAGCGTTCCTTTATTTGTTGCTTATTGCTACAAGGGACTGCAAAACGTAAGATCGAATTACCAGAATCGGTTTCCGAAGACGAGGGCCGTGGACTGATAGAGGTGTGCATCTGTGGGCTGGCCTGCAGGAGAGACTGGTCATAGCTTCCCACTGGCACGCTCACTGGCAGGTTATAGTTGCTTCCGGTAACGCCAACTCCGACTCTACTTCCGTTCAGCTGCTGGTTCCTTTGCATCATCATCTGGAATTCCTCGTCGATCTTGGAGTATTTGGCCTCGGTCCGTGGTGTGAGATTGTACTCGGGCTCCGCTTCGGGACTGTCCGGTGACATGACTCCGTTCTTATGCTCTTTCTTCGTGAGTGCCTGAAAGTGTCAGCGAAACCAGCTCAGGTGGCTTGACGAGCCCAGTCTTTTTATACTCGCGTGTGCATGCAATTATTAACACCCTCTACACACATTAGTATAAAACTGTTATTTTTTAATACCAGCTTAGACCGAATAAGAAATTCAAATAAAAACTATTTATTTACAATAATTCTTATTTGACAGAATAAAAACTACTTTTTATTTGGTCTGAGCTGGGTGGGTTATTTTTCCGTACGCGCAAACGCTTACAAATGCATACAGTTTCAAGAAAATATCAAAATATAATCAGATAAAAAAGTAATATTTTAATTGCAGGTTATATGAATTTTTTGCACCACTACTCGACCAAGCCAACTAAACGAATGTCAAAGCTTACTCTCCCGCACTTACGCACGTCGCTAGCAATGCATAAGTGCGAGAGAGCATGATTTGACAGTCGTCTAGTTGGCTTGGTCGAGTAGTACATTGGATATTTGCTAGTGCGGAACAATAGCCCTATAAGTGAGGGTAGATTTAAATTTACTAAGCGACTAACTACTAGTATATACGTGAAAACTTTTAGCGTACATATGTGTGTAGTGTCAAATGCAATGATACAACACTGACTAGTCACATTTTCGGATCAGGTCGTGGTTAATTCAAACACAAAAATATTTATAAAACCCATGCTGCGGGAGAAACGTAAATATTTGGGGGTGGGCGGTCGTAAGGTGGGGATCTGGCATGCTGGGGACAAGTGTTTATTGTTCTATGTGTTACAACATCGAATTACCCGTACGCTGAAAAGGAATAGGGATGTCCATATTTTTTTTTACTTTTTTTGAGGAATTACAGGTTAAGGATAGGAGCAGACAAGGGTTTTTAGTATTTTAGGAATTTAGTAAAAGCACGCGGTTAATGGGATAAGTCAATATTGCATGGACATTGCATTGTTCACGGGCACACAGATGACGCCGTACTTAATGTACCTCGATGATGTTGCGGTTCGTCAGCGACTCGTGCGGCTCATTGTATTCCGTATACTTCAGTAGTACCTGAAAAATTGGAAAAAAAATCGTTAATAACAAAAAAAAATATATATGAAAACTAGCTGTCCCGGCAAACGTTGCTTTGCCATAATATATTTGCCATATTATTATATTGAAGTGACTAAATAAATATGTCACCATGGCAACGTCGATCGCTATCCCGTCGCACAAACAATGGTCGCCGTCAGTCTCAAGTTGTAATAATTTACTATTATTTATTCAACAAATGCACTTATCAATATATAAAGTACCGAGTAGCCGATTCTCAGACCTACTGAATATGCATATAAAATTTGGTAAAAATCAGTAAAGCCGTTTCGGAGGAGTTTGTGGACTAACATTGTGACACGAGAATTTTATATATAAGATAATAAATATCTAACTTGGTCGAATTCATTATAGCAAAAATCACCAAATACATTGCAATTTGCATACAATGTCGTTTAACATTTGGTTTAAGAAATCCAGTCAAGTAAAAATAATTTTCAAGAAAATTGAAATCAAGTATGCGTATATCTGTAATCTGTATCTAAATAAGGTTTTGTTAAGTGAAACACAGAAGCAATTATTAAGTCCGACATAAGTTGTAGCCAAATATTTGTAATTACAAATTATAAGGTAGCAATATAATATTTATTTTCAAGTATGAAGTGACGTCAAGCCATCCACACATGTGTTATCTGGATTAACGTAACTTGATACTTGAAATAAATTCGTAATTTTATTCTGAGAGTGTTATTTGACTGTTCTTGAATGTCGATGTACAGAATACTTAAAGTCAAGATTAAAGAATACGAAAATTATGCACTCATTATATAAATTTTATTGCAATTTTGTGTAAAATGTTTTATTCATGGGAACGATACATTTTATAACAACACCAGAACCATAAAACTATTTTAAATTACTGCCCCTGATCATAACCTACCCAAATTAAATGGGCATTACGCAGAAAAATAAGCGTGTACGAACAAAATGTGATTTACTTAAGCTAAAATAGTAGGTACCGAAAGTAGCTCTCGCACGAACACATTTTTGTTATTTTTCACAAATCATCATCACTTACTTTGAAACACGAGTTGTTAATTTTTTTATAAAGAATTAGCACGTTTTTATACAAAATACGTTTTGTTACTTTTTTTGGTTCTGTCGGGTTATAAAAGACGCCTGGGCTTAACAAAACAAAGTATTTTTATATTATATTTACCTTGTCCATATCCGTGCTAGCATATTGGTATAGTTTGTTGTTTGAGCTGAAGATGATCAGGGCGATCTCGCAGTCGCACAGTACACTCAACTCGTAAGCCTTCTTCATCACACCGAATTTCCGTTTGTTGAAGGTCACCTGGAATGTACAACGTATTTATGAAAAAAAAATCTTTATGTTGCAAAAATTTTGGGTGAGGAAAAAAAATCATGTCAAAAAATACTGTATATTTAATTTGAACGTATGTAGACAGTAGCTTTAAATTATATATTTCGCTATATAAAAGCGGCGTAATAAATAAATGGGTCACGGAATTTTATCACTTCATTGTAAATATGACTCGGTCATCGGTTTTACAATTTAAATTATTGTGTGATTGTATGTACCAGATTTAATGCAAATGATGACATTAATAAATTGTTTTCCCTAACCTATATTTAACGATGTACCTTACATCTAAGTTTAGGCGATTATTCAGAAAAAAAAGGAAAAAATACTACAACTTTTTTATAAAACTGGTAAAAGTATCAAGACTTTCTATTTATCTATTCGCGCATTTCATTGACCTTGACAACTTTTATTTTGCCGTCTGTATCCTTTATTGCGCGACCAAACGCGTTTGGTCCTTCTCTAAGCGTTGATGTGTGTTACTTGCGAGCTGCCCGAGCTCTCAGTACATTGGCTGCGTAGTGTAATTAATAAATTACAAGCAGAGGTCGTTGTACTTGATAATGTTTTTGCAGTGAGATACGCCACATCTGTTAGGTTGGACCGCTGAGGTCATTTCACCCTTCAACCTTGTGTTACTGCCAATTCATAATATCGTGTAGTATTCGTTACAAATTGAAGACGTGAGTGGACGAAGTCTAACAATTTGAAATTGTTCGTTTTTTGCATAAATGGAGGCTTTGGAACCGGAAAATGATTTGATAGAAAAAAAAATGTGGATTTTATATTGTTTAGACATAGGTTTATTACAAGGTTTGTTCACATTAATAGGGGAAAAATTAGTAATTAATAATAATGTTATAAAATTTTAATTACCCACTTAGGTAATCCACTTACGTCTTCAATTGTAGTGGTCAAAACTTGCAGTTGTTACATAACTATTTCTTTTATAAATTGTAGTATTAAAAACTTGGTATTTTTATTAGTAATTTATTTACATAAATAATTTCCGGTAGATATTATCGTGCGAATTTTTTGCGTAGGTTACCTGACCTATGTATTTAAAATTTATAGGTGGAATGTGATTTTTAATATTATAATAATTTTACATTTTTTTCGCCTCTTATTAATTAACGTTATGTATTGCTGGTACAAAGGAACTTTTCATGACAATAATTTGTACAATAAGGGCCACCACCACCACTTCTTGATAAGTGCCAAATAGGCTATCCATAACTTAACTTGACAGATCACAGATAGGGTATGGAGAATCTGTCAAATAAGTTGTGGATAGCCTATCCGGCACCTTATCAGGAAGTGGTGAAACAGGCCCTAAAATATATCCTATAATATACATTTTTTTACACCTGCCTAATTTGGATATCTAAACTGTCGTTTAATCAATTAAGGGTTCAGGGCCAAGTTTTCTCTACCTCTTATAACTTATTCCTCACCTCACATCAACAAGAGATCCAAAATTCGATGCGTTACAGTTGTGTCCTTTTATATTACTACAAGCTCCATACAGCCTAGCTGGCAAGATGAAGGGAACAAACCTGCCGATTCCGTTCATCCGTGATCCGTGATATTTGTATTTTCTTCCGACCCATCGTGGCAGCAATCTTGGAGGGGGTGAGAGGAGCGGGGTGAAGAGAGGAGCGCCCAGGCGGCTGGTTACTGGTTCAGACGTCAACAGCTGCTTTCTGGAAGAGAAGAGAAACCATTAGTATAATGGAATAAGAGCCTGTAGCCAAGAAGCTTGCTTTATCGCTTCTTTATTGAATCGCCGATCAAAATGTATAGAATTAACGTTAGACGAGTCGAAGCGATAATCTACTTCGTCCTCAAATTAATGCTACATAAACGCTCTACAGTTCTTTGTCGAAATGGTTTCTTATAGACCTATCGCCAAATTAAAATTATTAAGTAAGTATTATTAAGTATTTTTAATTTGGCGATAGGTCTATAAGAAACCATTTCGACAAAGAACTGTAGAGCGTTTATGTAGCATTAATTTGAGGACGAGGTAGATTATCGCTTTGCGTCTGTTTACCAATACCAAATACCACTATTAGATTGTAGCCTTATCTAAAAGTCGGATTTCTAAAACTAATAAAGGTACGTGTTGAACAATCAAAAGCTATAATACTAAAATCGTAGTGAACCATGAAATTCAAGCGACATAATTAAACTTTGAAAGTTATAAATCGAATAATCTCTAAGGATTGCTCCAAGTGCCCACGTTAATAGGAAATATGAAGATAAGAACTGTCTAGAGACAGTTTCGAGACAGTTTTATTGGGTATCATCTGCAACTTGTCAGACTTTCATTCAGCTTAATCTTTCTCTTTAACGATGAACTTTCAAGTTTTTGAACATTGTTTTTATTTGGGCAATTACATAATATTTTGAATTTAAGCTATTATAAAATATTTGTATCAAAATCCTCTTTTTGCATTAGAATTATAAAAGTTTGGACTTCATGATACTTAATGCAAGCTTGTAATTTTCTTGAAGTATCACCGATTCCCTGATCAAGCTCAATTTTAAGCTCACTTCAGTGTTTTTTACAAAACGATTACTAAAGCTCTAACCTTCGTTCGACCTACCTCAACAGAAGAAAAAAAAACTGTTCTTTTTTAAAATGATTAGGCTGTAGAAAGCGGCTCTACACCGTCGCGTCAGGTCACATTTGCATAATGACCCCCACACATGCCCACATGACCTCGATTTTTTCCCTAATCGGCATTCGCGAGCGATTTTCCGATAAATCATTTTGCTGTTTGTCTAAGTTTGTTAATTATGTATGGCGAATTTTTTCCGACTTTTTTTAGGGGCTCTGATATTGCAATAATAGAATAAGTTGTAAATCTTCGTAAATTAAAAAATGAATTGTAAATTTTATAAGTCTTCTTGAAACTCGTGAACTGCTGAACGGATTTGGCAAATATTTGTGGAAGTCCAGGGAAGGTTTATAGGTTTATACGATAGGTTAATTAAAAAATTTAAAGAGTTAAGTAATACGAAGTTCACGGGTCTTCTGATGAGTTATAAATATAATCACTAGCTATTTGACCGAGCTTTGCTCGATATTCGATGAAACACGAATAAAATGAAATTTTATAAAAATGATTTCTAGCTAGATCGATTTATCGCCCCCGAAACCCCCTATATACTAAATTTCATGAAAATCGTTGGAGCCGATTCCGATTAAATATAAATAATAATTTATCGCTTTAAAAATATTTTGCCTTCAGCATTATTTATTGGAAAACAAAATAACCTAATTCCAGAAAAAGGTTCAAACAATAATTTTTTAATTTTTATAACAACGAAGAAACGTATAAAAATTGAATGTAAAGTTAAACGTTTTTTGAACTTGTTCTGGTAATTGCCTCAAAATCTCAAGAATAAAAAATATTGGAGTATACGGTTCCAATGCTTAATTAAATAAACGTGAAAGTAGTTTCAACAGGCTGGTTTAACATCAAGATTAACCTGAAATCTGGTTTGAAATTTCAATTCTAGCTGGATACAATATTCGCAATACGCGTAAAGGGATTCGGCCTTTGTTAGGGCCTTATCACACTGGCAATTAGCGAGCGATTTGATAGCGGCGCGACTGCGCAGCGCACACGCCGCGATGATGCCGCGATTGCGCGGCGTGCACGCAGCTTGCCTTCCGCGTTTTGGACACTCAGTAGCAAAATGGATTCTGACGTCACATCCCTAGACGAGCCCACGCCACGCCGCGACGACGCTGCACTGTCGCGGCGTGTGCGCTGCGCAGTCGCGTCGCTTTCAAATCGCTCACTAATCGCCAGTGTGATAAGGCCCTTACTATTAAAATATTGTATTTTTTAACCTAATACCTATTTAACATTTAATATTTTAACAGAAATTGTGCGGCTTTCGCCTCTCTGCGTTAAAACAGTATTTGGCAGTAATCGTATATTTTCACCCAATAAAGAGCATCCATCTTATGCCGTGGTCTATTTTATGTGACAAAATTCAATAAAATCAGCCCATTAATGGATTAAAGCCTATTTGAAGCAAAAAAAGCTTTTCCTCTTTTGATAACCTAGTATAGATTTAATATTTCAATTGATGAAATAAATCTTCTGGATTACTCTAGTATCCTCATCCCAAACACTTCCACTTGAACCCCTTTAATTTGTTGGAAGCACTAGAAATTCTTTAAGAGTTTGTAGTGCTTTGTTATTTAAATTGAACTCGAATTAGTAGAGGAATTCCTAGAAGTAACAAGCAATTAGGAGCAAAATGCTATCGATTATTATAAGCGGTTTAGGCGGCGTTTAAAAAACAATTACTTACTTTCAAATCCCTAAAGAGTTTAATGTATTTGCCTTAATGGTTAATGAGAAGAGCTCACAAAGTGTATTCTTCTTCTTTATACATTGACGATATTATCAAGACTATTGATATTGATAAATATGTATTATAAAGAGTGCCGGATAGACTATCTACAACTTAACTTGACAGATGGAGAATCTGCCAAATAAGTTGTGGATAAACTATCCGGCATCTTGTCAGGAAGTGGCGAAACAGGCCCTAAGAATTTTTGCCACTCGACAAGGACAATCTAAGTCCTCTGCATTGATGCATGCAATATCATCTTAAAATCATTAAATAATAATAATTAGTTAATTTTGTCACAAAGGTTAGTCAAGATTTTCGTAGGTACATTTTGTATCTGGTTTAAAATCATAGGTATGTACTAGTCACTACCTTATAATAATAAGAAATTATTAATTATTATTGTATTAAATACCGATTGTCCAATTAAAGTTTTAATCGTTTGCAATCATAAAATCCTTGGTCTTCAATATTTTACCGCAATTATCGAAAGGACAGCCGCAAAGGACGATATTATAATATTTGACCTTTTCCATAACAACTGTCAGAAGTAGGACATCTAGAGAAAATTAAATTCAATAAACCTAATGAAATATCGGACGGAACCAATCGAGTTATCTTCTAATAGATCGTAATTTGATTTTACAAGTCCAGGTCTATCAAAGATTTAATATCTAACAGGATACAATAATTATTAGAAAAATATTAAATGGCACGATAATTATGGAATTATTAATATGTCCCAGGCAAATGGCAATACAGTATTTGAAGAGTGGTTACTTCGCTCGGAAAATACTCTACAAACCATCCACAACGATACAAAAAGTCTGAGTTTTTAATATCAATACTGTTAAAATTAAAATGCGAATGTGACTGCCTGGTTATGATTAAGGTCACAAACTGTATTTGGATTTAAATAGAGCATCTACAAATTGAAGAGTGGAAATTGTAAACTGATTGGCGCGTGCGCACTTTCATTCAAATTGCTGATATTGATAAAACATTCTGATAAAACATCTCGATGCTTTATTCGGTAGTTAAGCAATCTGTTCTTAGACAGAATATTAACTTCTATCTTAAATGAAGTGGTAAATGTGTTGGTAAGCGCAAATCTCGGGGACGGCTGAACCATTTTCGCTAATTCTTTTTTTATTGTGTTTGTGCTCATATGGGCGGAAGGTTAGAGAGAAAAATCTTTAAAATTACGCGGAAAATTAGAAAATTCCTCACCACCGTCACAGAAAAATATTATTCATTGAGATAATATAGACTAGGAGAGATCCCTATATCGGTGTATAAGCGTCAAAAGCGTGTAATGTTATGTCCTACTTACTAGGACATAACAAAGGAGTCGGTCTGCATATTTCATGTAATAAAAGTGTTAATAAAGGTTTTTAGTGAACATTTTATGCTAGATATTGTTGAGTTTTGTGGTTCCGTTAAATAATAAACCATAAGAATGGCCAAAGAATGCCTCAAACACGTGGATTTAACATTAAATACGTATGTTTTGAACAACGTTTTTTGGGCTTTTCAATCGGTATTTTTGTAAGCTAAAAAGAGTATTTATAAGTTTAATAATCCTTTATTCGTGCTATATAAGGCATTAGCGCTAAAAATGTCACATCATTTAATAATTTGTCTATAAAAATGGCATAGCTTTTTACGTGTGTTTACGGATTCTCATTACTTGAACTATAGTTTATCGATATCATGAACTAAATGACTTTCTTTTCTGTATTATAATGTGCTTCGAAATGATCGACAAATATAAATACCTATTCAAGAAAATAAACACCCACTACCATATGAAAATAAGCCCAAAATGGCCACGCGATGACGGGCTAAGATTACATCTATACTTTATTACTTTATCTATGATAATATTAGTACAACACCGTATGTTACGCTTTTGACAAACTTTATATCTTATATCTTTAAACGAGCAATTCTTGTATTTAAATATTTATACTTAATCGGAATCGGCTTCAACGATTTTCATGAAATTCAGTATATAGGAGGTTTCGGGGGCTATAAATCGATCTAGCTGGGAATCATTTTTAGAAAATGTAATTTTTTTTCGTGATTTATTAAATACCGAGCAAAGCTCGGTCAAATATCTAGTAATTATATTATGACAGGACGACGTTCGTCGGGCCCGCTTGTTAACAATAAAATCATTATTAAAACTATCGTATTATTACAATGAGTATCCAACCTAAAATAACGGTTGCCAAATATTCCAACATTGGTAATGTTGAAACTCTTAGTGATGTCATGTGGCATTGCTTCCGACATACATTAAAATGTACACTTGATATAGGCATTCGACTGAGATGATCACAATGTTATTCTTTGTTATTCTTTGTTTTCTTAACGAACATTCAAATTTTTAACAAGCATTCTTAATTCTTATATACTCTTAACTCTAATGTCATTGGTACTAACTAATAACAAAATGCTTGTATTTAAGAAGCCCTTAATAATAAGAGTTGTCCACGATCTAGATCTCAACTTGAATAAATGAATGTTAAGTTTTTGAATGATATTCCATCAATTTCTTAAAGGTGATAAGATAAAAAAAAAACTTTAAGATAAAAAAACACGTGAATAACTAAATTTGCCATGAAAACTTGCCCTACTCTACTACTATCACAGAATACATTTATTAGTACCTACTTAATACTACTAAGTATCTAAGAGCCGTACTCAGAGACGAATGTTAAGGCGCTATATTGAAAAAACTGTCCTTTTATACGTAATACTATAGGACCCTCAGAAATGTAACAAATCTGATAATGAGATATACATATCTACATAGCCTTATCTAGGTTTGAGAAGAACTAGAAACACGATTATTGTATTTTGCCTCGATACATTTAATTTTCGAAATGACCTCTTAAAAAAAGGAATTTGAAGATTATTTTTAAACGAAAATAGATGTATTGTAGGAAATTAGCCTAATTGATAGACACCTTTGCGACTCAAAATCGTATAGAAGCATTTTGCTCAAATGCTCCTTTTTAAATGATTATAATTACGTTTTTGTTACTTTTTAAATGATTATAATTACGTTTTTTCGCATGTTTTCCGAGCGAGCCGATAGCTTCTGGCCGCAGCGTATTCACGACTTTATAGTCATACAAATTAAGTATAAAATTGCCCTTGCGGTAAAATTACTTTGATATAGCGCCTTAATTACTAACAGTAATTGAATGAAGATTTTGACATAAGCCCTATTAGTACGGGAGCCCTAGAAGAAATTTTTTTGTGATTACTAACAAGCTAATGTTTTGTGAGTAGCTACATTTTGCTATTGCATTATGAGTAGCGAATTTATTTTCGAAAAATCTCGAAAGTTGTAGCTAACAGAGATAGAAAGGATTTCATACTTTGACTAGATGGTCCTAAAATATGGATTGGTTTATTTGTAGGATAAAGTTACTCTTAAATTATATAACTATTAACCTACCAATATATAAAAAATCAGCTGGTTAGGGTTCCGTTTTAGCGGTTTTAGGGTTCTGTAATCAACAAAACTTGGTTGACTACTGTACCCTAAATCCTTTTTATCTCTGTTAACTACCACTTTCAAGATTTTTCGAAAATAAAAATGTTCGTCTTATTAAAATGTAGCTACTCACAATAAATTAGCTTGTTAATAATCACAAAAAAAAAATTGTTCTAGGGCTCCCTTACTATATTAGTTATTACATTATCTGTTAATTTTTTAAATTAAATTGACTTTTAATCATTATGACTCTGAGTGCGACGTAAAAACTAAATCGTTGGTGCTTCGTCTTTGAGTTTTCGTAGCTCATTGTAAAATACACATTAAACAGTACAGTTTTTACTGATAGGTAATAAAACCCTCTCACTCAAGTGCCATTTTGTGCCATTTTCACCAGGAATAAGAGGAACTGCGTATTGAAGGTTGTCGCGTAGGCGTAGCTCGCCTCCCACTCGCCCGGGCTCTGACGTATGAGCCCTGCGCACTCTGTATTTTATCTGATATTCCACTTAGATTATATTACTTATATATTTTTCGACAGGTTTTATTTGTATGGTATGGTGTTTTGGGTTATATTTTTTATTGAATGTTTTAACTTTCAATTTGATCGAAACCGAACCGACAAGTCTTTGTATTGTATGTTGATTGTTGAGTGTTTTAGTTGATGAAATTAAAAACGTATATCTCTGATTGCAGTCCAAAATGCAACGTATTACGTAGATGAGAATAACGATATGTTTTTATCTATCTTACGAGTTTAACTGGCAATCTGCAAATGCAAAGAAATGTACAAGTAAACTACGCACAATCAAAATGTAAAAATAATTTTGCTGCATACGCAGATTTTGTTGCTAACTGTTGCTAAGCAGGAGCATTTTACGTTGTGATTTGAGTACTTATTTGACATTTAACAACATTAATATATGAAATTGGAGTGTGAACTGGAGCCTAAGCTAGGATAACCTGTGTTTCAGGTCTCCAGAGATTAAAATTATTCTATCCCAATAATTAATAGCATCAAGCATGTTTAGTTTAAGGCGCTATATTGAAAAAACGGTCCTTTTTGACGTAATATTATATGACCCTCAGAAATGTTACAAATTTGGTAATGAGATATACATATCTTCATAGCCTTATCTAGGTTTGAAAAGAACTAGAAACACGATTAATGTATTTTGCCTCGATACATTTAATTTTCGAATGACCTCTTAAAAATACGAAATTTGAAGATTATTTTTAAACGAAAATAGATGTATTGTAGGAAATTAGTCTAATTGATAGAGACCTTTGCAACTCAAAATCGTATAGAAGCATTTTGCTTAAATGCTCCTAGTTATTTTTTAAATGATTATAATTACGTTTTTTCGACTGTTTTCCGAGCGAGCTGATAGCTTCTGGCCGCAGCGTATTCACGACTTTATAGTCATACAAATTAAGTATAAAATTGCCCTTGCGGTAAAATTACTTTCGATATAGCGCCTTAATGTTGGTTTTGGGGTTTGTACACTTTGTAGTTGCCTGTTGTTAGTTTATAATTACATTAGCTTCTTTTGGGAAATAGTTTATTTACTACGTAGTAGGGTAAAATATAAAATTTGTATTAATAATCCTTCAAGCCCCATAAGAGCACCAGTGATCGCGACAATAATAGAATACAATAGAATTTCCAAGAATCCGATCAAAGGATTGGCTGGAAGAAAATGCCTAAAGGCATTAAGCCCGCCTCTGTACCTTTATGTGTGCAAAAACTATAATAAAAAAAAGGATTTATACATAATATTCTGTCTGTCTGTCTGTCTGTTACCTCTTCACGCTCAAACCGCTGAATCGATTTCGCTGAAATTTGGCATGGAGATACTTTGAGTCACGGGAAAGGACATAGGATACTTTTTATCCCGAAAAAATGTACGGTTCTCTCTTTTTATCCCGAAAAATTGCGGGCGTCATCTAGTGACCAATATTTTTTATCCACCAATCTTGTTTGTTTTAGTAGAGAATTATAAAAAATGCAATGAAAATATTAAGGTTCCATTCAATATTTGCTTTAGCTAAATCGAAAAGACCTTCATACATAAAATCGATTTGAAAGTGATTAAATAACAAAGGCGGTGTTATTAGCATGATAGTGATATTTTGATAATGGTAATAGCAAAATAAAGAAAAAAAGAAAATGTTATAATATGCTATGGAATATTCTAGGATACCAAAAAAAAAACTCCTTCTTTAATTTGTAAATCGTTTAAAAATGCGGCAATAATATGCCAATAATAAATAACAATTAACATGGGGTTAGTATTAGACTTAACCCTTTGAATGCCACGCAAAAAAAATAAACATTATTTATCAGTACTACCAGTCACAACGAGAGATACTACAAGGTTAGCAGCTGATGATGATGTTGAATAAGAAATTAAAGCAAATTACAAACATTTAATCAAAGTCTTAACATTTTAACAAAATCGTTCCGAATTTTCCGTATATTCGGTTGACGCATTTCAAGGAATCCGCAATATAATAATTCAAAGAAATCACTAATCTATGGAAATGTAATGAAAGAGTTTTATGAAGCTTCTCTCCGTATTTCGTGGTAGAGTAAACTTTTTTATTTCTATTTGAGAATAAAAAGAAAACTTTTATTATGAAAGAAAATGTTGATACAGTTAGAGATACAACTTCCGATCGACAAAACATAATATCGTAAGTCGTAATGTTAAATTATAAAATGTATTATGTAACCAAATACTTTTTATACATTGTTACGATTTAGGAACCAAACAACATAATTTTCTGTCCGTCTGTGGACTGTGGGCTCAAACCTCATTTTGTTTGACGATAAACAATATTGCTTATCCTTAGATTTATTCGCGCACAAGGTGTTGCCAGCAAACAAAATACCGTTTTCCTTACACGATCTTTCACAAACACCTGTTCCCCTTTTGTGACCTTGGCGGGGAAGCGGGAGGGAGGAGGAGACGAGTAGGCAATACAATTTCAACTCTATTCCATATCGATAATGTTGGTTTTAGTATGAGTGGTCCTGAATCCCGGTGGTATTAATCGAAACTAGCTGTTTGTATGACATCAAATAGATGGAAAGCATTGGTTTTATGCACTTTGCTTGATTAGTTTGAAAGTGTAGAGTGTAGACTGTAGGTGTAAAAAGTGATGATTTTAAAATACATACTGTTGTACTAAATATATCTGTCTGTCTGTCTATTAGTCCATCTCTCTATCTTCAAACAAATTTTATCCTACTTTTAAAATTATTTTTTTTAAGTTTATATTATATCTATAGTTGATGCTACAATAAAAGTCATGATGATTATTATTGAAATAAATATATATCTAACACATTGGATACATGATATTTCATATTACCGATCTGCGGTTAGTATGAGATCTGATACAAAAAAATATACATACATGTTATACCACATCACATGGTCCCTGAGCACAAAATAAAAATAATAATAACTTACAAACAAAGGTTCTCTTTCTGACATTATATTAGAAGCATAAAAATAAAAATAAATCAATACTTTATATAAATAAATAAACATTATTTTTCTTTGGATTATTCTTACATATATTGGATTTAAAAATCTCCTTTGTTTGTATGAAAAGCTTTGAAAATATATGACTGAAGTCTAGCAGAAATCCAACCTAACCACGTGACTAGAGGCCGTAGTCATGTTTACTATGTTAAAATGTTTATGGTGTTGTGTGGGTGTGCCTGAAACCCCCGAGAGGGTGAACTGCACACGTGTAACCCCCCCGTACCCTCGCGAAACCCTATTAGAAGGAGTAGTAGTTTTATGACCATAGAACATAGTGGTGTAGTGAAGTGTCGCAAATGAAAGTAAAAAGCTTTTTTAGTAGTAAGTACATTTCTTATCTAAAAAATTAAAGGGATGGAAAAATGGGTATTCGATGCTCTATTACAGCTGGACAGATTTTGATTTTTGCCTGATACTTGATAGTAATTCACGTAGATAGAACTTGCTCTAAACGGTACAATGTAACATACGTAGTATCACCTTAGTAGTCTGTGAATGTAACACTGTAATTAGATACCTACTCGAGCGAAAACGCAGGCAAAATACTAGTAGCTACATAAAGGATTTAAAGTTACACCAAAACAAAAAGGAAATCCTAAAAATCATTATTTACTACCAAAAACTAAAATGTCAATACTATTATTATTATTGCTGGAAATAAGTATAAAACTTAATATTGGGGTTATTTAAGTTCTACCACATTTTCATGACTTCATTATGTTTTTTTCTAAAATAGTTTACGATGCATATTTTTAGTTTAAGTTTCATTCTTTAACATATTAGGTAAGACGTAACAAGTAAGTACATTATTATAATATTATAATAATGTACTTGCTTATGTATTACAGACGGAGTGTTCGACACAGGCAATAAAAGTCGGTGGGTAATGAAATATTATGCGAAAATAAAAATATGGTTATTTGTACATTATTATGTGTTACATATATCTGTAGAAATTAGAAATAATTATAGAATATGATCTACAAAATTATGAGACGGAGAAAAAATATTAACATCACTAGTGCCAAAACAGTGTGAAAACATTTTTTCTACCAAAAAAACCGGTTTAAACTTTCTACAATCATTTCATTCATTTAAACAATATCAAGTTTGCTCAATATAATTATATGTTAATACAGATTATATAAAATCGACACGATGAAAGTTGTTCTAAATAATTCTGCATAAGGACTCATAAAATACCATGAAATTGTGATTATGACGTACGTAATTAATGAATAAATTAGATGATAAATAAATGAGAGCGAACACTATATTATTAATTTATAGAAGGCTAATTATTAAAATTCTTCAAGTAATAAAAAATATATTTTTTTTGCCTAAATCTACCTAAATATATTATAGCTCCTTGCGAACTTTAGAAATAACCTAAATAACACGCCTTAAACCAAAAACGGGGTGTTTTTTTTTACATTCCACAAAATTATTGCGTTGTGTAGTGACTAGTGACTAATATGTTATGTAAATGATTGTTCAGAAATTTAGCAAATTTTACGCTAGTTAAAAATAATTTTCTCCAAAATATACAATATAATACATTTCGATATCACTTTCATATAATATCATACACGTTTATGTTATGTAGACTATGCATTAAACATTTATTAATGTCTGCTAGTCGGATAAAGTATGTTAATTTTATATGAAATATTAAGCATAAAGTTTGTAATTAAAAATCACTGTAACGTTATAATGATCAAAATAACGTAACCTCTGGAAGGTTGTAGAATGTTTTGCAAAACCATAATTTGAAAATCAAACGATTTTGAACGGTATGCTGTATGCATAAGGCTGTTATGGACTAAATTCGAAAACGTATGTGGATCAAAGGACCCGAATGTGTAATACAATCTCATTCTCAATATTTTCTAAAAATGCTATTCCATATAGGTATACATAAATATATTTCATAAATATAAATTTGGTAGGTGGTCGATACTACGCTCTATTTTTTTGCGCGGCATTCGAAGGGTTAAAATAATGAATAGTGTGATCTCGCAAATCACGATAGCCGATCGTGAACTCTATATTATTAGTGAAGTGTTAATACTATCAGCTAATTTACTTTTAAATATCAAAATATTTGATGTTGTATGAGGAAATCTGTTTCAAGTAAGGTTTACTGTAATAATATGAAAATATTTTTACGGACTAACTTTAAAATAATTTGATGTTTGGTATAAATTACTACGGCGTACCTAATATTAAGGTGAAGACAGCTGCCAATTCGACATCTTTGTGCAGTTTTCTAGACGTATGTATTTCATTGATTGGCACAAAAAAGTGATGTTTGATTACTTAAGTAAGTATAATTATTTGGAAAAACTTGTCGAATTTAAATAATAAAATTAATAATGTACTCCTACTGGATGAAAAAAAATACCAAAGTCACATCTTTTAGGAACTTTAAACAGTTCTAACTAAAGTAAAAATACAATCTATGCTTTAAAAATTTGTTTATTTGATACCTTTTACAAAAATCCAAAGATTGCCGGATTTAATTTTCGGTTCTGAGTTTTGACATCTAGATTTCCCTTAATATTTATTTTTTCCCCTAACAAACGAAAAATATATCCACGCTACCGAGTGATCACTTCACATCTCTGTCTCTCTGGCATGAAAATCGACACAGGTGCGAGAGTGATGCGAGATCAAGGTCATTGGCAGTTGTCAGCGTCTTAAGATTTTGCAGATTTGTAGATTTGTAGATTCAGAAACAATCCTCATAATTTACGACGCCCCGCTGTTTGCGATAAGTTAGGTTCATCAGTCATCTCATGACCTTCATGTATTTAAAATTAAAAAAAATATCAACATCCACTTAATCATCATGAAAAATAATACATTTTTTAATACGCATCGCGCTGTTGCCAGGCAACGCGTCACAAGATGGCGTCGATGACGTCACCGGGCGGCGCGGGAAGGAGGGGGAAGAGAAGGGGGGTTGCCGTCGGCCAAGCGTGTCACTTCCCGATGAAAAAGAGGCCTCAGACCCGAACGTCCTTCAAGTGTACGGAAGGTAAAAGTCTCGAAGTTACCTATAATTTTATAGATGGGGAAGGTCAAGTTCGTGGTAAGTAAGAGCTCGAGTTTTATTTCTAAAGGGACCCTTATGCTAAGGGCATAAGGTCACAGTAACTCCGAGGTAAAAAAAGGCTGGATTGACTTGGTAGCTCGTATTTCGTAGGATTTTCTTTGAAGGAAATAAGCTTTTCTTGAGAAACGTGCTTCTGATGTCTGACTTTAATACGGAAAGATGTGATAAAGGAGACAGATGCAATCCTTTCATTTTCAGAGGGCTTTTGCATATAATAAGGAAACAACAAAATTCAATAAATACTTTCATACTTACAAGACACAAATTTGTAATTTATCAACGCAAAATACATAATATTCGTGCTCAATTAATATTTTGATAATTTATCTTCAATCAAAATATAATAAAAAATGCTTCAAATTATTGCAAAATTATCGATTGATATCCGAACCACACCTGTTATGTCCCTAATCAGGTTTAGGCAACGTTTAGGAGGTAGAAAAAGTCATTAAGGGAACCTTCAAGATTTAATCTTTGCCGTTCTAGTATTTTCTTCACTTGGCAAATTAAAAGGTAGGCATAAAGCATTATGATGCAGTGACGAGAACTCCGCAGTGTCCCACATAGAATGCTAGGGTGTGAGTGTTCAGACTCAGACTTTGATTTTTAACCGACTTCCAAAAGACGAGGAGGTTATATGTTCGGCTGTGGATATTTTTTTTATTTTTTATTTTTGTATGTTCAACGATTACTCCGCCGTTTGTGAACCGATTTTCTAAATTTTTGTTTTGTTGTATTAGGTTTCACTCCAATTTGGTACCATGTTCACAAAAGTGGTGACCTGATGATGGGATCCAGGAGTAATCGAGGGAAGTCCTCGAAATTTATATGGAAACATATGGTGATTTTGGTTTTATGTGAAGTGTACTAAGAATATGCTACCAAAAAGTCAAATATTGGGTCAAGGTATACCATGGTTTCGAAGATGCTGAGAGAACTCCTGACTCCTGGGAAGAGAAGGGGGGTTGCCGTCGGCCAAGCGTGTCACTTCCCGATGAAAAAGAGGCCTCAGACCCGAACGTCCTTCAAGTGTACGGAAGGTAAAAGTCTCGAAGTTACCTATAATTTTATAGATGGGGAAGGTCAAGTTCGTGGTAAGTAAGAGCTCGAGTTTTATTTCTAAAGGGACCCTTATGCTAAGGGCATAAGGTCACATTAACTCCGAGGTAAAAAAAGGCTGGATTGACTTGTAGCTCGTATTTCGTAGGATTTTCTTTGAAGGAAATAAACTTTTCTTGAGAAACGTGCTTCTGATGTCTGACTTTAATACGGAAAGATGTGATAAAGGAGGCAGATGCAATCCTTTCATTTTCAGAGGGCTTTTGCATATAATAAGGAAACAACAAAATTCAGTAAATACTTTCATACTTAAATGAGATAATTTTTATAAATCTTACAAAACACAAATTTGTAATTTATCAACGCAAAATACATAATATTCGTGCTCAATTAATATTTTGATAATTTATCTTCAATCAAAATATAATAAAAAATGCTTCAAATTATTGCAAAATTATCGATTGATATCCGAACCACACCTGTTATGTCCCTAATCAGGTTTAGGCAACGTTTAAGAGGTAGAAAAAGTCATTAAGGGAACCTTCAAGATTTAATCTTTGCCGTTCTAGTATTTTCTTCACTTGGCAAATTAAAAGGTAGGCATAAAGCATTATGATGCAGTGACAAGAACTCCGCAGTGTCCCACATAGAATGCTAGGGTGTGAGTGTTCAGACTCAGACTTTGATTTTTAACCGACTTCCAAAAGACGAGGAGGTTATATGTTCGGCTGTGGATATTTTTTTTATTTTTTATTTTTGTATGTTCAACGATTACTCCGCCGTTTGTGAACCGATTTTCTAAATTTTTGTTTTGTTGTATTAGGTTTCACTCCAATTTGGTACCATGTTCACAAAAGTGGTGACCTGATGATGGGATCCAGGAGTAATCGAGGGAAGTCCTCGAAATTTATATGGAAACATATGGTGATTTTGGTTTTATGTGAAGTGTACTAAGAATATGCTACCAAAAAGTCAAATATTGGGTCAAGGTATACCATGGTTTCGAAGATGCTGAGAGAACTCCTGACTCCTGGGAAGAGAAGGGGGGTTGCCGTCGGCCAAGCGTGTCACTTCCCGATGAAAAAGAGGCCTCAGACCCGAACGTCCTTCAAGTGTACGGAAGGTAAAAGTCTCGAAGTTACCTATAATTTTATAGATGGGGAAGGTCAAGTTCGTGGTAAGTAAGAGCTCGAGTTTTATTTCTAAAGGGACCCTTATGCTAAGGGCATAAGGTCACATTAACTCCGAGGTAAAAAAAGGCTGGATTGACTTGTAGCTCGTATTTCGTAGGATTTTCTTTGAAGGAAATAAACTTTTCTTGAGAAACGTGCTTCTGATGTCTGACTTTAATACGGAAAGATGTGATAAAGGAGGCAGATGCAATCCTTTCATTTTCAGAGGGCTTTTGCATATAATAAGGAAACAACAAAATTCAGTAAATACTTTCATACTTAAATGAGATAATTTTTATAAATCTTACAAAACACAAATTTGTAATTTATCAACGCAAAATACATAATATTCGTGCTCAATTAATATTTTGATAATTTATCTTCAATCAAAATATAATAAAAAATGCTTCAAATTATTGCAAAATTATCGATTGATATCCGAACCACACCTGTTATGTCCCTAATCAGGTTTAGGCAACGTTTAAGAGGTAGAAAAAGTCATTAAGGGAACCTTCAAGATTTAATCTTTGCCGTTCTAGTATTTTCTTCACTTGGCAAATTAAAAGGTAGGCATAAAGCATTATGATGCAGTGACGAGAACTCCGCAGTGTCCCACATAGAATGCTAGGGTGTGAGTGTTCAGACTCAGACTTTGATTTTTAATCGACTTCCAAAAGACGAGGAGGTTATATGTTCGGCTGTGGATATTTTTTTTATTTTTTTATTTTTGTATGTTCAACGATTACTCCGCCGTTTGTGGACCGATTTTCGAAATTTTTGTTTTGTGTTATTAGGTTTCACTCCAATTTGGTACCATGTTCACAAAAGTGGTGACCTGATGATGGGATCCAGGAGTAATCGAGGGAACTCCTCGAAATTTATATGGAAACATATGGTGATTTTGGTTTTATGTGAAGTGTACTAAGAATATGCTACCAAAAAGTCAAATATTGGGTCAAGGTATACCATGGTTTCGAAGATGCTGAGAGAACTCCTGACTCTTTATAGATACACGTTTGGGAGTTTCGGCGTTATTTTAAGAACAGAAAGCATATGCTACCATGCAATTCAAATTCATCATCATCATCATCGTCATCCTCATCATTACCACGTCGTGTTAAGGTCACCAATGTCTTATGGCACAAAACAGATAATAGTACAAGGCATAGGTATGGATACAATAACAATAATTATGTACATAACAGCACCAATGATTATAGGCTGTTTAATATACACGGCGATCGGCGCCCCAGAGGCAACGGCGTCGCCGCGCGCCGCGCGGCGCGTGCGTAAACATCGTATTCAAGTTCTAACCGGAATGTCAGGGCATGCGGCATGCCGCGCTGCGAGCATTTTGCAGCACGTGTTCACTTAGATTTTTTTAAATGTATTGTTTAAATTTATCTATCTACTTGATATTTGGGCCTTGGGGTATGCCGTATGACTCTTAACAGTCTTAATAAATTGTAATAAGATACGTAGAATATACGCAGTACCTCCGACGACCACTTATAAATTCGCGGACTATGACGGATGTCAACTTAATAACAATTATACGAGATCAATTACCACTCAATATTATGATTTATGTTGTCAATTCAATGCTCACTGCTCACACCAAGCTCACTGTTGAGTTGTCAGTTGCTTACAAACTTTCAACAACACAACAGAAATCTGTCACAAGTTACAACTACCTATATAAAACTTCTACGTACAAGCGATATCGCGACACAGGAGCGCCTCAGTGACATCTAGTGAAAACAATATGAAACTATTTTTTTATACAATTTGAATTGGCACTAACAGCTTACCTACTAGGTAACTAAAAAGAGTGAAATTAATATTTTTAACAAAAAATTAAAACCGACTTCCACGGTAAAAACAATATTAATAGCATCCTAATCATATGAACTAAAAAGTATTAAATAATTTTTTCTATCTAATATATTGTAGTGCCTTTTCCCGAATTCGGCTGAACTCATGCTAAACCTCAACTATTTCTGTACTCAATCTTCATAATTTTGAAGTCGGTGCCAGTTCCAAAAGTTTCAAATTTTCTGTCAAAGAAATAAAGATTCAGCTATATCTGGTACCAACTTCAAAATGATGAAGATTGAGTACAGAAATAGTTGAGGTTTAGCCAAATTCGGGAAAAGGCACTACATATTAGATAGGAAAAATTATTTAATACTTTTTAGATCATATTATAAGGATGCTATTAATATTGTTTTAACCTTGGAAGTCGGTTTTAATTTTTTGTTAAAAATTCTAAGGGAGTGCCGGCAGAAGTGAAAACTTGATTATTAACGTTGTGAATTATTTTTTTTAACCCATTTTTTTATGAAAATCGATTTTTAAAAAATCGATTTTTTAATTAATCGAAACCCTTACAATCGATTAAATTTTTAACCCATTTTTTATGAAAATCGATTTTAAAAAAAATCGTTTTTTTTAATTAATCGAAACACTTACAATCGATTAAATCTTTAACCCATTTTTTATGAAAATCGATTTTTACAAAATCGATTTTTTTAATTAATCGAAACCCTTACAATTTTTTTAACCCATTTTTTTATGAAAATCGATTTTTAAAAAATCGATTTTTTAATAACTTAATCGAAACCCTTACAATCGATTAAATTTTTGACCTATTTTTTATGAAAATCGATTTTAAAAAATCGATTTTTTTAATTAATCGAAACTCTTACAATCGATTAAAAATTATCGACAATCGAAAGAAAACAATCGATTGTTCGATTAATCGATTTCGATGTTACAACACTACTCTCCAACCGTCTTACGGTTTTTCGATCAGCACGAGAATCTGACGCGAGTTTCACCGTTTTTACCCATACTACAAAAGTGCTCAACGCCGCTAAAGAAGTTTTCACTTCAAAAAATGGCAAAAGTGACATTTTATTATCAGTTTTTCTACAGGATGAATTTTTGTTGAGGAAAAACGTAAAAATACGAAACGGATATAACAAATGGTAATTAAAAAATATTTTAATGATTATTAAATTTTGCATTGTTTGTCTATAAACAAAATATTATCAATCTTGATAATGGCACATGTCTTTCGCCTTTTATCTAATCAGAGTATTTAGATAGGCTTTGAGGAAGCAAATAGTATTTTGCTGTCGTAATTCAACATTATATATTATATTCGCACGTACAGACAATAGGGTATTTGACAGATTTTTAATTTCTATCTTGAATTACTTGGTTGCGATTAAGAAGTTCATCGAAAATATTTTTTTTATTTTAAAATACGTATTTCGCAAGAAGCAAGTAAATAAAAATTCAAAATTCAAATAAGCCGCCGAAACACTTCAGCCATATTCAGCAATATGGCGTCGCGCTTTGTAAGTGACGTCACTAGCGTGTGGACCAATGTATATTTCAATCCGTTGTGTAAGCGACATTACTCGTCTATGACGTCAACATGACTAGCCAATCGTTTTCGAATAAATGGCGCGATAAACAAAAAGCCAAACATATTTTTGTGTTTTTGGATAACATATTAGTTGTAATTATTGTTATTAAAACTTATGTAAATCGCATAAAAAACTATCATTTTATGCATTTAAAGCAAATAATCACAAAAACAACTTACTGTCAAATAGCCTATTGTGATATTAATATTACTTATTATTGTCAAACTAACTTAAATATATTTTTTCCTCCGTATCTAACAAAGTCTGCTGGCCTTGTCACAAATAAAAACTTTTTTCCCTCAAAAATATAAAATAAACCAAGGAATTCGTATAAAATCAATTAATATAATTTAAATCTATCAATATCATAATTCCTAACCTAACCTAAACTTTTTGCGTTAAGGATATCAGAGCCCCGGCGCTGAAAAGTAAGCATATTACAGCCTACAGGCGACGATGATTATAAAATATTATATATTTTCAGCATAAAACAAAATCATAAGAATAAATTGTACAGATGCAAAGTTTTTGTGAACATTTAAATATTTTGCAAATAAAAAATCTTGAACACAATTAAAGGTAACCTTGAATTTGGAATAAGAATTTTAGTAAGTACACAGTTGTAATTTAATTTTTATTAAATTTTTTGTGCACATTATTCAATTACGAAAAAATTATGTTAATTTTGAGAAAATTCAACATTTTTGGCAGAATACTTGCAATAAAAAAAAAACTATTAAATATTATAGAATCTAGAACCTTTAACATTTTTTTATATATTATTACCACTTTTATGCTAACTAGGAGAATGATGTACAAGAAATATTATAACAATAATATAAGGACATGACAAGCTTATAGTTTTGGTCTATAACATTATAGAGATGTAAAGAATGCGAATATTAAAAAAGGTCAATCAAAACATTATTAATAAATCGCTCCAAACTAATTTTTTATTTATGTAGTACGTCACTTTAAAATAATATTTAATTTTTTCACGCTTTAATTTTAAATTTTGAAAAAATATATATACAGGTGCAATTAAGCCTTCCTGCCAAATTTTGATATATTATTGATCAATGCTAAAAATAAAAATACACGTATTTTTTCTTTTATAATCACTCAGTACTAAAATGTTAAGAAATAGCTTCCGAAAGTTATCCTAAAAACACAACAATTAATGGACACGATGCGTCGGCCGTACGTGACGTGCCCCCGCGCGCGCGCCTCCCCCCGCTTAACCCCCTCTCATTCCTCCGCGCCGCGAGTGACCGTTCTGCAACGATTTTAAATGGGATAAAATATGTCATTGAAAAAAAATAACACCCAATTGTTTTGGTTAAATGGACTCTCCTAATGATACTTAAACACTGGAAAAAATTTGGCAGGAAGGCTTAATTGCACCCTGTACAATCAACCTTTTGTAGTAAAATCACATGTAGTGTAGTAGGTGTGTGATGTGCACTTTTTTTTTAATTTGATTTTTTTAAAGATGAATAATTACAATACTATATTATGCATATTTTGTAACTACGATTTTTTTTTCAAATAAGAAAAAAACAAGCATTTCCATAAACAGTGCAGCTACAGGGTGATACAAATTAAACCAAAAAAAGTCCGATCATGCGTACAGTGTACACCAAAAAAGCGACATAATTAAAAATATAAAGCAGTAATATTGAGGACAATAATAATAATAATTATAAGTTGCACGGGTGAGCGAGTATCTGTCGTTAGCCATGACTGCGAGACAATTGGTGACGTCACCTGATAACAAACCGCAGGCGGAGTACGTACGGCGATGATAATATAAGTGCTTGCGCATACGCATACAGCATACCATAGAGGAAATTTTCAAAGTAGCCTATGCTTAAATACCAAATATATATATATATATATAAATAAGTCGCTTGTACTTAAAGCCAAAACGCTTAATGTGTTACTTTTTTGTTAATGCGGTTACTTAGTAGTAAGTTATGTTCAAGAAACTACATCTAGTGCATATAGCAAAAAGCCTACAGTAGAGTATTATCACGACACGACGTCATGAGATGAATTTTCCAGGAATCGTGACAAATATTAAAAGCTAAAATATATTTTCGTTCCTCTTTTGAAACTATTACTATTTTATGGCCATTAAAATACTACTTCCATAAAAAAAGCTACCCCAAATCATATTGTACACAATTTAAATTTTATATGATCCTAATGTCGCCGGTCGAATCTGATCCATCAACCCGGTAAAGATTGACGAAAATTTGATCGTCTAACCCACGGATTTATGATCGTATTTTTAATATGAACTTTTTATAACCATCATATTCAGTCAATCAGACTGATGGATCAGATTGATGAAAATTTGACCGTGTAACCTGTGACAATTTGCTAACATGCGATAATTCGAAGACAACAGATCAGTAAATTTTATATGATCCTAATTTGCCAACATGCGATAATTCGAAGACAACAGATAGATTTTCCCACCAGATAGATACATATATTATAACATTTTTATATATTTCAAGTGCCTGCCGCATACATTAATACGAATGAAGCTGGCAAAGGCGTCCGTTCTTTAATTATGTAAAGTGACCATTTACATTTAAATATTATGTAAAAGATTCCTGTTGTGAACGGATATTTGCGGATTTGCGAAACTTTGAATGTGCCGGCGTCTACTTCGTTTTTTTTCGTATATATTATTATGGTGCTCGTTTTGTATAATCTAAATTTTTTTCTAAAAGGTCTAGTTCATGTAGATATGAGGCTAGTAACTAAAAAGTTAGCAATAAGTTCCAGAATCTAAATTTTATTTACCTACTCAGTTACTCAATTTAATTTAATTATTTATAATTGTACGCACCCTGTATTTACATACACAAAAACCTACTTTTTGATACGTGTCGAGCGATAATAGTTTTTATACCTACGCGATAAGGTCGTGGGATGATATCATTGTGCTTCTTGAATTTGCTGATAACACCCGAGGTCAGGTCTTTTGTTGTGATACAAGATACATATCGACGAACCCGGGTTTCCCTTCACATGCTAATACCAAGATGGCGCCTGATACGATGGTATCGGGAGCATATTACACGTGGCTAGCAACTACAAGAGCCTAGCAGTATGCCTGCATGGTAGAAGTAAAGCCTTCGGAACTATGTTTTTTTTCATTTTGTGTATAAAAAGGATGCTTTCTTATTTTTTTGTGTACAGCCTAGCCCCTAGCAGTATGCTTACACGGTAGAAGTTAAGCCTTGGGAACTATGCTTTTTAAATATCCTTTATTCATTTTGTGTATAAAAAATTTGCTTTCTTATTATTATTTTTTGCACTTTATGTGCACTTTATGACGCGACGCGAAGTTTGAGGGTTAAACATATTTTTAATTTAACTTTTTAATTATAAATATTTTATTACTTATAGCATTGATTTATTCGAATTTCGAAGTAATCAACAGATTAGAGATCCTTTTGTTGGCATAGAAAGTGACATTACGTCTTGATAAGTACTACTTTTACATAAAATCTCTTTGCCGGACTTTCAACATGTGGATCAATGTTGAAGTAGCGGTTCTTTAAAATTTAATTCAAAAATTTTAAATTGCCTATTATCACCTCATTAACTTTTCTCATGGAAGAAACTAACCCAACAGGGACATAAAAAGTAATTTTTCAATTTAAATGAACCGTAATTTAAATATATAGTAATTAATTATATTACAATTATAATTATTCCTTCGAGTAGGTACTTATGAATAAATCAAACTGAAATGACAATATAATATTGTAAATTGTAATATTCAAAGTTTGAATGGATTTTTAAGCCTACTTTATTCTTTGGTCGAATAATTAGTATTATAATTATTAGGCACTTCATTTATCCTGATTATTTAAATTTTGAATTTCGAAGTTCGATTTGTAGCGCAAGCTTTTTTCACAGTTCGATATTTGAATAATGTCCCTAAGTAATTCAAATTTCGAATAACTTTTCATCTGTAGTCAGTTTTGATTATTCGAAATTTGAATATTCAAAGTTTACATAAGCGCATCCTTTCTTCCAATCCGTGTGTCGTAACAGGCATTTGTTTACTGGGCACCCGGGTGACCCGAAATGCGAAACTGTGTCAAGCAGTTTATTCAATCTGCCTCTTGCGAGCCACTTAGTGCTCCTACGCGGTAAAATGCACCTTGACACCATGGAGTAAAGCTGGAATTCGCTCGGTATACCATGGGGAGCATTTCTATGTCTTTAGTACGTAGGTTCTGCCCTTGAATGTAGTGTTAACAATGTCTATCAGAAGAAAGGCTTTCTGGTTTGTTTATGGCTGTGGGTGCACGGCTTTATTTTTTCCAAGTGCAACTTTTGGCAAGTAAAATAAATTTTAAAAGAAAATATTTTTTATTGTTTAAGTACATAATTATAAAAAATACAGATTTGGTTATTTCTCGTGTCTACGAAAGTTCGTGTCTACGGTCTACGAAAGTTTAATAATTAGGTATTTATTAAAAAGTCTTTGAAAAAACTATCGATGCTGTGACTTATCACATTGTCAATCAATTAATAATTTTATTATAATTTATACCCCTACTAGAAGTTACGACTATGTTAGCCATCTCAGTACCCCAGGAAAATTAATCATTTTACATCGAAATAATTCGCATAGAGCTGAAAATTGGTAGAGACGTTAAATACACCATCCATACTAATAAATAATACTAATAAATAACATAAATGCGAAAGTGTGTCTGTCTGTCTGTATGTTACCTCTTCACGCTCGAACCGCTGAACCGATTTTGCTGAAATTTAGCATGGAGATACTTTGAGTCCCGAGAAAGGACATAGGATAGTTTTTATCCCGGAAAAATGTACGGTTCCCGCGCGATAAACGAATTTTGGCGCAACGGAGTTGCGGGCGTCATCTAGTTATAAATAAAACCTCAAAAGTCCTCGGCGATCCTCCTTGTGCACAAAAATTTATTCAAGGTCAAATGTAAGAAAATGAGGTTTTTCCTGTTTATTTTTCAAACGGTACATTTTATCATAAAAATAGGTACAATACAAGAGGTATCATAGAATTATCTACAAAAAATATCTTGACACTTTTTTCGTACGACTTACCAATCATTATAAATAGCGGGCTTATAGTTGGGAAAATCATAATATCTATGTACTTATATTATAAAGCTGAAGAATTTGTAGAACCACTGGTTCGAAGTGAAAAATTATTTTTGTGTTGGATAGTCTAATATATCGAGGAAGGCTAAAGGAAGGCTTAAGGCTATGTAATATCACCCTGCGACCAATTATAGGAGGGAAGAAATAGACGAAGATGTGAAAAAAACGGAGAAAACAATTTGAAAGGGACTGCTGAAGCAAATTTTATGTTATTTGGCACAGTTATAGAATAGACCACGTGGAGGGACGTAGTCTATTTTGTTTTTGAGGAAAGTGTACTGTTTCCGTGAAATTTTTAATAAACGCGGGCGGAGCCACGCTTAACATCTAGTACTACATACTAGGGTTGTTTGACAAGTTCTCGGCCTGACATACTTCTGAATGCTTTGGAATCGTACTGCAGTCTGCAGTTGCTCTTCGCGACTCGAAAAGATACGATTTGGTAACGGTAATAAGTCACGCAGAAATTTATTTGGCTGTGAACAGCCCTCGTATGCTGCAGTACAAGAAGTTCCGCTCCGCCTGTTAATTATGTATTTCACAGAAACCGTACATTTTACCGAAAAACAAAATAGCCTATGTCCCTCCACGTGGTCTACTTTATATATGTGCCAAATAACATAAAAATGCTTTAGCAGTTTGTGAGATAAGCTCTTTTAAATAATTTTCCCCGTTTTTCCACATTTTCCTCTGTTTCTTTGCCCCTATTGGTGGCAACGTGATGTTATGTAGTGTATTCTTCCTTGATAAATAGGACTATCCAACGCAAAACGAATTTTTCAATTCAAACCAGCAGTTCCACATTTTTTTTTAACTTTATAATATAAGTATGATTTTCCCAAACTTTAAACCAGCTATTTATGCGAAATGGTAAGTCGTATTACTTCTATAATCTATGGTCGTATGAAAAGTGTCTGAATATTTTTTCTACAGAATTCTATGATCTACAGTCTACACTCTTGTCTTACCTATTTTTATGATAAAATGTACAGTTTGAAGAGAAAACGGGAAAAACATCAATTTCATACCTTTAACCTTGAATAAAATTTTTTGCACAAGGAGTATCGCCGGAGACTTTTGAGGTTTTTTTTTTAATGGTGTAAGTATTTAGCGTCTCTACTAATTTTCGGATCTATGCGAATCGGGGTTACGATTTTTTGCGTCTAAATAGACCGGACTATAGCAGGAGAAGAATTAAGAACCCTTCTGTCACTATAGTGAATGAACCACTCGGTCATTCAACTTTTCTATATTATGTATTTTCAAAAACAACCTAGTTACCGATAGCGAAAAACAAGTGAAACCGTTTACAGTTACCTTATTTACTGATAGATAAAAATGTAATTTGCATATTTCCAATAATGTATTCCAAATGTCAGTATATGAAACCTTTTTATTCCAACTTGTGTAACATAGCAACAGCCTCGCCATGGCTTCGTAGAAATATCCATACTAATATTATAAATACGAAAGTGTGTCTGTCTCTCTGTCTGTCTGTTACCTCTTCACGATCGAACCGCTGAACCAATTTTGCTGAAATTTGGCATCGAGATACTTTGAGTTCCGAAAAAGGACATAGGATAGTTTTTATTCCGGAAAAATATACGGTTCCCGCGCAATAAATGAATTTTGGCGCAACGGAGTTGCGGGCGTTATCTAGTAATATTTTATGTCAGGGTCGCACCAAACTCATAATAAAATTTTGACCCTTTAAATTTTGCGACTTGTCTCATGTTCCTCACTTTCCGAGGACCACATCATATTTTGATCGCATATTTTTTAATACAGTATATAATTATTAATTAATAAACTTTTAAATAATAAAAAAACCTCAATTATTTTTTATTTTTATGACAAAACATAGTCACAAAAATAATTATTTATGAATTTTTTGACCCCCCCCCCTGCCCCCTGGTGAGATTTCGTGAGATTTTATTCAACCCACTCTCCCCCCTAAAATCTCACGTGAGATTTTTCAAAATGTGGGTTTCTTACGTAAAGGTTTGTTTTGACAGTCAATAGATTTTCTTTCGAACGAATTTGTGAATGATCTTTATCGTATAACGATTATAATATACCTAAGCTTACGATTAAATCTTATCAAGCATACTGCATACGTACAATCTGGATGAAATGGACCAAAATAGTGTTATTTTTTGAAAAAAAATTACGTGAGATTTGGCGAGACCCCCTTCTCCCCAACGTGAGATTAGATAAGATTTGACTCGACCCCCCCCCCCCCCCCCCCCCCCTAAACACCTCACGTAATTTGTAGACGCCCCCTTACTTTAACTATAATACTACTTTGTTATACAAATTGGGCATGTGCTCGCGCTGTTATCAAATACAAATTGTTTATCTCTATCATTGTGATGTAATATATTATTATGACGCACTTTTTACGCCTTTTATCAATTTTTTGATTAGAAATTTATCACATGATCCATAAACATTAGGTAATCTAGGTTTTACGGTTCTTCCGTAAACAATATCCCACCAAAAACATACCTGTTAAAATGGGGCCAAGTTCCTATCGACAAATTATTGGCCTAAAAAAAGTGTTGAAATCCAATCCAATGCCAAGTTTAGATGCACTTCATGATCCATAATACTTCTAAATTTGAACTTGGCAGGTGCTGTACGTAGCTTGATTAATATTTAATTATATAATTATTAGATAATATTTATAATATAATTTAATTAACCTGCCAAGTTCAAATTTAAAAGTATTATGGATCAGGCTGTTGATAAAGATGATTACGATCGATGAAGTGCATCTAAACTTGGCATTGGATTGGATTTCAACTCTTTTTTTAGGCCAATAATTTGCCGATAGGAACTTGGCCCCATTTTAACAGGTATGTTTTTGGTGGGATCTCAGTACTTTTTTCAAGAAATCATACATATTTATTTATTTATTTAATAAGCTACGTACAGTGTATATAATCCATGACAATATATTTTTTTAATGAAATAAGGGTGCAAACGAGCAAACGGGTCACCTGATGGAAAGCAACTTCCGTCGCCCATGGACACTCGCAGCATCAGAAGAGCTGCAGGTACGTTGCCGGCCTATTTAAGAGAGAATAGGGTAATAGGGGAGGGTAGGGATGGGTAGGGAAGGGAATAGGGGAGGATAGGGAAGGGTAAAGGGTAGGGGATTGGGCCTCCGGTAAACTCACTCACTCAGCGAAACACAGCGCAAGCGCTGTTTCATGCCGGTTTTCTGTGAGAACGTAGTATTTCTCCGGTCGGGCCGGCCCATTCGTGCCGAAGCATGGCTCTCCCACGTATAATAAAACGTATAAAAATTTTTATACCCCGTTCGTCCTCCCACCCTCCTCATCGTTTCTCATTGTATTTCTTCAATTTCTTAATTTTTAGTTAATCTGCATAATTAATATAACACACGATCTGTGTGCCAAATTTCATAACGCTAGGACAATTGGAAGTGACCTAGAGGTTTTTATTACCGGTCAGTGAGTGAGTGAGTGCCAAAATTAGCTATTTTACAGCTTTTTTTTCAGGACCTACCGAACCTATATCCATGAAATTGGGTATACTACTTAAGTACTAGTATATAATTATTGACATTGGTCGGAAAATACATTTTAAAATTGAGAAAAAAAAAATCTCAGAAATTCTAACTTTGATATTTAGCAGAAAAAAAAATGATTTGAAAACTGCTGACCCAGCAAACATTATTTGCCATATAAATGATTTCTAGTATCAATATAAAAGTAGATAAATACTACTATTCTCAGGCCTAACGAATACAAAATTTCTTAAAAATAGGTTGAGTCGTTTTAGAGGAGTTCGCGCACAAACACTGTGACACGAGAATCTTATAATATATATTAGATACAAATCTATTCTAAAATGGATGAAGACGGAAATAGGGTTGTGACTTGTGACACGCGAAACGTATTGTTATCGATAGTTTTGACAATTCCTAAACAGAGACGTTGATTACATACGTCAGTTACCGTTGTCACTTCCAAATGTGTTACGGTCCATGTATTCACGTTCACAAAGATGACCTTTAGTTATAGTATACCTAACCTTAATACCTTCATAACAAATCTTACACATACAATTAAAAAAATAATTTTGTTTAACAGTTACTTTAGTATGTTTTTTTCACTTTTTCATTTTTTACTTGCTTCATGTTTTCTAGTGCCCACCTGCTTTTTCCTGAGAGTCTGGACCAGGATAACTGGTTCCATCGCACTAGGCGCGTCAACGCGACGCCAGCTACTGGCGGCAATGATTCCAACGCATTTTTTTTTCTTTTTCTTATATAAAATATTCTTAAGGAGTCAGTTTTGTTGAGGTAAGAAACTTTAGTATTTCAGGAGAACCTTAAAAATATTTTTGGACATCATATTAGTGGATTTTTATTAGTTTTAAAATAAATTCCGCCTTACAAAAACTTTACCTGTTTTAAGTAAATTATGTTTTAAATGCGAGATATAAAATAATAATTTGACAAATTTATGTTAAATTATTTTATTAGCCAGCAAGTTTTATGTGTGATGAATTTAAACACCTTAAAATTCTATGGCAGAACAATGGTCTATTAAAATAAATGTGCATAAAATATATAGTTTTTCACTAGCTTATTAACACTCTACTAATAAGAATTTTAATAACGTGAAATGAGAAATTTTTAAAGAATGAAATATTAGGCCTATATTTGGTATACTGTTCATTTCTTAGACGTGAATTGAGCACCTAGAACGGTACTTTGTCTCCCAATTTTGAAAATTATAACACTATAATAAAAAAATAGTGTTGTTAGATTTCGACAAAAAATATCGATAAACGAGTGTAGATACAAGCTTGGTCCTCATTTGTGAATTGTGAGTATTAAAAAAACCTTCAACTTTAATGTAATATTTTATTATAGTGACATAATATTATGCTTCGTCGTAGCTATTTGACCTTAGCGAGTTCGTGAATGAATAGAAACGCTACATTTGTATATTATGTATTTATTTTAAATATTTCACTATTCAGCTAAATTGTGTTTGAATTGAACCCGTTTTGGTCACTCTATTATTTAATTAGCCAAATAGATAACTGTGATGGGTATGTACTTTATCAGTCCATAGTAATTTCACTTTAGAAATAGGGGTGTAATTCTCAAAAACATACAAAATAACATGAAAATATGTGATATTTATCAGTAATTGATTAACACCTTTAGGTTTTTTATTCGACATTTTTGACTTCATATTTTAGTAAAAGAACGTAGACAAAATTTACTGAGTCATTAAATGGTAATTAATTAATCGTAAATAGTTCATAATGTATTTTCTTCAGTAAACTATCTTTTGCTCGTGTACCTATCATAGATTAATCTTTACGCTCCGTTGGCAGAATTCGTCACAAATCCACTCTACGTGGCAGGCAGTCTAGGATGAGGATTACTGTGCCCCATCAGCCGTGATATAGATAACATTCGTCGCTTAACACGATTTATCGATATTAATTTATCGAAAATATTGAAAAGGGACATCACTATATACATTTTTAATAAAATAAGTAAAATAAAACTCGAACAGAAAACTTTCTCTATAAAAATCTCGTCAAACAATTTAATGTCACAAGTTCCTTAAAATTTGACACATTTTTGTTGCATAACAAGTCTTTTGATATATAAAACAAAAGTAAAAGCGGACAACATGGCGTCACACAGCAAACATTGAGCGCGAAAAAAAGCAAATGGCCGCGCCAAGGTCGCAAGAAGCTGTCCTAGTCATGGAGGGCATTTACATTTTTTTAAATGCTTCAGGCTCCGCAAAAGACTAGTTTTAAAATGGCGTGTTTATGGGCGATTACTTTATAAAGATACGATGCGTTTCAACTTAGTGATTAGGTTTGTGATAAAAATAAATACATATTTTATGAATTATTTTTTAATGTAGATTTATCATAGTTGGGTTGAATAATTGAAATGGGAATGGCAGGTATATAATATGAAAACAATATTGTGACATTCATTTATATAGTTTCAACCTTTTTTATTTGACTTTCAAATTCATACCAAACGAATTAATTCAAACAAAGCAAACTAACACAAAAATTGTGACACGATTCTCAAAGTTAAAATGGGAGCATAAAAGCTAGTTATACTTAATAAAATTAGCAGAAGGGAAAAATGTTAGATGATAAAATCGGAACGGCAATATCAAGTATCAATATTGCAAGTTGCAGAACCAGAACCGTAGACTTGTTTAAGAAAAAACGTTAAAAAACTGTTGTACTGTACGAGGCAACGCATGGGAACCGAATGCATCTTTATATTTTTTTTGCGCAGCAATTTCGGACTTTGCCTCAATGCACTACAGAATATTTTAGATGCCTCGAAGCGACCGTTGAAAAACTGACCAAAGCCGTAAACGGATAGTACCACCTGTCACTAGCTACAACAGGACTAGCAGAGGAATTTCGTAGCGGATTTTAGAGTCAACTTTTAGGCTCCATACACACATGATGCTGTTAAGCAGATTCAAAACATTTTTTTTGTATCCAGTTTCGGGTATCTTGGTGTTTTATGGCTTTATAATATAATATTAATTAATTATAATAATTTATTTATCGACAAGATATTAGTGGGGCATCACTATTGCTTTTTAATTTTTTTATTTCAATTTTATACGTTTACATATTTTGTCGTCACGCAAGTGATGTTGTCGCTGGCTTACTCCAATAAGCAATACGATTCCAATTTGAACTGCGGTTGTGGAGGTCAGGATAAACCCGACGTGTAAACGCAGGCATCGTCGGCAGGTAGACCACTACCCCGATTGTTATCCGGACTAACATTATACAATATGCATACGAAATTGTGTCCGTCTGCTTGTTACCTCTTCATTAAAAAAATATGAATATGAATCGCGGAAGCTGCAGACTATATTTTTTATTGCAAACAAAATATCTTTAAAATTTCCTTATCGCTATTTATTCCATTACTTACAGCTTTCGTTAGAAATAACAATAGTAATGATAATGTTAAATTAAAAAGGGATGCTATATTTTATCAATTTCACTAATTGCATTATTTACCTTTAACTGTATCCGTGATCAGTAAAATATACCTACTACTTAAGGTATCTTATCAAATCATTGTTATCAATGATTTACAATTTGCGATACTACAAATTAACATCTTTATTGCACTGGTTAGTTAAAATGTTAATTAAATTATTATTAACTACAAACTTCAAAATAAAAAAAAAAAATTAACAGACGTGCATTAAAATTGTTACAGTACTGTGTGCAACGTTTTGGGATGTCGAGCATAATATTTGCGAAGATTAATTCAATCTTATCTTTTTCAATTTTTTCTGATATAATATCTTTATCTGTGGACAAAACGATAACGCAAAACGCAGCCGAGACAGTGTTGTACACACACTTATCGACATCGAAAATTTCTTTAAAATACCTTATTTTTATTTTATCCTATAATATCACATAAATCCTTATGACACAATGGTAAAAAATCTAAGCCATCATTACATTTGCAAATTATTAAGCCAAAATTATATTTAAATTATTGTAGTAACGTAGTAATCATATTATTACATAAAATGGTGAAGAATGAAAAATATTATATCTCTCTAATCATAATAATAGCTCACATTCATAAATTGACTGTTTCAACTCCAATCGTACAGTAAGGTAAAGTAAATGGAGTGTCATTAAAATTTCACGACTTAAAACCATGGTTGGCTTGACAGCTGCATGAATGATGTTTCTAATGAAAGACTTTAACAAGGAAACTAAATATTGATTGTTTAATGAAATAATATGCCTACAGTTTTTACTCGTGTTATTTAAATTATACATTTCAATGCTAATACTACGTTTAGGTTTAGCAATTTGAATAATCAATATTCGGAACTAGTGATTCTTGATACTTTAATGAACGGAAATCAACATTTGTATGACTACTATTATTTTTTACTGGCAGTCAAATTATTGTAGTACATGTAGTAGCAAATTTAAAGCCACAAAAAATAGATGTGGAGCAAAAAAGTACACACATTAGCTATTTATGATCTAAGTATGTATAATTTTAGACGTGTGAGAGTACCGTTTTGTAAAATATTATTTTTGAATCATATTCTAATTTGAAGTGGTTTAAGAGTTTTTTCCTTAAAACATTTGAAGTTATCATTTAATGTCTCGAATTCAATCTTAATGTCGAGAATTGAATCTTGATACATTTTTGCCGTACCTAATGTCATAAAATCTTGCAAGATTTTCTAGATAAGATCAAATTAATGGATTAAGTTTTAAATCTTATGCATGCAATTTGATATTAAAATGATGCTTGATATGTGTAAGTACATTCAATGTTGTCAATTTCTGTCGACTAAAAAAAAATATCGATAACTTTCGCATCCCTAGTGAAACAAGCCAAAACGTTTATATAAAGATTTGCTTTCTCAGTCGGCCGCCGAGTAAAAATATTACACTTAATAGGTACTTTTACTGTGTCACTTAATTGCTTTGCGGACCGGTCCAGCTAGCTGGTAGCAACGACACAACATTGCCAACAGGGCAAGGCATCTGCACACACTATATTAAATATTCATAAAAATATACTAGAGAATTCACGTATGTGTATGAAAACATAATAATAGGAGTTAGCTGTAGCATGCTCCAGCATTCGAGTATTACAGGTAAAGCTATGAAACAAAATAATTTAGTGGTTTTGTAATTATTATAATATTATTTATAACAAACGAGATAGGGTAACTAATTAACTATGATTCGAATAGAAATTTTATTTATTTATTTATTTAATAAAGAGAATGTAGGTAAGGCAAGAGAATAGAGATGAGGGAAGACAAACTTAATAATTAATGTAGAGTTCTGAAAGTTTTAATGTAGTTGAGATAAAAGCTGAAAAATAAGATCAAGATTATTTTATATTACAACGTGACAAGGCGATGCAATGCTTTTTTAAATGAGCCGTTCAAAATTGGAGACAGCCCAACGCTACAAGCAGCAAGTCTGTCACTTCAATGTGTATCTTATTTTGTAGTAACTGAAGTCCAGTTTTGAATTGCTCATTTAAAAGCCATCGCATCGTCACTACAGGACAGACTGTATATCCACAGCCGAAAGTAGAACCTCCTTCATTTTGGAAGTCGGTTAAAAATTGTTGTTCTTCACATGCGGCGGTCAGCTTTTTTACAAAAGATTATTATGTTAATGAGAATAAATTTAACCGTCTAAATATAAACTTACTAAAAATAGCTTTCCAGTCTGTTTATATTTACATTTTTACAGCAGCAAATAAATTATAATAAATAATTAATTCCAAAACAAAATTATTATGTGATGTGAAGTTTTTTTAGTAACGTAATATTTTTGTGGGTATTTATTTAGTATTTATCTATAATATGTTATGTTCTACAAATGTAGAGTGTAGACTGCATTACTTATTATAGTAATTAATTAAATATAGCAAAAGTGCCTGTATGTTTTCTCTTCAAGCCTGAACAGCTCAACAATGTTGTCGAAATGTTGTGTACATTTTTCGGGTATTTACTCATTAAGGCCCTTCCCCTACGGAGATTCCATAATTTACTGTATTTAGAGCCTTATAAACTCATAATTTGAAAGCTACAACGTTATGATAAAAATACAGCAGTAATCTTAAGTTGTATATCAACATTCCTTTCCACGTTTTGAATTTTCTATTTTGTTTATTTTACTCATGATATCAGCTTCCAAAGTAAAACCAATTTATTAAAATTCAAGCATACATTCAGCATATTTGTTTCAATTTCATTATGTTTCAAATAAAAGTAATTTGTAAATACTAAGGAGTTAGTATTTACAAATTACTTTTATTTGAAACACATGCCTATAGATCGACAATATCATAAACTACATATTCTACGTTTTAATTTTTTAAGGTCAATTTTGAACTAAGATGGGTAAAAAAATAGGGATTTGGTGCGATGTCGGCAACGAGGCAAATATATGGTCAAGGTCGTTTGCTCGGGGGACGGCCTTAACTATTACTATATTATTATATCCTCGGCCTTGCCTTATTAAACATAAAATACGAATTACAAGCAATAAAATATTTTAAGCGAGTATCACATTACTGCGTAGATTATCCTGATTTACATTTTACCTAATATTGTTCCTAAATCCTAAATTTTTGACATAAATGGCTAAAAAAAATTTTTTCAAAACAACAGGTTTGCATTTCATGAGTGTAAAAAGTCGACAGAAAATGTAACTTAGTTTGCAGGTTTAATTTTATTAAGTTTTAATTATTCTCTTGTGTACTATCTGCAACGTCTCTACATTTCTCAATGTACAAGACATGTAGGTCTGCTGGCAGAGATCTCCTCTAGAGGTAAGCACACCTATGTACTCTATTAACGTATTGTGTATTATAAAGCTAGTTTTAAAAAATCGTACATGAATAATAAACAAATAAAACGAAATAACGCATACAATTTCGCTGCTTAAAAAGATAGTGGTTGTTGCTACCTTGAAATTTTTAACCCATACAACAAAGTGCACAACGCCGCTAAAAGTTTTAATTAAAAAAAATCACGGGAAAACTAATAAGTAAATAATTAAGTTTTTTAACATGAAGGGGTAAAATAAACGTGGGATATAGGTGGAGGGCTGGAGGCGAACAAAAAATCTTCCAATCGAGTAAAAAAACTAAATTAAAATCAGCCATCCGTTCGGATGCTACGATGCAACGAACACACAGACAGACATGTCAAACTCCTCTGTTTTCGTCGGGGGTTAAAAATCGCTATATAAAAAAGGTCAATAGTGTTGTGCTATATATGCGGTGATGTATCGATATTTTTGCAAATTACATTGTTATTGTCATTGCAATTTAATGTAAAAGAAACCGGACGTGTAATCAGTGTTTATTGAGGACAGATAACAACTCTCATAATTAAGTACTATCTGTATGTTTTATTTTATTTACTACACACAACAACGTGATAACTTGATAAGTATGAAAGTTTATCTGAACATTTTGAAATTTGTGAGGTATTCTTTAGTTTGGAGGCGAACAAATAACATTTATCTGGTAGCTTTAGTGAATATATAAAAAAATCACTTCTTGAAAATATAACCTTTTTTTGAAGTCAGTTGAATATTTGAAAGATCACTCTAAAATTATAGAGGCAAAATCTGGTGTGTTTATTTTTTTAAGCAAAATGTACGGAACGAATTTTGTTCAAATTAGCATGGTAGTACCATGGCTACCACTTTATTGGCTCTCGACAAGCTGTTTTTGTCTCGAAAAACGCTATTTTCGTGGTATACTGTGGCAACTAAGTTTTAGTTCACAGCGGAGTAACACCTACTATATAATAAAGGTAATACAATAAGTAGATTAAGTAAAAGAGGTGTCAAACTAAAGCCCAGACTTAGTGCTAATATAAGCTTAGTTCATGCGATAAGTCGATATCGATAAAAAGTGATTGCGCCAGTAATTAGCACTTACAAAATCCACGGCCATCACTAGGTAAGCCGTTTAAGATATTTCCTCTATTGTAGCTAGGGCTAGCAACCAAGAGAAAACATGCACTACAATTTCTAGGTGTAATGGTAGGTACTTATGATAATAGTAAAAAGTAAAAGTTATTATCTATTAAAATACAAGCTTTTTCTAGTGCGAAATCAGTAATGAAGTAGTATTTTAGAAAAAAGGTAGTGTTTTGTTTACTTATTAAAATCACAAATTAAAAAATTACATTCAAATATGTTTCCCGCGATTTTTATGCGGAAAACAGAAGACAATGGGAACTGTACATTTACCTGCGATACCAAATTTTATCAAAACCGCCTCAGTAGTTAGAGCCCATAAAAACATTTTCACTACACATTAGCACAGAATATAATATATTAGTAGTACCAAAACATTAGCATTTTGAAAGTTGACAACCCTAATTTAGTGTTACAATGAGATCATCATGATCGATCTACAACAGCCTTCGACTGTTTAACCATTTTAATGAGATCTGCCGCGGCTTAGGTAAACAACACGCGACAAAACAAATATTGTTTAATTAGCATTTTTCGTTTTGAATTGGTTGCAGATTAAGAACGGCGCGGGCGACGCTTTCAACTTTAGTTAAAAATCGCTAAGCAGCGCGGTTTAATCGAACACACGCGCACATTACCAAATCCCATATTGTGTCAAGTAAATATAGTATTTAAATAAACAAAAATATAATAATAATGAAGATGTTTTAGGCCTTTTCTAGGCATTAAAAAATTTAATAAGTATTAGAAAAAAAAGTAAGAGTCGATTTTCCTAATCGAATATCAATTTCCAATCCGTTTTATTATCTACTTGAAGTATGACGTAACAAATAAGTATGGCTGATGAATACAAAATGCGCGGCATTTGGTTTTGGCGCCAAATCTATTTGAAGACGTGGTATATGTCTGTTGCTAGCACCGGCAAATTGGCGGGAGTGATGTTACACAATTATAAAAGAAAAAAGGATTAATCACCGAACAATAAAATTCCTGACCTACGAAATTGATTTTATTTCGCCTTTGATTTTTTAAATACTTACTACCTTTTTAATATTCTCACTCCTTGAATACTGAATGCTACAGTCGAACTATTTTTTAATACTCTATTTATTTTCTTGCAATTTTCCATCTGATTCTTCTTCTTGTCTTACCTGGAACAAAAAAAGTAAATTAAATCATGTCACGACAAGGATAAGATCTCTAACGTTATTGGAATAAATTGTAGAGACGGAAAACGAATACGGAAGTGTGTCCCTCAAATCGTTGTAATTATGTTTTATTGGCACAACGATCAAATAGGAGGATAAAATATATATAAAAATATACAAAGTATACATTTTACGAAGCAGTTGTAAAAAAAAAGTCTTTTTTCTTTTTTTGTCGTAGAAAAAGCGAGAATAAAAGAAGAGGTGGGGTTGGAGAAGGGCGAAAATATTATATTATAATTATAATCTGTTGTTGACGGTTGTAAAATAGTTTGATGTGAGAAGTTTCTGTAGTTTTTTTATTTAATAATTTCTTATTTTACTTTATAATAATATATGAATTCAGCCTCTATATTGATTTCGTAATACGCGATTTCGTTTTCATCTAAAATGTGTTATTTCTTGTTCAAAACCTGTTCTGTTGAAAGGTTAACAATATATTTTGTAGAAGAAATATTTGTATTTTAATAGCGCGCAAAATACAAATTTTCATAGCGTAAAGTAACAAATAATTAGCACTTATAAGATAGAGAGTAAAATTATTATCATAGTGTAAGTAAAAGTAAGGTGTAATATTATTAAATTTTTTGTAGAACGAGGTTAACTGTCTAGTCTGGAATTTGTAATGTATTTCACATTATACAAAATAATGTATTGGACTAAAACTGCCTGATTATGACATTTAGGTTTCGTTCAGTAATTTCCTACATTGCTAATTATTATTACTTACATAATAATTATCTTGTATTTGAAATGGTTACATTTCGGTATTTTAGTTTTTAATTTTGTACTAGTTTGGAACTAGTATTAATTAACACACTAGCGTATAATGGAACTTTTAAATTTTTTCTTTTATTGTAATTAACATGTTTTTTTGACATTGTTAACATAGAGTCCTATATTTTTGTAACGATCAATAAAAAGAAAAAAAATTACACGGCACATGAATATTTTTAATACATTTAGGAAAAATAAAAAAATATACACAATGCCCATTACATAAATGATAATTACTGTCTTTCGTGTTCTTATCAGCTACTGATAAGAGTATCGGAAAGTTTGGTCATATAATTATGTACACTACATTCTAGATGTTATGCATTAAATTGACGACCCCTGTGGCTCAGTTGGTTGAGTGTGTGGCAGCTAAGCCGGGGGTCGCCGTTTCGAATCCCGCCGACGCGACGGAACAAAAAGTTTTCAATGTTCCCGGGTCTGGATGTGTATTAAATATGTGTATGATATAATAAAAATCTTAAATATATGTGGGTATAGTATAAAAAATATTAAATATATTTCCGTTGTCTGGTATCTGTAGACTGTAACACAAGTCCTTCAGGTACTTAGCACGGGGCCAGACTGACGTGGTGTGAAGCGTCCATAGATATTATTATTAATTACTAGACATCGGATTATATGTACGATCAAAGTGCCGAAATATGCATGCAAGTATGCACGATAAATGGCCGAACTATGCACAAAATATATACAATCAAAAGTCACTTATTATTAAAATTTATCATTTTTTAAGAGTTTTCCTGTGGTGTCTATAATTTTCTACCAACATTTTCCAATTGCAATCATAATGCCCATGGAAGTTAAAGAAATCGGTAACTACTTTATTCCAATTTTTTACTAATGTTGCCAACAGCTACAAAGAAAAATTTTGTTTGTAGAAAGGTCGCACCTATCGGGTGTATTGCATTCTTTTAATGGGGATGTAGCCACATTATTTGAAGTGTTTTTAATCTATCCTAGTCCTACATCTGTTTCGTGGTCTCAGTGTTTGTCATGATAGCTAGTTTGCAGACTACGAGGGCATAAAACTACCGAAATATGCACTATCAACCAAAAATTACCAAAATATGCACTAACGCCTAAAAAGTGCCATTATATGCATTTGCATATGCAAGTATGCAAATGCATATAATCCGATGTCTATTAATTACATACGTACATTATATTGGTTTAAAGCAGTTAATTGAAAGGTTTACGAAAATATTATAAATTTATCTTTTATTCCCTTCTTCCGTTTAGCTGTTGAACCGATTTGGATTTCATTTTAGGCTTTAAGTGCCGGATAAAACTATATCCTTAGATATGGCATAGTTTTTATCTCTAAAAATGCTATCCTCGTGCGATAAACCAATTTCAACGTTTCATAAAGTTTCGGGGTTGTAAAAAAAATTAAGTGACATTCGAATTTTGAATAATTACACTTCGAGGGCTCCGTCGAAAAAAAATTTGAATTCACGTATTACCGAATACTTAACACTTCGAATAGGTACTCGTCCGACAAAAAATTAAGTCACATTCTAATTTCGAATTACATCTTCGAGCGTCCGAAAAAACAACGTGAATCGTAATGGCGTAAACGTCACACACTACTATCGGTGTCGGCCGCGTTATCAGTCGCGTAGTCGATCCATTTTTAGAAATATTAATTCAGTAATAACCGTTGTACAGTGAACTATTTTTAGTGCGGCCTAGACTAAAAATAGTCGCCGAGACCAATGACGCTTACTTGATAATGTTGATGTCGTTGACTTGTTGCATTAGGCTCGCTCTGACATTCGACGAATATCGCTGAGGTTATCATGGTGAGTGTTTACTTGCACGAAAGTAAACACATTCACGTGCGGAAACTGCATGGGAATTTTCTAACGCAGAATGAAAAACGATTTACTGTAGAATGAAATACAACTTACTTTAGAATGTAATACAACTCACTACAGAATGAAACAAAACTTACTGTATAGTAATAATAATAATAATAATAATAATATCTATGGACGCTTCACACCACGTCAGTCCGGCCCTGTGCTAAGTACCTGATGGACTTGTGTTACAGGTACCAGACAACGGAAATATATTTAATACTTTTATACTATACATATATTTAAGATTTTTATTATATGATACACATATTTAATACACATCCATGACCCAGGAACTTTATAAACTTTTTGTTCCGTCGGCGGGACTCGAACCCGCGACCTCCGGCTTGAGCTACCAACGCGCTCACCACTGCGCCACGGAGGTCGTCACAATATAATAAAATACAACTTTTGACTATGAAAATTTGGCCATTTACAATCAAAAACTTCGACCTCTCCCGTAGAGACTTCTTTGTAAATCAAAACATATTATATAACGTTATAAAGAAACTGAAGCCAAAATGTAAATATGTTATTGCTACAAACACTTTTTTATGAAGTATATTTTCGTGTGTAATATAAGGGGGCGTCCACAAATTACGTGAGGTGTTTAGAGGGGGGGGTCGAGTCAAATCTCATCTAATCTCACGTTGGGGGGAGGGGGGGTCTCGGCAAATCTCACGTAATTTTTTTCTCAACAAAATAATACTATTTTGGTCCATTTCAACCAGATTGTAATGCTTAAGATTTAATCGTAACCGTTATACGATTAAGATCATTCACAAATTCGTTCGAAAGTAAATCTACTGACTGTCATACCAAACGTTTACGTAAGAAACCCACATTTTGAAAATCTCACGTGAGATTTGGAGGGGGGAGGGGGGTTGAATAAAATCTCACGAAATCTCACCAGGCAGGGGGGGGGGGTCAAAAAATAAAAAATAAAAACACCTTACGTAATTTGTGGACGCCCCCTAATCCAAAATAAATTCATGATTTTCATTAAAACGTGATAAAATAGCCACTAGGTCTTTTTTATTATACCATAAAAGGGCTTACAAAAATTATTCGTGGCAATTTTTTTATTTAATACTTTGTCTAATTAGTGTAAAAAATAATAAAAATGTTAATTTTCTTTCATTCTTCTTTCTGTTCATGGTGAATTTTAAATACAACAGTTCCACATTGGTAACACGTAAAGAACACTTTATAATTTAAACGTTGCTGTAAAGGAGATCCATATAAATAAGAGATCATCTACCTTATAATGTAACGATTGGCTGAGTTGGAAATAATTAAGTTTGAGTCCAAAGCCACCATTAAAAATTCTTTTAAACTTTACCCACTTGTAAGGATTTAAAAGTTAAGTTTCCGGGTATAGCTACTGTATAATTAAGGTTTTTTCAAAATTATATTATAGCAACGTAACGTACTACGTATATGGCATATTTAGCCAAAAATCGTGTCACCTGAAAGGCTTACTTTGGGATTGCTTCGGGTCAATATTTGGGCATTTTTTCTTGTTCGAATTGCCGTACAGTTGATGACGCAACTTTTCTGGTATGAAGATTTTTGGGTCAAATTGTACGTCGTAATTCGTAACCTATTCTGAGTTTTGATGTTTTTGTCTTTTAGTACTTGCCTTTGATATTGTAATCATAAAAAATGTTCCAAGACATTAAATAGCATTGTTTTTTATAAAAATAAAAAGTCAAAATGTTTAGAGTTTGTAAGACTATGTTTATGTATTATGTATTATGTATTTATTGTTATTGCATTTTTTATTAATATATAAAGAATACTCAAATTTTAATTCACAACGCAAACAGGTTAGATGAAACCGACAGTACAAGGACGGTGTTTCGTTTACATATTAGTGAAATAATCAATAGCTTACGTAATTCGGCCACTAGACTCGGCAAGGCCGTTTTGACATTGACCGTGAATAAAGTAAAAAAAAATATATATACTCTACAATGTTTCCGCAACTCGTTGTACTTTTTAAAAGGTTACTTTTTGTGGCGCCTGTAATCTTGTCTCTTGTCTTTTTTCTGATTCAATAACTTTTTTACTACCTGAAACGCGGTTTTTGCCACATACTCGTATTCGTCGCATTTTTTTTTCTATTCGGCCAGTCTTTTTCACTCAAAAGTATGTGAGATTTTTGTAGAGCAGTAGGCTAATGAAGCTTCATTAAAATGAAAAATATACAATTTGCCATCTAACCTACGAATAATAAAAACTAAGGAAGAGTAACTCCGTCAAAAAACATGCTCCAAAATACTTATCAAAAAAGTGTACCTTAGGTTCACTTTTCATACATTTGCAATATTTAGGTGACTTTGAGTGGTATAAAGACTGACGTTACATGACAGTTCGAATGGAACCAAATTTAAAACTGTATTAGTATGGGAGTTACGTTTCCTCAGGTTTTATTATTCGTAGCATCTAACAGTATATTTAGCAAGATTTAATCATTGTAGTAGAACGTTTAATGTGTATGTTTTTCTAAGCCCAAAGTTCGCAAGCCAATTTTAATTTAATATTATTGTTACAGTTATCATGGCAACGGTAAATGATGGATCCAGGTCGAATACCATTAATATTTTGTAGTTTATTATCAAAAATGTACATTGTACCTACTGTATATTACAAAATTATTATCTTCTTTATATATAAGTAACGATTTCAAGTTAGCAGAATTATAATAATTTATGGTTTTGAACAACGAATTACAAACAATTTACGACCTACGACCAATTTAATACGTTTTTTTTAGAAATTTATCTCTTAAAATATGGCGTTGTTGAGTTAATATTTTAACGTGAGCCAATTCTAGCTTAAATAGAACATTAAACTAAAGCAAAGCCCATCATCAGTGTTATGTAGTAGATATATCATAATATAACCTCATATTATAACATAGAGTTTGACCTAGTTGTATGACAGCTAACAATTGTCCAGGACAAATTCTGTCCTAATTAATAAAAATGCTTGGAGTTTATTAATGTAATCGTTAATATGGCGCCAGACGAACGACTTAAATAGTTGTTGTTAGTGGTTTTCCTCTTTTTAAATTGCTAAAATATAAAAAAGAAACACATAGAACTAATAAAAATAAGTACTTACTCACATAATAAATTTTCATAATTTATTCAAAATTGCTTGAAGAAACAAAATGTGAAGTAACAAAAAGTTGATTGTAATATCCTATTACAAATTATACAATATCATAATTTAGCATTTAAGGCGCTATATTGAAAAAACTGTCACGTCAAAAAGACGTAATACTATAGGACCCTCAGAAATGTTACAAATCTGGTAATGAGATATACATATCTTCATAGTCTTATCTAGGTTTGAGAAGAACCAGAAACACGATTAATGTATTTTGCCTCGATACATTTCTCGATCGAAATGACCTCTTATAATTAATACGATATTTGAAGATTATTTTTAAACGAAAATAGATGTATTGTAAGAAATTTTTCTAATTGATAGACACCTTTGCAACTCAAAATCGTATAGAAGCATTTTGCTTAAATGCTCCTAGTTATTTTTTAAATAATTAACCCTTAACTACCTGACCGGAGTCTCTCAGACTCCAGCAGTTCTATTTTTGTTGATATCTTTACAAGCAATGTTCGATGACGGTTGTGCCTCCGTGTGCCTTTGCCTCTCTACCCGCAGCACCGCGCCTGCACTCGTTGAGGTCGCAGGTGCGTGCGCTGCATTTTGGTGAGTAAAAAACTATGTCGTGGAGTCTGAGAGACTCCGGGTAGGTAGTTATGCGACTTTTTCAAGAACTTTTTTTCTTTGTTTTAGTTGAAAATGACGTCAAATAATTAATAATATTTAAAAAGATAAAACCGACTTCAAATTTTGTACGTAATTAAGAATTAAAATTCCCTATCTCTAAAACTACTGAACCAATTTTGATGAAACTTGCAGTATTCCCTAAGTTGAACAATACCTAGTACAATTAAAAAAGAATCACTAAAATCGAACTTGTGGTTCCGGAGATATGCGTGTGTGAGGTATGACCCGCTTTACTCAAAATATAGATGAATATAAATGATTATTATTCCAATAATAGTCATAAATAACATGATGTATAATGGTAACAATTGTTTTGTCTTATTGTTTTGTTATTTAACTTGAAATTCTTATGAGAAGTACATATTTAATAATTCATGTGAGTTGAACTAATTATTATTAATAATTAATTCATGATATTTAGACAACAAATTATAACATTATTTTTGAACACGTCAATTAATCTTTAAACAGACAATAATTATTAGATATCGATGATTTTCCATTCGTCGAGTACCGAAACTTGACCAAGAGGCACTTTCGGGTGCTGCAGGATGTAGTTATGAAGGACCTGAAAAGTTGGCAATATAACTATAAGTACTGCTTTACAAGTGACCGGAAGAAGAAACGTAAGACACAATATTTAAGCTTCATATGTAAGAAGCCTACTTGCCTGGAGTGCTCCTACACGACGTGCTCATAATATGCCGTGAAAAATTGTAAAGTTCGAGCCTTGCAATTTTATTTAAAAAAATCTTTTTTGCCAAATATGTATGTCACATATTTTTGATTAGTCACTAATCTTTAAATAATTTATAAAGAAAGTTCCTATTTTCGTTATTTTTTTAAGATCTCGTTTAGCAACAGTATAAGAATTCTGAAAAAATTTTGTTCATTTTGAAAAAATGTGTAGTTTTTAAGTATAAGACATAAGGTTATAGTGTTTTTATTATTTTTAATAAATAAAGAAGTATTTAGGCTATAACAAGTTTCATTTAATTTATTTTCAAATAGCATACTTTTTGTATATTAAGAGTTCAAAATACGGGAGTCTGAGAGACTCCGGGTAGGTAGTTACGTATGAGAAATTAGGGTCAGGTAGTAGAGGGTTAAACTTACGTTTTTCGCATGTTTTCCGAGCGAGCCGATAGCTTCTGGCCGCAGCGTATTCACGACTTTATAGTCATACAAATTAAGTATAAAATTGCCCTTGCGGTAAAATTACTTTCAATATAGCGCCTTAATCCAAGCCAAGGAATCCATATTCGGCTGATTCAATTCCGTATTTTTGAAAATCAGCCTTCCAAAAATCGACTTGCTAAGGTCGCAACTCGCAAGAAGGTTAAAATTACATTTTATTTTGACGGTCGTTTGGAATTCAAAATACGACAGGAAAATGTAATCAAAGATTCAAAAACTGAGGGCTCGGCAATAATTATTGGCATTTCGTAAATTGGTACATTAAGCAGAAAAATCATCGTAGCAGAAAAACAGGTCATAGGTATTTGAGAAAAAGTTACACGATTTACGTCAACGAGGTAAGGCATCTATTTAATAATAATAATTAAAAGTAATTATTATGATTACCCCAAATGAATTAAAGGGCACCAGTTTACAGGTATTATTAATTAAGGAGAATTTTTGTTTATTCCAGAGGCACATTTTTTTAAGTTATCCTGAGAAAATCTATGTCATAATCTTCTTATCTTGCGGCTCGTCACGTGGTACTAAAAGTGTTGAGATTTTTATGAAAAAAAAATTGCGCTGCCTAAACGCCAATTTGGCGCGTCTGGACACTTCTTGGAGCGACAAAAGATAAGCGACTTCCTCGTTCGGCAAACGTTGCGAAACCGAGCATTGTCTGCCCACTACACTTCCCCGCGCGGGACCTTGACTGTGACGTACTTTACACCTGTTATGTCAACTATCAACAACATTTGAATTTGAATTTCGAATGTCAACTATCACCATCGTTTGAATTTTGAATTTGGAAGTCGCAAAGGCTTTTCACAGTAACCGATCCGATATCGGAGAGCTTCAAACTCCAAAGATTTTGGTTGGTAGAGCTGTTAGTTTTTGAAAAAGTAGCTTGTGCTTTATACACAAGCTACTACTTTTGCCGGTGTTGATTACTAAGAACTAACCTAACAATTACTATTGACTGCATAAATTCAAACATATTTTATTATGTTTTTACATTTAACTTAGTAAATACTAGCAATAATAACATCAAATCTGTATTCATTTCATAGGAAAGGGTTATGAATCATGTAGGCTTTATAATAAATAGTCACGTAAACTTGCAATAACGTCGGCACGAATATGTTGACATTGACGCACACCCCACAGTCGGGGGTGTTATCACGGGGTTGTTCCACCATCGATCCTTGGGAAACGCGGTCAAGGGCGCTAGAAGAAAGCCGTTCAGTTTCAGAGATTTGAATTTGGAATGGAACGTTTGAAGCTTGTTTTTTTTTAGTAAAAATTGAATGTCATTGTGGTTTATATATTTTACTAGCTGTCCCGGCAAACGTTTCTTTGCCATATTATGTAAAGTATATCGCTCGTATTATATTATTGAAGTGACTAAATAAGTATGTCACCATGGCAACGTCCATCGCTATCCCGTCGCACAAATAATGGTTGCCGTCAGTCTCAAATTCAAATTCAAATTCTTTATTCACAGAAGAGATTCTTTATTCTCAGGTTGTAATAATTTACTATTATTTATTCAACAAATGCACTAATATGTTCATATAAAGTACCGAGTAGCCGATTCTCGGACCTACTGAATACGCATATAAAATTTGGTAAAAATCAGTAAAGCCGTTTCGGAGGAGTTCGTGGACTAACATTGTGACACGAGAATTTTATATATAAGATTAAAGTTTGAAATTTAACGTTTAAAGATTTTTTTAATCCAACGTTTTTGATTCTAAATTGAAGAACAAGAACATTGAAGTTTGTTTTTATTTTCGTAAATATAATATAAAAAAAAAGAAAATCAGATGTTCAAGATTGTAAGCCGTGATTGCATATTAGATAAAACTTTCGATATCACAAAGAACACGTGATAGCGCCATCTTTATCTTAAACAAATATTTGGAAACAACAACCTTAGGAATTTTCTGTAACCCTGGTTTTGCTGGCATAATTATTACGTATATTTTACTCAGTGCCATAAAAAAGTTTTTTTTTGCTTCGATGCTTTTAAATTTTGATTTAATCATAACTCATAAGTCCAAAACATTAAACCTGTATTTATGTGGTATAAAATAATTACATGCAAATTAGCACCAAAATTCCTTTCGAAAGGCATTTTAATTTGAAATTATATGTATCTTATTTTTATTGTACTTTGTACTATACAACAAAGTATTTGAAAATAAAGTTGACAAAAATTTCGTTGTTGCTGCTTTTTGTGTTACCTAGGTATTAAGTAATAAAACAAGATTAAAAAATAAGTTTATAAGTACTACTCATAATAACAATCGACTAAGAACGTCTCGTCTTTTATTAACTACGATTTATATAATAAAAATATGTTATTTCAGCTTTGTTTTTTGAAATAAAACCATTAGTAATAAAATTGTGTTTTAATGACGTAAAAAATGCGATTAAATATAAAAATATACACAACCTGAAATTATTTTTAAGAACACGGTATGATATTTCTTTGATTTCAAGGACAGTACTTTTTAAGAATTTTTTGGTTTTCATTTCATTTTCGTTTTGTGAATGCAAGCGGGGTTTTAACAAAATTAAGTGCATATTTTTTTTATTTATCTCCAGATTGCTACGTAAGTAAAGTTCACGTTCAATTATAGTTTAAAAAAATATACTTACTTAATTTGATCTGATGGGTTTGTGATGAAGTTAAAAATAACATTATTACGCCTTCATATTATGTTCATTTCCGAATAATTACATTTTGAAAATACGATTAATTTTTTATGCATAGGCCCAATAGACTTCACAAGCACCTAAAAATGCATAGAAATTCACGTTAACTTCTATTCCAATTATGTAATCATTCAACAAAAGAATTGGAACAACATAATTTTAATGTATTCATTTTTATTTAACCCTAGATAGCTAACCTCCGTCGAATCGACGGGCGGCGCAAACTAATATCGTCATATTTTTTATGTCGCGTCCGAGTATTTTGGTTCGCCTATTTATCTCATTTTCCGGTGAAGTCGTTACAGTGGCGCACTCGTCGTACAGGTAAGTGCCATAGTTTTCGGTATATGCAGACTTTGCCCGTCGTTTCGACGGGTGGTTAGCTTGACCGTAAGTTTTTCTACTGAAATGCGTGTATTTATTTTTGACGTAAACTGTGTTTTTTTTTTAAGATTTTCACCATGTTTTCGTCAATTTAAGATGCTATAAATAATTGATTAAACCAAGAGCTTAGTAAAATAAATATTTAGAAGCGTTCTCTCTAAACAGCCATAGGCTATAGTGCGCAGAGCACTTGTGGTCGGGCCAAGCTTCCTTGTAGGGAATAGAGAACGAAGAAGAGTCTTTTCCAAATTCTTCAAGACAAAAACGGAAAAGAAAAACATATGAGAAATGCTACTACAAGAAAAGCGCATGACCAAAAGTAAATTTTGCTATAATTGTAAGGTAGCAATATGAGGTAAACAAAAAATAAATTTTTGTATCAGATGTGCTTAAGAAAAGTAGTTTATTTTATTTTTTATTACGTTTTATATATTGTACTTTTGAAACTATGTGCCATATAATTCCAAAAAAACTGATTGTTTTGTTTTGAGTATCATTTTATTTTGTTTAAGAAAAGTTTGATTGAAAATGTTCCTATTTTTTTAGAGGTCTGAGAATTTTTTTTTTAGTTTCAAAAGTAAATAAGAAATGTAAATATGCAAAGTGTTATTTTATTGCAAAGCTCATCATATATCTGTAAAAAAATCCAGATCCAAAAAGTGGTAAAATCTCAATAAAAATACTAATTTTTTAATAGCCGTCGTTTCGACGGATGGTTAGCTTAAACAGGGTCCCCCAGAAGTTTAGCTATCTAGGGTTAAAAATATTACTTTATCCAAAGGGATAAACTTATAAATATTGGATATTCCTAAAAATTATAACAATACCTTACAAAGAACATCTTTGCTTAAAATCATAATCAGTAGAGCTGTTGAAGTGAATGGATTCTAGTGATGATATTCATGATTACAATGATACTGCTGATGATGTAATGGTTGCTACTGCTACTGATGATGAAGAGATTTTTACTTATAAACTTAAATGAGTGTACTAGACATGCATAGATTTTTTTCAGTGGGGGTAAAAAGTTACTGTAGTTGCTGATGTAGTTTTTTCGAAATGTAATATCATGACACTGGACTTGACGACAATGAACTTGCTACTGCTACTGATGATGAAGAGATTTCAACTCATGAACATAAATAAGTGTACTAGACATGCATAGATAGTTTTTTGCGTGCGGGCGTCAAGCAACGGTGGGATGGCAGAAGGTTATCAGTAGTGATAACAGCGATCCATCACCCTGCAGCGACGGAATATTTTCAATTTGCTCACAACAATACACTTTTGTTCGTAACGATGTGGAGAATAAGACATTTTAGCAATAATAGCTTAACTGCAAGTGATATTCAAGTAATGCAGACAGCAGAAAATCTGTTTTAATTGCCACATGAAAAAATCACAGGTAGATGGCGGATCGACTTTATTTGGTCGGATTATGTAAATTCGATGTTAGTCGTGATCTACCAGGCTGAGTTTGACATTTTCCGGCCAAATGATGTAGGTCTGCTATTTGCTTATGAATCAATTTCTATAATAGTACTTGCGATAATATAATATACTTAATGGAAATAATAATAGCTCCCACACCGGTTTCGGTGACGGTGGCCGGTTTCATTGAAACCAGGCCAGCTACGCAGGAGTAATTTTATAGTGCCCAAGTGTGTGCGCAGTACACAAGAGCACTCTCTATTCCTTTACTCTCATAACCCAGTGGGACGGCAGACCTTCACGACTGGCGAGAGATCAGGCGCAGGACCGACTTTTTACATGCCCATCCGACGCATGGATCATCTTACTTGTCAGACAAACAGGTGATCAGCCTGCATTATCCTAACCAAACTTGGAAATAACATTTTTCCAACGCGGGAATCAAACCTACGACCTCCGAGTCAAGAGCCGAGCTCTGAACCACTGGACCACGGAGGCGTTATTTATAATCTATATCATTATATTATAAAAGGCTTTGTCCTGAATGACATGAAAATGGAATCACGCTACGGCCGAAACCAGTAATTGTAGATACTTGAATTTGGAGGGAGTATTCTTCGTATGACATAGGCGTGCGATAAGAAGGGATTTTTAGAAATTCCTCTCCTAAGGGTGTGAAAAGGGGGGATGAAGTTAGTATGGGACCACTCGATTCCTTAGTCCAATCTGCTCGAAAATTCGCATCATTATTATTTGATGTATTTTATGGAAGATGTAATTCATAGTTTGTTAAAATTTATCCTTAAAAGTCGTTAAAAAGCATGAACAGCTTACAGCGCTTTACAGCGTTCAGCAGCGGCTTGCAGCGACGCAGGGAGTTAAAGACGCCAATCACTGCTTTTTGCCACAATAGACATAATCTGTGTACTCTATTTTTGCCATGCAAGTTATGACTGGTTTCACATAGCCTGCCTGCAGGGGTCACAATAAAATAATATTATCGTAAGAATTAGTTGTTAAATGTAAATATTAAATAGATAAGTACTATATTTGTAACAATTTATTGATATTATAATATTATTGTTTTCTTATACTTTTGTGGAATTTAGAAAGATTGTCATGAATAATGAATGGAGGAACATTCTGTTTTGTCATCTATTGTGATAATATTGTTAAAAAAAAATTGGCGTTCGAAATTCAAAAATTAATTATTCCTGTACGTTCAATTGATATTTTTTTTCATTGAGATTTAATTTTATGCACATAAGATTATGTAAAGTGCCAAAATTTTAAAAATATTTTTTTATATAAAATGAAGTAACACTTTTACAAATCTATTTAATTTACAATAATATATACGTCATATTATCATAACATTATCAATAAAAAGCTTTGTCTTGAGTGATATAATAATCATAATACTGAATAATTTTCAGTATTATTATAATTATTATTTATTATACATGGTGAGATATAAGTTTACAGTGTTGGCAGAATTCGTTTACCCTGTGTTTTAGGCGAAATCTAGGGTTAAAACAAATATTAGATATGAAAATGGAATTACGATAAAACCTAAATCACTGATCGTAGAGACTGAAAATTTTGGGGAAGTGTTCTCCGTATAATGCAGACGTGCGATATAGGAAGGGATGTTTCGAAAAATCAAATTAATGTTATTATTAAGTTCTATAATAATACTTGCGGTCCCGGCAAACTTTGTTTTGCCATATAAAGTATTATATTGAGGTGATTAATAAGTATAGCACCATGGCAACGTTCATCGCTAGCCCGTCGCACAAACAATGGTCGCTGACAGTTTCGAGTTGTAATAATTTACTATTATTTATTCAACAAATGCACTTTTGCTACTGGCAACTTTTTTATATTGATATAAAAAGTTGCCAGTAGCCCAGAGACCAGACATACTATTTCCTTAGTCTATGCAGTAGCCGATTCTCAGACCTACTGAATATTATGCATAATATAATATAAAAACCAGTGAAGCCGTTTCGGAGGAGTACCTAAGGTAACTAATATTGTGACACGAGAATTTTATATACAGTGTGTAACAAAACTAGGTGATAATACTTTAGGGTGTGTACGTGTTCCTTGTAGAGAGTTCACTGTGAAAGTCGCAGCGCTGAAAGACGATTTTTTTCTCTTTCTTTTGGCAAGGGCCCGAGCGTCACCAGTTTCCCCATACAAAAGTGAAAAAAAATTTGGTCTTTCAGCGCTGCTACTTTCACAGTGAACTCTCTACAGTCTACGAGGAACACGTACACATCCTAAAGTATTATCACTTAGTTTTGTTACATCCTGTATAAGATTAATATTTTACTAGCTGTCCCGGCAAACGTTGTTTTGCCATTTAAAGTATTTCTACTTCATCAGTTGATACAATATCTTACCCCCTCTTTTGTCCCCTAAGAGGGGTGGGGGGAAAAATTTTATACACCAGATGCTAAGTTGGAAAACATAGTTAATAATATGAAGTAAGTCCATTAAAGAAAAAAGTTTGATACAAAATCTGACCCCCTCTTTGGTCCTCTTAGAGTGGTGGGGGGGGGGGGGGGGGGAGATTTTTATACACCATATGTTGAGTTGAAAGAAAGTTGAAAGAAGTCGGATCAGTAGTTTTTGTGTCAAAGAAAGAAGTTTGATACAAAATCTGACCCCCTCTTTCGTCCCCTTAGAGGGGTGGGGGGAAAATTTCTTATACACCAGATGTTAAGTTGGAAGAAGACAAATATATCTGCGAAATCACATTCAAATCGGATCAGTAGTTTTCGTGTGATAGTGGAACAAACATACAGACTAAATTTAATGTATGCCGAGAATAAAATTTAATGTAGCCTCAGAATCCCGAAAATTTCAAAGGTGAGTAGCTCCAATACTGGGGTATTGCTCAGTGTGGATTCGGTACGGGGGGTGTTTACCCCTCCTCCCCCCTCACCACCGCTCCCCATGAATTAAGGGATAGGCTTCCGAACCTTTACCGTTTTTTTTAGTTATTGTTTGTTTCTCTATTTATAGGTATCTATGTCTATACATATAATAAAATTGTAGAGATAAGATTTTTGTACATCTATACTTAATATATATTATAATTCTGCAGAGTTTGTTTGTTTGTTTGTTTAAATGCGCTAATCTCAGGAACTACTGGTCCGATTTGAAAAATTATTTCAGTGTTAGATAGTCCATTGATCAAGGAAGTCTATATTTTATAGACTATATTTTATCACGCTAAAACTAATAAGAGCAAAGAAATAGAGGAAAATGTGGAAAAAATGGGGAAAATTATATGAAAAGGCTTATTTGAACGCGCTAATCCGTCCGATTTGAAAAATTCTTTCAGTGTTAGATAGCCCATTTATCGAGAAAGGCTATAGGCTATATTTTATCACGTTAAGACTAATAGGAGCGAAGAAATAGAGGAAAATGTGGAAAAAAAACGGGGGAAAATATATGAAACTAGATGACGCCCGCAACTCCGTTGCGCCAAAATTCGTTTATCGCGCGGGTACCGTAAAATTTTCCGCGATAAAAAGTATCCTATGTCCTTTCCCGGGACTCAAAGTATCTCCATACCAAATTTCAGCAAAATCGGTTCAGCGGTTTGGACGTAAAGAGGTAACAGACAGACAGACAGACACACTTTCGCATTTACAAATTAGTATGGATTGCTTATTATGTTAAGAACTACTGGAGCAATTTCTATGTTATTTGGCAAATATGAAGAATAGACCACGTGAAGGGACAGAGGCTTTTTTTGCGGAAAAATGTACGGTTGTGTGAAATTCCTAAATTACGCAAGCGAAGCCGCGCGGAACATCTTTATATATAATACTTGGTTATATATAAAGATGTTCCGTTATAAATAATACTTGGTATGTGATTTACTATGCTAACGCGGACGAAGTCGCGGGCAACAGCTAGTTAATATATATATATATATATATATATATATATATATATATATATATATATATATATATATATAAATGAAAATATTGAGCATACTGCAGACATTTCATTTAAAAAGACAATAATTTAATAATAGTAATTTCAGAATGTCGATTCTAGAAAGCTTTTGTTTTTTTATCTGACATTAATAATTAATCTTTAAAGATATTTTAAATTAAGTCTTTACTGGCGTCATTTCAGCTACAAATTTTCCTACAGCATAATTATAATTAATATGTTGTATGAATTTTATTCTAAATAACAAGCAGACAAGTTTTTGCTATGCTAATTATTATTAGCATAGATTAACCAAGCTAATATTATGTTGTACACGCTTATGGTTTAAAATGTTTTTTTTTTCATTGTTAAATAATATCAATTCTTAAGCATTAAATTATTTTAAATTACCAGATGCTGTACACAAAAATCATGTCAGAAAATTAGTTAGTGTAAAAGCCATATCCATACTTCCATACTTCCATACTATACTAATATTATAAATGCGAAAGTGTGTCTGTCTGTCTGTCCGTCTGTCTGTCTGTCTGTCTATCTGTCTGTCTGTTTGTTACTTCTTCACGCCCAAACCGCTCAACCGATTTTGCTGAAATTTGGTATGGAGATACTTTGAGTTCCGGGAAAGGACATAGGATACTTTTTATCCCGGAAAAATGTACGGTTCGCACGCGATAAACGAGTTTGGGCGCAACGGAGTTGCGGGCATCATCTAGTTCAAGATAAACGTTTAGTTAAGAAGGAACAGAAATTAGGTAATCAATAGTATATTAATGTTAGCCTAACTAACAAAGAGTATTTAAGTCTTGCGTCCCACAAATATTCGTCTCAGTCTAGACTCTAGTGGGACGAATAGCTAGAAGCGAAATTTTAATTAATTTTCATTCCGCCTTTTATATTCTACAAAATGACGCCGGAACTCCGTTGCGCATAAATTCGTTTTTCGCGTGGGAACCATACATTTTTCCGGAGTAAAATACTTTTCACTCCGAAAAAATGCAGGATACTTCCTATGTCCTTTCCGGGACTCAATGTATCTCCATAATAAATTTCAGCAACAGAGTGGTTTGGGCGTAAAGAGGTAACAGACATAGTATAGTATTAGTATGGATTATTTTCTGACAAAAACAATGAAGTACGGTAAGTATGGTACAGAAATTATTAAGTACAAACTTTTTTAGCGGCATTGTCTACTTTTATATTTGGGGAAAAGGTATTATGCCTGCGTCAGGGTCACATGACTCTAACGTAAGACGCAGGGATCTCATCAGTAAGGTCGTAAGCGATGGTTAATTGAAAATTCGTAAGACGGAGGGAGGTTAGACCTCCGGCGAGGAGTAAGAGAGGAATTAAGTAATGTACTAATATTCCGACTTTTTCTACCAAGCGGTGCACTTGCATGCACTGTTACGCTTTCATTTCTGCCGGCACACCGAGTACCAATCCTTGTTTTTACACAATAAGTTCGGAAAAGCGAAGAATAAGTGGAAAACGTAAAAAATTGGTAAAATTAGTCATCTCTACAACAAGATAACAGCTAGTGTTTTATATAATATGTAGTAGTTACTAACTGACTTGACAAAAGTTGTTGTACCAAAAACGTTATAGGGGTAAGTATGTTAAATGGATGATGTCGTATCACTCTTACTCTGAAACTACCCGATAAGCACACAAAATTTCATCAAAATATATTTTGATGAATCCCGATTCAAAGTCATAAAAACTAATTACATGGGACGAAACGGTGGATGAAAAATAAAAATAAATTTATACTATATATCTATACTAATATTATAAATGCGAAAGTATCTCTGTCTGTCTGTCTGTCTGTCTATCTCGCTTTCACGCCAAAACTACTGAACCGATTGTAATGAAATTTTGTACACAGATAGTCTAAAGCCTGAGAAAGGACATAGGCTACTTTTTAACTGAAAAAAAGGGGTTGTAAGGGGGTGAAAATGCGTAAATTTGTTAAAAATAAGTTAGTTCCAAAAATTCATTACAGATGGCGCCAAAAGTCTCCTACATCGCGCTATCGCTTGCTCATACGTCTTTCTATAAGAGGTGGTACCACGTCGAACTGAATTTCCCGATTTTTTCGAATGTAATACACGTTTTTAAATAACTCACTATTCTGTAGGTAGTAGGTACTTTATCTATGCAGTACGTAACCTTAAACCTACCAATGATAAATAGTTTATGAGTAAAGCTAAAGTTGTGTAATGGGGGGCTAAATAAGCTTTAAATTTGGTATAAATAAAGTTTAAAAAATGAAATATTATGTGCACACTGCACATCTGTTTTTGCGTAGGTATTTTGATTTATGGGGTACCAGGGTTTTAATTTGACACCAATTTTGTTGACACCGCGCGCTATAAACTGAAGACCACGCGGACGAAGTCGCGGGCAGCAGCTAGTATTCCATAATAGTCATTCATCTCACTGGGACGAAATTGAATGGGTCGAAAGATTCAACTACTCCTCACAAACACGTTGGGCTTGAACGAATAGCGGTAAAAGCTTAAAATAGTTACAAAATATGTATATTATGTAATAATATTATGAATCGCTTCTATTTTTAGAATCATCAAAAACAACTTGTTATGTTTAACGCAGTTATGTAGTTTTATTTTTGGGTTAGCAACATCTAACATGGGAACATTTACAATTTTAAAGGAACCAATTATATTTCAATGCTTATCGTAATAAATAATTAATTATACTCAATATTTTTTGTTTCATTATTTTTCTCATTCTTTAAAATAAAATTTTTAATTGTTTTGAGTAGTCATTTAAAAATAAAAAGTATTTTTGCTCTACAACGTGGAGCTTAGTAACTTGAAGTTAACGATAACAAGACCTATCTTTTCTAGAATCTAGAGTAGGTTCTCTTTATTTACAATTTGTGTGTATTGAATAATACTTTTATAGTACATTCACAAATTGTGTGTATTGACAATACTAAGTGTATTATTTTTACATAATATTCGATGCATAATTTATTGTGATTTTTTCTATCTGAAGATTCATGTTTTTCGTGTCTGCTATGATACTAGCTCCTGGACGTTACCCATTGCTAGATCTTTTAATGTCCACACACGAACTCCACCTCCCGTAGTTACGTAATAACTCGTGACTCTCGTTATTACTGTCTAGAATACTATACGTTACAAGTCTTATCAACCCGTCAGGGGAGCGAGGACCTTCAGCCGCACACAATAAGGTTGGAAACACGTCGCATCCATGCAAAATGCTTCCTTATTCGAAATGAATACTAACATGCTTTTTCCTGCACTTTTGTTTAGCGAATTATCATTAAAATAACCGCAGTACTTAGCTACTGAAATAATTTTTAAGCGACGTTAAGGAATATTGTTTCTAATGTCAAAATATCATAATCCCTAATGTGTTTACAAATGACTTCATAATAAAATAATTATAAAGACGGGATTTCCAATACCAATAATGCTGTATTTAGAGTAAAAGCTGAACCACAATAAATGTTCCAACTTCCTTCCCCAAATAGGATGCACAAACGCTTTCAAAAATATTTTTTTACTTTTTAGTATTGGAAAGGAATACAAAACTCTTCTTACGCCAAGTTATTTCCTGAACTAGTAGTAGGAATCATGTAGATGTTCAGAAAATATTTTGGATGACATTCTTCTGAATAAAAATATTTTGATTATTGGATCATCTATGGAATAAAGTCTCACAGAGTTACAGTACAAATTACTTGAAGAACGGTAAATGTTATTAAAAATGATGGTGTTTAAAACCCGTCTTCGAAACCATAAGATAGAGACCACATGCAGCCAAACACATATACACAACTACGACCACATGTGCTCACACGCAACGAAAAAAAAGAACCAAAGAGGTCTTTATTTGCACAACACCACGTTGCTGACTTTTTTAGTCAAATATTGTTTTACTTCCAGTTTATTGTTTAGGTACAGACAACTGTACATTTAAATAGTAAGTATATGATATTATATGAATATGATATTTTATACAATAGAAGCACGCATTACTTAGAAGTATCTAAATAACAAAACGGTTTAAAAAATAACAAAGTGTGAGCTAAAATGTAGAGTCCGAATGCTGATCGTGATTTTATAAATTTTGCTGATTTAAACTCAGTTTTTTACTAAACTACTTACAAAGGTATAATTGCTGATATCAAAAATCAAGCAGAATTAAACCAAGAATTCTAAGAAACTAAAATATATAGTATGTATTCACTTAAATCTAAGCAACAATTATAATATTTTATGTAAATATGCTGCAACGGCAGTTTTGCTCAATTTGAGCACCTACAATAATGGGTCTCAAATCTCAATGTTTTTAGAAGTTTGAATCTCATAAGTCCAAACAAGGTTTCAACACTTCCAAGTAAGCTTCCGAAACGACTAGAGTTCTAATTTATAACCAGTTTCCAGATTATAGTAGCTTTATTGTTATCCGAATTCTTACCAAATTAATAGAAAAAAAAAATTCGTTTCACGCTACAATAAAAACGAAAAGTATTTTTAATTTTTATAGTAATAAAGGAAAATACTACTTGTAAATACTAGCAGAAGGTTTATAATTTTAAAGTCGTAATTAACATAATATTATGATAATCTAGAGCCGGGTTTTATTTTGCATGAAGTTGGAAGTGATTGACGTCATTGGCTCCAGCCAAATTTTTTTATAATACATAACAATTAATTTTAGTGAGATCCAGCGCATAATTTAAATGTATATTTAGTATTATAATTGCAATATTCAAGGTTTATAATTATAATTTGAGGATTCCTGTGCTAATTTAAAATTCGATGTTTACATTTTCAAAGTGTTTTTGTGGATGTACGTTAACCTATATTGACAACCGGATATAGCTTGTAAAACTAATAGAAGATTCACAATAGGAGTTCGAATAAGTTGTATCAAACGCTGCCGTTAACCTCCACTTTTTAAGTCGGTTAGATGCCTCAATAGAAACTAATCTACAATGATACTTGCTGTTCATATATTGTTGCAAAGTGTCTATCAATAGTAGGAGAGGTCATGGTTAGTTGAGACCGGAGAAAATTAGTTTTATGACTCATAAAGTGATTTACTATTACTTTTTATGGATAACTGATGCGATGGTAACATAAATAATGTTTTATGGAGTACTAGAATTTGCCCGCAACTTTTGTGCGTCGAAAATCGTTTAGTGCGTGGTAACCCTACATTTTCCAGGACAAGGACTATAGTTGGGAACTTACCCGATATTCTTTATACAAGGAAAAACACATAGACAAAGGATACAGGCCACAGGGGAAGATCTTAGAACTCAATGTATGTTCAACTAAATTTTATCAAAATCTGGTCAGCGGTTTAAGCATGTAGCGGTCAGACAGGCAGACCGACGGAAAGACAGACGAATTATATATTTAGTATGGATTCTCGTAGCAAATGACATTGGTTTTGTATCGGCTATCTTGTGTAGGAGAGTCGGAGTACCAGGCGCGCAGAGGATCGCAGCGGTGTCACGTTACGCAGTGGCTGTTGACACCAGCGCCTGATTAATATTTATGATACGACCGAACATCTCGCACGGCCGGTTCGATGCGAATTACCTCCATCTCGCTCTACCCAATGAAATAAACACGCGTGCGACAGAGCCACAGAAACCGACGAAGTGCCTATGTGAATCCCAAATCCTTTTAATTTTAACTTCATTTTCGCTATGATTCTTTTCATGCAATTTATTCGCATAAAAATAATTAATGCTAACGTATGCAACCTTGGAGTTTCATGAATAAAATGTAAATTCGCTTCGTCTTGATGGAGTTTTTTTTTCTACTCATGAAGCATGTAGAGCTAAGTATGTGGAACGGCAAGGGTCGGCCGCCTCGAACCTGACCGAATCGAGGTAACTCGACCGGACAAACTTGACAGATATAATACAGCCTAGCTGCTGTATGCCACTTTGTTCGCGTAGAATGGTTATAATATGCCACAGACCACAGTGCTCTTAGGTAGAGTTAGCGACAAATGGTAGTATCATAATTTGTGAGTGATTTTTTTTATAAGTTATCGTCAGCTAAATAGTATTATTGTTTTGTATGCCTCTTTTAAGTTTTATGTGCTATAAATAAATATGTTTTTCATGTTGAATTAAATGATTTCTTATAAGATTCTGATTGGAATCAGCCAACCTCAGAACTCTACATTTTAGCTCTACGTTAATAATTTTTTTTTTTAACTCAATCTAGTTCATATTTTAATTATTCGCTTTTATATATTATGGATTGCATTACAATAGTAATATTAAGTCGATTTCCTCATTAAAACCCCGCTGCGATTAATTTTGCCCGTACTCGCAAACAATGACGCTCAGTTCGTCTGAATTACTCATTTATTAGTCACTTTATTTACTGACTTGTTTGTTTTTAATTGTTCTGCATCCCAATATCAGTTTTAATTGACCACAGCCGAGGCTCAGTCTGGGTCCTTCGTAACGTTCGAGGTTCCTCTGTGTTATTATCCTCTCAGCGCTCGTGTTTTTATTGTCGCAGTAAAGTAAAACGTTATCCGAGAGGCCGAGCGCCGCGCTGAGCGCCGGCCGGTATTCGCGACGACGGCGCCTCAAGGTCACGTTATCAAATCTATCGCCACTGGAACGGGACAACATCGGCGACGCTCTTCTTCTCTACATCGATTCTTATCTAGCCCCGCCGCACTTCGTAAACATCTCTCGAGCTCCCGAACGAATCGAACGCGGATGTCGAGATTTAAATTAACAGCTGTACAATCAGCGTGTTTACATCGTTCACGTGGCGTCTAGATAAGCACCGTCGTGTCACTCACCGGGCGCTGTTAACATCCTCCGCGACGGGACACGGGTTCCTTCGTCACACTGACACTCGGCGGGAACTAAAGCACTCACAAACGGCGCACTAGAGCGGCACACGCGAGGACTGCACGGCGCGACACCCACGACTAGAATGCGGCGAGACGAGCGCGGGGCGCGGGGCGCGGGGCCGGCGACACACGGCTCGTACGAAGGCGCGGCGGCGAGGACTGCGGCCGGGCGAGCGCGCTCACCCCCCCATTGGTCGGCGGCGGCGTGACGTCATCGCACGCGACCAATGGCCGCCTCCACGAGTTTCGAGACGTTTCCGCCAGGGGCGCTGCGGGCCACTCTCGCCCGCCCTACGGGGCTTTCTTCTAGGGCGTAAGCTTTTCTGGGCGGCGAACGCGAGCCCGGTACGGTGACAATTCGAATATTTTCTAATGTACTTCCCCGGCCCAAGGTTGCAGCGGTGCCGAGAGTTTGGAGCCCTCGCCTCGTTTTACCACCTATTTTCTTGTTATTTTGACGTGGCGAGTTGGATCTCTGCCAGATAGAGTCAATACACACCGAGTAAATAAACACATATTTCGTGAATCGTTTTAAGTATTATGCCATTGAAGTTGAAATTTATTTTTTGCTTTAACCTTATTACCCTTCCTGTAGGCGAGAGAGCTCCCCGTGCGAGCCTTCAGACGGGCTCCTGTTGAATACCAAAGGTCAAGGGCGGCACAGAATCAGTAAAATGTAAATCTAATTCTGAAGGTACACTTCAAAACAAATTGGATCCGATATTACCTTACGTCTAGTATTTATGAATTCTCGTAACATTTTCAATTACTCATGTTCAATATGGATTTAGCGATAAACCCCGGCAATTAAAGGACACACAACACTAGAACAAATAAATAGAAGATCGCGTTAAGATCTTTTCATTAGTCTCAAGTAAACAAACCCTACGAGGGGCGACAGCTGCCGCCAAGTGTTACTGACCATTAAACGTCTACTGAGTACAGACGGCAGAAAACTGACACGTTTTTCTGTAGAGATAGAAAAAATATGCTGAAGAATATTCGATGCGGTTACTTATGCGATCCTCTACATAAAATGGTAGAGAATAAATAAGCCAAAAGCTTATTAATGCTTCGATCGCAGATTCTTGGAAATCTTTTGTTATTCTATTGTTGCACCGGTGCTCTTATGGGGCTTGATGGGTTAGTAAAGTATACCTGAGCATGTGATGTAAAATAAACACTTACTGAGACATATTTTGATTTTAATTTTAATTTAATGAAGAGTTTGACAGGCTTATGTCAAAATCATCATTTACTTACAGTTAAGTAATTAATTCGTCTCTGGGCAAATAGCCTTATTTTGGACCTGTCAATGAAACGTGAGGGTCTAGCAGACCTTTGTATATTAGTGCAGTCCTATAATAGGGTTAGTGAAATAGGTAGGGTTTAGGGACCGCACTAAATTTGCTATCAGCTCGTGGATGATGATAATATTATATTGTGAAACCAATAATATCACTAAATTATTATATTTAAAACAAAGTATCTTACTTATTTGTCCCTATATGTCACACTTATTATATTGATCTTTAAAACTACGCAACACATTTCAGGATTTCAGCATACATGTTTCGAGAAGATATGGTCGGTCTGGTATATAGAAACAAAAAATCATGAAAATTGAGTTTTATTAATCTGACTGAAAAAAATATTTATTAGATGTCCCGCGCGGCTTCGCCTGCGTAAATTAGGAATATTACGAAAACCGTACATTTTCCTGCAAAAAAAAGCTTAAATTTCCCTTCACGTGGTCTTCTCTATTCATTCATCATTCATTCATATCAGCCTGTATTCATCCACTGCTGGACATAAATGTCTTCTCTATATCTGTGCCAAATAATATGAAAAATGCTTCACTAGTTCGTCCGCGTAGAGACCCTTTATAATAATTTTCCCTTGATTTTTTTTTTAAATCGGACCAGTAGTACCTGAGATTAGCGCGTTCGAGCGAACAAACGAACTCTTCAGGTTTATAATTTTAGTATAGATACCATCCTCATCACCTTGATGAGTGGCAGTCTTCCACAGTGCGTTTTTCGCGTAACTTTCTGCCGCGCACTGTAAAACTCTGGAACGAACTGTCACCAGCAGTATTTCCGGACCTATACGACCTGCAAACCTTCAAGACAAGAGCGTATTCCCTCTTGAAAGGCCGGCAAAGCACCTGCAGCTCTTCTGATGTTGCGAGTGTCCATAGGCGACGGTAGTTGCTTACCATCAGGTGACCCGTTTGCTCGTTTGCCCCCTTATTTAATAAAAAAAAAATTATCGCTTGACAAACTCGAGTCTCGATGTAAAAGACTATGAAACGTACCATAATCATGGGACGATGCATAGTATAATATGGTAGTGATGATGATAATGATGATAAATGTAATTTGCATAGTATCATCTGATTTTCGTTCTTAAAACAATACCGTAACTCCCAAACTCTTATCTATAAAGAGTCACGAGTTCCCTTAGCACCTTCTGAACCATGATAATATTATACTTCGGTGCAAAATCTTATTTGTTGGTAGTGTATGCTTCGAATACTTCTCACGAAACTGAAGTCACCACAATATGTTTCCATATAAATTTTGAGGAGTTCCCTCGGTTACTAATGGATCCTTTCATTAGGTCACCACTTTTGTGAACGTGGTGCTAAATTGGCATAATACCCTATACATTATACACCAAAAGAAAAATTTTGAAAATCGGTTCTCAAACGGCGGAGTAATCAATAAACAAAAACGAACATAACATCTCCTAAATTTTGAAAGTCGGCTAAAATTGTAGCTTAAGAGCCCGGGTTACCCTCGAAATTCTCATACATACGTAATACCAAAATCATTTTGTCATACGAAAATATTTAACATGTTTGAGTTATTTTTCAGCTTAAAATAGTAATTACCTAGGTTCCTGAACAAAAATTAACTTCAAAATATTTAAACACTAAAAAAATTTTTTTTGTGTATAAATTTTTTTTACTAAATTTACTACCAAATATTTAAACACTAAAAAATAGAGTAAAACACAAAAAATATATAAATAAATAGTAAATTTACTACAAAATATTTAAATACTAAAAAATATTTTTTAGAGTTGAAATGTTTTGTAGTAAATTTAACATTTATGTTTATATTTTTTAGTGTTTTACTCTATTTTTTAGTGTTTAAATATTGAGTTGTAAATTTAGTAAAAAAAATTTATACACAAAAAAATTTTTTTAGTGTTTAAATATTTTGAAGTTAATTTTTGTTCAGGAACCTAGGTAATTACTATTTTAAGCTGGAAAATAACTCAAACATGTTAAATATTTTCGTATAACAAAATGATTTTGGTATTACGTATGTATGAGAATTTCGAGGGGAACCCGGGCTCTTAAATGTTATTCTGATGTATAAGCTATATTATTGTAAAGTTCCATGAAAATCCGTTCAGTAGTTTTTGCGTGAAAGAGTAACAAACATTCATACATACATCTTCACAAACTTTCGCCTTTATAATATTAGTAGGATTTTGTTTCCAGCACTTCATTTTGCGTAGAGTAGGTAACACATTTTTAGGGTTCCATACCCAAAGGGTAAAAACGGAACCCTATTATTAAGACTTCGTTGTCTGTTGGTCTGTCTGTCCGTCTGTCTGTCTCCAGGCTGTATCTCAAGAACCGCTATAGCTAGACTTCTGAAATTTTCACAGATTGTGTATATCTGTTGCCGCTATAATAGTCTTGCTAGTCTTAGGGTAGTCTTGGTCTTGCAATTTTTGCAAGACCAAGATCAAGACTGCAAGACCAAGCCCAATTTTGCTCATCACTAATTTTTAGCCTATTTTTGCTCTGTATTGGTACGGAACCCTTCGTGCGCGAGTCCGACTCGCACTTGACCGATTATTTCTTCTTAATTCCCACTTGCCAGGAAAAATGTTTAATAATAAAGGCGCAAAAGCAAACATTTCGGCGAAAACAAAGGGAATTTCACGCGCATTCTCGATATCGATTGATTTAATTGCGAAATTTCCTCATAATAACACTGTATGAAGTTTGTATAATTATAGCAGAGAGCCCATAATACAACAACAAAATCCACTCACGCCTGAGAACTTACACCTGAGGTATGTTTTGATTAAACTGGGTTTAAAGGAAAATATTTAACCGAGAACTAAGCAAATAGCAAATAACTTATATTAAACATAATATTATAATATGGTTATGTGCCGAGTGTAGGTAGTACTATAAATTTTTAAACACATTTAAAAACATAAATATAATTAGGTAAGTAACCATAATGAATTTAGCTTTAAAATTACTGTCAAGCAATTATAAACGAATCTTCTTGATATTACCTTTATCATAAAGTTTTTTAGTTTCGTCCAGGCAATTGCAATATTTGCTATGACATGTACATTTTTATGAGCACACTATTTTGTTTTTTTTTATATCGAAACTCCAGCGAAACTCCACAAAACTGTATTATTGTAAGTTTATTTATAGGTATACCAGAATCTGATGGCAAAAAGTGAGAAAATAAATTGACTCTAGCAATACCGGGGTAATAGGAATAAAACATTTTCATCCTTTTTTATTCCTTTAGCAGCTTCTTTTGTGTGTGAAACATAAAAATATAAAAATTTATCCAATGATCAAGGATGTTTTTTGAAAATCTGCTGTCAAAAATTGCCATCAGATTCTGGTAGACCTACAGCAGTATCGACCTCCTGTGCAGCTTTTTTGTAGAAGATAAACAAATATTATGCATGACGATCTAGTTTTGGATTTCAACGATTGCATAAATTTTAAGCTTAATAAAATTTTCCACTAAATCCTAAAAGATATATAATGAATGAAACTCATATTTATCAACGCCTACATCAAAACGTGAAGGAAAATTGCGTTTCGTTATGTCGAAATCCTATTTTGATTTGTCCGTTATATGGTCTGCAATAATTATGTTTATAATCATCACTGAAGTTCCCGCTACGTAGTCCCATATTACATCTATTATATTTTAGTAAAACTTATATCACTATATTATTATCTACGTTCCATAGACTATTTTGCCTATGTAACGGACAACATCTGATCAAAATGATAGTCTGGTCTTTTTACCTACATCCTTTCGCCAAGTTTTTTTTGAAGTGAAAACTTCTTTAGCGGCGTTAAGCACTTGTGGGATGGGTAAAAACGGTGAAACTCGCGATAGATTTTCGTGTTGATCGAAAAACCATACAAAACGCGTAAGACGGTTGGAGAGTTGTGTTTTGTGTCGAACTCGAACTCGAACTCGAACTCGAACTCAATTTGAAACTTAATCGAAACTTGATCGAAACTTTATCGAAACTTGATCGAAACTTGATCGAAACTTTATCGAAACTTGATCGAAATTTGATCGAAACTTGATCGAAACTTAATCGAAACTTTATCGAAACTTTATCGAAACTTTATCGAAACTTGATCGAAACTTGATGGAAACTTGATCGAAACTTGATCGAAACTTGATCGAAACTTGATCGAAACCTTGATCGAAACTTGATCGAAACTTGATCGAAACTTAATCGAAACTTGATCGAAACCTTGATCGAAACTTGATCGGAACTTGATCGAAACCTTGATCGAAACCTTGATCGAAACTTGATCGAAACTTAATCGAAATTTGATTGAAACTTGATCGAAACTTGATCGAAACTTGATCGAAACTTGATCGAAACCTTGATCGAAACCTGATCGAAACTTGATCGAAACTTGATCGAAACCTTGATCGAAACCTTGATCGAAACTAGATCGAAACTTGATCGAAACTTGATCGAAACTTGATCGAAATTTGATCGAAATTTGATCGAAACCTTGATCGAAACTTGATCGAAACTTGATCGAAACTTGATCGAAACTTGATCGAAACTTGATCGAAACTTGATTGACACCTTGATCGAAACCTTGATCGAAACCTTGATCGAAACTTGATCGAAACAACTTGATTGACGATTTTTTTAAAATCGATTTTCATAAAAAATGGGTTAAAAAAATGCACAACGTTAATAATCATGTTTTCACTTCTGCCGGCACTCCCGGAGTGCAGCCAGTCTTTTTTTTTACTAAGCGACCAAAATTCATTTTTTTTTAATCTATGGACGCTTCACACCACGTCAGTCTGGCTCCGTGCTAAGTACGTGAAGGACTTGTGTTACGGGTACCAGACAACGGAAATATATTTTAAATCTGGTTTAAATCTATCACGCCTTAGGTTATTCTTTTAGTATGTATTTTTTCTTAATTTATATTTTTACTAGATGTCGCCCGCAAAATTCGTTCATCGTTCGGATACCGTACTTTTTCGAGGACAAAAAGTATCTTGTGTCCTTTTCGGAGACTCAAAGTATCGCCATATCAAATTCCAGTAAAATTGGTTTGGACGTGAAAAGGTAACAAACAAACTGACTTTCGAATCTATACCTTATATTAGTAGCATTATTACGTCATATTATCGTAGGCGTTTGTTTCTATGTTTAAAATTATATTACTATCTATAATATTGAAGACATCAAAAATGCTCCTGATGTATAAGATTTCACTTAATTCACGTAGATATCTGAGTACTTGAGAACATTGAGACAGTAATTAGGTACGTGATGAGCTTTTGATTACTCCTCGGTGATTATTACTTTCGTAGTCAGTTAAAATTTCATTCTGCATCGATTTTATAATCGCACGTAGGCCGTTAAACTACTGTGTAACTTGTGTGTACAAAAGGTCTGCTACTGCTTGTCTTTGTATTTTGGAAAAGTTACAGGGGCAAAGACTGCGAAGTTTTGAATAGTTAGGCTATGCTAATGTTATGTACATATTATTTAGGTTTACCTTATCTTTATATCAAAACAATTAAGGTTCATGGCCTTTTAGTAAGCTTCCCAAACTAATTTGGGTTTGGATATGAGAGCTTCCTAAACTAAGTGCAGTTTTAAGTATTTCTACGATACGTATAATAATGATAAGTTCGATGTAGGTTTGCAAATAACGTTTTCTATGAATCCGGATTTTCGGATCTTTTCTTGAGAGAAAATACCAAATTAAGTGAAGTTTTAAGTCCTACGATACGCATAATAATAATGAGTTCGACGTAGCTAAGCCCGTCTGCCGCGTCGAATTCCTGTCTATTTTTGTAGCGACACGTGCGCCGGGTTTAACGCACGCCCATATAACTCTCAAGTGGACTAAATCATTTAGAAAATGTTTTAAAGACTCTAGAAAAGCGGCTCATTTTTATACACATAGTATTATACTAGATGATGCCGGCAACTCCGTTGCGCCAAAACTCGTTTATCCGCACATTTTCCGGGACAAAAAGTATCCTATGGGCTATATGTCCTTACCGGGACTCACGGTATCTCAATATCAAATTTCAGCAAAATCGGTTCAGCGCGTTGGGTGTGAAGAGGTAACAGACAGAAAGACATCTCTTGTCCCTGCTAGAGTAATTCAAGAGGAAGGTTTCCCTGTATTTCTACTTCCAATTTCTTTTTTAGGGTCCGTAGTCAAGAAGGAACCCTTATAATTTCGGTCTGTCCGTCTGTTTGTCCGTCTGTCTTTCCGCGGTTTTGCTCGGAGACTAAGCCGTAATTCGGCATGAATGCACATTGCACATGTTAATGATGCCGACAAATTGGTATATAAAATCTTTGAAAAAAAAAATTGGTACACCACCTACACATCAAGCGGGGATAATTTTTTTTTCGCGTCAACCCCACCGTGTGGGGTGTTGTTGGATAAGATTTCAAATAATATTACGAGTATTCAAAAATCAATTTTCGATTTAGGGATCCATTTGTCAAATTACTCAAATATGAAGTTTCCCCCCCTTCTACCAGCTAAACGGTTGCTTCTGGGAATGTGAAAAGTGAAAATTCACGGATGTAGAAAATATGCTGAATTTAAAAGAAAAACTATCATGGCTAAAAGGACTTCATAAGTTATTGAGTAATTATATAGTCGCCCAAGTAGCAACCAAGCGTAATGAACACCTAAAAAGCAGCCAATATAGCACTCAACGCTGTTTTACAGCTGTATAAGAACGTCGAAGAGATGTAATTGTAGTGTTATAATGTCGGTTTAGGAGTAATTATTCAGCTCTAGCTGTATTAAGTCTGTATTAAGAAGTCAAAGTACGCTTAAAGTTCTAAATCAGTGTATCGAAACTGTCATGTACAGCTTTAAGTTTCCTGTAACGCTTTGATCCTCATTTTAGCTGCATTTTGCATACCGTCACTTACTTAATACAGCTTAGAGCTGTACAGCTTAGAGCTGTATTATGGTGGTCCTCAAATCTTATTTCTGTATTATGAAGTAGGCAAACTCTCTTCTACAGCTCTTCTTTTTATGGTGTAATTGTACACCCTTTTACAGACTAAAGCTGTATAATTTCTGTCTTTGAGAGTAATAAACAGCAATAAAAATAAATGACGTCTATAGCACAGCCTTAATAATTAGTGTATCCCTAAAAAGAGTTACAGGTTATGTTCGTAACACTGTTATGCAGCATTAATAGTACATTTATTCGTTTATACAGCCCATCAACCGCTAAAAGCTGAATACTATATCCATTATTTACATAGTACAACTATTAATGCTATAAGACCATCAAAATATCATTTAGGCTGTTTAACAAATTGTCGCCATTAATTTTATCAGTTACAAATTGAAGATTATGAACATGAGTACATAAAAATTAGACTAATGTTTTTATATTTATCAATATTTTCAGTTCGTCCAACAACCTTCTATGCACCAACGAGGCTTTACGTCCATTAATTCAATTTTTTTAAATTCTAATCTATAAAGACCATATTTAGTAACCTTATTTAATATCTCTTCCTTGATTATTTTGCTGGCGCGTTTAATACGCAAAATAATGGCGCGTTAAGTACAATACATATACAGTGTTGTCACGAGTCGTGGCCAACTAATTAGGGACGCTATATCACGAAAACGCATGTGTTCCTCAAAAGGCCGAGAAACCATTTCTGAACGTAGCTTTGAAGCTTTTACCATTGACAATAAGCAAATTGACTAGCACTCTAAATATTTTGTGGTCAGAAAAGGAAATAGCTACTAGCCATCGCTAATTTTTAAATAAATACGTTACTGCTATTTTCTCATTATTGACTAATACATGGACAACTAATAGGGACATGTAAAATTTTGACTACAAAATTGAATATTCTAGGAAATATTTAAGTGTTTATGAAATTAAAACGTTTGTTAACAAAAACAAAATGAAAAACTGACATTCTAATAACCGGTATGGTTTCCTTTGTTGGTTAAAACCTAAGATGTCAAAACCATTTGACATCGGCGTGGCATCGATGCAGTCAAATTATTGCAAGTTTCTAAAGAAATATTATTCCAAACAGCTTAGAATTGCTCGTAAAGCTGATTTTTAGTAGCAATACGTCGAGTTGCAACTTTTCTCTTGGCTTTGTAGGTACCATAAGTGTTTGATTGGGTTCAGGTCTGGTCTGTTTGTGGGCCAATCTAGTACCGTCACTGACTGCTGCGCTAGGAACGATTTGACGGACTGCACCTTATGTTTTGGGCCGTTATCGTAATGGAACGTCCACAATCCTGGCAACACTTCTTCAGCATACAGTATACTTGTAGGGGCGAGCGCCCTACGACGATGTGCTGAGGGGGAATTGGGGAGGAAAGGATATAAAAAAGGAAGATACCTGGTGAGCTGAGATGAGACGAGCTGATAGTCACACTGTCACCTTGGTCTACAATCACTATCACTGAGCTTAGTTCATGAGGATAAATCACGGATAGTTATTGGATTAATCGCGAAGTTTGGGCCGATCGGCTAACCGAGATTTTTGTATGTTACAAACGCGCGCCGTCAACGGTTCAGGGCGGAATGTGTTATGTGTCACTCGCGTGTCTAGCGTATGACAGTTGACAGCGCAGAGTGCAGACTCACGCGCTGCAGTGTTGGCGACGTCGCGCTAGAGTTTGGCGCGAACATCCTGGGGGGCCCGGCAATGGGTGTGAGCTGATCCCCATCTTGAGCTGAATCCAGTGGGAGCCGGGCAATCAATCCTTCCTAGGTAGTAGGCGTGTGATTCCCATCTTCCATTGGAGCGGAGGCAGACTGTCCTCCTTGACCAGAACCGGTTCCCCAATTTTGGGTGGAGAGGAAGAGGAAAGCCATTTGGAGCGGATTTGAAGGGTATGGAGGTAGGACTTGATCCAGAGAGCCCAGAAGCGCTGAGAGAGAGATTGAATGAGCTGAAAGCGCTTAAGGGGGAAGATGACTCTGTCATCTATTGTGTGCTCAGGAAGAGCTGTGAGCGGACGGCCTATGAGGAAATGGCCGGCTGTAAGGGGCTGATAGTCCGAAGGATCGGACGAGAGTGGGCTGATGTGCGGGGTACGCATGGTATGTGCTGAGGGCGAGCGCTGATACGCTAGGCTGATGGGTCCAAACCGGGGTACGCATGGTATGTGCTGAGGGCGAGCGCTGACATTTTGGGCTGATGGGTCTAAAGCGGGGTACGCATGGTATGTTCTGAGGGCGAGCGCTGACACGCTGGGCTGATGGGTCCAAAGCGGGGACAGCGCGGAGAACGGGGGGAGGGGGGTTCTGTCTCGACGCAGCGCGCGTGCTCCTCTAAAAAAAGAGATTAAATTGCCTAAAGTGGGCATAGTATCAAAGGCACCACAGTAATTTCTTTAAGTCTAGTAAAGGCTTTCACGGCTTCTCCAAAGACGGCAGCCTGAGACTTTGTAGGCATTTCAATGTGAAACAAACTGAATATAAAATAAATGGGCGGATAAGACGAATGAAAAGTTATAAACTAAGTTACGAAAATATTTATGTGTAGTAATGTGCTAAGGTAATATGTGTCTATGTAATTATAACACAGGAACGACTATAATATGATTAATTGAGCGGACATAAAACTTTTAAATGCAATGCCTAAGTCGCCTGACAGTTGACAGCGCAGAGTGCAGACTCATGCGCTACAGTGTTGGCAACGTCGCGCTAGAGTTTGGCGCGAACAATACTCAAACATTAAATTGTTTATATTGAAACTGGTCTAGTTTTCCTTCAATTTTTTTATAGGCCCTACTGCATGTCCTGAAAAACAGCCCCAGATTTGAATATTTCCTCCTCCATGTTTCATCACCTGCTTTTTTGTATAATTTTGGATTCATGGCCGGTTTTTTGGCCGTCGCACATATTGTCTACCATCTGATGAAATTCAATTTATTTTGGTCTCGCCAGAAAGTAGCACATTTTTCCATTGAGCAACAGTCCAATGTCCGTATTTCCTTGCAAACGCCAATTTTGCTTTTTTGTGTTCTTTCTTCAGTAACGGAACTTTCCGTGTAACTCTTCCTACAAGTTTTGCCTTCACTAGCCGCCTTCTGATAGTCCTCGCTGATACTCCAGCATTCGATTCTGGTCCAAAAACTTCGCTCTTGATATGAACGGAACCCTTAAAGGGGTCTCTTTTCGCGAGAGCAATCATTCTGCGATCATCTTGTGGGGTGGTTTTTCTTAGTCTCTTCTTTCTAGGCACACTTTCAGCTGTGTTATGCGTTTTGAAATATGCCACGGCATTGTATACCATGTTTTTGGAACATTCTAAATGATCTACTGCTATTTTACTGTACGGCCACCCACGTTCGTAAAAATTGATAACTACTTTTCCCATTGTTGCGTCACAACTGTTCTTTTGACCCAAATTTTTAATTATTAATTAAAAATTACCAAATTACCAGACACACACTAACGATCACGCTTTTCTAATTAGCGCCAAAATTAAGAAAACGCAAAAGAAAAGCTATGAATTATTATTATTTTTTTAATTTAGAAGGCAAAAACTAAATGTCCCTAATTAGGTGGCCAGATCTTTTGTACCATATTTATTTGTTGATGTGTTTTGATGAGGTTGTATACGAGTAGTATGTATTTATTTTATTTTTTATTTTATCCTAAGAACTAGAGTACTATAAGTTAAATATGTTTATAAAGTAACATACACTAATATCGAATATAGGTGATAATAAAAGGACTTGAATAGTTAATATTTCTTGGTCTCTTAACTGTCCCTAATTAGTTGACCACGACTGTATATATAACCACAATAAATTTATTTTTGCACGATAATGCACTGTATCCTGCGCCTATCGAATCTCCTTAAACACAGCGTTTAAAATATGTTACGTGATGTTACTTTGATCAACAGTTATTATAAACGCCATCATTAAAATGTATCTTCTGTTTCGTTTTAATTCTTTTGTTACTATGTTCAACAGAATTTTTACAGCGTAAAGCTTAACAAGTGAGTTACAATGGAATAATTGGAGTGTATTAGTTTCTTCGTACACCATAGTACAGCCGCAAAACAGCTATTATACAGCCTATTTTATGCTTATACAACTACTGTACAGCCAATATAATGCAAAACGCTGCATAATTTGTGCCCATTTTAGGGGTATAAGGGCTGTATAAGCGCTTATACAGCCTTTATGCAGCCTATATATACAGCATTAAGAGTATAAACAACGTTTAATACAGCTGTTATACAGCTTGTGATGCTGCTTGGACGATCAACTAAAAATGTATTCGAAGAAGTATAAAGGAACTTTTCGTTAAATTCCTCTGAACGTAACTGAGATGATGTTGTTAGTAATTGGTCACAGCATTAAACAACCAAAACAGTTTTTAACAAATTTCACGTTATTATGGGCTACTACGGAACCTTTTATTGCGCGTGGCCTGATACGCACTTGGACGGTTTTTAACGCCTGAAATAATAAACATTTCCTGCGTCAAGTTCCTTAGAAAATGTTTTCAATTTTCTACTTTTTAAGCTTTTTGGCTATAAATTAGCTCTAAAGTAATTCATGTATGCTAGGGCACAACATATCAATATACAGGGTGCAATCAAACCTTCCTGCCAAATTTTGATATATTGATCCTTGTGAAAAATAAAAATACACGTATTTTTTCTTTTATAGTCACTCAGTACTAAAATGTTGAGAAATAGCTTCCGCAAGTTATCCTAAAAAACACTACAATTAATGGACACGATGCGCCGGCCGCGCGTGACGTGCCCCCGCGCGCGCGCCTCATTCCGCGTCACCCCCGATCATTCCCCCGCGCCGCGATTGACCATTCTGCAACGATTTTAAATGGGATAAAATATGTCATTGAAAAAAAATAACACCCATTTTTTTTGGTTAAATGCACTGTTCTAATGATACTTAAGCCCTGGAAAAAATTTGGCAGGAAGGTTTAATTGCACCCTGTATTAATAACATTTTATATATTCAATATCCATGTCTGTAATATGGCTTTTATAGGTATGACTTGGTACTACTAATATTATAATATATTCTGTGGCATGACGGATAAAGCATATTATTTACTATTACAATAAATGATGCCCAGACGTAAAATATAAAATAGAAATATCTAATACAAAATATTAAATATCCAATAGTGATACTTTTGATCAGGTGCCAAAAACTTGACCAAACATTTCATACTAGGTGATTTCATTTGACTTTGACAAGGCTGCTATGAGTATGTTTTTTTTTTATAAAATATTGGAACGAAGTTCCTTATCGCGCATTGCGTAAGGGGGCTAGATAGAAAAAGTTGTAATGACACGACACAAAAGTGTCGGTATGTCGGTATATTACAACTAAAGCAAAAATGCTAATAGTTGTAAGCCGCGGTAGCGTGTGTTTCTCTCTCTGCCTCTTTCTTTCTTTTTTTGTGAGTATATACTTACAGGTTTTTTGTACATGAGAAATAACTTCGTTCCATCCGGGTGTCCCTTGACACCTCTCAAGTTTTATTCCACAAAACAACAAAAATAAAGAAGTATCTTAGTTTAAGTAAGCTACGACGAAGTTACGATATTTTATTCTTTTGAAGGGAATATATTTTTTACAATATTACAGAATATTACAGAATGAAACATACATAATGATTTGTACTTATTATATAATTTAATTATAAGGTATGTGTATACCTAGTATACAGTATATTGTATACTATGTTGTCTACTGAGTACTGGCCGTCGCCCGTCACATGATCGTGTTGGCTGCCAAAAACGACTACCGTCTACGAGAAAAATGACGTTACTTTGTATCTCTTCCAAAAACAAGGTGACGCCGCGTTAAAGTAAGAAACCGTGTTGGATTTGTTTTAGATTGCTTGTTTTCTATGAGAGGCCGGGCCGGCCTCTCATAGAAAACAAGCAATGGAACAGCAAAAAATGGAAAGGGCGTAAGCGATAAAATGGTTTTTGTCGCGTAATTTAAAAACCATAAATACATTTCATATAAGCTATGCACATATTAAAGTGTATGCTTCAACCAATTTATGTACAAAATTTGGAACCTTAAATCACTCTCCTCTTTTGGAAAAATAGGAATCCCTTTTTTTACAGAGGTCTTTTCGATTGATAATTCTGTGTTATAAAAGTTGTCCAATCGTGTTATGCTATGGGCAATTCAAAGACAAAGACATGATGAATACTGACAATGAACTTTAGTTTCTTAGCTTTAGTCATTGCTGAGAAAAATCGGCATCGCTACAGCCAAATTATCAAGGCGTCGCCTTAAATCAAGTCTTTTAATATTGTCATTATGATGCCATTATGACATCATTATGCTTTGTCTATTCTGCGTGGCATGTCTAGAAAAGCTAGAAAACTAAAAAAGAAAAAGTGCCACTCAAAACCACATATATATAAAGTCACAAGTTATAATAATTATTAATCTATAATTACCCTCCCTTAAAAAATACACACCAAATATACATATACAATATACAATACAGGGTCTGCTAGTCTTTATCTAGATTCTAGCGCATTGAAAAAGTAAAATAACAAACAAAGTCCTTGGATAGTAAATACCATGCGTAAATATTTTAATTAGTTATAGGGTCCATATTTTTAACCGACTTCAAAAAATAAGTTTATCAATTCGACGCGTACAATATATATGTAATATTTCCAACTGCCCAGTTTTTGTATATTATGTTAATCTATTTCAGTGTATGAATGTATCAATTATTGTATCATGCACGTATATTATTTGTTTGTTTTTATGTTTGTGTTCGCATATCTCCGGAACTACAAGTCCGATTAAAGTAATTATAGGTCTACCAGAATCTGATGGCAAAAAGTGGGAAAATAAATTGACTCTAACAATCCCGGGGTAATTGGGATAAAACATTTTAATCTTTATTTTTCTTTTCGCACCTGATTCATTTCTGACTGACCTGATTTTAACATGCAACTATAAAAAATTATTCAATAATCAAGGATATTTTTTAAAAATCTGCTGTCAAAAATTGCCATCAGATTCTGGTAGACCTATATTTCTTTGTTGTACTGGGTATTGCTCAACTTAGGGAACACTACAAGTTTCATCAAAATCCGTTCAGTATTTTTTTGATATTTAAAGGTAATTTTAATTGCCAATCATGTACAATTTTAAAGTCGGTTTTATCTGTTTAAGATACTACTAGCTATTTGATCGATCTTCGCTCGGTATTCGATAAAACACGAATAAAATGACATTTTCTAAAAATTATTTCTAGCTAGATCGATTTATCGCCCCCGAAACCCCCTATATACTAAATTTCATGAAAATCGTTGGAACCGATTCCGAGATTCCAATTATATGTAATTATATATACAAGAATTGCTCGTTTATAGACATAAGATTTGGCTTATTACATTGGTGATTTCATTAGTTTGTCTACGCAGAAGAAATCACTGACATAAGTTAAATAAAGAATATTCGATAAAATATATTGTAGCATGTACTAAGTGTAATAACTAATTATATTGACTTGATCGAAATCAGACATTTGCGACGGTTCGCCGCGCATATTTTGGTTCGTTTCATTTTCCGGTCAACAAATGTTATAATTAACACAATATTAGATTTGATATTAGCATCCAAGTATAGTATACAACATACAAACTCAGCACCTTGCAGAGGCGGTTGCTTATAAGTACTTAAATTAACAAATATTTTGGATTGTAATTTCTTTACGTTACATAATTAAATATAATATACAGTATTATTCATTTCTTAATTTCTTATATATATAGCATTTTAATTCTGCAAATGCACATTCCATGTGCGATTGATCAAATATATCTTTTTGAATAGTTACACCAATAATATTAATGACTCTTTTACAGGTTATATCCCTTTATATCCCTTTCCCGCAGCTTGCTTTCATTGAGCTATTAAAACTGCTTAGTTTTTCAGATATTTGAGACATCGAATTTAAAATCTATGCATGAATTATCCTGTTTTCAAATCAAAATGCCAATTTGCATATGCCATCCGCAACTGTGTAGCGGCGCACCACGTCGTCAAATAAATTTTCTGTTTTTTTTTACGTCAAAAATTTTTAAATGTTCTATTACAATTAACAGGTAGAGATCAACTACGATAACATGGTGCGCCCCTCCAAAATTCAAAACGTTTGAAGTGCGTTGTCTTTCGCGGTAGGCTAGTTATGATTAGTTGACCAACAAATCTTGGTAATAAGTGACATTAAGTGACATTAAGTGAAATATTACGTGTACTGTGATTGGTTGAATACTTACTACATACAAACTCTTTCATAAGGATGTGACTACACACATTGAAACAGTCATTTGGAGGGGCGCGCCAAGTTATCGTAGTTGATCTCTAAATACAACTACATAATATTATACTTATTGTGAAATGAACAATATTTTTCTAAACTTCTTGTCCTTTCCCTACATCAATGTGTTATCCATAATGCCCAAGCTTCTTGAGTCTCCCACAAGGTGAGTTCATGCTATAATCGACCTTAAAGCAGTCAAAACATCACATGAAATTCACCTCTAGGCTATTCAAATTAAGGTTTAATTTCCCTTGGCACTTCAGATGACATAAGTGGCTTGGTGTGGTAATTTTTTGCGTTGGCCCCACGTGGTGAACCATATGTTTGAGGATCCCGCCACAATCCGGGAGATAACGCGATAATCTTTGCGTTCGAATTTCGAATTTCGTCTACCTCAACCAAGATGCCAACTCTGAGAGCAAAAATGATCGGGACAAAAAAATTTGGTAGACAAAAAAAATGGTTTCTTATTAGAATTTTTAGTCAGGAGATTACAGGGAGTATAATATGATAGATAGTCTAAGACCAATAATAATTATTGGTCTGAGCAGATAGTATATTAATACCTCGATCGTGAGAATCGCAGACACAATATATTTTCAATTGTTATGCGACAGCCGGGTGCAGCGGCCGCTTGGGGATTGAATATTGATGGGTTAAGTTGGATAAATAGATGCATTTAAAATACTTCTGTATACTCGCTAGAAAATTTGATTTATTTCTATTCAGATATTATATCGTTATCAAAAATCAGTAAAACCGCTTTTAATAAAAAATGTTATTGAGCGATTTGCTTTCGTTTTTAGATACGTTTGAATTTTGTTAAAAAAAAAAACCAAAACGCTAACAAACTCAAGAATGTACCTTTCAATTATTTGCAGATGTATCCCAAAATAATTATTAAACTTAATCAAAAATGTATGATTCACAAAGATTTCATCAACGACAACGTGAATCAGTATGGGACATATGCGCCACACATTTACCTTCACCCCCGATGATGAAAAAGGGCAAAAAACTGCAAACACTTCAGAGTTATGGCATCGGAGACATTTTAATTTAGGTCAATGACCTCATTTAATACACATTTTACTGATATTTCAGAATTTTAGCGCTTAGTATTTTTTTAAATCCAGGTTACGAATAAATCAAATAACATTAGTATTGTAGGAAATAGCTGTAGTGAAGTATATTTTCTCACCTCCGGGCGGAAAACGTCAACTTTCTTCCCGCGCTTACCGATGTTGCCGTTTTCCACCTCCGTCGATGAGAAAAATTGTATACGCACCATGGGCAGTAAATAAGAAAGCCTCAGATCACATGTTTGTTTTACATGTGATCTGAGGCGTTTCTTATTTTCCTGTAATTAAGCTCTATAACAATGTAATAATTATTTTGTTTTATAAATTAAGTTATTTGTGCTAAATTATTTTCACAATGTTAAAAAAATTGAAACAAACAACTGAATGAACATCACAAAACAAGACGTACGTAGATGATAAATAATTCACGGAAACATTTCAAGATGCACTGATAATCTCATCTCGCCTATCTGGATAAGATATCAATAGTTTTAGTCAGATTATTCCAGTACACGCGCTGAATTCCAAAGATCTAGCCATGTGGTTACGTGCAGGAGTCTTATGTGGCCTTGTCAGTGCCATTTTGAGCCAAAACCCTGAAAATCCTGAGGTGGTACCTAGAGTTACGATATCGCAAGGTGACGTGGTTGGTATCAATAATGGTGATTATTTTGAATTCCACGGAATACCATACGCTGATGGTACATCTGGGACTAACCGATTTAAGGTGAGAAATAGAATATTATTAACATTTGTTTGTTGGGGTATACTGTATTTACCTTTGTATGTAGCTTTAAGATATTTACTAAGTTATATTTTTTATGACGATCAACTAATTCGACACCTCCACTCATAATAATATGAATGTATACTTACTATTTTAGGCACCTTCGGCTCCACCAAGATTCACTGAAGAGTTTTTTGCTATAAGAAAAGATGTGAAATGCGTGAGAGCATTGGGACTTGGCTATGAAGGAACCGAAGATTGCTTGGTTGCCGATGTTATGACTCCAACCTTAGATCCCACAGCAAGATTACCCGTTATGGTTTGGATCAAAGGAAAAGAATTAGACCACGCATATGTTCCAGAGTTTTCTTTCGGCCGATTCATGGAGAAGGATGTGATTATAGTATCATTAAACTATCGTGAATCCATTTTAGGATTCTTATGCTTAGGTACTGAAGTAGCCCCAGGAAATGCAGGTCTTAAGGATATTATTGCAGGTCTAAAATGGGTACAGGAGAACATTGCCGCATTTGGTGGAGACCCAAACAATGTAAGCCTGTTCGGCCACGGCAGCGGTGCTGCAGCGGTAGACTTGATTACTGTATCACCCATGGCACAAGGATTAGTTCACAAAGTTATAGCTCAAAGTGGAAACGCACTATCGCCTTGGGCAGTCACTAGAAATAATTTGAAATATGCAATCGATGTAGCCAAAGCATTGGGTCACAAAATCACAGATGTAAACACTTTATCTGAAGTATTCACAAGAACAAGTGTATCTGCATTGATGGCTGTCATAAATGAACTGGACCTCACCGACAATTCTCTAGCTTTTGGCCCGTGTATCGAAAATAAAGACTTAGAAAATGCGCAACCATTTTTGATCAAAACACCTTTTGAAACTATTAGAGATGGTCAGCAACTACAAGTACCCTTTATGACAGGTTTTGTCGACACTGAAGGCACAATAAGAGCAGAAGAAGCTTTTGAAGGTCATTGGTTGGAAAAAATGCAAAACTCGTTCGTTGACTTCATCCAACCGGACATAAGTGCTGTGACCGAGATTGAAGAATCGTCGTTGGCCGACATGATCAGAAGATACTACTTTGGAGTCAATCCCATTGACTCATCTCGTCTGACTGAGTATTTGTCGTATATTGGGGATACAATGATTTTAGTATCTTCGATTAGAGAAACAACCTTACGTGCTGCATCTTCAAATGCTTCTACATATCTTTATCAATTTTCACATAAGGGCCCGCTCGGTCAAATGTTTATACAACCTTTTCAAATTCAGTATCCAGGACACAGCGAAGACTTGGCTTATTTGTTTTATGATCAAGAAATGTTGACAGTTGAAACAGGAGATAACATGATTGGCACAATATTACTTGAACGTTGGACTAATTTTGCTAAAACTGGGTATGTAAATTGAGTAATAGTTCAACAACAAGTATTATAATTTTACTAAATATATTATTATAATATTCTTTTTTTTCAGGAACCCATCAAGTGAAACATCATCTGTGCTATGGAGACCATTTTCTTCTAATGACAATTCTTACTTAAGAATATTGGATGCAAACGATATAAATGATAGCAATCCTACACTCGAACTATCATTAATGAATCCACATCCAACAACAATGACATTCTGGAATTCTATTTACGACAACTACTTTGTTGATGCATACAGCCAATGGAGTTTAAGTGAAAGAAACGATGATGATGAAAGTGAGGAAGGGAATGGCAATGGTGATGAAGATGTCAATATCGAAGAAGGTGATGGCGAAGCAGCAGAAGAAGATAACAACAGCGTGGAAGAACCAGAAACGGAGGAATCTGAGGGGGAAAACGCTTCTGACTCCGCAACAACAAATGTTGCTTATACGTTGTCCATAGTTGCACTTTTCGCGATTTTGGGTGAATTGCACAATTTACAAATACTTTCGTAGGAAAGTAATTTGCTAAATTAGTTTCATAATCTTGCAGTTTCTGAGCTTGCAAAGGTTTTTTACGAAATCTTTGTTAAGTTCAAAACTTCGAGAGGTTTTTGTGTTTTTCATAAGTAATAATATTTTTGTTTTTCTAGTTTTTACCCTAATATAAATTCTGTTTAAACGTTTGCAATTTTAAGTTCATATTAATTTGAAGAGTAATTTAGTTATATTTAAATACCATTTAACAGAGAAGTTTATGCATAAGCAGATGGCGGACCAACGTAAATAAGTCACGTTTTGTCAAACCCAGTTAACACGTCATCCATGAATTACATTGAATCGATATAATACGACAAAATGACGTATCAATTGCCTATGAATAAATTTCTTCGATGGTACCTACATAAAGTAATTTATATTTCTTTTATTTATGCGTGAATTGTCAGATATCTCTGATTTTATCAATTTTGATAAGAATTTTACTTTGTTAAATTGAACAAATATACTTTTCTAGCCATTGGTCTCTTTTATCAATAACGTGACTTTTAATCAATGATGCTGTGAGATAATTCTGCTGACTGGCCTCTCAGCATTGACGTAAAATTTGAACACCTGATACAAACAGAATAGATTTCCATATTTTAATTAATAGGTACCTGTACTATTTGGTCGGATTGTGTTTAAGGTAATATACATGCCGTGATCTGTCGATTGGACTTATTAAAATAACCAGAACAAAGTAAGTAACTTCGCCAGCTGCCTACAGTTCAATTGTTCTGAAAGTATATTTTGAAATTTTACATTTAAATTATGATTTAAACGTCATAACCATAAATTATTGGTGATGGTCATAACCAAAACTTGGTTATTCATTAATATTACCAGATACATTTAAAATATTCCAGATATTAAAAGGATCTTTTTGAATATCACTGACGTTCTGGTTAAAGAACTGTTTTATAAGAAATATTCCAATGAATTTCCCTCGTGTGAAGTTGCGTGCGGCCATGCATGCTTGTGTCAGTAGAAGGTCAGGTATGCGTTATGCTAATCCACTGCAGGCCTATGTTGACCTAGTAGAGAATAATATACGCCTATTTACCTACATTGATAGTTATAGAATATAGACTGAATCAAACACAGATTTAAATGAAATCTTCATTTGTACATTGAATAAAAAATACAAAATGCAGTATACGACCATGTGCAAATTGGCAGTCTTACCGATAGGTTTCTTGCAAACAACCATTAAAACAGTAAAGAAGGTATTGGGAAGGAATGTTGGAGGATTTTGTATACGTTAGAGATTTTACAATTCAGAAAAAAATAAGCTCAGCCATTTACTATATTGTGAATTTGTGACAGACTGACAGTATCCTAAAAGTGAGTTTTTATCACTTGCCGTGAAGCAGTTGATATTTATACTTATTTAATATTTTAAGTCCTGGGAAAGGACATAGGATACTTTTTGTCCCGGAAAAAATGCACGGTTCTTGCGCGATAAACGAATTTTGGCGCGACGAAGTTGCGGGCTTCACCTAGTTTACTATAATATAGTTACTAGTTACTTACTATAAAAACTCACTTTTGGGACAATAATATTGTGACAGTGCCCAAAAAGTGAGTTTTTATCACTTGCTGTGAAGAAGTTGATATCTAATAATAATTATGTAATAGTTTAGATATAGCCATGGACGTGATATAACGCTCTTATTTAATACGAAGAAAATAGGATTTTACTTCTTTAAAAGACGTTTTATAGAGTGTATTATTTTTATTACTATATTTTAGAATTGGCAAATAAAGAATGTTTTCAAAAAGAAAAAACACCTTTTAAGCGGCCTTGTACAATCCTTTGGGACAGGTGACTGTTAAAATATCGTAGAACAGAGAATAGACGGACGTTATTTTTTTCAGAATCGAAAATTTCTTATGCAGAACAACAAACTTTGAAACAAAACATGGACCATGTTTATCAAAATGGTGGCCGGTAAGCGCTACACTTATGGGAAGCTATAAAAACTGCAGATTTGCAACGTTTAATAGCCCGTGCCGCAGCTGCGCATAAACAAAGAAATATGCGTTGACACAAAATATGATTATAATTAATTTTTGTTTTTTATTGCTGGATTTATTTTGGGACTTAGCTTCGTCTTGTTAGTTTTGTTGGTATATGGCTGATGAAAGTTCATCTCTTTAGCATTTACAATAATAATAAATAATTGTAATAATTGTTGTTGATGCTGATGTGCCTATAGACTATATCCCCAAAAAAAGGTTGTTGTCTGTATATACTTATATATACTGTATATAGGTATGCATAGCTATTTGTATTTTCATTGTTATATCTAGAAAAAAAATGCTGACAGCTCAGATAAAGCTCCTAATTTTTATTAACATTTTATTTTTTACTAGATGACGCCCGCTACACAGTTTATTGCGCGGATACCGTGAATCTTTTACGGGATAAAAGTATCCTATGTCCTTTCTCTTGACCCGAAGTATCTCCGTAGAAAATTTCAGTAAAATCGGTTCAGCGCTTTGGGCGTGAAGAGGTAACAAACAGACAGACACACTTTCGTATTTATAATATTAGTATGTATTCACTTCGTACTATACGCTCATGATAAAAGTTCCTTACACCACCGAGGTTTAGTGCTGATTTACTAAAACCCGAGATCTGTTTACATCTATTGCACCTCCTGTTTACAGTATTGTGTAAACCGTGCGAGACCGCGGTGGACGTGCGGGGGGACATAGAGACGAGGGGGGGATGAGGGGGCAAGATGGAGGGGAGGGGGAAGTTGGCTGAAACTGCCTGTGCACGTGCTGCCCAAGATTTTTAACACCGTTGTATTGCTTTGGGTTAGTGTGGATATGCCTTCTTGAGATTCGGGATTATATATTTTGCCGGTTTAGTTTTTTTTGTTTTGTCATTTGCCAATATTTTAATGAACTTTTTCAACGTGAGATAAACAAAATTATAATATTTACAGTCATTTTAATAGATTTAATCTTAAACTTTTGAAATGTTTTGGGTTTTGGTTTGTACTAATATTATATTGTATTCTGTGGTTAGGTGAGGAAACAATTATTAAACTTGCGTTAATGATAAAAATATACAGGGTATAACAAAACTAAGTGATAATACTTTAGGGTGTGTACGAGTTCCTTGTAGAGAGTTCACTGTGAAAGTAGCAGCGCTGAAAGATTATTATTTTTTCACTTTTGTATGGGAAAACTCGTGACGCTCGGACCATACTAAATTGAAAAAAAATTGTCTTTCAGCACTGCTAATTTCACAGTGAATTCTTTACAAGGAACACATACACACCCTAAAGTATTATCACTTAGTTTTGTTACACCCTGTATTGTCATTAACAGTTGAAAGCCACTTTATGACTCACAGTAGAATTACGCCAACGTTGTTAACAAAAGTGTATGGATGATCGCATCTGGGTCTGTATTAGCTTTTCGGTAGTTTTAACTTTTGCAACACGGGGCAATATTTTAAACAATTTGGGGTTAATTGAAATAATTTAGAAACACCTGAAGCATATCCACAATATTCTGTCCGCTAGTCGGGCGTGCCGCAGCCGCCTCTCGCGGGCCATGTGGCCCCACATCCTGTCCTCCACGTTACAGACGTGTGCACCCGCCTTATGACGCCACCGACGATGCGTGTGCACCCGCCTTATTGCGTACTACACCGGGCTTATTACCAAGATTATGATTATGAAAGGTTATATTGTAATTGTAGCTAAAGATTATGTTTAGTTATATATTGTAGATATTTCTATTAAGAAGAACTTGTATAAAACCATTGAAAGCTAAAGTTCAAATGGCGAACAAGATGACAAAACAAGATGATGACCGCATCTTAGTTGCGTCTGGAACCGTACATTTTGCCGGGATAAAAGGTAATCAAAGTATCTTATAACAGAATTACAAAATCGGCTTAGCGATATACGTATAGAGGTAAAATATAGTCAGCCTGTCTGTGAGTCAGCCACACTTTCGCATTTATAATATTATTTTAAACCGACTTCAAAAACAAGGTTATCAATTCGACGCGTATGTATGTAATATTTCTAGAACTGCCCAGTTTTTGTATAATATGTTAATAATAGCTTTTGAACAAATGTGCCAAATTTCAAAAGGTTATGTATGTATGTATGTATGTTTTTATGTTTGTGCACGCACATCTCCGAAACCACAAGTCCAATCTAAATGATTCTTTTTTTATTGTACTAGGTATTGTTTAACTTAGGGAATACTGCAAGTTTCATCAAAATCGGTTCAGTAGTTTTTGAGATAGGGAATTTTAATTCTCAATTACGTACAATTTTGAAGTCGGTTTTATCTTTTTTGACCGACTTCCAAAAAGGAGGAGGTAATATGTTCGGCTGTATGTATCTTTTTTTTTGTATGTTCAACGATTGCTCAGCCGTTTGTGGTCCGATTTTCAAAATTCTTTTTGTGTCGTATGGGGTTTAACTTGAATTTGGTACCATGTTCATAAAAATGGTGATCTGATGATGGGATCCTTGAGGAATCGAGGGGACTCCTTGAAATTTGTATGGAAACATATTATAGTGATTTCGATTTTTTCTGAAGCATTCGAGGTAAATGCTAACAAAAAGTAGGATTTCGCACCAGATTATACTCTGGATCCGAAGGTACCGAACAGAACTTTTGAATGCTAATAGGTACAGGTTCGGGGATTTCACCGTTGTTTTAACAACTGAAAGCATAAGCTAATACATCAATTTGATTAATCATCATCATCACAACCATAATTATATCATGGGTCATCACACTATGACCCAATTATTATTGGTACTTTTCGTGATATTTTGCATCGAAGCAGATGTTTTTGATGATGATTTCGCTGTTTGTGGACCGATTTTCAAAATTCTCGTGTTGTTGTATAGGATATAATCTTAATTTTGTATAACAATTACGAAAGTGGTGAGCTGATGATGGGATCTATGAGCAATTGAGGGAAATCCTTGAAATTTATCAAAGCACTCAAAGTGGTTAAGACTGTGGGTTAAAATGTTGTTTAGCTAGTAAGTTAAACATATGTTACGAATAAGAGAAATTTCATACGAAGTTGTCTCTTGGTGCAAAGGCACTGAACAGAACTCCTGAACCTTTGAAGATAAAATTTTGGAAATTGCAGCATCGCTTAGATAAAGTAACTGCAAGCATTTACCACAATTTCGCTTACAGTAACATAATGTTAACATTCGTATTGGTTATTTACGGATAAAGCCTAATTTTGTAGATATTTAACTAAAAAGAGTGAAATTATTATTTTTAACAAAAAATTTAAACCGACTTCCAAGGTAAAAACAATAGTAATATGAGCTAAAAACTATTAAATAACTCTTACCCTTTAATAGCACGCCTTTTTGAGAATTCGTCTAAATCTCAACTATTTCTGTACTTACATATACTACAGTCTTCATTACTTTGAAGTCGGTACCAGTCTCAAAAGTTTCAAATATTCTGACATTACTGAACTCACGATTAAATTAGCTGGTACCGACTTCAAAATAATGAAGACTGTACAAACTGTAAGACTGTATATGTAAGTACAAAAATAGTTGAGATTTAGACGAATTCTGAAAAAGGCGTGCTATTAAAGAGTAAGAGTTATTTAATACTTTTTAGTTCATATTACTATTGTTTTTACCTTGGAAGTCGGTTTAAATTTTTTGTTAAAAATAATAATTTAAAATACAGTTATTATGTAAAAATGAGATGAAATGTTAGCTTAAGCTTTAAGAGTTTCAAAGTTTTTTTATGGTTGATATCACGGAAGTCTTTTACTTCGTTTCTAATAACAAGAATTAGTTTAAAACCATTAGAAGCTAAAATTCAAAATATATCGAGTCTAGGCATAAAATTTCGTTATGATGTGAAATGAAAAAAATCGTAATTCGTAAGTCGGCCATTCTCCGGTTTGGCATTATTTGCCTCATTACCGTAACCATTTTTTTTCTTCGTCGATTTGACTTAGACACATTGAAATATTAAAGAAATGAAAGATACGAACACAATAATAAATGTGGCGTGAAACAGTTAGTTAAAGTTTTTTGGATAATGAGACTTAAAAATTTATGGGTATGGTAATTAGACAAATGTAGTGTTTTACGTAACGATACAACGACACAATTTACAAAAACTAGCTTAGGGCAACGTACGTAGGCCAAATTATGTAACATAAACATAATATACATAATAAAAATCAAATTTTAACATAATTGAAAAGTAACGATTACGGTAACTAGACAAGTTTATAAGCAAAGCTACGGTAATTAGATACTAACGTGCTTTATCGGCGGCACACTAACATTAACGACGTGGGACCGCTGATGGGCCATAGCACACAGTAAGGAGAAGCAACCCACGCACTCGTAATGTGCCAAATCCTGATATTTTTGGATGGGCATCCAAAAACAGCAGGTGTTACGGTAATTAGGACTTTTGATCGGAAGAGCGATTATTTCATGATACCTATTTATAGGCTGGGCCTATTGAGTCGATATTTTGCAATGCGATAACCAATGTTTATAGGCGTTTAAAAACATGAATAGATTAAATTATACGTTATAAAAATTACAAGCAACGGTTTAACGGTTTTTTGGCGTTAGGAACGGTACGGTAGTTAGAAAAACATGGTTTTGAATACGACTTCAATTAATTTAGGCTGAATTACTTAAATTAGAAGCCTGTGTTTAAGTTTGTAGCTAAATACTGATGCTATCTACCATTTATAAATATTACATACTTGAATAAGATAATATTACAGAGTATACAAGCCCGGGACACGTAAATTTTGCTCTCCTGAGAATGGCCGAAGTAAGGATCTGTCTTGTTATTTTGATTATAACAGCTAAGAAGAACAATCGTGGTTAAGACTTTCTAAGAAGTAACTAGCTAAAAATCCCAAAGTTAAAATTGTATGTTCTGATTTAAATGACATTAAAGTTTAAATAAAATAACATTTAAGGATGTATATAAGGTCAAATTCCGTAGTACATCCAATTAAATTATGAAAGTACTAAATATGTAAAAAATTGAACACCCAGACACTTATTATTAATTATAATGATTATTTATAATAGATTCTTAAGGAATTATTCGATATTTAATTATTATTGAAAAAAATTGAGATGTAATTTGACCACCGCTAATAAATTACAAACACAATGGTCGTCATGGCAATGTTCGTTTCGCATGCGCAAAGTTAAAAACCAGTGTCAGTGTCATGTGCCAAAATCTGACAGAAGTTGATTTAATTTATATTACTGCACATGCGCGAAAGCTGTACATGCGCATTGAAAATGAAAGAAATATGTCTAATCTAACAGCTGTTTCGCCATTACTTTTTGAAGGAAAGTTTTTATCAATTTCAATTTGAAATATTTAACCAAATTACCGGTGAACCCACTTTTTTATGGGCTTAAAAAATCGCAAATCGTACAAAGTAACTGATAGCAGTTTTTCAGGCATTTCTCTTTGTTACAAAGTTCCCAATTCTGACGAATTCTCAAAAATTGTACCACTTCCGGCACGCTTACGTATGATACATGGAAATTTTAAAATGAATTATTTCACATAACTTGTATTTGTAAGGTATTGATTTTTTGGTATCAATCAATGCAGGATGTTTTATTCTACTACATATTTCGAATTTAGATCAAAATCTTTGAATTTATAAATGTTATATACATCCTTAAATCTCTCCACACCTCACCTCCTGAGTCTAGTAGATAAATCATTCTTTGAAGCATTTTTTGTCGTAAACGTTATAACCTTATAGACTGTTTAATGATTTTAAATAGAAACTTTACGATTTGACACCGAAATTATGGCCGTTTAAAAGCTGAAAGCAGTTTTGATGTTCTAAAAGTTAACTGTCTAAACAATACATTAACTTGGGGACTAGGTTCATTTGAAAGTAATAAAAATTCTGTTTTGTATAGCAACTTACGGTTTTATGCTATTTTGTAAGTTTTTATATTTACTCAGGTTTACAATGAAATCTTAATTGTAGTCAAATAACAATTAAACAAATACTGGACCTTATTAAAATACCTTTTTAGAGGATATCCATATTAATCCATACTTAATATTATAAATGCGAAAGTGTATATTTGTCTATCTGTTACCACTTTACGTCCAAACCACTATACTTATTTTACTGAAATTTGAAATACGACGTGACATTTTAGTGGTTGTTTTCCCGTAGCAGAACGATTTACCTAAGCACTATCGAATCATGCAAGTTATTTTCTGAAAATAAAAAATATTTTGTATGACGTACTATGGTATGATATGGTATACTTTACGCAAATAGGCGCGAGCGGCTATGACCCGGCCGAATTTTATTTAAGATTTGAATAACAAAAAACTTCACTAATCTATTGTACTACTAAGATAGAATCATTTTACTGCGAGAAAACAACCATTAAAATTGCATGCAGTATAGCTACTTTGAGCCCCGGGAAAGGACATCAATTAATACTTTTTATCCTGGAGAAATTTACGGTTTTCGTGGGATATATACTGATTTCTGTGCAACGGAGTTATCATCATGTTGGGCGTCATCTAGTATTATAATATATTTGAGCCTATCGTGATCTTTATCTATTGCATAATAATCTGCTAACTGCAGACTTCAAAATTACATACACAGATTCCAGCTTAGCAGCTTAACGCACACAAAGAGATCAGCACTTATCTAAACAAATATTAATCGTATCTATGAGGAAGCTATCGACCCAATAACTTATCATACAGATATAGAAGCAATTACTCAGTAGCACGGTAGCTAAGACTGGTTAAGCTTCAGAAGTGGAATCGAACAACCGTTCATTTATCTGAGAGCCTGTCGGACGCTATATAATTCAGGGAAGCTCATATTTTCCGAACAGACAGTTTCGAAATAAAAATGATGAAAATGGTCCGCATCGAAGTTTTTAATGGATGGTTTTTGTTATATTTGGCGGTAGTTTTTGTTTTCGATAGGTTAGTTTTAATTAAATTGAGTTGCAAGTATTAGCTAGTATTGTGTTTTTATTTGACAGTAAAAACTTTAATGAATTTTCTAGAAGAGGTAAGAAGGGACTTACAGCATCAGAGTAGAACATTAATTACTTAAATGCAATTAATTCAATTTATTAAATTGAAGGTTAATCATAATTAAATATCTAGTACGGCGGTTAGTTAGTTATATAAATAATTATTGTCAAAGAACCTATTCAAAACCAAAATTTTAAGCCATTTCCTTTCTACGGAGCAGTAAAAAGAACGAACAAAACAGCAAATAATGACTGTTAAAGTGAATGAAATTGGCTAATGGTATACGGTATACCTACGTCCTAAATTAGGGTCTTAATAACTAGGTATTGGACAGCTCTAAGGATCTATTAGAATGAACTATTATGTAAGTTTCCTTTCTCCGGAGTTGTAAAAAGAACGAATAAACGAAAACGTCTGTCTAAAGTGAATGAAATTGGCTAAATACGGTATACGTCCTAAATAACGTACACATTGACCAGAATATTTTGGTCAGATATTTTCAACGGAACTTAATTTTAGAGTTACGAATAAGGATCAAGGATTGAACTTGGAACCGATTCTAAAATTGTGTGCGTTGGTTTTAATAGTATTATTGGTTTTAAAAGTATCGATTGTGTTAAAGTGAAAACAGATGCGATAGATTTATTTTTAAGGCAAGTTAAGCAAATTAATGAAAATGCTGTAGGGTTGTTGCAAAATATTGTATAAATGTAGTATTCTTTTTACACTTTTTAATACGTAAAAAATACAAATACATAATACCTGTGCACATTTTGATCAAATAATTTACGTTAAGTAAGTCATAATTTAGATTCTACGTTAAGTCATAGAAGACTTCGTTAAATAAAGCCAAAAATAGCGTATAATGGCTGTAGGTAGTAGGTACCTACTAGAAGAGTACTATGTCAAGCCTATCTGATCTATCAGACGAACACTAAATTGCTAAATTTCAGCAAAACCGATTCAGCGGTTTAGACGTGAAGCTGAAGAGGTCACAGACAGACGGATAGACAGACAGACACACTGTCACATTAATAATATTAGTATAGATTTTGTGCTCGAAAGTTTTGAGATGTCCTGCTAGCTTGCTACAAAATCTTTAACTATATTATATCACATAGCAGTGCCATAATCGTTAACAATTTACATGACCGTACAGTATCTTACATTTATAGTACTCTACATGAACATACGTGTTCTATTGATTAATAAAATCAAATATTCAATAAAAACAGCGGTGATTTGACCCCGTGGCGTATAACCGCTGGACGACTTTCCACGACAATCCATGCAAACGCTAAGTAAAGGATGGATTCATTATATAGTACTTAATGGCTGTTGATCGGGGTTGAGTAAAGGATATGGAGGTGAAGCGATTTTTAAACAAAAAAAATACGTGTGGCACTCAGGAACTGCCGCGGTAAAGCTATTGCATAGCATTTTATATCAACTTATGCAATTATAATTCGCATACGTCTAGTCGCATGCAACACCGTGCTGAAGTCTGCCCAACTGAAACGACGTTACGATGCAAGGCAACGCCGCACCGACGGGAATGAAGGTTGGAATGGGGGTGTTAGGTTAACTTTCGTTACGGAAATTCTTAATTCGGACGCTGCGCTCAGAGCCCGCGATATAAGCAATGCAATAGTAATAATAATAAAGTCAAATATAAAATAATTTGTATTTGGCTTCAAAATATTTTGAGAGACCAGCAACTTAAGAGCCCGGGTTACCCTCGAAATTCTCATACATACGTAATACCAAAATCATTTTGTCATACGAAAATATTTAACATGTTTGAGTTATTTTTCAGCTTAAAATAGTAATTATCTAGGTTTCTGAACAAAAATTAACTTCAAAATATTTAAACACTAAAAAAAATTTTTTGTGTATAAATTTTTTTAAATAAATTTACTACTAAATATTTAAACACTAAAAAATAGATTAAAACACTAAAAAATATATAAATAAATAGTAAATTTACTACAAAATATTTAAATACTAAAAAATATTTTTTAGAGTTGAAATATTTTGTAGTAAATTTAATATTTATTTATATATTTTTTGGTGTTTTACTCTATTTTTTAGTGTTTAAATATTTAATAGTAAATTTATTAAAAAAAAATAATACACAAAATTTTTTTTTAGTGTTTAAATATTTTGAAGTTAATTTTTGTTCAGGAACCTAGGTAATTACTATTTTAAGCTGAAAAATAACTCAAACATGTTAAATATTTTCGTATGACAAAATGATTTTGGTATTACGTATGTATGAGAATTTCGAGGGTAACCCGGGCTCTTAAATTACGCTTAAGAATTGGAAAAAAAGAAAGGACATTTTAACACGAGAAGAATTATTTTTTCAAAAGAAAATTATCTGCACTCACAGAAAAAATAAAGTTCTACGCGAACGAAGTAGCTGGTGAAAATATGTAGAGAATAGACGAGTAACTTAGTTCGCGTAGAACTTCCTTTTTTCTGTGAGCGCAGATAGTTTTCTTAAGAAAAAATAATTCTTCTCGTGTTAAAATGTCTTTTTTTTTTCAATTCTTAAGCGATAAATTAGTTTTTAATATACAAAATCTTAAGCCAACATTCAAAGTATGTCCTTAAAAATTTGAGCAATAGCGTTCCAACGGCTTAAGCGTTAAATTTTTTTGAAACAATCAAAAAGTTTGGAAATTTTCTAATTTAAAAATTTCAATTCAATTGGTTAATTAAATATATCTACTTCAAAATTGAGTTCCAAAATTCCAACCGAACATACATGCTTAGGGTGGGTTGCACCAACTTTCTATAACCATAACTGTAACTTTAACTATAACTTTAACTTTATCTACAATGCAAAATATCAAATCTTTGGTTAAAGTAAAAAATGGGCGCCATATTTAACCATAACCATAGAGCTCGACAAGGCTTTATATGATCGTGGCAAAAAAAGGATCTAATGCTGTCATCATACAAAAATGAAATTTTTTACAGGATCTCCTTTACCAACAGCGCCCCCATCCACGTTAATTTTAAGCCTTGTCGGATCAGCAAGAAGGCGCGAGGTGGTCTATTCAAAACTTAAATTTCCACCTTCTTGAAGCATTTCAAAACCTTTGCCTTCTACTTAAAACACGTAATAGTATTTTATATTATAAAGATAAAAGTAAAACTTTAAAATTGTTCGTAATTAAGCTACATCTACATAATATTATAACTGGGCAATTCTGGAAGTATCGCACACATACGGGTCAAATCGATAACCTCCTTTTTTTGAAGTCGGTGAAAACACCAAATACATTTTCTATGTCATGCTTTATTTCCTAACAGTATCTTTACGTAAATCCATGAAGGTAAGAACACGTGTTGTAGAGGCATGTGATCTGCCTACGCCGCACGTGCTCGTTTCATCTGCTGCCGATGTGTAATATTGAGGGTCGAAACCAATTATATCGCTCTCTACAATGTATCCCGACATCAGTGTCTGATCCTAATAATGTTATAAAATACGCCATTTTTACCGACGACTGACGAATTTCCTCTTTTTTAACGGTTGCAAAATGGCAGCCATTTTATTTTTATTCAGGCTCTTATACTAATTTGACCAATACTTCTCATGTAAATACCATATGTGAACATAAAAAAGATCGCGTTTGATAGTTAACTTCTAAATTATCTAACTGAGTCCAAAGAAGTTTAAGAATATATTCTAGCCTCGTCTATCTTTTAGCATAAAAAGTATCAGTTTCATACGCTAGAATTTTCACAAAAAGCCAATACATAATTAAAAAGTACACAAAAAACTAAAAGATCGGACACTGGTGTCAGGACACACTGCAACTACAATATTATATTTTTTTATAATATGAACCATTTTCGAGAACTTCCGAAGTAATGACAAACCATAAGCAATAAAATATTTTTTGGCCATTATTATAACGTAAGGTCAAAAACAATCAGAACTTATCAACCGCTATTTCCCAACAATTGCACCACCGAATCAAATCACAAACACTTCATTTAAAATGTGTCTTTTTGCTTGCTTTGTAATTTACCACGTAGTAATTTGCTAAAGTAGAAATCTTTAATAAGCGTATTATCATACGCGACAAAGCAACCTGTGTTACATTCGTTTCATGTAAAAGAAACCGGCCAAGTGCGTGTCGGGCCACGCGTAATATAGGGTTCCGTAGTACCGTATCGCTGATTTTTTTAAATTTTTGTATGAAAATGAAAATGAAAATGAAAATGAAACAGTATTTATTTTACATTTACAGTTTAAACTTAACAAATTAAGCAGAGATTGGGACCACCTGGTAAGTAATAAGATTACTTGTATTAGGCAGCCCCGCTCTTCCATAAACTATGTCATACTTAACAATATTTAACTATAAAATATAACAGGTAACTAACTTAAAATTTTGTTTACAATTTTGTTTATAAAGCTAACATTTAGGAACAACATGCCAGAAACACATTCTTATATATACAATTTTGTGTGTGTGAGTGTGTGAGTGTGTGTGAGTGTGTGTAATGTGTATGTATGTGTGTACGTGAATGTGTGTGGTTAGAACAGATATTTTTTATGATTTTAAAGGGGAGAAAAAAAAGGTAAGTAAAAATTTGAAATTTAGATGTTAGGTGATATATTGCAATATTGATTCTGTCTCCTCGTACGACAGACATAATAGCCAATGTAGGATTACATTTTTACATTTATTATGTATGTATGGTCAATGAATGTACATTTATAACGTGTTTTACACTACTAACAGCATCATCTCCTAACTGAGATGATTTTTTTTCTTGCTTTCAAAGGAATTTGAACGAAAAGTTCCTATAAACATCGCTGAATAATTTTTTTTAGTTGATCGACTACTACTCAATAACATAATATGAAGCCTTCTTAGCCGTGATAGTTTTCCTTTAAAATTCAGCATATTACCTACTCCCGTGAATTTTTTCACATTTCCAGAAGCCACAGTTTAGCTAGTAGAAGGGACTCTAACGATTTTTTCTTAATATTTCACAAACGGATCCCTAAATCGGAAAATGATCTATGATACTATTATAGATACTAATGATCTACGAGACTCATAATATTTTTTGACCGACTTCCAAAAAGGAGGAGGTAATACGTTCGGCTGTGTGTATTTTTTTTAATGTATGTTCAACAATTACTCAGCCGTTGTGGTCCGATTTTCAAAATTCTTTTTGTGTTGTATAGGGTTTGACTCGAATTTGATACCATGTTCATAAAAGTGGTGATCTGATGATGGGATCCATGAGTAATCGAGGGGACTCCTTGAAATTTGTATGGAAACATATAGTGATTTCGATTTTTTCTGAAGCACAGATAAATGCTACCAAAAAGTAAGACTTCACACCAGGTACCCTGGATCCGAAGGTACCGAACAGAACTTTTGAATGCTTATAGGTACAGGTTCGGGGATTTCGGCGTTGTTTAAACAACTGAAAGCATAAGCCAACACATCAATCAATTGATTGATCATCATCATCACAACCATAATTATACCATGGGCCATCACACTATGACCCAATTATTGGTACTTTTCGCGATATTTTGCATCGAAGACGTTGTTTTTGATGATGATTTCGCTGTTTGTGGACCGATTTTCAAAATTCTCGTGTTGTTGTATATGATATACTTAATCTTAATTTTGTATAACAATTACGAAAGTGGTGAGCTGATGATGGGATCTATGAGCAATCGAAGGAAATCCTTGAAATTTATCAAAACACTCCTATGAGTGTTTTGATTTCAAAAGTTTCAGATATTCTAAGTTCTGACATTACTGAACTCAAGAATAAATTAGCTGGTACCGACTTCAAAATAATGAAGACTGTAATATGCACAGAAATAGTTGAGACTTAGACGAATTCTGAAAAAGACACTATTAAAGAGTAAGAGTTATTTAATACTTTTTAGTTCATATTACTATTGTTTTTACCTTGGAAGTCGGTTTTAATTTTTTGTTAAAAATAAAAATAAAAAATCTATCCAAGGACGATGGAGTGGACGCGAAAAAAAAATCATCCCCGTTTGATGTGTAGGGAAGGTGTACGATAAAAAAATAATTTTAAGATTTCATATACCACATTGTCGGCATTATTAATATGTGCATTCATGCTAAATTACAGCTTTGTAGGTCCTATAGTCTCTGAACAAAACCGCGGACAGATAGACGGACCGGACGGACAGACCGAAACTATAAGGGTTCCTTGTCGACTACGGAACCCTAAAAACATATTTTTATTAGCTATTTAAATGACTATGAGAGTACCATATGTGATTTATTACAGGACATGCTAAGAAATAAATAATTATATTTTTTATTTTTATTTATTTTATTCTATCATAAAGTATTTTGTAAACGACCTATTTAATCTGTACCTAAAAGTATGCGCCCGAAATGCCATCTCGCCATAAAAATATATTTAAACTTTTCCCATAACCATGGAAAATTTAATAAAATTACGCTCAGTTTAAATAAAATTATTCCATTAATTACATACTACGTATAATGGAATTTATTGCAGAGCGGATTCAAAAATATCTTGTCCTAGATTTTCCGGTGCAGGTAAGGTTCTATATAAAGCGGTAGCTTGTCGCTCAATTTTCATTAATAAACTACAGGGTTAAGCGGTTTTCGGTGTTTCCATTCGCTGGAAATAATACTGACTTTTGCATCCGATGACATTACAAAGAGACCACTGAATACATTTACTAGTTTAAATTTTGCATTTCAATTGTTTTATGTGCATTATTACGCCTAGATTGTGTAAAAAATACTTGCAGTTTGTATTGGTTTTTTACGTTAGGTAAATGATTTTTGGCTACAAAAGAGATGGACATTTTATCTTTTATAATTAATTATCTTTTCCATCGTATTGCCCTAATTGTATGAAGTAAAAATGTGAAAACCTGTTAGTTTTACTTAATGATAAAAATTTACTGTTAAATGATAAAATTAAATAAAATCTCACCGCAAATATCCATCTTATATAACTTTATTACTAGATTTAATATTCGATAAAAAGCGTCGACCACAATAATGAAAAAAAAAAATTGAAAATTTACCCATCGCAACTTTTCATCCAGCTAACGTGAAAAAAAATCGATAAACACATGTTTCAAAAGTTCAAACACATCTAACCCTATACAGGCCAATGGGTAGGGGTCATTTGTGCTAAGTGCCAGTGACATTTTCGCTGCATAATTGGGAGTGGGACTGACGCCCCCCTGGGGGGTCAGGCGTCGACGTGTCAAGTCACACAGTGAATAATATATACAGCCGGATGGTTGGCACTTATCCGCCGCTGAATAATGTATACGACAAGAGCGGGAATGGTTGCTTAACTTCCTCAGACTTGGAGTAAGATTTGCTTTGACAGTGGACTGATTTGGAAACTGCATTGGTAAAATGTAATACAATGTAATGGTAGATAATATAATGTTCTTCTTTTATTAAAAAAAAAAATCATTGTCCAGATTGTAACAGCACATTTCATGCAAAGTTAATATTTAATATGTACCTATACTACAACTTACAAGTCAGCGATAGTCGGGTCGGGTCCGCTAGTCTTCTTTTTAGATTTTCGCTAAGAAGAAACATTTTGTTAGCAACCCCGTGTTGCAGCAAAGCAGTTAAAACTTTACATAGTCATTTACGTTCTTGTTTTCAGTTTTTCTACATTTGAATAATTTTATACCTTTCTAAACTGTGTAACTTTTCAACACATCAAAATAATTTACAACCTCCATAAGTAATTAAGCGGCATAAAACTTCATTATGTCTATATTATACCGCGGTAAAACTCCGTAGCTAACATGCACGCGCGCAGGTGTCGCGCCGGAAGCTGAAATCTGAACGGAAGGGGGAACGTGACTCCCGCCATATGGATAATATTATAGTTTTTGTTTTGATTTGTTTTATTTTTTATTTGAATGTTTATGGCATTGCGTTTATGTGTTCAGCCTATCAAATTATTTTGCAATCAATTTTAGTTAAAGTTGTTTTTTGCGTTGGAAAAACGAGAAAAATTAATTATTAACTCGTTATATTTAACTTGTTTTTATAGGCTTTATTGTGCTATAACATGCTGTGTTTCAAGATGGCTGAAAATTGCACTAAATTATGCCTTATTTTATTATCATGTATTTTATTAAATAAAACTTTAACTGTAACTGTAAGCAGCTGTATGATTGTTAATAATGACCAATGGGAAATGACCATCCGACTCGATAATGGACAGTTACAACTAACAATTATTAAAGTTCTTAATATTTTAAATCAATACGAACAAAGTTTGTGATTTTTTATTCACCGGTTCAATTTGATTTTCTTCGCGGCTTCGGCCGCGTAAATTATATATTTCACAGACAAATTAGCCCACAACAAATATCCTATGATCCTTTACGTAGTCTACTTTTTATTTGTGCCAAATAACATAAAAAATGCTCCAGTAGCTCGTGAGATAAGCCCTTTCAAATAATTTCTCCCGTTTTTTCCACATTTTCCTCTATTTCTTCGCTTCTATTAGTTTTAGGGTGCTAAAATATAGCTCATAACCTTCCTCGATAAATGGGCTATCTAACACTGAAAGAATTTTTCAAATCGGACTAGTATTTCTTGGGATTAGCGCATTCAAATAAGCCCTTTCAAATAATTTCCCCCCGTTTTTTCCACATTTTCCTCTATTTATTTGCTGCTATTAGTCTTAGCGTGATAAAATATAGCTTATAGCCTTTTTCGATAAATGGGCTATCTAACGCTGAAATAATTTTTCAAATCGGACCAGTAGTTTCTGGGATTAGCTTCAAACAAACAAACAAATAAACTCTTCCGCTTTATAATATTATAAGTATGAGTATAGATGATTATAAATTATAAATGAAAGTATATCTGTTTGTATGTTACATTAAATCTTTATGATTAGGCCATGAATCGAAAAGACATTTTGATTTTTATGCCGAAAAAAATATGTACGGCTCCCAGGCTATAAAGGTTGCATTATTGTTAAGATTACATAATATGTAAGTAGTTTAAGATAACATATTAGGTATTTATGAAAGCTTACAATTTAAAATTTCAGAAAAGAATTACCTGAATATTCCTTCGAGCCCCAAGCGGTCGCATGCAACCGCGTTAACAATAAAAAGGCTATTGTGTCTCGTTTTTCCACGATCGAAGGAATATTAGATGTTAGTATGATTTGATTAATAATTATTATAATGATTATTATCACACAACATAATATAGTTCTATTAGAAGGTTCTATAGGTATAGACCACCGCTTGTCTTTGTCCATACAAAGACATCCCGCTAGTTTGGTACCATTATATTAGCTCATCTGTCAAGCGCCCAAAATGGGCGCCTTACCCTAAAACTATTCAAAAGTTCTTCTTCTACTTTGCAGACCACCGATTTAGTATTTTGTTTCAAACATAAAACTATGTGTATTTGCGACTAATAGCTTATTTATTTAAAATTCTAATTATATAAAATTTAAAAATTATATATAGCTTTCAAGGTTATTTCTTTATATAATTTGATCAGTTTAATGAGAGTAATTGGAAATTGAAAAATTTTCGAAAAACGAACTGTCAAACCTGACAGTTCGTGATAGATGAAAGGATAAAAACAAATTCCACAGTGGAGCAGTGGCATAAAGTAAGTTAGCACAAAACTACACAAAAAGTTCACCCCAGCTTTCGGTGATGAAAGAAAAATGAAGTAACCGTGAAAATTGATTTCATAACTTGCGCGTTATTTATTTTTAATTATATTAAAATGCCGTGTTTGTGGCGCGTGTAATTTTTTGTGACGATAAAAATAGTTAAGGAAAACATTGTATATATTACAGTCTCACTTATAATTTTTTTTCCTTGATATGTAAACAAAATATAATTATGTATAATACAAAAACTTGCCTAAAATGGTTATAATAACCACCGTGTTACATGTAGATTTCATGTTTGAAACATAAAAATGTGAAACTAAATTAGTAGTTACCTAATAAAATATAATACCTCGTCATTTAATAACCAACCTCGTGTGTACTTACACATGGATTTTAATTTCCTTACTTGATGTAACATCAAAATCAAGACCAATTAAAGGCCTGATAAATTATCTTATTAATGTCTTTACTATATAAAGCGTTCAGAAACTTTTTTACTGGTTAATTATTTTTTTTTTTATATTATAATTTATTCAATTAAGGCAGTTTATGCTTTGTTTTATAATATGAATCAATAATATTCCTTGCATGAAATTGCCGGACGGGATTCCTATAACTATAAACATCTAAAGTGACAAGATATTTCCTATGAAAAAAACGGGACAAATAGTGACAGGAAACTGACGCAGCCGGTGGGCCGAAAAAATCCGGTCATTGACCCCGTAGCGCCGTGGCTTCCTGTAAACTTTACTTATGTTCATTAACTTATCATCTCTCATTTTTTTATAGACTTCAGTGTTTTTGTGTTCTGATGTTTTTGGATAATCTTGTGTTTTAGGTTTTGATGACGTATGAGTTAGGACAAAAAATAATATTTTGGATATTTTCAAAGAGGAAGGTAGGATGTCAGTTATTCTACCTTCTTCTTTGAATTAATCAAAATATAACTGTTTTGTAATTTTGGTAATAATTAAATGATTATACATAATATTATAATGAAATGTTTTGCAACCTACTAAGTTTGCGCGTCAAATGCATAATAACATCTACTACGCTTCTCTAACAGTACACTATTGAGTGTTGTTTTTTTTTTTATATATAATAATATTATAACCTAAAAGAACTTGTTTGTATTGCTGTTGCCCCAAAAAAGAAAAAGAGAAGGTAAAAATTCATCAAAAAATAATTTCAGCGCAATTCTAGCAGTCTAGCACACACCATCAAATTATAATGGAATATAAATAAATCGAATCGATTTTCCCACTTAAATCGATAACGACCTACAACAATTGGATATTTAGTATCCGTTAATTTGAATTGGCAGATCAGGGTAGACGGAAATATCTCGTCTGGCGAGGTAGAGCCCCACCCCCTATCAGATGCAGTTCCATCCGACACGCCCCCTCAGATAAAAGTTTCAATTGCTTTCAAAATATATTGTTGGACTGTACAGGCAATAACGACAATGTTTCTAATGGTTGTTCATTTCTGTAAATGAAGATTATTAAAACTATGCATTTGTAAATGATTGATTGGACTGTTATTAAGGTTGTAGATTTCTGATAGGGATGAACTATGAAATATGGTTTCTGCCGATGCGGTGAACTATCAATAAACGTAAGTAGCAAGTTCTACATTTTACTTCATCGTCTAAGGGCTCCTTTTTTTTGATGCGCAGGGGAAACCCATCATGGGTGCCTCGGGTTGGGGATGTGCCTCAGTTGAAGCACCCCGGGGGTATGCGGGACTCTTACCCACTAAAACCACCTGCGGTTTGCCTTCAGCCGTACCTATACGGAGGGATTTCCTGGATCTGTCTAACACAGGACTCCCTCCACGACCGGCTGATCTACCTCAAAAGGGACCGGACTTCCACCAAAGTTAGGGACCGCTTAGGCAAACTGAAGCGTTCCCCTCAGCATCGGGACCTGCTAAGCTGGACAGGTTCCCATTCTGACCCGGAGCCCCGTGGGACGGAAGTTATTGGAGGTTCGCATAGCGACGCCTCCGCACTCCCGTCCTACGCCGGCATAGTTAGGGCTCCTGATACGATCATAGTTCTTCTTGAATATAATAAGATATAATAATGTAAGCGACCCAAAAACTCTCTCAAACCCGCAAAGCGAGAAAAATATGATCCAAGGCAACAAAGTCTCGCTCTTAGCGCGCCTGCGGCTGGCGACTCGGTCGAAGATATTCCTACCGCCTCTACGGGCAACTCCCGGTATAAATAATCGCTAACCGATACGTACGAAAACACGCGAACTGCCCGTAGTACGATATTTCAAGAAGGTATTCCCCCGCCCGTCAGACGCAACTATAGAACATCCTATTTATACGCGTCTATGTATAAATTCACTAAAAGTTAACAGCACAACACGTAACGAATATAAACTCGGAAAAGCCTCTATTAATAATCGACCGACTGACTTTGCTACCAAAAATAATAGTCTAATTGTGAAAAGTTTATGCGGATGGGTCGGGGACCGTGCTATCTTGGGGCGGGCTAAACTTAGTGGTGCGTGCCAGCCAGATGGTAAAATTAGTGCTGTGTTTCCCAACGACGCCGTCTGCGCTGCCTGACGCCAGCCATTCACGCCAACTACGCTGACGAATGCTGCCAAACTTATGACATACCGTTTTCGAGTTTTCCCGCCGAATCGCCGGCCATGACGCCATCGCACCCCCAGTGATTGATAGCGATTGGCGCCAAAAGATGGATAGCGAAATAATATATCTTTTGGCACCAATTAGAATAGGCACTGTCGTGCTTTTCGATTGTTAAAGAATGGAAAAGCAGCTAATTTTAGGAGGTTAATTATAATTACAGACTGGGTACCTGATGATGGACGACGCCGCCGTGGCCAATCTTGGAAAAGATGGCGCGATGAACTTGATACATACCAAGCCACGTTGGCCGACGGTGGCGTTGATGCGGGATGAATGGAAGGACTTGGGGGCGGCATTTTCCCAGCAGTGGGAAAGCATAGGCTCTTAAAAAAATTATAATATGGGAAGTTAACTAAGGCCTAACGGAAATGGGCTCCTATATCTAAAAAAACTTGACAACTTTGAACTTCTCCTTCTGTCTCTGTTTACACATTTTCTACAAAATATATAAAATTATTTCTATAAAAATCATCATCAATAATAATAAATTCACCATCAACCACTAGGAGAAATTCGTAAAGAGAATTAGGATAGGATACATTTATGGTATCCTAATTCTCTTTACGATTTGAGAAGGCTTGGGCATAATCAGGCACTTTGACCTTCTGCTGTTTTTCATTCTAAATTTAAATAATTTGAATGTCCTTTTTACTACCCACCTACCTACCCACAATGAAGAAAATTATCAAGATTTTTAAAATAAAAATTAAAACCAGGGTTACGTAATTTAAATGAAAATTAGAATAAATTTAATATGGACGTTAAATATAATAATTTTAATGTCAAAAACAATAATATGTAATTTTGTTTCTTCTTTTATTTACATAATATGCTATTCCTTCCAAAGATTAAGTATTAGAACACATTTTAGTTGTTAATACTCGTATTATATACTGGAATTCAGTTTGACTTGACAATCATGATAGTTGTTCCACTGTCCATAAGTGCGTTGAAAGAAATTTGTTTATAATTTTCAGGCCCCGATGAGTTTCGCATGCCGTAAAATGTTTTCGAGCGGCAACTCAAAGGATTTTTGGGGTCGCTTGGTCCACCTTCTAACGAGGAAAATTTCGTTAAATATCCAGTGAATATCCGTCAAGATCATTAACTAAGGATGTAATTAAGTGCTTGGGAGGTCAAAGGAGTGGCGAACGGAAAAAAAACAAAAAAAAAACTATGAAGGTAGTTTTTAAATATTTATGGAAATGAAGTTAGACCTATATACGTATTAACACCTTTCAAAAGATTTTTCACAATAATTATTATTGTTATAAATTAGATTAGATCTATATTTGTGACTGAAGGGAACCCATCGAATTCAGTGGTTCAGGCCACACAACACCGCACGACAAGTGGATAGGTACTTAAAGCCCGTCAGCTAGGTGTCACCAGAGACTGAGCTTAAAAGCATAACTTCTTTTTATACATTTAGTCATACAGCCAGCCATACATAATATTATTACCTTAATAAATAAATAAGTAAACGTTTATTCCCCTTTTTTGACCATTACACCACAATACAATTAATTCATAATAAAACTTAAAAACCAATGAATTAGAACGTACAAGGTTACAAACAATTTTGACAACCTGGTACAAAACAATCCATACAAATACAAACTTTAGCCATACATCCATATCCATATGCGAAAGTGTGTCTGTCTGCCTGTCAGCTGTCTGTCCGCCTGTCCGTCTGTCTGTCTGTCTGTCTGTTACCTCTTCACGTACAAACCGCTCCACCGATTTTCCTGAAATTTGGCTGAGATTGGAATTTTGACTAAAAAGATGTGGCATCTATATTTTGTACCATAATAGATAAAGTATAATCATAGACAGCGCCATGATTTTCGCCACGACTGCACGTTGCAGGGCGGTAATCGTAGACGTCGTCGTAGACACAATATGAAAACGAACGCATAGAGATGGCATCTTCTACGTTAGTGTTCAGCCTGCGGGTAATATTTTCATTTTTTGTATATTATTTTTATTATGAAACTATTTTTTCATACCATTAATTAAATAATCTGCATTATAAAATAATCGGCCAAGTGCGAGTCGGACTCGCGCACGAAGGGTTCCGTACCGTTATAGAGCAAAAATAGGCCAAAAAATTGTGTTTTTTTGTACGGGAGCCCCCCTTAATTTTTTATTTTATTTAAATATTATTATTAATTATTAAAGTACAATTATATTTAAGGCCTTCGTGAAAGTTTCAAGTGCATTATGCATACCTCTTATCATTATTGATTACGAGCAAAAAAGGCCAAAAAAATCACGTTTGTTGTATGGGAGCCCCTCTTGAATATTAATTTTATTTTGATTTTAGTATTTTTTGTTATAGCGGCACCGGAAATACACAATCTGTGAAAATTTCAGAACTCTAGCTATAGCGGTTTTTGAGATACAGCCTGGAGACAAGACAGACGGACAGACAGACATCGAAGTCTCATGAATAGTGTCCCGTTTTTACCCTTTGGGTACGGAACCCTAAAAAAGATAAAAAAACACTGATCTACACGTTCGCATTTACGCGTAGATCAGCTTCATTCCGCCATAGCTCATCATGTAGATTTTTGATAATATGTTAAGATGATATTAGGTTGTAGGTATTAAAAATACCCACATTTTCGGAAAACGAAATGGGATGGGAAAATCTGTCATCATATAATAAAATTTCATAGTTTGTAAGAAATACTGTGTCACGTTATTTTGGTAAATTATTAACAACGAATAAACTCACATAGGGTAAATGACTAGTAGATTGGACAGTACTCTGTACTTGTCATTAGAAAAAGCACAAAAACACCATATTTATTAATGTTGCTTTAAAAACTGACTGTTTTTATTTTAAAACATGCGATCTTTTACTTTAAAAACTGGAAACTTTTAAAGCAACATTCATAAATATGGTGTTTTTGTGCTTTTTCTAATGACAAGTACAGAGTACTGTCCAATCTACTAGTCATTTACCTTAACTATGTTATAAAATCATGTCCTTCATAATTGGCATATTATCAAAATCTAGTTTGAGGAACTAATAATTCTGATTTCATTTGAGTTATGGACGAAATACACAGCCTGGCCGGCCGCCAGATTGTAACTGTATGATACGTCATAAGTCATAAACTAACCACGATTTATCAGATTGTAAAAGATAAACTTCAGATAAATCTAAGATAAATCAGAAAATACGTACTTTAGTAGTTTTGTACTAAAGTAGCCAAGTAGCGTCCACTACTTTTAATGCCAGTAGCGGTGTTCTGGCTTTGACATAAGCCGACTTAAGCTGCGTTTCCACCAGAGATGTTGCGAGGAATGTGTTTTTAAGATCCAATAGCATCGCCGCGCTGAGCAATGTCATTGCCATGACACGTCAATGAAGCGATTCTATTGGTTCTCAAAAACAATAACTCGCAACACATCTCTGCAGGTGGAAATGCAGCCGTATGATAAAGGTCTGCCACCTATCTATAAATCAATTTCTCCAATGGTAGATCTTCAATTATTATTAAACATAATAATAATATCTATGGACGCTTCACAACACGTCAGTCTAGCCCCGTGCTAAGTACCTGAAGGACTTGTGTTACAGGTACCAGACAACGGAAATAAAAATATTCTTATACTATACATATATTTAAGATTTTTATTATATTATCTACGCATATTTAATACACATCCAGACACGGAAACATTGAACACTTTTTTCTCCGTCGGCGGGATTTGAACCCGCGACCCCCAGCTTGAGCCGTAAAACTACTAGTCTTGAAGCTAGAAGATTGTTAATGGCCTTAGTAGCAATAGATGCTACTTTAGAATCTTGAAAAAAAATGTGTTCTTATACTGTTTCAATGGTTAAAGTGCAATCAGTTTTACTTATACCGATAACTACACACTACACAACCCTTGTTCAGACGTCTTCGAAAACTCAAAGATTTTCATCCACAAAAATTTAAACTTCTACCTTCTTTATTCACTTACATTTCCAGGAGAAACTCCTTAAAAATCGAAACCTTTACAAATAGAATCACGTAGACATTTGTTCATGTATACGTCTGAGAAGCGCTGGTAACATTTATAAGCAATTCATGGGCGGAGTGCGCGTCACATGTCAGACAACTGAACATGGAGACAATTTGATGGGTTCACTGTGAAACTTTAAAGTTATGTTGCTTCGGACAGACTATGGACTTTTTAGCAGACGATAGTTTACTTGGAGTTGATTAATATTTAACAATTAAATTATATTATAGACTTAGGGCCTGTTACACTACTTCCTGATAAGTGCTGGATAGGCTATCCACTAATTAACTTGACAGATAGAGTATGGAGAACCTCTCAAAAAAGTTGTGGATATCCTATCCAGCACTTTATGAGGAAGTGGTAAAACAGGTCCTTATTGTTATAACAAAGTTCAATAAAGTAGTTTTTTTTTTAAGAACAGGTATTTCACAGCAGATTTAAGTGCTTAGCCAAAATGCATTCGCCAGTTTCGACAGCGAAGAAAGATGTCAAAATTTTTCGGATTTAGCTATCGCAAATAGCGAAAACTTTTTGGCTAAGCACTCTGGATATGTTTTGAAAGCAGAAAGGTGCTAGTAAGATGTTTAGTCAAAGTTTGATGAGTATTTTGCAATATTGAAGAGAAATAAATAGTCACACTGTCACCATGCTCTATTTACCCTTCAAGACGTGAATGGAAGAATAAGGTAAGTAACATGAAAAAACTTCCCGGTTTTTTTTTTGCTTCAATGGAGGCTTTAGGGCCAGAAAAAATATTTGAAATAGAAAAGCTATGGATTATATGTGTGGCCAGATATATTAGCTAGGTTATGAAGTAGATCGGGGTACTCGTGGTGGCGACGTGGGGACGCCGTCATCAAATTACGAGTCCCAGAGTGGGTCACGATGCACAAAACGCTCCGTGCATCGTGACACCAGAGAAGGCGGGCCTAAGCAAGTCCCAAGTGGGGCCTCTGTCGGCCTGCGGGGCGAGAAGCGCCCCCAAATGAGTGTGGTCTGACAAAGGTCGGACGGCCACTGACGGAGTTGCGGTGGGTGTGTCGTGCCAGTGGCTTCGTCTTGGTTGGCGAGAGGAGCGTCGCAGAGTTTTAGTGGGTAGGGTCGCGGCACATACCATCTTCGCCGCGATGAGCCCCACATATCCGCAGCGGGAGTCCCCGTCCCCTGCGTCGAATGCGTAATGCATTACTCTGCGTGAAAAAAAAAAAAAGTTATGAAGTAGATAAGTAACAAATTTTATTAAAATAATCAGCGATTCTTCCACTCCCGTCTTCAATTTATAATTATCTATCATTACCTATACTTCCATTTTAATAATATTTTAAATGCAAAAGTGTGTTTGTTTGTCTGTCTACCAGTTTATTTATCTGTTACCTCTTCACGCTAAAGCCGCTAAACTGATTTTGATGGATTTTAGTATGGGGACATTTTAAGTCCCGGGAAAGGACATAGGATACTTTTATTCCCAAAAAGTTACTGCAGTTCTTGGGCGATAAACGAATTTTGTCGCAACGGAGTTGCGGGTGTCGAGTGTCGGCCATGCCTCAGTTTTTACTGGAACTAGCTGTTGTAATAACACCACAGCTCATAAAACGGCAGTTCACAGTTGCCCTACTATAAACAAAACATCCCGCCTCCTTACAGCCATAAATTCTCATAATATTATTGTTTAACGCTATTAATATTATATGGTTTATAGCAAAGCTTAATTTCTTATCAGATTAAACTAAAAAATATTTCTCTTCCTCCGTTGCACCGAAATTAGTTTATTACGCGGTAACCCTACATTTTTTCGCAATAAAAACTAACGTGACACAGTACGTTAGTTTTTACTTTTTACAGTAACTTTACCGGGGGGCGACTAACTATCACAATATGTTCTTTACCGTAACTTTAAGGGTCACCACTCACCATACCAAATTTCATCCAAATTGGTTTCGACATTTCAGCGTAAAGAGGTGGCAGACAAACAGACACACTTCCGCAGTACTTTTTCAGAGATATGATCTATTTACTTTTCTGAAACTCAAATAACTTGATACTAAATAAATATAATTTACATACACTATACACATTTAATATTCCAATCTATGTGTCTAAACACACTAGGCTGAATTACGCCGGCGTAAATTCCGCCTCAAATGTCAAACGCATACAAAATAAAATACGGACGGAACGAGACGGAATAGTGTGTCACCCCTCGCGTTTCGACCGTATTTTGTATATTGTGTTTCAAACGCGGCGTAAAGGCGGCGGAATTTACGCCAGCGTACTTCAGCCTAGTGTGTTTTGACACTATAATATTATGTTAGTATTAAGGTGCTGGTTGGCAGCTGGCGACATGAACGATGACGTGTCGCAGCGACTTATCTTCTTATCTTATCTTATACATAAAATTCTCGTGTCACAATGTTAGTCCACAAACTCCACCGAATCGGCTATACTGATTTTTACCAAATTTTATATGCATATTCAGTAGGTCTGAGAATCGGCTACTCGGTACTTTATATATTGATAAGTGCATTTGTTGAATAAATAATAGTAAATTATTACAACCTGAGACGTCAGTCTCAGGTTGTAATAATTTACTATATATATCGCCGTCAGGCGACCATTGTTTGTGCGACGGGATAGCGATCGACGTTGCCATGGTGACATACTTATTTAGTCACTTCAATAAAATAAGGCAAATTATATTATGGCAAAGCAACGTTTGCCGGGACAGCTAGTCTTATATATAAAATTCTCGTGTCACAATGTTAGTCCACGAACTCCTCCGAAACGGCTTTACTGATTTTTACCAAATTTTATATGCATATTCAGTAGGTCTGAGAATCTGCTACTCGGTACTTTATATATTGATAAGTGCATTTGTTGAATAAATAATAGTAAATTATTACAACCTGAGACTGACGGCGACCATTGTTTGTGCGACGGGATAACGATCGACGTTGCCATGGTGACATACTTATTTAGTCACTTCAATAAAATAAGGCAAATTATATTATGGCAAAGCAACGTTTGCCGGGACAGCTAGTAATATATAAAATTATCGTGTCACAATGTTAGTCCACGAACTCCTCCGAAACGGCTTTACTGATTTTTACCAAGTTTTATATGCATATTCAGTATGTCTGAGAAACGGCTACTCGGTACTTTATATATTGATAAGTGCATTTGTTGAATAAATAAAAGTAAATTATTACAACCTGAGACTGACGGCGACCATTGTTTGTGCGACGGGATAGCGATCGACGTTGCCATGGCGACATTCTTATTAAGTCACTTCAATAAAATAATATGGGCGAAATACTTTATAATATTATTGCAAAGCAACGTTTGCCGGGACAGCTAGTCTTTCTATAAAATACCCTCCGCAGCTAGCGACACTTATTCAAAGAAATACATAGAAACCAGTAGGCTGTCGCTGCGACACCGTGTCGTCTGCGGTCGCTTCATGTCGCCCGCTGCCAACCGGCACCTTTAGATGTACGAGTAGGTACGTGCTCTACAAACGCGCATTTTCATTTTATTTCTTCAAGGTAAAGTAAGTGAACAGATAAGTAGTTCTAAAGTTACTTTGTACAATAAGTAGCTGTAAACAACGGTGTTTTGTTACAAGTCGAGAGAAAAATATTCCTTACCTAAATAATACATTATACATTTTCCTGTTCCAATACAGTGCGATATAATAATATATTATAATATAATGCTATAAACTGTTAGCTAAGTATTAAATATTATGATAATAAAATTTTGAAAGCAAAAATGTTCAACCTAAATATTATAAAATGTTCTCATTTTTTTCAGGCTTACGCCTGGTACCTATTATTAAAACCTCTCTAACATTTTCAGTTTTATACAACTAATATAATATATTCTGTGGTTTTATAGTATAATAGTAAATAATATAGATTTATATACCTGCTATATGTATTATGCAGTAATTTCTTTGAAACGTGTATAGAATTACAGTTATACAATAAGAGAATGTGCGAGCTAACGGAGCGAGTGTTGGGCGGGAGCGCGCACGCCGCCCAAAATAGCTCGCACGTGCCCGCTGCCCGTGCGCACCCAAGATGGCCGCCCCACGTACACTGCGCTACATAATGAACTTATATTTAAGCCTGTTTTATTATTAAAATTGATCGCTATAAGCATTTGTGTATCAACCCACATTTTTTGTTGAATTACGAATGAAGTCTTGTTCTAAATGATTTAAAGAACATGACTGTTAATTAATATGTTAAGCTGTTAATTAATATTACGTAATTTTTGTGTGGGATAGTACTCAAATCCTTAACAGCGTCCATAAAGGTGCCACTTGGAAGTGGACATGAAGAAATAGCAAACAAATCCTAAAAAGTGGTGTAGCAGCGATACCACTGGTTTTTAAGATATTTTGTGAAATTACTTCCTTTTTTAATTTTTATGAATAAAATTTTACACGTTAGAAGTTTAGGCACTGGATTATAATATGGGCTTTTCATTTTATTTCGAAAAAAATAGAGTTTTCCCGTGGGACGTAGGTGACCTTATTCGAACAGCGTTCTCAGAACCTACTTGAGTTGCATTACTTTTCAGGTCTCTTTAGGTACTATAATGGTAGTATAGTAAGGTGATTTCAATTAATCAAATCTGTACCTTAACACTTATTTTGCTTTGTATCCTTAGGATTTCTAGATCCAGACTTTCTAATATTATAAATGCGAATGTGCGTCTTTCTGTCTGTTACCTGTTCACGCCCAAACCGTTAATAAACTGTTTTTGCTGTTTGGTATGGAGATACTTTGAGTCCCGGGAAAGAACATAGGATACTTTTTATCCCGGAAAATGTACGGTTCAGACGCGATAAACGAATTTTGAGGTAACGGAGGTGCGGGTATCATCTAGTATAATATAAATTGAACACATCGCTTGTTCATAACGATTATCCTGACTGTACATGATTTATGCAAGCGCACACTTGTTCGATTGGCCGCCGAGTGAGGTTAAACCAACACGACGATCATCTCCGCTCACTTACAAGACCTCGCCGTGCGCCGTGATATACACAATAGCTATGCGTATGATTTACTGTTGATTTTACTCATAAAACAATAGTATTAGTGTATGACGCCCGCCACTCCGTTGCGCCAAAGTTCGTTTATTAAGCGGGAATCCACATTTTTGCTGGATAAATAGTATCTTATGTCCTTTCCCGGGACTAGGATTTAGCAAAATCGGTTCAGCGGCTTAGGCGTGAGGAGGTAACCGATAGACAGACAGACATACACACTTTTGCATTTATAATATTAGTATAGATGGCTATAGGTATTTATATCTATTTGCCATTGATTTTACTCAAAAAACAATAGTCTTTTACCACGAAATCACTGAAAGACATTGATACAACTACACAGATAAAAATTATATTTTCTGCTAAAAAAACATCGAAGAATTCATTTAAATGTTTTTTATTGATTGACGATCGATTGATCTTCTTGATCTTTTAAATATTAATAAAAAATCTTTTGCGACAGCCATAATTCTCGAATTCCAATCGTCAGATGACTGGGATGAAATAATTTCCTCTACGCGTTGGCAGACGGCCATCTTGGTTTAACGCCGTATTGAGAAAAACCAAGAAACTGCAGCCAAGTTTGATAGTTAATTGATTATTTATTTAACTCATGTCGTTATTGTTTCCAACAAACGCTTTTTAGGAAGATTACGTACCTGAAGTTAAATCTCTATCCATGCGAAAATAGTAGATATATTATATATTATGTTGATATTCTCGCTTGGTCTCTGTTTTTAACCGACTTCCAAAAAACGAGGTGTTATGTTCGGCTGTGGATATATTTTTTTTTTGTATGTTCAACGACTACTCCGCCGTTTATGAACCGATTTTCGAAATTTTTGTTTTGTTGTATTAGGTTTCACTCCAATTTGGTACCATGTTTACAAAAGTGGTGACCTGATGATGGGATCCAGGAGTAATCGAGGGAACTCCTCGAAATTTATATAGAAACATATGGCAATTTTGGTTTTAAGTGAAGTGTACTAAAAATATGCTACCAAAAAGTCAAATATTGGGTCAAGGTATACCATGGTTTCGAAGATGCTGAGAGAACTCCTGACTCTTTATAGATACACGTTTGGGAGTTTCGGCGTTGTTTTAAGAACAGAAAGCATATGCTACCATGCAATTCAAATTCATCATCATCATCATCGTCATCATCATCATTACCACGTCGTGTTAAGGTCACCAATGTCTCATGGCACAAAATAGATAATAGTACAAGGCATAGGTATGGATACAATAATAATAATCATATACATAACAACACCAATTATTATAGGCTGTTTAATATACACGGCGGTCGGCGACGCAGAGGCAACGGCGTCGCCGCGCGCCTCCGCGCGCCGCGCGGCGCGTACGTAAACGTCGTATTCAAGTTCTAACCGGAATGTCAGGGCATGCGGCATGCCGCGCTGCGAGCTTTTTGCACTGTAAAATTTGCAGCACGTGTTCACTTAGATTTTTAACCGACTTCCAAAAAGGAGGAGGTTATATGTTCGTCTGTATATATATATATATTTTTTTTTGTATGTTCAACCATAACTTCGCCGTTTGTGGACCGATTTTCATGATTCTTTTGTTGTTGTACAGGGTTGAATCCGAATTTGGTACCATGTTCACAAAAGTGGTGATCTGATGATTCCTCATGGATCCCCCATGAGGAATCGAGGGGACTCCTTGAAATTTCTATGGAAACATATAGTGATTTCAATTTTTTCTGAAGCATTCAAGGTAAATACTACCAAAAAGTAAGACTTTGCACCAGGTTATACCCTGGATCCGAAGGTACCGAACAGAACTTTTGAATCCTTATAGATACAGATTCGGGGATTTCGGCGTTGTTTAAATAGCTGAAAGCATAAGCAAATATATCAATTTGATTAATCATCATCATCACAACTTTAATTATGCCATGCATCATCACATTATGACCCAATCACTGGTACTTTTCGTGATATTTTGCATCGAAGCATATGTTTTTGATGATGATTACGCTGTTTGTGGACCAATTTTCAAAATTCTTGTGTTGTTGTATAGGATATAATCTTAATTTTGTATAACCATTACGAAAGTGGTGATCTAATGATGGGATCTATGAGCAATCGAGGGAAATTCTTGAAATTTATCAAAACACTCATAGTGATTAAAATGTTGTTTCTAGTAAGTTAAACATAAGTTACGAATAAGAGAAATTTCATACGAAGGTGTCTCTTGGTCCAAAGGCACTGAACAGAACTCCTGAACCTTTAAAGATAAAAGTTTGGAAATTGCAGCACCGCTTAGATATCTGCCAGCATTTACCACAATTTCGCTTACAGCAACATAATGTGAATAGTTAACATACGTATTTTTTATTTACGGATAAAACCTTATTTTGTACATAACTAAAAAGAGTGAAATTATTATTTTTAACAAAAAAATTAAAACCGGCTTCTAAGGTAAAAACAATAGTAATATGAACTAAAAAGTATTAAATAACTCTTACTCTTGAATATTGCCTTTTTCAGAATTCGTCTAAATCTCAACTATTTCTGTGCATACTACAGTCTTCATTACTTTGAAGTCGGTACCAGTCCCGACCAGAAAAGTTTCAGATATTCTGACATTACTGAAGTCACGATTAAATTAGCTGGTACCGGTTTTCACCTTGGAAGTCGGTTTTAATTTTTTTGTTAAAAATAATAATTTAAAATGTATTGTTTAAATTTATCTATCTACCTGATATTTGGGCCTCGGGGTATGCCGCAGTCTTAACAAATTGTAATAAGATACGTAGAATATACGCAGTACCACCGACGACCACTTATAAATTCGCGGACTATGACGGAAGTCAACTTAATAACAATTATACGAGATCAATTACCACTCAATTTTATGATTTAATATGTTGTCAATTCAATGCTCACTGCTCACACCAAGCTCACTGTTGAGTTGTCAGTTGCTTACAAACTTTCATCAGCATAATAGAAATCCGTACAAGTTACAACTACATATATAAAACTTCTACGTACAAGCGATAGCGCGACACAGAAGCGCCTCAGTGACATCTAGTGAAGACAATATGAAACTATTTTTTTATACAATTTGAATTGGCACTAATGGCTGGTTTACACGTATTAAGTAGATAAGTAGTTAACTAAATTTCAACTTAATTTTAAGTTGTTAATTGCATGTAAACACAAAATTTAGTAGCAAGTAGCAAGTTAAAATTTAGTAAGTCCTAAATAAGATGATAATTAGAATTTAGTTACTACTTATCTACTTAATACGTGTAAACCAGCCCTTACAGTTTACCTACTAGGTAACTAAAAAGAGTGAAATTATTATTTTTAACAAAAAATTAAAACCGACTTCCAAGGTAAAAACAATATTAATAGCATCCTTATAATATGAACTAAAAGTATTAAATAATTTTTCTAATAATATGTAGTGCCTTTTCCCGAATTCGGCTAAACCTCAACTATTTCTGTACTCAATCTTCATAATTTTGAAGTCGGTGCCAGTTCCAAAAGTTTCAAATTTTCTGTCAAAGAAATAAAGATTCAGCTATATCTGGTACCGACTTCAAAATGATGAAGATTGAGTACAGAAATAGTTGACATTTAGCCGAATTCGGGAAAAGGCACTACATATTAGATAGGAAAAATTATTTAATACTTTTTAGTTCATATTATAAGGATGCTATTAATATTGTTTTTACCTTGGAAGTCGGTTTTAATTTTTTGTTAAAAATAATAATTAATTTAAAAAATAAAACTTAAAAATAACGAAACTCGGAATTCATGTCTACAGAACTATACCTACTATATTTTTATGTCTAAAGAAAATCATATATATTATATTTTAAGTAATTCTTTCATCATTCTCAGGCCCTTTGCAAATCCCCCTGTAACTGATGTGCAGACGTAACGCAGACATTTTCATTATTATTAGTTGGGGAGACTGATTCATGACATTACTATGTCCTGTAGGTGCGACGAACAGATGCTTGAAAGTGTTTAATACTGTTTATATGATTCACTTGTAGAACCAGACGGACATCCGTCATATATGACACAATTTAATTGAAATAAGTACTAGAAACTGCTTTGTGGGCCGACCTACGTTTCGTGTTATTTGGTTGGGCTATGTGAAGTAAAGTTAACTGTGCGCCGGGGCTAAAATGGTTAGCCATCTCTCTCAATCAATTCAGCAAATGAATTGTAAGAACTGGCAAACTGACGAATGTGAAATTAGTACGAATAGCTTGGGCGTAGAGAGGTACGGGCAGGGGGGGGGAGGGGGCAGTAGGTCCCTCCCCCCCCTACAAGAGCGATCGGTCGCTAAAATATGCTCATGCTCACGAGTTTCATACCTAAAGTTGCGGGATGAGAGGGGAGGCATTAAATCCCATCCCAGCTCGCTCGCTCATATTTACCTTCAATACTATTGTGAATTTGTGAGATACTCATACATTAAAAATTATGAATTCGATGTTTAGGATTTTCTTAATCTTCTACCCCCTAAAAAAGACCTATAATATATTTTTTAAGTACATTATTATCCATATTTGTCATAGGCCACTTTCGTTCATAACATCACTGTAAGTAAAACTTTTCATAGCTTTTGGTGTCATTATTTAATAGAATATATTCCATACTGAAGACATTCCTGAGAAGACACTCCTGAGGGAGTAATTACTTTTCTATATTAATTGTACAATAATTATTATTATTATATATCCAATAAGACGAGGACAGTTTAATTAATAACGAGTAAATGCTTACTGTCCCTGAAGCCTGAAAAGTGAAGAAATGTAATAAATCAGCGATATTTCACGAAGACAATTTGGAGACGACGTAGCGCTGATGTATTTTATTATTCTCAAGTCTTACTCGACAATTTAATGTTAAGAATAATTATATAATATAAAATTTTCGTGTCGCGGTGTTTGTTGTATGTAATAGTATGTAATACAGTACATAAAGTTTCAGAGGAGTAGGTTAATCAGACCTGATACCATCAGAATTGGCAAATATTAGAGGTAGATACTAATTATGTGAATTTGACGAAAAATGTTTCCCGGGATAGTTAGTATTCAATAAATACAAAGTACGCTACTACAAGTCGTTGTTACACAGCTGGGGACTGAAAAATCAAACGATGTGATTCGATGTATATCGGTATAATACAATTAATTACAAAAAAGCTATCCTAGCTTTTAAAACGACCATCAAACACAATATTCTTATCTGTTCTTTGCTTTTATTCAAACTTATTACCTAGATGAGGCCCGCAACTCCGTTGCGCCAAAATTCGTTTATTGCATGGGAACAGTTCATATTTCTGGGATAAAAAGTATCTTATGTCCTCTCCCGGGATTCAACGTACCGCCATACCAAATTTCATCAAAATCGGTTCAGCGATTTGGGCGTGAAAAGGTAACAAACAAATGGACTTTCTAAGTAATAAACAGTAATCAGATTAAACAGTAATATTAAGTAATATTACTGTTTAATCAAAATTGGATCGAAGATATATTAATGTTGGATTAAAATCAGGGTCCATGTCACCTCTGAAGGTAGACCACCATGCTCCAACATCTGTTGGCGTGTCTAAATATAGCGCGACTCCCGCCCAGCGCATTGGATCACCCTTAAGTCGTGGACTTCATTATAATGTATTGTTTTAATGGGGAGACGCTTCAACATGAATGGGCCGGTTCGGATTAATACCAGGGACTCACAGAAAACTAAAGGGAAGCAACGCTTATGACGTGTGTGAGTGAGGTAGATATTATGGACATGTTCTAAGGATGTTCTTAGTGAAACTCATGGTGCTCTGAGCATCAACGCATCCATTTTCGGTGACTATACAATCAGATGATTCGTCTGCTAGTGTCTTAGTTCATTTAATTAAAAATGTATTATTTATCGATATTATTATGTTTCACGGGTCATTTGAGACACAAGTCACAACTATGTAGAGATCAACTACGATAATATGGCGCGCCCCTCCAAAATTCATAACTTTTGAAGTGCGTTGTCAAAACGTTTGAAGTGCGTTGTCTTGCGCGGTAGGCTAGTTATGATTAGTTGACCAGCAAATCTTGGTAATGAGTGAAATATTGCGTGTACTGTGATTGGTTGAATACTTACTTCATACAAACTCTTTCATAAGGATGTGACTACACACATTGAAACAGTCATTTGGAGGGGCGCACCAAGTTATCGTAGTTGATCTCTAGTTCGAATTAAAGTTATAATATTGATAATTAGATAATTAACTAATTAATTAATTGTTGTAGTCTTGCTTATAAGTTGTACAGTGATTGTCCCGTAAGTAAATAATTTTCGTTAAGACTACTTTGGACTATGATGCTTAAATTGTGATAGTTTTCAACGTTGCAATTGGATATTCATGATGCTGAAGGGCATATTATTACCTCGTAGATAGAAGTGGACAACTGGACACTTTATTTCACATTTGCATTTTACAGTAAATACGCAGACCTTGAAGAAATCGGAGCTGCATGTACCTGGCACGGGAATATAGTATTTAGTTCTCCACAATATGGGTGATATTTGTGTGAGAATGATGTTGATTTGTGATGTTGTTGCATGGATGAAACGACACGTGCGCCGTGCGCAAAGTAAGCTGAGATCCTTTGGCAGCTGCCACGATATGACGCCGGAGTGACTCAGAGGGAGGGAAAAAAAGAAAATAATGATTCATTAAAGACCATATTTTAATGTGTCTCATGCCCCCGTAGACAACTGGCAAAACGCTAACGCTAACGCTACAAAATGTATGGATTTGACATTAGTATTCGCTAGCGAAGCGATGACTTATGTCAAATCGCATACAATATTTTGTATCGCTAGCGTAAAGCGTTAGCGCTTTGCCACTTGTGCCCTGGTCTAATTTGCTAATCTATGCGGGTGACAGTAGCTAAAACTTTTATGAAGAGAGTGGAAACATAAGTATGTTAAATGAATGGTCCGATTTGAACAAATGAGGTGTCTATAGATAAGTGATGATGCGTGTGACAAAGGCTATTTTTTTTTTAATATTGTACCTATTGTACCTATTTATAGTTTATTAAACTTATTACTTGTTATTTTATAGACACCTTCTCATCTTGTCCAAATAGTTAGGAAATCTGAATTTTTATTACGATCTTAGGCACGTTACTGTATATTTCTTTACTTATTTTTCGACCAGCGTTGCCAGACGTCCCGATTTTGGCGGGACGTCCCGATTTTTTCAACAAAATTAAATGTCCCGCGCGGGACAGTCTCAGTCCCGCTTTTCGGGGAAAGCCAGAACCACGGCCGAAGTCCGAACGTACGTGCAGCGTGCTGAGAAAGAATGGTGCGTAATGAAGATAAGAGTGTGGGAGGTAGAGGGGTGGATTTTCTTTGGCTACTTTAGCTGTCTATTGTTACGTAAACGTTATTTTAACGCAAATAAAAAGATAAAAAATAAAAAAATTTACTTTGTCCCGCTTTTGACTGAAGAATCCCGCTTTTTCACTCAAAAAGTTCCAAAGTCCTTACAAAAAAATCTGGCAACACTGCTTTCGATACATAGCTTGAGTTAGGTGTAGGTAGCAACTTTGACAATGTGAGGCTTCACAGCGCCGGCCACGTTTTCCGTAAACGCTGTGTTTGTGTACTTACAATGTACAGGTCTTCATGTCACACCGAAATAACCTATCTATATAAATAAAAATGAATCTATGTTACTTTCGATAAACTCGACAATTGCTGAACCATTTTGTATAATTTTACTTGAAATATGAAGTGATACGAAGTTCACCTGGTCTTCTAGTTTATAATAAAGCTACATTATCATTAAAAATGATATATATCACCAAGTTACTGATTTTAGACGAAAGCTGAAGTTACCGTCAGTAACTTGGTCGGCATTTTTAAGTAAATCATCATTGGATCTGTTACTATTAGCAGTAACAATAGACATGTTTTATTAACTAATTTTTCCTTTTTCGCAATTTTTTGTGTTTATTTAAATAACAATTTCTCAAAAAAATTAATAAATGCATGGGCATTGACAATTAAATCAACATTATATTTCAGAAGCTACTTAATTTTTTTTTGAAAACGTTTCTGGCGCTGCTCTGATAACGTCGGCCTTACACGACGGTGTGACAGATGGACAATCAAACAAAATCATGGAAGTGCATACATAAAATAAACATGGTAAATGCTGAAGCTTGCGTCATTGTGCAGGTGACAGTAAAATGAGGTGTTCCATACTTCACCCCACCACTGACGTCAAATGTATGACAAATGCATCATTTAAATTACCTTCAGAGGTTCTATCTATAAATGCTTCTTCGTAAATATGAAAGGAAAAACTCCTGTGAAAAACCTTAAGAGGTTATTGAGGTATTTGAGTTGCCCAGTTAGGCATCAGAGTACTAACATTCTTAAAATAATGTACCTTCGTACGCGTATATTATTATTAAAAGCACCCCAAATTATGTCACTGTCAAGGTATACCACTATTAACTAGCAACATTTATATGGGTACAATATTGACCCCAGGCTGGACTTGCGCACAAACACGGGAATGCACAAGAACAGTCAGGTCAGGTCAGTCTGTCTGTGCATACTTACCTACCGACGTGTGAATTTTTCCACAAGTCTGGAATTCTGGCGCGTACGTTCGCGCCTAAAACGTATAATTCTCGTAATGGCGGCCCTACAGTAAACTTCCACTTCCCAAGCTTAACGCGTCTCGAGGGAGAGATTTATCGTGTTTATAGTCACTTTTAATTTGCAGCTGTGCTACGTGTTGAGTCTACCACTCATTATTGCACGTGGCTGATAAGTGATAATGGATATAATATTATTATATGCTACGGATAGTTTAATATTATTCCGAATAAGTTCTCGAACAGCTTAAGAGCCCGTCCTCTCTTTTCTACTGCTCTCTTCACACTCACGCCCGTCTTTCATATGCCAGGTGAAAAAGGACGATCGCCAAGTTAGCGGGCAGATAGAGGTTTTCTGTTTTTAAAGGGGTTTTTTTTTATATTGAAGTGGTAAAAAGTAATTCCAACACTTTATAGACGACTTTCTCAACAGTACATTGTATTTTTTTCATACCGTTAAGACGTCAATACAATCCATAAAAAGGTGATATTCTAAACCTTTTACAGCAAAAATCACGAAACTGTCGCGGGCTTGAGTTGGATTATTTAAAGATACTTAAAAAAAAATAAAAAATCTAGCTCCAACACTATTTTATAATTGAAATGATCTTACATGTTGTGCATTAAAACTTATAGAAATAGTGTATTTGAACTGTTAAATCACGTCTGTTAAATGAGCGAAATCGGCAAAATTTCGTATACGGACTCTTAAAACTTAAACCCATAAAATAGCATCTCACAAAACGAGTATCAAATTAAAAATCTAATTTCACCATGTTTTGTACAAATAAAGAATTTGGAAAAATTTTAATATAACAATATTTAGGCTGAATATGAAGCATCTATTTTGAGAATTGGAAATATAGTCTATCTACGTACCTACCTACTCGTATACATACACATTATTGACAAATGTTTGTAAAACCATCAAAAATAAGAAATTGATGGTTCTCAAAAACTTTTAGTTGAGTTTCCTGAAATAGATACGGAAAAATAAAGTTTTTTTTTCATCAGAGGATTATTTCCTCATCAGTTGATATTACGTAATTTTCATCTTCATAATATTATGATCGTCATTGAAATTCTGAATTTCCGTTATCACAGCCGATGCGCGGTGCGACTAACAGACAAAACAAGATGGCTGCCAAGTCCAGCACTTAGTACAAGTGCGTGCACCTGCCCCCACACTTCAGATGCAGATAACGACACTATGAGTAAGAGGAAATTATTGAGATCACCATTTACTGAGGATAAAAAAAATTAAGTAACTATAGACCGGTAACTTCGTATCACTTTTCTCCGTATTTCAAAAAGAACTTGGTTTTTCAATTGGGGCTCACCAAGAATGTGATAGTTTAGATATAGTTTTTACGATATTTGAATTAGGTGCTTTAGTAATTATTATAATTAATTCAATATTTCCCAAAAATTCAATAAAATTAAAACTTATTAATCGGGACTTAACGCGACTTATTTGCATAGTAATGCTACTACGTGCTACGTACCCGTAGCAGCATTACTACGTGAATAAGTCGCGTTAAGTCCCGATTAATAAGTTTTAATTATAATGCAACGCGAAAGTTTAAAATGTTATGCAATAAAATTATTAAAATCCAGTGTGAAAACGATCGTTCTGTTAAAGTTACATTTCGTAAAGTGATATTTTCGGCCAACATAATTATTGTCCCTCTGAGACCGCTATTAAGAATTTGGTCGCGAAATTTGAGTCGTCAGGCTCGATATAAAATGTGCCAACACCAACATTATACGTGGGTGAGACATGCTTCGGCACGAATGGGCCGGCTCGACCGGAGAAATATCACGTTCTCACAGAAAACCGGCGTGAAACAGCGCTTGCGCTGTGTTTCGCCGAGTGAGTGAGTTTACCGGAGGCCCTATCCCCTACCCTATTCCCTTCCCTTCCCTTCCCATCCCTATCCTCCCCTATTACCCTATTCCCTCTTAAAAGGCCGGCAAAGCACCTGCTTCTCTCTGCAGCTCTTCTGATGCTGCGAGTGTCCATGGGCGACGGAAGTTGCTTTCCATCAGGTGACCCGTTTGCTCGTTTTCCCCTTATTTCATTAAAAAAAAACATTATTTAGAAGCCTCTGCACGCTGAACGTGTCGCTGTGGTCTGGAGGCGTGATGAAGGCGTTATTTTTTTTGGAAATTTTCATGAAATAATCAACATCTGTCAGCGTGGTCGTAGTGGATACTTACAGATATTATTTTTAATTTATAATTGCCAAACTTTTGTGTTCATAATACAATAAAATATTTATTCATTATGATATTAATTCTTTGTTTTATTTTGTTTTAGAAAAAAATTCTTGTTGAATAAACCTTCCCTGGACTTTCACGAACATTTCTAGACTAAAATTGGCAAAATCCGTTCAGCAGTTCTAGAGTTTAATCGAGAGTAACAAAATTAAAAATTAGTTTTTTATTCATAAAGATAAAAACCATACTTAATGGTTGGTGACAAAACCTCACATTTTACAAACCAACGTTAGTCCCAAATTCATGAACTTTCGTGGCTCTAACCATCATATGAACATGAAACTTATGAAATCACATAAGAACTGTAATACTTTGCTGCAGTACCTATACATTTTTTCAAGGGTTTCAAAATATCTGCTTAGTTTTATTATCTAACATGTTTCATCTAAATTCTAACCCATCAATCCCTAAGTGGCAGCCGGCTGCCGCATATCAATTGAAAATCTATTGTGTCTGTAATACCCACGATGAAGGTGCTACAGCTGAAGAAGTAAAAGACAACCTATCTGTATAGGTACACAGTTTACAATTACTACTGGACTGATGTTGAAAGTTAAGAAGTTTTAGGGCCAACCCACACGTACCACAACCACACGACAACCACAACCACACCACGTGGTCGGGCGTATATTTCGTATTGTAAATGAACTGGACCATTCACACGTACCACATTTTGCAGTCGTTGTCGACCACTTGTAAAATACCGACCACATCGCAACCACGTCGCAACCACGTCGCAACCACATCGCAACCGCAACGTTGCGTCGATGCAACGACACGCCGCCCTTTATAAGAACGAAAGGAGCGAAACTTTAACGAGAAAGAAAGAAAAAATTCCACGCCTTGTTTAAATTTAGAAACGAGGCGTGGAAATAATATAGTCCGGGAGACCTAGAACAATTTTTATTTGATTACCGTCAAGCTAATTTTTTGTGAGTGGCTTCATATTGATAAAACGAACAACATTTTTATTTGCGAAAAATCTCGAAAGTGGTAGCTGTAGTCTGTCAAGAAAGTGAAGAAATTAAAAAGTGGCAACATCGTAATGTCATCCTTTTTTTCTTAGATTGATTTGAAAGGAATGACACTACGATGTTGCCACTTTTTAATTTCTTCACTTTCTTGACAGACTATAAGTCAAGGTTTTTTATATGTAGATATTGTGTTTTCATAATTCATTAGAGCAGCTGTAGAAAAAGTTGGTACTGAGTAACGGGTACGCCCATCTAATACGAAACGTTAATCACGAATGCGTTTCGTTACTCGCATTTTTCGTTGCCGTATATTTTTTTATTTAATGTTTTTTTTAATATAATAATAATAATAATATTATTATTGTGTTTTTTAGGGTTCCGTACCCAAAGGGTAAATACGGTACCCTATTACTAAGACTTCGATGTCTGTCCGTCTGTCTGTCCGTCTGTTCAGTCTGTCTCTAGGCTGTATCTCAAGAACCGCTATAGCTAGAGTTCTGAAATTTTCACAGATTGTGTATATCTGTTGCCGCTATAACAACAACTACTAAAAACAATATAAAGTTAATATTTAAGGGGTTCCCATACAACAAACGAGATTTTTTGGCCTTTATGGCTCATAATCCATAATGGCAATATGTATTTTTTGAAAAACTTTATCTTGAACCTTCTCAGTATAAGATAATTAGTACGAAATTGGCTTTGACTTTTGTTTACCAATAAAGGATGTACCCAATAAATTATATTTCGACGATTACGCTGACATTGCCATCGTTTTCTTCTTATCAATAATACATATAGCAAGGATAACAACAATAAAGTGTCCTCTTCGAAATCCATGACTTTGGGCAAGACGTGTTTCCGCTATAAAAGCCGGAGTCGAACTACAATAGTTCGACTTGCACGCGACGCATCCACGTCGCAACCACATCGCAACCACGTCGCAACCACATCGCAACGTCATTTTGTCGGTACCACAACGCAACCACAAAATGTTGCAGCGACACCATTCACACGTAACCACAGCTCGACGACATTTTGTCGTTGCGATGTCGTGTGGTTGTGGTACGTGTGGGTTGGCCCTTACTTCTTACACGAAAAGTACAACTATCCCAAAAAATATCATTATGTTAATGGGAGAGAAACCAACCAAAACATTTTAATACAATTTATAACATTGTTATAGACAAGGGGAAGGCTTTTATTCCGACTATCGCGGGAGAATGCACTTAGCGTAATGCGGAAACGCTCTTGTTACTGCGTTATAATATTTTATGACAATACTGAAGGTACCTACCACAACTGAGTAGGAACTAGGAAGTATGATAATTAGACATCGGATCATATGCACGATCAAAGTGCCGAAATTTGCACAAAATATGCACAGTCAAAAGTCACTTATTATTAAAATTTATCATTTTTTAAGAGTTTTCCTGTGGTGTCGTTTATAAAAGCGTCAATTTTATTATTTCATCAAATCCAGGATTTTATTTTTTTATACAGCACCAATAATAATTTTCTACCAACATTTTAATGCCCATGGAAGTTAAAGAAATCGGTAACTACCTTATTCTAATTTTTTACTAATGTTGCCAACAGCTACAAAGAAAAATTTTGTTTGTAGAAAGGTCGCACCTATCGGGTGTATTGCATTCTTTTAATGGGGATGTAGCCACATTATTTGAAGTGTTTTTAATCTAATCCTACATCTGTTTTGTGGTCTCAGTGTGTGTCATGATAGCTAATTTGCAGGCTACGAGGGCATAAAACTACCGAAATATGCACTATCAACTAAAATTACCAAAATATGCACTAACGCCTAAAAAGTGCCATTATATGCATTTGCATATGCAAGTATGCAAATGCATACATATCGCGCGGGAACCGTACATTTTTTCAGTATAAAAATTATCCTATGTCCTTTCCTGGGACTCAAAGTATCTCCATACCAAATTTCAGCAATATCGGTTCAGCGGTCTGGGCATGAAGAGGTAACAGACATACATAATTTCGCATTTATAATATTAAGTATGGATACCTAATTAAATAATTATAAATTACTATACTATAAGTGTCTCTCAGTCGTTATATTCTCTTTATTACCGTAATTTATTTGGACAGGTATCTAAAACTCTACTATTCGGACTATTTAGTTTTACGTCTGATCAAAGGCGACAAAAAAACATGCAGCGGCTGCGCCCGCGCCTGACGCATATCAAAGATGTGCGACTCGGTTTTTTTCTGGCTGCGGGCCAAAGACGCCGCCTGGCGCAACGCCAAGAGGGGGCGCCCCTCACTATCGGTTACTGAAACTACACACGAAAAATACTGATGGCCTGTGCTGAAGTTTTGATTTGCTCTATATAAAGTCATGAAGATAATGTTGTGGTATTGTAATACTAAAGTAAAGCATTATAATTGTCGTGACTACATAACTCCATTTGATTTGACAGTACACTAAATGCAGATATAGAATGAATACAATAATAAATCTGGGGGCACGGGAGTGCCCCCGCCAAGATGAGCCAAGCGAAGCGCGCAAGGGCACTACCTACCTTTTCTCGAAACGTTTCGTCGTATTTTTGAACCCTCGTAACTTTGGTTTGGATAATGCCATATATTTGAAATTTTTAGGACATAATGACATGAGTAAAGTAATGAAATGCAAAAAGTTTGAATATCGTAGCTATTATACTTTAGATTTTATAGGTGTCCGAAAACCCACAATCTTGGCACTGACTCAACCTATCATCAAAACTGTTAGGGTACTTCCTGAAGTCTGAGAAAGCTGAAATTTGGTATGTAACATACTATTAGTACAGAAACAACAAAAAAATTATCAAATCCAACCTAACCTATATTCGTACACTTATAGAGCAAAATTAGGCCAAAATTGTGTTTTTTGTATGGGAGCCCCCCTTATTTTTTATTTCATTTTAATATTATTATTAAACATTAATGTAGACATATTATTAAAGATTTTGAGAAAAAATCAAGTACCCACCTGTTGCCATTATTGATATAGAGCAAAACAGGCCAAAAAAAATCACGTTTGTTGTATGGGAGCCCCCTATAAATATTAATTTTATTTTGTTTTTAGTATATGTTGTTATAGCGGCAACAAATGTATATAATCTGTGAAAATTTTAACTGTCTAGCTATTATTCTTGAGTTACAGATTGGAGACAGACAGACAGACAGACGGAAAGACAACGAAGTCTTAGTAATAGGTTCCCGTTTCTACACTAAGGTTACGGAACCCTAATAAATACGTGTTATCCTTGAGAGACGACAGAATCACAGAAAACCGGCGTGAAACAGCGCTTGCGCTGTGTTTCGTCTAGTGAGTGAGTTTAGCGGAGGCCCAAAACGCACTTGCAACTCTTCTAATGTTACAGTGTCCATGGGCGATGGAAGTTGCTTTCCGTCAGGTGACCCGTCTGCTTGTTTGCCCCATAATTTAATAAAAAAAGGAAAGAGAACAGGGGAATAGCGATACCCCTTTTCCCTCAATTAACCCTTTTCTTTCTGAAAGTTTGGCAACTCGGCGACGGTAGTACTTTTCATCAGGTGATCTGTTTGCTTGTTTGTCCCCTAATTTATAACCGATTGCTTGCAACTTTTCGAATAATGCGAGTGCACATGCTCGTATGCCCCTTAATTTCATAAAAACGTGTATGATAAAACTTACAAAAAGAAATGAAATCCCACCAAAAAACATTTTCATGTAAAAATGCTGCCAAGATGAGAATATAATAGTTCGTGGTGTCAAAAATTAGTGAGATCTCATGTAGAGCCAAGTTTCAAACCTTACACACTCAGCCCTAAATCTAAAAACCTTAATTTTACACATAAATCGCGGCAAAATACTTGATATAATGTGTCAGCCGCACGAGAAGAATCTAAAAACTCTACACATTAGTCAAAATCGGTGGCTTGGCCATTTTGTTATTGGTCATGCTATGAGCTTTGAACTACTCTTCTGTTGTACTTAATAACTTTTATATTAACCGCAACAAAGTTATATTATACAAAGTTTATATATTAACCGCAAAACTTTTATGTTAACTCTAGCAATACCGGGGTAGTTGGAAAAAATCATTTTATCCTTTTTTTTCTTATAGCGGCTGATTCTTTGTGTGAAACATTCAAATATATTATATCCAATGATCAAGGATATTTTTTGAAAATCTGCTGTCAAAATTTGCCATCAGATTCTGGTAGATCTATAGTTTAGTTGTGGAAAACGAAAGTAGTGTGTTTTCGCGGGTTCTGGATCACGATTCTGGGTCCACCCCACCCCCCGCTCGCAGCTCGCAAACTTTCTCGATCACTTTTTGTCGGTTCGAGCGGCGACATCACCTAAAAAAAAGAGTTTGGTGTCAAAATAGGGGTTTTGAACCATGCCCGTTCGATTTGTATTTGTACTTATTTGCACTAGTTTCAAAGTTAGCTTTTGTGTTTAAGCCTCATTATCTACTATCACCACGCTCCATTGTTCCTTCATAATTACAATCGCTACTTATTGCATTGTTATGCTCGCCTCGGTGTCCTATTGTTCGTAATGACTACCTGGGCTTATCGCTTACGTCACCTCAATTTCTTACAAGATTTTAAATAGGTAAATAAAAATTGACAAATTTTTCATTACAGTTCTTTTATTTAATTAAAACATGTAAATTAACATGTTTTAATTAAATAAAAGAACTGTATACTAATAACTAATAACTCTCATAGTAGTATGTTTTCGTGCATTGTGAATCACTATTCATATAATAGAGTTCCCCTCAGTATCTAGTGAATATTGACAATGCATTCCTGCTGATAACATTTTGCTGTATTGCAATCCTTACGAGGATTCATTGGAACAACATTCCAAAGTTTTTTTTTTTAACAATACAATTAAAGCTAAGGTTAAAATAAAACTTTGGTTTACTTTCAAACAAATTATTCATTTCGTATTGTTCATAAAACAAGATTCAAACATTTTATTCAAAAACATATCATTTTTAAGTGTGTCACTATCAAATTCAGTCTGAAACTCTGACAATGACTTGTTATGAAACTTGTATAACAAGTACATTAAACAGTACTCTCCACACACAGAAGTCCAATCATTTTGTAGCCTGATAGTATTATAACGCCATTTCCTTACATTTCTATTCAAAAACATTTTGTGCATTCCCGTAGGGAAGCTAGCAGAATATCGAGAAGTTATTATTAAGTTAAGGTGTAATTTTTTGTAATACTCGTTCATAAAAAGTACCTTCTATATCTTCTTTTTTCAAATCCCTCAAGGTGTATACAACCCATGGTGATCTTGGGATGACACTCGAAATAGTAAAGATTTCATCGCTCCAGTTTGATTCATATCCCTTTTGGAATATATGTTTATATTTTGTGATTCTAACATAATCACCGACGTGAAACTTTGGTAAGAAGGTATCTTGTGGTGACTTTTTATTTTCTCGAGCATTCAAATTATTCCAAACAGTCATAATGTTACTAGAACTTACATCACATGGAGACATTTTAATACTTGAATGAAAACTATGGTTATATGCATATAATAGATCTTGTAATATATCTATATATCTGTATGTATTTTTATATGTAAAATAGCGCCACATTTTTGACTTAAGTGTTCTTTGAAATCTTTCTACAATACTAGTCTTAATGTCAGGATTATTTGTCGTGTAATAATTTATATTTTTACTCTTAAAATATTGACGAACATCTTTAGAAACAAACTCAGTACCCTTATCAGACTGTAAGTGGGTAGGGACAATATTAGTTTCCTCAAAAATACTCTCAAAACGAGTTTTGGTTGTCAAAGAATTTTTATTTTTCATGGGTCTAGCATAAGCATACTTACTAAATACATCAATAACATACAATATATAATTATAGCCATCATTATATTTACTATATGTTCTCATGATGTCACTCAAATCTGCTTGCCACAGATAATTAATATCAGATATAATATATTTGTTTCGTGGAAGCTTTTTATAAACCGGTTTGTGAAGTGTGTATGTTTCTTGAGATTGTAACCATTTCTTGACTTCATTTTTATTCATTTTACCTGCCATTGCTTTTGCAAGTTTTTCAATACTGCTATAACCTGCAGGGTGTGATGCATCATAATAAATATTGTGAATCTCTAGTAGGGGGTCCATTTTTCCCAATCTATTTTCTTTTTTATTTTTCTAAGATACTTGGGTTCAGGTGTAGGTGTAGAATATTCTTCGTCACCTGATGTTTCTTCAAAAGATTTAACTCGAAGTTGATTAATATACTCGCTTCTCTTTGGATTACCAATATAAGTGAGGGGTACTTTTATGTCCTTCAAAGCTTTAGAAAATTTTTCCCAGCCTATTGTATCACTTTTTTTTAATGGTCTTAAAGAATCATTGACTAAATCTATAATATTGCTGCCAGTTATTTTATTACTATCCACGAGAACTGTACCATCATCATCCCAGTGTACTTTGTTTTGTCTTGTCAATAAGAAATCTAACAATGACTCACCTTTTTTAATGTAAGATTTAGGTATTAAACTTAATATTTGTTGTTTGGAGTATATACATTTATCTTGAATAATATCACTTTCTTTGGGCTCAACTTCCTTATTCAATATCTGATCAACAATAGGATCCTTATTGTTTGAATCACTACTTTTATCGTAGTGTTCTTTTTTCAAAAGTGTTTCAGGTAAATCATTATTTAAAGTTATTATTGGAAGTTGGCGATCCTCAGCAGTGAAGTGCAAATACCTTTGTAATCTTTGTAAGTATAAATCAATTTTTTTCTGTCATCATCTTTACTGTCAAGAATATTTTGCATTTCAGTATCTAATCGTGATTTAGGATATTCGTGACTCTCATTCCTTCCATTTATTTTATCAATCAAACTTGGTTCGATCAGTAACATTTTCTTAGTGTGTTCCATTTTAGACAAGACCACTGACTAACCCACTTAATATAGAACCTAAAATGATAGGTAGAAATGCACCACCTTTTTGAACAATTATATTTTTTCTTACTTTGGTTGTGGTCTTACGAACAAGTTTGCGGAGTGTCTGTATCAGTGGCGAAGCGTCCATATAACCCGATTCCCATCGGCTTCCCTTAGGGCTTAGAAAAATCGAATATATGGGCCAACGACATATTTATCTAATAAATATTTTACATACCTACTTAAAAAACTTTGAATTCACAATGTTATATGCAATAAATTTTTCTCTCACTTGAAATACATAGTTTGAATTAATAACTATCGCCTACAAATTTTAAAAGGCAATGCAATGTGCGGGCGCAGAGAATCAAATAAGCCGCAGGATTAGCGGCTTATTTCTCCATACAACGACAGTTCATAGTAAGCATCTGTCCTTTTCATTCCTGTGAACTGGTCGTCATGTTCTGTCTCGTTCTAGCACGCGCGATATATACTTGGAAATAACTCGATGCCCGACGAGTTATTACGGAGAAAGGTTAATTAGCAACGCACAAGTGCAAGCGAGATAGATGAGTCATGAAGTAAAATTGTTATGATTCGAATTTAAGAATGAATGTAGCGACATTATACTTTTGCTGGCGCGTAATACATTTTATTTTGGTAGGATTTTTTGTAATACGACTTTATTAAGAATGCCTTTAGCGGTACTAAATATGACAGGCGCGTAATACATTTTTATTTTGCTGGTTTTTAGATTGACATAATTAATATGGCGGATAGTGTGTTTGTAAACAACATGTCGTTTGTTTTGTTTTGTCGAATTTAAATTTTGTTTTAGCGTTAGAACTTAGAAGAGTGTCGTGAATTAAATTAATTTATATTGTGACTTGTGAATTGTGAGTCGTACGACGTAATCGTGTAGTTCGGAAAATATGGCATTAATTCAGAAAGACTGTTGTCTGACAGATTATATTTTGCTGTCGAAGGAAACTTTGTTTTCCAAACTTAGTTTTGAAAATTAAAAGCATGTCATTCAATTATAAATTACCAAAATTGGTAAGTAGATTTTTTACTCCGGCTTCCCTTCTCAAAATATTCACCCCTCGCCACTGGTCTGTATATATAGTTTTAAAGATTTTTTATCCTTTTCCTTTAATGGCACTTCCCTTGTAGCACATTATGAATACATTCACATATACAATTGATTTCATCTTCATCACATGATTTTAATACTTCAGTCGGAATTTCCAGGAATTGCTATTGTATTCTATTGTTGTCGCGATCACCGGTGCTCGCGCGGGGCCTGAAGGATTAATAAAGCTTTTTGATACTTTGGTTTTAATGTTTGCAAGGCGATGAGTAGGTCTTTATGCGTCTTTAACCTTCCAAGCATTATTTGTAAATGATATAACTTTGTTAGTTCTTGTTGTATTTAAACCCTCTTTTCGGTACATAAACTGAACAGTTTTTGTTAGCGGGGAATACATTAGTCTTAAAACGAAACATGTCATTGGTATTTTGTTTAAGATCTATCATTAAATAGCCATGTGCATCTTTATAAGCTTCTTGAACAAATTTTACATTATCTGGTGAAACTTGACGTGCTAAATATCGAATTTGAGTTTTGTCACGAGGGTTCTTAAAATAAATTATATAACTCGAATTTAGAGAAATATCTCTTTGACCTTTTCCCTGATGAAAAAGATTTTGAGTTATATAAAATACGCTTAAATTTCTATGGTAACTACCTTTTGTAAATATATCTACAATCCGACCATCAAATTCTCTTATGAGATTCTATTCCGCTCTCTTTCTCTCTGTCTGATAACGGAAAATTCCTTTACAATATCTTTGTACTTACATAAAATACATTTTACACGTGTTTTGGAAAAGTTTGGTGGAACGTGAACGACACAATAACCACGATCGAGGGAGCCGGGTAACTCGCCTATTGTTGAGTTTCAATGTTTGAAGCTTTGTTTTGAGTTCTGTTGTTTTATCTTCATTTCACTGTACTCCATGATTGTTATTTAATTTTATATGACGCCCGCAACTCCGTTGCACCAAAATATGTTCATCACGCGGGGACCGTACATTTTTCCGGGATAAAATATATCCTATGTCCTTTCCCGGGACTCAAAGTATCTCTGTACCAAATTTCAGCAAAATAGATTCAGCGGTTAGGGCGTGAAGATGTAACGGACAAACAGACACATTTTCGCTTAAATTATAATATTGGTATGGATTTATATCATCCTAAATATTGTTGCGTACAATAATGGCAATTACGTGTGTATGTGTTTTGTAAAATTGAAGTATCTTTATATTATAATATATTAGCATAAAATGTAGTATTCTTAAATATATACTTTGAAAATAATATTATCTCGCTACTAACGCCATCTATTGAATAAAATATAATAAACCAAAGAACGAAAAAGAGTATATTTTGATCATGTCTTTCTGACTCTGCTTAATCCGAACAAAATAATTAAATGAGATTTATTTGACACATTTAAACACTTAGGGGCTGTTTCACTACTTTCTGATAAAGTGCCGAAAAGGCTATAATTCACAGTTTTTTTGACAGATTCTCCATAGGTACTTCAGGTGTCAAGTTAAGTGATGAATAGCCCAATCGGCACTTATCAGGAAGCGGTTAAACAGGCCCTTAGAATATGCTTTATCGCGCGTTCTGAACCCCACATATTAAAGTTGTTCAAAATTTGTAGACAGCTATTTAAATTACAATTACTATCATCGAGTCACCAGCATAAAGGTACACATTAACAACTAATCCAGACTGAAACAAAAGATTTCCATCCACATTTTGTTATGGAGAAATAATTGACACAGGCGCTCGTCTCTGGACGCGAGCCAAGAGCAACAGGCGCGTGACGTCACCAACGAAAGTTGCTACTTCTTATAACCCAGTTCCATAGGTCAAATTAGTGTAGACGTGGTTCTATGAAGAATTGAAAGCTAGTTTTCAGGGTTCCGTAGTATTAAAAAGAGTAAAGAACCATTGTTAGGTTGGTAAACAAAGTTTTAAATACTTAAAGTCGCCCGTTAGACGGTAAAATTTTCATCAATCTGATCCATCAATCCGGTAAAGGTTGACGAAAATTTGATTGTCTAACCCACGGATTGATGGATTGATCATATTTTTTTATAACCATCAATATTCCGTCCATCAGGTTGATGGATCAGATTGATGAAAATTTGACCGTCTAACCGCGACCAAAGCGACCGAATTTTTCGCTTCCTATAATATTATTTACCATTTATAAATTATATTCATAGATATTACAAATGTAGCAAGTAAAATTTTTGAGAATTAAGGTCAAAGTGGGATTGCTTTGACCTTATAAATATTATGAAATTATCGGATGACAATTTCATAATATTTATTACGCAGTTCGCTTGTCTTTGCTTGTAGTTATATTTTTTTTGCAAATAACCTTCTCGACTCGTGATAACTTACAATAAATGTGGTATTTATTCATATTCAAATCCAGCATGCTACCATGTTAAATATATAACACTGCGCGTAGCAACAATCTACACCTCATCTTAAGGCGCTATATTGAAAAAACTGTCCTTTTTGACGTAATACTATAGGACCCTCAGAAATGTTGCAAATCTGGTAATGAGATACAAATCTTCATAGCCTTATCTAGGTTTGAGAAGAACCAGAAACACGATTAATGTATTTTGCCTCGATACATTTCTCGATCGAAATTACCTCTTAAAAATACGAAATTTGAAGATTATTTTTAAACGAAAATAGATGTATTGTAGGAAATTAGTCTAATTAATAGACACCTTTGCAACTCAAAATCGTATAGAAGCATTTTGCTTAAATACTCCTAGTTATTTTTTAAATAATTAAAATTACGTTTTTCGCATGTTTTCCGAGCGAGCCGATAGCTTCTGGCCGCAGCGTATTCACGACTTTATAGTCATACAAATTAAGTATAAAATTGCCCTTGCGCTAAAATTACTTTCAATATAGCGCATTAACTCCATTCAACAACATAAGTGTATAATTCACATGAACATTCAGCATATTATAGAGTATATACCCACGCATGTGATCGTCCGTGATTTACAACAACATGTTAGTATATACATATACATGCAAATCCGTTATGTACCTATGTTAGTGATCGTACAATAAAACGGCGGTCCGATCACCGCCGCGTCGAGTTGGCTGCGCGCCAGCTACGGCGGCAAAATCTCGGCCGTGCACACTGAAAATGTACAGTTCAGCTGGTAGATCTTAATGTCTGAACACACTATGCCGAAGTTCCGCGCCGGAATTTCCGGCAATGCATTAAAATTACCGATGACACATTATGCCGAAATTCCATTGCGTCATATTGTATGCGTTTGACATTGCTGACGTAATCATGCGGAATTTCCGCCGCGGAACTTCGGCATAGTGTGTTTAGACACTCAAGCAGGCCAAACACACAAGGGTGTACCTGACAGGTTTGCCTGAACAGGTCAGCTATTCAGGTAAATTGCAGCGTGTATGTTATAGAGCTGTGCAGGTTTTGCTTCAACTTTGCCTGACAGCCGTAAATGCACAGGCAAACCTGTCAGGAACACCCTTGCCTTTATAGCCTGATTTACGTGATTTCAGCCTGAATACACTTCTAGGACTATAGCATGCTAAGCATTCCAACTACAATAGATAGAACTATAATAGTTTTTTTCTACGATAGAATAGACGAAGTGACAAAATGACAAAGGAAATCTTAAACGGTATATCCACCTAAAAACGTCTAGCATGCTTCGAATGGCCACTAGACATAGTGATAGGTTTCAGTACGAATATGTCCATGCCTAGACATAACATCTATACCAAAGATTTCCAAAACGACATGTCTTAGTTCTGTGTTGAAATATTTTTCGTAATCTCTTTACGTATGCCATTTATAGACCAATTACAAGCTATATTCTCAGGGGAATATTACTTTATTGCCCAATTATCCTTGCAAAGCATTGCAAAATACTTTAAAACTTACATCAACAATGCTCAGTAGCAGTTGTGGTAGCAGCCTACGCGTGCTACGAAATTCGTAGCCCGTAGCAGTGACCTTTGCTACGCCGTATACCCCAGTCAAGCTGTAGCCTTTCACTAGCTGTACTACTAGGCCAGTCATTAAAGCCAAAACCCGAAAGAAATTATTAACTTGATACAATTTTAGGGGGGTGTTAAAGAAGGTAAAATAACTTACCGTGTGATTTTGCAGCGTTCTGGGGTGTACGGAAAGGGTTGAAAAGGGGTGAAAAAGGTTTTTTGTTAATAACATTGCGTAAAAAATTAGTAACACGCTGCAAATTTGGAATTAGGTTGTTCTTACCGTTTTCTAACGTGTATTAAATTTGCAGCAGAACGCTGCAAAATCACACGGTAAGTTATTTTACCTTCTTTAACAACCCCCTAAAATTTTATCAAGTTACTAATTTCTTTCGGGTTTTGGCTTTAATGACTGGCCTAGTAGTACAGCTAGTCAAAGGCAGTAGATTTTGTCTACATATTTTTTACCTAACTACACTGCAAGAGTTTTTTGTTTTGGAGTACCTATGTAATAAGTATTAAGTAAGTCTAATTATAGTTATAGTAATTAGTATAATATATTGTATATCTATATATATTTATTTATTTGGCATGCTTTAGAGTTTAGACTCTAGAGTCTAGAGTCTAGACTCTAGAGCCGTGGTTCCCAACCTGGTGGTAATTACCCCCGCGGGGTAAAATAGCTATTCTAAAGGGGTAACAGAGGTGGTACCTAAAATAGATGAATTAGCAGAAAAAAATTATAAACTGTACATTTTGGAGAAAAACAGCTACAGAATAACCTATCATTGCAGACAGAGATCTGAAAATGAAGGTACCGTTAGATACCACTTGTAAATGCGAGAGCAGCCTCTCAACTCTGGTAAGATTTAAAAAAGGGCAAGAAACCGTCTGAACGTGGAGCATGATATTATGAGATGCGAGTTAAGTGTAACTGAAGTCTGAATTAAAAAACTTGCGAATTTACCAATACAAATTAATTATAAAGTTGTTTTTATTAGGGGGGGGGGGCGGTTAAATCAGTTTCTCTAACAGGCCATAGCGGTAACAGCTCTAAAAAGGTTGGGAACCACTGCTCTAGAGCTTAAACAGCGTATGAAATTTAGAGGTTTCATTTCATTCACCTTAGGTCAGTTGACGTGAAAATCACGTAATAACGTGGCAAAGCGAAGACTTTTAAAATGGGTCATACAAAGTTGAAATAGCTGGCAGCACAGCGGCCGGCAAGTCAATTTAATCTGTACCTTGTGTGATAAGCAAAGTTCAGTTTTAAATGGCTCATTTAAAATCATCGCCTACATCACGTTACAATCATATAAAGCATGTTTTCAGGAGGAGCGAAGCGAGCCCTATTATATCCCACAACCTGTACATTTTGTGGTACACTTTACGGAAAAACTATCCCGCCTATCGATGTGTGCTTTAACATAATAATTTTTATTTACATGACATATAGATGTGTTATCATCAGTCAGTCAAGGTGTGACGACGCGAGCCCTCACAAATCTCGGCTTTTAGCTAGTAATGAAAAAAAAAACATTTATTTCAGATTGCAGTGGAAAATTACACCAACTTCTCTCAGACATTTATGTGTCCGAGTATACCGAAGACGATGACCTCGAGCGCGTCTAGCCAAATGTCCACGATTGTACCGGCAGATGAAACACCATTTTACGTAACCACAAACAAGGTGAAACTGGACATCTGCATGACTAGGCGGCATGCGAGTGCATTACTCTAAGAATCATGGTTTTGGGGTCATGACGATAATTGTATCCTAGTAAAACATTTTTCGGAATAAAATTGATTTTTAACTTCAACGTATAAAAAGGTAAATGGGTGATGATTTTGGTAATGTTTGAATCACACATGTCGAATGCAGACGCCAAGGGAGGATTTTGGCAGACCTATAACATTACTACCTATATTAATTTATTTTGTTTTACCATAGCTTTTAAAATTTTGATCTAATTAATTTCTAAGCTTTATTAACTTGTTCTTTAAATACTTACTTTATATAAATATATAAATGTACTGTTGAAAATATTTGCAATAAATAGAGATTAACTTCCGCACACATAGACGTGATGATAAAACTTCAATTAATTAAGAGTTAAAAAAATAATGAAGACTTTGACAGATAATGTATGGGGCCATGGGCTCCGTGTGTGGGGCTTATTTTAAAAACTTCATTTAATAATTACAGTTAACTAATTATATATTCGTCACTCACTGAGTGCGACAGTAAGCTTTTTATTAGGTAAGAATAAATAGGCTGAAAGCATTACCCTCCTTTGCCTGCCATCGGGTAAAAATCGGTCAGATGAGTGTACACTCAATATTTATGTTTCCCCTGCCAATTGTTGTGGGCGGCTACAGTGTGATGCGATAAAAAACCGGCCAAGTGCGAGTCGGATTCAATACAAATAGTTCCGTATCAAAAAACACATTTGTAAGATATAGCCTGGCAAAACACAATATTCGTCGAGTTGGTATAAGAGGTTTTTCTATAAAGATGAATATTTTTGTAACTGGTACAATTTTACCCAGAATTCATGGCCGGCAAGGCATCTGCAGCTCTTCCAATAATGCGAGTGTCCATGGGTGATGGTAGGTGATTTCATCAGGTGACCCGTTTGCTCGTTTGCCGTCTTATTTTATAAAAAAAGGATATAGTTCTCAGTATAAAACAAATCAATTTAGGTCTTTTATTTTGAATATATAATTTAACTTACTCGAGGAGCTTCGATTTTTTCATATAACATTATTTAAACACTTATTTTATTACAAAAAAGCAATTATTTAGTATTTTAATTACTATTAAAATATCTAAAACCTAAACACAGTGAACAATATTAAGTGGCTCAATTTATTTTTATATACAATCCATCCATACTAATATTATAAACGCGAAAGTGTGTCTGTTTGTCTGTCTGTCTGTTACCTCTTCACGCCCAAGCCGTTGAACCGATTTTGCTGAAATTTGGTATGGAGATACTTCGAGTCCCGGGAAAGGACATTGGATACTTTTTATCCCGGAAAAATGTACAGTTCCCGCGTGATAAACGAATTTTGGCGCAACGGAGTTGCGGGCGTCATCTAGTTTTTAATATAATAGAGATATTGATAGAAAATTCTTTATTTGTACAAACTAAACTAAATACCATTAAAATAAAACAATATAGCAATCTGTACAAATAGGCGGTCTTACCGCTGAAATGAATAAATAAATAATATTATTATGTCGACAACATATTTTCGTTTCCGCTTCGTTATATAGAATCGCCGATTAAAATGTATGGGATTGATACAAGCGTTTGTTAATATGACGTTGACGTTCGACTCGTCAATTCCCTTTTACTTTACAAAAGCATTCGTGGGATGTTGACTTAGGTTTTAACAATTAATTAATATACTAATTTAGTTCGTTATTATTTAGTTTTTAAGCTTTTCTAATATACATTATTGTTTCAATTATAACGACCATTTTCTTTTGAATGCATCGTCCTGTAATCTGATTACATAAAATTCACAATATTTAAACAATGAACAGAACCACAAAACGTTTATTGTTTTCTGATTTTCATGTTTTCTCTTGGTTTAATGTACCTACAAGAAACACTGTAAGTTTCATTTTGAATTTACGTACGAAAAAAGTAAGTACAAAACATAAAAAAAGATTTAAGGCAGGGATCAATCTCAATCCAAAACGATAACCTTGCACACAACTAAAGACCAAGCGTATACGCATCGCAATAAGATTCATTTCAGCTTAGCATAAAACTGTAGTTACTAGGGGCGGATCTTCTCTATTTTTCATGTTTTTTTTTTAAATATCTTTGGAAATAAATATTAAGAAACAAAATTGTTCGGTTAAGGATATTTTAATATAGATTTACTAACAATTTATTCAAATAAAATGTATAATTATCCTAGTCAATACTTATATTTCGATGAATTAGATTTTTGTCGGAGGTGAGTTTGTAAATTAATTACAGCCAAAGTATTACGTTTCATAAAAATGTTTATGGTTTAAAGTCTTTTAAATATTGTGTTTTATATCTCATATTTTTTACATTTCGTTATTATATTGGAACTAAGTAAACCGGGAGTCACGGAATAACATTGGGGTTTATGCCCGCCTTAAAATGCGATTTTCAATTTATAAAATTAAGACTGATTAAAAATTAGGTTGCAGAGCGTTCTAAAAAATTACACACAGTACATACTAAATAGTTTATAGTACTACTTCTATCAACATAACCAACAATTAAAATATGAGTTAAATTATTACTAAGTATTTCCAAACATAAATACTGAAACAAAGACAATAAAAATACAACTATAAATTAATTAATTAATATATATAAACACTATTTATAAATAAAAAATTAAATCTAAATCGGAGGCTGCGGGCAAAGTACCAATTAGGCTGGCAGCATTACCTCGCTGAATGGCCAAACTAATACGTTGGCCGAGGTAAGCGCCAGCCCTGGGGTCATTTGATTTGGCGACCAGTCTTTTGGAGACATCTTTATAGAGGGCTTTTGCGTCCCCACGGACCCAAGGTTTCAACAACAAAAGGCAGAAATATGAAGTCTTCGCCTAGACACTCATATTTCCGCCCCTTGCTGGTTTCCGCGTGAGCGGCGGCCGCTCCCGCCTCTTTCGAGGTGGCCGTTAAGTGCAACGCCGCCAGCGTGTCCACGCAGGTGGCGTCCCAAACCAAAGGCCTGCCCCGGCTCCATGGAATGAACCTCCTGCCATCGTCACGCGCGATACCGTTCGGCTCGAGTGTAGCCGGCACGTTGACGGAAGCAAGAGCCCTGCGGATGACGTCATTTATGGAGGCATGGCGGGACTGGCGGCCGGCACTCCGGCGGCAAGACAGTCCGTGGTGCCCCTGGCGGTCCACTGAGGTGCCGCAATGGCAGCGATGGGCCTCGGTGATTTCCGCAAACCGACTGAAACGTTGAAGGTGTTATTGTCTAAAAGTGTGCCTATATTAGATGATGGGATTGCCTGGAGCCAATACCCCGATTCTGGCTCAGCGGACGCCAAGAGACGCGCACGGTCTACGGCGGACGAGCAATTTAAAAGGTCGAGTTTAGCCAAATTTAGTAGTGGTTCATCCCAATTTTTTTGGATGTTGGCATTGACTGGGATTTCCGCCGTACAGTTTTCACGCCATGTTTTTATAGCTTCTGTTAAGGAGTCAATACCAACGCTGCCTAATGAATTTGTGACGATTTTTTTAAAAAGTGAATTGATGCTATGGGCTGATGAAAGGAACGCCGGCAGAGACACACTAGTCACCGTTCTAATACCCAGGCCTCCGAACCGGATGGGTAGAGTAGCTTGAACCCAAGAGGTATCGGAGATTCGGCAGTTAAGGACGTTGACCAGTGTGTTTCTGAGGGTCTGGTCTAGTTGAGACAGTGAATCTGAATACTCCCATAAAGGACAGCACCTTAGAGCATATGTCAATTTGGGCACAAACAGACAGAAACGAATAATTTGATATGACATATGGGACTTTATTGTTATGAGCTTGTCGGATGATTGTAAAAATTTGTTGTTTTGTTCCGAAATATAGGTGTTAAAGCCGTCGCTAAAAATAGGAGCACCGAGTAAGCGGAGGGACACTTTATTAAGAATTTTGATGTTAGGGGCTAAATTATTAAATTTTGATATCGTATCAGGTGATTGAACGACGGGATTATCATTATTTATAAAAAGCTCGCATTTAGAGAAATTAAGTTCCAAATCAATTGATTGGAATTTCTCTATTAGGACTTGTAAATCAAGTAGGACTGTGGCTGCGTCTCCACCGAGGGTCCCATCATCTAAGTAAATAAAATAAATGTTAAATTCTGAAGATAGAGATGTGATGATAGAATGTATGGTGAGGCTAAAAATAGCTGGGCCTAAAGGATCGCCTTGCTGGCAACCGGTAGAGGAAATTAAAAGATCGTAGTACTACTTATATCTCGAAAACATAAGCTTTTTTATTCAGTCGGGTAAGTTAATGATATTTTTCAGCACAATTGTTAATCTAGGAAGGTGTAAGTGGGTCGCTGGCGAGCAGCCAGCTTAGTCATCGGGTGTTAGGCCAGCGATAAAGGTTACGCCTCGCCAGATATGCTCGCCTAGTACTTGTTGAAGCCAGGAAGTGGTTGGGTTTCCGACTTGTATTTTTAGGAGTTGTCACTTGAATTCTATGCTGCGTATGTGCTGAACACCTAAATAATACATAACGTCATGTAAATTTTCATTTATTTACTTATATATTTTTTTCAATTTATTATCTTAATTCTAAGCCGTCAATAGATTCATCATAATATTATAGGCAAATTATAAATAAACTTTCCCACGACAGCAAAGCAACAAAAAAAAAAAACAAAACTTGACTTGGTTTTTCTGCTTATTTGCAGTACCAAAGCGACCTCATACCTTGAACAAAATTGTATTGTTTAGATCAGGGGTTCCCAATCTTTTTCAGCCTGCGGCGCACTTACAAATCAATATTTTGTCAAAGCGCCCTACTCTACCTAGCAATTACAAAAATATACGTAAATAAACACCTTTAAATAGTTAAGTTAAGCAAGTAAATAATAATAAACAAATATTTAGTAATCTCCCAGCTGCCTGAATTGTATAATAATTTATATTATAATTTTATTTTATAATATTTGTGGTTATTATGGATAATGATGGAGGATCGACTCACGGCGCCCCTCTTGCCTTTCCACGGCGCACCAGGGCGCCGCGGCGCACAGTTTTGGAACCCCTGGCTTAGATACTGCAGTTACAGATGAGTTCATTATTTTTTTCCTTCATCAAGATTCAAGCTGCACCGCCTTTCTTTTCGGTTTTAACAGACATCCATACTTAATATTATAAATGCGAAAGTGTGTCTGTCTGTCTGTCTGTTACCTCTTCACGCCCAAACCGCTGAACCGATTTATCTTAAATTTGGTATGGAGATACTTTGAATCCCGGGAAAGGACATAGGATACTTTTTATCCCGGAAAAATGTACTGATCCCGCACTATAAACGAATTTTGGCGCAACGGAGTTGCGGGCATCATCTAGTCCATATTTACCACTACTGAGATTTAATACCAAAAATATAGTAGTTGTCCATAGCAACTCGTCTTCGAATGCATCATCGAGTATTTTCACACTTCAAGCAATTGGGGTCAGCCGTGACCGAGTACACTCGTAGTTCATAAATACGTAAACATACGCGATGCTAGCGTTTATGTTCGCTTAGTTTTTATCTACGTTTTTACCAAAAGACAGACAGAGTAATATATCAGAAAGAAAGTAATTTAATAAAACTTCAATCTCCAATAATTATAAATTTAATTAACACTTCACTAAATTCGATACACAATTTGGGCAGAATAACAGTGCAGTATAGTAACCAAGTGCCATTCTTCGTTGCTCACTCTAGAATAATCGCTCAACCCAACTGCCCATCTCTACCCCACCATTCGAACCCCTACCACCGCCAACAAACGGGTGGAGGGATTCGAACAGTATTGCCAGGTATAGACTGGTATTGCCATACATCAAAATAAAAATCATGACATTCGGCCATCCTGTAACGTGCAGCCTCCCGGCGCACGTAGATATAGGCAGTTGGTAAGATTTGTTCTACATTAACAATAGCTACGTAAGCATTAAGTTAAGTTACATTATGTATTATTATTTATTACATTTTTTTTTTAGTGAAAACTGATTCAGACTTGCTAATGTAAAATTAAACATCGTTTTAATGCATAACAATATAAAGATTTAAATTTAACGAGTATGTATGACATTTTTACCACTACAATAATAATATAGGAACTAAATTCAATCATACATCTTTTAGAACATCACATTTCATTGACCAAAGAAAATTGATTGTATTAAAAATATATATATATATATATAATAATAAGTATGCTATTACATAACACCTCAATCAAACAAGATAAATTATCAACGTATAAGAAAATAAAAATCATGACATTAGATCTACTTCATAATATAAGAATAAAACAATGTAATTAATTACAACATCGTTTCATATAATTACCGGTTTCTTTTTTTTACTTATAAATAAACACTGTTTTTTTTTGTTGTAGGCAAGGCAACTGGCAATAAAACTATTTTTCGTGTTCGTCTATATTGTTGTCAGTGTCCGAGCTACTACCATCACTATTATGTATTTCTAGTGCCTTTATATGTACCCACGGCCTCATCCTATCGGCCGCAATAACCGAATCGTATAACTTGCCTCTTTTAGGAAAACCCGGAACATCGACAACCCTGTAGCGATCATTCACGAGAACCTCTGAGATTCTATAGGGACCAATAAATTTTGAGAGAAGTTTAGAACTTTTGCCGTCATTGCAATAATTGTTTCGCGACACCTTTACTAGATCGCCTACACTATATTTAACCGCGGGAGTCCTATTTTTATCATGTCTATTCTTTTGTTTTATTTGATCCTTTTCTATGTTTAAACTAACCTTTTCCCTAATATCTTCCAAACTTTCGCTAACCTCCTTTTGTTCTATTTGCATCTTGTTAGTTAGCTTATCGCGCATCCTAACACCAAACAATACTTCTGTAGGAGATTTCTGAGTTGTCGTATTGACAGTATTGTTGATTCCCCATTGAATTTTGCCTAGTTGCTTGTCCCAGTCGCGTTCGTGACTATTATAATTTTGAGCTGCTAAGGAATTTAAGACAACTTGATTATATCTTTCGGCTTGGCCATTCGCCCTGGGACAAGCAACCGCATTCAAGACATGTTTAATTCCGTATTCTATGCAGAAGCGTTTAAAATCCCCTGATGTAAAAGATGTCCCGCGATCAGACACTAACCTGGCTGGAATTCCGAAATCATGAAAAATATTTGTTAGAGCTTTGATAGTAGTTTTGGTTTTTGTATTTTTAACAGCCCGAATGAAAACGTACTTTGTGAATCCGTCTACAATTGTTAAAATGTGGGTATTTCCGCTTTTGCTCTTCACAAATGGACCTAAATGGTCAACATGGACGGTATGAAACGGTATATCAATTTTTTCAATAGGAAATAAATGTCCAGTTTTAACACGCGAAGCACTATCCTTATTATATGCACATTCTATGCACGCACCTACATATTTTTTTACAAAACGTCTAAGTTTCGGAAACCAGTATTCATTTTTTACTCGCTCTAACGTTTTAGCATAACCAAGATGACCTAATTCATCGTGGTTTGCCCTACATATTTGCCACCTAGCGTTTCGCGGTACAACTAGGCGTAATCCATCGTCAACTTTTCTATATACTATGCGATTTTTGATAATATAATTTTTCTTAATCTCTTTACACTCGTCATCCTCGTCCGGCTTTAGTATCTTTACTATGCGAGAAATATCCGGGTCAGCTAATTGTAAAGTAAGAAGCCAACTATCCGACTCGATATTAAAAATACTAACACAAGGACTATCTTCTACGATCTCAGATAATACGGTATTCCTGCTCAAAGCATCGACATGCAACATTTGTACACCGGGACGATACTCTATATCGAATGAAAATTCAGAAATTTGTAACCACCACCTAGCTATGCGCGGTAATAAATCTCGTTTGGTTAGGGTGGTCCTGAGAGCCGCACAGTCTGTGTATATTTTGAAATGGAGTCCAAGTAAGTATACCCTAAATTTTTTTAGTGAGCAAACGACAGCTAAGGTTTCTAACTCATAAGAGTGAAGATGTCTTTCCTCCGGTGTCGTTTGCCTACTAAAGTAGGCGACCGGCTTCAATACACGAATATCACGCTGCCATTGCATCAATATTCCCCCAATACCGAGAGAGCTAGCATCAGTGTGCAACTCCGTTTCTAGCTTCGGATCATATAGAGCTAATACTGGCCTACTTATTAGTTTTTCTTTTAATAATGAAAACGCATTATCTTGCTCCTTAGACCATTGCCACGTACAGTTCTTTTTTAATAGGGACGTAATAGGTCGTGCAATTTCTCCATAATTTTGTATAAATTTACGGTAATATCCCGTCAACCCTAAAAACTGTCGTACCTCGTGAATATTGTTGGGTTTAGGGAAGGACTCTACGGCTTTTATTTTAGCTTTACCCGGTTGTATCCCTGCAGAAGAAACCTCATACCCGAGATACTCTACATTGGTAGTAAAGAAACGGCATTTAGACAATTTTAGAGTAAGACCATGTTCTCTAAATAATTTTAAAATCTCTTCTAATCGAATAAACATTTCGTCAATGTCTTTGGAAGGAATCAAAACGTCATCAAGATACGCTAAAGCATATTCAAATCTCTTATTACCCAAAATTTTATTCATCATTCTCTGAAAGACTGCAGGGGCATTAGCTAACCCGAAAGGCATACGCTTAAATTCGTAATGCCCGTCAGGTGTCACGAATCCGGTAAGATGCCTGCTACTTTTTGCTAAAGGAACTTGGTAGTAACCGGACGCTAAATCTAAAGTCGTAAAGTAAGAGTTGCCACTCAAATTAGTAACTTGATCATCGATCACGGGGAGAGGAAAACGATCTTTGCAAGTTTTATTATTAAGGGCCCTAAAATCCACACAAAGCCTCAATTCTCCAGTTTTCTTCCTCACCATGAGTATGGGACTAGAATAATTTGAAGTCGATTCCTGAATAATGTCGCATTTTAGAAGTTCATCGATAGTCTCCCTTACTTGCTCTCGCTCCGAATGTGAAAGTCGATATGGACGATACACAACAGGTCTTTTATCCAAAAGTTCTATATGCATTTCTACATCCTTTACACAACCAACCTCACTTAGATTGATAGCGAAACAATCCCTATAACTCTGTAATAAGGAGTGTAATCTATCAACGACATCAGAATCTAAATTTTCACCGACAACAATCTCACTTTTATTAAGGGGTTCTATTTTAGAAGTGTCGTCAGTTAAAATCCTATTAACTTGTTGTGCATCACATTCAACAAAAGGCAAAGCACGCGCTATTAATACTTCAGAGCTTAAAGTGACGACTTTAGGTGTTAAATTAGATACAATTAGAAGACTTTTACCATTGGTTACCCTATAAGCTCCTTGAAGTAAACTATATTCGCAACCGGCTCCTAACGCATGATAACCTTGCACAAAAACGTCCCCGGAATATTTCGGATTCTCAGTATAGACAGGTAAAATATTTATATGTGTCACTTGGGTGGTTTCTAAAACGTATAACTTGATTGGTGCAAAAGTAACTTCCGATTCAAAAGCATCGCAAGACGGACTCTTATAAAAATGTAATTGGATATTATCTTTTAAAACAGTTAAAAAGGGCAATTCAGTGAAATTTTGTCCTATTATTAGTGAGGTTGGCATAAATTCATCAGCAATTACCAAAACATCTATTAAGGCTTCAACATCATCAATCTTAATTGTAACGTGTGATTTGTATAACGGTCGGATACAAGAATTACCAAAACCTTTAACAATCGGAATACCGTCGTATTTTTTAGGTAAATGTAAATTTTCGGCTTCACTTTGACGTATAAGACTACACTCACTTCCAAAATCTATGTACACTTCATACTCTTTATCGTTAACCAATGACCGTTTTATAAACTTATTATTAGATTTGTCGGAAACAGTGATTTTTAGAGTTTTCTTTTCAGAAGGAGAATCATTTTGGTTTGTTGCTTGCACTAATCGTTGTACAGGGGTGAGCTTACAATCATTGTTATCATGACCGACTCTAAAGCAACGCTTACATTTAACAATCTGATTGGGGCATTTATAATAGGGGTGACCCTTCGCACGACAATTGTAGCAGGTAATGTTACTATTTTTGGCTACACTACTATTTGATGAACTTGCAATATTCCTATGCACAAATCTTTGGCTACCTCTATCCTGACCTTTAGGATGACTAAATTGTTGTGGTTGCCACCTTTGGGAACAAAGGAAATTTAAAAGTCCTTCCGGTTCTTGACAATCAAGAGTCTGAGCACCACTTTTAATTGAACCCTCACTTAATCCATGAACTATGCAATCTACAGCCTTCTTGCCAGTTATCTCGCATCTACTTAATAAACTAAGCTTATCATAAAAGTACTCACGAAGACTTTCATCACGACGCGAAGTTCGATTTAACATTTCTTCCAGAAGATGTCCATAATTTTCCTCGCTGGGAAACGCTTTGATAAGCTTTGCCTGCCACTCATTCCACGTATAAACTACTGTCGGTAAAGATTCAAACCACTTTTTGGCTAGTCCAGTTAATTTTTGTAACGAAAAGTGCACAATCTGGGCTTCATTCCATCCATAAATTCTGGCGCACTCGTTTACCTTCTTCAACCAAATTTCTATCGTCTGAGCTCTATTCGATGGGTTAAACTCAGGAATTACGTTGTTAAGATTGTTAAAATTCATTCCAGTACCTTGATCCCCTTTAAAGTTCGCTAAAAGTTTAAGCACATCGTCTGTAGTAAGTCTCCTTGATTTTCTACGCGATAGAGAGGGTTCTTCCTCCGAAGAACTAGACGTTAAACGACGCCGTTTCCTCCGTCTATTCCTTGGTGGTGTCGTTGGAGGTGTACCTCCCTCACTTAATTCTCGCGGCATCCCTGCAATTGATTTATTAAAACATACGAGTAAACCATCTCAAAGTAATTCCTAAATATCGATGATAAAATAGTTTAATATTTAAATCCTGGGTTACTTAGCCAACCAGAAGTAAGTTATCAAAATAAAATTATTCACTCAGGTAACTTTACCAGACTTTACACCAATTTTAAAATTTGGTAAATACTTTGGCAAAATATGCTGTCAAACTGGTCCACTCTATTTTTAAATAATTCAATTATATAGTGTTATTAATCCTAGTTCAGTATATTATGTAATCTAAATATCACAGTTCACTAACAACTGAACAAACCTAGTCCACTCAATTAAATCCAGCTAATAAACTTAGTCCAATAAAGTATCCGGTGAACAAATCTAGTTCACCTAAGTATCCGGTGAACAAACCTAGTTCACCCGAGTATCCGGTGAACAAACCTAGTTCACCAAAGTATCCGTTGAACAAACCTAGTTCACCCAAGTATCCGGTGAACAAACCTAGTTCACCCAAGTATCAGGCGAACAAACCTAGTTCACCCAAGTATCCGGCGAACAAACCTAGTTCACCCAAGTATCCGGCGAACAAACCTAGTTTACTCCAAGTATCCAAACAGACTTAGTTTACCCAAGTATCCAGCGAACAAACCTAGTTCATCCAAACAAACCTAGTTCACTTCAATCAATCTAACCAAATTAAATAAATCAAAGTCAAAATTACATCCATTACAAATTATTCCGACTCAATTAAAAAAAACTTATTTGGATCAGTTCCAATATAGATGTACTTATCTAAATAAGTTTTTGTGTTGTTTATTTTGTATCAAATATCATGATGTAAAGTTGTAAAATGCATTTTCATAACGTCCGAAGAGTAATTATCTTATCTTGAAATACAACTGGAATTTAGTAGTGTTTTTCCGTTTCCTTAACGGTTAATATTTGAAAAACGCTCAACAATAAGCAAAACTTAATCATAATGGTTAAAAATCATCCAACAGGAAGTAATCATTCACTAGATAATTAACTACAATATTATAAACTATTTATACCAAAAATATGTGACACTAATTAACTTTGAATATTGTTTTATTAGAATAAGTATGTTGAAAGTTATCCATTAGCAAAACAATTATGAAATTGTTTCATTAATATAATATCTAATTATAATAACAAGGCTATAAGGTTTTTTTTTTAAATGAAAAGTGTATTTGCGTCGTATAATGCGAATCACTGTGTATACGGTAATATTATAAGGATAAAATAATGTAATGTTCACTGTCGAAGAGTTGCCTCGACCAAGTGAAATGTGTAATGATGTTAAAATGTAATGTAATATTCACTGTCGAAGAGTTGCCTCGACCAAGTGAAATGTGTAATGATGTTAAAATGTAATGTAATATTCACTGTCGAAGAGTTGCCTCGACCAAGTGAAATGTGTAATGATGTTAAAATGTAATGTAATATTCACTGTCGAAGAGTTGCCTCGACCAAGTGAAATGTGTAATGATGTTAAAATATTATGTAATATTCACTGTCGAAGAGTTGCCTCGACCAAGTGAAATGTGTAATGATGTTGACCGTGGTGCGTGGTAGTGTATTCATTTCAGTAACGTGTTTTTCGAATATCTTTTGTAATCTATATATATTTCATATCAAATTTTAAAACGATAAAATTACATTATTTCGCATTACTAATTGTCAACTTTTACTTAAAATAAATGATAAGTTAATGTATATTATAAAGTGAGCTTACATACCTGGGGGTTTCTTGTCCCGCTTCTGAAGTTTAATAAAACTTCAATCTCCAATAATTATAAATTTAATTAACACTTCACTAAATTCGATACACAATTTGGGCAGAATAACAGTGCAGTATAGTAACCAAGTGCCATTCTTCGTTGCTCACTCTAGAATAATCGCTCAACCCAACTGCCCATCTCTACCCCACCATTCGAACCCCTACCACCGCCAACAAACGGGTGGAGGGATTCGAACAGTATTGCCAGGTATAGACTGGTATTGCCATACATCAAAATAAAAATCATGACAGTAACATCTATGATTTATATTCTAAGGTTTATAAAAAACTTTACTCAGTACTCCATTTGATTACTTCACTTGATAACTTTAAAGCGAGCCAAACTTACATAGTTAAACATACAATGAATTGAGGAAGTAGCAATAGTAATGCAGTATTGCTTTATACAAATAAAGAAGTACAATTGGGGTAGAGGACTTATATAAATAGTTTTTAGGCCAAAAACTGAAGAAAGTGCCTTTGCACTTAACTACTGAACACTTTAAAACATCCCGAAAATACATTATTCTTCTATCCTTTTTACAAAAAAAAATAGATTTGTTTACATGGAAAACAAAATGATTTACTAAAGGCAGATGCTTATTTTTTTAAATCACATTTCGCTTGACATAGATTGATGAAGACGGAGAGAGTGGGAGTGACGACTAGAGGCCTGGGCGGATATCTGATGGTAATTACTCTACATCTAAAAGGAGTGTGATTTATTTCTATTATGGCTATTAAATGTATGTACCATTGAACAATTGACTCATAGTATGGAGTGTAGATGGAGGAGAACTATCTTATATGGGGGATATTTGAAAAAGTGTCCAGCTGTACGCAGTAGATAACAGTTGAAAGTGGCGCTAGCTGCAGCAAAGGGTATGGAATTAATGTAGCCGTTGGTGACAAAATACTTAATCAATAAATAAACCAATATATTTTGAAAAATATAACCTAAAATACCTAAATAAAAGCTGCTAAATGATTTAAAATTTACCCCGTTGCTACTGTAGCACCATCCTAATTTAACCATAATTTAACGCATTTCAGCGGACACTTTTTACATACAGAGATAGTTCTCCATCTACACTCCATAATTCATGGGCAGGAGGCCTACGTTCTTTGGTCGGGATATGTCAAATCAATATTCATTGTGATTGGCTGGGCTTGACATAACGCACCCAAATTACTCCCACAAAAACAGAAGAACTTAATAACTAATAAGTTTGACCTGTCTATTCGTATATCCGTTCGTATGTCCGTGGCATTGTAGCATCGAAACGGATAAATCGATTTTAATAATAATTTAGTATTTTACAAGTTAGACGTTTTATGTCTGTGGCGTGGTATCGAAATATAAGCTATTTAGATCTAGTTTTTAAAGCTGACGAGAGTATTCTTGGCTAATTCAACCACCACCCACACCCAGACAATTCCTAGGCCTTCTTTTTAAGCTATTGCATAGCTTTTATAGCGGGCTTTGAGTGTGGTGATCGAATCAAAAAATTCCGTAACGAAAAACACCTAACATATCTATCGTCGTTTCAGTTCGGCAGACTTCGGCTCGGTGTGGTCGGGCTGTGGTGCGACGTTGCCAGACTTCAACACGGTGTTTGTGCGACCAAACGTATGCGAATCATAATTGCATAGGTTGATAAAAAATGTAATGCAATAGCTTTATCACGGCTGTCCCCGAGTGCCGTACATTTTTTTTATTTAGCCAAACTTTCAGCGATTATAATTGGGTACAATCGTGAAGACTGCCCGGCGGGTTGAGACGTGTGGGCGTACTCAGGCGCCGTACACTCGTCCACAGAAGTGATTCATTTTAAAATTCCAACTCCGGTTATTATAAGTTTAAACTCGCAGTAAAGTTTAATAAACTAGTGGAAATTAGCTTTGGAAGTGCAATGCATGTGAAATAGAGCATATAATGTTTTGACACGCACAAAGTACCTATATAATATACGTGATAGTATATAATTATAATTATATGTTTGCATTAAATAGGCTCCGAATCTGCGAAACTAATGAAAACAATTTGAGACAGATAAAGATTAGATCGCATTAACATGGAACATTTTCGGTTTTCCTGTGAAATCTCAGATAAAATACTGAACCATACCTACTTTTTATGTCAAAAAAAGTACACAAGTGAAAACAGCTGCGTTTGCCCTTTTACCTTTCTAGGTTAGCTCTGTGTCACCTTATACCGTTACTTCAAACAAACATTCCGCCTCCAAAATCTCTACTCCACGTTCCTGGCCTAACGGTAGCCTAACCTAGCAATATATCAATGTTGTTTTTATCTTTTCAAAGAACCACTACTGAAACTGAACCTATTCTCTACGCAGTGGCGGATTTACCCTAAGGCCCAGCAGGCCCGGGCCTAGGGCGGCCAGATATAAAGGACGGCAAATCGTGCAAAAAAAAATTGTAATGGGTGCTTCTGCTGTCATGTGAAGCTAGTGGCAATAGACGCGACTCTGTACAGACGCTATATTGTGATAGTGAATAATAGCTCTCAATATCTGAATCTCCATATTACGTAAATAAACAAAACGTACTGGAATTAAGTTTCATTATATTATATATTTTTGTTTTTTAACAAACGAAATTTTGGGAATTAAAGTTGTGTGCAGTAAAGATGCGTAGTGGCTTCTCAGTTATTAAAATTTTGCGCGGGTTTTTGTACAGCCAGTTTTTGGTGAGATATTAATTAAAGCTTCCAACACTCATCTTTCATAATATGATTAATAGGGCGAATAAAGCAAAAAATTAAACATAGTCCTTCTCTCTTCACACTCACGCCCGAATTTCATATGCCGGGTGAAAAAGGACGACGCAGAATCATTGCAAAGTTAGTTTTTTAGGGTTCCGTGCCATAAAAACGGGACCCTATTACTAAGACTTCGATGTCTGTCCGTCTGTCTGTCTGTCTCCAGGCTGTTATTCAAAAACGGTAATGGCTAGAGAGCTGAGATTATGTATTTCTGTTGCCACTATAACAACAAAATATACTGAAAACAAAATACAAAACAACTGCAGGTACCTGAAATGTTCACAAAATACTCAACTGTGTTTTAAATACTTTAATAATTCATAATTTAATTTAATTAAAATTAATAGAATAGAAAATATAGAAAAGTATAATTATTATTCTACGAGAGTTTATACAGAGTGCAATTAAGGTTTAATTGCACCCTGTATGATGTTATAAAATGCAGAAAATGTTCTTTTGCGTTTTAAGGTTACTCCGTTTGGTTACATTGGCTCGTTTTGTTGTATTAAATATGTTTTTAAATATAGCCGTAATCGATGATTGCGCCATCTATAAATAGCTTGCTTTTCTCGTAGACGCAATTTTGTATGGGACTCAATTACAGTCTATCTGGTCTTTTTTTAATGTTTTATTTAAATGTCTATAAATATTCTAAACTAGCTTCTTATAAGCTAATACTTTTTGTTAAATAATTTTCGGAATCAATTAAAAATGGGACGGGTGCAGAGAAAGGCACATGGCCTGGGGCCTATAGCGGCCAGGACTGCAAATCCGCCACTGTCTCTACGCAACAGTTGCAATAATGCATATTTTGCGCCGTACACCAATGTTTTCATCACAAATAAAAAAAAAAAACACTCTAAAAAATATTCCATTTTCAAACCTAACCTATTTTCTACACGACAGTAGCATTGCGTTTGCGCACGCCGTATATGGGGCGCCCCCCGCACGCCTCCCGCCCGCCTCCGCCCGCCGTCTCACGTTTCCGACGAAGGAAACGACACGTAAACTTGCCGTATACCTACGTTTTGTTCATCTGGATTTATATTACGTTTTTAACCGACTTCAAAAAAAGGAGGTTATCAATTCGACGCGTATGTAATATTTCCAGAACTGCTCAGTAATTGGCATGTTAATCTAGACCAGCTTCTGAACAAATCGCTGGCCCCGGGCAACAAAGCGGTAAACGCCGGTTACGCTCTTTTTAATATTATTTGATTTTTGGCTTCTCTGAGTACTAGTCTATCACCCCTATTTATTTCATATTTTTAAAATAACATTTTGGGTATAATAAATGACAACAGCTTTATGGAATGGAAAATTCTCTTACGACTAAAACTGTGTTATTGCATTACTTTATGAAACATAACTAAAAAAACCAGTGAAGATACAATACAGCTAAGTTTTCGCTGTAAGATTCCCCAGAAGAAGGGAGTAATCGGCTGGTACGCTCGAAATCTAAAGCGAAAAATACGTCGTATTATGTTCTTACAGCCGTAAATCTCAAACGGTTTGGTGTTTTTATAAAGTCAATAAATAATGTTGCAAATGAAACAATATCGCTTATTAGTTGTATTGTACATTTTTTCAATTACTTCAATAAATTTTTACACTATTACAATTATTTTTATATAGTTAAATAGGTAAAAAAAATCAACTTTCATATGACACTTCAAACGCTTGTTTTGGACCACTGTACGCAGCACTATAAACAAATTAGTTTATTTTGTCTCTCCTGAACAAAACGATTTTTGATATTACGCCTTTATTGCCCGGGGCCAGCGAAATGTGTCTTTCAAAATTGCATGTATGTATGTATGTTTGTGCACATATCTCCGGAACTACAAGTCCGATTTAAGTGATTCTTTTTTGTTGTACCAGGTACTGTCCAACTTAGGGAATACTGGAAGTTTCATCAAAATCGGTTCTGTAGTTTTTGACATAGGGAATTTTAATTCTTAATTATTACGTACAATAATTTGAAGTCGGTTTTATCTTCTTAAAATACTATGATTGTGAATATAATGCACATAAACTTTAGGGTGTGTATAGGTCTCCTGTACAGAGTTCGATGTGAAAGTTGCAGCGCTGAAAGAGTAACTTTTTTTTTCCTTCTGTATGGGAAAACCCATGACGCTCAAGCGCTCATAAAAAAAATGGATCTTCCAGCGCTGGTACTTTCACAGTGAACTCTATATTATAAGGAACGCAGTAAATTTTTTACGTACATTTTTTCCGAGACAGAAAGTATCATTTAAGTCCATTCCCAGGACTCGAAGTGTCTCCATACCAAATTTCAGCAAAATCGGTTCAGCGGTTTGGGCATAAAGACAGAATAAGTAACAGACAGTCAGACAGACACACTTTCGGCGTGAAGAAGTAACAATATATTGGTATGGATGTATGGATTGATGCGTAGTATTATTACTTCAGTCGGATTTCCAGGAATTGCTATTGTATTCTATTGTTGTCGCGATCACCGGTGCTCGCGCGGGGCCTGAAGGATTCAAGTTTTGTATAGTTGATGAATACCTAATTGAAGCTCCTGGACTAAACGTAATTATAAAATTAATGATATTTTTCTTACGCAGAGAAGATATAAACAATAATATTGTTAGTAGGTACTGTTACATACCAAATATGTTCTCTAAAGGTTATAAAAATTAGGCTATGTAAGTTTTGTTCTTTAATAATTTCCCCAAATTTTCTTTATTGTAATTTGTACACAGTAATTATCCTATTCAAACATTTATACAATAAAATTCCTAAGCTGGGTCACGCATTCTTTCATATTAAATATCATTTTGTGCTAACAAATTTTTACTTAAAGAGGAATTATAATTTGTAAATGATATTGTATAACTGGTCATGTAAGTAGTTGTAATAAAAAACAAAAGATTTGTTTGCTTGTATCGCCTAGACTCGACTACCTACTAGACCGATTTTATTAAAACTTTGCAATAATATAGAGTCAATCCTGAAGAAATATATAAACTACTTTTTATTGCAACAAAAGGTACGGTTCCCCGCGATTTACTTTCACAGTTATGAGCAGCTTATAGAGTATCTTTGAAACATGATCCAGCAGCGAATGCCAGATATGGTCATGTCGGCCCGCCAATCGCGCGCTCTCCCCGCCCCAAGCTTTGTTCATTGTGAAACTAACGAGCTGACGGATCGTCGAATAGTCAGTGATATGTCATATGACGCATTTTTTTGCTAGGTACTTAGAATTTATTGCCATTGAAACGTAAATATCTATGTCTTAAATATAAAAATCTAAATACTGTTGGATTAACAACAGTCTGTCTGTCTAATTGTCACTTCTTTACGTTCACTATTTCCTGCTTCGGCTCTTGCTAGCAGCATTTTGAATTATATTGCCAGCAGTATTCCTAAAACGAAACAGCCTACAAACTTTCAAGATGAGAGAGTATTCCCTCTTAAAAGGACGGAAATGCATTTGCAACTCTTGTGAGTGTCCATGAGCGATGGTAGTTACTTTCCATTAGGTGATCCGTTTACTCATTGGCCCCCTAATTTTATAATAACATGCTTAAACTGCTTAACGCATTAGTTATATAATTTTGTCTTTGAGCCTTTAGCAAGAATAGAGCTCAGTTATTATTACGGCAACGTAATTCGAAAATTGCAATAAACCGGAATTTTTGCAAACAAAGTAGCGAACAAAAACTAGTACAGATTAACTAAATAACATTTTTTTCCCGCCACATATTTCAATAACTAATAACATTTAGTTATAATCTGTTACAAGGTATATAGTAATTACTGATAGCTTGAATGGTTTCTTAAGTTCAATGCTGCGAGCGCCGGCGCCTTTGACTTACTTGAGACTTGAGTAGAAATTAAAGTACGTAAGTACTTACTGATACTTATGTTATTGTATTACTTTCTTTGATACTGTTTATGATTCATATGATTTTGAGTATCTAATACAGGGTTTCTAAGGTTTTTTTGACGCGATTTCTACTATCGCTTTTGATTGATCGAAACTTGATAATCAACAGCACTATTAAAATGATAAACTTCTGTCAAACACCTTAGAAACCGGACATAAGGTTGACTTTAGGAGTTCACTCTGGATTAGTTATCATGCTAGGTAACTCTTTCGTATGAATTATTAAATAATTGAATTCCTGATGGCTGATTACCATTGGCAAATAACCACATGAGTTTACTTCTAATAAATTAAGTATTAATTAAACAGCATCTAACATTTTGCCTGTAATATTTAACGTAACGTCTCTAATAGTATTTTACATTCGAATAGGCAAGAAAAATTACAGTTTATATAAAAATAAAACGCCTTTCCTATGCAGGCTTCGAAGCGTGCGGGGCATGGGTCATTGCATGCTCACAGTGCGTGAGACTGTGATATTCTGTGATATTGAGCGTTTTTATACCGATAATGTTGGCTTATCATCGATATCACCAACAGGTAGAGCCTTTAGGTAAGTTGTCATCGATACAAAGCCCGAAAAGTAGTCAGAAGGAGGGATGGGTGAATATTTTTTAAGCTATAGTTATGCCGATTCTTCTCAGCAGTTCCAGGTATCATGGCACTATCAGGTAATGTCAGTGTTAAAAGAGTGTATGGAAAATACCTATTTTGGAGAAGAAACTTTGAGTTTGATAAGGTACTAGTGGTACTATAGTCAAACATTATGTCTTATGATTATTCTAGGGTGAAACATACAAAACACGCCTTGCTTACGCTATTTGTTCTACCTAGTTAATTTTCGATCAGTTTTAAAATATTATATATTCTGAAAGTATTAGATAGCTAACACTTTCAGAATACAGTTTATAGAGCTATTAAAAATGTTTGAATTTTTAAATACATGCATCCTACGGCTCTTATTAACAAACTAATAAACATGCGAAAATACCACGATCTCAAGTGTAAAAAATCTAATGACGGTAACAGGATTTTTCCCATTAATTGCATAATATACCGTGGCCACGGGGTGTTCCCCCTTCCCCCCTGAAACTAGGGGGAAGTGCAAGGGGGGCTGTCCCCCTGCTCTATATACTAAACGTATCGGAATACACCTCATGCGTGAGCACAGCGCCCTACTTAGTGATCATGTGCATGCGGTCGGTTATCAAGAAATGTATGCAAGGCGTCCGTGGCCTAGTGGATAGACCTTTGGTTCTTGCAGAGAGTGCAGATTCTATCCTGGGTGGAGGCGTGTACTAATAAGATATTTTGTAATCTCAAGTACATAATACTCGGAAGGAATAACACCGTGAGGAAAAGGAGCACATAGTTGGTCCTAGACTTATTGACCTACTCATTCCCATGGACTAGGCCGACTTTGCGAGAATGTTGTATTGTATATAGTATTATGTAGTTGGACGGCATAAGCCATTGATGAGTGTCTACCAATTTGAAGAAAGAGGAAACCAAATAATACCAAGAAAGAGCCGAAAACCGAAAAACATATAATATTATATTCCTAGTTAGGTATAATATGGTATTATAAATATTAATTTACAACAAATATGAAGGATTTATAAAAAATATAGTGGAAGACTCTGGGGAAGGCCTTTGATCTGAGCTGCATAGGTTTTAAAAAAAACTTTTTTATCCAGTATAGCGAAGGGATGCTATTTGTACGTAACACTGCTCTAGATTTTATAAAGTCAACGCCGGTGAAATAAAGGTCAACAATAATATTATGTTACACGATAGCTGTTTGAAGTTCAGTTTTTGAGTCACTCAAGTGGTCCAGCGGCGACTCAAGTAGTCCAAGAAGCCTCCCAGGAAGTTCAACATAAAAGATTTTGTTGAAATATATAATACCATAAAAACGTGACCAAAATCAAATGGTTTAACCGTGAAGATATGATATAACAGTGATAACACACTTTCACTTTGATATTAATACTAGGGTACCTGAGATTGTTCAATATTTTTTACAAGGCAACAACGAGGAAACGAACAAAACAAAAGTAGGTAAACTACAAAGGTATAATTGTGTAATTAATCAGTTTTATATTTAAAAAAAGAACTAATATTATGAAATTACTACTTGAGTTACGTGTCTGAACTCTGAAATATTAGTGCGGAATGTATTCAACGAAATGGTGACTGAAAGAGGGAAAATAAGAATAAGAATAACTTTATTAACAACTTTATACACGTACTATGTACTTTATATACTATAAGTAGGTACAGTACAAATTGTGTGATTTTCAGTTAAGTAACAGATTTTTTCAGGTATTGCGTTACATTGACGCCTGCAATGCCTATCCTGCAGGTCACCAATATTTTTACATAAAATGATATACCTAGTAGTATAACCTTCCTACTCTAATTTTCTACCGATTAAAATATCTACTAAAAAGCACGGCCATTGGTAAGCAACTGAAACTGTAGATTAAGCAAGAAAAATGGTCCACGACAAAATTCGTAAGAGCTCAAAATATTCATATCAAAGGATTCACGTTGCTTGGAAGTTGGACGCTGTTGATCCTGACGAATAAGATGCAGTGGGCTCACGCAAAACGTGCGTTAATAATTAACTACCACGCCTGGCTTAATTAGTAATTATGTATTGTATTGATCTGGACATCAATGTATAGACGCCGCAGTGAATAGCTTTGAAATGTTCGAATACTCACGAGAATGCCACCCTGTGACCTTTAGAGAGAACTCATTGTAGCATACGTTGAATATATACGAGTATAGGTATTATGTCTATATTTTAACGCTCAATCCTTTATGTTTTTTTATAAGTACGTATAATATGTTTTTTTCAATTATTTACTTCTTTTCGCGAAAATCCGTCTATTGCTGTGTTATACGCTTGATGTTTTTCGCGCTTTTATCATGAAATTCTTATTGCTCGGAAAATTTCCATTTTTCGAAATAAAAAATATATCCCAGTTCCTTTCTCAAAGTGTCTGTACCAAATTTCTGGTAACATTCTTAATATTAGATTAATATTTTACCTACTTTCTTTTCTAAGTAAACTTACTTATACTTGTATAATACTTTCATTTGTATCCATCACAACTTAACTATAGCCTTCGTTGGTGATATCGGTGATAAAGCAATATAAACGGTATAAAAAACGCTCAATATCACAATTCACAGAATATCACAAGTCACAAGTCCTACCACGAGGCCAGACTGACGTGGTGTGAAGCGTCCATAGATATTATTATTATTATTATTATTATTATCACAGAACTGCTATCAAAAGGTTAGAAAAAAATTCATAAATTTACTAAGCCTTACGCAACGTAAGGCGTAGTAAATTTATAAAGTTTATGAAACGTAAGTTACGTTGTATTTAAATTTCGAACTATTTTCAGCACCAGCTAACGCCATCTTGTAGTAATGAAGAGAAGAATTCCTTATTTAAGTTTTCGAAATCAACATTTAATTATTTCGAGATTCGCTCCTAACCAACAAATAAAAAATACAACGATAGACATAGGTTAGACATAATTATTGTCACGTTTCAGTTCATACTACAAAAATCTGCATCCGAATAACGATGGGCTAGTTCTGTAGTTTGCCCTATATTATTTACAGACAGTAAAAAAATCAAACACAACATCATCGCGTTTAAAAATCACTGCAAATTTATAAACGAGATTAAAAAAGTGGTCCCGGTAATTGATTGACTACCTGCGCGTGGGAGGCGTGGGCCCGTTTCCATGGTAACGCCTACGCACTCTCTCCCCCCCTCCCCGCGCCGGGGGTGAGTCCCCCACCCCTCAGCATTGACCCGGCAGACCTTGAACTCGACAGCTGACTAGCCCGGCGAAAGACGGTTCCTGCGTTGGGTTGCGACGATTTTGTTTTCGTATGTAAATCTAGTTTATTTCCCATTTTTGCTTTCAGGTGTAAAATTGTAAGTGTTTTTTAAACCATTTTAACGTAGAGTGTTTGTAAGATTTTAAATAGAGGTTAAATACGCCTTAGGGCCTGTTTCACCGCTTCCTCATAAGGTGCCCTTATAGTGATAGGCTTATTTGACAGATTCTCCATACTCTATGTGTCAAGTTAAGTGGTGGATAGCCTTATCAGTTATCAGAAAGCGGTGAAATAGGCCCTAAGTATCGTAGAATTACAAAAATATATTAACACTATATTTTATTTATTGGAAGCACAGAATGTAATTTTGTCCATATTATAAAAAGAAGTAGCTTGAACAGGCCAATCTCCTGATCTTATTTGATTCTGAGTTGATTTTTTGACGAGAGATAAGATCCCGTAAGTGGTTTTTTAGATTGGTGAATCGTTAATGATGAGCTCTCACCATCCAAAATTAATAGTAAAAAATAAAAATACCAAAGTGTGTCTGTCTATCTCTATCAGAGGCTATCCACATCACATTTGACAGATACTCCATATACTCTGTCAGATAAGTTGCGGATATAGCCTATCCGCCACTAATCAGGCAGTGGTGAAACCGGCCCATAGTGAAGACATGAAGATAATTCACAGTCTCTAAAAGTATTTCATTTTTTGGACCTTTTCTTTTGTTTAACTAAATAGCGGCTACAAATAACGGTAGATATAAGTTCTCGAAGCTCATAATATACCTATATGAGCTTCGTATATAAGTAGGTAGTTATAGATAGTACTAAAAATAACTTCCCCATAAAGAACTTACATTAAGTGCATGGTGAAAATCTTGCTCTCAGAATAGAACGTAAGTTTACAAGAACTTTAATAAGTTCTTGTTGTAACGGAGGGAAATTGCAAGTTATTAATAAACTGCTAGAATACTCTAAACAAGTTACATTTTATTAGTAAGTAAAGCTGACTCGACAAAATTTGTTTTGCCGCGTACGTTTCATAATAATATGCATGTAATATTAATGTGCATAAAACTTCGTCAATCTTATTTATGCTGGACTCGGGCAACAAAGCGGTAAACGCCGGTTACGCCCTTTTTAATTATATTAGATTTTTGGCTTCTCTGAGTACTAGTCTACCAACCCTATTTATTTCATTTTTTTAAAATAACATTTTGGGTATAGTAAATGACAACAGCTTTATGGAATGGAAAATTCTCTTACGACTAAAACTGTGTTCTTGCATTACTGTATGAAACATAACTAAAAAAACCGGTGAAGATACGATACAGCTAAGTTTTCGCTGTAAGATTCCCCAGAAGAAGGGAGTAATCGGCTGGTACGCTCGAAATCTAAAGCGAAAAATACGTCGTATTATGTTTTTACAGTCGTAAATCTCAAACGGTTTGGTGTTTTTATAAAGTCAATAAACAATGTTGCGATTGAAACAATATCGCTTATTAGTTGTATTATAATTTTTTTCAATTATTTCAATAAAATTTTACACTGTTACAATTATTTTGATATGGTTAAATAGGTAAAAAAATTAACTTTCACATGACACTTCAAATGCTTGTTTTGGACCACTTTACGATGCACTATAAACAAATTAATTAAATTGTCTCTCCTGAACAAAACGATTTTTGATATTACGCCTTTATTGCCAGCCAGCGTAATATCATTATTGCGAAAGTGTGTCTGCGACTCTGTAACAAGATCTTAACGCTTGAACCGCTGAATCAATTTGAATATTTCATTATAAATAATAAATAAATAAAATATCTAATAATTCAAAATAGGTATTATAAAATATACTTTTTTTGAACGTCGTAGAAAGAACGTAGAGACTTTTAAAGATACCACCGGTTCGGGAACTAACCCGGCGAGAAGAACCGGCGTAAGAAACTCACACGGGTCCGTCTTTTACTAAAAAGATGGAAACGTATAGGTACTTATTATATATTTTTTATATTAAATATGAAGACGTAGATACGCGGTACGTAAGAACAAATAATATTATGATAATTTTTCTTATCAAGGAAAAGCACTATATTAATTTCTAAACGAAGTTGCAGGCTGCATCTAGCTTAGGTATGTAAGACAATATAATATTATGAATAATTAAGAAAGACTTACAAGATAATAAGTGTGGCTTCTGAGGAACAATCAGCAAGGTCTGCTAATGGCATTAGGGCGGGTGCAGATGCGTTGGCGCCGGCTTATTGGATTGCGGCTTGCGTAATGTGCACACGCCTTTATTCACACGTTTACATCCGGGTCATAAGGCTTACTGGCGGTATTGGTTGTGCTTGGTACCTACTGGTGGTGGTTTTAAGTACGACGTGGCTTTGAACAAATACATTTGGTCTGGACCTCTTCAAGCCGAAACCGCTGGACTGATTTTGGCATAAGTAGATATATTTTGATTCCCGGGAAAGGAATATATTAATTATAAACTACTAGATGACGCCCGCAACTTCGTTTCGCCAAAATTCGTTTATCGTGCAGGAACCGCATACTTTTCCGGGATAGTTCCGGGATAGTACAGCCTTTCCCAAAGTGGGTGACAACGCCCACTTGTGGGCGCTGAAGGTCTAAAGCATTGATTCCCAAAGTGGTCCAGGTGGACCCCCAGGGGTCCACGGGATCCCGACAGGGGTCTACGCTTACGTGGAAGAAAAATGGGGGTCCACGAGTCGTTAACGGGGGTCTATAAAAATTAGGTGACCCGACTTGACTTCTCCTATGAATATAGGCAGACAATAATATTATTTTAGCAGATTAGATATTACAGAGCGAGGAGATTTAGAAATAAGTAAAAGTGTGGTAATTTTTGTGATAGATAGCTACAAAAGAAAGAAAATATTGGCGTTTACTTTTTACCACTCCGAAGTGGAAGCAGCTTATTGGTTACTAGTACTGTGAGTTGTGAATGAATACGTCACTTTTTAGACTGGCCTTGACCTTGGGGGGGGGGGGGGGAGAGAAAGGTAGGTGTGGGGGTCCACCGGATCCAGCGAAATGCTTAAAGTGGTCTATGAGAAAAAAAGTTTGGGAACCTCTGGTCTAAAGGATGTGGGACCTAGAAAAAAAATGGGAGCGTTGTGTAGAGGCTTGGGGGTGATTTGTAATTTCATTTCATCTGGATGCATTATAAATTGAAACAAACAAACTAAAACATGTTTTTTTCTCAAAGTGGGCAGTAGACAAAATAAGTTTGGGAACCCTTGATCTATAAAAGGCCGAGTACATGGGTGCCTAGTCAAATAATTGTATTTGATAGTACCTATCAACGCGAAGTTAGAACTAAAACGTATGGGAGCGTACTGTATAGCGGTATGTCATTTAGCGATTTTTGTAACCCATCAATCCCCAAGCGGGACCCGGGTGCCGCATAACAATTGAATATCTACTGTGTCTGCGATTCCCACGATCGAGGTATACGGGCCCATCATAAATTCCTACCACTGCCACACCTATTAGCCAGGATTGACAGCGGCAATCTAACACGAAAACCATTTAAAGCAGTTTTAGGACCCGCAACGAAAATTTTGGAGCTGGCGAAATAATAAGTGAATGTAAATTAAAATTTAAAACAGCCTACATTTGACATTCTATATCTATAGCGTTACGAATACGGAGCTACCAAACGGCTTGCCCCTTGGCACTTTCCGTTGACCTCTCTTACAAAGAAGAGTAACCGTCTGTCACTAATTAAAAGAAATAATTGATGCTTCTATATAAGCTATTATTTTTATTATTTTTTATAACGGCCCCTGCTGTGGGACCTCTTGTTCCGAAGGGAAGAGCCAATTACTTACATATTCGTTACATCTGGGTTTTTTATTTATATTTATTTACAAGGTATATAATATGATTAATATTTTCTATTTATACATGTTACTATTGTGGTGTTAATTACAAGTTACTTTTTACATTTAACTATCTTTAATGTACATTATTATGTTTTTTATATATTTCTATTCTTAGTCTATTTTATATTTTCCTTATTTACTCTAGTTACATTTTTAAATTTATTATTCTTTATTTTTACCCATTTTTGATTCAATGTTTTAATTGCGTTTTTACAATTTTTTTCTATCTTATATTACCAATACACTCCGCGCAGCGCGGAGCATCCGTTGCGAATTTTATTTTGCTAAAAATATTTATTCAATAAATTGTTTCTTGCAAATGAGTGGGATGCATCAGGTTGTTGCATATGACCAACTACAGTGACAATCCATTTACACCTCTACTGTATACATTTACATTTTCTCAATTATAATATAATAATATATTGTCTTAAACACTTATCTTATATATTCTATTTATTGTTCATATATATTCTTATTATAAATACATTGATCCATTTTAGTTATTAATTATTATAAATTAATAGAACAAAGAGGGTGGCGCCACCCCGTGAAATTAATAATGTCCGCTAAAAGATAAATATATATAGCGGAGAATAAGTTATTTGCATATAATTGTGGGAAATAGTGAGGATATTATTGTGAAGTCCAGTTGTGACAATTATTATGTATATGTGCTAGGGCTATTATGTATTTAAAGGGGAATAGGCAATTTTTAGTCCTTGAGACAAAAGTCAAAAAAGACAGACCAATTAAGGGACACGCAAACATAGCTGGACATAGACACAACATAAGGGCTACATTCCACCGCGGCACGGCCACGCGCACGCCGCGGTGGAATGGAGCCTTAAGGGGCCGGGTACCCACAAAATTCTCATACAAACGTAATACCAAAATCATTTTGTCATACGAAAATATTTAACATGTTTGAGTTATTTTTCAGCTTAAAATAGTAATTACCTAGGTTCCTGAACAAAAAATAACTTCTACAAACTAACTACAAAATATTTAAATACTAAAAAATATTTTTTTGGGTTGAAATATTTTGTAGTATATTTAATATTTATTTATATATTTTTTAGTGCTTAAATATTTAGTAGTAAATTTAAAAAAAAAATTTATACACAAAAAATTTTTTTTAGTGTTTAAATATTTTGAAGTTAATTTTTGTTCAGGAACCTAGGTAATTACTATTTTAAGCTGAAAAATAACTCAAACATGTTAAATATTTTCGTATGACAAAATGATTTTGATATTACGTATGTATGAGAATTTCGAGGGTAACCCGGGCTCTTAACTATAATAACTTCTAGATAAGATGGTATTTTAGTACCTACGAAAATTATAACATTCTACAGAATCCCATATTAAACTGCGGGTCCCTAATATTTAAATTTCAGTAGCATTTCCCAATGTTACTTACAATTTTAACGGTTGCTCATTGATTTTTCTCGGAAGCACGCTTTGACATTTGAAGGGAAAGCCAATACTGATTATTGCTTTCAGACTCCCACTCGATTAGCCAAATTGTACCAAACACGGTTACTGCTTCTCAAACAAAACATCAAGCTTTCTCTTTTCAACAATAATTGGAAAATTATCCTTTTTTCATAAATATAAGCTTTAGGTCAAAAAAAGTGATTTGAAAAAAACTGGGGATTTTATGTGTAGCCAGATATATTGGCCAGATGATGTTATACCTTGTAACTTACCTAAGTTACAAGGTTTGTTTAAATAATTATAAGAGGAAAACTTAGTGATTGCCCTTACGGTATAAAATGTTACTTATTCAACTCATCCACATACGTCTTCAAATATGAGGAGTAAGAAAGAAGATATTGAAAGCCACGATTAACGTTAACCTAATTTGACGCTTATGGGCCGTGCCCACAAATTGTATCGGATTTTATTTAACTGGGATTAAAATTTTCGGCCTGAATTGTTTGATGCTAATTAAAGAAATTTTATTGTTAACATTATTTTAATTTTGATTTATCGCTAAATGAGCAGATGGATCCGCTGATAGTAAGCAACTACAAAGCCAAATGATTCCAGCTCTGTCCCCATTCATATCCATACTATAATAATATTATAAATGCGAAAGTGTGTCTGTCTGTCTGTCTGTTACCTCTTTACGCCCAAACCGCTGAACCAATTTTGCTGAAATTTGGCATGGAGATACTTTGAGTCCCGGGAAAGGACATAGGAATTAGGATACTTTTTGTCCCGTAAAAATTTAACGGTTCCCGTGCGATTGACGAGTCACCTAGTATCTTTATGATTGCTTACGCAACGGATTATTTTGCATTTTTAATAGAGTACCTAATAATTTATGAGGAAGGTTCATTAATCCTTCGATCGCGGATTCTTGGAAATCTATTGTTATTCTATTGTTGTCGCGGTCGCCTGTGTCCTAATATGGGTGTTGGTAACGTCATGTTTAACACATAGAGTATACCTACTTTATTAACTATCGTCGCGGAATGTAAGTAGGTACTATTGGTACAGGGTTTTCTATGCAGTTTAGGTAGGGTAAATGAGTAATGATTGGATTGTACCAGTCATTGGACAAAGCACAAAAACACAATATTATTTATTAAGGTTGCTTTAAAAACTGCCTGTTTTTAAAGTAATAGAACGCCTGACTTTAAAGAAAAACAGGTAGTTTAGTGTTTTTATGCTCTGTCCAATGACAAGTACTGTCCAATCTCTAGTCATGTTCACCCTAGTATAAAAATAATATTATTTTCTAGTCTGTTTCTTGTAAATAAGCTCCGAAACTACTAAACCAATGTATACAAACTTTTTTATGGAATAAATATAGTCCATAGACATAGGTACGTTTTATCCGGGATTTTCACGCACATAACGAGGAATATGCGACCAACATAATAATCAGGGTGAACGAAGCGAGCCCTAGTATATCCCACAACTAGGGTTGCCACCCGTAATTTATAATAAAGTATTGTACGTTATTTAAGGTAATTGTACTCTGTACTTTATATTAATAATAAAGTACGCGGAAATACTTTATTTCTCATAATTTAATTTCTGTTGAAGTCGTAAGTATTTTTCGTTATACGAAAGACACTCATTTACTGCAAAAAGCAATGAAATATATCTTTAAATATAATAATAAAGAAAAATAAATTGTACTTTATTTTTATACCGAGTACTTTATTTTTCTTACTTAGAGTAACCAATGTACTATCAAGGAAGTTCATTCCTGGGCAGTCGACAGACCAACTTCATTTGGTTGGCTCATGTCAATTCAACATTAATTGTTATCTGTCGTCGGCTGGGTTTGACGTAGCGCGACCAAACTACGTAGGTCCCCGATCTGCATAGGAATCAACTTCTCTGATAGTACTTTATATGCAAATATAAAAGGTGGCAACCCTACCCACAACCTGTACATTTTGTGGTACACTTTACGGAAAAACTATCACGCCTATTGATGTGTACGCCTTTCAAATAATTTTCCCCGTTTTTTCCCCATTTTCCTCTATTTCTTCGCTCCTATTAATATTAGCGTAAATATAGCCTATAACCTTCCTCGATAAATGGGCTATCTAACACTGCAAGAATCATCAAAATCCGTTGCGTAGTTTTAAAGATTAAAGGGAACAAAGGGACATAAGTGAAAAAAAGTGACTTTGTTTTATAATAAGCACAGATGTTAATTATTATTTCCCCGTTCGTAGAGACGGAGCGAAAATCCCCGGGATTCCCATGGGAACGGAATCTCACGTTGCTATAGTTACCCACTATCCACGTGCTTCTATGTCACCTTGAATAACTACTACTAAGCTATGACGCATAATATAAGATTTAAAAATCACAGATATTTTGAAAACTAAAGGTTGTTTGGCAGAAACTGCTGTCAGCAGTAAGACATAGTTTTCCTATATTGTGTTTTTTTAAGTTTAAGTTTAGTTTTAAAACTTGTATATTGTACAAATAAAAAAAAATCTATTCTATTCTATTCTACCTATAAAAACGATTAGGCAGAATTTTCCGTACTCAAACTACGAATCTACACTTAATTTAAAGAAATAAAGTTTTCTTTTGTTTGTAAGAGGTAATCTCTGAAACTACTGGTCCGATACAACCGATAGAAAGCTGCAGTATTTCTGAGTGACATAGGCTATATTTCATGTACAAAAAGTTATGTTTTTTTCCTGAAATTATGTCATTCTCAAAATTAAACGCGGGCGAAGCCGCGGGCAAAAGCAAGTTAATATTTAATAATAATAAACGAGGACTTTCAACTGCTATTTTATTATTTTCATAATAATAGTTGTTACTTGCTACGAATTCGTAGACGTTCTACGAGCGCTACGTTCAGACCTCATGGTGCTACGAATCGTAGAAGTTCGTTTTTTACGGTTGGCTAAACCGGTTTTACGATTAGCTACTTTCAGCCAAAGCAGTCATGATTGGCCAAACCTCTGGCTTAGACTCTAATAATGGCCACAGCCAAAGATTCATTTGTTCGAAAAAAAAATGAAAAAGAAATGAAATTTTAAATAAAGTCTTACTACTGACACGTAAAGTTGGTTTTTAGGGTTCCGTACCCAAAGGGTAAAAACGGGACCCTATTCATGAGATTTCGATGTCTGTCCGTCTGTCTGTCCGTCTCCAGGCTGTATCTCAAGAACCGCTATAGCTAGAGTTCTAAAATTTTCACAGATTGTGTATTTCCGGTGCCGCTATAACAAAAAATACTAAAATAAAAATAAAATTAATATTTAGGAGGGGCTCCCATACAACAAACGTGATTTTTTTGGTCTTATTTACTCATAATCAATAATATATGTGTTATTTAATAATTCATAATAATATTTAAATATAATAAAAAATTAAGGCTCCCATACAAAAAACACAATTTTTAGTCTATGTTTGCTCTATAACGGTACGGAACCCTTCGTGCGCGAGTCCGACTCACACTTGGCCGATTTTTATTTATTTAACATTCGTTTATGACGCGGAACCGTACCTTTTTCCGGACTAAAAGTATCCCATCTCTTTTCCCGGGACTCAAAGTATCGCCGTACCAAACAGCAAAACCGGTTCAGCGGGCGTGAAGAGGTAACAGACAGACATACACATTTTCTCATTCAGAATATTAGTATGGATTAAATGTATTTAATATTTTCTGACCAAAATTAACTACGCCACAGACATTTTAGACTTGAATAACAAACTTTCCTGTGCCTCCAACATTAGTACCAATTTCCACCACCGCCAGGAGCGGCGCTGATTTTATATTGTGGTATATTGTACACCTGTCATCATAATAATTTCCCGTAAACACGTTGTATGCGTCATACGGAACTTTCTACTCGAAATCCAACCTTATTCCTTCAAACTAGAATTCAAATTTTACTGTCACATCTTAATATACCTGCTGCATTCAATTTTAAACCTTATTGTGTATTTTATAGAGTTGAATTTCATTTTTTTAATTCCGACTATTTGCGTAGGAAGCCGTGACGTCATGGAGTATACTCATTAATCGGGTACCAAATCGGCCTTTGTAAAGTTGCCTGAAGTTCTGAACTTGAGAAAGACGTATTCCTTGGCTCATTATACGGGGTGCTCTTTCTAAGCATCTAATCGCGCATGACATTTTGAACTGTAATTAAATGTAATAGAGGCGAAATTTGATGATTGTTGTAAAAGATAAAAGTTTAAGGGTGTTTTATTTCAGCTATAAGGCATAAAATATGAGTTCTATTGAAATTTTTGTGCGTTTAGGTGGAGTATGAGAAGTTTCGTTAACTTCCTTTTTTTTATATTGACTCAAAATCGATGCCTTTGAGTACTACTATACAGAACCTTGGAGTTAAAACCTTCAAACGTACATAATAAGTCAACCCATTTGTAATACACTAGACGATGCCCGCAACTCCGTTGAGCCTAAATTTGTTTATCGCGACGGAACCGTACATTTTTCCGTGATAAAAACTATCCTATGTCCTTTGTCGGGACTCAAGGTATCTCCGTGCCTAATTTCAGCAAAATCAGTCCAGCGGTTTAAGCGTGAAGAGGTAACAGACAGACAGACGGACATACAGACAGACACACTTTCTATTTTATAATACTTGTATGGATATTTACATTTTTTCTGACAAACGGTTTAGCCGAAACGGTTTTTACGTCTACCTACACTGTATAAAAACAACTACGTTGCGCCAAAATTCGTTTATAGCGCGGGAACCGTACATATTTCCGGAATTAAAAGTATCCTATACAGCCTTTCCCGGGACTCAAAGTATCTCCATGCCAAATTTCAGCAAAATCAGTTCAGCGGCTTGGGGGTGAAGAGGTAACAGATAGACAGACAAACCGACAGACACACTTTTGAGTATTAGAATGAATTTAGTTATAAAAATAAAGTTTTGAAGTTTGAAGTATAGTCTAGAAATAATCTGCAATCATAGGTAAAGTAAATTACGATTAGATAGGTAAACGAGTTTTTGTACTAATTAGTACGTTCTAAGGTATAATCTAGATACTAGACTTTAGATTCTGAGGCCTAATTACTAGACTGATTTGAAACTGTTTTGAGCGTAAAGCAGCAGAGTCAAACCCATCTAATCGATCACAGCTAACATTGAATGACATAAGCCGACCAAAAGACGTAGGTCTGTCAACTGCATAGGAATCAATTTCCTCGATGGTACATATTACTATGAAATACCCTGCGCAGCTAGCGACACTTTCATAGAAATACATAGAAACAGTATATTATACCATCGAGGAAATTGATTCCTCCGCAGTTGACGGACTTACGTCATTTGGTCGATTCAAATTCAATGTTAGCTGTGACCGGTCGGCTGAGTTTGACGTAACGCGACCAAATTACTTAGGTCCGCCATCTGACTAGGAATCAACTTCTCTGATAGTACTTAGTGTCGCGACGACACGTCGTCTGCAGTGCTGCCGCTTCATGTCGCCCCCTTTAAGCTGGTTACATTTTTCTTGGACGACACTAGTCAGAATGTCACAAAGGTACCATAAGATAAATTGATTCATCGATAGTCTTATCTAACTTGATCAAGCATACGTAGAAGACTGCTCACGAATCACGATTACCCTTCAATGATATAACCCGGCCAAGTTACAAAGTCCCCGAACATACTAGATCCAATTTCTTAGACGGTATCATCGCAATCAGGATTGTGTACTTTTTTAGGAACCATGTTTTTTTCATGTTATTAACGAATTTTTTGCTACCCCGTTAAGCTTAATCCCACATGTGCTAAGCTTAATATGTTGATTGTGAAGTTTTTTAAATTTTTTTTACGAACAGACCTCCTCCTTGCTACCTGCTAACCCTCTTTTGGGTTACTTGTACTGAGTTGACCATAAAAAATCAACGGGAAATTACTTATTGTATAACCTCCCTTTATTGTAAGTCGGTTTAAATCAGAGGCTACAGACGTTTTGGCGTTACATAATATACATATAATATTATCTTTTACTTAGGTTTAAGCTGGCTTAAAAATATTGTCTTGTAAAAAATCGGCCAAGTGCGAGTTGGACTCGCACACGAAGGAATGAATGAGTTTTTTGTATGGGAACCCCCCTTAATTATTAATTATCTTTATTGAAGTATAAATAAAACTGAGTATTTTATGAACACTTCAGGTGGCTATCATTGATCCTGTTGTTGTCATTGATACCGAGCAAAAAAACTAAATGTAAAAAAACACGTCTTATGTAGGTACGACTTTTCCTATCCTTACTAGAGATGTCACGAATATTCGGCAACGATTCGGTATTCGGCCTATTCGGCTTCTTTTTTTGCTATTCGGTATTCGGCTGAATAATACGTAATATTCGGCCGAATACCGAATACCAAATCATGTTAAGGCGACGCCTTGATAATTTGGCTGTAGCGATGCCGATTTTTCTCAGCAATGACTAAAGCTAAGAAACTAAAGTTCATTGTCAGTATTCATCATGTCTTTGTCTTTGAATTGCCCATAGCATAACACGATTGGACAACTTTTATAACACAGAATTATCAATCGAAAAGACCTCTGTAAAAAAAGGGATTCCTATTTTTCCAACAGAGGAGAGTGATTTAAGGTTCCAAAATTTGTACATAAATTGGTTAAAGCATACACTTTAATATGTGCATAGCTTATATGAAATGTATTTATGGTTTTTAAATTACGCGACAAAAACCATTTTGTTGCTTATGCCCTTTCCATTTTTTGCTGTTCCATTGCTTGTTTTCTATGAGAGGCCGGCCCGGCCTCTCATAGAAAACAAGCAATCTAAAACATATCCAACACGGTTTCTTACTTTAACGCGGCGTCACCTTAAAAAAACACGTTACATAACTCAAAATTATGTATTTATTTCCAAATTACAACACTTTAGTAATTAAAATTAGTCAGTGGTAAGGACGGATAAAAACAAGCTTTTCAGCATTTTTGGTGGCAAACGATTACCTATGCTTTTCATCGTAAATGTTACCAGCCTAAGAAAATAAGCTCTCACTATACACGCTACTTCCAGGAGATAAAATTTGGCAAATTTCGAAAGGTTTGGGTACCTATTGTATTGCATATTTTGCTAACCACCACTTGTAAGGATCGGCTTTCCGGTCGAACTGTTTTCAAATAAAAATCCAACTCGTTTGACGCAAATGACTTATTTGAAAACGCAACGAGGAAAACAGGTTGCGACTTGTCTTAATCCAGCTACCGCGCCTCCGAAAAGTATGTATTTTGTGCCGAATATTCGGCGGCCGAATATTCGGCGCTTCGGCCGACAGCGTTGCCGAATATTCGGTATTCGGATTTCGGTATTCGGTCAATTCACTATTCGTGGCATCCCTAATCCTTACTTTAGAAATCATTGGGTATATTGTGCAATTGACACTTGAATAAATAAACTCGTTACGTACGCATGTGACACACTGTATTTTAGCAGTGACGGATACCACGGTGGGACGCCCACCATTTAAAACCTGGGGGCTAATTAATATGTCGTAACTCGTACGTCAATAAAACCTGTCAATGCACGTTATGTTGTATGGAAAAGGCTTTTAATTGTGGATTTTTCATCCCTTAAAATTCAGCAATGCATTTTAACCGTAGCTTTTTTATAACCATTATAAGTTAATTATTACATAATAATAATAATAATTATAATAATTCTTTTAAAAAATTCTCGTGTCAATGTTAGACGTACTCCTGTCTCCTCCGAAACGGCTTTACTAATTTTTACCAAATTTTATAATACATAATATGCATATTCAGTAGGTCTGAGAATTGGCTACTGGATACTTTTTATATACTTAATTATTATTGATAAGTGCATTTGTTGAATAAATAGCTAAAATAGTAAACTATTACAACTCGAGACTGATGGCGACCATTGTTTGTGCGACGGGATAGCGATGGACGTTACCATGGTGCCATACTTATATTTTAGTCACTTCAATAAAATAATGGCTGATATATGGCTGGTTTAAGCTGGGAACAAATTATCGGACGAGCGTCCGCGGACGTTTTCATCGGATGCGGCTTGTTTCTATCTGATCAATACAAAATACACTTAACTGTGCACATTGTCTGACGTTCGGACGTCCGAACAGAATCTGGCCTGCCGGATGTTTTTGCATCCGCGGACGTCTGCCATTGACATATAGGTTAGGCCTTTGACGTCCGCAGATGAACCGTGCACATTATTAAGGCGATATATCGAAAATAAATTATACCGCAAGGGCAATTTTATACTTAATTTGTATGACTATAAAGTCGTGAATACGCTGCGGCCAGAAGCTATCGGCTCGCTCGGAAAACATGCGACAAAACGTAATTATAATTATTTAAAAAATAACTAGGAGCATTTAAGCAAAATGCTTCTATACGATTGTGAGTTGCAAAGGTGTCTATTAATTAGACTAATTTCCTACAATACATCTATTTTCGTTTAAAAATAATCTTCAAATTTCGTATTTTTAAGAGGTCATTCGAAAATTAAATGTATCGAGGCAAAATACATAAATCGTGTTTACAAAGATTTATGTTGATACAAGTAAAAATAAGAATTGCTTACTTCATAGTATTAACAAAGTACATGGTTGTACGAAGCTTTTTGTTACTTTTATTCAAAGTTTAAAGCATTTTTCAAAATTTTTGAATTATTCGAATATATTCGAATTGTTCGAAAACTTTTGCAAAATATTCGAATTATTCGAATAGTAAATTTTTCGAATAATAACATAAAGTTATGAAAATATGATTTGTACTGACGAAAACGCTTTTGCGGTACTTCCGATTTGGATGTGACGTCATCACACTAGTAATTTAATATCTTTTATTTATCGCGCTCGTTATAATATGTAAGTTTATAATATTTTGTACATAAATGAGTAGGTAATAAGAATAAGCGTAGAAAGATTTGTAAAATATATTTTCTTGGATAGTTCAAATATAACAATAGTGTATTCAAATATAACAATGAAAACTTTTCTCAAAAAGTGTTCAACATTACAAATGATTTTTAAATTCTTTCCTGATTCTTTGGCACTGTTAGAATCGTACGTTTAGCTTTATAATGAACATTTTAATAAAGAAAGTATAAAATTAAAAGAATATGACGTCACACTATGGCGGACAGTGTTTTCGGCGCCATTTAAAAGGCATATTTTTAATTAACATTTTTATGGGTTTCCACTGTTTAAAATATTGAAATATTAGTTTTTTGGTGAAAATGAATGATTAAGAAGCGATTAACATGAAAAAAATTAGGTCAAGTAGCCTATTATTATTATACAAGTTTTATAATAGCAGTCGCATATCGTCGTATATATTTTTTTGTAAATTACTAATGTATAGTCGGGGCATTTTAATAGGCCACATTTGACAGTTCATCAAAATTGTACCTGGTAACCTTATAGCAACGTACTTAAAAAATAAATATTTTCGTTTTGTTATAACTGCACAATTGATTAACTTTTTTCAATTACGATTACGTATTTATTGTAAATATGACCGATACGAATTATTTAACGATTTGCTTTTACTGATAAACAATTGAAGGGGTGAGTGGACAAAGGTGTTAATTAACAAAAAGTTCAAATAGGATTATGGGTGTTTGAAAATTGTAAAATATTTAATCGATGTAACTAATATGGTTTAAGTTTTAAACAAAACCAAAGTATTTATTTGCCTTGAATATATCATTATTTATTAGATAATATACATAAAAAGGTATTTATTATTTTAGTTTTATAAATATTGATAAATTAGGAACATAACACCTTTGTTTAATTTAATATAAATCATATTTAAATTATATGAACTTAAAAAGGTCTTATGTTAGAAATAAAAGAATTTAACGATTATTACTTGAAAAAGCTTTATTTAAATAAATAAAACGTTACAACTTAGAAGGTCTAGGTCAAAAATGTGAAGTTACAACTTGTTGGCAAGTAACACTATCAATAATAAAAATTAATCATTATTCAAAATGTTTATATAATACCATTGAGACTCTTTTTCAATGTACTCAAGCTGTGTTTTTATATCAGCTATTTTTTCTTTAGAGATTTTACCCTTTTGGTTATTACATGTCAAGGCAACTTCCGGGATAATATTAGGATTTTTTACCAGAGAAACTTCTAAATATGGTGTGTAGGGGTCATAGTTGGTCTTATAAAAATATCTACCATAATCTTCATGGCGAATCCATTTTACATTCCCTTTAAAGTTAATTTTTTGTTTTAATGTATTTGTATTGGGTATAACTATGCCCAAATCATTTTTTAATTTGGTAAAATCATAAAAATGATGATTCATATCTTCTATGATAGAGTTATTCTTAGATGCCCTTTTAATTATATTTCTATACTGATTAGGAGTAAATATTTTCTCATGCTTTCTCAATAATTTTTCTATACGGCCAAAATCTCTGTCACAATCAAGAAATGTATGACCTACCTCTGGAAATTTATGTTCAATGGATACAAATAATTTCTGTGCAATCATGTACTGATACAAAACAATTAAGTATTGATTCTTATTTTGGCCACTGGCAGAATCTGACCATAGCAACAAGTTTTGGGAACTATCTACATTAGCTAACTTGCTTAAACAGTAAAAAAGCGAACTAAGAACTTCTACACTGCCCTTTCCTCCACAGTCTTCAGTCCAAGTGCAGAAATAGGACCTATGTCCATTTTTATCAACTATATGTATACCTTCATTGTAGAACCAAATTTGTCTTAAATAAAAAGCTTTTGATACTGGAATTTTAGGAAGCGGCTGTGTCTGCTGCATATCAAAACTAATATATGTCATGTTTTGTCCAGACACCGCCATCTCCCTTTCCAGTTTTTGTAGCTCAAATGCTCTTTTATAGTTCTCAATATGTTCTTCAGTTTGAGTATTTGAATCACATTTACAACAAACATCTGTTCTTGGCTGCCTAAAAGAAAGATTGAATTTGGTGTTAAATATTTTTCTATATGTGCATTCCTTTATATAATATTTGGTAGGTTTATTTTCATCCTCACATTTTTTTGTGTACATTGAATACATAGTTTTAATTGTAAGTAATGGATTTAAGTACTGTTTGTGGATATTTTGATTTCTAGAATAATGAGAACTTTCAGATGGAAAACTTCTAATATGACTGCTTATATAATTTTCTACATCAACATCTACCTTGTGCCTGTAAGAATGAGTTTTTCCTCTCTGATCTCTTAGTGCTTCAACATTATTTAATTTAATTTTTGATTGAATAACTGCTAACTTTCTATAACCGATTTGAAACATATTAGAAAATGCAGTCTTACAAACTTTTATATTAGTACTTCCTTTTGGTAGAACATAGGTATAAGTTGTGCATCTCTGCCTTTTTGGGTTAGTTAATGCTCTTTTGACTTTTTCAACTGTTATAAATTTTGAAAGATACATATTCTTTTCATTATTATTTTTTAAACTATAATATTGGGAAAAGAGAGATGCACAATCAATATCACAAAATTTTTCATAACACTTATATTTGCATGTTTCCTTGCATAATATACCAAACCTTGGTTTTTTACTTTCCATTGTTTTACCCTTCCTTGTAACATAAGCTTTGCCTTCCTGTCTTAAAATACTATTCCTATTTTGTTTCCACTCAGCTTCATTTCTTGATCTCTTCTTAGATAACTTTTCTTTTAACTGAAAAATTTTTCTCTTCCTCGGTTGCAATATATTGTTGGTCATTGGAGATTCCTCCTGAATTTCAGTTGCAGAAATATCGTTTGATGAAGATGATGGTATATATTCATGATCGGTACTAGCAGGACTGTAGGGTTCTTCTGGTGCTAAAATGAAATTGATGTACAAATTAAATCCTGCTCAACAAATCATACCAATAAAGTATACTTTTAGTATGGTAAATGGAACGAATACTTACAAATAGGTGAATTATTATTATCATCACTATCTTGGGAACCATATTCCTGTGGTGTATCCTGGTTATTACAAATGTCTTCATTACCTATAAAAAAAGTTAACAATTTTATAATCACTAAATAGTTTAAACAAAGTCATTTAGAATTAATTTTCTTAGTAATAATAAATTAGATACTTAATACAATATAATCCCAAATACCTGAATATAGTTATACCTACCCCTATAAGTATAGAATGTGTGGATGTTTATTATGTTTTCACACAAAACTACTAAAAATTAATGAAAGTTCAATAATATTGTAGTTTCATTAATTTTCAGTGGTAGCTTATACTTCAGAATAGCAAATACATTTTTATATAGGTATATCCTGCGCGACAAAGTCACAGACAATGGCTAATAATTAGTATAATATACTAACTACTAATATACTACTACACATATTATGTGTCAAATTCACTACATTTTTACTAACCTTGCTCAATGTGATCGACAACTAAAATAGATGGAGAATGGCACTTCGTTGGGACATAGCAATCATTCTGAATATTTTCAGTATCTGAAAGTAAGCAACAAAGGTAGTGAAAAAATATGTCTTTTTGCCACAGAATACTACAATTAATTAAGTTTCCATACTTACTGTTTGCAACGTCGTTTGTACTGGACGTATTTGGTAAATCACTTGAATGACTAATTCTCTGATCGACGGAAGCTGAAAGCAATAATATTTTAGGACAGAAATATGTAAAATACAACACTAATGCCTTTTTATATAAACTAAATTAGTTTTTTGAAGTAGTACAAACCTGTCTCGCAGCTCACATTTTCTGTATTCCTTGTATTTTCATTGCTCAACACTAAACTCAATATTTGCCGTGAACGTGAATTTAATGACATAGTGGTTTATCTACACTTTATCTACACAATCAAATAATAACAGAACTATAACTATAAAAAACAATCTCACGTCTCACGAAGTTATGAAACTTTTTGACAATATCAAACTGTCATTCGTTAATTCGTTCCGTTTGGCGGGATGGGATCAAACCAAGGCGGGATATCGAACGAAATGTCATTGTCAAAAAAAGTGTGATCGGAAATGTGACAAAGGTTGTAAAATGCTTCAACCATAAACAATAAAAAAAATTTTTTAATTAGACAAATTCCAACAATGGAATTTAAAGACAAAATCACCATTGGTATAAGGATTTTTAAAAAAATATTATTTAATTTAGTATGAACAAAGATAATAAAGAACATATAACACCTTTGTTTATTTTTTAAACTTAAAATCGTGTTATGCGTGCGAATATGCAATAGGCACATTGGTAGATATGACCTTATATTATTCAAAATGTATTTATGTTATTGATCTTTCGAAAATGTATCAGCTCATACCACATTTGCAGTTCGGTAATGTTACGTGTTTGTCAGATATCACCTTTGTCAAGATCTGTATTTCTGAAAAGAATGAAAATTTGCGCTTTTTTAGTTCATCATTCGGTTTATCATCACATAAAACCTATGTTCATTCGAAAAAGTATATTTTTTAAATTTTGTCAGATAACACCTTTGTCCACTCACCCCTTCAATTCTAAACGTAATAAACAAAGTCTGATCTTAATAATTGCACGTCGTTACAATGTTACGTCAGCTGACCTTTTTTCTTTTTAAACTCTAGGAAAGTTACCCTAAAAATCGAAAGCGAAAAAGTAGTATCGATGCATTGATTACTTGTAACGAAATATCCCCATAAATTAATAACCACGTTGTGAAAAGTAACACATATTTGTGTGAAATGAATAATGATAATACTACATTTAACAGTTTTTATAATTTAAGCGAATAAATGCATTTTTTTTTGTAAATTATGTACTTGTCTTATTTTGCTCCTTGAATTTACAAAAGAAAAAGCAATAATGGGACAGGAGTTTGTTTCAAACGTATAAAATTCAAATATTTTATTTCAAGTCCGTATCGATTTATTCGTTTTGGTCGATGTTTTTACGCAGTTCACCTCACTATGGAGATTAATCTGACAGATGTCAAATGTGGCCTATTAAAATGCCCCGACTGTAGTTGGACTAGTTGGTATGAATTATGATTAAGTAAGTATAATATTATTATGATTTCAAATTGGGTTAACTGGTTTCAATGGTCGAGGAATCAATACGAATAATAAAAAAAAGATTTCGTAAATGTTGTTTCTCGTGTAATTAATTTTTTTTATGCAATAAGGGGGCAAACGAGCAAACGGGTCACCTGATGGAAAGCAACTTCCGTCGCCCATGGACACTCGCAGCATTAGAAGAGCTACAGGTGCGTTGCCGGCCTTTTAAGGGGTAATAGGGCAGGGTAGGGTAGGGTAGGATAGGGTAGGGAAGGGAAAAGGGTAGGGGATTGGGCCTCCGGTAAACTCACTCACTCGGCGAAACACAGCGCAAGTGCTGTTTCACGTCGGTTTTCTGTGAGGACGTGGTATTTCTCCGGTCGAGCCGGCGTATTCATGATTTTTTTCTTGAAAAAGTACATAAAATTCTTTGCTTTAACCAATAATCTTTTTATTACTTCCAAAGCCTTAGTACCTATATTATAAAAACAACAAAATGTCATTCTGACAATGCATGATTGCGCCGTCAAATATCAATGTCAAAATACAAAAATTGAAAAATCGTAATGTAAACATTTTATGTTTTCCTGCATTTATTAAATTCTGTGTCGACTATTGCAAGTATAATTGAATTATTCACTACCTATTACCTAATATTCTGGAATCAACTGTACCTTTAACCACAAAAAAGTCAATCAAGAGAGAAAATGGTTTGCGTGCCGTGTTTTATCATTCCAGTGCTGTTGTTTCTGTGGCACAAATTTATACAGCCTTACGTTCTACGATTCTGGAATCCTTGGGCCGTGAAAAATGCTGATGGCAATGTGACAACAGAATTCCCGTTCAAGTGCGAAGGCGGAGTATGCGCGTTCAGTGGCAAACAAAAGAAGGCTCTAGAAACTGAGGAACCAGACAAAAACACGGAACCAGCTGATACAAGGCTAAAGTCAGAATAACACGTAATATAACAAATTAGCCCAATTCATTTTATTCTCATTTTAATTTGACAAGACTGTGATATTCAGTTTGTATCTAGAATGTTCATGCATTTATATTTCTACCATGATAATTAAATGTAACCTAGGTATATTGTTGAATATGATTAACTGTAATTTTGCAGTTAGTACCTACCTATTACATAAGTATTAAAATTTATTGTCACCAGTTATGTATTTCATTTTTTCTAGGATTAATATGTAAGTTTTCTGGGGTATGTTGGGTTTTATGGAATAGCATGGGAATATCATAAAGCTTACAGCTAGTCATTTCTTTCATTAATCAGTTTCAATGCTATTGTAATCAAAAACATTTACAAATTACGATACAACAACCACGGATGTAAAAAAATATGGATGGAATATTACACTATAAAGAGGTGAAGCATGCAAGGTACGACAATTTTGTTTATGTGACCGACACTCACACACGCAACTAGGTACTACAACCCGCTGTCATTGTACATTGGGTGACTGCACCAATGACATGCACACATCCTACACGGGCGGCCATAAGCCCATAACTATGCTTCATTCGTGATTAGACAAGGTTACATCCATATTCTTTTTTATGTCCGTGACAACATTTACTTTATTGCATGGTGAATTTGTAACGTTTAAAATTTTTTAGGGTCTGCTTGTCAGCTTTGTAAGATTTTTCTTAATGAAATCTGAAACTATAATATTCTGTACTAATAATTTCAAAACTTTGTTTATTATGACTTGATTTACCTATATTCTCAATCTACTTAATTTTCATGTTTGTTGAATGTTCATTACAATTTTAATTCAATAAAAGTCAGTATATAAAATACAATTTTTATTTTTCTCTTTGCAGTCACATCTACAGTTAACATGAGGATCACACATTAAGATTCACATTTAGCTATCATGGACATCAATACACATAGCTCAGAGTAGGTACACATCTGCACAATGTCCAACAACTTCCATGGTTTTAACTACAGCCTCAAGGCAGAATGAGGAGTATAAACTCTAAATAATAATAAAGTAGCAATCTTTATACTAGATAACCTTAATCAGGCATACACAATATACAGAATTGTATCTGTTGCAAGTTTAACAAGAATGGTTTCCCGGCCAGCTGGGTAACTGGTATTTGTATAGCATAAGTTTCTGTTTAAAACACTGCCAGCATTTTTAACCAAACACTGTTCAATATGCAGATGTGTCGCCAGTCTTAACATCAATGACAAAGATTAGAAAAATATTAATAAACTTGATAACTTAAACGAAATATATTAAAAGGTTTAACATTCAACAATTAGGAATTTTTACTGATCTTTTAAAAAATTGATTTTGTTCAAAATTGAGTCCGATATTGTTAAAAAATTTGGTAATTAATCCTGATCCTAATAGTGCTGCATATGCAAATATTTTTTAAATAAAATCAAAATTATATTGATAGATTTTGTGGCACCTGTTTTGTATTTTCTGAGCCCTAAAAGAGTAAACTCTAAAAGCTTTTTTGAACGAAAGTACCTATTAATATGACTCAAAATTGAACAAAACTTTTTTTTCATTGACATGCATAACAATATTTTTACAATGTTTCACATTCAAGTTTAGCACCTAAACTTAAAATTATAAATACATTGGACTTCAAACTTGTAATACTGAAGAACTATAAGGTAAACAAATATGCAAATTACATGTTAGGCATGGCTTATTGTGCTTTAAATTAAACACCTCATTCATAAAAATAATCTCGAAAAGGCAGCTTTGCTTATGAAAGTTACTATTATGGATATTAATTTTTAACAATACCAGTGTAACAACATTCATACATCATTATTTTAATAAATAAAAAAAATTGATGACTAAAATAAAATTTAATTAGAATAAACTATTTTTGAGCTACTTATGTTGAACGAAAATTAATGTTTATTTTATATGCATTCTTTTAGCTTTCTAGATATTTAAAAAAATAATATTTTTATTGTAAGTAAGTATTGAATATTTTTTACAAAATGTTTTAGAGTAAATCAGACTTGTTTTATATCGTTTAGATTATAAGCTTTAAAAGCAAGTATTAAGCTACTCTAATAGCACAATATAAAACAAATATTTCTTTAAAAAATATCATAATGTAGATAAGTAAGCATTAAATAATATTTTTCTATTTTCTGCACATAATTTTCTACTTTATAAAAAAAATAAGGAGTTTATAAAAAAAAAAATCTATTACAGCTAAAGAATATTTAGTATTTTAAGAAAATCACATTTAATATTCTAACAGAACAACAGCTAATACACAACTATCCAGTACATTATTTTAGTAAACAAAATATTCTTATATTCTATGTCTTAAAATCTTTCATTCTAATTCTTTTGATGACTAAAACCAAAAGCATCAGAATAAGTCATAATATTTAGTAAATTCACGTCTTTAAAATACTTATATCAGAATCCGTAATACAAGCCTTTAGTCGTTTGAGGAAGGTACATATTATTTATATTACACACTTGCCTACAATGAATGAATGAATATGAATGAATGAATATACTTTATTGTGCACACAGTCACAGTAACAACAAACATACGACAAAAACACATAAGATGACGAGTACACAAAGGCGGTCTTATTACTAAATAGCAATTTCTTCCAGACAACCTTTTTTTTTTTTTTTTAATTTAATTTTTTTAATTTAAAAAAAAAAAAGTTTAAACTATTTCAAAATGTACCATTACAACAATTGATTCATAGGTAGATGACCTACGTAATTTGGTCGTATTTTCAAGTTCACCCAACATAACCCGAACAAATAACGTAGGTGCGCCATTTGTCTATCAATTTCTCTAATGCTACAAGTTGCTAACACTGGCACATAAGATGCAACTTTTGTAAAAATGTAAATAGCTATTTTTGTCACCAAACTGCTTGTAAAATACATTTCATTCAAGATTAGCACATTCCTATTGCAGTGTCTGCAACCGTATTTTTATATATTTCAATTTTCATGATCCATTTGATATGTCATAAGGTTAACAGTAAAAAAACAATTTAGTAAAGTTTTAAAAATGGAATGTTTATAATTTAAAGTCAAGTTACGAATCACGGAGAAAATTAAACAATGACTTTGTTTTTCTCTTACACAGGAAAAATATATTATCATCTCGTTTTTTATACGATAGAACGAGATAGCATTTCTATGAAAGAGAGAAATGCATTAGGTCAAAGTTTAAATTTCTCGTTGAATCGTTGAATAGTACTAAATCAGATCTAAGTATGTAATTTTAACAGATCTATAATTTTAAGACGAAAGATATATTTTAGTATTACAAATATATGAAAAAGGATGTAGTTTTGACTAGATGAATGAATTAAGTACCTTGAAAAAATTAGCAACAAATTAGTGTCAATTGAAAATATGCATAGTAATTGAAGACGTGAGTGGAAGAATCGAACAAGTAACATTTCGTAACATACGGACAATAACTCATTTTTTCCCTAATCATTTTAATAAAACTTGTAACTTATCTACTTCATAACCAAGCTAATATATCTGGCTACACATATAATTCATAGTTTTTCTATTTCAAATAATTTTCCGGCCTCCATTTGAGCAAAAAAACGGAAGTTTTTTCATGTTACTTACCTTATTCTTCCACTCGCGTCTTTAATTAATTACAGATAAAATTATATACAATTTACATATTTTATGAATGATTATTTAAAACATAATATAATATAGGTACTATTCAGAGGCGCACAAAATTAAATATATCTCTATCTAATAGTATAAACATAAAACAATCATAAATAACATAATATTTTGGAAAAAAAAGATCTGTCAACAGTCTCAAAAGAAAGTTTCTGGAATGTTTTTAAATATTACTAACATTTTTATCAGATCGTAATGTCTTATTTATAATACTAGTGCCATCTTTTCTACTTAATACAATAAATAATTATATTTTGTAAATATACATCTCATTTCAGTAAGATTTTTTCTTAATTTTTTCTTTACAATGCTTAAATCATTAAATGGTTTTAACGTCAAACACATAATAATTAATAATTTAATACAGTTTTAGCATGACACGACTCAGAGATGGTAAAATGTACCACTTACGAATTATTATGTAATTTCTTGTCAAATATTATAGGAACATTCACCTACTTCTTTTAACTTATTTACACATCCAAGTATAGTGAAAAGTATGACATGACGTGTAAAGTTATAATGATGCATAATATTTTTACGATTGCGCAACCAGATTTATAAAAAGCAGTTGAAGTTTCATATTATAATCACTTTTCTTCAAGGAATACTCATAAAGTGTGTCGCTGACAGATCATTTAGATTTTAGAGCCAAAAATAAAAATAACATGTAAGTATTGCGTCTTATCAACAAAGTAATAATGTTAGGTCTCATCCCAAGAGGCAAGACTGTATGTCTTGCCTACTTTTAAAAACTCGTGGCACTCGGGGACTGCCGCAGTAAAGCGATTGCATAGCATTTTTTATCAACTCATGAAATTGTAATTCGCTTACGTCTAGTCGCACGCACACAAACACCGTGCCGAAGTCCGACAAACTGAAACGACGGACGATGCACGGCTTTAACACCTCACCGCTATGCCGGTCGGAGTGGGCGGTGTTAGGTTTATTTTCGTTACGGGATTTCTTGATTCGGTCGCCGCGCTGAAAGCCCACGATAAAAGCTATACCTTAAAAACATAATATTCAAACTGTTAGGTTAAAATTGCATTACTAATACTATAATTTTGTATATAATTGCATTTATACTGGTTGCGCAACCATAAATTTAATTAATTTTATTCTCGTCGAGAATCGAATCGGGTATGTGCTCGAAGTTTTCAGGTGCGTTGTTCCAGTAGTAGTAGGGGGGGCCCACGGAGAAGCAGTACTTCTGTTCTAGAGGCGTGTCGTTCTCCACCCAGTACATGAGATAGAAGTTGCACATCTCATCCTTGTTGGTTGCCCTGGAATTTTTAAATGTTATTAACTTCTATTCTCACAACCACAGACATAGATCAAGATAGATACCGCATGTCGCTCCATTTGTATGAAAACGAGCGTGTCACTTTTTTCCTACCTACTGTAAAGTACCGATGATAAGAATCGTGTCCATTATCTAGGCCAACGTATCTATTTGAATTTCTACAGCTCAATACGGCACTTTTAGGCATTTAGGCATTTTTAAAATTCCGATTGACGTCCGATTCTGATAGCAGACTAAAGAACAGAATTTCGAAAGACGAGCATTGCTCGTCGTTTGGGAACGCGATATGGCACGCGAAGTACCATCGAGGAAATTGATTCCTAGGCAGTTGATAGACCAACGTCATTTGGTCGGATCATGTCAATTGAATATTAACCTCTCGAATACCGGAATATCAAAATTCGATTCAGCCGTAAAGCCCGAGTTCTATGGCGCCATTTAAATTTTCGTAATTTTTTTTTCAAATTTTACAAAAATTCGCCAATCAGAAACAAAATTTAGTGCACACATTTTGTAGCCAACTTCATAATTTTAAAAATAATGCATCGAACAAACGAAATTAATTCTTATGCTCATTAAAATGAGTTAAAAAACTGCGTGAGGTCGAGTGTATAAGGCGGCTCATTAACGTGCCGGTGGTACACAGAGGTATTTTTACGGGTGGCACGTTAAGGTGCCGGTGGGGTTCAAGAGGTTAATTGTGATCTGTCGGCTGGGTTTGACTTAACGCGACCAAACTACGTAGGTCCCCCATCTGCCTAGGAATCAACTTCTCTGATAGTACATACACATGCGGTATCTATCTTGATCTACGTCTGTGCTTACAACTTAAAACGGATACGCCGTACAATGTTTTGTCCTCTGCACAAATGTTTCAATACCTTGCAACACCAAACTCCATAAATCAGTGCTTAAACTATCTTACCCGATCTTAACAACATGATCGTGCGTGTTGTTCATGACGCATCGCGCGGCGAGTACGTCGTTATAGTGCACCGGGTCCGTGTTGGTCACGGGGTAGAACATCTGCGGTTTGAGAGGGTCCATAGTACCGAGTAGCTGCCAACTATCGCCAGTAGGGGTCTGACGGACCACGTAGCCCGATACTTGTTTGCCTGGAACGATTTTGATGGAATTTTGATTTGGATAACATTATCGTTTTATGATCATCATTCGCGGCACGAGTACAGAATATATTCTATACCTAAGGGCCAACCCACACGTACCACAACCACACGACAACCACAACCACACGGCAACCACACCACGTGGTCGGGCGTATATTTCGTATTGTAAATGAACTAGACCATTCACACGTACCACATTTTGCAGTCGTTGTCGACCACTTGTCAGATAACTTGTCAGACGCAACCACGGCCGACCACATTGCAACCACATCGCATCCACAACGTTGCGTCGATTCAATGACAGCGCGCACACCGCCCGCGCTCTTCCCCCCTCCGTTTCATTGAATTTCGTACGTAACCACATCGCACTACTGGCGACAACGCAACCACGTCGGCATTTTGTCGGTACCACAACGCAACCACAAAAAGCTGCAGCGACACCATTCACACGTATTACCACTGCTCGACGACATTTTGTCGTTGCGATGTCGTGTGGTTGTGGTACGTGTGGGTTGGCCCTAAGGGTCTGTCGTGTCAAACTGCCGTCATATGTTACGATGCTATATCGTAACATATGACGGCAGCATAATATATTCGTGACGAATGATAGCTAATCATTCGTCACAAATATATGCTTATTTGACATGACCCTAGGCTACAAGCTGCACATGGTGGCAAATAGAATTTCAAATACCCTCATTAAAGTTAAGTAGTCAATATCTGTATTTGAGTGCGGCAGTTTGTAGGTAATCAGTAATCACCTAAGCTGTGTGTGTGCGTCCTAAACGCGAAGGGATGTATGGTCTTCTGTTCCTCAATCCTGCAGGCTGTCTCCATATACTCGAGGCGTTGCGGCGCAATGTACCCGCTCGTGCCGAGGAGAATCACGCCCGCTTGACGTGGCATCCTGGAATGATGATGATTAATAATGATAAAAATAACATTTAAAACCTTTTTTGTATATTCTTTTATTTCACTAGCGACCCGCCCCGGCGTTGCACGGGTATAGAATATATAGCCACTGAAAAAAATCTTAAAATCGATAGCCCATGATCCTTCACGTGGTCTACTTCTTATCTGTGCCAAATAACATAAAATTGCTCCAGTAGTTAGCGCGATAAGCCCTTTCAAATAATTTCCCCCGTTTTTTCCACATTCTCCTATTAGTCTTAGCGTGATAAAATATAGCATATAGCCTTCCTCAATAAATGGGCTATCTAACATTGAAAGAATTTTTCAAATCGGTCCAGTAGTTCCTGAGATTAGCGCGTTCAAGTTAGCCCTTTCAAATAATTTTCCCCGTTTTTTCCACATTTTCCTCTATTTCTTCGCTCCTATTAGTCTTAGCGTGATAAAATATAGCCTATAGCCTTCCTCGATAAATGGGCTATCTAACACTGAAAAAATCATCAAAATCCGTTGCGTAGTTTTAAAGATTAAAGGGAACAAAGGGACACGAGGGAAAAAAGCGACTTTGTTTTATAAGTATAGATGAGAAAATCCTAGAATAAAAACTGTTTTATTGGCTTTTACCGTACTCAAAGTAAGTGCAAGTATTATTATGCGAGAGGTGACAGATTTTTAAGCTATCGCATAGCTTTTATCGCGGGCTTTGAGCGCGGCAACCGAATCAAGAAGTTCCGTAACGAAAATAAACCTAACGCCCCGTGTTAGGTTCATTTTTGTTACCAACACCGCACCGCTGTGCCGGTCGGCACGCGTATTTTTGATATGTAAAGTTTACCTTTCTTGAGTGTACTGCAGGATCACCCCAGAATTGTCCGTTTGGTACTCTGAAAAAGTTAAGAGCCAAGATGAAATAACAAATTAAGTTTATCAGAATAGTTTCTTGGCAGTTTGTAATAAACAATACTATAATATTACATCCAATAGACCATATTATGGATATTTACCAAATAGTGAGGGAGCCCTACGTACAACAATTTTTTTTTTATTACTAACAAGCAGATTTTTTGTGAGTAGACAAACAACTTTTTTATCAGCGAAAAATCTTGAAAGCGGTAGCTAACAGAGATAGAAAGGAATTCATACTTTGATTTGATGGTCTTAAAATATGGATTATTCTATTTGTAGGACAATGTTACTCTTAAATTATATTATAACTATTAACCTACCAATATACAAAAAATCTGCTGGTTAGGGTTCCGTTTTAGAGTACCGTAGTCAACCAAGTTTTGTTGATTGACAGAACCCTAAACTGAAAACTCCCTCACTAAAGTGTGTCAATAAAAAAACAATATGAGAATAACAATAATTATTATTACAAGCAGTAAGTGGAAGACTGTATTATTATGCTGTCCTAGGTTGCGCTTGCAATAACGGTGACTGTAAATAATTGATTTCAGTGGCACGACCTGATTGTAGATTATGAAATTAAATTCCATCGATTCTACTTTTTAGTAGTAGAACTTTTCGTTCGCAAAAACTTGAGAGTGAAATTTTTAAGGTATTATTTTTAAGTTTTTAAGTTTTATTGTTCTTTAAATTTTTACTGCCACACAGCCCTAAAGCATGAGCTGTCTGGCTTACATACTCTAAACATTTATATCTAAAAAAAAAAACTAGTCAACCAGTACCTTCATACACACACACCAATACAACTAGTCCACACGTGTCTCACCCGGGAACCGCGCCATGTAGTGGACCTGCAGCACCAGGTACTTGACGGGGAGGAGCGGCCCACCAGCAATCCCACGTCCGCCGGCAGCTGTAGGCTGCGGGCATCGCGCGCCCACGCGTACCCTACCTGGGGGGAGGTCACTCACCCGGGAACCGCGACATGTAGTGGACCTGCAGCACCAGGTACTTGACGGGGGAGGAGCGGCCCACCAGGAAGCCCACGTCCGCCGGCAGCTGCAGGCTGGGGGCGTCGCGCGCCCACGCGTATACCACCTGCAAAGGATATTCATATTAATTAATATCCATACTAATTCCATGCTAATCTAAAAATGCGAAAGTGTGTCTGTCTATCTGTCTGATACCTCTTCACGCCCAAACCGCTGAACCGATTTAGCTGAAATTTGGTATGGAGACTCTTTGAGTCCCGAGAAAGGACGTTCTGTCTTTCGATTTTACCGTTTTATTCTCAGCTCTTTAAGGTTTAATAGTAACTGTAGCCTATTAGGAGCAGAAGCATGGAATGGAAGTATGAACAGGCCGGTCTCAATTCCATACAAACGTCGTGAAATCGCCGAGATATTTACCTACTATTCTGGAAAACAACCTAATTTCAACCTTTTGCATTGCGTTTAGCGTTCATATTACAATAACTGTCTGCCGTCTCGCTTCAATCTGCCAGGGCTGTTAAGCGAGCGGCGCGGCGGCCGAGTACTATATTTTTGTTTCGCGGATGCGTGCGCTGCGTGTGCGACAAGTCGAGCGAGTGCCAGCCTATTGAGACTAGTCAGGTGACCGGACGCGTGCGTTTATCATACCTAAACTCGGGAGTGAAACTTCTGTACCGTAAGGTACGAATTATAATATGTATTATGTGGTATGGATTATAGCTGCTAGGTCATAATGAAATATTGCGTTTACGTTGCGTTAAAATGGTTATATTATATCAAAGAATATGATGATGACCACATTGTTTAATGTTGTTTACACAAATCCATGTTGTGTTATATTTAAATAGCGTATTGTTTGAACAACATATTGTATCATGTAAACAACTCAATCCTTTAACCTTGTATCACTTACAATAATATGATATTACTGTATTTCTGTGTACAGTGTACTAAAGTAATAAATAAAGACACAATTAAAGAAAATAACAAAGATAGGCCAGTAAAACTACGCCTTGTGTATTTATTATTTTCGCACACAAATGTATCAAAACTACGCCTTACGCAGTATGTAGCGCAGTTTCTTTGTATGATATATTCATACTGATTACTGCATAGCTGTACTAGCAGTACAGGCATAGCTGCAGGCCTCTCTTTTTATTTTACAAGGTTTTATCTGTTGGTCGTAGTATTACACTAGATTTTTTTTTTCTGGAGTCTCAACTGGTACTGATTGACTCATCTCCTTTTGGCACAAAGAAAGATGGCGATGTGTGTGACAGTGGTGAAGGTGATCGCACATTTATCAGCACGCACGCGCCGAACGCGCTGCATTTTAGTGTCTAAAAACACTAGGCTGAATTACGCCGACGTAATTCCGCCGCGTTTACGCCGCGTATCAAACGCATACAAAATACGGACGGAACGCGACAGACGACACACTATGCCGAAATTCCGCCGCGAGCCGAATTTCCGTCGATCCGAGTCGAGCGTAAAGCTCGGCAGCGATTCGGCGGTAATGTTTTGTATAGCAACACACTATACGCGACGGAATTATCAAAACCGAACATATATTACGGGAGGTCACGACATTTTTGGTAATGATATCCAAAATGACTTATTTTAGATTGACAAGATAAAGATTAACTCTCAGATGCCAAATATGTCGGTCTGCCTGTGTAAAGTAGTTGCGTTCTCTGTATAGAACGCCTGAAAACCCAGTTATCATGACCAAAAAAAAAAAAATGATAAGGTAAATGGCTGAGTAAGTTATATTAGGTAAGTACTAGTTGTTCTCATATCAGTAGCGTAAAAATTGACCAAATATTCGGTTGCGTTATGAAGCAACGAGCTTTCAAACGTGACTTAATATTGTGACCAAAAAAAAAAAAATGATCAGGTAAAAGGCTGAAAATTACAAATCGTAAACTGTCAGTACGTACTAGCTTATTGGTACCAAAACTGACCAAATATTTGGTTGCAATTCATAGTTATCGGCGACCTATGTCTGAACGTATATTCTGATATTATGATGGTGTCGTGGTGGGCAATATAACTCTTCCATGGCTGTTGCGAAACCCCTTGAGCTTGGGCTCATTTGTTTTCTACTGATGACCTAATTCGCTACACTTGGTTGGTGGTGAGAGTCTGATGACGGAGCAGGGTGAGATTTCAAATTTTTTAGCGATTAGATATTTTAATCATCGATGAAAAGTTTCCTCACCGGTCATAAAAGCGTGTGTTTTTCGTTTTTAAACCAAGCACTTTACTAGTAAAATACTCTTAAAAGAATATATACGTTCAGACATAGGTCGCCGATAACTATGAATTGCAACCAAATATTTGGTCAGTTTTGGTGCAAATAAGCTAGTACGTACTGACAGTTTACGATTTGTAATTTTCAGCCATTCACCTGATCATTTTTTTTGGTCACAATATTAAGTCACGTTTGAACGCTCGTTGCTTCATAACGCAACTGAATATTTGGTCAGTTTTTACGCTACTGATATGAGAACAACTAGTACTTACCTAATATAACTTACTCAGCCATTTACCTTATCATTTTTTTTTGGTCATGATAACTGGGTTTTCAGGCGTTCTATACAGAGAACGCAACTACTTTACGCAGGCAGAAATAGCAAATCCAACCTTAACTCCAAAGCGTTAACGCACACATTACATCTGAGAATTTTAAATACTCAATTACGCGCGCGTTCCGCAACGGAAATTACGCCGCGAAATTTCGGCTCTTCGCGTAATTTATAGTGTGTCGCATCAGATGTAAGCGGCTGAACGTTATTTCGGCCACGTAAATTACGCCGGCGTAATTCAGCCGTGTTTAGACCCTTAGAATTCATTGTATGAAATGATGTGAAATTTCGTGTACTATGTGGTGTGTTAGACGCTCAGTGCCAGTCCACACGGCGCGTTGCGTCAGCGTTGCGTCGACGCAGCGCTGCCGTTTGACGCATAGCCGGCCACACGGGCTCTGCGTCATCGCAGCGTTATTACGAAGCAGTCTTAACGCCAACATCCCCTCCCGCTTCGTCTCGGGGGCTGCTGCCCGTCATGTGTGTGTTGCGATGACGCAGCGCGCCGTGTGAACACCTTGGCTATTTGTATGTAAAACAACGCAACGGCAGCGCTGCGTCGCTGCAACGCGCCGTATGGACTAGCTCTTACAGCGCATACGGTGCTAATAAATGTGCGACCAGCTTAACAATCTAATCACCTGTGATCCAGACTTGCAGGGGTTCGCTGTGTTATACTTTTTGTCAATCTCATTACTCTGCATCTCACCGCAACTCCTGAAATTACAAATATTAACATTTAAGTAACATCCAACAGTGATGATGAATTCGAGTGTCAGTTGTGTAACCAAAGAACAAAATAAAAATGTATTTTGTTTTTCGTAGCTACGATAGAGTATAGACGCCTTCCGAGGGTTGCATATTGTAAAGTAAAAAGTTATTTATTTGCTCAAATTACATAAGTATCGTTATAATTTTTACATGATACAGAAAGTTCAGGCTGTATGTACACATTTAATTTTCTGCTGATACTTAAAATAGTATAAACCTGTGTTATAAGTAAAATTGTCAAATTGTGCACATACTTTGGCACTATAAGTACTAAATTGCGTCATAGTAAGGTTTTAATTCTTGTTGGCTGTTGTAGACCGCAAACGCCATATTGTGTTGAACTATGTGGTTACATATTTAAAATGAGAGAATAACACACAATTATTGAGTATTATTCAGTGCTAACAAGCATGAAATTTGTTCACACACTATTACGTAATTTTATATAAACATAAATGACGTGATCATTATGTAATTACTACCTAGCAATTGCAGAAAAATATTATAATCATGTAATTGTAACAACAAATTATTATACACAACTATTTACCTTGACTAATGTTTTGGATAATCTACAATTTAATAATTTCAGATGTTTTAATGCTTTTAGATTTTACTGGGTTTTAACATTGCATGTTCATTACTTATCAATGTCTGAAAACAACTAATAGGTTTCGGTCTAATGGCCCAGTTTTCCGTTTGAAAAACTTGCAAGAGGAACTATGTATTTAGTAATTTTTGAAGTGAAAACTTCAAGCGGCGTTGAGGACTTTTGTGGGATGGGTAAAAACTGTGAAACTCGCGTCAGATTCTCATGCTGATCGAAAAACCAAGGAAAAAACGTAATACGGTTGGAGAGTAGTATTATAACATCGAAATCGATTGTTGTTAATTTGTGAATTTACCTGAAGTCACCAGTAACTGATATTAATTTCCCAAGCAAAAAAAAATACTGTAAAAATGTAATATAGATCAAAATAAATAAGTATTAAATTGTGTATGAAAGTTATTAATAATATGACAAGTTTCCATACCATACAGGATCATCTGAACCAGGTTCTGAACATCCATACAGCAGCATATGATGAGCGGTATGCATTGTCGCATTTGGTTGGAAGCCAACTGGAAAAAGAATAATATTAAGTACTAAGTAGTATTGTAACTTAGCATAAAACCAAGGAAGGCCAAGATTTTTTAAAATGCCAAAGCCTGTTGTAGCATTTGTCAGCAATATAATACCTATAGCAGCTACAGATTCGAAAACTTGCACCAGCCAGCAGTATTTTCTGACCATATTCCTCTTTAAAAGGCCGAGGCTAGTATAGTTGTATGTAGCCATGGGCGACGATAGTTGCATCCCATCAGGTGACTTATTTGTTAGTTGGGTCCCAAAAAAAAAAAAAAACAGTGATTTTTTAACCACATTTCAAACCAATAGCTTGCTTACCTATGTAATAGTCATGATAGGGTGAGATCCTTATCGGTGTGCACAGATACAGTTCATCCTGAAACAATTAATAAATTACTTATTAATATTGTTTAATAAAATACTTTTTTATATAAGACTAGATGACGCCCGCAACTTCGTTGCGCCAAAATTCGTTTATCGCGCGGGAACCGTACAAAAGTATCCTATGTCCTTTCATACCAAATTTCAGCAAAATCGGTTCAGCGGTTAAAGCGTGAAGAGGTGACAGACAGACAGACAGACAGACAGACAGACACACTTTCGCATTTATAATATTAGTATGGATCAACCAAGTTTCAGTGCCATAATATTTTAAAATTATCTGGAAGTGTTACTTTTTTTTAACTTCTCATTCTGCTAGCGATCTGTCTTAGACATTGAACTAGTTGTTTTGAAGTTCTTCTTTGTAGGCATGGGTGATTCTACAAAAATTGGGCAACTCGCTGTCACCAGTCAATATACATTAAATCACATTACATTTTAAAGATTTTATACTTAATTTTAAAAGTATGTAATCTCCTTTAATTGGTCACTCAATTTCAGATACGTAATTTAATTAAAAATTGTATAAAATTTAAAGAGAATGCTCAAAACGTCAGTTCTTTGGCCTGTCATAAACCCAAAAACATTCAATCACGAGACTGTACATCAGATTTTACGATTAATTTCAGAAAACTCGATATATAATTACAATCTTTAATGTACGTTATAAGTAATGAATGTCAGGACTTTCATAATGTAAAAATATTTACAATGTCTTTAGAAAAGAGAAGAAACTTTGTCATAGGTTTCATTCGTCAGTACTTTGTGTAACTTTCAAATGCGAAATTTTTCACCAAAAAACACGTATACATGGTCAAATACCTATTAATTATGTTTAGTTGGTAATGTTGTCAGCTAAGAACTGCAGCATTTCTTTGCCACTATTACAGTATGAGTGCTAGCTCGTCGGATATGACATAATCTTGCGCAGGGCCAGTCAAAAACTCAGTACTGTGGGTAAGTCGTTAATTCCTTATAAATTTTAATTTTATTTTGATTCCTATACTGTTTACTATGATTAGTAAAAATTTTATATATTGATATTAGAATATACGAAAAGAAACATTAACTTTAATGATAACCTTAAATTTATGTCGAAATCATCAGTCTTTTGGTGTCAGTCCTTTGCCTGGAATCGTGCCAACGGACTGACATGTTGCCAGAGTACTGATGTTTTTTTCTATAATATCACTTTAATCACAACAATTCAGGTGTGTTAACCATTTGTTTATTTATTTTAGTGTAAAACATAATGGCGCCTACCACAAAAAACAAATTAGACCGAAGGATAATGTATTAAATAAGAAAAGAGAAGCTGAAAAGACTTTCTTGCCCAGAATCAAAGTTCCTCTTCAAATAAGCTGAATTAGCAAAGAAAAACATAGATTACAAAATGTACTTAAGAAAAGTAGAAAAGGCAAAGAAAAAATGTTAAAGAAACCTCAAAAGCTAACGGTTAACTTGAGAAAATTGGTCAGGTGCGAGTCAGACTCCAGCACGAAGCCCTCGCGCCATAAAATTACTATTTTCGTATGGGAGCTCCCTTTAAGTGTTTATTTTATTTTAATTTTATTATCTACTATTATAGAAGAAGAAAAAAAAATAGTATTTTGTGAACATTGCAATTGCCCACCTGGTGCCATTATTGACATTGAGTTAAAAGGACAAAAAAGTATATCTCTTGTATAGGAGACCCCTTAAATATTTATTTTCTTATAATTTTACTGTATAATATTAAACTAAGAACAAAATTGACTATTTCTAGAGTATTTAAAATTACCTGGTTGCATTATTGACATTGAGCAAAAAAAGGCACAAAAAATCAGGTTTCTTGTATGGGAGCCCTCTTAAATATTTATTTTGTTTTTATTTTTGTATTTTCGTTATAGCTGCAACACAATTATACGTCATTTGTGAAAATAAAAACTATCTAGCCATCGCTGTTCTTGAGATACAGCCTGGTGACAGACAAATAGATAGACAGATGGACATACTGACAGACAGATGGACAAAAAACAAAAACTTTAATTCTGTTGTTTGTTGATATTAATTATTAATGTATACTGTTAAGTAAAAGTACTTAAAAGTAACAAAAAATGTTTATTACAATTCTTATAAAGGCTGTGATAGTGTTTGCCCCACATTATTACAAAATATTTTTCAACATTTAACTTACTAAGAACTTGATACATTAAAATAATTAAAGTGATATATATATATATATATATATATATATATATATATATATATATATATATATATATATATATATATATATATATATAATATATATATATATAGTTTATAAGCGTTTAATAAATGCCAAAAATATCATATATTTCTAATATGTTTGCATTATATATCAATACTGTGTCACCCTCGTCAGTCCTCTGGCAGTCAAATTCAGAAAAATCAAAATATTTTAAAAACTACTCAAAAAATGACTGTCCCGATTTGCTACATCATATTCATTATATGACCCATCTTATAAACCCAAATATGTATAAATTTACCATAAAAACTACAGTAAACAAAATATCCCTTAAAGTTACCCAATTTTTGTAGAACCACCCGCATATATGGCACGCAACCATTGATGTGTCCATGTATTTACTATTTATCTTTATTTAAACAGAAGATCTTGTGGGGCTTGTCTTTTTAATCTTTTGAATGTTTGATTTGGTAGAGTTTTCATCAATTTTTTAGCCAATGTTATATTAGTGTAATTTAAAAATATTCTCAAGCCTACAGCCACAACACTTAAGTCTTTCCATACAACTCCTGTTTCACCACTTCCTGATAAGTACCGGATAGGCTATTTACAACTTGACAGATAGAGGAGCATCTGTCAGATGAATTGTGGGTAGACCATCCAGCAGCTTATCGGGTGAAACAGGCCCTTAGTATAGACTAAGGGCCCTTATCTCTTCATTTACCTACTAATAGGATAAAAGAAAAAAATGTGCAATTCAGTTCATCTGATTACATCTTATTGATTTTTTCAACGGGCTATAATAGATAAGCTCAATGTTTGTACACCCACATGAAAGATTATCTCAAGTGGGTTGAAAATCAATACTGATTAACATTTTAATGTACCCTTTTATGTTATTTAATAGTGTCAGATAAAATAAAACTATAGGTTGTTCCTTTGGAGGAATGGAAAAGGAACCTAGGTAGCTTTTAATTTTTAAAGTAAGAAAAAAATGAAGTTACTTCTTTTCATTTCATATCTGATATTGTTTTCATATAATAATAATTATGCTTGCCATGAATATTCTGTTACTTATATGGCCTTTAAAATTTTGCAGTTTAAGAATTGATTTTAAGGGCCAACCTGGACATACCACGACCACACAACATCACAACAATAAAATGACGTCGAGCAGTGGTTACATGAGAATGGTGTTGCTGCAGCTTTTTGTAGTTGCGTTGTGGTACCGACAAAATACTGAGGTGGTTGAAAAAAAAAAAGAAAAGCAGGAGTGTGCTCTTCTGTATAGTTAGACTATTTTTAGCAAGGCTAGAGAAACATAGAAATAACACTACATAGCTGTCCCTATCAGTGAAACTAAAAACAAGAATTTAATCCAGTGTAGAAGACATTATCATCAACTACATTCTTGGCTAATAAGATGAATGGCAAATCTAAGACTTTATCTAAACTACATCCTTCAAGGACAAGCTTGAACATTAAAATAACTCATAAGGATTTATAATGAATATTTTGAAAAAGAATTTAAGTTAAATATTAAATTACACTTTATTTATTGCCTTAAGTAGGTACTTTTAGAACCTCATTCATGTACCTACTTAAGTTACTTTTTTCTTCTGATAGCATGCATATTGCTTTATATTTATTATTTCAAATGTTGTATAAAATGTATATTTACCTTATGTGGCCAAACATTGGGCATTAAGAAGTCGTATGTATCTATTTCATAGGCAAAAACTTTAAAAACACAAAAACAAAATGTGAAAAACACGGAGTACACTGCGTTGTATGCCATCATTGTACGTTTGGTACACTTAACACTTTTTCCACAAATTCAACGGTTGTTCCCCCGAGAATATATTTTAGCACCACGTCGATAATTTTTATATTCACGGTTAATAACATACGCAACGCCGACGGAGCTTATGGTCGTGCTACAAGTGTTTATATGGTTTTTTGAGATCGATAACTCTTCACTAACGTCATTCAAGTGTGGCAAGGTACAGGAAATTTGCTGAGTTCCATGGAAAATAACTCTGTCTTTTCGCCTCTACAACTATCGTTTATAGCCAAAAGAAATATTTATTATCTCACGCAGACATTTTCAAAATGTAAAATGTTTTGTGTTTTGGTTTTAGCCGGTAAATTTACACTTTTTAGATTGAATATAAAAATCTATGTGCGAAAAAAATATTAATTTGTAAACATTCACCAATTTGCTGTCAAAATGTGGTGACACTGACAAATGTCATCACTCCTTTTCCTCAGGCTGTAGGCACTACATGGCTAACATGGCTAAAATAGTTTTGTAGCTCTCTACTAGATGACACTGGTGCACGAGTCGCGAGTCGCGACTTGCTGGATGTCGTTTAAATTGTTATTACAAGAATTATTATTAAGGCAGCTGGCTTTCTAAACGTTACTTCATTTGTTCGCCAGAGGGCATTTTCTTGCAATTATTATTATTCATGTTCTAAAGTACCGCGGTACACGTAACACGGTACGGTCTACATCAATGATATTATATAAAAAACTCAAAGTAGAATATCATTTGTCAAGACCAGTGGTTCCTGGCCTGTTAGAGAAACTGATTTTAACACCCCCCCCCCAATTAAAAACAACTTTACAAAGTATTGGTACATTGGTAGTTATCGCGCATCTTATATCATGCTCCACGTTCAGACGGTATCTTGCCTTTTTGTTACCAGAGTTGAGAGGCCGCTCTTGCATTTACAATTATTAGTGGTAGCTAACGGTACCAACATTTTCAGATCTCTGTCGGCAATGATAGGGTTCTGTAGCTGTTTTCTCCAAAATGTACAGAGTTTATAAATTTATTTTGCAAATAATTCATCTATTTTAGGTAAGTACCATCTCTGTTACCCCTTAAGAATAGCTATTTTACCCCCGCGGGGGTAATCACCCCCAGGTTGGGAACCACTGGCTTAGACTCTTCATAATATGAAATGAAACCCCGGTGGGGTTGAACACCTGGGGTAAAACAGTTTGTAAATAATAATGATTATAAAAGTGGACATAATATTGATTGCTTTTATCGCGGGCTCTGAGCGCGGTGACCGAATCAAGAAATTCCGTAACAAAAATAAACCTAACACGGTGTTCCGTGTTAGGTTTATTTTTGTTACGGAATTCGGGTGGTTCCTCCATTCGTCGTCTAAACTCTTAACGTTTCAGTTCGGCAAACTTCGGCGCGGCGTTTGCGTGCGTGCGATTTAATAATAATTATTGTATTTATTATTAAATTAATTGCATAATTAAGTATTTATAATTGCCTAAGTTGAGAAAAATGCTATGCAATAGCATTACCGAGGCAGTCCCCTAGTGCCACACGTATATTACTTTAACGTTATTTTTAATAAACATCTGTTCGGGACACAGTTCGGGAGCAGGAGGAACTCTTTAATGAAGTTCTTTATCGACTTGTTGATTACTACGTTTATTGTACGAAAAATAATTATTACAAAATGAAAACAGAAAAGATTTTACTATCGTGAAGACAGCAGCTGTAGCGATCATGTCGTCACGGTGAGTGCAAACTGCGCGGTGTTCACGTTACTGCTTCGAACAACATCGTAGAATATTATTGCACATGTATTTAATAAGGGAATAATTAAATTCCTTTTTAAACAACTTTTAAAAAGGAGGAGGTTCCTTATAATATTATATTTATAATCATAACAATAATAAGTTATAAGCAGGGCTCGGGGTTAGGTAGTGTGATTTTGGTACTTGTGACAAAATGTAAATATTAATATGGACATAACCCCGGGATTAATCCCGAATCCCGATTGTTGATCTGATTTGTTGATTATTAATTTTGCTACCTACTTAGAACTACTTCTGCACAATTTAGGCTTGTTTTTTAAAGTGCACAGTGATGCCCTCTTTTTTTAAAAAAAATTAATTGAACTAGGCTAAAACAACATTGTGTGATTGCAAATATTATATTTTTGTTAATGTATTCATTTTATATGCATATATTACGAGGATGGCAATTGAATGAATAATGTAATGTATTCTGACAATTAAATTGATTTGATTTGAAATAACAAAAAAGAGGAAGGGTACATAATATTAAAAAAATTGAAGTAGGTTGAAATACTTATTTACTTACATATTACTGTTAACGTACTACAAACTTAGCAAAATAATTTTAGGTACTTATATGACAAAAAATAGATTTTCAATCTTGGTACTCTTACAATATTTTAAAATATACAGGCTAAAATTGCAGTAACTAGCAATCTTCTATACTAAGACTCTACACATCAAACTGAACAACTTTCATTATTAAGCAAAACTAAAATTTAAAAAAATCTGTTCCATACGTTAATGTATTACCATACAAAACTGCAATACCTACTTCACTTAGAGTTGAATTTTTATTCAATCCACCAAATTGATGTTTATAAAAATAGTATTTCGTAAACTTCAGCTTAGTTTATCCTAATTTTAACGAAGAGAACAGCAAATTTTTTTCCACAATCCAGCAAATTTCAGGTTTGTATAGCAACAAACATAACGTAACATGGACATATTGAAACAATATTATTATAAAATTTCTTTCCGAAGGCGTTGACGAAAAGAATACAAACTTAGCAAAATAATTTTAGGTACTTATATGACAAAAAATAGATTTTCAATCTTGGTACTCTTACAATATTTTAAAATATACAGGCTAAAATTGCAGTAATTAGCAATCTTCTATACTAAGACTCTACACATCAAACTGAACAACTTTCATTATTAAGCAAAACTAAAATTTAAAAAAATCTGTTCCATACGTTAATGTATTACCATACAAAACTGCAATACCTACTTCACTTAGAGTTGAATTTTTATTCAATCCACCAAATTGATGTTTATAAAAATAGTATTTCGTAAACTTCAGCTTAGTTTATCCTAATTTTAACGAAGAGAACAGCAAATTTTTTTCCACGATCCAGCAAATTTCAGGTTTGTATAGCAACAAACATAACGTAACATGGACATATTGAAACAATATTATTATAAAATTTCTTTCCGAAGGCGTTGACGAAAAGAATTATGTGTACTTTTATTTTTATTGTAGGGTGATATTAAAGACAAACGTCATCATCGAAAGACATCCTAGCTCAAAATTATCTAGTTTAAAAACAGTGCACAAAGATAACAAGAGGGCATATACGTACCCGAAATTACGTAAGTCAATGATAGTTTACATTGTATTCGTTGATAGAGGCTTTGAAAATAAAGTGAAACTAGGCATTATGTTAGCCTTGTTTTAGAGATCGATTTATCGATTTTAGAGTATTGTATTATAATATAATCTATGACCAAAGTTTTATTTTGCAGGACCTAATAGTAGTAGTAGTGTTCTTTTCTGACAATATTAATGTTTATTTCATACATTTTCACATCCCGTATTTTACTTGAGGTCGATAAAAACCATTATGTGAATCCCGCGGAAGGGAATGTCCATATTAATTTTTCGTGTTTCAATCCCGAAATCACACTACCAAACCCCGAGCCCTGGTTATAAGTAATAATTTTTTTTGTACATAGTTTTTTGGCTTATTCCTCTTGTTGAAAACCAATAAAATATAAACCATCAAACTTTCCCTCTTTATTACTTTTGATCAGAAACGGGAACAAATCGCCGCAGGACGTAAATAACGGCTGTAATTGTATTTTTCACAGAGGGCAGCACTGAGACAAGGCGTTTATTACGACAAGGGTATTCCATTACCCCCGCGAGCATGACTCTTCTTATCTAATGCAAACAAACGCTCTTTGTCACTTTATATTTTAGTTTTAGAAGAAAACTGCTATAGTGGATTTGAAACAGATAAATTGGATTTTGTTTTTGGGCCTTTCTTGAAAAACCACTTAGGGTGGGTTTCTCCTTTTTTTTGGTGAAAATTTACTATGTTTCATAGTGTTATATGTTTCCTGTCGATTTTTACGGATATAATATAATTAAATTTTTTATAATCTCAATCCCATTATCTGTAGCTTTAAAAATAAACGCAACAGACATCTGCCATTTGTCAATTTCTGTGGTCAAAGTTAAGGTTAAAGTTAAGTTAGCCTTAACCATAACCGTAACTTTAACTTTAAACACGTAACCACGCTACCCACCCCTAAAGTATTGCAAGTAGATTTTTACCTCACCATAAATATTAAGTGTAATAATATTATGTACAATAATAATTATGTACGTAGTAGGTAGTTAGTACTTAAGTGTTGTGATGCTATGTGTAGATATTATGTGCATATTTTATCACATACTTATAAATTATCTTTAAATATCTTTAAACGAGTAATTCTTGTATATGTATATATAAATATACAGGGTGTAACAAAAACAAGTGATAATATTTTAGGGTGTGTACGTATTCCTTGTAGAAAGTTCACTGTGAAAGTAGCAGCGCTGAAAGACCAAATTTTTTTTTCACTTTTGTATGGGCAAGGGCCCGAGCGTCACGAGTTTCCCCATACAAAAGTGAAAAAAATTTTTGGTCTTTCAGCGCTGCTACTTTCACAGTGAACTCTCTGCAGGGAACACGTACACATCCTAAAGTATTATCACTAGTTTTTGTTACACCCTGTATAATTGGAATCTCGGAATCGGCTCCAACGATTTTCATGAAATTTAGTATATAGGGGGTTTCGGGGGTGATAAATCGGTCTATACTCCACTCGGGCTAGCTTGTCGCTAGCGGTCATTGACTCCCTGTCAAAAACTTGTCATTTTCCATATAAACCGCGATTGACAATGAAGTGTCAGATATTGTCAATCGTGGTTTTATATGGAAAATGACAAGTTTTTGACAGAAAGTCAATGACCGCTAGCGACAAGCTAGCCCGAGTGGAGTATAGCTAGGAATCATTTTTAGAAAATGTCATTTTATTCGTGTTTTATCGAATACCGAGCAAAGCTCGTAATATTAAGTAATACTATGCCGTATGCGCAAAAAATACGTACCTAACTCATGCTTTGCAGTTTGCATATACGAGCCATAATAATTAAGAAAAAAGAAATGGCTGGCAGACTATAAATAATCGGCCAAGTGCGAGTCGGGCTCGCGCACGAAGGGTTCCGTACCGGTATAGAGCGAAAGTAGACAAAAAAATTTGTTTTTTGTATGGGAGCCCCCCCTTGAATATTAATTTTATTTTGATTTTATTTGTTGTTTTAGTATTTAATTTTATTATTATTTTAGTATTTGTTGTTATAGCGGCACCAAAAATACACAATCTGTGAAAATTTCAGAACTCTAGCTATAGCGGTTCTTGAGATACAGCTTGGGGACAGACAGACGGACAGACAGACGGACAGACGGACATCGAAGTCATGAATAGGGTCCCGTTTTCACTCTTTGGGTATGGAACTGTTATGATATCATTTCCACGGTTATCCTATTCAAGGTGAAAAGCTGAGCATGCGGTCTCACGCTTCTGCAATATTTCATAGATTCATCATTTTTCGTTTCCTTTCTTTCATTTTGCAATAAATAAATCAGAGTAGGTTTGAACCTCAGCGCGACAACACATTTTTGTGTTATTTCAATTTAAAATAAATTTTCAGCTGTAAAAAAGTTTTTTTTTTAAACTTCCCCCTGACCCACTCCGTAATAGAACCCTAAAAACAACTTGTACCAAATGTCTTCCCGTCACGTCGTTCCCTACGTCACGTATTTTGTGTCGTGTTTGATCACGTTCGGCACATTTACACGCCGTGATTCCGTACGTGTGTCCTTATTCGGTACAGATGCCAACTTGCCCTAGGTTAATCTGAATATACTAGAACTTGTGCGACTTTGGGTTAAAAGTAAAACGTGTTTAGTACAGATGCCAACACCACTTGTACGACTCTGAGTTAAAAAAATCGTTTTAAAAATTCTGCCAAGTGCTAATCAGGCACACGGAGGATTCCGTATCATTAATCGCCGGTGCGTCCCCCGCCCGCGCTCCCCTCCCGGTTGCGCCGACGCCGAGTCCACAGGCGACTCAGCAAAATTACGCGACTGTTGCTGGTCGCCCCGCACCTCCCCCGCGGGCGAACAAAAATGGGGAGAATGAGAGCCGTAAGGCTTCGGAGAGCCGTAAGTCTACGGAGAGCCGCAAGGCTACGAAGAGCCGCAAGGCCAAGTCTTCTCGACCTGGCAAGGACGAGAGCAGGGGGTGCGATGAGGAGGGCTTCATACTGGTGGAGAGGAGGAAGAAGAAGCCCGCCGCCCGCAACCATCGCGGCACCGCACCCTATGTACCCGAGCTGCGTCTGCGGAGCGAGGTCCCCGCGACGCCCCTGTACATATCTCGCCTACACTGGTCCATGGAGGTCGAAGACGTCGTGGACTACATCAGTAAGAAGACATCCCTCCACTTGAGGGTCGAACGTCTGCAGTCTCGCCACAAGGTCAACTTCAGTTCCTTTGTGGTGAGAGTACCGACGCACTGTCGACCTTTGAAGCGGAGGAATTCTGGCCGACTGATGTGGTCTACCGAAGGTTCCGGGGGAGACTCCGGAATGAAGCGCGCGTCACGTCGCCGATAACTAAGTGACAAAGTGTAGTTATTAAGTGTATATAATTTATATTTATGCTAGTCATTAAGGTATGTATTGTATGGGCCTATGTAGCCTGAAATAAATAAATAAATAAATAAATAAATTAATTAATTAATTAATCGATATCGTGCTAAAACGGACAAAAAATTATTTTGGTGTATGGGAGCCCCACTTTAACATTTAATTTATTTTAATTTTTAGTAAACTGTAAGTAGATATTTGTTGTCAACAAATACTAAACTTTAATTGAAAATTGTAAACTGTGACTGGCACATAAATTATAACTATAGGTCTACCAGAATCTGAATGGCAAAAAGTGAGAATATAAAGATAGGTAATTATATAGTCCGTCAAGAAAGTCATGACAGGCGGGAAAATTTTCTAAACGTAATCAATTAATCACGCTCATAAGGTGTATTTTTTTCTTTGTATTTTCACAGAGAACGCATATTACATTTTAAATATTGTCACCTTGCACATTGTTAAAGTTCTCATATTTTTTATTTCATTTAAAAAAATTCCCGTCTGTCATGTCATGACTTTCTTGACAGACTATAAAATAAATAATAATTGACTTTAGCAATACCGGGGTAATTGGAATAAAACATTTTGATTTTTGACCCTTTTTTTTCTTATAGCGGCTGATTCTGTGTGTGACATAAAGTTAAAATTATATTAACTTTATGGTGTGTGAAACATGCAACTGCTGTCAAAAATTGCCATCAGATTCTGGTACGTATAGCCTGTATAGTGTATAGTGTATACTTAATACTTTCTACCAATAAAAGTTCATACCAATTGTTAAAATTAATTCATCATCAAAGTACCTATGTTTGGAGCACATTATTTACATCCTATAATTAAGTTTTCAATTTCAACTTGAAATTACTTGTGCTTTGTGTCATGTGTGTGACAGTGTGGCACATTTTGTTAGTTAATTTTGTTGGTTTAATTAGTTGTTATTATTCAGGTAGCAAATTAACATGTCTTCATCCCACAGCCCACAGGACGAATTTAAAGGGGTGACAGACGTACGAACTTAAAGTACGTCGACTCGGGTTGGTGACACACGAGAATCGCTCACACTGGATTACCATGCCCCCAGGCTCGCGGCTCGCGGTTCTTTGCTGACAGTAATTGACGATTGTAGTTGACACACAGGCGATTAAGGGTTGGCCCTCATCTGGCAGCACGGAATCGCATTTGTTCCGCCTGTGCTACCACGTGCTGCAGTGTGCTGCCGCATGCGAACGCGCGCTGTCGCATTCCGCAGACAAAAAAGGCGATCGGACCAAAGTGAAAGCATGCGTTAGCATGCTGTCGCGCGCTTCAGCTTTCCGGAGTCTCCCTGTCGACTATTGCATTTTGTCCGTGATGCCGATCGCCTCGAGGATTCCGCCGCGTGCTATCGCATTATGATTTCTGTCTCGGTCTAGCAAATGGCAGTTCTAAGCGACAGAAAGAGAAAGGGCGACGGAAAAAGGCGATTCCGTGCTGCCAGATGAGGTCCAACCCTAAAAGGGGTGACACACGTACGAACTTAAAGTACGCGGGTTTTAAGTTCGCGAACTTACTCGGCTCGCATCGGTGACACACGAGAATCGCTCACACGCGCCGCGAGCCGCGAGCCTGGGGGCATGGTAATCCGGCTCGTGGCTCGCGGCTCGCGGCTCTTTGCTGACACACAGGCGATTAAGATCGTCGAGCCATGAGTCCGCGTACTTACTCGCGTGTCTGTCACCCCCTTAAGATCGTCGAGCCATAAGTCCGCGTACTTACTCGCGTGTCTATCACCCCCTTTTAGAAAATTTATAATTACTAAACTAGATGACGCCCGCAACTCCGCTGCGCCAAAATTTGTTTATCGCGCAGGAACCGTACATTTTTCCGGGATAAAAAGTATCTCCGAACCTTTCAGCAAGATCGGTTCAGCTGTTTATGCGTGAAGAGGTCACAAGCAGTCAGACACACTTTCATATTTATAATATTAGTATGGATTAGGTTTAGATGGACTGAAGGGTAAGCAGGAATATTTTGACAGTCGCGTATATTTTGTATATGTCTCTCTATGTCTCTATGTCTGTTACCTCTTCCGTTACCTCTTTTGACGACCTCTGTGGCTCAGTTGGTGGGCTGTTGGTAGCTCAAACTGGGGGTTCGAATTCCGCCGACGGAACAAAAAGTTTTTCCAAATTCCTGGGTCATGGATGTGTATTAAATATGTGTATCATAATATAATAAAAATCTTAAATATATGTAAAGTATAAAAGTATTAAAAATATTTCCGTTGTCTGGTACCGGTAACACAAGTCCTGGTACTTAGCACGGGGCCAGACTGACGTGGTGTGAAGCGTCCATAGATATTATATTATTATTATCCCGGAAAAATGTACAGTTCGCAGAGTTCAACGGGGCTGTGACTTGTGAGCATTATAACTTACCTAATTACTTAGATATGTTTTTATTATAGTACTTTTTTTTTCTAAAGCTAAGGCATGGGCCATGGTCTATTATCTGGCTGATAAAATTTGACATTACAGGGTTATGTTATGTTGTATGAACTTATGACACTCGTTACTCGCGTAGTCGCGTCACGGCGTCACCCTACCACTTTACTCAAAAGCCATGTAAGCAAATATTGTTTCAGTTTGGTGAAGCTACGTTATACGTAGTAGTACACATCATTGCATATGTCGACAAACAATGTTTTAGTTTTAGGAACAAGCTTTGAAATCTAACAATTTTATTTTGAAAACTTTAATTGTTTTGTAGGATTTTCAGTGACAGCGGGCCAAAAGCGGTCTTTGTGAGTGTTTCGTATTTGGTTTTATATTAAAACAAAAGACGCCCGCCATATCTCTTATAGTGATAAACGGATTTGTTTATTGTGGGGGCACATTTTTCAATCTAACTTGTTTCTATCCCGTCTATCAAAATACTAAATTTTATCCAAACCGTTTCAGAAGAAGCGTAAAGTGGACGCACTATGGAATAATATAGTGTCTGAAAATATTATGTAGTGTTTTGATAAAGCCAGGTGTTCACTTTGGGCCAACGCATGAAGCCAGAGTATTGGCCATTGGGCCAACTCGAAGTGTATAGTGCGGGATGTCCAACTTAGGACCCAAGGAGGTCTCTATACACGTACTGGCTAAACGCGCTGGCTATTCAGCCATTGGAGTTGGTCGAATATCTACACTCTACAGTGGGATAGGATTGATTCATTTCAAATAAATACTGTAAAACTACTTTTCGATAAAATGCATAATATATTTAACACAATATTAAGTAGTTCTGCAATGCAAATAAGAAGAATTCCGGCAAGGCCTTTATTCCAAAATGTTGTACGATTCTATCTTATACCAGCAGATCTTAAACTAAGCAATATGGTGTCCCCAGCAATTGGCGCGGAAAAAACGAAATACCAATACAAATTTGGACATTGCAATCTCGTTGCAACGCCCCTTTAGACGCTCCGATAAGCAGCCAATACTGTTATCAAATGGGGGAAGAAAAGGAACCGCTTTACAACCTATTACAAAAGAAATGTAGTGAAAAACCTTATCAGGGAGTCCCGTAAAACATTTACGACTTTTTTTATTGATTGTATTATTTTTTATGATAATAATTTCAGTAGGAAGATTTTATGGAACATTAATTTATTTGAAACTAGCGACCCGCCCAGGCGTCGCACGGGTATAAAATATATAGCCACTGAAAAGGTGATTATAAAATCGATAGCCTATGATCCTTCACGTGGTCTACTTCTTATCTGTGCCAAATAACATAAAAATTGCTCCAGTAGTTCGCGAGATAAGCCCTTTCAAATAATTTCCCCCGTTTTTTCCACATTTTCCTCTATTTCTTCGCTCCTATTAGTCTTAGCGTGATAAAATAATATAGCCTTATAGCCTTACTCGATAAATGGGCTATCATGACACTGAAAGAATCATCAAAATCCGTTGCGTAGTTATAAAGATTAAAGGAAACAAAGGGACATGAGGGAAAAAAGCGACTTTGTTTTATAATATTTATATAATAGATAAATAGGTTTTTTTTTCAAATTAAGTTAGTACTTACAAAAATTTTTATTTAGATTTTTTTATTGTAAGCCATTTTTAAAAGAGCAAAACAGTTACGAGGTGCGTGAAATTCATATTTAGAATTCAAGATCAAGAAACAATTGGAAATTAGAACAGTACGCCACCTTATGTAATTGATATTTCCACCATTTATACGGGTTTCCCGCTATTTCGTTTCCTTTATCGTCACCCGGAACAGTAACCTACATAGTACATACATCCTTTAATTACATGGGAAATTATAAAATAAACACCAGTTCTTATCGAATACGTCACATAAATTTACTGTACATTAATGTTCAGGCTAACAATTTAGCCACAGAACAAAAAAATCCCGTAAAAATTGGTTTAAATGTGCAGTATGTAAATCGAGTTTGGGGATAATATTTTACCTGTGGCAACATAAAACCTTTAAGCTAAAATTTATGTAACAATCGCGTGTCACGCAATAACTTGCCGTGAAAACACCTGTCCTGGGCCCGTAACCTATAACCTTAGTTTACGGTAGCTTGATTAACTGAAAATGTTCCTAGTGTTATATCTTCAAGGACGATGTGACAGTTTACAATTAGTTCTTTCTTATTTTTACTATATTATATAATATTTCCCATTAGAGCGGGTTCTTGGTGGAATTGAGTAAGTATGCAATGTGATGACCGCGCTCTGGGAATGGGGTAGAACTTAGAAAAACATGCAGATTATGATTTTAAATGCAGTTTGATGAAATCGAATAAAGGCGAAAGATATGACTACTTTTTGTTTGAAAATTGAACGGTGAAATTTCATTTAATTTTTTTCATTTAATTAAATTACGCGGGCGGATTCAGGCGGAAAGCCTAGTTATGGAATATTCTACCATATTATCCTGTGAACACTCTCCATGGCTTGTTTATATTGCCACGGACGCCACGCCACATTGGACACCGTCACGGTTCGGTTCGGGATAATTTCCATCGAAATAGTTGCCATGTTTGTTTTGTAAATAAGACCCAAAGAAAATATTTACAATGTTACCAATATGATGAGTATAATGTACCATCGAGGAAATTGATTCCTAGGCAGTTGACAGTCCTACGTCATATGGTCGGATCATGTCAATTCAATGTTAATTATTGTGATCTGTCGGCTGGGTTTGACGTAACGCGACCAAACTACGTAGGTCTCCCGTCTGCTTAGGAATCAACTTCTCTGATAGTACTTTGATTTTTCATATTATAATCTACTAGCGACCCGTCCCGGCGTCGCACGGGTATAAAATATATAGCCACTGAAAAAATAATTAAAATGGATAGCCTATGATCCTTCACGTGGTCTACTTCTTATCTAAGCCAAATAACATAAAAATTGCTCCAGTAGTTCGCGAGATAAGCCCTTTAAAATAATTTCCCCCGTTATTTCCACATTCTTCTATTAGTCTTAGCGTAATAAAATATAGGCTAAATATAGCCTTCCTCAATAAATGGGCTATCTAACACTGAAATAATTTTTCAAATCGAACCAGTTCAAGTTAGCTCTTTCAAATAATTTCCCCCGTTTTTTCCACATTTTCCTCTATTTTTACGCTCCTTTTAGTCTTAGCGTGATAAAATATAGCCTATAACCTTCCTCGATAAATGGGATATCTAACACTGAAAGAATCATCAAAATTCGTTGTGTAATTTTAATGAGTAAAGGGAACAAAGGGACATGAGGGAAAAAAAGCGACTTTGTTTAATAATAAGTATAGAATATACTTTATATTATAATTCTAAAGAGTTTGTTTGTTGATTTGTTTGAACGCCCTAATCTCAAGAACTACTGGTCCGATTTGAAAAATTCTTTCAGTGTTAGATAGCCCATTTATCGAGGAAGGCTATAGGCTATAATTATTTATTTATAACATCACGCTGTGATGTTTAGGAGCGAAGAAACAGAGGAAAATATCGAAAAAACGGGGGAAATTATTTGAAATATACAATAATAGCTCTTGATTTCGTGTTATACTTTAGTAATTATAGATGCTAGCTACAGAAGTTCGCTTATGTATTTATCAGGGTGTAACAAAACAAGTGTTAGTACTTTAGGGTATCCATGAGATCCCTGGATAGAGTTTACTTACAGTAAAGTAGCAGCGCTGTTAGAGTAACTTTTTTAAAACTTTTGAATGGCTACTGGCTAGTCCATGTTGCTGGGGCGGGCGCTTGCTAATAAAAATCACAAAAAAAGCTCTATCAGCGCTACTATTTTCACAGTGAACTCTCTATAAGAGACAAATACCGACACACCCTAAAGTATCTATATATATAAAACTCAAAGGTCTGACTGACTGACATGGTGATCTATCAAGGCACAGCCCAAACTACTGGACGGATCGGGCTGAAATTTGGCATACAGGTAGATGATACAACGTAGGCATCCGCTAAGAAAGGATTTTGATCAATTCTACCCCTAAGAGGATAAAATAGGGGCTGAAAGATTTTATATGATAATACTTCTTATCGCGAGCGAAGCCGCGGGCAAAAGCTAGTTGATGAATAAACGTCCTTGATTTCGTTGAATATAGATTAGATGCTGATAATATACAGGGTATAACAAAACTAAATGATAATACTTTAGGGTGTGTATGAGTCCCGTGTATAGAGTTCACTGTAAAAATAGCAGCGCTGAAAGAGTAATTTTTTTTTCACTTTTATATGGGACGCTGGGGCTTGGGGCAAAAAATTGGGCTTTCAGCGCTGCCTTTCACAATAAACTCTCTACAAGGAACACATACAAACCCTAAAGTACTATCACTTAGTTTTGTTACATCCTGTATACTAGTAAAAAAAATGTTTATTGCTAGTCAATTGTATTTTTTTCGCAATCAAAATATTATCATAGGCATTTACCAGCATAGTGAAAAGAGGTAAGACATATACTGCCGCACTCAGAGACGAATATTAATGTATATTTAAAGCTGGGAACAAATTATCGGACGAACGTCCGCGGACGTTTTCATCGGATGGGGCTTGTTTCTATCTGATCAATACAAAATACACTAAACTGTGCACTGCACATTGCCTAACATAAGTCGCGGACGCGACCTTGAGCGTTCGGACGTCCGAACCATAAAGTTAATATACCTATCGGAATAGAGAAACAAAGGCCTGAGCAAGCGAGATGTCACTATCAGTAACACTGCGTGGTAGAAAGAGAAGCGTGATTTGAGGTTGCATAGCTTTTTTTTCATGCGTTTGACAGTCTGTCTGACCCTGTGCCGATCGTTGTCAATTTGGGATCTCAGAAAAATTGTGATTTTAAGTTAAATAATGAATAATTTTTAGAAATACTGCTCTAGAAATACAGTTAAATATTTGTGGAATGATTGTGGATCCACATATCGAAAAAACCCGGACACAGGATTTCACAGGTGAATTATTCTACATCGACAGGATCTAGTTTTAAGTTTATTTTTGTTAATTCCCTACGAGTTATTGGTATTGATTTTGATAATTCACTTCTTTAGATGTTTAATTATATCGAAAACATAACTTGACTAGCCATGGTGCACAATTTAAGGATATTTTGTGTAAACAATTTTCATCTATTTCATACACTAGGGCTGCATCAAGTTATCGATAAGTTGTATCGATATGAAAATATTTTTTAGTTAAGTATACTAATTATCTAGGAATGTTGAAATGATAACATACTCATCCGTAGTTTATAATTAGTTTAAGTATATTAATATATTAACATACATAAATTATCGTTTTTAAGGTTCCGCACCCAAAGGATAAAAAGTCCTAGTAGTGGGGTCCCGCTCTACTATTAAGATTTCGTTGCCTGTCCTTCTGTCCATCCGTCCGTCCGTCTGTCTGTCTCTAGGCTGTATAACAAGAACCGCTACAGTAATAGACTTCTGAAATTTCCACAGAATATGTAATGTCATTCTACATCCAATATGGCTGCTCATCCAAGATAGGGAAATAGTTGAAAGCACTTCTGCAAGATGGGCATCAAATAAAAGAGCTCATTGAAAGTAAATTGAAAATTAATAGGGTCTAGTGAAGTCGTGTCTTGTCGTGTACTGATGTGACGTGACGTAACCTGTCGTGTCGAATCGTGTCATGAATGTCGAGTTGTATCGTGCCGGGTTTTAGAAAATGCCCGGTTGAAACCGGTCGCCCTTCATGCGCGAGTCCGATTCACACTTGGCCAATTTTTCAGATTTCTTGCTGACCTAGATACCAGAATGAATTCATGGCTTAAAATAATTAACCGTCCAAACTGGACTCCGAAGAAAAAAACATGCATACTTAATTATTATGCAGCAAGCATTTTGAAGAAAAGTCACATTTTACTTAAAAATTACAATTTTATTATAATATATCTATGTGTTTTATTTTATCCCATTTTATTATTTTTACAATCTTACAATTATTATTCCATGATCGATATTTTGCCGAATTACAATATGTTTGTACATCACTGACACGCACACAGATGTAAATCAAATTTTGGTTAAGCTTGACAGCTCGAGATATATTACCTTTATGGTCCGAACAGAATCTGGCTGGCCGGATGTTTTTGCATCCGCGGACGTCTGCCATTGACATAATATAGGTTAGGTCTTTGACGTCCGCGGATGAACTATGCACATTTGCCGCATCCGTCAGCCGCGACTTATGGATGCGTCCGATAATTTGTTTCTAGCTTTCCTGTTATACGAATATATTTGACAAAACCCACATTATCAGTTAAACTCTTCATTAAATAAGAATTAATCATCATTAAATGTGCGAGTGCGGCCGTAAGTAGCTAAGTGAGAGTGATAAAACGTGGGCCACTAAAGTCAGGCCTAGCGATTTATATCGGGCCACAAACATAATGGGGTACATGGAAAAAGTTTCTAGCTACTAATATGCATCATCAACAAGCTATAAGCTATCTAGCATTGTATTCATCATCAAGACGTTTCTTTTAGGGTTCCGTAGTCAACAAGGAACCTTTGTAGTTTAGGTCTGTCCGTCCGTCTGTCCGTCTGCCCGTCTGTCCGTCTGTCTGTCTGTCTGTCTGTCTGTCTGTCTGTCCTAAAACCTAAAAAGCTGTAATCTGGCATGAATGCACATATTAATGATGCCAACAAAATGGTACATAAAATATTAAATAAATATTTTTTTAATGGTCCCTTACACATCAAGCGGAGTTGATTTTTTTTTTCGCGCCCACCCCATCGTATGGGGTGTCGTTGAATAGGTTTTTTTAAAAATATTATGAGTATTCATAGATCATTTTCCAATTTATGGATCCGTTTGTGAAATATTAAGTTTTAAAGTGGAAAAAATCGTTAGAGTCCAGTGTCTCCCCTTCTACCAGCTAAACGGTAGTTTCTGAAAATCTGAAAAAATTTAGGGAAGTAGGAAATATGGTGAATCTAAAAGGAAAACTATCACGGATAAGAAGACTTCATAAGTTATTGAGTAATAGTCGATCAACTAAAAAATCGGTTGTCTGTAAAGTCGGTCAACTATCCTTAACCCCTTAACCCTCGCTTCCGAATCTCTATAAATAGAAACAAACTTTTTCGAGTGTAACCTAAAGTTATTTCGATGTATTTCTTTCAAATCATTGTCTAAAAATATTTATAATGAGTAAAATAAACTATTCGCAATACAAAACGCTACATACATTCGTGAAATCCAGTAATATTTTTTTTCGAATCTCTATAAATAGAAACAAACTTTTTAGAGTGTAACCTAAAGTTATTTCGATGTATTTCTTTCAAATCATTGTCTAAAAATATTTATAATGAGTAAAATAAACTATTCGCAATACAAAACGCTACATACATTCGTGAAATCCAGTAAAATTTTCGAACAAAGCACATGTCATACCTTGACACGTGGGAAATAGAGCACAATTTTCAATAGCCGAAATAATACTAATAGCTCACAGATTGTTTACTTATTTTGAGTATATTACATTCAGAGTGTGGTCAATGTATCAAAGGTCATAACTAACCAAACTTCTTCATACAAAAGTATTCTCTAAGTCATCGAAATACGTAATATAATCGAAACAAAGAGCGAGGCCCAGGTGGGCCTTACGGTTGTTGAAAGACTTGAGAGTGTAAATGGAACGCCTCAGAGCGAGGTAACGCCGCATGAACTGTCATGTTTTTCGTGCGCGCACCCCATATCGAATTATAAGACGTTATCACGTCAAAAAAAATTTCGGCGAAGTATAAAGGGACTTTTCGTTCCAATTCCTTTAAAAGCAACTGAGATGATGTTGTTAGTAGTGTAAAACACGTTATAAAATAATTATGTACATTCATTGACTAAGTATACACAAATTTAAAAAAAATTGCGGTACTACGGAACCCTATATTGCGCGTGGCTCGACATGCACTTGGCCGGTTTTTAATGAAAAGTATCTAAACACACTATGCCGAATATCCGGGGCGGAAGTTCGGCTTGATTCCGAATGCATTCGTTTTAAATTACCGATGACACACTATGTCGAAATTCCGTCGCGTTATATTGTATGCCTTTGAAATTGCTAAGGTAATCATGCAGAATTTCCGCCGCGGAACTTCGGCATGGTGTGTTTAGACACTTAGGGCCTGTTTCACCGCTTCCTGATAAGGCTATCCACCACTTAACTTGACAGATGGAGTATGGAGAATCTGTCAAATTTAGCCTATCCGGCACCTTATCAGGAAGCGGTGAAACAGGCCCTAAATCGATTAGAATATACCAGCTAATCTTAAAGTGTGCTTCGGGGAGCCCTGAGGCTTCGAAAAGGCTTTGTAGGATATCCGCGACCGATAAGTAAATTGTTTTCAGAAATGTTATCACTTATCAAAAACCAGCATGGAGACAATTCGTTCAACAACCAAACATTGTCTTCTTTTGTTGTCCGTCAAAAATGTCGCTTCTTGAAGGAGTTCCTTGCTGATTTTACAGACGTGATTTAACAGTTAAAATACAGTATTTCCATAAGTTTTAATGCACAACATGTAAGATAATTTCAATTATAGTCTAGTGTTGGAGCTAGATTTTTATTTTTTTAAGTATTTTTAAATAATCCAACTCAAACCCGCGACAGTTTTGTGATTTTTGCTGTAAAAGGTTTAGATATTCTAAACCTTTTACAGCTTGCTTATGGATTGTATTGACGTCTTAACGGTATGAAAAAAATACAATGTACTGTTGAGAAAGTCGTCTATAAAATGTTGGAATTACTTTTTACCACTTTAATATGAAATAGTTGAGTAAAAAATATGTAACTCAGCAAAATTTTAGAGAAAATGGGCAAAGAATTGCTATTAATTTCGGCAACTTGGAGCTGTAATTCATAAAAAGAAAACGACAGAAATAATCTATAGATAAAATTCTATCTAATTCGAGAAAAAAGAAAAAAAAAAAAAACAAACTGTGCCAGAAAAACACGATTCAAAACAACCTAAATCTCACATTATTATTACTCGCCGCATGTTGGAGTCGGCTTTCCGCGCTTAAATATATTTTAAATCTAATAATTAATATATATTTTTTAAAGTCTAATAAGGGGAAAAAACCTAATAATATTTCTGTAGCGAACCTTTGCAATTTCGGCAAAATCGGCAAAATTTCGTATACGGACTCTTAATCTTTTTTAGGTTCCGCGCGCCAAAAAGGTTATTCCAAAGCCGAAAATCAAATTAAAACAACAATATCAGCGCTAAAAAGGCTATGTTAAGTCCGCTCTTCGTTTCACAGTTATAACGAGGTTAGACGGGGGAGTTGGGGCTAAAAGCTTGTGTATAATAACATTACTTTCGTTTTCGAAGCGCAAAGTCAATTACCGTACCTATCCGGCATCAAATTCAAAGAGGAAATATTGATTTTATAGCGAGCGTTCACCATGTAAATAGAGTTCATGATGCGTGACGTTTTTACCCGACAGTCGAACAAAAAAGAGGGACAATGATTTTTGCAAAAATCATTGTCCTTTACTACCGTACTTATTAGTAGTAGCTGTACAGTACAGTAACTACTAGTAAGTAGTAAAGGAAGGACAGTACCTATTTTATACCAGACAGTAACTTATTTACTTTTTGTATTGGCAAATTCATGACGCTGGGGCGCTTGCAATACAAATCACAAAATGCTTTTTCGGTGCTACTACTTTCAAAGTGAACTCTTGTATATGGAACACATACATACCCTTAAGAATTATCACTTAGTTTTGTCACACCATGTATATTTTTTTTTATTACTGTTGATAAAACTGTACTTTGTATCTACCTCGTCTTGTCTCAACATCACCCAAAGGTTGGCTGGAAGAAAATGCCTAAAGGCATTAAGCCCGCCCGCAAAGGTACACTTTATGTGTGCAAAAAGTATAATAATAATAATAATAATAATAATAATAATAATAATAATAATAATAATAATAATTAAAAACAAGTAAATACAATCTTTAAACTTCAGCCGCCATTTTAAATAGATCATCAAGATAGAAGTTGTAGGATTTATAATATTTAGTACTTCATTACTGTATTGAATAGGCCGACACCCCGGTAATTAGCATCGCGCCCTGTCTGAGAGATATTTGAATAACGCTGGGGCGGAGCTGTAGGACGGAGTGTACACGAGCTAATTAAATGTCGCAACCGCATGCGTGCGTTTGCCAGAGATTATTAAGTAGATTTTGCCTTTCGCTCCGCGTAAATATCCCAGATAATTTTTTGGGATTAAATAAAATATAAGTAATATAAATAACGTTTAATATTTCTACATTATAATATAAAGTACCGTCTACATTTAAAAGAAATTATGTAAATAACATGTTCATCCAGAGAATTTTCTCCAAACCATAATATTAATAAATAAAGTCCCATTTTAAATAAATCTAAATGGAATACAAATTATAATGTTTATTACGTTACTAGTCACTATAAGGGTAATGGTGGAAGTTTAAATGCTGCATCTTGTATGCAGTGTTTAAACTTCAGCGTATAATTTAATGCCCGTAGGACGTAAATTTAACGCATAATTATCGGAAACAATAATGATACAAAGAAGACATAATTTAACACTATTGTTTTAACTTTCATTTTCAAATCTAACCGAAAAATTTTTTTTAAAACATAACTAAAACGCCAGACGGCTTATAATGGAAGACTCTGAACTTAGGTTTTTTTTTTACATAATATGTAAAAAAAAACAGACATCAGTGTGTCCTCCGCCTGGAATCAGGGCGCGGCGTGTATAGAGGCGGCGTTAACGCTTCTCTGGCCACGTTAATTGAAAGTGGATTGGAGGTGACAGTGTAGAACGGGGTTTATTTTTTCACCGACGAGATATGTTTTTTTTGGAAATTTCGCAAAGCATTGTTCAATCTTCTATTCGGCCTTTTGAGTCCACTCGCCTGTGTATCGATTGTTTGTTTTTAAATTTCATCGAGGTGGAATAGTAACGCGATAGCATAATATTTTGAACGCAAAAGTTTTGTTTAAAGCTTTAACACCATTTCATTAAAAAAAATGAAGTCATTATATTATAATGACTTAATTTTTTTATATACTAATTTAAAAGTTCCACACAGTGTATAACTTTATATTCATACGCAATGATGTTTTTTATACTAATATTATAGGTCATACGATTGTTTCTTTGTCTGATATGTTAAAAGAAGCGCGTTGTCAGAAAAGAAAAAAAAAATTGTATAACTATAAAATATGCAGGTGACACAAAATAAAGTGATAATAGACTTTAGGGTGTGTATGTGTCATCTTTACAGTGAACTCTATAATAATTATTATAGAGTTTAGTGTAAAAGTAACAGCAGAAGGAGTTGTCAAACGCAGAGGAAAGGTCAAAACTAATAATTAATTTACGTAGCCCGCCCAAATGACGTAAGGTCCGCAATAGGCTACTTGACTTAAGCCCGTTTTTACCATCTACACCTAAAATTTAGGTGTCCCTTAAGCCAATATTCCAAGTTTTGTTCTTGATGAATTGACAACCCCGTAACTCTTACGGTGCGTCCACATTTGTATCATTTGCGCGATCAGATCTCCGATCAGATCTCCGTCGCGATCATCGCGCCGTATCATGATCGCTGGTGTGGACGCAAAATGATACGCGTATCATGATAAAAAGTATCATGATACGCGTATCATTTTGATACAGCGCGATGATCGCGACGGAGATCTGATCGGAGATCTGATCGCGCAAATGATACAAATGTGGACGCACGCTAAGGTAACGTTTATTTGAAATAAAACAGCCTATTATGCGATTCATCCATCAAACCATTAGGTGACGTTTATAATTTACGGGATGGATTGAGGACCCCGTACACTTAGGTGACGTATGTGGCGACGACGACGGGTGCCTTGACAATGAATCTGTTATAGAATGGCCGTCTGATATTTTACTTGTAAAATTGCGAACTCCCATAATTAATATACATATTTATCACAAATCTTCCTCTTTAATCACTCTATATATTAAGGAAAACCGCAATTAAAGGGAACAAAGGGACATGAGGACAGAAAAAGCGACTTTGTTTTATACTATGTAGAGATATATACGTCACCTAAGAGTTACGGGGTTGTCAATTCATCAAGAACAAAACTTGGAATATTGGCTTAGGGGACACCTAAATTTTAGGTGTTGTTGGTGAAAACGGGCATTACTTTTTTTCTTCATGCTAATCTTTCATTCATTTTCACAAAAAAAAACTTATATTTTAATATTTTACAGTAGAAACCCATAAAAATGTTTATTGAAAATTACGCCTCTTAAATGGCGCCGAAAACACTGTCCGCCATAGTGTGACGTCATACGCTTTGTATTTTAAACTCTCTTTATTGAACATTTTTTTTATATGCTAAATGTACGAGTCTAAAAGTGCCCAAAAATTATAAAAGAATTAAATAAGAAATTAGAAATCATTTGTAATGTTGAAAACTTTTGGATAAAAGTTTTGGCCATTTCATTTCCCGTATACTATAAATGGACATAATATATAAAACTGCTGTTTTAAGCGAATTATTCAATAAAATATATTTTACAAATCTTTCTAGGCTTATTCTTATTATTTATGTACAGACAAACTTACATATAAAAGCGCGGTAAATAAAAGATATCAATTTACTATGAGGATGACGTCACATCCAAATCGGAACTACCGCAAAAGCGTTTTCGTCAGTACAAATCCTATTTTCATTAAATCATATTTTCAAATCGACTTTATTTTTCAATCATAAGATTTTATTTGATGATAAGGGTGAAATACGGTTTCCTAGGCCAAGTTCTATTAGAAATATGCATTGTTCAAAGTTGTCAAATGAATATAGGTCAAGTAGCCTATTGATTCATAGAAATATTCTGATCCATTTCTTCGATGTTACTATGATGATGGAAGTGCAAGGGTTACTTGGTGATGTTTGTTATTTCACCAAAAATGGTGTTTCCCAGGGCCGGGAATTCAATGTTCGATGTAAGTTGCTGCTTCATATGTTTGGTACAAGATTGGAGATGCTGGCGTTTTATTTCTTTGCAACGATACATAAAAATTGAGTCAGTGTTGTTTATGACGACTGATGAGTATGAAATATTTCGCCATAATATTATGTGAATGGGAGGACTGCGAGAAGGATTTTTTTTTTAAATAACAAAACTTGTAAACCTGTGTAGCTAAATGTGTAGCTTTACAAGCTTTATGTTATTAAGTATAAAGTTAAATATCATATGATACTGCCAATGAAGTAATGATTACCTAATCTTATTTTGTTTATAATCGCAATCTTGCACCCCAAAAAACTGTCAAAGCAGTTTCATAACGCTACAGTCAAGATGAAAATATTTACTTAGCGGTATTACGAGCGAATTACGCACGGACCCTTAAAGGAGAATGCTAATGCAGCCACACGTGCTCGGTCAACGCCATCGCCTTCGAGGAAACGCATCAGCAGTTTTCGGCATTACCGCGTTTTCATAATTATTAATATTCTAATAAAATTGTCATTCTATTTCCGATCTCGAATCGATCGTGAACATTTTTGTAAAATAGTTTTAAGTTAGTTAAATAAATTTTAAGATAATTTTTTGTTTTTTTTTGGAAGCCCGGGCTGCAGAATTCGTAATTAGCGCGTAAATAAAGTTAGAGGCATATTTGAATTTCGAATTGTTGATTTTTTATTTCGGTTAAATGTGTGAAATAATTTGAAGATAATAAGCTCATCTGTATAAATATCTTATTGTATGCGTAAGTCTATAATTTTCACCACACATATTTGCTTGAATTGAATGGTGATCCCTCGGTGTTCGCGGGGAAATGAGATATCACCAGATATTGACATGGCTCATGTTCCAGACTCTCATAATATCTCTTGAACATGGATAACGTTGATCTTAAGTCTTTAAATACGTATGTATATTGGGCATAATGTATTTGCTATGTTAAATAATTTAAGTGTTCAATCGATAGCAATATATTATGTAATTTTTGTTATGAGCAAACGGGTCACCTGATGGAAGGCAATTTACATCGCCCTTAAACCTTCAGGTGCGTTGCCGGCCATTAAGGAGAATAATACGCTCTCTTCTACCTGTTTAGGTTTTGCAGGTCGCATTGGTCCGGAAATACTGCTGGCTACAATTCATTCAAGAGTTTTAGAATGCGCTACAGTAAGTTACGAAAAAATTATGAAGTGTGTCTAGGAAAGCTCTAAAGCTCGGTAAACTACCAGGGCCTTTAGTGAAAATATTGCATGTTATATTTCGATAGCGACAGTGCAATTCACGAAAAAATCTTGGTTAAGTGGGCGACTAACCCAAAATTGTCTATTTTATAATTCATTTTTATACTTCAGAATTAAGCCCCAAATTGTTTCATTTTCTAAAATTCATTATAAATCCAAGAGTTCAATCTGAGCAAAAACACGATATCTTAAAATTTTCTTGATAGAAAAAAATCACAAACATTCAACTAATTTTCACGAATTTTTCATTTATTGCCATAACTGTGCATTGAACTAAGTTAATATTTGAACATATTGCATAAAATTCTATCATTGAGAGATCGACCTAGCGGATTTTTAAAATGTTGTATATTTATCGAGTTATTGAGAAAAAACTAATTTGGCGATAAATCCGCGTCGTCCTTTTTCACCTGGCATATGAAAGACGGGCGTGAGTGTGAAGAGAGAAGGACGATGTTTGATTTTTTGCATTAGTCGCCCTCTTAAAGGTCCGGGAATCTATCACCACTCATTTCATACTCTTTAAAAATATATAATTTGCTTGCCTCATGCCTGTTTCTTTTCCAACAACAACCAACGTGTAACACAAAGGTTGACAAAATTGTCATTTCCGTATGATCACAGAGATGTTATTTTCTAAGCGAATATCTTAACAGTTCAGCGATTTGAGAAATTACCTTGCCTCTATAAACAAACATCTCATTTAGTCCTAAGTCAACAAAGTCTTAGATAATGTTTTAGTGGTTCGCTCGCTAAACTAAAACGCCTTAATGTATAATTGTAGATAAGTACCAGGACATCTTTGTAATATCTTATGTGACCTACAATTGCAAAAATAAATGATTTGATTTGATTTGATTTGTATTTTGTTTTAACGTATATTTTTTGGTTTATAATTGCTTACTAGATGGCCCGGTGAATTTTGTATCTTACTTCTTAATATAAACCATCCCTGGACTTCCCCGAATATTTTTCGTTTTTTTTATTAACTCTTTTTTGACGGCTTCGACTCTAACGAAAACACTTTTCGGTCTTTGTTTCGGTGACGGTGACTAATTTAATTGAAAATCCATTTACACAGGAGTGACTATAGTGCCCAAGTATGTATGCAATACACAGAAGAATTACACATATTTTTAACATGCTCATCTGACGCATGGATCATCCTAGTTGTCCTAACCAAACTTGGAAATAACACGTTTTCGACGCGATAATCGAACCCACGACGTCTGAGTCAAGAGCCAACTCTAAGTCAATGGATCATGGAGGCGTATACATTATTTATGCTTACGTGTTCTGTACAACAGGAATCACTACCCTATAATATGTCAAAACGCTCTGTCGCAGGCACTTGGTATGACGAGGGTCGCGACTTGACCCGCTCATGGCTGATCTGTGTTTATCGTTACAGGGCTGGCGATGCGAAGAAAATAAATTGTTTAATGCTTTAACCATGCACAAGACGTTAAACGCCACTAAAGGACAACTCTTCAACGTCTTAACGAGTTGTTCATTCAATTGAATGGTGTCATTCAATAAATGCGCTAGTCATTCAATCGAATCGCAGGTTGAACCAGATGACTGGGACATAATATTATAAAAATAATAAAATACTTATTAACTATTGTAAATGAGGTGGACCGGGTCTTACCATTACTTTAGTTACTGTTAAACTCTGTAGACAAAAATGACCTATTAAATTTTTGTTTAGCATTTAATTAAAAAAAAAGCATTTATTATAATATACTGTCAAAACGAGACCTCCTTTTTTTAATTCGGTTAAAATAAAACTGAAATTTGATATCAATTTTCAAATATCTTCAAACTGCCAACCCTATTGTTTATCTATCATAGTTAGTAGATTATAATTGATTCCATTGTTTACAGCGCGTGAGGGCTCGCCCTCCAGGAGGCTTCCAGCAATTATCCCTCGTCTTCTATCTACCTGTTACCTTGTCTACACAATATAATGGGTAGTGATCAGCAGGTAGTTGTAGCCCCCGTAGACGGCAGACTTTTAGTCGGCCGATAGTTTGATCAAAAGCTTAATCAGTACGAAGATTCAATCTATGGCAAATAACACATTGCAGCAAAATAATATACTCATACTCGTATTAATATCTTCATGAATATGCCTTTAAAGGAATCGAATTTTGCATCGAATCAGTACCAAGACTGCTGGACCCATCTTGATAAGGTGAGAAAAAAAGCGGAAGGCCGTAAGCTACCGTTTATCACGAAAAAATTCACGGTTCCCACAGGATTATATTTCACGCGAACAGAGTTTATCATATTTCACGCGAAATTTTAACCGAATCCCAAAAAGGGAGGAGTTTATATTATGTTCGGCTGTGGATATTCCTATGTGCATAGATTTATTATTGTTTATTATTATCATTTTTAATTTCTTTAGTTTAGATCATGACTGCATTTCAAAATATAAGGGTACAATATTATATTTGGATGGCTTATCGCGGCGGAGGTGAATATTGGTTTACGTTGCAACGCGACGTGACGTGTGAACGAGATTCTATCAAACTGTATTTTAAACTGGGTTTATACGGGTGACATGCTTTCGATTCTCAATTTAAGTCTTTTTTTTCGCCGAGAATATGCCTTTAAGCATCATGCGGAAATGGGAGGTCCGGCCTGGCCATATACATATATTTTAAGGCCGTCCCCCGAGCAAACGACCTTGGCCATACATTTCCCGCGTTGCTGAGATCGCACCAAAACCTTTTTTTACTTATCTTAGTTCAAAATTGTCCCAAAAAAAAATTTTAAACGGGGAATATGTAGTTTATGATATTGTCGAATGTCGATCTATTGGCGTGTGTTTCAAATAAAAATTATTTGTAAATCCTAAGGAGATCTGAATGTATGCTTGAATTTTAATAAATTGGTTTTACTTTGGAAGCTGATATCATAAGTATAATAAACAAAAATAGAACATTTAAAACGGGGAAAGGAATGTTGATATACTGAAGATTATTGCTGTATTTTTATTATAACTTTGTAGTTTTCAAATTATGAGTTTATAAGGCTTGACATACGGTAAATTACGGAATCTCCGTAAGAAACGCCCTTAAGAATGTTTTATCATGGGGGTCGACAGCCAGTTAAAATATATATTTTTTTTAATTTCCACCCCCCTAACGTTATTAGGGCTTGTTGCTTGCAATATTGTATTGCAATATCCTATTTGTTCAGTCGTTTAGGCCTGAAGAGGTTACAGAAACTTTCACGTATTTTATAACAGTATAAGAAAGGTTAAACGCGAATCTTTGCGTTTAAATTTTGGTAACTGAGAGTTTTCGAAAAACCTTCATCGAAATATTCTGCCTCAATATCTGAGAGAGATACCGGATGGAACAGTCTGGCCATAGCGAATGCAGGGGCAGCGATGAGACAGGATGAGGCAGCTATAAGGCAGCTATGAGGCAGGATGGGGTCACGATGAGGCGGCGATCGCTGGCTTCCGGAGCTGGGGAAATGAACACTCTCGCCTCTCGGATTTATTGATTTCAGTTCTGAAATCGTTTCAAAGACGGTTGGCATTTGGGACGAAATTGTGAATTTTTTAAGGTTTTATATTTTTGTTTCACTGTATTTTACCTGTCTAGTATAGGTATGTTATAAAGTCGAAGAATTTGTTGGAACACACTAATCTCACGAACTACTGGACTGATTTATAATTTTACTAGCTATCCCGGCAAGTGTTGTTTTATCATATAAAGTATTTTACCCTAATATTATATTTTTTATTGAAGTGACTAAATAAGTATGGCACCATGGCAACGTCCATCGCTATCTCGTTTTACAAACAATGGTCGCCGTCAGTCTCGAGTTGTAATAATTTACTATTATTTATTTAACAGAAATCAGTAAAGCCGTTTCGGAGGAGTACGGTGACACACATTGTGACACGAGAATTTTATATATGTAGACCACGGGAATGAATAGGCTCTGCTACGCATATTTATCGGTATTTAAACCAAGATGACGCCTGCAACTCCGTTGTGCTAAAGCTCTTTTGTCGCGATGGGAGCCGTACATTTTTTCGGGCTAAAAGTATCCTATATCCTTTTCTGGGATTCAAAATATCATCATACCAAATTACAGCAAAATCAACTAAACGGTTTGGGCGTGAAAAGCTTAAAGTAAGGTAAAAAAAAAACAGACAGACGAGAGACACACTTTCGCATTTATAACATTAGTATTTAAATTGAATAGCCGATCTGTCTGCTTTCAATTAGAATTCTTCAAATCGTAACACAAAAAAGGAAAATCGAACACGCAAATATTCCCATCTGATACAAAATATCCGTATATCCGGGTTCGAATCCCGCGACATCGGACTCGATATCTTGGTAACTCGATTACCGCGGGTCGGGCACTCTAATGGCGTATTATGGAGCACTTTTGCAAGCCTTCACCTTTCAAAGTGTATCAATTTTTCATTTTCAATATATCATCATCGTTTTTAAAGTAACCCTTTTATATGCTTTCGATGTAATTAAAATCTAGTACTCGATCAGCGCTGCTACTTTTCCAGTGAAAGCTGAAAGAAGACAAGTATTTCTAAAGTACCTATTATCTTCTTATTTTGTTACTTTTTTTTAAATCCTAATTTTGGATATGATAAGTTGTTTGTTTAAATCGAATAAGTTTCTAAATTACTTAGCAGATTTCGATGAGATTTGGCATAGACATATTGTATAATATATGTATATAACTCTATGTCTAAACCTATGGGTTTATTACAGGGAAGGACAAAGGATACTTGAGTCATATAGATCTGGAACCGAATCCACGATATCTGCGTCAAGAGCCGCGCTTTAATCCATTGGACGACGGAGGCATTCAACCAGTATAAAGTCCTTATAATCCAACCACAGTAAATAGTAAATAATAGTCGACGAAATATAAATCCCGTAGTTAATGCTTCTTGTTCCTCAAGTCATTATCAAGACAATGGGCTCTCGCTAAACCTGATGGACGGTCATTGTAGGCCTTACTATTTAGGTTGGATTGTTAATAGTGGGATTATAAGGGAAATGTGTAGACCTAGCAAAGCTTAGAGACTATAGCTTCTTTAAGGATGGATTTATATGCGTCTACGTACGAATAATAAAAACTAAGGAAGAGTAACTCCGTCAAAAAACATGCTCCAAAATACTTGTCAAAAAAGTGTACCTTAGGTTCACTTTTCATACATTTGCAATATTTAGGTGACCTTGAGCGGTATAAAGGCTGACGTTACATGACAGTTCGAATGGAACCAAATTTAAAACTGTATTAGTATGGGAGTCAGTTTCCTTAGGTTTTATTATTTGTAGGCGTCTACACAAACGCGCGGTTTGACGGTACCGCGAGATGACAAGCAAAAATGTATTTAGAGATCAACTACGATAACATGGCACGCCCCTCCTAAATTCAAAACGTTTGAAGTGCCTTGTCAAAACGTTTGAAGTGCGTTGTCTTGCGCGGTAGGCTAGTTATGATTAGTTGACCAACAAATCTTGGTAATAAGTGACATTAACTGAAATATTACGTGTACTGTGATTGATTGAATACTTACTACATACAAACTCTTTAATTAGGATTTGACTACACACATTGAAACAGTCATTTGGAGGGGCGCGCCATGTTATCGTAGTTGATCTCTACATTCGTTTACTACAGTGCGGTCCCGTCGTTATTTCAATAATTCGTTACATAATATAATATATTATTTGCTTTTAATCTCGCGGTGCAGCGGCCGAAACGTGCGTTCGCGCGGACAAATGAATCGAGCCTTAGTTAAAATTTCAACAAGCTTATAACGACATACCTATGTATAATATAGCTAGCCAGACAACTGAACGGGTAATATGAATAATTTGCTCAGTATCATTTAAATTTTCAAGATATTGCTTTATAACAGGATATAATACTTTGATATAATATGACAATGCAACAATACTAAAAGTTTGGTTCCATTTTTGACAATGTTTCCTTCAATATTCTGATATATTATGAAGTATGCAACATTTCGGACTTTGGTTGGATTATTGACTGTATGTCACAGGTTATACCAAGGTACGGTCAAATTTATATCAATCTGGTCCATCCATGGAGGTATCATGGTCCATCAATTTGATTGACGGAATATTGATGGTTATAAAAATTTCGTACACGATCAAACCGTACCAGATTGATGGATCAGATTGATGGAAATTTGACCGTGTAACCGATGACTGTGTGTTAGTAGCGCCCTCTGATCCGACTTTTGTGTGCTATCATATTGGATAATACCTTTTGCCGTCTGCAGCCGGAGATATGCCATCCGAGCTGCCACAAACAATAACTGCCAATACAATTCAGACCCCTCGTTTGAGAACCATTGTGACACAATCGTCTCCGTGGCAATGGAGTGTATGACGAAGTGGCAAAGTAACAAAGTTTAATTAGTGTCAAGGTGTTCTTATTCATAGTTTTTCATAATCAGCTGTAATTCTTCATAGTAATCTTACTGCTGTTAGATCAGCTAATTATAAAGAATAATGGCTAAGAGTGGGCTAAGATTAGATAGATGAAGCACTAAATTCGGTTTTTTAAATGCCTTTTGTCCAACTCATAATATTTAAATACGCGGTAAACGTGCGATAGTACCACTTTATAATTTACATGAAAAATTTTGCTGTTAACTGGTTTGGAAACATAACCCGTCCAAAAACCGTAGGTTCGCAGTCTCGCTATGTATCAATTTCTTTGATATTACATTTCCCACCTACATAAATTAATAAAATGGTTAAATCCGCGTAGCAAGCTACGGTTCTCGTAGATGTACGTAGCAATCTACGGTTTTCGTAGGTCAACGTAGCAAGCTACGGATCTGACGTATCTCTGCGTAGCACGGTTTTCGGAGATCGCCATAGAAGCTACGGTTCTCATAGAGCAGTGAAGCAAGGTTTCAAGAATTTATTCTTGTAAAAGATACAATAATATCCACTTACATGGACTGTGGACAAGACATTAGTTACACTTATCTATAACAGTACAGTTCGAACTTTAAGTATAATCTTTATTATTATATCAAAGGCTTTGTCCTGAATGACATGAAAATGGAATCACGCCACGGCCTAAACCAGTGATTGTAAATACTTGAAATTTGGAGGGAGTGTTCTTCGTATAACGTAGGCGTGCGATAAGAAGGGATTTTTAGAAATTCCTCTCCTAAGTGTGTGAAAATCGGGGATGAATTAGTATGGGACAACTCGATTCCTTAGTCCAATCTGCTCGAAAATTCGCATCATTATTATTTGATTTATTTTAAGGAAGATGTAATTCATAGTTTGTTGAAATTTATCCTTAAAAGTCGTTAAAAAGCATGAACAGTTTACAGCGCTTTACAGCGCTTAGCAGCGGCTTGCAGCGACGCAGGGAGTTAGAGACGCCAATATCACTGCTTTTTGCCACAATAGACATAATCTGTGTACTCTATTTTTGCCATGCAAGTTATGGCTGGTTTACACGTATTAAGTAGATAAGTAGTCAACTAAATTTTAAACTTATGACTTTATAATTACTTAACTAAATTTAAACATGCTACTTGCTACTAAATTTGTGTTTACATGCAATTGATAACTTAAAATTAAGTGAAAATTTAGTTAACTACTTATCCACTTAATACGTGTAAGTCAGCCATTAGTGCTCATTTGAATAAATACTCTTTAGCTTATGAAATAAAGCCACCATTCACGATAAAGCGATCTCATTCTATTTGTAAATTATCTAGATTTACAATCGAAATTGCAACGTATGAACTATGAAGTCTATTATATTATCGTAACAATTAGTTGTTAAATCTAAATAATAACTAAGTATATATTTGTAACAATTTATTTTTATTACGATATTATTGTTTTCTTATACTTTTGTAGAATTTAGAAAGATTGTCTTGAATGGAGGGCTTTACATTATGTTTTGTGTGACAATAATGTTAAAAAAATATTGGCGTTCAAAATTCAAAATTAATTATTCCTGTACGAATTGGTGTTTTTTTTTTAATTGAGATTTAATTTTATGCACAAAATATTGTGTAAGGTGCCAAAAATTTAAAAATATTTTTTTTATAAGAAATGAAGTTACATTTTTATACTAATCTATTTAATTTATAATAATATATACATATTATCTTATTATCAATAACAGACTTTGTCTTGAATGATATAATAATCATAATACTTACTTAATAATTTTCAGTAAGTATTAATAATTATTTATACATGGTGAGGTATTAGTTTACAGTGTTGCCAGAATTAGTTTACCCTGTGTTTTAGGCGAAATCTAGGGTTAAGGCAATTATTAGATTATGAAAATGGAATTACGATAAAACCTAAACCACTGATCGTAGAGACTGAAAATTTTGGGGAAGGGTTCTTCGTATGACGCAGACGTGCGCGGTGCGAATGTAAGAAGGGATGTTCATGTTTCGAAAAAATGTTATTAAGTTTTATAATAATACTTATTACTTGCTGTCCCGGCAAACGTTCTTTTGCCATATAAAGTATTTCAGTGAGATGATTCATAAGTATGGCACCATAGCAACGTTCGTCGCTAGCCCGTCGCACAATGGTCGTCGACACTCTCGAGTTGTAGTAATTTACTATTATTTATTCAACAAACGCACACATCAATATAAAAAGTAGCCAGTAGCCCAGAAACCAGACATACTATTTCTTAGTCTATGCAGTAGCCGATTCTCAGACCTACTGAATATGCATAATACTTATAATATAAAAATCAGTGAAGCCGTTTCGGAGGAGTACGGTTTATAACTAACATACAGCGTGTGACAAAACTAAGTGATAATACTTTAGGGTGTGTACGTGTTCCTTGTAGAGAGTTCACTGTGAAAGTAGCAGCGCTGAAAGACGTTTTTTTTCACTTTTGTATGGGCAAGGGCCCGAGCGTCAGCAGTTTCCTCATCTATACTATCTATACTAATATTATAAATGCGAAAGTATGTCTGTCTGTCTGTCTGTCTCGCTTTCACGCCAAAACTACTGAACCGATTGTCATGTTTTGTACACAGATAGTCTAAAGCCTGAGAAAGGACATAGGCTACTTTTTAACTGAAAAAAGGTGTTGTAAGGGGGTGAAAATGCGTAAATTTGTTCAAATTAAGTTACTTCCAAAAATTCATAATAGATGGCGCCGTGTGTCTCCTACATCGCTCTATCGCTTGCTCATAAGTCTTTCTATAAGACGTGGTACCATGCTAAATTGCATTTTCGATACTTTCGATTGTTATACACGTTGATAATGTATAACTCACTACTAGTGGTGGGTCGTCGACGCTTTTCCGATCAACGAAACGAGACTGTTTATCGTTCATCGTAAAGTAGTTGAAAAAACAGTTTTTTTTTTCGACTAGTTTACGTCTTCGACGAATAGTGTGGTGGGTCGTTGACGCTTTTTCGATCAACGAAACGAGACCGTTTATCGTTCAACGTAAACTAGTCAATGACAAAATAGTTTTTTTTTCAACTAGTTTTCATCTTAGACGAACACTGAACTAAACAATAAACTATGACAAACAAAGTAGTTTGACTAAACGACTTTCAGCATTAACTGTTTTGACAAACTTGTTGTCGTTTTGCACTTCGACGCGACTTGGACGCGACGAGTGATGACGACGAACGACGAGACGGTTTAATCTGTGAGCGGTGGAAATGCACTTCCCTACATAGTACATACTTTTTTCCAGGCTTAGGACTGGCAGGCAGGCAGATTAATTACTGAAATTTTTAATTAGTTTAAAATATCACCACCCATCCGTCGATCGCGTCGTCGCGTCGCGACGAACGGTCTCTGTCATACACACCGTTCCGGCATGGCAACCGTTCACGCGTAAACCAGTTTATTAGTAGACGCTAAACTAGTTTACCCGTTCATGATTAATAAACAGTTTAATAAAACGGTTCGTTCATTCAGTGCCCATCCCTACTCACTACTCAGTACTTTATCCATGTAGTGATGAGTGACGTAACCTTAAACCTACCAATCTATGATATATAATAGTTTATGGGTAAAGCTAAAGTTATGAAATATTATGTGCACAGTGCACACTGCACAGCTGTTTTTGGCTATTTTGATTTCAGGTTTTTCAGGGTTTTCGCTGTAAGTACACTGAAGTCCACGCGGACGAAGTCGCGGGCAACAGCTAGTCTATATATATATAAAAATGGATTTTCAAATGTGTTAGTCGCGCTAAAACTCGAAAACGGCTGAACGGATTGGACTGATTTTAGTCTTAAAATATTCGTAGAAGTCTAGGGAAGGTTTTAAAGTGACACGAAGTTCACCGGGACAGCTAGTTATACTTAAAGTTCGAATAGTAAGTAAGTACAGTTTTTTTTAAGAAAAAATAAATTAATTACTATAGGTAGATTACTAAGGAAAAGCGACTAAAAGAGCACCTCAACAATGAATCCTAAAACTCTTATTAAATATATGATATAATATAGTATGTATTTGTTTATTTAAGTAGGTATGTATTTGTAAGTACATTTTTTATATTATAATAAAATATTTATTAATTTGTATATTATCATATTATATTTATGTCATGTATTCGTATTATATAATTTTATTGTATGTGTATTACTATGTAGATTTCTAAAATTTATCTGATATAAATTCCCATCACATTTCTCTCCGTAAGACTGCTGGGGGGTGTGCCAAAATGTTTTCGTTTTCGCTTCGTTATAGAATCGCCGATGAAAATGTATGGAATTGACATAAGCGTTCGTTAATATGACGTTGACGTTCGACTCGTCTTATGTCAATTCCATACATTTTCATCGGCGATTCTATAACGAAGCGAAAACGAAAACATTTTGGCACACCCCCCAGCAGTCTTACGGAGAGAAATATGATGGGAATTTATATCAGATAGGGAGTTTCAGTAACAATCAGTAACAAGTTTCGGCTAAATGGCCAGGAAGAAATTTCTGTTAGAGATATGCAGTACCTGTTGTGTCGTTTTCTTCTATGTATATTTCGTGCTAAAAATGTATGTGTGCAATAAATAGTAAATAAAAAAATAAAAAATAAGGAAACTACGACAAGCGAATGCTGCTGCGTTTGCTTGTCGTATGGTGCTCGTAGCTATGGTGACCGTAGTCCGAAGCTAAGTTTAGCATGCTACGAGACACGGAGGAAAACTTAGTGTAGCTAGCTTAATATTGTCTTGTCTCCTTTCTCACACTGTTGAACGATACATTTCATTTATTCTCTTGGTCGGTACTTGATGATTTTATTATTTATTTCATTTACCTTAGTGTGAATCGACCTTAATCATCGTTAAGGGTCCAACGCTAAGTATCAATGTAAAAGTTACATCGCCCGGTACCTTATAATTAAGCTTAGAACAAACCTACGCGTCAGTCAAGTTGCGTCAAGTTGTCAAACACACATTTGACAATTTGACGCAACTTGACGCTCCGTAACTGACGCGTAAGTTATAGCCTCAGCTTTATTGATATCAACAATCCATCCATACTAATATACTAATCTATATATATAAAACTCAAAGGTGACTGACTGACATGGTGATCTATCAACGCACAGCCCAAACCACTGGACGGATCGGGCTGAAATTTTGCATGCAGGTAGATGTTATGACGTAGGTATCCGCTAAGAAAGGATTTTAACCCGCGAGCACTCGCGCTATGAGCATTTTGCTCACAGTAAATTTAAAACACGTGCCATTTTGTCAAAATTATGTTTATGGTCATCGTTTCTTCAGTAGCTGAGTTTTGTTTCGTCCCCCACCCCTGGATACTGATAACTTCTCGCTAGGGTGTCGCTCGTACAAGGAGATTTGTTACGCCGTATACCATCATGCGGCATTTTGCTCATCGCGCGGGTATCGGCGTAAGTACTTTTTTTCATTCATCACCATCATATCGACAGTTTTACTGCTACTTTGATGTAATATAATGGTTTTAAATTACTGTTACAGAAAACTATTACGTATTTGGATCGGGATCGAAAACATGAATGCATTTTGGTGTGGTCATATCCAAAGTATAGCACCTAGCAAACCTTGTATATCCTCTACAGAAACATCGCATTTTAACGTGATTAAATGTTTATTACTAGAATCTAGGTTACTAGGACAAGAAAAACCAAATAAAATCTGAGTGGTTTTCCCAAGACACAAAAACCGGAAGATCATAAAAGGCCTGCATTTACTACCAAATTTTTTTATGTACCGAGCCAAGTCATACATCTTGTGATATGTGTAAAGCTCGGTAATATAATGAAGATTAATACTTCCCACATATCTAAGTTTTCTTTTTGAAAACATTTTTATTTGTGAATTTTTTTTCTACATACCGCCTTGGGCGACTGAAAAATTTCTTGTCTTGAATGTTATTGAAAATCAAAAAGATAAACGTTGATAAAGTTTTAAATATATACTTTTTATAATAAACAAAGTGTACTTTATTTAATAGAATGATAAGAAGTAAAAATATTACTTTGTAAAACCCATATTTAATTACATTTATAAACGTGAGCAAAATGCTCTACGCGCGAGTGCTCGTGTAATTTTTAGGGGCGCCAGTGCTGGCGGGTTAATAAATTCTAACCCCAAGGGGTTAAAATGGGGGATGAAAGTGTGTATATAATAATACTTCTTTTTTTTATGAAATAAGGGGGCAAACGAGCAAACGGGTCACCTGATGGAAAGCAACTTCCGTCGCCCATGGACACTCGCAACATCAGAAGAGCTGCAGGTGCGTTGCCGGCCTTTTAAGAGGGAATAGGGTAATAAGGGAGGATAGGGATGGGAAGGGAATAGGGTAGGGGATTGGGCCTCCGGTAAACTCACTCACTCGGCGAAACACAGCGCAAGCGCTGTTTCACGCCAGTTTTCTGTGAGAACGTTTCTCCTATCGAGCCGGCCCATTCCTGCCGAAGCATGGCTCTCCCACGCATAACTTCTTAACGCGAGCGAAGCCGCGGGCAATAGCTCGTAATATTATAAATGCGAAAGTGTATCTGTCTGTCTGTCTGTCTGTTACCTCTTCACGCCCAAACCGCTGGACCGATTTTACTGAAATTTGGCATGGAAATACCTTGAGACCCGGAAAAGGACATAGGATACTTTTTGTCCCGGAAAAATGCACCGTTCCCGCGCGATAAACGAGTTTTGGCGCAACAGAGTTGCGGGCGTCATCTAGTTGCTATGTAATTTTCAAATTCATCAATAAACTTTTAATGAGCTGTATTATTATTTATTAGACAATATTTTTTATTTTGCCGTTCAATAAAAAATTATATATTAATTTACTAGATGATGCCCGCAACTCCGTTGCGCCAAAATTTGTTTATCGCGCGGGAACCGTACATTTTTCCGGGATAAAAACTAGCCTACGTCCTTCCCCGGGACTCAAAGTATCTCCATGCCAAATTTCAGCAAAATCGGTTCAGCGGCTTGGGCGTGAAGAGGTAACAGACAGACACACTTTCGCATTTATAATATTAGTATGGATTGATAGTACTGATTGACGCCCGGAACTCGCTTATCGCGCGGGAACTGTACATTTTCCGAGATAAAAGTATCCCTAATGTCCTCTCCTGGAATTCAAAGTATATTTTTTTTGATGCGCAGGGGAAACCCTTTACGGGTGCCCCGGGTTGGAGATGTGCCTCAGTTGAGCTGAAGCACCCCGGGGGTATGTGGGTCTTCCGGCGGGGGGACTCAAAGTATCTGAGTTATATGATTTTCAGCAAAATCGGTTCAGCAGTTTGGACGTGAAGATGTAACAGATAGACAGAAAGACACACTTTCGTAATTTATAATATTAGTATCGATTAATTTTACAGTGGAATCAGTGAAGGCATCTTGGCTACATGCCCTGTACGATGTTCTTCTGAAAATTGGACAACATAGTTAAGCTTAGGGGATATTATCTGAATTGATGTGCAAAGTTTTATTAAAACTAATTAAACAGTATGGAATGTTGACGTGAAGGCAAATAGTTCGCTTATTGTGACGTCACATTGTTAATTAGATCAATGGAATTCATAATGGACCTGTACAATGTATAGGCATAGTGTCCAAACACACTAGGCTGAATTACGCTGGCGTAATTTACGTGGCGAAATTACGTTCAGCCGTTTAAAACTCCTGATGTGACATACTATAAATTACGCGAAGAGCCGAAATTTCGCGGCGTAATTTCCGTTGCGGAACGCGCGCGTAAGTATTTAAAATTCGCAGATGTAATGTGTGCGTTAACGCTTTGGAGATACGGTTGGATTTGATGTTCGGTTTTGATAATTCCGTCGCGTATAGTGTGTTGCTATACAAAACATTACCGCCGAATCGCTGCCGAACTTTACGCTCGACTTGGCACGACGGAAATTCGGCTCACGACGGAATTTCGGCATAGTGTGTCGTCTGTCGCGTTCCGCCCATATTTTGTATGGATTTGAAACGCGGCGTAAACGCGGCGGAATTTACGTCGGCGTAATTCAGCCTAGTGTGTTTAGACCCATAGAGTATACAGCGTGTAGTGTGTACCAAAACAAAGTGATAATACTTCAGAGTGTGTATGAGTCCCTTATATTATTATAGAGTTCAATGTAAAAGTATAGCAGCGCTGAAAAAGTTTTAAACATGCTTTTATTAGCTTCACTTGTAACTATACTATGTATATCAGCTATCCCCAACCCGCGGCCCGCGGGACGCATGTGGCCCGCAGGGACTTTATCTGTGGCCCGCGTGATGATAAACCATTTTGAAATTCACGCCCACCGGCGAAATAATGTAAAGTCGTCGTGAAAGACGTGAAATATTTTCCCCTACTAAACCGTTAATTTTGAAGAACGTTATTTTTTAACCCTGCAAATTTTTTGTTACGGCCCGTGACACCAAGACCAAGACATTTTGTGGCCCGTATGAAAAATAGGTTAGGGACCACGGATGTATATTAATATTATACAGTAAGAAAATCTTGGAATCTTAATTTGACTCAGTTCCCGATCTACGATTAGGATGAAATTTAGCACACGCTAGGAGTTCACCAGACCGATTCTATGTCGCACATTTGTGAGTTAATCACTGAGTCAGTAACTAAAACGGAGGAGTGAGTAACGGAAAGTGTCACTTTTGTATTCACTTGCATACAAAAGTGAGACTTTCCGTTACTCACTCATCCGTTTTAGTTACTAGCTCAGTGATTAACTCACAAATGTACGATACAGAATCGGCCAGCTGATGACAATACATGACTAGCTGCTGCTAAAAGTTAAAACACGGCGTTACAAATCCAATATGGCGGCCTCCCCAAGATGGCGGACTATTTGAAATGTACCCCATGATATGGGTATCAAATGAAAGGGTTTATCATCAGGAATATAAAATAGTCACGTGACTTAAATCCAACATGGCAGACATGTTGCATCTACAATGCATCTACGAGTCGTATTGCAATCTGAATAAGCCCTAAGTCACAGGTTACACGGTCAAATTTTCATCAATCTGATCCATCAATCTGATTGACGGAATATTGATGGTCATAAAAATTTCATATTAAAATACGATCAATCCATCAATCCGTGGCGTACACGATCAAATTTTCGTTAATCCGTACCAGATTGATAGGTCAGATTTATGAAAATTTGACCGTGTAACCGGTGACTAACGCTTATCGAACAACGACCACACTCAGAGAGATTTAATGAGTACTTCAGTTTATTTTAATAAATATTTAGATATTTTAAGCCACGTGCAATTAATTTTTGTTTGTTTTCATTAAATTAAAGTTAAGTAACCGTTAATATCTCTGATTGCAGTTACAGTTAAGTTTGGCGTTTTCTGTGATTATTTTGATGTCGTCTCGTCTAGTTATATTGTTAACTGACCCTTAAACAGAAAAAGATGTTAATCATCTCATTTTAAAGTAAAGTAAAATTAAAATTAACGCTAGTTAACTCCTTTGTAACGATGAGAGCATTTTACAAGTTTGTCCTTTGTGCTAAGGGAAAAATGTTAAAGCAGATTCTTTTAATTTTACGTCTTGAGTTGAATGTTCATAATTTTATTTAGTTTGTTAATTATTTAAAGTTTATTTTATCTTGTCACAGAGTATTTGAACATAAAACAAAAACAGTTTTTGTTTATAAAAATGTTATGTAACAGAACTAAAATACTGCATTAAATATAGACCGAAACGAAAGAAGACTGTGAAAACGTGTCTGTTTGTCTGTCTGCTTCCTCTTCATGCTTAAGTTAAGTTCAACCGATTTAAATGAAATTTGGTGTGGAGACACTTTAAGACGTGGGAAAGGACACATAATAGTTTTTGTAGCGTAAACATAAAAGGACCCTACCACCAGTAATTTTGGCGCAACGGAGAATCTAGTATAAGATAAATAGTACATTACGCACCTAAGGCAGGAAAATAAGAAATGTCTCAGATCACATGTAATTGTTGAAAAAATGTTTTATCACCTCCGGGCGGAAAGCGTCAAATTTCTTCCCGCTGCGCTTACCGATGTTGCCGTTTTCCACCTCCGTCGATGAGAAAAATAGTATACGCACCACGGGCAGTAAATAAGAAAGCCTCAGATCATAATATGTTTGTTGACCTCGGCTTCGCCTCGGCCAACAATTACATGTGATCTGAGACATTTCTTATTTTCCTGCCCTATGTGCGTAATGTACTTTTTACCTCTCTTCTTTAAGAAGAAGAATACTAGCTGTCCCGGCAAACGTTTCTTTGCCATATTATATTAAGTATATCGCCCGTATTATTTTATTGAATTAGTGACTAAAATATAAGTATATCACCACGGCAACGTCCATCGCTATCCCGTGACCCGCGTCGCATAAACAATGGTCGCTCTTTATAGACAAATAATTTGCAATAAAATAAAATTGCGACTATAATTTGAGATTTAAACTATCCTATCTCTCAAGTTGGATCGAACTGCACATGGTGTGCGAATTTTATTATAATCGGTCAAGTGGTTTAGGAGTCCATTGAGGACAAACATTGTGACACGAGATTTATATATATTAAGATTTATTCTTTTTAAAGAAAAAAAGAACATCTACTCAGAAAAAGCATCAACATTCAATGAAAACATCTTCCTATTGATTTTATTTAAAAAATAAAAACATCCTTTTCAAATCATTTACACTAGAGTAAATATTGATAGGGTATAAAACACCCTTAAATCTGGTAAGCTCTCACGGCTCAAGTACACTCGAACGATCTGATGGTGATGTGTATGGGGTGTGAAGATTATGTGGAGTGGGTATTCGATGTTTAAAAAATAAGGGATTAGCTATCAAAATTATGTATCTCCTGTGAATGCTAAAATATCGTGTGAAGATTAGCATAAGTTAACTGGTAGATTATATAAAAATATTGATTGTTTATTAAAATTATAACCTATTGCACAATTCATACCTACATTGCATAGAAACCGGCCAAGTGCGAGTGAGAACAGCGTACGAAGAAATAGAAATACATAGTACTATTTCGTAAAAATTACATTTTTGTCTAGGTACAGCGGTTTTTGAGATCACAGCCTGGTCACAGATAATGGACAGACGAACAACCAGAAGTCTTAATAATATGGTCCAGTTTTTACCTTGGGTATGGAATTCTAATATGTATGTTATTTGTTTTTAACCTTTACTGGTTAAGCAAAATTTAAAAGTCAACTGAACATAACTTATAGCTAAATCAAAACTATTATCTGCATCAAACAATATTTGAACGGAAAGTTGAAGAGTTCAGTTTGGAATGTTCGTTTTCTTATTTGGAACCAGCGATGCAACAAACTTCTCTTTGAACCCGTCGACAGAAGCAAAACGTTTGCGATTTCATTCACGATTTATTAGTTGGGACATACTTAATGAAATATCATAAACTGTGTATTATTAGTGTATTGTTGTATACTGTGTAGCATATAATATTATGTGGAAAATATTGCAGTAATTGTGGAGCTAATAATATTATCACCTAAAAAAAATTTTTCTTTTTTTTTTCTTTCCACATTTTTCTGACAGTCTGCCTGTCTGTTATACTAAGTCACCACAGATGTAAAAAATACGGATGAAGCATTAAAGAGGTAAAGCATGCAAGGTACGACAATTTCGTCCCAATTTCGTTTATTGTACACGTGACCGACACTCACACACGCAACTAGGTACTACAACCCGCTGTCATTGTATATAGAGTGACGGCGCCAATGACACGCACACATCTTACACGGGCGGCCATTACTATGCTTCACTCGGGATTAGACAAGGTTACGTCCGTATTTTTTTTAAGTCCGTTGTACTCACATACAGTTTTGCTCTATCGAGCAATCACGTCGAACAAAACCCGCGGTTTGGGCTTTCTTCCACACATTCAGCATTGCTTGCGTGAGGTTTGCGGTCACACAGTAATTATTACTCGATTTGGAGTAAAACTATCGAGCAAAACCGTATGTGAGTACTAAGCATAATATCTTTTAGCGTCATATCCGTCAAACTAATTTTAATTAAATTTGGTATGGAGATACTTGGAGGAAAGAAGGGATATTAAAAAAAAGCACGGTTTCGGAAACGATATAGTAGACGATTTACGGTAAACAAATATTGACGAAACGAAGTTTCGTTGCGAGCAATATTAAATAACTAATAACTATGTTTAATTGGTATCATTGGTAGTAGGTACTTTAGCCTTGGTTAGTACCAAGGCTGTATTTACATACGTCCGCGTGAACCAAAGATTTGGACCTACTCAGCAAGGAATTGTATGTACCGATTTATTTTAATAGCGGTTCGGTCACACCGAATATTTCACTCAAACTAAATGATATTATAATGCTACAACTTTGTTAAGCATCTGCGACTCACCAGGTCTAGTAGATGTCTACCAGCTTGTTAGCAGTTAGCAGTTAACACCACTCTACGTAGAATATTTTAATTATTTGGTAGAAGAAAACGTAGAAATCCCAACAACGGCAACTAATAAACTAACTTCATTAAATAACGCGAGCGAAACTCGCCCGGTGGGAGTTAGAGAGTAAAGAATGTGTGAATAAGGTATAAAATTATCTCCTTAAATATCAAGAAACTCTGAAGTATTCCAAAAGTAATTTCGTATGCGTAACTAGGGACTATTTGCAAGTCTAAAGCTAAAATTATTGCGTTTCGCATAAGTAAATTTTTTCGCTATTTGCAAACTTAGAAACATTAAACAACGGTATTTTATAGGTGAGTTGTTTATTATATCCCTAGGCTAATATTCTTCATCAATAAAATGAAATAACATTAAATAACTAACGTATTGTGGGAAATATGTGCGTGGAGGCCAAAGGAAATACTTCAGACCGAGCAAGGTTAACACCTTGCTCGGTCTGAAGATTTTCATAGCAGCATAACTGCTCGCCGAGCATAACTGTTCGGCGAGGCCGAAGCCCACGTGATACATTTCAGCTGTCGTATATATACCGACGCGCTTAGAAAACTTCGATAGCGCGATGCAGGAATGTTAGGCGAATTGTGGGTACCGCCACAGTATGAAGAACCTCGAATCTCGATAGTGATTGATAGCTGATATTAATATTCATTTTCAGCAGATGATGCTAAAGCCAATTGAATCCGATCACAAAATATACTGCAGTACTAGGAACTTGATTAACGTCTAATTGTGGTCGTTAGACATTCGGATATACTCGAAAAACCGGATAATCGCACGTATGAAGAAAAGCGGGTTCGGTGCTTATGGATAGTATAAAACGTGTTTGTAAAAAAGACACAAAAAACAATGTTTGTTAAGAAATTATTAAGGTACATTTTAAGGTGATAGTCTAGATAATCGCGATAAACTGAGAGCCGGATAATCGAGCTTCTACTCTATGGAACATTATAAATAATGAATAAACTACCTCCTCCGTGCATATCACATCGCAGTACCAGGCGTTATAGTTTGTATGAGAGCGACGTCACCTGATGTTGTGAACTTCCCAGCGTTAATAGGGACAAACTTCCCCGGGAATTGAATTTCATCAATGCCACAAATATACATACACCATTATCGATACTGTCGCGATACTGCTGAACCGATTTTACAGAAATTTGGTTTGGATATACTTTGAGTCCCGGGAAAGTACATTGGATACTTTTTATCCCGAAAAAATGTACGGCCCCCGCGCAATCAACGAGTTTTGGCGCAACGGAGTTGCGGGCGTCATCTAACTTATAATAATAATTTAATTTGATAAAGCTGAAGAGTTTGAATGCACTAATCTCACCAACTACTGGAGTGATATTTATGTAATTTGTCACAGACATAAATTAGATTAGGGGAAGGACAAAGCGTTTTTTTCAGGAAATGTACTATTCCCGCGAAATTCCTAAGCGCGGGAAGTTCAATCTTATAAGTTCGTTAATTATATACTAATACAATGTATAGAACGAACCAGTAGGCTGACTTCAAACAAACTGACGAATCGGCGCGGGTAGTGCGTTGTCAAAACGTTTGAAGTGCGTTGTCTTGCGCGGTAGCCTAGTTATGATTAGTTGACCAACAAATCTTGGTAATAAGTGACATTAACTGAAATATTACGTGTACTGTGATTGGTTGAATATTTACTACATAAAAATTATTTTATAAGAATGTGACAACTCACATTGAAACAGTCATTTGGATGCGCGCCATGTTATCGTAGTTGATCTCTAGCGCTGTAGCATATAGTCATTAATTTTACAATAATAATATTATGACAAGATAATTTCATTACAAAGATTATATGCCACTTTACTAACCTGAGCAGATTAAATTCACTAGGATTATCTATACTAATATTATAAACAGGTAAACTTTGTTTGTTTGTTTGTTCAACTGTAATGAATAGGCTCAAAAACTACTGGACCGATTTTAAAAATTCTTTCACCATTCGAAAGCTAAATTAATTACGAGTAACATAGGCTATTTTTTATTTTGGAAAATATAGGGTTCCGTAAGATATTTGAGTTTTTCTGACACAAGGTGAAAAAAATCAACTAGAAAAGTTTCTTATTTTACGTACACTGCCTAAACTATAAAAGATAGAACCATACAATGTTCTAAGTAAATGTAGATCTATATATCTAAATATCTACATAAATGTCCGTGACACGCTATAACTATATATGTCAAGTGAGGCACAACAACCATTTTTTTATTTAAAAATCTTGATTTTTTGGACTGCATTTAAACGCATTTATTTTACTCATGCTGATAATCCTTATCAAAGTAAATTATTTCATCACTAAGTAAAGTTTGTGTAGATAATATTTGGTCTTTTAACGATTAAAATTGGACGTTTGGCTTAGAAGTTACTAGCGACCCGCCCCGGCGTGTCACGGGTATTAAATATATAGCCACTGAAAAAATTATTCCTATAGCCTTCGTCAATAAATGGGCTATCTAACACTGAAAGAATTTTTCAAATCGGACTAGTAGTTCCTGAGATTAGCGCATTCAAATAATTGCCCTTTCAAATAATTTTCCCCGTTTTTTTCACATTTTCCTCTATTTTTTAACTCCTATTACTCTTAGCGTGATGAAATATAGCCTATAACCTTCCTCGGTAAATGGGCTATCTAACACTGAAAGAATCATCAAAATCCGTTGCGTAATTTTAAAGATTAAAGGGAACAAAGGGACATGAGGGAAAAAAGCGACTTTGTTTTATAATAAGTATAATAGAAGATGGCGAAATTAAAAATTGCAATTTATATCAAACTTTTTCTTTAATGGATATTACTTCATATTATTAACTGTGTTTTTCAACCTAATATCTGGTGTATAAAATTTTCCCCCCACCCTTCTTAGGGGACAAAAGAGAGGGTAAGATTTTGTATCAACTTATGAAGTAGAAATACTTTGAATGGCAAAACAATGTTTGCCGGGACAGCTAGTGCAGTGATATTTTAATAATGAAATTTATTAAATTAATTAATTTCAATAAACTAAAGGGTGCGATGATTGCAACACTGAGCGTATATAACACTCGTAACGGCTACGTTAGATGATAATAGGACGATGCCGTTCATCTATCATCAACACTATCGGTTATCGGTTATGGTGTTACGTTTGCGAACTAATTAGTATATTTTATAAGATCGTATATTATATCCCAGTGAATTTGGCGCTTGTGAAAGTGTTAATATAGGCTCAGAGACAATGAGTGTCGTGTGATGAGAAAATTGGGCTCACCAACACCAGTTAATTATCAGGTACCCACTTTGTAATTACTACATTAATATTTAGGTATTCTCATTCCGTTTTTCCATAATTATTATATTTTCCTTATACAAAAAAATTGCATGTTTTTCTATGAACAATTCATATTATATAGTCTGGTTTATTGCTGTATCATGTATTTGGCGTGGTAACCTTAAGCTTATCGTTGGTACCAATCACAAAACCAGCCAGTCTGAGAATTGGCTACTGTCTACATTTTGTATTGCATTTTGAACAAGTGATAGTAAATAATAAATTACGAATTTTTAACTCGAGACTGGCGGCGACCATTGTTTGTGCATTTTGCAACGGAACAGCGATAGACGCCGCGCCGCAATGGCGCCATTTAATTATTTAGTCACGTCAATAAAATAATATCCTTTATAAATAAAAACTACGTTACAACTACAAATACTTTAAATATGGCAATAGAGCGTTTGCCGGAACAACTAGTTTATGGCTGCGTTTATCAGTGCACCCGTACTAAGTAAAACAGGTAACGCACTTCCGTTTCAATGGTGCTCGTTAAATGTTATTTCAAGTAAAGTTTTGTATCTCACACAATTGGCTTTTGACAAGTTGCGGTCTGAATTGGCCCTAAGCCGGCCTACTGGTCCGTTCCGTCTATCATGATACTATGCTTCTTTAATCATTAATGCCACACTGATTCGGATGGATGACCTACGTAAAAACATCCGACTACGTGTAACATTGTCAATTGACATGACATAACCCGAACAAAAACGTGTGTCAGCAATCTATTGAATTAGTTTCTCTAATGTTTCATTGGACCTAACATACGATTTAACCTGAACTGGTAATATGGTGTCGTAACACTAACTGTTAGCAATGAGAGCTGGTAAACAAGCCAAATTGGCTTGTAGTGTCACAGCCGAAATGTTTGTTAACAATCACGAAAACACACATTGGAAATCAGACCATATAACTATATCGCTAAGGTTTAAAATCAAAAAGAAGTATAGTAATATTTCAGGATAACACGACACGGTAAATCAAACCTTATAACTATTCGCCTAGGGCTTAAACTTCAATAGATACTGGGTAATATTTCAGGATAAATAATACAGTAAACTGAAACCTATCATCTAAAGTTAAGGTTTAAGGAACTTTTCGTTCAAATTCCTTTGAACGTAACTGAGATGATGTTGTTAGTAGTGTAAAACACGTTATACATTTACTGACCATACAAAAATCAAAAACTAACGGTACCTGCTACGGAACCCCATATTGCGCGTGGCCCGACACGCACTTGGCCAGTTTTTTTGTGCTATTTATGGCAAGCAGCGTTGACCATATTTAGATACTAGATGACGTCCGCAACTCCATTGTGCCATAATTCGTTTATCGCGCGGAAACCGTACATTTTTCTGGCATAAAATATCTTATGTCCTCGTACTAAGATTATCTCAAAGTATGCCAAATTTCAGCAAAATCGGTTCAGCGGATTGGGCGTGACGGATACACAAAAAGACAGACGGACAGACAGACGGACAGACAGACGGACAGACAGACAGATGGACAGACACACATTCATTTATAATATTAGTATGGAAGTATGAATGGATTTCTAGGTCTGTCGAATTATCGAATGCAAGCTGTCTAAGTACCTTGTTAATTCGATTTTACGGCAAGCAAGGTTATATTTAGATATCTATAGAATCATCCCCGCTTATTAAACCAACCCTAAAATGCCTCCACAAACACATTCGCGCTAATGTATGCGGTGTATTTGCTTTAGCTGTTCAGTTCGGAAATTATAATTGTGTTTATGGAATTTGAAATTGGAATTGATTTGTGCAGTTCTTGAATTTAGAACATATTTCAAACATTGCATTGCATTGCATATCTAATGTGATGACTAAAGACTTCAAAGTTTAACTTTACTTATAACTTTGTAGTTATCATTTTAATTAGGTGCAAACTGCAAACCCATACTAATTTTTTTTAATGCGACAGTGTCTGCCTGTCTATTAACTCGTATAAACCGTTAAGATGACGCCGCGTTAAAGTAAAAAAAACCGTGTTGCAATGATATTATATAAAAAACTCAAAGCAGATTAAATATGTTACTACCGCGCGCGTTGTGAAGACTCAAATACGACCCAATTGGGTGGTCTTTTATTTAGTCTGTCTCTTTTATGGGTAAGGCCGCCAGAATTGTCAAATAGTAACACAAAAGATTTTGTGTTATTGTTACACAAAAGTGACACAATTTTTGGAAAAAGGTGATTTCATAATGGTGAAATAAATAACCTACAATTTTAATTTTTTTATTTCTATACGAAGCTTTAATACAAGATAAAATGTGTGTCTGGGTTGGTTGGTTGACACAGGTGTACAACATGTAAGTAACTCACAACTTGAAAACCATTACTAGGGCTCATCATTACGAACAACTTTTTGTATGGAAGTAATAGTGAAATAGCGAAAAAATTAATCAGCTGTTCCATACTTTTCAAGTGAAGTTAATTGAAATAAAATACCTATGTATTTTTTTTTTACATTCTCAGTGTTGCTTCCATACAAAAGTAATTTGTGATGATGAGCCCGAGTAGTACTTATCAAGCTATGCGTTAATTTAGTTACACGTTGTATGACCGTCCAAATACCACTATGTATTCGGCTTTATAGATCAATTGTGTTACGATAACACAACTGTAACACCAATGAAATATAATCGTAACACAAATGCAACACAAAAGACTTACAATTTACAACAATTTTAGATTATATTTCGGTTATTTATTGCAACTAGATATTAATGGGTGATTTGTAATATACCTTTGACCTTATCGCTAACAAATACAAATATAACACAAAAACATATCTGTTTATTACCTTAGAATTCACATTTACTTTCATTATTTTCCACATAAACAAAAACGTAACGACCAGTTTAGACTCATTTACTCCTGAAACAATAAACCTAGCATTTTTTTCTTAATTTTGTTGATGACAGTGCTGCCGTATTAACACTGCATTTGCACGTTAACTCTTTAAATAGTAGCTTTAGGATAAAAATTCGTCACACAAATAATACGTAACACAAAATAAAAAGCCATATTTTATTTTAAACTATCGATAAAACAAGTCAGTTGAAGGGTTTTCGCAACAATATTAATATTAGAGCAAGGGACTATCATTTAATTCTTCGACGGTATACTTATTATTCAGATATTCTCTACAATTTAATGGATATTCCAACCATACTGCAGAAAAAAAAAACGACAAAAAACGTCACACAAATAATTGACAATTTTGGCTGCCTTACCCTTATGTAAATGGCATTTCGTATCTTTTGTTTCACTTATCTGTCAAAGTCCAATTTTGAATTTGAAATTTGTTCGGAAGAGATTTAAGCCGGAAAATAGTATGAACGTAACAGATCTGTATAAGTAGAATATCATTTCCGTGTTGGACATAGAAAACAAGCAATGGAACAGCAATAATAGTTTTTATCGCGTAATTTAAAAACCATAAATACATTTCATATAAACTATGGGCAAAAATAAAGTGTATGCTTGAATCAAGCTTGTGCATATAGTTGCGTGTGTACGGTAAATTATACGGCTATTGCTGAACCAAAGATTTCCTTTGGTAGGATTGGTCATTATGGCTCAAGGATGGATTTAAGATGTAGAGCCACCGCGATTTTTGATGTAATTTTTTTTTAAATTTTAACAGCTTCTGCTCTGGAGGAAAATAGAGTCTCAATCTGTATCTAAGAGGCATTAATTATGGTAATATTCCAAGTTCGGTACTATATTTGGATGACTTAAGAATACTTAATTCATTTTAGGAGTCATATTTTTACGATAAAGATGTTAAACAACGTAAAAAGAAGAAGAAGAAGAAGCATTATTTAAACGCACGTACGTAAATTTCTTAGTATGAGTCAGTAATTACTGGTCGGATTTGAAAAATTCTTTCCGAGTTAGATAGCCCATTTATCAAGGAAGGCTATATTTTATTACGCTAAGACTAATATAAGCGAAGAAATAGAGGAAAATATGGAAAAAACGGGGTAAGTTATTTGAAAGGGCTTATTTCACGAACTACTGCAGTAATTTTTCTGTTATTTGGCACAGATAAGAAGTAGGAACGTGAAGCATCATAAGCTATTTATTGTGGACTAATTTGTCTGTGAAATATCTAATTTACGCGGGCGAAGCAGCGCGAAACGTCTAGTAATATTATAAAGCTGAAGAGTTTGTTTGTTTGAACGCGCTAATCTCAGGAGCTACTCTTCCGATTTGAAACAATCTTTCAATGTTTGATAGCCTATTTATTGAGGAAGGCTATAGCCTACATTTTATTACGCTAAGACCAACAGGAGCAAAGATACAGAGGAAAATGTGAAAATAAAGCTGAAGAGTCTGTTGGTTAGTTTGTCGGTTTGAACGCACTAATCTCAAGAACAACTGGCCCGATTTGAAAAAAATCTTTCAATGTTTGATAGCCTATTTATTGAGGAAGGCTATCAAACACAAGATTAGCGCGTTTAAATAATGCTTCTTCTTCATCTTCTTTTTACGTTGTTTAACATCTTTATCGTGCAAATATGAGTCCTAAAATGAATTAAGCATTCTTAAGTTATCCGAATATGGTACCGAACTTGGAATATTACCATAATTAATGCCTATAATACAGATTGAGACTCTATTTTCCTCCAGAGCATAAGCTGCTAAAATTTAAAAAAAATTACATCAAAAATCACGGTGGCTCCACATCTTAAATCCATCCTTGGGCCATAAGGACTAATCCTACCAAAGGAAATCTTTGGTTCAGCAATAGCCGTATAATTTACCGTACACACGCAACTAATACAAATGGAAGCTTAAATCACTCTCCTCTGTTGGAAAATAGGAATCCCTTTTTTATAGGTATTTTTGATTGATTATTCTGTGTTATAAAAGTTGTCCAATCGTATTATGCTATGGATAATTCAAAGACAAAGACACGATGAATACTGCCAATGAACTTTAATTTCTTAGCATTAGTCATTGCTGAGAAAAATCGATATCGCTACAGCCTAATCAAGGCGTCGCCTTAAACATGTCTTAACAATGCCTTAAGGCGACGCCTTGATAATTTGGCTGTAGCGATGCCGATTTTTCTCAGCAATGACTAAAGCTAAGAAACTAAAGTTCAATGTCAGTATTCATCATGTCTTTGTCTTTGAATTGCCCATAGCATAACACGATTGGACAACTTTTATAACACAGAATTATCAATCGAAAAGACCTCTGTAAAAAAAGGGATTTCTATTTTTCCAACAGAGGAGAGTGATTTAAGGTTTCAAAATTTGTACATAAATTGGTTGAAGCATACACTTTAATATGTGCATAGCTTATATGAAATGTATTTATGGTTTTTAAATTACGCGACAAAAACCATTTTGTTGCTTATGCCCTTTCCATTTTTTGTTGTTCCATTGCTTGTTTTCTATGAGAGGCCGGCCCGGCCTCTCATAGAAAACAAGCAATCTAAAACATATCCAACACGGTTTCTTACTTTAACGCGGTGTCACCTTAAGTCATCGACAGGAAATTACAGGACAGGCGTAATTTGATTACATAAACCGTACTTACGTAGGTTTGCAAAAGAATCATTTTTTCTGATAGTATTTTGCTTGGGTCACATTGTCATAAAGTCATAAACTGAAGTGTTATCCTTTATTAGATTTTAATATTTTTGTTTCAATAAGGAATCGAACTCGCGACCACTGAAAGACCAAAGAGGACTCTTTAGTCTTGGTTGGACAACCATTGGACTACAGAGGCGTTAATACTGTATTTGATTCAAATCCAACTAATCCGACTCAATACTGGGAAGATAGTAGCGTGAAATCACATATTGGACGGCTATTCAGAAAATATACTTTTATTTCGATTTGAAATGCTACTGTCAAACTAAAATCCTTAGATATAAGGCGGTCGATCGCTACTAGGCAGAGATGTAAGAAAATATAGAGAGCCCGTTATGATGTAACAGAGTGAATAGCATAGATACAGCGTGTCAAAAAAGTAAACCACCATTTTTATATCACATGAAAATTATAAAAATATCGTTGAATCAAATATAAAACGTGTTAGGGTGATAATAATAAATAGTGTACAAATGTTGTCTGTGTAAATACGAGGCGAAAAGCCACCGTTCGATCGTGGTTAAGTATTTTAATATAATAGTATAATTTTTTTATAGTTAACTAGCTTTTGCCCGCGGCTTCGCTCGCGTTAAGAAGTATCATAATTAATACATGCTATGTATCAGAGATGGCGCTGTATATGAAAAATGATTTTCCCTGTTTTCCTGCTTTTCTCTTGAAGTTTTTTCTCTTTTTTTTTCAATAAACCTCACAGAACACCTCACCTTTCCAACGAATTCAAAACCGTGGAAATCGGCTCGTGCGTTCTGGAGTTATAGCGTCAGGAAGGAAAACCAGACTTATTTTTATATATTAGATTTAAGCCCATTTTTTTCATTTCACACTAATATTGTAATTAATAATATTATTATAAATAACGCCTAATATATCAGCGTTGCCATATCTCCCCGTTTCCCCAGTCTTGGTCGTACGCCAGAGAAAATTGTATTTCCAAATCCGACTATTCTTTGCATTTTGACTTCACATCCGTGATGCTGAGTATTAAAGTTCAATAACTATGGGCGACTGCACATTACTGGTGCAAATAAATAATAAACTGTTAGAGTTAGCCTGTTACTGTTTTTGAAGTGAAAACTTCTTTAGCGGCGTTGAGTACTTTTGTGGGATGGGTAAAAACTGTGAAACTTGCGTCAGATTCTCATGCTGATCGAAAAACCTTGGAAAAACCGTAAGACGGTTGGAGAGTAGTGTTTTGTGTCGAACTCGAACTAGAACTCGAATTGATTGTAAGGGTTTCGATTAATTAAAAACATAGATTTTTTAAAAATCGATTTTCATTAAAAATGAGTTAAAAATTAAATCGATTGTAAGGGTTTAGTTTAATTAAAAATATTGATTTTTTAATAATCGATTTTCATAAAAAATGGGTTAAAAAATGCACAACGTTAATAATCAACTTCTCACTTCTGCCGGCACTCCCGGAGTGCAACCCGTTTTTTTTTTGGAACGTAGTTTTGGAACGGAGTTCCTTATTGCGCGTTGCGAAAGGAGGCTAGACCGAAAAAGTTGTAACGACACTTTTTTATTAGTATCTGCATGGTAGGGACAGAGGGCGTTGATAGTATTCCTGTAATAAACAGCGACGCGTTGTTAGTATTCCCAGGTGTCAGTAGATGGCGTCTTTTGAAATATTTTTTTGAGTGCAATAATTATGTTTAGGTACTTACAGGTTTTTTGAACATAAGAAATAACTTCGTTCCATTCGGGTGTCCCTTGACACATCTCAAGTTTTTTTTATTATAATTATAAGACTTTTTAATCGGAATTGTGCACTTTATGGGTAAAAACGTTAAAATCGCGTCCTGGTCAGGTGATTAAAAATTCGTAAAAAAAAAGAGTAGGTCGAACGCGTAGAAGAATATCCATACTAATATTACAAATGGGAACCGTCTTCATGCCCAAACCGCTAAGCCGATTTTGCTGCAATTTGGTATGCAGAAACTTTAAGTGTTAGAAAAGGACATAGGATACCTAAAAAGGTATCCTGTGTCCTTTTCTAACACTTAAAGTTTAGATAAAAATCTAAAAACTATGCTTGGTTCACTTATCCGATCGCTTTAGTCAGCCTCAGGCTCATTTTTCTGACTGCTTTCCGCCGAGCAAACTTTTTATATTGAAGTGAAAAAATATAATCTTTCCATAGGTTACTACTGTATTTTACGGACGGAGCCGCAAAAGCAGCATGCATAATTGAAATCGCATGAAATTATTAAAAACACTCTACAATTTTGAGATTTTTTCCCGCCCAAAGAAAAAACCATAAACTATTTCATGCAGAAGCTTATTGAGATTTTTCAGCAATTAAATTTAGACTCCATCCCCTTGTAATAAGAGCTATATTTGTAAGGATGAGAAGTTTTAAAAATTTAAAGAAATGATAATAAATTGTGTTGGCCCACAGCGCCGTACGGAATTAACGTAACGTCGTGACGCAAATTTTCATTATGACTGTACCGCCTGTTATGCGGTAAGGTCAAAAGAGGAGATAAACCTATTTTGTTATGAAACAGCCACCCAATTATAGGATCTTTCATTATACAAGTACGGAGTTCCTATTTATAATAATACTAGCTGTCCCGGCAAACGTTGCTTTGCCATAATATAAAGTATTTCGTCAATATTATTTTATTGAAGTGACTAAATAAGTATGTCGTACAAACAATGGTCGCCGTCAGTTTCAGATTGTAATAATTTACTATTATTTATTCAGCAAATGCACTTATCAATATACAAGATGTTTGTGTGAACATCGTTTTCCTTGAAACCATCAAATGAGCCCGTCAAAACGAACAACTTTTTCTATGAGAACAATGCTGGGAATTAAAAACAATCTGCCTTCATACGCAGAATTGCCGATCCGGGCATCCGTATGGGTATGAAGACGGCATTTTTTTTTGATTTCCCAGCATTGTTCTCATAGAAAAAATTGTTCATTTTGACGGGCTCATTTGATGGTTTCAAGGATAACGGTGTTTACACAAACACACTGTATAAAGTACCCAGTAGCCGATTCTCAAACTTACTGAATATGCATAAAAAATTTGGTAAAAATCAGTAAAGCCGTTTCGGAGGAGTTCGTGGACTAACATTGTGACACGAGAATTTTATATATAAGAAGATAAGATAATAATAATATCTATGGACGCTTCACACCACGTCAGTCTGGCCCCGTGGTAAGTACCTGAAGGACTTGTGTTACGGGTACCAGACAACGGAAATATATTTATTACTTTTATACTATACCACAGAATATATATTAGTTGTACCAACAGAATTCCCACTGGCGAAACCCGCTTAAAGAATTAACGACTCATGCTACGATACTATAAAGTTCAAATTCCGACCGCGCAGTGCTAGGTGCCTACAATTATATTTGCCTACATCTTCGCTCTCTTTCTATCGCATAACTCGCACCTTTTCTGAAGAAATCAGGGTTGTCTATTTTTAAAAATAATATTATAATCTTTATATTTAGTTAACTACATTTTATTTAACTCGATATAATCTAAGATATTATGTCTTAGTACTATGTAGATTTAATTATCATAAATTCGCGTGTAACTAGTTAAGCGTATTTAGATTCGATAGGTACCGTATCTTAATTATTGAAACCGGTCTTATATTACCTACTTAAAGTGTTTGTATAACTTAGTTATTTTTGTAAACAAATGAGGTTTCGAATAGTACGCATCACGAAATATAATAGCAAAGACGCGACACCAACTTACGATGCTTACTATTAGTAACAATTAATACCTAACCTGATTAATTAATGTGTTTTTTTTAAATGAAATACCTTTATTAATTACACGTCTACGAAGGTAACCCAACTAATATATTCTACTTCAACTAGTATTTAAAACTATTTAAATCATAAGTAATCGTAATTTGACTCTATAATAAATTGTACAAAATTTAAATCTATAATAAACTAGCTGTCCCGGCAAACGTTGTTTTGCCATATAAATAATTTTTGGTATGAAAAATAGATGTTGGCCGATTTTCAGACCTACTCAATATGCTCACAAAATTTCATGAGAATCGGTCAAGCCGTTTCGGAGCAGTATGGCAACGAAACGTGACACGAAACTTTTATATGTTAGATAATAATAAAACAATTAAAAAAAGTTTTTAACTCTCATCGTCCTTAGGGAGCTTAAAGAAAGTTAAATTTGGTTCACATTCCGTGTTAAGACAGTTAAACACTGCGCAATATTTCTTTGCCCTTTTTTTATTGTCCATTGTGATCAGATTAATTTATCAATTCTGTGACAGCGAATGAATAAGTACGCAGGTAGGCATGCAACGATCAACTAAAAACTCGTGCGCGCGCGTCACCGCTCGCCTGTGAGTCCCTACTGAAGTGCCCCCCTAGGGGGGGACTTACAGTTCAATGCCTACAGGCGCGAGTGGGACAGGCCTGACTATACATATATTTAATTTTTTTTATTATATTATGATACACATATTTAATACACATCCAGACTCAAGAGCATTGAAAACTTTTTGTTCCGTCGGCGGGATTCGAACCCGCGACCCCCGGCTTGAGCTGCCACATACTCAACCAATTGAGCCACAGAGGTCGTCAAATACCGTTGTCGGTCGTTGTCGGTTCGTCGTTGAATTCCAAGCGTCAAGCAAACATTTAAAGTTCCAGACTCCAGTAATAGTATTTTTGATTGCCGATTTAAATTTTTTAGGAATTTCATTTTCAGGAATTCATTATAAAGATTCACGCATGGGTTTCGTTGTTAGATTTTGCTTGGTACTTCTTTTGCTTTTATGGGAAATTATAAATTTCCACGACAGCTGTTAACAATAAAATTTCCTTGGGTTTATTATTATTTACTATGCCACGTGGATCCAGTAAATGTTTTGTAAAAATAATAATTCTTCTTTGTTGTTGTTAAGTGTTTGGTGAATTTGGGTACAAAACTTGTGTACCATACAAAATTAAATACGGTCAAAATATACGAATGATTTGCTTATTTGCTAACAAAAATATTTGACGGAAATCTCTTGATGGTTGACCACAAAAACTGTGAACTTTGAACCTTGTTGAAGGATGAATATATTATTCTGTGCTACTGAATTTCGTATCACTTCCATCCTAACATATTTTATCACCGTATATACCTTCCCTGGACTTCCATGAATATTTTAAGACTAAAATTAGCTGCTAGCAGCTGAACCGACTTGCAGTTCAACTGTTTCCGAGTTTTAACAAGACTGACAAAATTTAAAATTAAAATTTATTTACATAAATTATCTGTTGATTTGTCTTTAAAATAAAATAAATAAAATATTACTTGTCCTCACAAAGTGGGCTGTTAGTCTAGCTGGTAGTCGAATTTTCATGCTTTGGAGGTTTTTATCTTTTTATCACCACTTTTCATCCTGTAAGTATTATAAAATATGTAAGTGAGCCTGAGAAGTCAAAACTCATAAAAATATTTTACCTTAAAAATCCTTTCAACATGTATACTTTTATATCATACTAGCGGCCCGGTACGTGCTTCGCTACGTATAAAGTGAAATAATACAAAAATCTGTTAGAACATCGATTCATTTCTTTAAAAAATATATTAATGCTAGCTATTTAAAACTTAATCCAAAACATTTGCATATACAATATATTTTTTTCCATTTTGATTGTAAATCTGTAGTACCGACTCTGGAACAGGCAACAACAGGCAAAAGTGTGACAGTGCACTTGCATGTTACTTGTATTATCGAAGCAACTTACTTCTCAGAAGTAATTTCAAATGTGTGCCTTACGCTCTGGAGTTAAGGTTGAATTTTTTGTTCAATTTTGGTAACATTGGTGACCCTGACATGATTGATGTAATGGATGATGAATGTAATTTGCATAGTAGCATGTGCTTTCAGTTCTTAAAACAGCGCCTAAACCCCCAAACTTGTATCTATAAGGAATCCGGAGTTCTCTTAGTATCTTCGGAACCATAGTATACCTTGGTGCAAAATCTTGCGATTTGGTAGCATAGGCTTAGGATGCTTCTCATAAAACCAAAATCGCCATATCGACGGTGGAATTTTCAAATGTCGTAAGGAACATTTTGTCGTAAGTACACTCTATATACCATCCGATAGCATTTTTTCTCCTCTATCGATCTGTATATTTAAAATTTTGATATCTCTTCAAATATAGGAGATATCGATACCGGAAATATCATTTAACGTAAGGGACATTTTGACGAAAATGAGTTATATATATCATTGAATTCAGAATTTCGAGCTCTATCGTTTGGCATTCTTGAAATTCTTCTATCGTTAAAAAAATGTCCCTTACAGTACACATTTTTTAAAGTCTAGACAGGTTTTTTCCTAAAAAAATTGATTTAACGGACGTAAATATTTTTACGTATTAAAAAAATAACGTAAATGCTTTTAAAATAAAATTCAGTCCCTTACTTTAACCTTTAGCTTAATACGATTCTCTTAACATGTCCTTTACGTTAAGAATTGATACATAATAATTGTCATAGCTTCACAAAAAATTGTCCCTTACCTTAATTTTAAATATCATTTTTCAAGTAAGAAGATAATTTTTTGAAACCTACTCAAAAAGTATTATCCGTAAAAGTTTAAGGTTTTTTTATAAAGTTTCAGTGTTTTAGCTAAACCTTTAGCCTTTAGGTATACACATGTAATGCGGTCAATTGTATATAGCTAGCTGGCTACAAATGAAATCGAGATGCAAGAACTGTTTTAGAGAATGTAGCAAATGATCAACAACTTGGGCCTCTCATTTGATAAAGGAAAACCAAAAACATGGTCATAGACAGAAGCAACACTCTGCCTTTGACTGGCGCGGTAAAATTGGAAGTGGTTAGCAAATTTGTCTTTGATCTTTACGAACAACGGCTCCTGTTAACCAAATATACGTAGAAGAACTGGGATGACTAAGAGCGCCATGTCTCAAAATGCATAAAACCTGACTTGACAGAAAGATTTCGTTAAAAACCAGGAGGAAACTTGTGTACGTACTCATATTCTTCATCTGTCTTTAATGATCCGAGACATGGACTATGAAGTCTGCAGACCGCAGACGTCTGCAGACCGTCGAGGGTGCTGGGGAAAAATGCTCTGAATTCCATAAACTGCTTTCAGAACCAACCAACCATTCTGGCTCAACTAAACATACAAACAAGGCTCTCTACCATCTGTCTAATAACGCATCTTAGAATATTTCAGACACATTACCAGAAAAAAAGGAGGAAACCTTGAAACCATGGTATGGAAAACTCATGGCAAGATTGAGGGGAAAAAGACGGCGGAGCCGCTGTCTCATGCTTTGGTCTGATCAAACCCGTACCACACTTGAGTCGACTGTCTGTGACGCTCTTCGAGTGGCCGATAATAGAAATAGCTGGCGTAACACCATAAAAAGGTCATAGAAAGGGAAGGTCATGACTGGGCACTGGCCAAGCAGCTCTGACAGGTGCGATAAAAGAGAACAGTAGCTCCTGATAAGGTGAAATGAGAAGCTTAATGCCAGGTCAAGAACGAACATTCAGACTTGTGGTGTGCGATCGCTTATAGGTCAGGTTCACAGAAAGAGGCCGCAGAGCGGAACAGGGAGGAAGATCCATCTTCTATTCGGCTCAGGATACAGATTTCGGTAGGACAAAAGAGCAGAGACGTGGTTTTGCAAAGTTCCACCTTGTCTAAAGGGGCTCTGGGTGTAGATGGGAACAGTCCCGGTGCCAAGGGAAATGCTTCAGTCTGTCGAAGTTCCCTTATTTTGCTGGAAATCCTATCCCTTATGTGGTAGATCAGCCAGTCGTGGTGGGCTTATTGTGTTACATTTTAATATATTACATCAAACTTCCTCCAAAGCATAGTTTTTATGTCCTTTACAGTATATTTGTGTCGCAGTTTCATATTAAACTTGGTGCTTACTTTAATATGGCATAGTTGACATAAAAAAATTTAGTGCTGTAAGGGACAAATAAGCAAATTTTTTTAATGTAATTTGCATTTGCATGGCATGCTATTTTCTAAATGCGTAAATTTACGAAAATATTTTTTTATAGTTATATAGCCGACAAAATTCTAAGAAACTTTGCCATAAACACCTTTAAGATCGGACTAAACGATAAAAAGTTACAGACGAATTTGTAAAAAAAAGTTGTTTTTTTCGCTCTCCTGAAAAGTCGTGTTTTGTTCCTTACATTAAGTGATATTTCCGGTGTCGATATAGCATAATTCACTTTGTCGTAACATACAAAAAAAAATAACAATTATGCCGTAAGGGTCATGACCTTGATAATACTATTTTTTTGGCGTCGTAAGTCTACAAAGACTGAGAGATATGTGTTGTAACAGCCAATCTAAACTAATATAGCCCCTTACGACATATTTTAAAAGGTATTTTTTTTCTTACTATTAATCATGAAGTCCTTTACGACACTGTTTAGAAAATAAATCTTAAACATCAGCTGATGAACTTTGTCGTAAGTAACGACCTAGGCTATAATAATTATTGCAACATGTTACTTACGACAGCCGATAGACACTTGAAATATTCACAAAATGTTTCATTATATATATATTTTTATTATAATTTATAATAAAAGTAACATAAAATAAATATTTAAAAGGGGTTTCCACACAAAAAACTAAATTTTTGCCTATTTTTGCTCGGCCCTACTCTCACTTGACCGATTTTTTAAATTTTTCCTGAGATTATACTCAATTAACGAAGTGAATTCCTTCCTTCTAAATTTCTATCCCTCATAAATTTCAGCCTTCTAGGTCATCTAGAAGTTGGTTAGAGTTTTAATCTATAGATTAATCAGTCAGTCGTCAAATTTGTCACGTTTATGTGAAATAATTTCTGAATTATGAGGGGGTCAAAAGTGACTGCAAATGGTTCGTGTAATATTACACACGGTGCTGCTCGCCAGTACTGTTTTACTTGAACTTAGCTTGGCACGCTACCGCTGTGTAGATATCAAATATTAAATAAAAGAAAAATCTACTCCCTCATAATTAATAAAAGGAAAAGGGAAGGGGAAGGGAACAGAAGAGGAAAGAAAAATGACGTGAGTTCACAAGAGCATGCTCAATATCCGTATAGTGTAGTAGTTCCTATGAAACCTCTGTACGAAATAAAACTACTAATTTCAACTACAAAATATACAAATTTAAAACGATTGTTATACTCAAACGGTACGATTACAAAACGGTTTCATGCTGAATACCTTAACTTTCGTCATTTGACTGAATTCCCAGACACGTAGACCCTTATTTTATTCCTATTTAAGCGAACGTCTTCATCATAGCTTAGCTTCAATGTTTAATATTTTCAGTTCAATCATTCTAAAATCTAAGTTTCATACAAACTTTCATCCCCTATTCTATCTCCGTAGGGGTGGAATTTATCACAATCCTTTATTTGGGGATGCTTACTTCATAGTAACTTTATGCATCATACATGCAAAGTCTCAGCCCGATCAGTTTAAAATTATTAAAGTTTCATAAAAACTTTAAACCCCCTTTTTATCCCCTCGGGGGTAGAATTGATCAAAATCCTTTCTTAGCGGAATAAGGAGAGCCCTTCTTGATCCGCTAAGAAAAGATTTTGATACAACAAATGTGATTTATTTGAATTTTTTTACTCATAGGTAATCCATAATGGCAACATATAGGCACTTGAAGTAAACACAAAAATCCTTAATTATGTTCGTTATTTAATAGTAATAGTAGTAGTAATTGAAGGGGGCTCTCCTACAAAAAATACTATTTTTTCGCTTTCTAACCGTACGGAATCCTTTGTGTCATTCCTGGAATACTCTAAAAATCGGTTAGGTGCGAGTCAGACTCGCACTCGGCCGATTTTTAGAGTATTTCAAGAACCCAGCTATTACATACCAAATGAATTATAGTTAAATTAGGAAGCTCATGAAAATTTTACCCCAGCCAACTCATATTTTGTAGTTATTTATAACCGACTTCCAAAAAGGAGGAGGTTATACGTTCGTCTGTAAATATTTTTTAGATTTTGCACCAGGATATACTCTGGTTCTGTAGGTACCCAACAGAACTTTTGAATCCTTATAGATACAAGTTTGAGGATTTTGGCTTTATTTAAACTACTCCAAGCAAATCCTATATTATTTGTACTGAACATAGGCTAAATTGTATTTTGGAAAAAATAGGGTTTCGTAAGATATTTGGGTTTTTCGGACGCCATGTGAAAAAATCAACCAGAAAAGTTACTTATTTTGCGTACGCTGCCGAAACTGTAAAAGATAGAACCATAAAATCTTCTAAGTATTGTAGATCTTATAAATATCTACAAAAAAGTCCGCAACACACTATACTTATCTATGTCGAGTGAGGCACAGTTACCATTTTTTTATTTAAAAATATTGAATTTTTTTGGACAACTATTAAACGTGTTTATTTTACTCATGCCATTTTTCCTTATCAAAATAAATTATTTCATCACTAAGTACAGTTTATGTAGATAAAATTTGGTATTTGAATGATTAAAATTGGACGTTTGGTTTTGAAATTATGGCGAAATTAAAATATTACGATAGTGGGCGTCATCAAGCGGGATGCGCTTGCGGGAAGACAATCTGTGCAGTGTGCACTGTTATACATCATTCGGATAATGACTGCGTCCGCGTCGTCGATGTCAGTGACGGAGTCTGTGAATTGACCTGGGAATCATTTTGCTGACCGAGTCTTTCCTTGGTAGGCTTTTTGCAGCCGTAACCGACATCCACGCGGGCAGAGCCGCAGGCGACCGCTAGTAATATGTACAACTCTAAGACAACAAGCTATAATATTATAGCCTTGTCGTCTCATATTATGTACCTAAGTCAAAAGGGTAAAAGGGAAATATATTTAATACTTTTATACTATTTAAGATTTTTATTATATGATACACATATTTAATACACATCTTATTACTTTTGTTTTTATCTTGGAAGTCGTTTTTAATTTTTTGTTAAAAAATAATATAATTAAAATTTAGTATTTCGCAATCTCCTATGATGTAATTTTAATGAAAACAATTTGTTCTTGGAAGTTACTTCATTATCTTAATTATTAAGTATGCTTTACAACATTAAAATGCCAGATGATTCAGACTATTCGGTACAACAAAATACTTCAAAATGGGCCACATGTAAGGGGCGTTTGTTCTAAAATTCCCGTGTGTAAGGGACATCATTTCCTAAACTATTCGACACCGGAAATATCACTTAATGTAAGGGACCAAAACACGACTTTTCAGGAGACCGAAAAAACAAATTTTTTTTTACAAATTCGTCAAACACAAATATACTGTAAAGGACATAAAAACTATGCTTTGGAGGAAGTTTGATGTAATATATTAAAATCTAATACAATAAGCCCACCACGACTGGCTGGTCTACCACATAAGGAATAGGATTTCCGGCAAAATAAGGGAACTTCGACAGACTGAAGCATTTCCCTTGGCACCGGGACTGTTCCCATCTACACCCAGAGCCCCTTTAGACAAGGTGAAACTTTGCAAAACCACGCCTCTGCTCTTTTGTCCTACCGAAATATGTATCCTGAGCCGAATAGAAGATGGATCTTCCTCCCTGTTCCGCTCTGCGGCCTCTTTCTGTGAACCTGACCCAGCGATCGCACACCACAAGTCTAAATGTTCGTTCTTGACCTGGCATTAAGCTTCTCATTTCACCTTATCAGGAGCTACTGTTCACTTTTATCGCACCTGTCAGAGCTGCTTCGCCAGTGCCCAGTCATGACCTTCCCCTTCTATGACCTTCCTTTTTATGGTGTTACGCCAGCTATTTCTATTATCGGCCACTCGAAAAGCGTCGCAGACAGTCGACTCAAGTGTGGTACGGATTTGATCAGACCAACGCATGAGCCGTCGCCGCCGTCTGTTTCCCCTCAATCTTGCCAATTATCATGAGTTTTCCATACCATGGTTTCAAGGTTTCCTCCTTTTTTTCTGGTAATGTGTCTGAAATATTCTAAGATGCGTTATTAGACAGATGGTAGAGAGCCTTGTTTGTATGTTTAGTTGAGCCAGAATGGATGAGTTGGTTCTGGAAGCAGTTTATGGAATTCAGAGCATTTTCCTCCAGCACCCTCGACGGTCTGCAGACGTCTGCGGTCTGCAGACTTCAGAGTCCATGTCTCGGATCATTAAAGACAGATGAAGAATATGAGCACGTACACAAGTTTCCTCCTGGTTTTTAACGAAATCTTCCTGTCAAGCCAGGTTTTATGCATTTTGAGACATGGCGCTCTTAGTCATCCCAATTCTTCTACGTATATTTGGTTAACAGGAGCCGTTGTTCGTAAAGATCAAAGACAAATTTGCTAACCACTTCCAACTATACCGCGCCAGTCAAAGGCAGAGTGTTGTTTCAGTCTATGACCATGTTTTTGGTTTCCCTTTATTAAATAAGAGGCCCAAGTTGTTGATCATTTGCTTCATTCTCTAAAACAGGTCTTGCATCTCGATTTCATTTGCAGCTAAGAGAGTATTGTCATCTTTAATGCTAGCTATATACAACTGACCGCATCTCATGTGTATACCTAAAGGCTAAAGGTTTAGCTAAAACACTAAAACTTTATAGAAAACCTTAAACTTTTACGGATAATACTTTTTGAGTAGTGTGCCAAAAAATTATCTTCTTACTTGAAAAATGATATTTAAAACAAAGGGACAAATTTTAGTGAAGCTATGACAATTATTATGTATCAATTCTTAACGTTCAGGACATGTAAAGAAAATTGTACTAAGCTAAAGGTTGACGTAAGGGACTGAATTTTATTTTAAAAGCCCGCAAGATGCCCGCAACTCCGTTGCGCGAAAATTCGTTTATCGCGCGAAAACCGTAAATTTTTTCGGGATAAAAAGTATCCTATGTCCTTTCCCGGGACTCAAAGTATCACCATACCAAATGTCAGCACAATCGGTTCAACGGATTGGGCGTGAAGAGGTAACAGACAGACAGACAGACAGACAGACGGACAGACAGACAGACACACTTTCGCATTTATAATATTAGTATGGATTATGTAGATAGTAATTCATAAAACCTATCAAAAATCTATTTAATGTGAACAAATTTTTTGACCAGTTTTTTACTTAATGTCCGTACTTTATGTAGTCTAACGAATCCCTTTTTCAAGAGTCTTGAGTGTAGAATGCAATTTCCTTTAGGGCCAATCGCTTTGTGCCCCTCGTGATTGGGGCACTGGGTTGGGGACACTCGAATATTTTATTACAGGTTCTAACTTAATTTGTGACTTTGTACGAATTTCTACCAAAACATAATATTATATTAAACTAGCTGTCCCGGCAAACGTTGCTTTGCCATAATAAAGTACCTATTTCACCCATTTTTTTTTAAGTGACTAAATAAGTATGTTACCATAGCAACGTCTATCGCTATCCCGTCGCACAAACAATGGTCGCCCTCAGTCTCGAGAAGTAATAATTTACTATTACTTATTCAACAAATGCACTTATCAATATATAAAGTACCCAGTAGCCGATTATCAGACCTACTGAATATGTATATAAAATTTGGTAAAAATCAGTAAAGCCGTTTCGGAGGAGTTCGTGGACTAACATTGTGACACGAGAATTTTATATATAAGAAAGATAATCACATAATATTTTATAAGTTACCAAGACAGTATGAATATTTTATTATTTAAGATATTTTTATTTTACATATTTAGAAGAGACTATATTTTAAGAGACCACCCTGTTCTCTTAAATTTTTATTTAATTTCATAGCGAAATTAGATGGCAAAAATCTGAAACTTTACTAGATTTGATAATAAAACAACGCGAAACAATGTAATATTTAATCAACACTTAACACTATGATGGCAACTACTAGCAATCCCATACACTTTCAATTTCCAACTTCGCCATCAAATTCATCAAAATATGTAACAGTATTTGGAATTGTATCTACTTTTTGGAAAATGGCGCCTAATTGGAAAATGGAAAAACTATCGATGAAACTTTTAAAAAGTTTGGCACCCCATTACGAACCCTTTGCTTGAATATTTCATAAAGAATGCGGCCAAATGCGAGTCAGACTCGCGCACACAGGTTCCGTACCATTCATTGATATCGAGCCAAAATAGACAAAAATACCTTTTTATGGGAGTCCCCGTTTAACATTTTGTTAATTTTATTCTTCGTATATTTTGTTTTCAAAGCAGCGACAGAAATACATAATCTGTGAAAATGTTAACTTTCTAGCTTTCTTACTAGCTCTCGAGATATAGCCTGGTATTAGACAGACGGACAGACAGTAATAGAGCCGCGTTTTTAATCCTTGGTTACCGAACCCTAAAAATATCATACGTGGCCCTACCTGACACCTAGGTCATCAACCCGCAATCAATATTTCGTTGCAATTGATGTTATTGTTTGGGTGATGAATATTTAACGACATAACTACTTTGACCCCCTAAAGGTAAAGGGAGCTGTCAAAAAAGCCCCAAAATCTGAAGGCCACTAAACGATCTAATATGCTTGTTATAATACAATATTCTTTTGCTGTGTCTAAGGAATGAGTGTAAAAGTAAATTGTTTTCCCTTTGAAAAGGCAGTTAACGCATTTACAACTCTTCCGATGTTGCTGGGTGTCGGTAGTGGCTTACCATCAGGTGATGCATTTGCTCTCTAATAAAAAAAAAAAATGAGAGAGAAATAATTTGTAAGGCTTTTAGATTTGCTAGTATAAAATGATCTAACATTCAACGTAAACTGTAAAAACTAAAGCTTACTAGTGATTTTGTTCTTATCTGTTTAGTAGTTTTTGCTTGAAGAAGTAATAAACACAGATTATGCACATAAGCTTTACAATATTAGTGATATGTGCCAACTTATAAATGCACTTGTAAATAACTTCCTTATTACATAAATAAGTAAACGTATATACTATATAGATTAAAACATTGAACAACAATAAATTGGGTAAGTATATTATTTATCCATACTTCCATACTAATTAAACGCGAAAGTGTGTCTGTCAGCTGTCTGTCTGTCTGTTACCTCTTCACGCCCCAACCGCTTAGCCGATTTTGCTGCAAAGTATGGAAATACTTTAAGTCGGGACTCACGTCACTCACTCTCGGGGGAAAGGACGTAGGATACTTTTTATCCCGGAAAAATGTACGGTTCCCGCGCGATATACGAATTTTAGAACAACGGAGTTGCGGGCGTCATCTAGTTATTTATAACTGAACGAAATGAAGTAAGTAATACGGAACGATGAATTAAAATATTTTTAATTTTAAAACCACTTCCAAGAGAAGCTCGAAACTCAATTATTGTTTAAAAAGAGCAATTTGGTTTAATTTGATTTTAAACCAATCCGTAAAAACTTTGCTACAAAATACTATAAGTACAATTAATTTGGTTTAAAACCGGAGAGACGAGAGCGTTGTTTTTAATTACGAATAATTGTGTATTTAATAATTAACGGATATTTTTAATTGTGTCCGCCGATCGACAGACATTTTTAATCCGTTGAAATAATATGCGAACCTTTTGTTTTACTGCGAACTGCGAAGTTTTTTTTTTTATTAATAATCAAATTAACATAATTAGCTTTCGCACATGATTACTCATTGAATAAAATTTGGACGCTGGATATAACCGCAACGACTTTTGACGTAGTAAAAATACGTTTGTTTATTAAAGTTAAATATAGTTACGTCAGCAATTATTATAGCATGCATCTAAGTTAATGACTAAGTTAATTCTAAAGTATGGTGTCCGGATACAGAAGAATCGGGCCATTATATAGCTGTATTTTTGACACCTGTCCAAAAATAGACTAGCAGTCTATCTCATAAAATATACGTGGAAACGAAATACCAAATAGGTGCACACAAGCAGCGTCCATTAACGATTTCTTTGTGCTGCAAGACAGTACTGTAGCAATATTTTTTTCACTGTTTTTGAGTGCTAAGGCTCTTCTTAAGTATATAAATAAGTCGTCAACAGGCGATTTGATGTCTCAGCACACATTATCAGGCTAAGAGCGTCCGCAAATATTGTCTATTCGATATCAAATGTCTAGACGCGACCAGGTATCTTGACCCTCACGCCGCAACCTCACGTCGAAGTCTTCCTGTAATTTCGCACGAAGCTTTTAGGGCGGGGGGTCATGTTAGGCTGGTCGGTGACAATTTACAAGGGTGCAGTCAGATTAACAGGGAGATCGACAAAGAAATGCAATTAAATGTAAAATAAGGGGTGTTTCACACGGTGACGGGGTGTGGCGAATTTGGCTGTCACCGGGTCTTGTGCTGTGATTGAAAAGGGAACGTTGAAAATTCCCGTCTGTTTTTTTATTGTTCTAAACCTTTTTTGTTCTATGTAACAGTGCAAAATTTGTTCTGTAATGTGCACTGTATCTTCTGTTGTCGTCTGTTGGTGCCTCTGCCACGGAAATACTTTGTAAACAGTATACAGCTTTTCGGTAGGAACCTAACTTTTTTTTACCGAACTGCTGCACCGGTTACAAAATTTCGAGATGAAGGATTATCAGTTTTCGTAGATATTATACAGTTTTTCGTAGACACCTGTACAGTTTTCGTAGGCATCTACAAATTTTTCGTAGGCGTACTACACGATACACATTTGACATTACACACTAATGACCAAATATAATATTGTCGTCTATCCGACAGTCTGTTATGTACCCCGCAAACGATCAAATTTGTTTGACAAACATGTTTGACGTAATTTACGTTTTCATCAAACATCAGCGCAGTGAACAAACGTGCATCAAACAAGTCTGTCAAACAATTAGCTAGAATCGGTTTGAGATCATGAGATCTTGTTTGACAAATACAGCGGAACACGTTCAAACACGTTTCTCAAACGCTACGCCACTGAAAATTTTCTTCAAACAGGCCAAACACGTAGTTTGTTTGACAAACGCTTCAAACAAAGCTGTATACTATCAAACTGTTTGACAAACACGTAAAATTTGACAAACAATTTGATCGTTTGCGGGGTACTTTACATCTTTGTACTTAAACCGCATGTAACCGATTTTGACGACCAATTTTAGTGTGAAAGTTCAGTGAAAGGACGTAGGATTTTTATAACGGGAAATTGACTGATTACTGTACGAAAAAAACCATTCTGGAAGTAACAAGTAGTTTCAAGTTCATTTAAGGTATGCACTCCTATATCGATTTGAAAAAGATAACGAAATTCTTCTGCGGCGACGCCATTACAGTTAAGTGCTTAAACTCATGTAAACTCCATTAGGAGCCTCTCAAACAACACCACAACATCACATTTGGATCATTTGCAAGGCAATCGTGATCATGGATTAACGTTCAACAGTAATCTGGATGTGCCTCGAGAGTAATTTGTAGTCTGACGCAGGAGTAAAGTCTTTGAGTTGGATTGACTTTTAAGTTTTAAATGTTATTAATAATTCATGACTTATAATAATAACTTAATGTGTATTATAAATATCCATACTAATATTATAAATGCGAAAGTGTGTCTGTCTGTCTGTTACCTCTTTACGCTCGAACCGCTGAACCGATTTTTCTGAAATTTGGCATAGAGATACTTTGAGTCCCGAGAAAGGACATAGGGTAGTTTTTATCCCGGAAAAATGTACGGTTCCCGCGCGATAAACGAAGTTTGGCGCAACAAAGTTGCGGGCATCATCTAGTACTTTGATAAGTCCAATAATACGAAAAATATTATGTTGTTTGTTGTTAAATTCGGTTTGTGTCGGTTTTTCTCCGTATAAGCAACGTCTGATGTTTTATTTTCAGTTGAAAAACACCAAAAAGGAAACAGCAGTGATTATAATACAATATCATTGCGAAATAGCATGTCAGCTATCCAAAATATCGTTACATACTAGATGATGCCCGCAGCTCCGTTGCGCCAAAACTCGTTTATCGCATGGAAACCATACATTTTCCGGGACAAAAAGTATCCTATGTCCTCGTCCGAGACTCTAAGTATCCCCATGCCAAATTCCAACAAAATCGGTTCAGCGGTTTGGGCGCTAAGAGGTAACAGACAGACAGACACACTTTCGCATTTATAATATTAGTAAGTATGGATTCACTAATTTAATTTGCTTTTAACCACCCTAACGCACGTTCACGTCTATATTTTAACCCTTCCAGTATTTTACATGGCAGTATCATATCGCAAACGATTATCTATTCATAAAACGGAAAGTTATACCTCGAGGGAATGCAGTTAGTCCGAGTGAGCCGAGATTTATGCATTTTAAATTATACCTGAAATGTTTTACGTTTGTTTACACAATTTACAACCTTAGGAACGACGAGATAGAAGCCGTTTTCCCGTGGTTGAATGTAACGTGACATCGGAAAAAACCGATTCGACTGTGGTGTTCGACTTTTAGTGTTTTTATTGAATAGTCGATCAAGGTGCAAGTATCCTTACTTAAATTATCATCACTTGGCTTAACAGCTAAATCAACAATTTAATTGGGTTTAAAGATGCTTTATGGCCAGGGAAAGCACATACATAATATTATGATAGTTTTGAAATGAAACAGATTTAGTGCCTAAGGCCAGATGCTGAATTGACAACCACACAAAACAGCCTTGTAGAGTACATAATGATTATTATTATATTCGCCGCTGTTATATTCGTAAGGGTCAATTTATAATAGCGCAGAGTCGAAGCGAAGCGAATTCCCAAAAACTGAACACAGAAAATTCAACCTTAACACCTTCACTGCGGCAAGTAAAATCTTAAACCTTCGTCTGGTGCGGCGGCGGGCCAAAGTGTGCCCCCAATGATTTTTCCGCCAGTGCGTGACAGGCCTTTCTCGACCCACCAGCACAAGGTTCGATCAAATAACTATAACTTTGCGAAAACATAATGTAGGTGTACAGTTTTTGGATTGTTGGAATAACCTTGAACCCAACTTCTTTAGATTTGATTCGCCCCGGGATCTGCCAAACAGGAAATGAGAAATAAACCATTGAAAGTGGCGGGTCGATATCGACCCGAGCCGCACTAGAAAGTATTTTTAGTAGTGATGGGGAAGACAAAAATAAGGGGATATCGAAAATATATTTTTGATATATATATTTAAATGCCTGTTTTTTAAACACAGAGCACAAAGATTTTGCAGTATGTTTTAAATTTTTTAAAATTTATTTTATACTTCGACACTCCTCATAGTTTCCCGCAGTTTTTCATAGCACCCTGCACAATTTCGCCGTTTCGCGCTCATGTCAAGGACATGATCTTTTGTTTTCTGCTATCGTGCGTTGTTAATTTTATGAAATGAATAATTGTATTTAAAAAAGGTAAAACCGACTTAAAAATTTTACGTAATTGACAATCAAAATTCCCTATTTTAAACACTACTGAACCGATTTTAAATAAACTTACAGTATTCCTTAAGTTAGACAATACTCAGTACAACAAAAAAAGAATTACTTTAATCGGACTAGTAGTTCCGGAGATATGTGAACAGAAACATAAAAAAATACATATATACACTTTCAGATTAGATATGTTTTAGTCTATATCATTCAGATGCTGATATAGACTAAAACATACCAAAACTGGGCAGTTCTAGAAATAATACATACATACAGGTCGAATTGATAACCTCCTTTTTAAGTCGGTTAAAAAACGCAACGTATGTCAGTTACGATCTCTACGATGGATTGCACAACACTAACTGGCGAGGCGGGTGCTCAGTGCGGTATCGGGTCGCCAACCACCTGCGTGGACGGCGGGCCGCAATAGGCCCACTGCCGCACCGAGTTGATTTTTGACACCGTCAGTGCGTGGTAGGCCGATAAAGACCTACCGTAATTTTTTTATAGGGAATACCTATAATTTCGAATACAATCTCAAATATATATTTGTCTCTGTCGTACCTTTAAAAACACCTGAGATAATCATTCCGCACCGAGTGAGAGAACATAGTTTTCTTCTTCCGCACCAGCTGAAATTCCGCGGCAGGCCGATTTCAACCCGATCCGCAGTGAAGATGTTAACTCGAGAGCATAACGCATACATTACTTCTGTGAGGCCAATCAGCGTTCACACGAATTCGCGCGGATGCGCACGCCTTTTTAAATTATCAAATGAGTGCGTTAACGCTATGGTGTTAAGGTTGATTTTTTTGTAATGTTCAGTTTTGTGGTATAAATTGACCCTAAGGTGTTTTCGCCACAAGATGTAAGTGTGATGTTTTTATAATTTCCTACTATATAGTGTATATAGCGACACGACACATCCGAACACAGCCGAATTACTTATGAAAATGTTATGGAAAATTCTCTAGCCTTGTTTAACATCTTGCGGAAAACCCATAGAACTGGTCTGATTGATGAGCTGTCTCCAAGAGCGATGGACGTCCACGAACCTTCGGCCGACGCTCACTCACTTATATTATTACCAGATAATGTATGACCAATTTTGGGATGGTGTTTTTACACAAGTTATGTAGAGTGAATTTTTAATGTAGATTGTATGTAGAAAATTCTATGAGTGTTGGTACATACTCAATATAAATTGAATTTTTATTAGGTATTAAGAAAGGAATTGTGAACCTTAAAATTGAAAATTTAATGAATTTAGGGATTCAAACAATAAAAAAGGAATAGAGATAATTTAGGAGATGAGAAAAATACGTACAGGTACGTATTCTTCCTCATCTCCTAAAATATCTCCATAACAAATATCATCTAAATCGTTTGATCTGTAGGCGCGAAGAGGTAGCAGACACTATCTCATTAATAATACTAGCTATTTGGCCGAGCTTTGCTCGGTATTCGATAAAACACGAATAAAATCACATTTTCTAAAAATGATTCCTAGCTAGATCGATTTATCGCCCCCGAAACCCCCTGTATACTAAATTTCATGAAAATCGTTGGAGCCGATTCCGAGATTCCAATTATATATATACAAGAATTGCTCATTTAAAGATATAAGATTAATAAGGATAAACATAAAAGATTATATTGCAATCAATAATGGTTCAATAAATTTTATACATGACGTATCAAAAGTTAAAAGAAATTTCAATTTTTCGATGATACGTAAAGCAAACAGCATTTCCCACTGCAAAGTTTAAAGACCTTTAGATCAAGTTAAATAAACATAAAAGTTCTTTACAATATCGTTTTCTCGTTCCGCAAGAGAGACAAAATAATTAGAAAAGAAAAAAAATCGAGGTGTATTTACACGGCGAAGTGATTTCACTTTAGTAAAAGATGAGGGTAAGATGCACCCTTGTTCGCGGGGATGATATTAAACAGAGTAACGCGAGGAATCGCTAGTGTAGTGTGGACATTCTAGTATAGAATTTAATGTTTAAGCTTTTAATTTTTTTAATACGTCATCAGTAACAAACATTTTGTTCAAATACGTTATCAGTTATGAGTGTGAGATGACTGTTTAAGTGGCGATGAGACGATTAGAGATAAGTCGCTTTCGTTGTAAATATCAAAAAAATATTAAAGTATGACAATTCCAATTATAATGTCATGATTGTATTAGATTGAGACTGTTCACCTTACTTTAGTTAGCTCAGTCCTAAAAAATTAGGGGTTTCTCTATAAAATGACACAACAAAGGTTGTAAACATTTTTCAGAGATTTGATCAGTATTTTGCATTCTAAAGCTGATAAAAGCAATCTGGGGTTTTTGTTACTCTTTTAATCCAATTTTATTACATTTAGCCATTCGACGCACCCTTTATTCATTACCAGACGTACCTGCAACCAGAAATAATAATCTTAGGAGCTATGTATGTAATTGATTGTACTGTAGGTTCTTGATGGAAATTCATGTTAAACGGTAACAAAACACAGTGTATACTGTACATGCAATTTTTCCACTATATTATAATCATTTTTATCAATCTTAACAAAATACACGACTGGTTTCGATTCTAGTCATCATTTCATTAGTGTTTAAAAGGTATGTCCATACAAATCGAAAGTCATTTATTCAGTAATGCGGCCAGAATGACAGTTTGATTCAGTTAGGTCGTTGCTGTGTAAACGCGCGAGGGAAGCGCCCTCAGAGGCCAATCAGCTTGTACAACAAATTTCCGGTTATGACGTCATCCACTGCCAACAGACTGTCAATATATAGACAGTGTTCTGATGACGATGATATTTTGAATAATAACTAATAAGCAGCACGAGCGGTTTAGCCGCAAGTCGAAGATTGTGAAAGCAATTTTTTTGAGTTTTTTCTATATATTTTGCTGTCGTTTACTCAATGATTATACTAAATCCAAAATATTACAACTAGCTGTCATTATCGTTGCCCGCATCTTCGATATGGTGAGTGTTTATCGCTCGGGAACCGTAAATTTTCCTCAGTGAAAAGTAAAACTCATTTCCTTCCCCGGTACTTAAAGTGTCTATATTAGATAGTACCTTTCATTCAAATAGGTTACACAAAATAAATAAAATATTTATACCTTGGTTACTTAATATTTATAAATATGACGTACTTACTTGTAAATAATATCCAAATCTATTGTTAATAAAACATATAAATAGGTACCTAAATCGTTATATTATGTGAGATACATATTTTTTATGTATAATTTGGAAGCTACAGCTTCGTCCTCATAAGTGATCCTATATTATATAGTAAAAGGTATTATATTGATGTTATAGTTATAATTATACACGCTAACAAGGTGACATAATATATATATATTAAGTAATATTATGTACATGGTGATAATCCTGTTCTTGTTAATTAATTAGCTATGTATCGACATAAGCCTGCTAACATGTGTTGCAATATTAACATGCATTTCCGATACCTACAGCACATGGAGCTTGTTTCTAAACTGCCTTTTAGCTATAGAGATTATAATAGGTAACTATTAATGCCGCTATCCTCAACCCACGGCCCGCGGGCCGCATGCGGCCCGCCGGGACTTCATTTATGACCCGCGTGATGTTAAATCAATTTAAAATTCACGCCCACCGGCAAAATAACGTAAAGTCTACGTGATAGTCGTCAAATATTTTCTACTTTTAAATCGTTAATTTTGAAGAATGTTATTTTTTAACCCTAAAAAATTTTTGTTGCGGCCCGCGACACCAATACCAAAACATGTTTGTGGCCCATATGAAAAAAAGGTTGGGGACCACTGTATTAATGTATTGTTTTTGTTATTATTATCAGTGAGAACCATAAAGTTAATGTTACCTAGCGGAATAGAGAAACAAAGGCCCGAGCAAGCAAGATGTCACTATCAATAACAATGTTTGGTAGAGAGAGACGTGTAATACAGAACTCTTTTTTTGACGTCCAGTCGGCACTTATCGGCACGTTGACAATTTAATCTCATAGAAAGACGCTTATGTAAGTGTATACGTATACATATTTTTACACACAGAATATGTTTAAGAGTCCGTATACGAAATTTGCCGATTTCGCTGATTTTACAGACGTGATTTAACAGTTAAAATACAGTATTTCTATAAGTTTTAATGCAAAACATGTAAGATCATTTCTATTATAATCTAGTGTTGGAGCTAGATTTTTTATTTTTTCAAGTATTTTAAAATAATCCAACTCAAACCCGCGACAGTTTTGTGATTTTTGCTGTAAAAGGTTTAGAATATCACCTGTTTATGGATTGTATTGACGTCTTAACGGTATGAAAAAAGAGTATTGAGAAAGTCGTCTATAAAATTTTGGAATTACTTTTGACCACTTTAATATGAAATACTTAGTTGAGTAAAAAAATATGTAACTCGGCAAAATTTTAGAGAAAATGGGCAAAGAATTGCTGTTAATTTCGGCAACTTGGAGCTGTAATTCATAAAAATGAATGGTATGGTATGGTATGAAAAAAATACAATGTACTGTTGAGAAAGTTCGTCTATAAAATGTTGGAATTACTTTTTACCACTTTAATATGAAATAGTTGAGTAAAAAAATATGTAACTCGGCAAAATTTTAGAGAAAATGGGCAAAGAATTGCTGTTAATTTCGGCAACTTGGAGCTGTAATTCATAAAAAGAAAACGACAGAAATAATCTATAGATAAAATTCTATCCAATTCGAGAAAAAACAAAAAAAAAAAACAAATTGTGCCAAAAAAAGACGATTTAAAACAACCTAAATCTCACATTATATTACTCGCCGCAAGTTCGAGTCGGCTTTCCGCGCTTAAATATATTTTAAATCTAATAATTAATATATATATTTTTAAGTCTAATAAGGGAAAAAAACCTAATAATATTTCTGTAGCGAACCTTTGCAATTTCGGCAAAATCGGCAAAATTTCGTATACGGACTCTTAAAATCAATTTCGGTTCATTTGACAGCTCGAGATTGTTGCTCTATTCTGCTAGGTATACACTATACATATTAACTTTATGGTGAGAATATACAAAAGTATTTTTGGCCAAACACGTGACATCCAAAATACTAATCAAGCCTAAAGTGGTACCATTCAGGCTTTTGATAGCACGATCCTATACTATAGAAGAGATCGGTTAAAAACTCTGTATTATTCGGTATTATTCATTATCCGTAATATCAACTTATTCACAGAATTCTAGTGACTCACAATGTTAGTTACCGTACTCCTCCGAAACGGCTTTACTGATTTTTACCAAATATTATATGCAAAATTAGTAGGTCTGAGAATCGGCTACTGGGTACTTTTTATATTGATAAGCGCATTTGTTGAATAAATAATAGTAAATTATTACAACTCGAGACTGACGGCGACCATTGTTTATGCAACGGGATAGCGATGGACGTTGCCATGGTACCATAGTTTATTTAATCACTTCAATTACAACTACAAATAATTTATATGACAAAACAACGTTTGCCGGGACAGCTAGTTTACTTAGTATCTACCGAATGTTCACATTATTTTTTCCTCACAAAACATTCTTAAAGAATCATATTTTACAGCATTTTTGTTGTGAGTTAGAAGCAGAGCGTCCCTAAACTTTATGAATATTATGTTAAGTTGATAAGACATTAAGCCTCAAGTTGTTATTGTGAGCTAAAACTTTCGGGTAGTTTTCACCACCATTGATGTGTTAGTTTTTACCCTGGAAGTGATGATAGGAAATAATTACTTATTTCAAAGCTTTTGTTACCTCTTTTCAAGCTTGAAACGCCGAACCAATATTAATAAAAGCTGGTATGCAGATTTTGACAGATGAAAAAGGACGTTGGATAGTTTTTAGCCCGAAAAAATTCAGTTCCTTTGTCATAAAATTTAGTTGAGCTTAAATCCCTGAACCGATTTTTATGAAATTTGGTATGGGTATCAAATTTCATAAAATTTTGACAAATAATAAAGGACGTAGGGTAGTTTTTGCCCAGAGAACTGTAAGGTCCCCGTGATATAAACGAACTTCTGCACAACGGAGTTTCGGGAGTCATCAGCAGACAATACACTTTTTATTGACTATGGTGGCTTGATTCTGAGTAGCCATAGTTCCAGCGCGATTATCGAGTTTCTTCGCAAAGGAGTTGCGGATAACTACTAGTCCATACTTTTACTTAATATTATAAATGCAAAAGTGTGTCTGTCTGTCTGTTATCTCCAACCGATTTTGCTGAAATTTGGCACGGAGATACTTTGAGTCCCGAGAAAGGACATAGGCTACTTTTTATCGCGGAAAAAAGTACGGTTCCCGCGCCATAAACCGAATTCTGCGCAATGAAATTTCGGGCGTCATCAGTTATAGACATTGATACACTTTAATATAATATTGTTTGGTGCCTTAATTCTGAGTGCCTTGCTTCATATTCCCGCGCGATAAACCTCTACAAAGGAGTTGCGTACAACTACTTATTATCGCATATACTTATATACTTACGTATAGCATATACGTTATCGTATATTATTTTTATATTTCTATTCTAGAATGTTGTAGCGCGTGTATCCGGCCACATTATTTGCATGGGGCGGGTGGCGGACGGCGCGGTTTCGCAATTTCGCCCCAACAGCCTGTCCGCAGGCTATCGGTGACTATTACGGAAGTAGTGGCGATGACTATTGAAATCTATACTTCTCCTGTATAAGTATAGATTTCAATAGCCATTGCTATGTAACAAAATAAAATGATAATAATTTAGAGTGTAATGTGAAAATTAAAAAAGTAACTCTTTCAGCGCTGCTATTTTTACAGTGTCCTCTATATTATATGTACACATATAATATATAAAACGTAAATACACGTAAAATAAAGGAAAGTAGTAAAATCCTAAATGTTGGACGCGATTTCGCTGCACAGCAGTTTACTTTAGATCGCACGAGAACTATAATTTTTTCAGCGTTATAATAACTATATCGTACATGTTCTCAAAGTAACATACTTTTATCAATAAGTACAATATTACTTCAGCATCATTCGGGAACACAGAAAATCCTAATATTGATAATACATAATATTCGCTATCTGTAAAAACTTTGTGTGAAAGGGAAAATTTTAACAAACAAACATTTCACATCTTATTGTTACTCACCCGTTGTGTGATACGTAATCGCTTAAAGGAAAAATGTAGAGATCAACTACGATAACATGGCGCGCCCTTCCAAATGACTGTTTCAATGTGTGTAGTCACATCCTTATATGAAAGAGTTTGTATGTAGTAAGTATTCAACCAATCACAGTACACTTAATATGTCACTTATTACCAAGATTTGTTGGTCAACTAATCATAACCAGCCTACCGCGCAAGACAACGCACTTCAAACGTTTTGAATTTTGGAGGGGCGCGCCGTATCGTAGTTGATCTCTAATCGTTATTCAATCTAAGCTTATACCAGTCACTATCGCTTCATGTAATACCCGTATCGGATCTGTCCGCAGGCGTGGCTGGAATCTGTCAGCCGTGAAATCCTTTGGCTTAAATCGCTTAAGCGCTTAGCCTCATCACACCACCATCACTCTATTTATTGCAGTTTTTCCACGAGCAGATTTCATTTTTTTATTGTCCGGTACAAGCAAAGAAATATTGCTTTTCCATTGCACTCCGAGAAATGAAGTTATGAAATGCGTTTATTGGACGGTTATTGTTTTTTCTTGATTAAAGCCCGTCACAGACTTAGCTATAATATATATTAATATATTTATAGCAAGCCATATTATTCTATACTAAATCCACATGTCACAGAAATATATATTCTAGCTGAGTGTGTGGTCACGCGAAAATTAGTATAGAAAATATATATTAATATGCCTAGCTATAAACATATTAATATATTATAATATTATAGCTAGGTCTGTGACGGGCTTAAATCTTGCAGAAATACTTGCTATAAAATAATAACTCTGATGACAGCTATGGATGAAATTTTAAGCCGTAGATAAGACGTAGCATACTTTTTAAACGATTTTCAAAAAGGAGGAAGTTATATATTATGTTCGGCTGTGGGTATTTAAAAAAAAACATTTTTTGTTAGTCATAAATCATAATGATTGTGGTCATTTATTGTTAAATAATGCTTAATTTCTTATTAGAGGATTTGCTAATCATGTGATTGTTGAATTTACTAGGACACTTTTACTCGTAAATTCTAAATTATTGCAAGGATTGCCGCTAACGCATCGAAAAAAAACACAAAAGTTTGAGTCGTGAAGGATTTGAACCTCCGCCCTCCGATGGTCAAGGTAATTTGTATATCGGCGCTCTAACCTACTGAGCTAACGACTCTGTTGTAGCGTGTGGATATTTTATGGATCAGTATGCTCAAAATGACGTCACGATGCGTCAGGAACTCATGACTCACGAGCCGGCTTTGCCGTGACTTTGTGCGTGGATGAGTTTTATAGCCAGAATAGTTTTTGCCTCTGTCTAATTTTAGCCCATATGTAACTACATAAAGGCTAAATTAGACGTGATAGAGGATGAACACACTCGTGAATCGTATAGTGCAGGGTATATTTACATGTAACATATACACAATAAAGTACATTATCATTTGGCTAATAATTCACATAATACCTACATTAACATCCTTCCTATTTACTACGTTATAAAAACTACATCTGTTCAAGGTTTGAGGTATACAAACGGACAGACACAAATATAAGGACGCTGACAACAGCTGCCAATGACCTTGATCTCGCATCACTCTCGCACCACTGTCGATTTTCATGCCAGAGAGACAGAGACGTGAAGTGTTCACTCGGTAGCGTGGATACATTTTTCGTTTGTTAGAGGAAAAAATAAATATTATGGGAAATCTAGATGTCGGAACCGAAAATTAAATCCGGCAATCTTTGGATTTTTGTAAAAGGTATCAAATAAACAAATTTTTAAAGCATAGATTGTATTATTACTTTAGCTAGAACTGTTTAAAGTTCCTGCAAGATTTGACTTTGGTATTTTTTTTTTCATCCAGTAGGAGTACATTATTTTATTATTTAAATTCGACGAGCTTTTCGAAATGTAATCAAAAATCACATATATTTTTTTGTGCCAATCAATGAAATACATACGTCTAGAAAACTGCACAAAGATGTCGCATTGGTAGCTGTCTTCGCCTTAATAAGGACAAACGCAAGAAGTTGTATAAAATTTTCGTGCATCTTTCAGACACTTAGTACTAGCTAGTCTGGGTCTTGAATTTCTTAACTCAGTAATTACTGCAAAGTTCCCGTGTGCTCCACGATAAAACTCTTAAACTCTTTGGTAAGTATTTTGGGAACGCAGTTTATACCTGGAGGAAATATGCTATGCGTTTTTACTCGGCGCTTGATGCTGGGGGATCAAATAATACCACAATATTATCCATACTAATATTATAAATGCGAAAGTGTGTCTGTCTGTCTGTTGCCTCTTCACGCCCAAACTATACTTTATATTGTCTTGGGATACTTTGAGACCCGGGAAAGGACATAGGATAGTTTTTATCCCGGAAAAATGTACATTTTTCCGGGAGAGTTCCGCCGCGATAAACGAATTTTGGCGCAACGGAGTTGCGGGTGTCATCTAGTGGATATTATAAATGCAAAAGTGTATCTCTTCACGCCCGAAAGTTATCTCTTCACGAGGTATGGATATTATACTTTTATCCCGGAAAAATGTAAAATCATATATATCATAATAACTTTCACGCACAAAAAAAAACTAGATAATGATATTATAGAAAAAATAAAATGGAATAAGTGCAAGGAAAGTGTATAATTATTTAATTTAAAACTCAAAATCTAAACGGGCGGACCTCTCCCGGACAAAATATCCCTTCTTTATCGGAGTCTAAAACACGTACTTCTTTCCAAAATTCATTATTTTTTCATATCTATTTATATAAAAACAACGATTAAAATTTTATTAGTCTCGCTCGAGAACGGCTGAACCGATTTGGATAATTTTGGTCTTAAAATATTCATAGAAATTCAGGCGAAGGTTAGTGTTCTAATTTATATTGGAAGGTAAGCGATACGAAGTTCACCGGGTCATATAATAAACATTAAACATACTCTAAAGGCGATAATAATTATACTACGGTGTTAAAGACGAGAGCGAGAGGTATATTTGAATAGTTAAGGCGCATAGAGTCCTCGATAACCTTGGATGTTTGGGCGTGGTTTAGGTCCCCTGCCCCGCACTCCCCGCACGAAAACATCGAACGTAGATTACTCGCGCGTATGACCAACAGCGGTCTTTATTTATCACTGGCTAATTCGACGGTCCCTACATATAAAGCTACAGGTCAAAAGTAGTGGTATTCAAACTGTTAGTACTGTAGATTATCATAAAACATAAGCACAATATTTTTTGTTGCTGTGTAAAGTTTAATGTTGGCAGTAGACCGTTTGTAATGATATATAACACAATTTCAAATATTTATAATAATATTTCCGCCAAAATTGCAAGATGACCGTTTTTACGCTGACAATAACTCAAGACTGCCTTCAACGGTTAAGTCGTACATGTCTGTTTTTAACCGACTTCCAAAAAACGAGGAGGTTATATGTTCGGCTGTGGATATTTTTTTTTATTTTTTTTTTTATTTTTTTTTTTATTTTTGTATGTTCAACGATTACTCCGCCGTTTGTGAACCGATTTTCGAAATTTTTGTTTTGTTGTATTAGGTTTCACTCCAATTTGGTACCATGTTCACAAAAGTGGTGACCTGATGATGGGATCCATGAGTAATCGAGGGAACTCCTCGAAATTTATATGGAAACATATGGTGATTTTGGTTTTATGTGAAGTGTACTAAGAATATGCTACCAAAAAGTCAAATATTGGGTCAAAGTATACCATGGTTTCGAAGATGCTGAGAGAACTCCTGACTCCTTATAGATACACGTTCGGGAGTTTCGGCGTTGTTTTAAGAACAGAAAGCATATGCTACTATGCAATTCATATTCATCATCATAATCATCATCATCATCATCATCGTCATCATCATCATTAAGGTCACCAATGTCTCATGGCACAGAATTAATAATAGTACAAGGCATAGGTATGGATATACTAATAATAATAATTATGTACTGTATAACAACACCTGTTTGTTTAATACATGGCGGTCGGCGCCGCAGAGGCGACGGCGTCGCCGCGCCGCCGCGCCGCGTGGCGCGTGGCGCGTGGCGGCAGACAACAGATCGAATACTTTACTAATTACTTTATAAAATTTAAATAGACAAATAGAATTAAAATAAAGTTATTTTAAAAAGAGCATTTACACAAAACAAAGTCATTAAGTGTCTTTTTAATCAGTTATACTTATTAATCGATAGATGGCGCACTAAGTATCGATTTGAATTCTTGATTAAGCGCTTATTCCACTTATCCTAGCTAGGAAGTCCTAGCTAGGGTCCTAAAAAATTTAGTCAAGTGGAATAACATTTAGAAGCTAGGATCCTAGCTAGGATCCTAAATCGGAAAAAATGTAGTCAAGTGGAATAACATTTAGAAAGCTAGGATCCTAGCTAGGACTTCCTAGCTAGGATTAGTGGAATAAGCGCTTTACAAGAACAGAGCTGTGAATAATTATGATAATATTAAATATTATGAGTAGCTACGCTACATCCTATGCAAGTTTATACAATTTTTTATCTGATAGATCCTTCGATCGTGGAAAAACGAGACACAATAGCCTTTCTATTGTTATCTCAATCGCCGGTGACCGCTTGGGGCTTGAAGCATTAAAATTGTTAAATTACTTAGCACAATATGTTCACTTCACTGATAATATATGATTTTGTGAGTGTGAGTTGTGACTCTTGACAAATTGTAATAAGATACGTAAAATATACGCGAAGGTTTACCTACTAGTGTAACTAAAAAGAGTGAAATTATTATTATTTTTAACAAAAAATTAAAACCGGCTTCCAAGGTAAAAACAATAATAACATTAATATGAACTAAAAAGTATTAAATAATTTTTACTATCTAATGGTGCCTTTTTCCGAATTCGGCTAAAACTCAACTATTTCTGTATTCAATCTTCATAATTTTGAAGTCGGTGCCAGTTCCAAAAGTTTCAAATATTCTGTCAGAGGACTGAAGATTCAGCTATCTGGTACCGACTTCAAAATAATGAAGATTGAATACAGAAATAGTTGAGTTTTAGCCGAATTCGGAAAAAGGCACCATTAGATAGTAAAAATTATTTAATACTTTTTAGTTCATATTAATGTTATTATTGTTTTTACCTTGGAAGTCGGTTTTAATTTTTTGTTAAAAATAATTACGTTGAAAGATTTAAAATATATTATATTATGTCGCAGTCATCTGATTTAATCTGCGATTCGATTGAATGACTAACACATTCATTGAATGATACTGTGGCGGTACCCACATTGCTAACATTGCTGCATCGCGCTATCGAAGTTTTCTAAGCGCGTCGGTATATATACGACAGCTGAAATGTATCACGTGGGCTTCGGCCTGACCGGGCATACCACCTCGCTCGGTTGGAATATCTTCCTTTGGCCTCCACACATTATTCCCACAATACCATTCAATTGAATGACCAAAGGACAACTCATCAAGACATTGACCATAACGTCTTGACTAAAAGTCATAATATTATAGTGAAGTCGTTAATGGCATGATAATATAATTTTTAAGTAGCCGTTTACGGGGTAGTTATCACAAGGACTTCTATTTAAACTGAGTTTAAATTTAAAATAGGTAAATCCACGCTGTTATAATATTATTTTATTACAAATTTATACATAGCACTTTAAATTAATTTAATGGACATAATATCAACACATTGCTATCAGCTATGCGAGTTGTTTGACGTCATATTTGTTTTAGTGACTACTAGCGCCGCAGTGGAAAAAAATTAAAAACGTTCAATCACTTGACTGATTTCATGTCCGCTATCTTCAAAGGGCTATGTTACAAATGGCTACCTAGTTGGACCTACCTAGAATGGTGTTATTCAATGAATGTGCTAGTCATTTCATCGAATCGCAGATTGAACCAGATGACTGCGACATATATATTAGGTCCTAAATTCATTCAGCACTATATAAAATTATTCGTATTGTCATAATTTATAAGTTAGTAAGTAATAGAAATTCTGGCTCTTTAGTAAGAAAAACTAAAAAAACACAGACATATCTTTTTATACACTGTTAATTTAAGTTGTTTTTTTCTATGTTGTAATGCAACGAATAAAAGGACATTTCATCAATAACTTTGGGTTCATAATGAAAAATTCTAATAAAATGTGATTATTTGATAAATTAAATTGTACTAACAGTTGTAATTAAAATTAAATTGTACTGTACTGTTAGGAAGACAAAATGACCATTTCACGACTCTATTCGCCTCTGTTGTTTCTGATATCTATGATTCGCCTTAACCCTCCAACGCGGGCGATGATTGATTCCTGTTTGTATTGGGGGTAGAACGCAATTTAATATCGCATTGTTAACTCGGCGGTGCTGGGGTAATTATTGTAACGTCTTCATTGTTTATATGTGTATTAAACGAAACACTTCAAACGGGCTGATAATAATAATTATCAGTTTGTATGGAAGTACTCCAGAGTTCGAATATTGAAATTCTTGTATTGTTTTAGCAGTTCTTGTAAGATTATTATTTGTACGTTTATCTGTGTGGCTTGCATATTCTAGGTGAATAGGAATAAATAAATAAAACATTTAAAAACTATCTATGATGCAAAATATAAAAATAATATGTTCTAATCTATATCGAATCTATTTTTAAGACATGGCTTTTTTCAATCTCACACTAAATTTACTGGTGCCAAATCAGAAAGCTCACCAGAAAAGCGTATCGATTAGGTGTGAACAAAAATTACCATTGTATGAAAACCGTGACAGTTAGGACAGTAATAGGATTAATATTAGGATATTTTATTACTGCATTCTGCAATATTTTCCGTTGCCGTGCGTCGAAGTCTGCCGAACTGAAACGTCGTCTTTTTAGTTCAGCAGACTTCGGCACGGTGTTAGTGTGCGACTAGGCGTATGCGAATTATAATTGCTTAAGTTGATAGAAAATGCTATACAATAACTTTACCGCGGCAGTCCCCGAGTACCACTCGTATTTTTTTAACCCACGACATCACTGGTAAGAAATAATCACATTAATGTAATTGCGATGCAAGGCGGAAAGTTTGTCCATTAGAGCATTATTGATGGGGTTTAAATTGCACCCGCGCCCCTGGGACGAGCGGCCCGCGGGTCAGGCGCGATGGGGTTGATTGCACCTATTTCACCACCACCTACCATTTTAAGGGACTTTTTATTCAATCAAGCATAATATAGCATATTATACCCTAAAAATTGGGGAATATGTCATATATATAATGGACAAATATGTTTATTAGAATATTGTAGAATTTTTTTTAAGAAAAAAATACGGATGTAACCTTGTCTGATCCCGAGTGAAGCACAGTAATGGCCGCCCGTGTAGGATGTGTGCGTGTCATTGGCGCCGTCACTCTATGTACAATGACAGCGGGTTGTAGTACCTAGTTGCGTGTGTGAGTGTCGGTCACGTGTACAATAAACGAAATTGTGACGAAATTGTCGTACCTTGCATGCTTCACCTCTTTATAGTTCCATGTTCCATCCGTTTTTTTTTTTTTTAAATCCGTGGCCTATACTATATTTTGGCCTTTGGGTTTAAGAAAAAACAAAAACAGAAAAAAATTAGCTTGATATTATTGCTTTAATTATCTATAAATTTATTATTATACGTACTGGGTGTTAAAACCTTTAACATACCTTCAATACGTTGTATTGTGACAAAGAAAAAGTTTTTTCTGTGATTTGTATGAGCAAGACCAACGGCGCGGCGTCATGAATTTGCCCATACACAAATTAAAATCGTTTTAACTTGTGTATACTCTTTCAGCGCAGCTACTTTTACAGTGAACTCCTCACACACCCTTAATTATTATAACTTCATGTTGTTACACCCACTAAATATAGTTTACTAGCTGTCCCGGCAAACGTTTCTTTGCCAAATAAAGTATTTCGCCCATATTATTTTATTGAAGTGACTGAATAAGTATGTCACCATGGCAACGTCCATCGCTATTCCGTAGCATGTAAGTAAACAATGGTCGCCGTCAGTCTCGAGTTGTAATAATATACTATTATTTATTCAACAAAATATGCACTTATCATTATAAAAAGTACCCACTAGCCGATTCTCAGACCCACTGAATATGCATATAAAATTTGGTTAAAATCAGTAAAGCCGTTTCGGAGGAGTACGCGGCCTAACATTGTGATTTGTGACACGAGAATTTTATATATAAGAGATTAAAAACATCTACATGAAACTTTGCACCGTATAATTATCATGAATCTCGCTAAGTTATAAATTAGTACGGTAACACTGACAACATAATGTTGGACCCTCAGACCCCATGTCGGACCACCATAATTACCCGACCCTTGTAGTTGTTCAACTAATATATTAACCTTAGTTATTTATTAATTACACAACTAACTTCTAAAGTATGTGAAATATTCTAAACTCAAGTAATATTCTCAAAAATAAACAGTGACAATATTTTATCTGAATGATGGTGGGTATTAAAGTAATCCTTATCCATACTTCCATACTAATATTATAAATGCGAAAGTGTGTCTGTCTGTCTGCCTGTCTGTCTGTCAGTTACCTCTTCACGCCCCAACCGCTGAACCGGTTAAGTCAGTCGGTCAGTCCCGGGAAAGGACATAGGATATTTTTTATCCCGGAAAAATGTACGGTTCCCGCGCGATAAACTAATTTTGGCGCAACGGAGTTGCGGGCGTCTTCTAGTATTATAATAAATGCGAAAACGTTTCTGCATTTCTGTCTCTTCACGCTTAAAAATCTGATCTGATTTAGACGAAAATTGGTATTCAGATACTTTGAGAGCTAGGAAAAAAACAAAATCTGTTTTTATAGCCAAAAATGTTCGGTTCCCGCGCGACTTACGAATTGAATTGCGGGCTTCATCTAGTATCTATTAATGATCATGAATCACTAATCCATAGATATCACGAGACGTAACCCAACCAAATTGCGTAGTTCTCATCTGCCGCTTCTCTGATGGGGGCTACATTTACAGCGCTACCGACTAGCTTTGTTTTCACAATATTCCGCTAAAAATACAGAGCGAGGAACACCAGAGCTGCGTTTAGTTGGACCGTAGGTTGCACCCTTGTAATTATGTCGGTTATGTCAGGGCAACAACAGGGCTTGTTTGGTAGATGAAATTGTATGTAAATCTAGAATAGGTGGATAGAGAAAAATATAACGTACTCGTAGGAGTGACAGCTTCCATGTTTTATTAATATTAAAAAAAAATCTTCAGAATTTGTGAGTCTGGAAGTACTATAACAACGATAAAAATTATAAAAACTTTTGGTTGGTAGTGACGGCAGTAGTCAAAACAAAAGAGTTACATGTATTTCTAGGCAGGGATATGACTTCCTCGCTTACCCCGCACCGGTTATCTACTCGCCTTTCATCTTACAAATTTCTTTTTGGGTCTTGACACTGGATTATTTTTTTCCCCATTCCAAAAAATGCACGCGCCGAAGCTAAATATATTTAATTGAATAATGTGAAGACATTATTCAATGAAATATATTTAGCGTCCGGATTATATAAAAAAAAATGTTTTTAGTAAAGACTAAAAAACATTTTTTTTTTAATATAATACCTGTTATAATCTTACGAGTGCTGAAACCTCGGTGAACTAGTATTTTCACACCAATATTTTTCTGTTTTGCGAAAGTCCCACATTCTCTCTATTTAATTTCTCGAGCAATATAAACTGGTACTCTTCTGCAATATAGTATATTTCATATTCCTCAGTAAACTAAGCCGTGTTTTTAAAACGTGTAACACAGAGTCATACTTTTTATACGCGTGCAATGTGATAATAACATGCGTTGTTCTATATCTAGAAAATGAAAATTAGAACCGACGAAATATTGAAGCAATATTTTTGTGTATTCAGAATCTAGGTTTAACAAGGAACGATGTTGCTTACCCTAATGTGTCATTAAAATAATTTAATCGCGGTACTCTCCTTCACGACTCTCTTTATCATTACCTTTAAATTTCTCTCTCAAAGAAGTTTCACTTGAATAAATAAATAGGTAATGTACTGTGTACTATTTATACTATACAAAGATGGCCGCTGCGCTAGCCGCAGTCGGAAGTGGGGCAAGAGGCTGCGCCACACGTTTTGTCCAATACAAATAAAACCCAAATACACAGAAATGTGCATTGCGATGACACCAATACAATTAATTCAATTAGAGTAATAATCTATATATATAAAACTCAAAAGCACAATCAAAGGTGACTGACTGACATGTTGATCTATCAACGCACAGCCCAAACCACGGGCTTGGGCTGAATTTTGGTATGCAGGTAGATGTTATGACGTAGGCATCCGCTAAGAAAGGATTTTGATAAATTCCAACCCCAAGGGGTTAAAATAGGGGATTAAAGTTTGTATGTAAGAATACTTTTTAACGCGAGCAAAGCCGCGGGTAAAAAGCTCTTGACAATATATTACAAAAATAACGTTAAATTGGGAAATTTAAAAACAACCTCCGGTTCAAAAATTTAAGTACTTAGATTGAATATTCATCACTAAGGGCCGGGACACAAAAACACGGCACGGCGCCGTACGGCCGTGCCGCGCCGTGAGAATTCACGGCGCGCGTCGTAAAAAACTACGGCACGGCGCCGTGCCGTAGTTTTTTACGACGCGCGCCATGACTTCATACGGCACCGTACGACGCCGTACGGCGCCGTGCCGTGTTTTTGTGTCCCGGCCCTGAGCGGGTTGATAATAAACTATAGCGAACGTGCTCGATATGTCTTTTCCTATATGAGCTTTTGGATGTTACGATGCCACGGACCGACAGACAAACAGACAGACACGTTAAACTTATAACACCCCTCTTTTTTGTCGGGAGTCAAATCTAGTGTTAATGTTTTGTTTAGAATTCTCTCATATTATACAACATAAAAATATTATCCAGATATCTAATCAAGTGTTACTTTTTTGTTTAGAATTCTCTCATAGTATACAATATAGTACTAATAATATTAGGCACTTTATTGCTACTTGCAGTTTAGTCAGAAAGCTTTTCTGTTAAATATTTGAAGATGGGTATTATTAATATACTTTTTTTACTTTTTAAATGCGCATATTTCAATGTACAGAATGTAACAAAACTAAGTGATTATACTTTGAACAAAACTAAGTGATGATATTTTGGATTTGTATGTGTCTGATGTATAGAATTCACTGTAAAAATTGCAGCGCTGAAAGAGCAAATTTTATGTGATTTTTATGGGCAAGCTCCCGAGCGTCAAGAATTTTCCCATTCAATGTTAATAAAAAGTTAGTCGGTGCTAATTTCACAGCGAACTCTATACTATTAGTCCTCTACACACACTCTAAAGTATTATCACTTACATTTGTTACAGCCTGTACACTGTATAGTAGTGAGGTAGCCCTAGAACAATTTTTTTTGTGTTTACTAACAAGCTAATTTTTTGTGAGTAGCTTCATTTTTGATAAGAAAAAAAATAACTTCTTTATCTGCGAAAAATCATGAAAGTGGTAGCTAACAGAGATAGAAAGGATTTCATACTTTGATTTGATGGTCCTAAAATATGGATTGTTCTATTTGTAGGACAATGTTACTCTTAAATTATATAACTATGAACCTATCAATATACGAAAAATCAACTGGTTAGGGTTCCGTTTTAGGGTACCGTAGTCAACCAAGTTTTGTTGATTACAGAACCCTAAAACGGAACGGATCACAAAAAATTTGTTCTAGGCTCCCTTACATAGTGTATACTACGTGAGATTATTTCTACTAGTTCACTCCAGCACTTGGCCTAAATATAAATTTCTTGCAAGTCCTGACTGTCTCAAGTCTTAAGTATTTTTATAATTATAAGAAATTATTTTAATCGTGTTACTATGTCAATTTCATATGCTTGGAAATGTGACCTGGTATTTATGTGTTTAATATTCATAACTAAGCTTGGTTACAAGTTTTTACGCTGGATGGAAGAAATATATTACCTTTGTAGCTTGAAGAGTTATTTAGTTCAAACTTAACCAAGTTATATTTTATGTTATGTTATGACCTGTATGTTATTTTAATAACATTTCACATATAAAACCAAATTTAATACAGATCTATCCATACTAATATAATATTATAATTATACGAAAGTGTGTCTGTCTGTTACTTCTTCACGCCCAAACCACTGAACTGATTTTACTGAAATTTGGCATGGAGATACTTTGAGTCCCGGGAAAGGATATAGGATACATTTTATTCCACAAAATGTACGGTTACCGCGCGATAAACGAGTATTGGTGCAACGGAGTTGCGGGCGTCATCTAGTCAATAATTCAGTTAAACCTTAGTTCGAATTCAGTTGCATAGATTGCAAAGTCGCGATTCATTCGCAGTCCACTTTCAATTCAGTGCAATTCAGTTCAAGCTAAACTGGTTTATATTATCCATAATCCATAGACGGATATTTCATATTTTAATATTTCTGGACGTCTTTGTGCTAAATGTTTGTCAGCAAAGCTGTGTGACCATAGATATGTTTGTATGTCGTATTGACACAGTCAAGTTGTAGGCTTTCACCGGGTTTATCGACAGGAAGGATTCGAAAAATTGTGTATTTGATGGCAATACAACATACGGCTGCTCTCAGAGATCCGGTTACTAAAGTTTTTTTAACTGTAAATATTTAAAGACCTCTGAAACAATGCATTGATGTATATTTAATATTAAAGTAAAATTAACTAATAAATAAACTAATTATCAAAGGTGGGACGACAATATCCATATTTTAGTTGCGGGCCCATATTTGATGCGAGTTGCGCTTGCGGGAGATCGGCCATCTTGGCGTTCATTGAGAGAGGCATATGTCCAGCAGTGGACGAATATAGGCTGATTTGATTGATTGATTGAATAAATAAGTGTATTTTCAACGGGGACGGAAAATATGAGGTGCAACGTTCACATTATTATGTGATCGAAGGGTACAACATAAAAGTTTAAAGTTATACAAAATTTTAATATTGACAACTTACGATATGATAACTCGGACACGAGTTCCCGCTTCCTGAATTGTAGGTACTTACTCTATTTTATAGAGAAGACGCCTCCTCAAAATTTTAGTCTGTCTCAGTCTTTTGTAGTACTTAGGTCTTAGACCAAACCTGAAAAGATGGGCAATGTTTTCACTTTTCTAGACCACTGAGTCGAATGCCAGAAACTTCGGAAGCGGGAATCATTCGAGAGGATTCTCTCGATTCACTAGCCCCTTATAGAAACTTAACTTTTGTTTGTAAGCATAAAAAAAAAAAAACACTTGTTATAATTTGGCTCAGTTGCCTAGCACTGAAATAAGGATAACTCAATTACGACGAAATATAAGGCAAAGACACGCGCTAATACTAAAATAAGAATGATTCAATAACGATAAATTTTATACTGAATTCAGACATGTAGGCGACTGATCTTAGTACGGCTAAAAGGATGACGCTGGCCGAATACACACGTATTCCTATTCGATTTTGTAATGCAGAATTTTACGTTGAAATTCCGTGAAACTAGCGCACACTTTCGTTTTTCTTCACTTGTGAACGTGCCGGCTTGCACTCGAAACGTATGTGCGGAATTCGTTTCGTTCGGACAAAAGCGGGCGTGTGCGTCAGCTGTTGATGTATTTTCTAATGATTCTATGCTTTTGGATGTCCGAATACGGAAAACGAATTCAGAAATGGAATTACGGAAATCGGAATATGCGGCCAGCCTGCAACAACATAGTATATTATGATTTTGACTTCATTCTGTATCCTAATTCCTAAGTTAAGCAAACGATCCAACATTGTCACACCAATTTCGTTTTTGGAAGGGTCGGTTAGGTAAGTAAAAAATTGAAACGAGCGGCAGACCGACATTCAAAAATATTTTTGTTGTTATTTGTAACAAATAGGTGAAGCCGCGGACATAAGCTAGTTTAAGATAAAAAACACCCTTTTCCACTGCATGGCAGAGTAAAATATAAACTGTATCAAACTTCATAACAGCATTAGATGCTTTGAGTTCCATTAGTTTGTGTAAAAGCTTTTTTAATTTTTCTAACTTTATTCATCAGAGATTTTACGGTGTGGATTTATAAATAAACTATGTTGTCCATTACTTTGCGGGTAGAAAATAAGGTAACCGTACATTTACGGTACATTCGACGCAAACAAACAAACCTCTTTTCTTCATATTTAATAATAATAATTGGAGGGAAGGTACAGTTTCCGTTGGATAAGAAATTTCCTGCGCTTGATCGAACTTTACGCTCGTTTTCCAATAATAACAGAGTTACTTTGCTTTTAAAACTCAAACAAACTTCATTTCTTAAAGCAAACTAAACTAGCACTAACATAGAATTAACTACCCATTTGTAGCGAAGTAGTTATAAAATTACATTGTGCGTGAAAGCTTTATTTATTGGCATCGTAAAATACGTATTTTAATGATGTATTATATACCAATAGAAGGTAGTACAAAAGGCTCAATATATAGGACGTTTGATATTTGATTATCACGCGGTGACAGTACGTATTACTTCCGAGATAAAAAGCATCCTATGTTCTTTCCCGGGACTCAAAGCAGAGGTAGCAGACATACTTTCACCTCCACACTAAAATTAAAAATGCGACAGTGTGTCTGTCTGTCTGTCTGATACCTACCTCTTTTCGCTCGAACCGCTGAACCGATTTTGCTGAAATTTCGTATCGAGATTTTTTGAGTCCCAAAAAAGGACATATAGGGTGCTTTTTATCCCGAAAAAATGTACGGTTCCAGCTCGATAAATGACTTTTGGCGCAACAGAGTTCTGGACGTCATCTAGTCCATAATAAGCTATGAAATATTGACTTGGCAATGGCGTTGAAATACCGATCATGTTGAGTACAAATAGACAAGTTGCAAACTCGATTATATTGAATTGATATCGCTAAAGTTATGTGTAAAAGTCTGGAGTATGGAGCAATTTCTGCGAACTGTACTTTTAAAGTCTTTTATGAGTTTTCACCGCTCACTTCAGTGTAAATCGACAGAGACTACGTAAAATGTCGTAACCCGTTTTTTGGGAGAATTGGTTCTTGGTCCAATTAAAATCTTTGTTTAAATGACAACACAAACATGAAATCAACATATTAATACTAAATATCTATGTAGATTAATAATAATTTAAAATTTTATAAGTTTTGCTTAAGCTTCAGCTGTTCACAGCTAAACCGATTTGGCTAATTTTAGTCTTGAAATATTCGTGGAAGTCCAAGGAATAATAAATATTAGGAGGAAAGTGATACGAATTTCACCATGTAACAGTATTCATGCTATGCTAACAATACAGCTCACATTTAAATACAACATCCAGCGCTATTACGTCGGGAATCGTATTATTTTACGTCAGAATTACGTAAACGAGAGAAGTAGAGTTCTTGAAAAACGAATATGTAGTCAGTAGAGTCGTTAGCTCAGTAGGTTAGAGCGCCGATATACAAATTACCTTGACCATCGGAGGGCGGAGGTTCAAATCCTTCACGACTCAAACTTTTTTCTTCCTTTTCTTATTTAAAAACTAGCGACCCGCACAGACGTCGCACGGGTATAAAATATATAGCCACTGAAAAAATGATTAAAATCGATAGCCTATGATCCTTCACGTGGTCTACTACTTATCTGTGCCAAATAACATAAAAATTGCTGCAGTAGTTCGCGAGATAAGCCTTTTCAAATAATTTCCCCCGTTTTTTCCACATTCTCCTATTAGTCTTAGCGTAATAAAATATAGCCTATAGCCGTCTCGACAAATGGGCTATCTAACACTGAAATAATCATCAAAATTCGTTGCGTAGTTTTAAAGATTAAAGGGAACAAAGGGACATGAGGGAAAAAAAGCGACTTTGTTTTATAATATGTATAGATAATGTAGTGTCCTTGTCTGATACAAAAGTGACGTGACAGAGAAGGAAAAACTTTTTTTCATAACTGTAACATCTAAGTTATGAAAGACCAAATTTTTTTTTCACTAATTTTATGGGCTAGCGCCCCAGCGTCACGAGTTTCCCATATAAAAGTAAAAAAAAAATGTCTTTCAGCGCTGCTAATTTTATAGCAAACTCTCTACAAGGAACACATACACACACTTTTCTTTTTTTTATGCGCAGGGGAAACCCTTTATGGGTGCCCCGGGTTGGGGATGTGCCTCAGTTGAGCTGAAGCACCCCGGGGGTATGTGGGACTCCCGGCTTTAGGTTTACCCACTAAAACCACCTGCGGTTTGCCTTCAGCCGTATACGGAGGGATATCCTGGATCTGTCTAACACAAGACTCCCTCCACGACCGGCCGGTCTACCTCACAAGGGACCGGACTTCCACCAAGTTAGGGAACGCTTAGGCAAACTAAAGCGTTCCCCTCGGCGCCGGGACTAGCTAAGCCGGGCAGGTTCCCATCATGACCCGGAGCCCCGTGGGACGGAAGTTATTGAAGGTTCGCATAGCGACGCCTCCGCACTCCCGTCCTACGCCGGCGGAGCGGAACAGAGGATGGATCATCCTCTCTTTTCCGCTCTGCGGCCTCTTTCTGTGAAAGGACGGTTTCACAGAAAGAAACCGCCACCTGCCAGGCCTCATCGCTCTCGAGCATGCAGCGTACCATGCTCGGAAGCGAGAGGTCTCCACCCAGCACTGCCACGAGATCGTGGTGCTGCACGGCCCAACAATCGCACACCTCAAGGGTATGCTGGGCCGTGTCCTCCGCAGCGCCACATTCATGGCAGGCTGGCGTTGGCTCTCTCCTGGCAACCCTACACAGGTACTCACCGAAGCACCCGTGCCCGGTGAGAACCTGTGTAAGGCGGAAGGTGAGGAGTTTCTTCTTGCGGCGCATCCACGCCTCAAGAACTGGGCGCAGTGCCTCGGCGGTACGTTTTCCGTACCGGGTCTGCTCCAGATCCTCACCCCACCTTCGTAGCAACCACTCTTGCCCCAGCTTTCGCACCCGCGAGAGCTCCTCCCAATTTGGTGACTCACCGAAAAGTGACCTCCTCTGTGAAACAAAGAGGCGCACCTCGGCGAGTACCATAGCCACGAGTTCCCGCGGGGGATCTCCAGCCAGAGCAGTGACTGCCACCCAGGAGACCGTACGGTACCCCCTGATAACCCATATCACCCGCCCAATGCGGTTGGGGAGGCACGTAATACGGCTCCGACACAATGCCTAAGCCAATGCCGCACTCCACCATAGTCTGCAAGAGAAGATCTTGAGCCGCGGCGGAGTGATTTATATTGGCCTGTAAGAAGCTAAGATATCCAGGCATTATTCGGACATCTCAGCCTCTGGCGCCACCGAAGATACCGCCCCCGACGAACGAGGGGGCAGAGAAACCTTACCACGCACTGATGGAGGGTTGCAAACCTTTGTCCCCATGATATGATCAGCCCTCCTACCAGCCTCAGCACGCACTGAGCAGTGAGCCTTGGCAACTGTGCAGTCCTTTGCTCTGTGCCCTGGCTGCCCGCACCTATAGCATAGGTCCCGACGGTCCTTATCTGAGGGGCATAAAGGAGCAGTGTGTCCCCGACCCAGACACCTAAAACAATACATGGGGCAAGGCCCCTCATGCTGCAATCGGACCTTACTCCAGCCGACAACCAAGTAGCCCTGCCGCAGTAGCTTTTTGGCCACCGCCACAGGGCATGTCATGCGGGCAAAGCCGCCTCTAAATGGGCCGCGATTTATTTTCCCGACCCAGACCTGCTCCAAAAGACAACCACCCTCGATCGAAACCGCCGACCAAATCCGCTCCTGAGTCACGGTGTCATCCAGGCCAGTCAGCCTAAAACTAGTTGTTTTGACCGGTCTGACAAAATCCGCGACATCAGCTAGCACCTCCGATAGCTTTTTAGCCAGGACATCCGCTTTGTCTCCACTGGAGCGTCCTGGCACCTCAATAAGACGGCCCCCTGTGGCCGAACTTCTTATTTTTAGGGGCCCGATGCCCAGTTCCCTCACACTTCCAATTTTGAGATGGGCTTTGGTGAAAACCTCACCATATATGACCCCGGCCTGAGAAGCTTCAGGGCGCAACCTTACAACAACTGCCGAAGAAGAAGGCAGAGTCAATTTTGCACCTTTGGCCAGTTTGGCCTGGGGTACATCCTTCTTTTGTGGCACAGCCTTCTTTTTCGGCTTCTTCCTTCGTACTACCGTCAACCACGCCTCCCTGGTGACGGTATCTGCAGCAGGTTCTGCAGTCACCTTTTGCGACTTAGCAGGTGGAGCATTTGCAGCCGGTACCTTTGCAACTGGCGCATCTGCGGCCTGCTTCTTTGTGGCTGGTGCCGGCAAATTCTGTTGCGGGGCCACCCTTCTTTCATCTACATTGGAGGTGGAAGGGCCGAAGTTGGACCATTGTGCCTCCTTCTGCCACTTCCCTTTCCCTTTGCCCTTCTTAGAGGTCGGGGCCGGCCTCATATCGGGACGAACAGACAGCGGAGGGAAATCTTCCCTCCCTGCAGATCGTTTCGCCACCTTCTCTGCCCGCACCTCCATCCGAGGGACCATCGTGACCGGAATGACCGAAGATATCGGTCGCTCAACTGAGGCCTTCTTAGCTGCAATTGCAGCCCGAGTCTCCTTCGCAATCCTGGTGTTGTCAGAGGCAGGTGGGGGACGGACAACAACAGGAGGCAACAGTCTGTCCTCTAATGATGCCAATCTGCCATCAACCAGGTTTCCGACCAGCCTGGCGATGCTTGCCTCTAAGGCGCCCAGCTGTTCGCTAGACATTGGGCTCAGACTCTTCTTCTGGGCTGCCTCTTTCTTGGCCTCCTCAAAATCCCTTCGATATGCACGGACCTCCTCCCGGAGATTTGCCACCTCTCGCTTCAAACGATTACTGTCGGCTTTAAGGCGACGGGTCTCTTCAGCCTCCGAACGGGAGTTCAAGGTCTCGAGGACCATCCTCACAACTCCTGCAGCTCGTCGGATCTTGTTAGAATAGCCACCTTTCAGGTTCGTACTCCGACCGGTCAAGCCCAGGATCCCCTTGATGCCGTCTTCTGCCGCAGTCTTTAGGTCCTCAATCCCCCCCCCCTTGTCCGGATCAAAATCCAGGGGACCAGGGGTGATCGCGTCAATATTTATGGGCTCTACATTTGACTTACTGTAGACCCTACGGTTAAGAGAGACCGTTATATCAGCCTCTCCAGCCTCCTCGGACGTATCCCTAACTGCAGGACGAGACGTAGACTGTCTACCCGCCGTACCCCTCATCCTGCTGCGCTTGGCCTTGGCCAACTTATCCGCTGCGGCCCCAAAGTCCTCAAGACGGCGCTTTGTTGGACCAGACTCCGACTCCGAGTACGACCAATCGCGACCCAGAAACTCCTCAACGGTGATGCCGCCTCTGAGCTTAAGTCGGTCTAGGGAGGGATCACGTGATACATTACGCGACACATCAGCATCACTCTCCATCCCCGACGCACAAAAACCTTCTAATCTGTCCTCTGCCACAGATTGGCCACAGGCCGCCTCCTTACTGCGGTTCTGCGCAGAAGCCGAAGCCCCATGAGAAGTCCGCAACTCACCCAAAACGTTCTTGAGTCCCCCCTTCTCGGAACTCTTACTTCGTAACGGCGCGGGGGTCGTCAACCACGAACCGTCCGTCAACTCTATCGTCTCAAGCTGGACAATCGGTGTCCGTAGTGAATGCATAGAGTCGTCATTCCTGGTCGCCGTTAAGTCCGCTTCCGGTGCGGCAAGGGGCATCGGCCCCAGACCAACGCGCGACGTCGTCAAAGCAGCCAATTCATTGTGCGAATCATGTTCCTTATTAAAGCCAAAGTTGTCATTCTCCTCTAAAGCATGTTCAGGGCCCCCAGTATACTTGGCCCGATCCCCCGCCGAAGCGGGAGTGTGGGATTCCCCGGCGTTGCCGGAACCCAACCTGGGAGTATTTTTCGCATGCGTACCTTCCATGTTTTGTTCCCCATTTAAGGCTGGGTCAACCTTTGTGCCCTAGTAACCTAAACACCCAGTGGTCATGCATCTCCCCTACATCTCACCTATCGCCGGGCACGGAACTTCGGCTTCGGGGCCCACAGGCCCATCCATCTCACATATACACAGAATTACACACACAAACACACATACCGGCGTTCAGCCACCCCTCCCGTGTCACCGTGAAAAGGCTCACGATGGCACGGGCGAGGTGCCCAGGGACACGGCGTGGACGGACCGGTATCGCCCCCAACACATACACATCCTAAAGTATTATCACTTAGTTTTGTTACACCCTGTATAAAGTGGAACAACAAATTGTAATTATTTAATTTTAGAACTACAGGTTACACTTGCTACAGCTTGCTACAGACTTTCTTGCAATCATTTTAAGGAGTCTTTTATTTTGAGAAACATTTGATAGTTCACTCGTTTACCTTTTTAAAGTATTAATAAATGAACGACTCCAAAATGTAATAAACGCGGAACAAAATAAGTTATTAGACTTTGTGTAGTTAAATTTGGTAGCAAAAATCTAATAAAATTAAGGCTTTATATGCAAACGTCATGCTACAGCTGTGCGGTCATTTTCATGACATTCTGCAATTTAATACTGGGAAATGTGTGGTGTAAGTTGAAGGAAATAGCGATTTGAATTTTTATTAATTAATATTTTGCTACTTATTGCAGCTAAGCAACAAAGGGCCTCCTAAATACATAAACTTTATCTATTAATCAAACCATTATTCATTGATATCTCAATTAATTATTAATTTCATTTAATATGTATTAAAATCTTGCTAAGCCAGTGTATAAATATTAAATGATGTATTTTTATGATTTACTAATTCGATCAAAAGGCGGATAATTAATTGTAAATTATGTACTTGTCATCCAAAACATAAACACACTTAAATAAAATCAGGTATTATTGTGCAAAAATGAATAATCTATCTAGGAGATTAAAAGAATTAGTAAAAAAATACACTAGAGCAATAACTCGCAAAAATAAACTCACCTGCAAGCAAAAACAGGATATTTTTGCTGCTTAAGCTTTTATTTTGTACCACGCCCCAAGGCAAGCCATTAACTCTTGTTTCTAGGTTTATAACTTTATAACGACGAGCTAAACGGCGAAGTGCGACATTGTGTTTGGTCAGCTAATTACAGTGGCTACATCCAAATTAAATGTTGCAGAGCTACGGCGCGAATGGGTCGGCTCGACCAAGTCATTATCGCAGTCTGCTTGCTGCCGTATAGCCTGATACGCTGCCTCCTTCGTTGTATAGCCGGACACACTGTAACATACAACAGCCCCCCTAGACAAGTGGCAAACGATTATGCTTAACGCTAACGCTAACGCTACAAAATGTATGGATTTGACATTAGTATTCGCTAGCGAAGCGATGAGTTATGTCAAATCGCATACATTTTGTAGCGTTAGCGTTAGCGTTTACGATAATCGTTTGCCACTTGTCTAGGGGGGCTGGGTTGTTTGATAGGCTTAATTAGGTGTAACATGCTACGTTGTAGTCTCCTACGCTGTAGCCTGTAGGCCTACTACGAAACCGTTTTGATACTCAAACGTCCTTTCACGTTTGTTAGAGAAGGACGCGGCATTCTCGTTCGATTGTATGAGTCTCAAAACGGTTTCATGGTACGGCCCCTGATGCGGAATGCTGCGCTGTAATCTGATACGCTGTAGCATGCTACGTCGTAGGCTACTAAGCTACGCTGTCGTCTGATGCTTGGCCGTAGTCTGCTACACTAAAGTATGATACGCTGTAGCATTCTACGTTGTAGCCTACTTAGTACTTAACTACGCTGTGTCTGATGCTGTATGCTAGAGATAAACTACGATAACATGGCGCGCCCCTCCAAAATTGAAAACGTTTGAAGTGCGTTGTCTTGCGCGGTCGGCTAGTCATGATTAGTTGACCAACAAGTCTTGGTAATAAGTGACATTAAATGAAATATTACGAGTACTCGTTGATTGGTTGAATACTCACTACAAACAAACTCTTTCATAATGATGTGACTACACACATTGAAACAGTAACTTGGAGGGGCGCGGCATGTTATCGTAGTTTATCTCTACACCGTAGTCTGCTACACTAAGGCCTGGTTTACACGTATTAAGTAGATAAGTAATTAACTAAATTTTACCCTAATTTTAAGTTGTAAATTGCATGTAAGCACAAAATTTAGTAGCAAGTAGCAAGTTAAAATTTAGTAAGTCATAACCTAGATGACAATTAGAATTTAGTTACTACTTATATAGTTATTACGCTGGTAGTCTGTGATACTACGTTGTAGCCTGCTGCGCCGTAGCGTACTACGTCGTAGCCTTCTTTACTGAAGTCTAGAACGTAATACCGTAGTATGCTACGGTGTAGCCTGGTACGCCGCGCCATTGCCAGCTTTAGTGAACTCTGCCACTTTGAACACTATATTTTATATTGTTAAATATTGCTTTTATGCTATAGCCTGCTACTCTCTAGAGCGCTATATACCATAGTATACTACGGTGTAGCCAGGTACGTGAAAGGGAGTTCCATTGCTTAGCCTCAATTATTTAAAGTCAATTAATATGTAAAATTTATTTTAATTGATTTTAATGAAATAAATTATCAATTTACTATTAAAGTAACTATTTAAATAAAAAATCTGAAATAATTTGAAAAATTACAGGACTTATATCGAAAGCTCACTAAGCCTAAATTATTAACATTTTCGCTTTACCTGTATAATCACAATAAATATAAGTTACGATGTTTTCGGCGTAATTATACTAAGTAATGCCCATGTGAATGTCATGCGTTTGGGCAATAAAAATAAATATATTGATAAAAATATTACTGACCTTATTTTCTGTCTTTGGTTTGTTACATTTCCAAAAACCATTCGTGCTAAACATCAATAATTTAGAATAATGTTAAATTATTTTGGAATAAGAGCAGTTTCGTGTTAAGTACTGAACTTGAGTAAACTAAATATATTTTTTATTAAATTAAATAAAAACTGGATATAAACAACTAGTTTTGATCATTGGCTTCAAAGAACTCCATTTTGTCTTTGCAATAAAATAATACGCGATAAAAACATCTGGATAGTCACACAAAAAATAACATGTTAAAAAAATAAAGCATATTAACCGTGCGCAAATACCCCTCCGTCATATTATGTCGGTCGAAAAATACAGGGAGATCTTTTTTCTTGCTTCCTAACTTTGTAGATTACAATTTTGTGGTCACTGAAGTAATAAATCCAATAAGTATAGATCCATCGATAATTTTTGTCGTCCGTGTGTGCTTTTATATACAAAATTCGTCAAAAACGGTTCCACGGCTTAAACGTGAAGAGGTTACAGACATACTTTCTTATATTTATAACTAGATAACGCCCGCAACTCCGTTGCGCCAAAATTCGTTTGTCGCACGGAAACCGTACATTTTCCGAGATAAAAACTATCGTATGTCCTTTCCCGGGACTCAAAGTATCTCCATGCCAAATTTCAGCAAAATCGGTTCAGCGGTTTGAGCGTGAAAAGGTAACAGACGGACAGACAGACAGACACTTTCGCATTTATAATATTAGTATGGGAGTATGGATTTAGGTCGTTTGTGTGATTTTATACACAAATATCATCTAAATCGTTTCCATGGTTTAAGCGTAAAGAGCTAACAGACAGACAAAACACACTTTCTTATTAATAAGTATGGATATCAAAATTTTACACTTTTTAAAGCACCGTTACCACGCACCGGTTAGTCCACGGTAAATCTCTTTAGTAAATTATCATGCGATAAAATTTGGGGTGCAGCCAATATGCCCGTCGCTGGAGGCGGCAGACGGTCAGCCGTCATGGGGGAATTGAGGTAGACACATAAAACAAACTCAAAATCATATGCGCTTGAATTGTTAGTGACCTTAGATCGTTATAATTAGATTCATGAGTATCAATACCTACTAATATTATAAATGCAAAAGTGTGTCTGTCTATTATATGTGCACGCCTAAACCACTGAACCGATTTTGCTGAAAATTTTTAAGGATAAAGGATACTTTTTTATGCAAAAAATTGAAATGAAATTTAGTGTGGAGATACTTTGAGTCCTCAGAAAATACATCGGATACTGTTTAATCGGGAAAAATGAACTGTTTTCGCGCGATAATTTAATTTTGGTGCAATAGAGCTGCATGCCCTATCCCAAATTTCAGGTTGGGGCGTGAAGAGGTAACAGACAGACAGACACACTTCCGCATTCATAATATTGGTATAGATTGGCAGGATGATGATGATGTTTATCCTCATGTAACAAAGCGCCTGGTGCAAGACGCCGAAATTCACGAAATTCGCTATCGGCCTGGGACACGTTGTTATTGTTCTAAGTTTATTGCAAGTGTAACTAGGGTTGGCAGAAGCCAGAAATATTAATAAGCACTTACAGAATATACTTTCCGTAAATATTTACATAAATCACAACCATTGTCTGACAAATAAATTTTATTTACAGTCCAAAAACTTACAGATTAATTATTTTTTATTACTTTTGTCCAATTTCTTGCCTCGTTTGTTATCGCGATCGCGCGATGAATTGAACACAGATGAATGTGTAGGTAGTTAAAAATAACCACAAAACTTATAAATTACTATACTATACCAACTTTTTGGTCAATTGGTCAGCCTAAGCACGTAGAAACATAGGCAAAAATATTATTTCTAAATATAAAAAAATGCGAATAGAATATAACAAAATGGAACAGAAAGGATTGGGACGGGTTATAAAGCGGAAAATGACATTTATTAAAGTAATAAAAATGAGTCGTTTATAAAAAAGAAGAATCATGTACAATATCCAATGATATTCTACTAAATACAGATCTGTTACGTTCATACTATTTTCCGGCTTAAATTGCTTTCGAACAATTTTCAAATCCAATTGTCAAATTTGACAGATAAGTGAAACAAAAGATACGAAATGCCGTTTACATAAAAGAGACAGACTAAATAAAAGACGGGCCAATTGGCCCGTATTTATGGCTTCACAACGCGCGCGGTAGTAACATATCTGTTTTGAGTTTTTTTATATAATATCATTGACAATATCTAAAAGTGACAACCATAAGTCAAAAGTACACGGACGTATATTAGTAACATGTTTCCAAGTCAACTCCTGAGGTCGGCAACTTGAGATCATAATATAGAGGACCACATACCTTTATATTTGAGAGACGTGGCAGAGTTATGATAGAGGACCACATAATTTAGCAGCTGGGAAACCTTGTAGAGTCATACATTAATACTTTGCGTCTAAGAGTAAGGCACTTGATTTGAATTATTATGATATTTTATGAGGACAATAAGTCACATTTGATAATTTATAATGATAGATGACACCAAAATAAAATCTAAATAATATAAAGAACACAAAGGTGACTTTCTATAGCTAAGCAGTTGAATGCAAAACACGATCTGAATAAAGTAAGTATATTATTATATCACAGAATAAAGCCAATAACTTAGCGCCAATCAAATAGAAGACAGCAGACATGGCAAACTAGTTAAATATCGGTGGTACACAGTGCACAGGTGTCACCAATTTCAGAGTTGGTTGCTTCAGAATAATAATATTATAAGTGGTATACTCTATATAAATAGGAATCGACAAATAATTAGAGAGATATTCGTTCAATAATACAGTATCTCAAAGTTATAAACCGGCTCACAGAAAACCGGCGTGAAACAGCGCTTGCGCTGTGTTTCGCCGAGTGACAGTTCCGTTTTAGGGTACCGCAGTCAACCAAGTTTTGTTGATTACAGAACCCTAAAACGGAACCCTAACCAGCTGATTTTTTGTATATTCGTAGGTTAATAGTTATATAATTTAATAGTAACATTGTCCTACCAATAGAACAATCCATATTTAAGGACCATCAAATCAAAGTATGAAATCCTTTCTATCTCTGTTAGCTACCACTTTCAAGATTTTTCGCAGATAAAAAAGTTGTTTGTCTTATCAAAATGAAGCTACTCACAAAAAATTAGCTTGTTAGTAATCACAAAAAAAATTGTTCTAGGGCTCCCGTACTAATGCAATCTAAATTTTTGTCTATTTATCGTCGTAATTATTTTAAAGTCATAGTTAAACATTTCACTTGATAAAGCGAAATGTTTAGCTATGACTTTAAAAGACTGCTTTTTAGGGTTCCGTAGCCAAAATGGCAAAAAACGAAACCCTTATAGATTTGTCATGTCTGTCTGTCTGTCTGTCCGTCCGTATGTCACAGCCACTTTTCTCCGAAACTATAAGAGCTATACTATTGAAACTTGGTAAGAAGATGTAGTCTGTGAACCGCATTAAGATTTTGATACAAAAATTGAAAAATTATTAAAAATTTTAGGGGTCCCCATAGGTACAACTGAAACAAAAAAAAATATTTTTGTCTAACCTATGCGTGTGGGGATAGGTCTTCAAAAATCATATTGAGGTTTCTAATATCATTTTTTCTAATCTGAATAGTTTGCGAGAGAGACTCTTCCAAAGTGGTAAAATGTGTTTCCCCCCCTGTAACTTCTAAAGTAGGAGCATGATAATTCTAAAAAAAATATATGATGTACATTATTATAAAAACTACCAACGAAAATTTGTTTGAACGAGATCTAACAAGTAGTTTTTTTTATACGTCATAAATGGTAAACCTTAATTTAACTTTCATTAAATCAACTAAAATATAAAAATAAATCAAAAACTTTTAAATTTTATAGAAATAAATCTTATTGCTGCTGCCGGTTTTGTAAAAATTGCGATTTCTTACTTCGATGTTAGAAATATTGAATGCAATAATAATTTGATTAACCATTTAGAGCATAAGGAATCGTCGTTCACGGTGTGAAGTCTCGTGAATTGTAATACCTATGTTAAAAAACTTATAGATTTTCGTAGTTTCAACCCATTTGTTGTGTTATTTATTCATTACTATAGCTTAATCCCGCGTGAGTCTATCCTTTTATTCTTTTTCGATTCAGTTTGGAATCAACATAAATTGGTTTCGTATAAACCGTTCGCCATTTTTATACAGTTTGCTGCAAGTATTAATGGAGCTTTTGTATTGTAATATGAAGGGAATACAGCATGCAGCATCATGCAATAGTATTTTTGTTCGTTTGCAGCTTAAAAGCAAATGACTTAAAATCAGTTATGGATATTATGTTGGGTCTGTAATCTGCCTGTGTCAGATATTTTGGCAGGAAATATGAATCCTAACAATGTGTTTTGCATTAAAAATTTTATGTAATGAGTAAATTACGCTCTTTACAGCACTCTCAATTTTATCATGTTGGAACCAAACATTTTTCAAGTTTTGATTTTTACAACCTAAATGACATGAGCCATGATATATTTTCAACTCTGGTCTAGTAGACGAATTGAACCAACCTTTGTTACCGTTGCAAACCTTATTTTTTAATAATTACTTGGTTAAAAATCCAATGAATTAGGTAACGAAAACCTAAGAACATTATATCTGCTACAAGGATATCATAACCCAAAAACCTATATCCGCATACGTATCCGTATCCGGATAATACGAGACGTAACACGAGATTTAGGGCTTCGTCAATATTTGTGCCCGAACATAATGTATTTGTGTTTACCTTCTGATCTCCTGGTACTCTAATAACATTAATGCGAAAGTTTTTGATTCACCCTGTATATTTTATTTAGCAAGATATTTTATAGCTATGAATATAAATTATGTTTGACCCATGGAGGTAAAAACAACGAGACTATTATCCGTACTAATACTATAAATGTGTCTGTCTGTCTGTCTGTAACCTCTTCACGCCCAAACCGCTCAACCGATTTTGCTGAAATTTGGTATGGAGACACTTTGAGTCCCGGGCAAGGACATGCAATGCTTTTTATTCCGGTAATGCACGGTTCCCGAGCGATAAACAAATTTTAGCGCAACGAAGTTGCAGGCGTCATCTAGTAATTTATATTTTAACCTTTTCATACTCTATTGGTAAGGTCTAATAAAGTCCTTACGAAGGGTATATCTATGTGATTTATTCAATATTATTAGTTAGACATCATGTGGAAAAACAAAAAAAAAAATTGTGAATTAACGAGCCCTGATAATGTTAGGGGGAGGATTATAAAAAAAATTATATTAGTGGCTAGTAGTATAATAGTGGCTGGTTATAATGATGATGATTAAATCCGTAAATTTTTACTTACCGACTTGAAATCTTAGAAAGGTACGGTTTTCCTAGCAAATACAGTCTGGTAAACCAGCAAACTTCAACAAAACGCAGGTCCAAAATAAGTTATATTAGTAATAAAACCATATTTCCGAGTTCGCACGGCACGGCGCTCTCTAGCGGTTTGAGAGCGAAACTCGACTTCAACACAATATAAAGTTGGTCGTTTAGAATCTGTTATAGCGATACTCTTTGGGTATCGTGTATTGCACATAAGCATCAGTACACACTGAAGATACACGACGTTGCTTAAAATTTTAGATGTAGTTAAAAATGACCTTTGTTGATCACACTAGAGAATAATGTCTGTAAGGGTGGGTTGCACCAGAGGCGTGGTTAAAGTTAAGGTTAAAGTTATGGTTATAGTTAAATATGGCGTCCTTTAGCTTTAACTTTAACCTAACTTTGACCGGAGAAATTCACAGATGTCTGTTGCGTTTATTTTTTTATTGAAGCTACAGGTAACGGCATTGAGGGTATAAAAAAAATAAATTATCCGTAAAAATCGTCAGGAAAAATATAACAGTGTAAAACATAGTAAATTTTCACGAAAAATTTAAATATACGTATGAGCGGTTATGGTTAAAATATATGGCGTCCTTAGACGCCATATTTAGCTTTAACCAAAGATTTGACATTTTGCACTGTAGTTATAAAGTTATAGTTAAAGTTACAGTTATAGTTAAAGTAAGTTGGTGCAACTCAACCTACTAGGCTCTCTTGCAATAAAACAAATGATACAAACAGTACAATACCCGGCAATAAATATTGCACATCGACCTTTGGAAAGAGACATTTGGTTAATTTCGGTTTCATAGAGCGTTATCTTTGTAGCACACACCTATTTGACATTATGTCAGTCTTTGTTCAAATTCAATAGAGTGCAGTCGCGTCCAGTTTAAAATATATATCTAGAGTTGTTAACACCCCTAAATTTGCTACAGCTGTAATTTTCCAAAAGAATTTTAAATACGTAAACATAATTTGAACACCCTTTTTTATTTTATTTACCCGAATATAAAGCCATAACTTATAGAAAATTTTGGTGTATTTTATACAAAGAATAATAAAATTGTCAAAAGAAGCAAACCTTAATAATTGTTTTAACAGCTCCAAATATATACCGGACTTTTTGTATTTCGTGAGTAAGAGATAACGCTCTACAAAACCGAAATTAGCCGACTGTCACTTTCCACACAGACGACCAGACAGACAGACACACTTTCGCATTTATTAATATTAAGTAGGTATGGAAGTATGGATAGTATGGATTTAATTGTGGAATGGCTTGTCGGCTATCCAAAAATGAATCGTTTCTATAAGGTGACTCTTACATACTACAAAACACATTGTTAATTTTAGACTACAGTGGTAACAGCTGTGCTAGTTACACTGATGTTTTGTATGCAGTATGTAACAGAGATCTAATTAGTGAACTCCCTATTATTTCACTCTTACCCTGCAGACACGGATTTCCGACACTGCTGTAGTAAAGCCTATAGGGCTCTGATATTAGTTTATTACTTATATTTACTATAGAAAGTGCAAGATGTTTTTAAGTGATATTTAAGGTGTATATTTGTCAATTGTATAGAGTTCACTTTGAAATGTATATGTGTAGCAATGCTTATTCACGTCGAACCCAATAACATATTTTATAAATGCCAATTTCTCTTTACACACTAAATCTTCTAATATATAAAAACGGATTTACAAATGTGTTAGTTGCGCTAAAACTCGAAAACGGCTGGACCGATTGGGCTGATTTTATAGCCTTAAAATATTCGTAGAAGTACAGGGAAGGTTTTTAAGTGACACGAAGTCCACCGGGACAGCTAGTAATATTATATTTAAGTACCTATGGGCTATGCGATCTTGACAATAATTTTTTCTTAATTTATCTATCTGACTGTCAAATTTTACACAGTAAAAGGATACGCGATTCACTGCTTTATAGCAAAATAATCTCCAATGTATGTTCTTATCTAAGGTATACTAATAAAATACTACAAGCCCCCAAAACCTCAGGTTTTAATCAGCCGACACAAGTTCCACTCAGCACCGCAACCACCACCAGTGTTACTGACAGCTGATATTCACTTATTGCTGAAACTGTTGCAGTCAGCTTATGCTACAATGTGTAATGAAATGAAATAAAATGAAATGTATTCATTGCAAGAATGTAGTGCATAACATAGGTAGTTAAATATCTACCGACAAAGGTTGTTATATTGTATTTTATTAATGATTTTAATAAATGAATGAACGAAAAATTATGGAGTCGCCTTCAAAATCTTCTGCATACGACTCCAATTATAAAGTTTAATATATTTACAAAAAATATGTCTCAGGCTCTCAGCGTTATAACCTGTCCTGAAGTTTTACGATTATGATATTTTATCAAAATTGCTATTACTTTGAAATTGATAAAAAATATATTTTTTAATAAAATTAAATATTTATCTTATTATGTATTATCATTTATTCCAGTTTAAAACATAATATGTTTTGGTAGAATAATGTGGTTTCAAATTGTGAGCTATGTAGAGTTTAAATGACGATGAAAATAATAGTTTTATCTTCAGGCTGTTACGGTATAATATTATTATGCTTGAATAAGTTCTTTTAACATGATAATTTTGTCTAAGTACTGCAATTTATTAATTCTCAAAAATATTTTAACTCAATACCTATTAATAATGTCTGCTTAACATAGAGGAACCTTTAAATATAACACGTTGTAAATATCATACATATAACAATTTTCCTACACCCTAGAACGTTTAAATTTTTCTTTATTAGTATAGTGTAAAAATGCATTTGAAATTTTCGCGCTCAGTCGCCCGTACAGTCAACTTCATTATTCAATTGATGTTACGAAAAAAAAAGAAAAATCCAGAAAGTTTACGGCGTGCATGCTCCACTCGCAGATATAAAATTGTTGTAGAAACTAGAAGTGTCTTTAAAAATATTTTAAGTACTAGAATAGTTGCTTTTTTTTTTCCTTCGTACTATTCATTAATATACTATACTTTACCGATCTATTTCTTTTATTACAACTATTATTTATGACATTAGGGGGCAAAAGAGTACCTGATGGGAAGCAAGTAGATAACCCATGGACGCTGGCAACATCAGAAGAGTTGCCAATACGTTGCCAACTTTTTTAAGAAGGTCGCTCTCTTCTTCAGGTTTTCATGTCGTATTTGTCCGGAAATACTGTAGTATTTCCGGACTGCCGTCAATCTGAAACAAACTGCCGTCTGTAGACGGCAGCTTGATTCAGATTTACTGTGAAAGATTCATCAAGATGGTAAATTTTCTCATGGAACGATGTCAAAATGTTGCTAGAGATGTGATAACGAAGCCCCTCCCCTTGATACAGCAGATAGAAGATGCAGAGCGAAGTCACATCTGGGCATAATTCCAAGGGTTCTAGCTTGTTTGAAACACTATGGCTGGCTACAATCTAAGCGGCCCTTTGTTGGTTCCTATCCAGAGGGAATAGTTGGTATTTTGTCGCCCTTTCCCAGATATGAGAACAGTATTCTACGTGACTCTGAATCTTCGCCTTGTAGAGTTATAGGCGTTGCACCGCACTGAAATACTATCTCGTTCTGTTGAGAATACTAAGCTTATTCAAGGCCAACTTGTCTTTACCCGTTTGTCGCCCGGGATTCAAAGTATCCCCATACAGTACGTATATCATAAAAAAACGATTAAGTGGTTTAGACGTGAGGAGGCAATATACACATGGACAAATAAACGAACACACTTTTGAATTTATGCAATCTATATCCATATATAGATTGTACTTAGTTTATATAATATCATGATCTCTTTTTTCTTCCTGAGAGTTTTTCAAGAACTGGTACTAGTTATCCCAAGTGATCCTTTTCCTGTAGTCGTATTCCTCATGTCAGAGGGTCGTGATATCCCCTTTATATAACCTTCCTTCTAATGTTAAGCCAGCTTTTCCTATCTTCAGCCACTTGAGAAGCGTCGTAGACATTGGACTCAATAATTGAGGTGCGTATTTGATTCGACTAACGCATGGGACTGCGGCCCCGCGGTCTTTCTCCCTCGGTCTTGCCAACGACTATTTTAATATTGTCTCCTTTCTTTCTGGATATGTGTCCATAATATTCTAAAATACATTTGAAGCATATTGTGGTAAAAAGCCTTGTAAACATAAATTTTAGCTTAGCCAGGATGGACGCGTTGGTTCCGAAAGCTGTCCATGAAATTTGGAGCATTTTCCTCCATTATCACATCTCGAAGGCGTCTATATAATATCTGACGTCTGTTGAAGTATGGTGTATACTAAAGGGTGGACAAGTTTTGTCTCACTTTTTAAAGAAAACATTTTGTCACGCAAGGCTTTACGCATTTGATACATAGCACTCTTAGCCATCCTAATTCTTCAACGTGTAAGTATCTGGTTCACAGGAGTCATTGTTCGTAATAGTGGACCCATGTGATAGCGATAAAGAAATAATAATTGATAACAGGCCTTAACAAAAATCAACGACATGAAATTAATAATACCTAGCAGTGTTTAAGGTTTTCTAGTTGATGCCCACAACTCCGTAGAGCCAAAAATTCGTTTGTCTCGCGGGGACCGTATAGTAAAGGACGTAGGATTCTTCCTATCCCGGTTCCCAGGATAAAAATATCCTTTCCCAGGACTCCAAGTATCTTCATACCAAATGTCAGAAAAATCAAAAGATTTTTCTTGTTTGGGTGTAAAGAGGTAACGAACAGAGATACATTTTCGCATTAATAATAATGTTGGTATTGGAGTACACATTGAGATAAATACTCTTAAGTTATAAAACTTATCATGTGATTTTCTTAAGAAGGTTACAAAATATTATTTATAATAAAATTGTTGCTACTAAATATTATGATGCTTTGCAAGCCAAATAAGTTGATTACTTACTATATTTTAGCACTTTTTTTGCACATTAACAGTGTAAGTAATGTCAACGACCTACTGCTAAAATTTATAAAACAATTTTTAAAGCTATTTCACACTTTTGTCAGAAAAGATAATTTATAAATTATTTATTTTCTCAAACATACTATAAATTCGAATTAGGCAATTCCCCTGTAAATTATGATATGTCTTACATACCATAAAAAACATTAATAAAGTTCCCCGTATAGTGTGGTAAGTAAACGTTACGATATTTTAATAAGGACAAATTTCAACGTAAACTGTGGTTAGTGTTAGTTGCAATAATTTTCGGTATAGATTTTCCAAAGAATAATATCGCAACAACAATTGTAGCTAAACTAAGCATATAATATAGTATCTTATTGCATTAGTTAATACCTAACACTATTGTTGTTACTCATGTAAAATTTTTAAAAATGAAGCCGTGGTTCAAATTTGCAACTTCAAACTCTTCTCCTGTAAAGTTGTCTTTTTGATGTTACGATAGTCTACCTAGGAGCAGTCGATATATAAAAGCACTTTAGACCATAACCTAAAACATTTCTAGAACATTTAGGTCTCTGGCCTCGCTTGTAGAGTTCCTAGGATTCTCTGAGAGCTAGGTGCAGTGTTGCTATGAAATATTTGCTTTGTATCGGAGCCTTATTATTTTTATTTTAATGTGTTTGTGTTAGAAATACATATTTCTCTTTAAAATGTATTGCATTTGTTGCAAATTGTTGCTCTAGAATTTACTCACGAACACCTATGTTTATTATTGCTATCAAAAGCCATTTTATCTTATACTTATTTTATCAACACTGACAATAATTATTCTTTAAATATTATATGATCTTTAATGTACGATCTACTGTGCGATATTCTAACAAAATTGAATTTATGTAACTTTAAAATCAGACATCTACTAAAGGTTTTGAACCTATTTTTACTCTCTGGAGCCTGGACAATTCAGAGTTGGGCAAAAAGTAATTAGATTAACAATTACAGAATTACAAATACTTTGTAGTTGTTAATCATATTACAAATTAATCTGATTGATGAAGAATTGTGCACCTGACATTACGCGTTAGTTGATTAGAATGTATTTAGACTAAAATGTATTCTAATTAGTTTGCAATTAGATTAGTAATTAGATTAACGAGTATTTCAATTATGCCCAACTCTGCTAGACATGATACAATTAGTAACATACAGATCGTCTTCATATTCGATAACCCAAATTATGATTTCATTTTTCAACCTAAATTATGATTATTATTTGAAACGGCGAAACAATATTTAACCCGGGTAAAAATTGTCTGTTTTGATTAATTTTGATTAACAGGACACAGCTAAAGTTACTCTGTATGACCAAGTGTTCTTTTGATATGAACCAATCAAAATATTAACTAAATTTCTAGTTCCTATTGTGTGTTCTTTCATTATGAAAGAACACACAATAAGCTTGAAACAACGTAAGTAGTAACACAAGTAGCACACCTGTGGCAAAAAGTTTATACGGAGTGTGAAATCTGTTTGCAAGTTCATCTATCACTGCCACACACACATGATTATTTATACATTCCCGCAAATGATTATCGCTCCGGCTTGATAAATCGCTTGCTCGGGCCGGTTTCTCCACCGCTGCCGTCACCGGGACGTCCGCGTCACCGTCACAAAAATTCTAATAAAATGCTACTTTCGCCTCTGCTTCGCTGAGAAACGTAAAACAGCGATGAAGCAATTTGCTGTCTCACTCGCCACATGGCAATGCGTTATACGGCATCTCGCTCTATTCTGTTTCGCAGATATTTCGCGTTTTGCAGCGTCGGTGTACTAGAGGCATTTATGACCTTTTTTTACATAGGCAAATGCTTTGCGCGTCTCCGGTGGATTGGGAACATCGGCCCGGGTGAGTGGGATTCCTCGTAGGATCTATCTACTAAAACCAAGGTGCCCCTCATAGGCATATCGTTCCGGGCACGATCAACCCACCGCAACTCAACTAGCTGCGATTGTCCGACTACTTTATAACCTAGGCCGTAGGTTTAATTTTCTACCGTCATTGGCGATACTACTGGCGAAGAGCAAAATGAAACCTAAAGCCATAAAGTGGCATTTTGGGCCAACCCACACGTAGCACAACCACACGACAACTACAACCACACCACAACCACACCACAACCACACCACGTGGTCGGGCGTATATTTCGTATTGTAAATGAACTGGACCATTCACACGTACCACATTTTGCAGTCGTTGTCGACCACTTATCAGATAACTTGTCAGACGCAACCACGGCCAACCACATCGCAACCACGTCGCAACCACAACGTTGCTTCCATACAACGACAGTGCGCGCACACCACCCGCGTTCTTCCCCCCCTCCGTTTCATTGACTTTCGTACGTAACCATATTGCAACCACATCGCAACCACTGGCGACAACGCAACCACGTCGGCATTTTGTCGGTACCACAACGCAACTACAAAAAGCTGCAGCGACACCATTCACATGTAACCACAGCTCGACGACATTTTGTCGGTGCGATGTCGTGTGGTTGTGGTACGTGTGGGTTGACCCTTTATTTGAATTTTTGTCGGTGACGTCCCGGTGACGCCCGCGGTAGATAAACGTCATAATATATTATGTATGCAGTATGAAACGCTAAATCGCCACCGTCATCTCGTTCTCGGTGACGTCCCGTAGACGGTGAAGGTGGACAAACGGCCTCGGCGTGAAAATGTTTGTACATTTTTATTGCATGATTAATATCTTTGACATAATCCCGGGAGTGACATGGGTCGGGTGACGTTACTGTAGGATGCTACAAAACTTCCTATGTAGGTTAAAATTGTGTTTTTTTTTGTTTCACTTAGCATAAGCATCGTAGATAGTATGTTTATTCTACACAAGAAAAGAAATAGTGACCGATTGCAAGGGCAAAATCAGAGTTCATTTTTTTTTTAATTCTTAATATCATTGATTTATACAGTGAGTCTATTGTTCAACAGTCGTTGTATTTTGTTTGAATTTAATAATATTATGCCTCTGCAGAAAACGAGCGACTCTTTAATTTTGTCGTACCACATCTGATTGGAAATATTTTTCATAGCTAGCAAAAGCAAGCCTACTTTAATTATATATTTTTTAATTTTTAAGGTTAGTTTCTGATGTAAATTTTGACGGGAGTAACAACATGAAGTTGCACAAGCTCCATTTAAAATATATTATAGCACGGATTTAAAAAAATACGGATGTAACCTTGTCTAATCCCGAGTGAAGCACAGTAATGGCCGCCCGCGTAGGATGTGTGCGTGTCATTGGCACCGTCACTCTATGTACAATGACAGCGGGTTGTAGTACATAGTTGCGTGTGTGAGTGTCGGTCACGTGTACAATAAACGAAATTGTGACGCAATTGTCGTACCTTGCATGCTTCAGCTTCACCTCTTTATAGTGTAATGTTCCATCCGCATTTTTTTTAAATCCGTGATTATAAGCAAAATAAACTTCACGAAAATGAATTTGACTCACGTAATTGCACCTTAATTCAGGATAATGTAGTTCATTAACCTTTTAATGTAATCTCGGTTATTAAAGAGTATATTTAAAGGAGTAAAATTCAATAAACGGTGGGCCTACAGGGAGGCCGGCCTAATGCAGCCACCCCTCGAGACAAACTCAATTAATTCCCTTTACTCCATAGAAAGCCTTTCAATTTTTAACACGTTTACTTTATAAATACATACTATATTAATATAAGACTAGTAGATCCATACTTCTATGCTAATATTATAAATATGAAAGTGTACCTGTCTGTTACATCTTCATGCCCAAACCGCAGTACAGATTTTGCTGAAATTTGGTATGTAGATACTTAAAGTCCCGGGAAAAGACATAGTATACTTTTCATCCCGGAAAAATGTACGGTTGCCACGCGATAAATGAATTTTGGCGCAACGGAGTTGCGGGCGTCATCTAGTTTAATTAAATACTAGATTATGACCCAATTTCACACAACAATGTAAATTTCATCGCGTGAGATCCGTACGTTTTTTTACAATAAAAACTGCTTTGACCGTAAGGGTCCGTATACGAAATTTGCCGATTTCGCTGATTTAACAGAAGTGATTTAACAGTTAAAATAGAGTATTTCTATAAGTTTTAAGGCACAACATGTAAGATCATTTCAAATATAATCTAATTTTGGAGCTAGATTTTTGTTTTTTTTGAAGAATTTTTAAATAATCCAACTCAAACCCGCGACAGTTTTGTGATTTTGCTGTAAAAGGTTTAGAATATTACCTGTTTATGGATTGTATAGACGTCTTTACGGAATGAAAAAAATACAATATGCTGTTGAGAAAGTCGTCTATAAAATGTTGGAATTACTTTTTACCACTTAATATGAAATAGTTGAGTAAAAAAATATGTAACTTGGCAAAATTTTAGAGAAAATGGACAAAGAATTGCTGTTAATTTCGGCAACTTGGAGCTGTAATTCATAAAAAGAAAACGACATAAATAATCTATAGATAAATTCTCAATTCGAGAAAAAATAAAAAATAAAAAAAAACAAATTGTGCCAAAAAACACGATTCAAAACAACCTAAATCTCACATTATATTACTCGCCGCAAGGCTCGAGTCGGCTTTCCGCGCTTAAATATATTTTAAATCTAATAATTCAAATATATTTTTTTAAGTCTAATAAGGGGAAAAACCTAATAATATTTCTGTAGCGAACCTTTGCAATTTCGTATTCATCGGCAAAATTTCGTATACGGACTCTTAAGGCGTGAAGAATTAACACGTATACAGTGAAATTATAATATTATTGCTTTATTTTGCTGCAAGATACTTCAGGGAATGGCACAGCATCATACATGAACCGTATATTTTTCACAAAATCTACGTCTATACTCGGAATTAAAAGTATCTCCAGTCATCTAAATCATTTTTTGCAGTCAAAGTGCGATAAGGTAACAGACGTCTCCACATTGTGCAAAGACACGACCGATGCAGTTTGTCTATTATAATATTATTAGGAATTCTTAAAACGTTTGTTTATAAATTTCACACCGAAGCACAAAACAGAAAGTTTTGACACACTCAATGAAAGAACTGCACAACTTTCTAGGAAACTCGAAACAAAGTGCAGTTTATTTCGAGATAGCTTAGTTCGAAGATAAGCGAATTATTTTATACATAAAACTTTTTATCTTAAATAATAATATTTCTTACTGGACCTTGCCAGCAACTTTCTAGCGTAGAAATTTTCATAAACATTTAAAAAACGTGGGATCCAGAACGTGGGAACGTGGATAAGGCCAAATTAGCCTCGAAGAAGCTTGGTGTTCTTAACAGAGCGAGACAGTACTTCAGTCCGGACCAACGCCTACAACTCTACAAGGCGCAGGTTCGGCCTCATATGGAATATTGTTCTCATCTCTGGGCAGGGGCGCCAAAATACCAACTGCTCCCTCTGGATCGTATCCAATGAAGGGCCACTCGAATTGTTGACTGCCATAGTGTTTCAAACAGCTTGAACCCCTTGGAATTACGCCGAGATGTAGCATCACTCTGCATCCTCTATCGGTTGTATCACGGGGAGTGCTCTGAGGAATTGTTCGGAATCATACCACCTGCAACTTTTCGCCATCGTCCAACGCGAAAAACATACCATCCTCATCACCTTGATGAGTGGCAGTCTTCCACAGTGCGTTTTTCGCGTACTTTCTGCCGCGCACTGTAAAACTCTCGAACGAACTGTCACCAGCAGTATTTCCGGACCTATACGACCTGCAAATCTTCAAGAAAAGAGCGTATTCCCTCTTAAAAGGCCGGCAACGCACCTGCAGCTCTTCTGATGTTGCGAGTGTCCATGGGCGACGGTAGTTGCTTACCATCAGGTGACCCGTTTGCTCGTTTGCCCCCTTATTTAATAATAAAAAAAAAAAGATCAAAACATGTTTTGGGATAATATTATAATCTATTTCATAATAATTATTATACTTAATATAATTTTCCGGGACATGTCTAAATCTTGAATGGTTGGAGTAATTTAGAATTTATAATATTAGTATAGATATTAGCTTAGAAAACATTATATAAAAATAAGCTATAGTTTTGTTTTTGACGTCGTATCATATAAAACTACGATCACTTTAACCGCGCAGACCTGTATTCACTTTGATTAGTGCAAGTGCAAGTGACTAGTAATTGAGGCAGTGGAGTGCAGGTGTGTAGTGCAAGTAGTGTCCAATTCTTGTTTAGTGGCTCTTTAGTAATTTAATTTAGTAAATTCAGTAGTAGCTGTCAACACGAGCGTCCAAGTTTCAAAAATAAAACTGCCATTTTGACATGTCCTTCATTTTTAATATTGGTTTTATTAAAAACGAGCTTTTGCCCGCGGCTTCGCTCGCGTTAAGAAGTATTGTTATATACAAACTTTGATCCCCTATTTTCACCCCTTGGAGGTAGAATTGATCAAAATCCTTTCTGCCTCATGATGATGCCTCATGATCAAAAACCTGCATGCCAAATTTCAGCCCGATCGGTCCAGTGGCTTGGGCTGTGCGTTGATAGATCAACATGTCAGTCAGTCACCTTTGAGTTTTATATATAAAGACCACGAAGTATTTTTATATGTCCTTTCCCAGGACTCAAAGTATCTCCATGCCAAATTTCAGCAAAATCGGTTCTGACTTCTGAGGTATAAACGTGAAGAGGTAACAGACAGGCAGACACACATTCGCATTTATAATATTATTAGTATATTAGTAAGTAATAAGTATGGATTAGTATGGAAGTAATTGAAAGGGTGTCCTTTTGTACTTTTAGTAGGTATATTATTTAATAATGATATACTATATCTATGGACGCTTCACACGGCACACCACGTCAGTCTGGCCCATAAAGTTAATATACCTAGCGGAATAATAGTAACAATCTCGAGCTGTCAAACGAAACCAAAATTGGTTTTCATCTGTCACGCACTTGCACTCGCAAAAAATAGAACACGCTTTTAATCACGTTACTACGCAGCCGACAAGTCACTTGCACTAATCAGTCGCTGTCCACATTACTTTCTACTAATCACTCATCACCTGTACTAGTCACCTGCACTTAATCACTAATCAAAGTGAATACAGAACTAATCACGTTACTACGCAGCCGGCTAATCACTTGCACTAAACAGTCGCTGTCCACACTTACTTTTTCCTAATAACTAATCACTTGCCCTAATCACTTGCACTTATTACTAATGAAAGTGAATACGGGCCATAACATTTAAAATAGTATTCTGGACAGACAGCCAACAAATTGAAAAGCAATCGTGTATTCGTCGAAACTGCATGTCGGCCAAAATATTCCGGCTTTTGAAGTGTGTCTGGATTTTAATTGCGATTCACACTACCCGACCACCACTATAGAAGTACAGAATACAGTCGAACATAGTAGCAATGACTCGCAAAGTTAGTAGACTGAAAAATATAAATTCATAAATGCAGAAAAGAGTTTAGTTATGTTGTTAGATATAATAAATAAAAAAGTGATTGTCTTTTTTAGGGTTCCGTAGTCAAAAAGGAACCCTTATAGTTTCGGTCTGTCCGTCCGTTTGTCCGTCTGTCTGTCTGTCTGTCCGCGGTTTTGGTCAGAGACTATAGTACCTACAAAGCTGTAATTTGCCCGCGGTTTTGTACTTTTCGAGTAGCGAAGAGCAACAGTACGCTTGCAAGTCACTCAGAAGTATATTAGGCCGAGAATATATCAAACAACCCTAGTATTTAGTACTAGACATTAAGCGTGGCTCCGCCTACGTTTATTATAAATTTCAAAGAAACCGTCAATTTTCCTGAAAAACAAAATAGCCTATGTCCCTCCCCGTGGTCTATTCTATATCTGTGCCAAATAATATAAAAATTGCCTCAGCAGTTCGTGCAATAAGCTCTTTCAAATAATTTTCCCCGTTTTTTTCCATTTTCCTGTGTTTCTTCGCTTCTATTGGTGGCAACGTGATGTTATATAGCTCAAGTCTTCCTCGATAAATAAGACTATCCAACAAAAAACGAATTGTTCAATTCAAAGCAGTAGTTCCACAAATTCTTTAGCTTTATAATATTAGTATAGATATGATTTTCCCAAACTTTAAGCACGCCATTTATAAGGAGTGGTAAGTCGTATGAAAAAAGTGTCTGGATATTTTTTATTTAGAGAATTCTATGATCTACACTCTTGTCCTTCCTATTTTTGTGATAAAATGTACGGTTTGGAAAAAAAAACAGGAAAAACCTCATTTTCATACCTTTGACCATGAATAAAATTTTTAGCACAAGGAGGATCGCCGGGGACTTTTGAGGTTTTATTTATAATGGTGTATTTAACGCCTCTACCAATTTTCAGCTCTATGCGAATGATTCCGAGGTCGAATGTTTAATTTTCCTGGAGCTTAAGAAGTTATTGAGTAATAGACGATCAACCAAAAAAAATGTTTTCGGCGAAGTATAAAAGAACTTTTCGTTCAAATTCCTTTGAAAGCAACTGAAATGATGTTGTTAGTAGTGTAAAACATGTTATAAATGTACATTCATTGATCATACACAAATTAAAAAAAAAAAATAGCGGTACTACGGAACCCTACATTGCGCGTGGCTCGACATGCACTTGGCCGGTTTTTCTACCAAAGCACGATAATATTATATAAAGCTATCAGAGCCAACCCCAAGTTTTTTTGCAAAAAGAAATAGATCAAAATCGGCCCATCCGTTCGGTTTCTACGATGTCAGACAAGTCAGACATGCAAACAGACAGACACGTCAAACTAATAATATCCGGTATCCCTCTGTTGCGGGTTAAAATGTATTGAATAATTATTATCTCCAAGCAACACAATTACTTATTCAAAAATCCAAAGTAATAAATTAAATTAAAAAAAAAAAAAAAACAGCTCTCCGGATGCTGGAAAATGGAGGAAGGATGTAACACGTGTTCTAAGCCATTTGCAAGTTTTTAAGGTTATTATCAGTTCTAGTTTATGTGAGAGGGTTAGGGAGTGCGCATGTCAGTTAGTAACTTGTTGGCCGTAGTCGCACGGACGGCAGTGCGGCGCGGTGTCGCGGAAGGCGACGCGTGTTTCCCGCCAACGCGAGTTCCGAATTCGAAAGTACGCGCGAAAGCGTTCGCTTTTTAATTGACGTTATTTTTTTTTATCGAAACCGGAATAGGCTTTGACTTATTTGTGATTCCGGTTAGGATTTTAATAAACGTTTTTACTTTATATATACATCACTTCTGCTTTTTAAAAACTGAAAATAAAAATAGCATATTTTATACTTTACACAAAAACATGGATACAACATAGACTTTGAGTGTTTGTGAAAATGTACTTGAAGGTGAAATTCAAATGATCGAACGGTTAGCAATGGCGTCCAGAAGAGTTGTTATCGCTTGGGCGCTTTGGCTCGCGTTGCCATTGGCAACCGGCCATCTCAATGTGCTGATCAGCCAGGCAGAAGTAATGAAATTGCTAGGTGAGTTGATTTTGTTTAATTTGAATATTGATGAGTTCATCGTTGAACGAACCCGCGTCTTTAGTACAGATGTCATCGCTAACGGTTGCTGGTTTAAATAATACTTAGCTTTATTTATTGAAAAGTTTTAATAAGACGTAAGTATAGAGTGAGTATTGAAAAACCTTATTAATTGTACAAAGTTCTGAATAACTGACTATAATATCAAAAGATTACGTCTTACCCAACAAAATATATGTGAAAACCAGTAGGTAACGGTACTTAACGTTATCAGTATCGTAGATTTAACGTAGCTACCATAACACTAATTCTATTTAAGCATAATAATATCTTATTACCTGATTAAAGTTTTTTTAATAATAATTAGTATTAGTAATTTTGATAATTACGAATATATAGGTACCTAACTAGATGACGCCCGCAACTCCGTTACGCCAAAATTCGTTTATCGCGCGGGAACCGTACATTTTACCAGGATAAAAAGTATCCTATGTCCTTTCCCGGGACTCAAAGTATCTCCATATCAAAATCAGTTCAGCGGTTTAGGCATGAAGAGACAGACAGACAGACAAACACACTTTCACATTTATAATATTAGTATGGACTGATATTATGTGGAAAATAGATACAAGTCTGTAGTAGAATATAAGGCATATTATTTGTAATTCTACCGGTCATAATTTGACATGCAATAATAATATTATGGATGGATGAAAATTGATATTCTTGCAAAAACTAATTAGGTTTGCTACCGCTGAAAATTACTTCAGCAATACTTGCTTCAGATTAAAGATAGGCCGTCCATCCCGAAAAATAACTGCTCCCCTAGGACTAAACCGCTAGCAATATTCCTCAATAATATTCAAAAGCTATAAACCATTCTGTTAGTAACTGATAAAGGGTAGTCGGGAGTTAAGGATATATTTTTCCCTGTGGAGCAACAAGGTTAAGGGTAAACTTGACCCTGAAGAAAAAGGATTATTGGTTTTACAATCATGGAATACTCTTTAGGAAAAAACTACAAGTTTATATCAATATATATATATATATGTAATTGGAATCTCGGAAATTTAGTATAGGGGGTTTTGGGGGCGATAAATCGATCTAGCTAGGAATAGTTTTTAGAAAATGTCATTTAATTCGTGTTTTATCAAATACCGAGCAAAGGTCGGTCAAATAGCTAGTATAATATTATCTATGTTACTAGCAGATAAAAATCCGTTGCGCCAAAATTTTACTTTATGTATTCTCATTTTATCGCGCGGGAACCGTACATTTTTCCGGGATAAAATTATCCTGTTTTTTCCGGGAGTCACAGTTCTTTCTTGACTCAATATCCATAACAAAATTCACCAAAATCGGTTTCGCGGCTTAGATGTGAAGAGGTAACAGACAGAAAGATAAACTTTTGCTTTTGCTTTGATTCCCAAATAAGGATATAGGAGATTTTTTCGCACGCACGCACGATTGTTGACTAACTTAAACACAAATGTTGCAACTTTTGTCTATAAAATATATCATATTTTAACAATAACGTCTGTAATGCCCGGGACACACGAGGCTAGTTTTTCAAGCTAGGATAGCAAGCTAGTTTTTTACCAAACTTTCCTGGCTTGCTGACCTAGCTTGGAGCATGCTAGTTCTGTTTTACAAATGAAGATAGTTTTGTCTACACGAAGCCAGAAGTACTAGCTTGCTAGCTTACAAACACTAGCTATCCTAGCTTGAAAAACTAGCCTCGTGTGTCCCAGGTAGCTTTCCCACTTTAAGCTCCAAAGAATGAGTTTTTCCGGAAATTTTAGCGAGGTTTTGTGATGCCTGCCATTATCGGTTCTCGGTTTAGGCAATAAAATTAAAATCGAGACGACCATTAAGGCGCCTTTTGAAAGTCATAATCGATTTTGCCAGCAACGATTTTTCTGCAGGACGACTTCTTATCCACTGCTATTAGAGAGTGCAAATCTCGCAAGATTTGGCTCAAACGAGATTTTTTTATGTAAAATTTTGGGCACACGAGCAAACGGGTCACCTTATGAAAAGCAAGTACCGTTGTCCACATACAGCATCAGAAGAGTTTCAGGTGCGTTGCTGGTCATATATTTTACTCTTGATCTCGCGAGTTTATTTCTTCCTGGGAAATGACAAAGGACACTTTTTATCCCGGAAAAAATATATTCCCGCGTAATAAACCTTTTACCGTTTAGTTTACCAATGGCGCGCCACAGACGTCACACTTTTTGTGTGATCGAGTGTGCGGCTTACATACAGTCTGCATGGCGCGCGCCATTAGACTGTATGTAAGCCGCAGACTCGATCACACAAAAAGTGTGACGTCTGCGGTGCGCCAATAAAATATCAATAAGAACAACTCACAACTATTACACGAACGTAAGATGACTCAGTCTCATCTCAACGCGAATAGACTGTTGGACATCTACTATCCGCTTATCTCTGATACAAGGGCATGTGTGACGTCAGTCGTCACCCCACGTCTTCGGAGATCAAAAATGTAATTATCTACCCTCAATCTACCCTCATTTTTATTTGTACAAATTCGATGTACCCTCACCAATATTCCCATTATAAGTTGATACGATCTTAGAAATACTTTTATAGACCAGATATTTTGCCTCAATCAAAATTTTTAGTGACTTTTATTATTATCACTACATACTATAATATAAAACAAAGTAGCCTATGTGTATTTTATGCTTAAAGTCCTTAAAAACTACAGTTATGTAGTTTTAAAGATTAGGGATTTGATGCGATTTTCTGTAATAAATATAATGATACATATAATGGCTTCGCAATAAAAACATTACATTGACTGGTCATAACCTTGGTTATTATCCAATGTGCAAAGTCATCTAAGAGCTACTAGGCTAAGCTTTTAGTAACTTTCATATACCTACCATTCATTATTATTATTTAATAAGGAAATATAATATTATTTTTGCCACTTCAACCAACTATATTGGGTATGGTTAAATATTTCATTAAGACCACATTTTTAAAACGCGACGGAAATTTTTCTCTATTTTCGGATTTTTTTATAGATCCATTTTATTAATACTTCAGTCGGAATTTCCAGGAATTGCTATTGTATTCTATTGTTGTCGCGATCACCGGTGCTCGCGCGGGGCCTGAAGGATTAAGAGACATAACTGTAATATTATTTCGATTAGTTAAGTATTTGATACTGTAGTACAGTATTTACATTTAGATACTTTGGTAAGATGTATTATTAAAGACGAACGGCCGCACACAGAGAAATTTTATGATTACTTTATTGAAGCCTTGGACATAAACTCCATACATTTACTGTGACTCTCTTAATTCATGCTAATATTATCAATGTGAAAGTGTATCTGTCTGTCACCTTTTCCGGTTCAAACAGCTGAACTGATATTGCTAGTATGGAGATACTTTGAGTCTCTGGAAAGGCAATGGACACTTTTCATCCAGGAAAATGTACGGTTCCCGCTCAATGAACGAGTTGCGGGCGCCGTTTAGTTTAATAAACACTGCCCTAATTAAAATATCGCCACTCAGTACTTAAAACATTCTAGAATCACCACTTTGTATGTGACAAGTGTTGATAGAGCACCGAAAAGGTTTATTTCGGTTGAATTAACATCTGATCATTACGAACCTCTGGGGTACAGTATTACTTTAGGGAGCTGATCTTATTACAGATAAGGCGACAACTGTTGTGAATATTGTGATTGGAATTTAACAACTAGTTGGTTTAAGCAATAATAATATCAAAATTAGCAACGTTTTATTATGGGTAGGCTGCACCAGAGGCGTTGCTATGATTAAGGTTAAAGTTATCGTCAAATATGGCGCCATTATTGAGTTTAACCAGAGATTTGACAGTTCATCTGACATTTTATTATAGTTGAAGTAAGTTGGTGTAACCAACCTAAATGTACAAGCGTTTACTAATGACGTGAAATTTTTCTTCGAACGTTTCGTAAATTGCGTAGCACTGCAGCGTAGCAAGGTCTACAAAGTTAGTTGCTAATTCGTTACTAATATTATAAGTGTGAAAATGTGTCTATCTGTCAGTTACCTCTTCATACTTAAGTACTGATGATTTAGATCTAATTGAGTACGGAGATCATATTTTGAGGCCCGGGAAAGGACGTAGGGTTATTTTTGTCACGGCAAAACCGACCGAAATTCTGCAGAACGGTGTTTTAAGCAACCGACATATTATAATTTCTCAAATCCATACTAATATATTATAAATGCGAAAGTGTATCTGTCTGTCTGTCTGTTACCTCTTCACGCTCGAACCGCTGAACAGATTTTGCTGAAATTTAGCATGAAGATACTTTGAGTGCCGAGAAAGGACATGGGATAGTTTTTCCCGGAAAAATGTACGGTTCCCGCGCGATAAACGAATTTTGGCGCAACGGAGTTACGGGCGTCATTAGTATTTTATACTAACGTTAATATTATTAAAAGCTTAATCAAAATTAATTTCTCGTGATAAAACCACATAAAGTTTATTCGTAGTACACGCGGTGTAGGTGTAAACAGTAAATAACGAACCGAAACCGCAGTCGTAAAGTTGCTCGTAAAGTGATATAGGACCGGACTGTCCTACTTCTACAAAGTAAATTCCACACTGGGTTAGTAGACGTTTTTGTTGAATTTGTTACTTTTACTTCTATCAATACTAGAGCTTACCTTTGTTACGTTAAAATTAGTTTATCGCAAGGGAACCGTATTTTCTTCTGCAGTAAAATTAATATATCACAATATTATGTGCTATCAAGACACTCCAAATAACTCCGTACTTAATTTTATTCAAATCAGGTCAGCCATTTTAGTGTGAATAGGTGATATACTTTCACATAATATTTTGAAGACAAAACTGCTGTTTTTTTCGCCGATTCTTTAGATATAGAGGATGTGGGTAGGTACTTAACATAATTTTGATTAAAAATGAGAAGGCGGAACAACATTTTCACTTCTTAAGCAAATTCATAATAATTTTCCAAATATGCATAAAACCCCCAGTCATCTAAAGGTGTGTTAACCCGTTGGCAATTACAGACTCGATTAAGGCCAAATTCATCATTCAACGACAAATGACAGTCGTATGTGTCAAAAATAATAGACACAGTGACATCTGTCGGGCGGGAATTAATGACAGTTCAAACATCAATTTGGTGGGAGTCTTATCGCGCGCGGCCAGCGCGGGGGTCGAGATAATGTCGTACTTTTTGTCTATCGTGTGAGGGGTGGGTACATACGTTTAAGGCCAGTCGCATACACACGTTTTCCATTCGCGATTTACGGATTCGTTTTCCGTATTAGGAAATCCGTAGAACATAATATTAAATATGCCACACGATTCCCACACGTACATGTGCAAGCCGGCGCGTTCAGACGTGAAAAAAACGAAAGTTTGCGTTAATCTCACGTATTTCCGAATACGGAAAATGAATTTTAATATTGAAACGAACACGAAATTAATGTGCTCTATTTTATAATCAGTTATTATTATCAATACATCACTATTTTAACCTGTATTGGAACTATAACCGACCACAATATCAAAATCAAACAAATGTTACGTAAATTTCTTAGATCCTTCACTTTAAAGTTTCCAACAATATCCTTGGAATGATGGATGGTGTTTGAAGGAGCTGTTTTGTAAAGTATATAATGGGGCACTTGTTGCGGCGGGGGAGAGTGGGCAACTAAACACATTAGCTACGCCGCGGAGGCATATTGAGGGCAATATCAATAAAACTATCCGCGTTAGGCGATAGTTTTAACTACGAGCTTTAGAAAATTATAGACATCACATCAGTTATCGTAACATCCATACTAATATTATAATAAATGCGATAGTATGTCTGTTTGTTACCTCTTCACGTCGGAACCACTGAGCCGATTTTTTCTGTTTGGTATGGAGATACTCTGCAGAGTCCCGGAAAAGGACAAAGTACTGTAGAACTGTTTTTTCGGGAAAATGTATGGTTCCCGGGGGATAAACGAATTTCGGCGCAACAGAACTGCGGGCATCATGTATGTAGTTTTATAATAAGCTCTATAATATAATAATAATAGAGCCTCTATTACAAGAATGGCATTATTATAGTTAAAAAAACATTCTTTTTTAAATTTTAAAAATAACGTGTACAACCGCCCGACATCGACAACTTATTTAAAAAAAAAAAAACTTTGTCGCCGTATCTATTACTTTCGTTGATCTATGTATCCATTAGTAATTGGATTTAATAAAATTGATTATACCTTAAGTAATTAATGGTTATGAACGTGTAAGGAAGAAATTAAAACGCCATTAACACCTACATTATTAACGAGTTTATTAGTGACATTAATTTTAAGGTTCCATGAAGAGAAAGAAAAAGAAAAAGTAACATACCTATATACAGTAGATGAGAAACGTTTTTTGCACTCCCGGAGTGCCGGCAGAAGTGGAAACGAAACAGCAGGTATACCGTATACAATATCTTTAGATATGTAATTGATTGTACTGACGGTTCTTGGTGGAAATTCATGTTGAACACTAATAAAACACATTTTTTCTTGCACTTTATCCACTATATTAAGATATTATTATAACTTTTTAACAAATTACACCACCGGTTTCGAAATTATTCATCATCAGGTGTAAGTTTAACGTCGGTAGTTTTAAATAATTAAATATAATCAAAACAAACATTAGGGTTGTCAGCATCATGTAATTTTTTGTTTTGATTATATTTAATTATTTAAAACTACCGACGTTAAACTTACACCTGATGATGAATAATTTTGAAACCGGTCGTGTAATTTGTTAAAAAGTTATAATAATATCTTAATATAGTGGATAAAGTGCAAGAAAAAGTGTGTTTTATTAGTGTCTTATAATATCTTTAGATACTCCTCTTCTACGCTACGCTACACTGGTGGTCTATACTCTCCTTTTATTTTACACATTTTATATCGTAACATGCTGTGACGAGAGTTTAATATATTTTATACCTACCCATCCAAAAAAACATATAAAGCCACTTAAAAGCTGTATTGACTCTAAGAACATGCAAAAATTTAAACGTTCATGGTCACAGTAGAAACAATAAAAACACTTACAGTTTAAGGGCACCATGACTACTAACTAAAAAAATAACATTAGTTAATCTGTCACTTTGTCTATTACATCTTTTTAAACTTAATCTTCTTCTTCTTATATATAAAATTCTCATGTCACAATGTTAGTCCACGAACTTTACCAAATTTTACATAATTTACTGATTTTACTTTTACTTTACTGATTTTTAGCAAATTTTACATGCATATTCAGTAGGTCTGAGAATCGGCTACTCGGTACTTTATATATTGATAAGTGCATTTGTTGAATAAATAATAGTAAATTATTACAACCTGAGACTGACGGCGACCATTGTTTGTGCGACGGGATAGCGATCGACGTTGCCATGATGACATACTTATTTAGTCACTTCATTAAAATAATTTAATGGCAAATATATTATGGCAAAGCAACGTTTGCCGGGGAAGTTTGGTTGTCACTTTATAACTCAAGAACGGGCTCATCTATCCAAACCAAATTTTCAGTGTTTGTTTGTACTATTTAGTAGATAGTTAATGTGAAGTTTGCACATAATCGGTCGAGTGGAGTAATCGAGGGAACTCCTCAAAATTTAAATGAAAACATATGCCTGATTTTGCTTTTGTATGGAGCATTCCAGGCATATGTTACCAAAAGTAAGATTCTGCACCAAGATATACCATGCTTCGAAGGTGCTGAACAGAACTCCGAACTAGCCCCTAGCTGTCCCGGTATAATATGTGCTTCGCTACGTATAAAGTGAAATAATACAAAGATCCCGCGTACAGCGTAAGGCACACATTTGACATTACTTCTGAGAAGTAAGTTGCTTCGATAATACAAGTAACATGCAAGTGCACTGTCACACTTTTGCCTGTTGTTGCCTGTTTCAGAGTCGGTACTACAGATTTACAATCAAAATGGAAAAAAATATTGTATATTCAAATGTTTTGGATTAAGTTTTAAATAGCTAGCAATTAAATAATATATTTTTTAAAGAAACGAATCGATGTTCTAACTGATTTTTGTATTATTTCACTTTATACGTAGCGAAGCACGTACCGGTACAGCTATTCGTAGAATAAAATTTCTATTATAGAATATATAAAGGGACAGACATTATATACAAAATGACGGTGTATTTTCTTTTCACTCTCCATCAGAATGGCAATTTCATTCAGGGATGTTTACATACGGAAGATAATCAGGAAGATAGCGCGGAAACTAATTAAGTTCGTTAATAAATGACGTCTAGACCAAAAACACACAATGCGATTTTTGTTGGTAGCGACATCCGCCGCATGGCCTGTGCAAACGACGCGATTATTAAAATTTGCCCATTCCATGAAAAGCTATAGAGATTTTGTGCAGAGATTTGTTTTGTTGGCGGCAGTTTGTTCTGCCTGCATCATAGCGACTATTTAATGAACTAATAACCTTATTAATTATTAATTTTGTAATGAGACGGATTTTTTGATTAAATGTATGATTGCATTAAATTAGCTCAGAAACTACTATAACGTCGTCGTTGAGGACGGATATAAGACTAAGTATACGACTTTTATAATGGCAAAATGCACAGTGCGGGATACCCTTATATTTCATGCACGGAGTCATGTAGGACATAATAAAGTGGTTATTATTTATAAAATTACAATAAACGAAACAATGCTTTTCGAATGGATCACGAGAAAACAAAAATATTGCATTGCACAAAGAGCGAAACGAAATCTGTTATCAAAAGTATCTGTTATTACAGTAATAACTCGACAATTAACGCGATAAATTACAAGCGATATATTGCGCGTAATATATCAAGCCTCCCAGTGGAGCCAAAAATGATAACGCCTGATAATTTCCATTTATTCTCTAGGGCTGCCACCATTTCGAAAATGTTGTTAAAGATGGCAACGTTTTTGCTGCACAGGCTGCATATTTGCCAGATAGTGCCACGGGCGAAAACCCGACGTAAAACATACTTGCGATGTAAGATTTCCGAAGGCTTATGAAGTAGATTTGAGGACCAATCGAAAACTGGGCTTGTACCATGAAACCGTTTTGAGACTCAAAAAATCGATCGAGAATGTCGCATCCTACTCTAACAAATGTGAAATGACGTTGTTAGAGAAGGACGCGGCATTCTCGTCCGATTGTTTGAGTCTCAAAACGGTTTCGTAGTAGGCCTACTGGTTTCAGCTTACTACTATCACAATATAATAATAAAATAATAATAAAAAGGTTTATTTTTCACACAACTTACAGATAGTGGTACAGATAATTACAAAGATATTTAAACGTGTGAACGGGAGCCTAAGCTAGGATACCCTGTATTTCAGGACTCCAGGTTCCACCCGCATATTAGAGGAGAACTTAATTAATGTGAGATATTTTTTAAATATAAGAATTGGGTGTGAGTGTATGTTATGTAGATGTGTATGTGTGTGTGTGTGTGTGTGTGTGTGTGTGAGTGAGTGAGAGAGTGAGTGTCCGTGTGTGCATGTTTATTTAAATGTTTTATATTATGTATATATTATACTTTACATTTGCGGGCATCATCTTGTAGTTGATATAAGAGACCCTGTTTCGTTATAGTTTAGGTTTATCAGCCATTTTTGCAGAATAGATTTGCATTTTTTGTTTTGTTGTATATGCTGCGTTTGTATATGGTGCAATGATAAGTGTCGAGTGTCGAGTGAAGAATACGAAGTTATGTTTTAGTACACTACAGACTTCATCTGATCTACGTTTTTGCAGGATGGTCGGATCAAAATTGAGTTCGGAGTGTTTGTATAGTGTAGCATGTAAAATATAAAGCCTTCTGACCGACAGTACTTGCGAGTCAAGGTAGAGGGTGTCGGTTGGATATCGAAATGCCTTTTTTAGCATTACTTTGAGGACTGATCTTTGTGCTCGTTCTACTAGGATAAATTTAGATTTACATGCGCCTCCCCATGCAGTGATATAATAGCATAATACAGATTGGGCTAATGCATAGTAAACACTTTGCAGAAGTTTAGGTTTAAGGACTTCACGCAGGGTTTTAAATATCCAAGTTAGTTTACGTGTGCATGCTGAAAGAAGAGTTATGTGGGCGTTCCATGACAAAGCGTTATCCAGCATGACACCGAGGTATTTGATCTCATTGACTCTTTCCAGTGTTAGACAATCGCAGGGGGAAGACGCTGATTTTGTTCCACAAGTGTGAGCCTTAATGCTAAAGGCAGGTCCGGGTTGTGTTTTCTTTGAAATAGAGTAAGCTAAATATTTTGTCTTCTTTAAGTTTATCGTCAACAGATTTTTATGAAGCCAAGCAATGACGTGCATGAGCCCTTCTGCGTTTCGTCTTGTTTCAACCCAAGTGTTTCCTGTGAATATTAGCGCGTTGTCATCTGCATAAGAGTATATATTTCCGCACGATGGTTTGTAATTACATAGATCATTTATATATACCAGGAAGAGACTCGGGCCCAAGACGCTACCTTGAGGGACTCCGTAAGTAAGGGAATGGTAAGTACTGAGGTGATCGTTAATTTTTACTCGTTGGGACCTATCTGTCAGAAAACTTTTAAATATTTTAAGGGTGTTTCCTCTTATGCCTATATTCTCAAGCTTTTGGAGAAGAATAGGGGTATAAACCGTGTCAAACGCCTTTGCCAAATCCAGAAATATCCCAATGCATTTTTTACCGTTGTCCATATTTGTAGCTAGGTAGTTAATAAGGCGTATGACAGCGTCTTCTATCGACTTTTTTGGTCGAAAGCCAAATTGAGCCTGAGATATAATTTTTTTGCGCAATAAATAATTCATTAAGCGTGTGTTCAATAGCTTTTCCATAATCTTCGACAAAGCAGAGAGAACTGAAATCGGTCGGTAGTTATCTATGCAATCTCTGCTACCACTTTTGTGGATCGGATGAACAATAGCTCTCTTAAAGCAATCAGGAAACACGCCGTGATCAAAACAAAGATTTACAGTGTGGGTAATAGTGGGGGAATTTTTTTTGGAAATTATTTTCAGGAAGCGGGTAGGTATACCGTCCCATCCAGTAGGTGAATTACTTTTTAGGGAATTTATAAGATTTTCCACCTCTCTAATATCAGTGGGAAACAATACGAATGAATTAGGGGTTGATCCGATCGATCGTTTAACTGATTCTATTTCACAATTCACATATAATCGGGGGTCTGTTTTCTTTTTCAGGTCGTCAGCGAGCTTGCCGCCAATCGAAGCAAAGAAAGAGTTTACTCTATCAGTAGCTCTGAAGCGGGATTTTTACATTTAGTGGTGTTAGTGATTTTCTTAATCGTTTTCCTGATTTGCTTGGGGTTTTTGCAGTTATCTATTTCAGACTTATGATGCTCGGATTTGAGTCGGTGAAGTAAATCGTTACAGAAGTTCCTGTATCTGCGGTACGTAGTTTGGATAATACTGTCATTAGGAGTAGAATTTGCTTTTTTGTGGAGTGCATCCCGGTGAGCTATGCATCGTAAGATGCTTGGTGTTATCCACGGTTTGATAATTTGTTTTCTGTTAGGGATTTTCTTAACACGTATATTAAATTTTAGTGAATCTCTGAGATGCGAGACAAAACTCTCCGCAGCAATGTTAGGATCACCAATTTCTAGAATATATGAGAAATCTCCATCGTTAATATCTTTAGAGGCATTTTCATAGTTTGTTACATTTAAATTTTTCGACAGCTTAATGGGATTAATAGTTTTATATATGCTTAAAAGAATAGGAAGATGATCTGTTATATGTGTATTGATTATGCATGTTTGTGTCTCAAGTTTAGTTTTTATCATAACGTGATCAAGGCAATTAGACTCTCTAGTCGGAAATAGGTGTGCAGGTAAAAGACCGTTTTCTGCTAGCAGATTAAGATATTGTTCGCTACGTCTATCAGTATTATTAGGTTTTATATCGATATTAATATCACCCATCAGTTGGCGAATTCTTTAAGTGTGTATCAAGAGAGGTAAGAAAAGAATCAGTATTGTGTTGTGATGGGGACCTGTATAAGCAGAGAATACCGTAGTGACAGTTAATACCTACAAATAGACCACTGGCATCATCAATGTTCAATTGTTCGACGTTATGGGCAATATTATTGGAAATGTAGATAACCACACCGTCATTTTGATTGTGGGTTTTAGATGTATAGTGGATGTCATAATTTTCTAATTGTGGTGGTAATTTAGTCGTTTTCTTAACATTGCATTGGTCCGCCACATTTACACCGATTTCCTGATTTTATCCGGAAAAATTACTGTCATATTGTGAACTGCTAAAAAGCGTATGCTTGCTATGCGCGTTTTAGGCTAATATTTTGAGCTTGACATATTCGCACTCGTAGACTCGTCTTTAAAGTGGCGTGTAGTCACCACATTTTGTTTTGTGCACTACCGTGATCCGTATGTAGTAGTTAAATATTAAAGGAAATCCACGGACCACTTTTGCACTCTCTTTCAAAGCTTTGCTGAATAATGTTCTTTTAAAATGGAAGAGAGACTTGAAAATATTTTTCATTCTCGAATGAGTATACCAAAACATGTGGCTAGGCTATTGTTTCATATTCAAAAGTAAAATAATACGAATTAATTAATTAATCAATAATCATGTCATATCAGCGAGATCCCACGTCAGCCATCATCAAAAATTTACTGTCATGCTCAAAATAAAACAATAGCTATGTCCACATTATGCGCTTTCGTCTTCAATTTTCATCATCTTTCATTTTGGCGCATTCAATAATTGAATGCGTCAAAGAACGCAACGCCAACTGTCATTTTTAATAACAAAGTGAAGGTTATGAACGGTCAGAGGGCATGCGTCACGGGCATGCCTCACGTTCGCTGTTGACTGCGCTATAACGCATGTCCTTGACGAACAGAAAAAGGCACAGTGTGGACAAAGCTAATGGTTGTTATCCCTTAGGTATAATTATTATAAAACAAAATTGTGACATTCTTCTAAAATATTGTATGCCACATCATTATTAAACATTAATTTACGATTTTAGATATTTATAAAAGTGACAGCCCTATTTAGCAATTTTTATTTCACTCCTTGCAGTACTCCTGAGGGAGGTATTTTCTTTAACTGGTTCACATCGCAGTCCCGTAAGCGAACTACGAGTAAGTTACGACTTTCTATAAATGGACTGGAGTAAACTATAGTCGATATTATTTTACTTTAATGTTTGTTACTTTAAAATTTGTTACTTGAATGATATTGTAAAGGATTAAGTATCAATGTAATCCCCCCTTTCTTGTTGTTTGAGGGTATTATTTAAGCATTGGCGATCAAAACACGTCGTTTATTTGTAAAATATCATTGTCAACTAGGTCCAGAAAGTGGCTGATTCTGTTTTTTTTTTTTTTTTATAATCACTGACTGTCGGTGTTGATTATCCGACAACCTTATGCCATAAATCATCTTATATAGATATAGATATATATTTATATATATATATATATATATATATATATATATATATATATATATATATATATATATATAGTTAAACATGCAAATGTAAAAATTTATTCAATGATCAAGGATATTTTTTGAAAATCTGCTGTCAAAAATTGTCATCAGATTCTGGTAGACCTATACTAATTATTAGTCTTCAAACGTAGCCACCTCGTTATCCAATTAACTAAAATAAATAACAATTAACCTTCCTAACCGGAGATATTGTTATGACATCATAACCGCATGTGGTGATAAAAAGATGACGTGGGTTGTATTTCTAAATGAAAGTGTTTCTATTCTTGGTGTCTAAGCATACTAGGCCGAAGTTCGGCATGATTACGCCTGCAATGCGCTACGCATAGTACGCTATAACGCCACGTAATTTCGGCAATGCGTGTCATCAGCCGAATTTCAGTCGTGTATTTTCAGGATGGTGTGTTTAGACACTTAGAATATTATTTTTTATCAATTACATGAAAAAAAAATACAGTTTTCCATCCTATTGCTAAAAGTTGGCTCCGTGCAAGTTTCTTACGCTGATTCTTCTCGCCGGATTAGTTCCCGAAGTGCTAGGTATCATTGTAGAATTAACATTCAGAAAATATTTTGTAAGTATAAAATTATTCAGAATAATACCTACTTTGAATTTTGAATTTAAATGGTACGGAAAGTTCGTGTGCGAGTCCGACTCGCACTTGGCTAGTTTAATTTGAGGACACGAAAACTATTTAGCACTGTTTCTATACTATAAGTCCCTATTATGAGATTTAAAATATTCGATCTAACAACATCTATGTTCATCACGTCATTCATCTCCAAAATCTTCAATACATCAAAATATCACATTACCAGGTCCGTGACAATTAATTAATCCTTTTAACCGTACCCCGTTAAAAAGATAATTTGTACCCTGTACACACAATATGTGTACTCTATCATGTTCTGAAAAACACACCGCCCAATTAAAAAGCAACACGATCCTAACTTGTATGACAAAGTGGTGTTCTGATTTATTGCGACCGAAATTTAATTTTAGAACACCGCACGTGGTTATTATCCTATTATAAATTAACTAGAAACATAATTTCATACTTAAGATAACTATATAATATTATAACGATTAATATAAATATCGGCGCGGTCATAATAGCATAGTGATCTCGTGGTGTAGCCGCGAAACCGCGCGTTCAGGCGGATGCGTTATATAAATCGAACCTAATAATTATACTACTCTACTACTCTACATTTGGGATCAAAATATGAAACTGTTAACAGTAATAATATTATTATAAACTTTTCATGCACTTTTTCCACTTTTATTAATTTATTATTTATTATATATTTTATTTTATCGTAACCGGTAGTGTGACATAAAATTATTATAATAAAATAAATTAATAAAAGTGGAAGAAGTGTATTATAAGTGTATTATAATTTATAATATTATTATTACTGTGAAACATGAATTTCCACCAAGAACTTACGGTGCATTCAATATCATAATATATGAAACTGTGAACTCAGCTTGCCAAAGATCTCTACGTCATTGAAAACTACTATGACGGTAATTAGCTCTATCCAAACTAGAGTTCTAATGAGCTTGTCTATACATAAATGTGAAAACAGATTTTAGATTTGAGTCTAATATTATTATTATTTTACACCCCTGAGAATATTATTATTTAAACCTAAGAAATTGAATCATAGGCATAATACAGGACAGAAATCCAGCAGACAGAATTAGGGCCTTTTCACATTAAAACGCGACGAGATGGTTCATTTGAATGAAACATTCTTGAGATAGAATTAGGCTTCGGCCAAACCTACGCGTCAGTAACGCGAGACGCGAGCGGTGACGCGGACGGGAGCGTATGCAACGTGAAACTGCTGTGCACACCTGCGACTACGGTGCGAAACTGTAGATTATTCCCGCTCTGCCGATGAGAACGTCCCGCGTTGCAGACGCTCCCGCTTCGCAGTCGCTTTGTTCGCGTAGGTTTGACCGAAGCTTTATTATTGAATTGTCAAACTTATCGCCATGTTGGGCTCAAAGACTACTATCCTCAGTAAACTGAGGTTCTATTTAAAAATAGAAGTTTTTGGTTGGGCTATGTAATAAATAAAGCTCAGTTTTTAAAAGCTACTTTATCATCATCGCATCACAACTAGCCTAACCTATTAACACTGCCACAATTCGATCAAATAAGGATATCAATATATGAATATTATATTATTCAAGTTATATTGTAGCTTGTGTATAATCCATAGTATTTTCTATACAGTTTTGCATGTACGGGGAATAGGGATCAGTATCGAATTCGCGGTGGATTTACACCCTCGAAGAAGCCTTACGCGTATAAGCTTTAAGAAATATCCCTGTGTGTAATGCAGAATAATCCTAAAGGACAATAATATTAATTTTAACGTAAAAATAAGGTTTAGGTTAAGACAAAAAACAGATTTGTAGAAGAATAGTTAAATTAAATACTTACCATCTTAGAAATAAACGTTTTGACTGTAGAGACGTGTAATCGTAAAGCTATGTTTTGTTCGTGATAGTCTAAATAAATAAATAAATAAATAAATAAAACATACAAGGACTTAATACACAGCGTGTAACAAAAGTGCTGAAAGTTAAGATTGTATACTTTTTTTGTATAGACTATAGGATATTTCTCATATAAATTATTACCACTTATTTTTGAACGTATATAATATTATATAGAGTGGATCATTATATTGGTAAGAGGTTAAGTACCCAACGATTACTTAACTTACACTTTGTCGTAACAAACTATTAGTTCTAGCATAATAAATTATGTTCACCAAAGTTTGCTTTGGTTATTCTCAAAATAGCCACTGTTTACTCTGCTATTATACCTACTAGGATAAAAGACCGGCTGACAGAATTATTGCTTTTTACCATTAATGTTTTATGTAGATTATAGCACTAAACAATTATTGTACCATCAAAAAAAGACTGCTTGGATGTACCTTATGAAATTGATTCATAGTCAGACGGACCTACGTAATTTGGTCGAGTTATGTTAATTCAATGTTAGACATGATGTGTCGGCTGGGTTGGACATAAAGCAACCAAGTTACGTAAGTCTGACATTAGCCTACGAACCAACTTCTCTGATAGTACCTACTCTACATGTCTTTCTCACCATTAGAACTACTAATGATATCTACCGAGTTTAAATGCGCCAAACAAAGTCACCAGCTACACGGTCAATTTTTCATCAATCTGATCCATCAATCTGGTGTCAATCTGATTGACGGAATATTGATGGTTAATAAAAGTTCATATTAAAAATACGATCAATCCATCCGCCAAAGTCACCGGCTACACGATCAAATTTTCGTCAATCCGTATCAGATTGATGGATCAGATTGATGAAAAATTGACCGTGTAGCCGGTGACTTTGGCGAGATATCAATCAAATGTATGTAAATGACAGCGCAACGGCACCACTACTTAAATAAATCGGTAGATACATTTGCTTGCGACCTCGCGTTGTAGCGGCCAAACCGCGCGTTCGCGTCGCCGCCTATATAAATCCAGCCTTTATATCGCGCATTTTGTCAGCACCGTACTTGCATCGAACGCACCGCATCTATTATCTATTATTATTTATTACATATTATAAAACAAAGTCCCTTTTTTCCCTCATGTCCCTTTGTTCCCTTTAATCTTTAAAACTACGCAACGGATTTTGATGATTCTTCCAGTGTTGGATAGCTCATTTACCGAGGAAAGCTATAGGCTATATTTTATCACGCTAAGACTAATGGGAGTTAAGAAATAGAAGAAAATGTGAAAAAAACGGGGAAAATTATTTGAAAGGGCTAACTTGAACGCACTAATCTCAGGAACTACTGGTCCGATTTAAAAAGTTATTTCATTGTTAGATAGCCCATTTATTGAGGAAGGCTATAGGCTATATTTTATTACGCTAAGACTAATAGGAGAATGTGGAAAAAACGGGGGAAATTATTTGAAAGGGCTTATCTCGCGAACTACTGGAGCAATTTTTATGTTATTTGGCACAGATAAGAAGTAGACCACGTGAAGGATCATAGGCTATCGATTTTAGGTATTTTTTCAGTGGCTATATATTCTATGGTAATCGCACATTTATCGTGCCGATAAATGTGCGATCACCTTTAGTGTACCATACAGTATTATAATAATATTATTGCCGCCTAACAAAACATAACGTAAATATAACCCTCCGTCCATTCAGTATATCTATTACCTAAATCTTTTCCTTATTAACTTAACCTCGATATTCGATAATGCGGCGAATTTGACCAAATCTAATAAGAATATGAAAAGGTATTGATTCTGATCCGCCGTTTCACTCACAATAGAGCACGTGCTGTTAATAAAGGAATAATATCGTTTATTGAAGTTATTAGTATTAATAGTAGATATAGACGAGGAAAGATAAAATACAAAAATACTTAAGATAATAATCAAACGTCACTCGAAAACTGAATGTGTTGTTTTCCTAGAGGTATTCACTTAAATAACTTGTTACTCCTAAAAAAGAAGATATCGGTGAGCGAAGCACCCTACGTCGAAATCAAACGTCGCGTCGTTCGTAAACGTTAAATTAGGACGATTTCGTTATTATATTCATCGTCATAATATTGTTTCTAACCCCTTGTAATTGATGTGCCCGAACTCATTCAGAACGCAAAGCGATTATTAGAATGCGATGTTTTCATTAACAGCCTCTTGAGTCGCTGGTCGTCAGTGTGGTTAACGCGTAAGGTAGCTCGTCGCACATTATAATATTAGGATCGGCTTCGACGATTGTTGTTATTTCATTTCCTCCTCGCCATTGTAAAGAGATAGGAGTAGAATAAGGTAATAATTTTTTCGTGGGTATTTCACTTTTTTTTTTTCAAATGACCTCACTTATGTAATAACGAGTATCAGCAATTAAAAATTACATGATTAAATCAAGTCTAATTAATTTTTAAGAATGGGTTGCACCAAAGACGTTGTTATAGTTACAGTTATGGTCATAGTTAAGGCTAACTTAACTTTAACCTTTACTTTGACCACAGAATTTGACAGAGGTCTGTTGCGTTTATTTTTCTGTTAAACAAAAAATATCCCATTAACTGTAGTTAATGGTTACGATTATTATTCTTGAATTGAAAATATTATATATATATTATTCTTGAATTGAAAATACTAATTAAAAGTCGAGAGCCAACTCAGCATAGGCTGATCTTTTAGCGGAAAAAATGTCCTTAGGGTAATGTAAACTTTGAAAAATATGAACTTTCCCTCGGACTTCTTCTAAAGTATTTTTAGAGTTCCGTAGCCAAATAATAAAAAACGGAACCCTTATAGAGTCGTCATGTCTGTCTGTCTGACCGTCCGTATGTCACAGCCACTTTTCTTCGAAACTATATAAAGCTATACAATTGAAACTTAGTAAGTAGGTGTAATTTGTGAACCGCATTAAGATTTTGATACAAAAATAGAAAAATCATTAAAAATTGTAGGGGTCCCCATAGCTACAACTGAAACAAAAAAAAATTGGAACGAAGTTCCTTATAGTGCGTTGCGAAAGGGGGCTAGACGGATAAAGTTGTAATGACAGTTTTTGACATAGCCTCCCCCCGCGGACTCGGTACGGTTAACATCGTCTGACGTGCGCTCCGGGAATTAAAATTGTTTTCGGTGGTTAAAATCGTTAATTGCGTGCTGAGTGTGTGTAAAAAGCTAGGTAACGGTGTAATCTACGTTTACTGTAAGTTTTTGATCACATTTGCCCGTATTTTATTGGATTTAACTCGGTAAGTAATTCCCTTTGTTCATTTTTAACAGTAAGGAATTGTAGGTAGGTAAAAATATTGTAACGTCGGTACCGCGCGCGCTGCGCCGGACGCCCGGCCTTGCGATCAGCTGGTTGTTAACTTTAAAAACAAGACATAATGTCTAGTCATAATAACATGCCGCCAGATAAAAATACCAACGCTTTTGAAAGAAGGGACGGCATACCTCGTTCCCCGCCAACTTCGTCCGGCAAACGTTTGCTGTCCGAACTATTGCCTTCTTCCGCGTCACCAGTCGAAAAACGTCACCAAGCCATAAGGGACGAGCCGCAGTCCCCGGTTATTTCACTATTAGACACTAGCAGTGCAGTCGATGATTCGTTTAATTACTGCGAGTTAGTCCGCGAAGCGTCCTCGTACTTGGGAAAAATTAACGAATTCGCTAACGACAATGTCTCGAGGCGCAATAACTTTGCCAATAAATCCGATATAATGAACATGACACAAAAACTGACAACTATAGTTTCTCTTCTTGCCATTAAAAACTCGTCACTTGAAACCAAAGTCGCAAATTTGGAGCGAGATTTACTTTCCGTTAAACTTAATCAGGTCGTGAAACCGGCCCCCGCGGCGCCTCCGGTCTCTTATTCCGAGGCCCTCAAACTAAAACTCGCGAAATCGGTTCCGCCCGTCGAGACACGTAAACCACTCCCTAGCCTACCCCACGCAAGAAAAATCGGCGGAATTAAAATCGGCAACTGAGACCAAGCAGGCTTTGATGAAGGTCATAAGCCTGGCTGACGGTTTTCAATTTCACGGCGTTAAGAAAACAGCAAATTCGGGCGTGCTCCTGCGCCTCACGAGCGAGTCACAAGTTAAAAAATTAAAGTCGGTCGAAACGCTAAAATCTGCCGGTCTCCGTCTCGAGACACCCAAGGGGCGTAGCCCGCGCATCCTTATCAAAGATGTTCCTCAACACATTACAGACGATAATTTTCTATTATCCCTGTATAACCAAAACGTAAACGGCGAAATTAATGTGACACAAGATCAATTCATGAGTTCGACAAAAACAGTAAGACATCGTATTTTAAACAAAGAATATAATAATCGAAATTGGATAGGTATCGAACTAGACCCTAAAGTGCGTCAACACCTCATCGAAACAAAAGAAAAACTTTTTATCGACTGGGCGATGTGTCGTTTGTAGATGATGTCGAACTCGTGCGCTGCGCTAACTGTCAACAGTACGGGCACACCGCTAAATTTTGTCGTGACACAAAGCCATGCTGTAAACATTGCGCCGAAGGGCATAGCTCGGATAGCTGCCCAAAAAAAGATAAAGTCGACTTTAAGCCGGTTTGCGGTAGTTGTTTGCGATATAAAAAACCGACCGACCACCCCACTGGCTCCCCAGATTGTCCTACGTATAAGTCTAAAATGGAGCAACTTATTTTAACGACTCGGTATGGATAGTTTAAATATAGGACAGTTAAACCTCCACAATAATAAGCACGCAACGATAGAATTAGAAAAGTTGGTTTTCGATTACAATTTAGACTTGGTGCTCGTACAGGAGCAATATCAACTCGCGTCACTACGGTCGAAGATAATACAAATTAATAACTTAGCTCGCGCGGGTATTTACACACCTCAGTCTAGATTTTCAGTCACAGCCTTAACTAACCTTTCGACGTCGCACTGTGCGGTAGCCGAGGTATCGTGTCCTCAGTTTAGACTATACGTTGTAAGCTGCTACTTCCAGTACGCGGATTTCGTAAGTCCCCATTTACATCAACTTCGCCGCGTATTACAATCTCTCGCGGGTAATAAAATTATTATTGGCGCCGACGTCAAGGCATCCTCGCCCATATGGCACGGCTAACTTAGGTACACTGACCGCGACCGACGTACCGCTGTAGAAGACTTCATTGCGGAGTTTAACCTCCATATTCACAACACCCCCGATGCACCACCTACCTATAGTAGCCTAACGGGCGAATCGTCGATTGATGTCACGCTATCCAGCGCGTACGTCCAGATTAGGCATTGGCGTGTCCTTCCTGATGCGTCATGTAGTGATCACCGCTTATTGGTGTACGAGTTTTCTCGTGCGGTCCCGAGTGATACCGTAGTCAATTCTAATGACTATAAATACAATGTAAAGAACGGTGATTGGAATTTATTCTGCTCCCTCATTGCCGCTCATGCCGGAGACTTCACTCGGCCGGATTTAGACGTCAACGAGTGCGCGGAAATTATGACAAACACATTTATTTATTGTGCCGATGTAGCCTTGGGTCGTAGACCTCTTAAAAAGATCACAACTGTAAATGGTAGAACAGTAAACTTCTTAATCTTCGTCGGGAATTTAGAAGGGCCAGGCGCAAAATTAATAATCTTCGTAAATCTGGCCTCAATCGTTCGGATGATAATTACATAATTAGTTTAAATAACCTACGCATTTCAAGGTCACGCTATCACGCCGCCGTTACGTTAGCAAAAAATAATATGTTGAAGAATGCCACGAACAGACTAGATAAAGAGGGCCCCTGGTTCTCTTTATACCACGAGCTTAAACCCAGTAGTAGTAATGAGTCAAGCTTTTTCTCAAATATTAAAATTAACAACTCTTACACTTGTAGTTTAGACGAAACGGCGAAGGCATATCTAAGCGTTCTCATCCCAGACGACGAGCCCTCCTTGGATGATGAACACCACCGCGACATTAGGAGTAGAATTCTAGACCCCATTCATACACCGGTCTCAGATTTACCAACTTCGGAGGAGTTTAGTAAAATAGTAAACCTTTTGCCTATAAAAAAATCTGCAGGCGAGGATAAAATATCGAATATTATGATAAAACAAGCGTGCTTAGCGGCCAGTTCATCGATTCTGCATGTTTACAACAGATGCATCGCAGAAGGTATATTTCCAAAAATTTGGCGCACCGGTTGCTTAAAGTTAATATCTAAAGTCGGAAACAAACGTCCAGACGACCCAAAATCTTACCGTCCGATAACGTTACTGCCTTGTTTAGGTAAATTACTAGAACGTCTTATCGTACCTCGCCTGCTACCCAGTGGCCCTAAATTTCATAGTCATCAGTTCGGTTTTACCGCCGGGAAATCGACTGTTGACGCGGCTATGGAAGTTAGAAAAATAGTAAATCTTTCGGAATCGAAATACGTGGTCGCCATTTCATTAGATATCTCCGGCGCGTTCGATCATGCTTGGTGGCCGATATTATTATTAAAACTAAAAAATCGAGGTTGCTACTCTAATATTTATGCCATAATAAGTTCTTATTTTTTTAATGGTCAAACTAAGCTTCGACTTGGCCATTGTACACACGCTAAAGATTTAACTTGCGGCTGCCCTCAGGGCTCTGTTATCTCGCCAAAACTATGGAATTTCGGATTTGATGATTTATTAAGCCTTCCCCTACCACCGCTGTGTGTACTAGTTGGCTACGCCGATGACGGTTTTCTAATCGTTCAAGCAAATTCACGTTCCGAAATTGAATCTAAAGCCAATGATAGTCTTAATTTAATATCGAGCTGGGGTAAACGTAATCGCCTGAAATTCGCCACGCATAAAACTTACCAAATTCTTTTAAAAGGTTCCCTTATATCTTCCCCTAGCATTAAGCTTGACAATATTAACGTTAAACGCAAACAGTCACTCTGTTATCTTGGTTTTTACTTGGAAAATAAATTTACATTTTTAGAACATATAATTCAAACCGGTGAGAAAGCGAAGCGCAATTTTTACTCCTTTACCAAAATATCTACGTCGGCATGGGGCCTCTCTTTCAAAACCCTAAAATTAATTTACACCGCTACTTACCTAGGCAGCATTTGCTACGGGGCCTCCGTGTGGGCCGACAGAGCAACAATCGGCGCGGCTCGTCGCAAGTTGCTACAAAGCCAACGTCTTGCTCTTATATTCTTATGCAAAGCCTACAGGACCACAAGCACCGAAGCCTTGCCTGTGTTAGCCGGAGTTTTACCCGTTGACCTTGAGATTCAGCGTCGTGCGACAGTGTATTATCATAACAAAAACATTGACAACCCGTTCTTTTTAAGCGCTCGCGATAAAATTAAAATAGCAAGATTGTTTGAACCCTTAGAAAACTCTGTGCAAAGCCTAATCTCCGAATGGCAGTCGCGTTGGGACTGTTCCACCAAAGGGCGTCATCTTTATAATTTTTTCCCTAATATTCGTGAACGGCTATCCAAACATTGGATGGATATTGATCACTGCGTTTCTCAATTCCTGAGTCCTGACCGGTCATGGAAATTTTAAGGCCAAACTTTACGGATTTAAACTAGTAGCTTCACCCATGTGCGAGTGCTCGACCGAAGGCAACATGTTTGAACAAACCGCTCATCATGTTCTCTGGGAGTGCTGTCTCTGGCAGGACGAAAGAACTACTATGCTAAACAACCTATTCTGTACATCTGGAGTCGCATACTACGGTGATCTCGTGGACAGCGCGAGGAACTTCCGTGCCTTCAAGCGTTTTTGTCACAATTATTATTGGCGACAGTCAAACATTAACTCAACTCTAATATTAACTTAGCTTTAGCTTAGGAGTCACAATTATTAACCTTATTTCCGTGTTTCTCCCCCTTAAGTTTTTTGACTTTCGGTCATTGCAACTTTGTGCTGTCTCCCGCTTTTATGGGGAGGGAAATTGGAATCTTCCTACTCCTCCTATTTTCTTCTGATCAATTTCGTTGCGGGTCCCAAGAGCACCCTGAGATCATATCAAAGGGTTTTCGTCGTTGGATACCGCTGTCGATCCTGGCGACACAGGAGATACAGCGGTGGGTATGTGTGGTGGGCCAAAGCCCGTTTAAAAAGATATAGATCAAGATAGATGCGGTATCTAACTTGATCTATATTTGTGCTTTTTGCTATAGTTGCAAGCCATGCGGCTTGCGCGTCTTTCTCTGTCTGTATGAGAGAGATCTCATAGACAGCATTTTTTTTTCTTTTTTTTTAGTGTATACAGGTTTTTTCTACATAAGAAATAACTTCGTTCCATCCCTTGACACCTCTCAAGTTTTTTTTTCATCTAACCTATGCGTGTGGGGTATCTATGGATAGGTCTTTCAAAATCATTTTGAGATTTCTAATATAATTTTTTTAAACCTGAATAGTTTGCGAGAGAGACGCTTCTAAAGTGATAAAATCTGTCCCCCCCCCCCCCTCCCCTCTAACTTTTAAAGGCCCCAGGCGTTAAGTCTAAAAAATATATGAAGTACATTACTATAGAAACTACCAAGGAAAATTGGTTTGAACGAGAACTAGCCAGTAGCTTTTTTATACGTCATAACTCATAAATGGTAAACCTTAATTTATCTTTCATTAAATCAACTGAAATATAAAAATTAATCAAAAACCTTTTCATTTCATAAAATAAACCTTTTTGCTGCTGCGGGATCCTTCATTGGCGAGTCCAACTCGCACTTGGCCGAATTTTTCGGATTCTCTCTCGTTTGTGAGATCTTCCTTTTCAGCCGCCACGTATCTTCCCAAATTTTAGTTTAAATGCATTTTAGTTTTGTTTGCATTTTTGATTGCATTTTAGTTTAAATGCAATCAAAAGGGTGGGTTTTTAGTTTAAATGAAATCAAAGGGGTTCATTTTAGTTTAAATGCAATCAAAAGGGTTTAGTTTAAATGCAATCAAATGCAATCAAAAAGTGCAATCAAAAGTTTAAATGCAATCAAAAGGGGCTTTTGATTGCATTTTAGTTTAAATGCAATCAAAAGGGTAAAAACGAGACCCAATTACTAACACATCGCTGCCTGTTCGTCTGCCTGTTTTCAGGCTCTATCACAAGAACTTGAAATTCATGTTAATATAGTAGATAAATTGTTATAAATATTTTTATCTCATATTATAGTCACTGCGATTAAGTAAAATTTTTGGCAAGACTCTTGCATAGTCGGTCTTGGTCTTGGTCTTGTTCTTGCACACCTAGTCTTGGTCTTGGTCTTGCTAGTCTTAGGGTAGTCTTGGTCTTGGTCTTGGTCTTTCATTTTTTGCAAGACCAATTTTGCTCATCACTAATTACAGTCTCCGACATCAGTTCATCACACTCTGATGTAGGCGATTCACCCAGGAAAAAATATTTGTTTTCATATCAAATTTAATTTGGAAAGTGTCAGAAATCATAATACATGGACCTATGCCAATTTGTGAATCTGTTTCAGGTACAGAAAATAAACAATTACACACAGGATAGATATTAAAGTTTAATTTATGAATTAATATAGTCGGTGTTATGAATTACGCGTTTTAATAAAATGTAATACATATTAAGTTATTCTACACGGTAATACGGCTCGCTTTTAAAAGACCGCTGCGATGTGCAATCAAATCAAATCAAATCAAAATATTTTTATTCGGAGTAATTTTTTTACAAAAACATTACCGAACGTCGATACTACGGTGCCTACCACCGGTTCGGGAACTAACCCGGCGAGAAGAACCGGCGCGGCGTAAGAAACTCGCACTGGTCAAAATGACAATTTAAAACTATCAAAAAATCTGGTAATGAGATATACATATCTTCACAGCCTTATCTAGGTTTGAGAAGAACCAGAAGCACGATTAATGTTTTTTGCCTCGATACATTTATCGATCGAAATGACCTCTTAAAAATATGAAATTTGAAGATTATTTTTAAACGAAAATAGATGTATTGTAGGCAATTATCTAATTGATAGACACCTTTTTAACTCAAAATCGTATAGAAGCATTTTGCTTAAATGCTCCTAGTTATTTTTTAAATAATTAAAATTACGTTTTTCGCATGTTTTCCGAGCGAGCCGATAGCTTCTAGCCGCAGCGTATTCACGACTTTATAGTCATACAAATTAAGTATAAAATTGCCCTTGCGGTAAAATGACTTTCAATATAGCGCCTTAAATCGTGCGCGCTTTTTGTTTTGATCGCACCTTTTTTTCATGCCCAGGGTGGGGCAAGCGCCCCAGCTTGCCCCAGTGCAACAGCAGTGGCTACGCCCATGTCATAATAGTGTTTTTATTTTTGCAAATTACGCGATAATTCGGCTATTGTGGATAATACATTATTATGTTTTCGATTGAAAACCCTTATTTTATCTAGATCTACGTGTTATCATGCCAAAAATACCGAATCTTCGCAACAAACAGGTAAGAACATTTTGTATGGGGAAAATTAAATTGTCGTTATTAGCATGTTACTCGCAATTTATTTCTTATCTTTAAAACCTTCCCTGGACTTCTACGAATATTTAAAGACTATAATCAGTCCAATCCGTTTAGCCGTTTTCGAGTTGTAGCGCGACTAACACATTTGAAAATCCATTTTTTTCATTCCAGATAGCCGTCCCGGTGAACTTCGTGTCACTTTAAAACCTTCCCTGGACTTCTACGAATATTTTAAAACTAAAATCAGCCCAATCCGTTCAGCCGTTTTGGAGTTGTAGCGCGACTAACACATTTGAAAATCCATTTTTATACATACAAGATAAGATAAGATAGGAAACAAAGTACAAACGCTTCACATAAATAGAACTTTATTAAAAACGCTTTAAAGACATAATACAAGGGTAGCAACATTAAGGCGTTGTAATAATGTTTTTGCTCAGTCACAAGATTTGACTAATGGCTCGCTCACTTCGCTCACACCCAGGGCTGCTATCTTGGAGAAACATATTTTGAAGTCCATAATATTAGCAGTAATATTTTGAGGATTCCCTGCCAGAGGATACACGGGAAACCCCACTGTTTTAGTGTGTCCCGTTTAGACAGAACAATTTTTTATATTATTACCAGTTGTCCCAGCAAACGTTGTTTTGCCATGTAAAGTATTTCACCCATATTATTTTATTGAAGTGACTAAATATAAGTATGTCACCGTGGCAACGTCCATCGCTATCTCATCGCACAAACAATGGTCGCCGGCAGTCTCGAGTTGTAACAATTTACAACTCCAGACAAATTTATTCAACAAATGCACTCATCAATATAAAAAGTAACCAGTAGTCGATTCTCAGACGTAATGAATAATGTGCATATATAAAATTTGGTAAAAATCAGTAAAGCCGTTTCGGATGAGTACGGTAAGTAACATTGTGACACGATAATATATTGTAAAAGATTTTAACAAAATATTGGTAATCAGGGCGAAGCGAGCCCTATTATATCCCACAACCTATAAATTTTGTGGAACACTTTACGGAAAAACTATCACGCCTATTGATGTGTGCTTTAACATGTAGTTGTGTTATATTTAATTTTTACTACCCGACTGCCAGGGGGGTTATTATGTGGTTGTGTTATCATCAGTTAGTCAAGGTGTGACCACGACGCGAGCCCTCACAAAGCTTGGCTTTTAGCTAGTAGTTATACTTGATTTTGGCAACCCTGCTCACACTCGTTTTTCCCACGGGTTTTGTAATTTAATTTACTAGTGCTTTTCTAACAACGGTTTTCATTTTAATTCTTTATTGCGTCATTTGTTTTGCATTTTAATACGCCCTGAATTAAGTGCAGTTGTGTTGTGAATATGCTATTCATTTGTTGTTGGTAAGCTTTATTTTCTTTATAATTTAACTGCATTAGTTATTAGAATGTTTATTGTTTAGATACACGTATTTATGTCGAAGTAATATTATTCACATCATAAAAAATTAAGCAAATAAAAATCGTATTAATTTAAGGAAGGATTAGTTCTAACATCTAAGTAAGTAAATAAATTCACATAAAGAAATTATGTATTTACTTTAATCCGCGATATCTAGGTACGTGTATTGGAAGAGTTTAGTTTTTAAACTATTTTAATTGTAGTAATTTGAGCAGAAAAATAGTATTTAGGGCCATAATTATTATTATAATGTACAGATCCTGGATGTCGTTTTTGTTATACTCAGTTGCGCAATAGACAGACATAATATGTATTATACATAATAAGTAGTATTATTTTAGGATTAAATTATGAATAATATTAAACTTTATTTATTTAAACATGAAAGATAATGTTACTAACATAATTTATAAGCCTTTATATATACTAACAATCAATGAGTCTATGTAACTTGATTTAATAAAGTATTTCAATTTCAATTCAATTTAAGGTCGAGAGAGTACCATAAAGTATTAAAACTTATACCCCTCTTGTGCCAGGTAACTAACCTTAATTAATTTCAGGTACTATTAATATCGCGATAACGATTGTTCAAACCGATACTTAACCTTTGTTGTAATTGAAAACAAAACTAAGAAATTCATGAAGCCTTCATAGTTTTGAGAAGTATGGCGTTTAACTTAAAAACAACTAAGCACAATATTTTCAGACGTATTACAATGAGGTAGAAGTCAGTTTCGTTTGTAGCAAACACAGGAAAATGAAGGTTGACTTGCTTGTAGTGAATTTCGAAACTTATTGCAAGTGAAAAGAGTTTGTTTTTCAACAGTGTAAGGCTCCAAAAAACCATGCGATAAACGCCGGAAACGACGGAGTTTTCGTGCCTTCAAAAACTTTAATCGTTTTAACGTTTGTTGAAGAATGTACTATTAATACAATTAAACAGTAACAGGAATTGATGAAAAACCAGCAAAGTCACCAGATTTTTGAGATTTGAGACTATCTATCTATACTCTATATCTATACTCTATACTTACAATAAAATCGTAGAGGTAAAATTTTTGTTAGAGGAGTAGTAGAATACATTTTAAGTGGGCGACTAACCCAAAATTGTCGATTTTATAATTCATTTTTATACTTGAAACTAAGCCCCAAATTATTTCATTTTCTAAAATTAGATACTGCATTATAATTCCGAGAGTTCGATCTGAGCAAAAACACGATATCTTAAAAGTTTCTCGATAGAAAAAAATCACAAACATTCATCTAATTTTCACGATTTTTTTTATTTATTGCCATAACCGTGCATTGAACTAAGTTAATATTTAAACATCTTATATATAAAATTCTCGTGTCACAATGTTAGTCCACGAACTCCTCCGAAACGGTTTTACTGATTTTTACCAAATTTTATATGCATATTTAGTAGGTCTGAGAATCGGCTACTGGGTACTTTATATATTGATAAGTGCATTTGTTGAATAAATAATAGTGAATTATTACAACCTGAGATTGACGGCGACCATTGTTTGTGCGACGGGATAGCGATGGACGTTGCCATGGCGACATACTTATTTAGTCACTTCAATAAAATAATAATATGGGCGAAATACTTTATATTATGGCAAAGCAACGTTTGCCGGGACAGCTAGTATTGTATAAAATTCTATCATTGAGAGTTGTATATTTATCGAGTTATTGAGAAAAAACTAATTTGGCGATTGTCCTTTTTCACCTGGCATATGAAAGATGGGCATGAGTGTGAAGAGAGAAGGACGATGTTTGAGTTTTTGCGTTAGTCGCACTCTTAACTGTTTTTGAAATGTTTGTTTCTCTGTTTGTACTCTCTGAGTCCGCTGTACCGATTTCAATGAATTTTGGCATGATGATACCTTACATTCCTGGTCAACATCTTAGATACGTTTTTAACCGACTTCCAAAAAAAGAGGAGTTAATGTTTACTTTGCTGTTTGTGGTCAGATTTTCGTAATTCTTTTTTGTTGTATAGATTGTTAACCCGAATATGATACCATGTTTACAAAAACGGTGACTTGATAATAATTTTCTCGGGATCGGGAGGTATCGATGGAATTCCTTTACGACAAAAGCATTACAGTAATTTTCACTTTTTCTAAGTAAAATTAACATAACATGCCACCAAAAAGTAAGATTTGCACCAAAGCATATCCCAGGATATAGGGCAGGGGTCACCAAATGGCGGACCGCGGTCCGTATCCGGATAGCCGACCCATTGTGTGCGGACCAAGCAATATTATGTTCGAAGATGAACTTCGTTAAAAATTTATTTCGGTATCGACAAACCGATGAACATGAAAATAAAATAAAATAAAATTACACGATATAATATTTAAATTAATTTTATATTATGTAAAAGCTTCTTAATCATAATTTTATCAAATATTCGAAAAATCCGAAAATCCAGATTTTGAAAAATAAAAATCCGAATTTATCATAGGCACAAAAAATCCGGATTGTCCGGACTTTTCGGATTACAAAGTATCCGGATTGCAATCCCTACTTATACTCATGTTCATATTCATGCTCATGCTCATGCTCATGCTCATCCTCATGCTCATGCTCATCCTCATCCTCATGCTCATCCTCATGCACATCCTCATCCTCATGCTCATCCTCATGCTCATCCTCATGCTCGGATGAGCATGAGGATTCATGCTAATCCTCATGCTTATTCTAATCCTTATCCTCATGCTCATCCTCATGCTCATGCTCATACTCATGCTCATGTTCATGCTTACGCTCATGTTCATGTTCATGCTCATGCTCATGTTCATGGCATGGTCATGCTCATGCTCATGCACATAGTCATGTTCATGCGCATGCTCATGCTCATGTTCGTGCTCATATTCATCATCAGATTCATCACTCATTCACATGAGTGAATGAATATGAATATATAGAAATTGTAAAACCCAAAACCCATCATTCATTACAGTGTAGGTAGAGTACTGTAATCCTAAGAACATCACTGTAATCAATTTATTGGAAATTAAGTATATGAGCTTAGCCTATTATTTAAATTATTATTTAAGTCACAATATAATAATTGTAAAGTAATAGAATACTAATAAGGGTAATGCTTAGCACAAACCTACGCGACCACGCGACTGCGAAGCGGGAGCGTCAATACAAAACACACATTTGATAACTTGTCAAATGTGTGTTTTGTATTGACGCTGCTGCTTCGCAATCGCGTGGTCGCGTAGGTTATGTTCTTTTATAATTTTTTAATTTAAATTAATTCTTTATTTGCATAATGTGTGTCAGTAAAGATGTTAAGACACTTGACAAAAGAACCATTTCATTTTTTCAGTGCGACTTGCAAAATATATTCAGCTATTCTTTGAGGAATATCACGCTATATTTACCTAAACAGCAAACATATAAATTAACCCTCAATTCACTATGTTAAATTTACACGTAATTACCTTATATGAGTCCCTGGGACTCACATATTTTAAATGTCATGTTTTTATGAAATGAAAAAATTTCATCAACATTTTGTTTAACAATCATCTTAAGTACAATAGTAAATTATAGGAGTAAATAACAAAAGTAACCAAACTCCAGAGATCCTCTTGAAAATTAAAGAAAATGCACTTATCAGTCTTTTAAAACCATGATATTTTAAAGATTTCTCTAAACTAACAAATATTCTAAAAATTAAAAAGAACTTAACGTTTTTAAACCAACAAAGGTACTTACACAAAATAAAATAAAATAAACATTAATGTATGCTTCTATACAAAGAAAAAAAAAACGTGCAGTGGGTTTCTACCACTATCTAAAAGCTACGTCGGCATTTTTTTTGAGCAAGTAAAACATATCAGCTTCAGACATTTTGTGCACAGATGAGCAGTTTTTGCTCTCTTGTTGTAGTGGCATAAATAGTAATACTTTCCCTCCTAGCTAACTTGTTTCAGGGTGGCTCACATCTTCAGGAATGTCATCTTTTCGTCCAAATCTTCTTGAAGCCAGGCTTCCAAAATGGAATCTGCTCCGTCTTCTCTTAGATTGATAAAGTCATATTTTTAGAGCCATTTTACAATTGTGCAACAGAAAAATAAAGCACACATAATTTAAATCGTAATAACGGTGAAAAATCAACATTTCAAAACTTTAATATATAAAAATAATCACAACGTAATTCACTAGTATGAGTCCCTGGCGTAATAACTCACCAAATATGGTATGTACGCACTCATCCTCTCGGCACCATGTCGCCCGCGTCACTACATGAAGGTACGGAGACGTGGGGGAAACAGGAAACTAGCTGCTAAGACTTTTGAATTATGTCCGTTTAAAATTTTGATGTGAGTCCCTGGGACTCAGGAAGTGAATTAAGGGTTAAGGTTACTTGTTTATTCTATAAACTACTTATAAAAAAAAACATCCTAGAAAGAGACATTGCAATCCGACAAGCTAGAGCCAGCTTCAATCGAAATACTCACCAATAATTAAGCTAAAAGTATGCCAAAGCAGGCTTACAAGTTTAACCGAAATTAACAAAGATCCAACAGCGAATAGATTTATGTAACGAAATTAAGGCTACAAATTGAAATTTATTACTGCGCTAACAATGTTGGATACTTCATAATGTTTTTGCTGTTATTTATAGACAAAATTTTCTGAAGGGATTAATTATTATTTGTACAACGAAAACATGTTTTATTTTTTAGAGGGTTTAGTTATTACTTATTACATTGAAATATTATATAACCGCTTATACTAATTATTATTAATATGATTAAAAATGGCCTACGTGTTATTCAAGTGCTGTAAAAACTATGTATAGTGCTTAAATTACACCAAAATCTGTTTATTAGTATAGAAAAAAAATTCGGCACGAATGGCGGCCCATCGACTGGAGAAATACCACGTCCTCACAGAAAACCGGCGTGAAACAGCGCTTGCGCTGTGTTTCGCCAAGTGAGTGAGTTTACCGGAAACCCAATCCCCTACCATATTCCCTTCCCACCCCTACCCTCCCCTATTACCTTATTCCCTCTTAAAAGGCCGGCAACGCACCTGCAGCACTTCTGATGCTGCGAGTGTCCATGGGCGATGGAAATTGCTTTTCATCAGGTGACCCGTTTGCTCGTTTGCCCCCCCCTTATTTCATAAAAAAAAAGAAAACGTACCAAATATTATTATCTCTTATTTATTTATCAGAACGGATTTAATTAATGTAACCCCTAACTTTGTTTCACCTCTTTATCCTTCGATCGCAAATTCTTGGAAATCTATGGTTATTCTATTGTTTTCGCGGTCACCGGTGTCCTTATGGGGCTTGATGGGTTAAACCGTTGAACTAATTTTGATGTTTGGGATGGAAATATTTTGAGTCCTTTGAAATAGGTTTATTAAGTTACGGAAAAATATACGGTTCCAGCGCGATAGCGAATTCTATATTTTTTAGGCGCGAAGACGCATATAATAATAATAATATGTGCCAGGTTTTAACAATAATATTTTGAAAAGAAAAACACTAAAAAATGTTACGAAAATCCCAAAATTAACTCAATATAAACCCGGAACCATAAAGTGGGTAATGGATCCTAATTACAGGTTTATAGCGACAGTAATTAGACAGAATCATCACTGGAACCAGAGATCGGAGACAGTTTATCGTCAGCGGTCGACCACTCGGTTATTTGGTGTGATAAACCTAATTGGGATATTAAGGTTATATGAAACCAGACGAGATAATAGAATATATTATTATAAGACGAAAGTGTGTTTGTTCACACTTTTTTTTAATAACTAGATGACCCCCGCAACTCCGTTGAGCCAAAATTCCTTTATGCGCCGGAAACGTACATTTTTCCGAGATAAAAAGTATCTCATGTCCTTTCCCGGGACTCAAAGTATCTTCATAACAAATGTCGGCAAAATCAGTTCAGTTCAGTGGTTTGGGCTTCAGAGGTAACATACTGACGGACATATAGACAGATATATTATACACACAGCTACACTTGCATTTAAATAATATAATATTTGATACTAGCGACCCGCCCCGCACCCCCGTCGCACGGGTGTAAAATATATATAGCCACTGAAAAAATGATTAAAATCGATAGCCTATGATCCTTCATGTGGTCAACTTCTTAACTGTGCCAAATAACATAAAAATTGCTCTAGTAGTTCGTGAGATAAGCCCTTTTAAATAATTTCCCCCGTTTTTTCCACATTATTCTATTAGTCTTAGCGTGATAAAATATAACCTATAGCCTTCCTCAATGAATTGGCTATTTAACACTGAAAGAATCATCAAAATCCGTTGCGTAGTTTTAAAGATTAAAGGGAACAAAGGGACATGAGGGGAAAAAAGCGACTTTGTTTTATAATATTATGTATTGAGATATAGTTAAAAAAATAGATGGAGTAGTTAAAAAAATATTTAACACTGATCATCTGATTATTGCTATGTATTTTGGAAACGGAAATATTTTATAAAAACGCACTCACAAACTCCTTAACTACGCGATAAAAGCTGTAAAAGTTGCAAAACTGCAACAGCGCGAATATGATTTACAAAAGCGTTTCGTTTTATTGTGCGAGTCGAGAGATAAGAAGAATTTGTGGGGTAGTTGGCTCGCGTGTACCCTTTATCGCTAGTTAATAAATGTCCAAGGAAGTTCGTGAATAGTTATTATCGTACCAATGTGCATAATACAGTATTTTGACGGATTGCGGAAAGTTATAGTTTTTGAATCAAAGTATGATAAGACTCGAATGTATGTCCGGTTTTCTGATAGGAGAAAATCTTTTCAATAACGCTTTAGGCCGGCCGCACACATACGTTTTCCGTATACAATTTTTCGAATTCGTTTTCCGTATTCGGAAATCCGAATGCATGGAATCAGTAGAAGACAAATTAGCTGCCGCACACGTTTATTTTTCTCAGTACGGAACGAATTCTGCACGTACGTTACAAGTGCAAGTCGGCGTGTTTGTGTGCGCTAGTCTCATGGAATTCCGAATACGGAAAACAAATTTGGAAATCACACACGGAAAACGTATGTACGCGACCAGCCTTAGATTGGTTAACATTTAAAAAATCAACCAATTAAAACGTTGAAAAAAGATAAATTACAATCAAAAACAAAGAAACTTGACAATAGCTTGACAATACCTTATAGTCAAAGTCTGGATCCAAAATACCGAAAATACCTTTATTACACTTCCGAATACATTTAAGAATGGACATCTATGTAACGCTTTATGTGCCTGTGTTGATACATTTATGTGATCTTTACTTGTGTTACCGATAGGGAATTCTATCTGTAACCTATCGTCACTTTTTATTCAAGCGACTCTAGACCAAATAACATTATACTAGGAAAACCTAATAAGACTTGCATCACTTGCTTCTAAGGTAGAACCAATATCTAGCTCCGCACAAAGCAAACACAACACAAGATGTCAATTAAAATCTTGAAACGTTCACAAACTGGGTGCAAGCAAGTGTGTTGGTGCAAAATGTAGGTGCAAGCGGTTGAAATTGTACTCTGTACGTGCAAAATGGGTGCAAAGCGCCGAAGGGAACTCATAATTAGAATCGTGCATGTTTCAAAGGACTGGTTTAATTATAACGTTTGCGTCTTATTTTTGGTAAAAGGGGGAGGAAGGGTTGAGTCTTTGGTGAAAAAGAAAACGAGACATTGTAAATACGCTTCGATTGTTAAAACCTTTGCAAAAAGGCAAAACAAACTTCTTTGATACAAACATTTTTATTTTCGCTTCAGCCTTTAGAAATGACACTATTTTAACGCTTTACTGTCACTATACAAAATCACTTTTTACTTCAATCTTAATGAAGGGACATTTTCAAGACAAAGACTCATTATAGAGTAAACAAATTACAGAGCTGACGCGTTGTCACTGTGTAAACACTTGCACAGAGTAGTGTAGGGTGTCCGACTATATTGTCTGAAGGTAGGGGAGACTGGGGTGCAACGCCTGGCGTAGGGCTGTCAAAAACAGATTGATGCGGAAATTATGTTTTATGCTGTTAATAATAGTTTGCCGTTTGATCAAGATTTTGTGTACAAATATTACGAAACTGACAGCCTTTTGACTACATATTGTGGAAAAATAATATATTTGTCATGCTTGTAATAATGTGAAGTATTACAAAATTAAAAAGAGTGACAGTTTCGTACGGTTTCATTTACCTGATACAATCATTATTAAAATTAATTTGATTATTTGTATCTTAGCTTTTTCCACATAGTATAAGAACTTGAATACTTTTTCAGTTACCATTACTGCATCTGTATCATTAAAATATTAAATTGATAGGCCTCTATTAAATATTTGGTTCAGCCCTACTTTACATAGGTATGCTTAAAGTAGGGGTAGTGATTCATCAATTGTGCAAAGTGCCACTTCATATTCAGTCCGTTTGACAGTCGCGTCCGCTTTGCCGCCTCCAAATGAACGCTGATTGGATGATCCGCCATTTTAATTTTTTACTTTTTTTCGATTTCAACAGTCAAAGCTTCTATTTGGAGAGTCCTTGATAACGATACCTGTCAACCTTTTTTGTCACAAACATAGTGAACCTGATAAAAAACATAGTGAAAATTTCAAACGGTTCAGTTTCCATTTTCAAACAAAAAAGTAGTAGCTGTAACAATAGATCTTGTTTTAATTGATTTTCGAATTTAAAAATTTCGAGAAAGTAAATAAAGAGTTCAAAAGTAACAAAAATACAAGCGTAAAGGATATAGACAAGTAAACTTTGTTCCCGGCAATATTATGACAACTGTCTTCGCTACAAAGTTGCTCAACTCCTCGACTTCAAACAATAATTTTGACAAAGAACTTTACCATGCTTCTAATTTATTAGTCTTCCTACCTGATACCTTCTTTTTAATTACCTGCTTAACAGTTTTTTTTTTAATTAGACTACTTTCGAAAAAACCTTTTAGTGTCATTTTTACCACAACTGAACCGACACCAAAAAGTTCAGGATTTTTGTTGTTTTTTGAATTTATCAATTATGCATATTATGTACCGGTGTTACGGTTAACACCTGCAGTATATTGCAGTATACTACTACAGTATACAGTAAGCAGTACCTCTTAAACTTTAATAAAGCAAGTCTCAATGGATACGTAAGAAAAATTCGAGTAACATGAGCTATTTTATATCTATGTAAAAATGGTATCATACGTAGTTATTTGCGGATGTAACGAATATCAAAATGATTTCGATCTGCCAGAAGTCTCGTGACGGATCATTGGATTTTTCTCATTTCTTTTTAGCTAAGCAAATAGAGTAAGTTGGATAATTTGACGTGTTGCCTCTGGGGACTCTAACATCTGGGGTTGCAGAATGCATCTGCTATGGCATTGTAACCCCTATTGATAGTTAAAAAACAATCTGCTGTTCCATTCTAGTCCCTATTGACAATGTAAAAAACAAGAATTCAATTGTAGGAAGAGAATGCTTTTGAAATATTAAGCAGCTCTATTAGAAAAGTATAGGGTTTGGATAGGGGAAGTTTTGGACAGTTTTCTAGTGAGTAATAGTGTGTGCGTGGAAAAGAACAATTTTGGGTAATAAGGCTTTACTTGCACATAGAACATTTCTTGTAAAATTATGCCAAGACTTTTACAAGAAATGTTCTATGTTTTGAAGTTTTCTAGTTGGCCCTGAAAAAGTTATCAGATCATAGGCAAGCTTTGATAACAACTTATGTTTTAGCGCCTCCGTTGTTTCAATTTAAAACGCATCCAGATTAAATTAATCACCCCCCAAGTTTCTACACAACGCCTCCATTTTTTCTGGGTCCCACACCACCTGCCACCACACCTTTAGACCTTCAGCGCCCACAAGGGAGCGTTTTCGCCCACTTTGGGAAAAGCTGTTTGAGACTATACATGCCTTACCTACTTTGTCTTAGTTTGCGTTTTTGACACTTATGGTCTTACTAACTTACAGTCAACACTTCACATTTCACAAGAAAGTGTTATAATATCTATATTTTTCCAGAAAGTTCGATTACGGATAGTAATATTTCATTGTTACAAAATTATATTTACTTAGTAACCAAAAATAAACTTGAAATAGACAACCCGAAACTAAAAATAGAAATATAATTACTTATTATGTTTTCATCATACAAAGAGCTTTTCTCTTGAAAAATATCTGAAGATAACAATATAAAAGTCCGTATTTTATTATTCTCTTGTGATTTAATAATATTAAAAGCAAAATTAATATACTTCAACAATCGTATTGAGCTATAAAAATTTTCGCGTGGGCAACAGACTCGAGAGGTTTAATTCACAAGCAATAAAGTATTCTGTATTCATATTTTTACAATAATAAATTATATTATTCTGATTCTGAATATATTTTAGTTTTTATGTAATAATATTACAAAATTATGATTTATGAATAATATTTTAAAAAATAAATGAAAATTGACTTTCTAATAGAACATTTCTCAAAAAAAATGTGCTTTCTATCTAAATATTTGTCCCTTATTTTAAAATAATATGTTTTTTTTTAATTAACATAGACCATTACCAAGTTCTGTTAAATTGTATAGGTAGTAAGTTAAACAAATTCAGTAAAAAACATTTACAAATTAGAATTATATAAATAAATAATTACTTACCTATAAAAATATTTTAAAAATCCGTCTAATCTAGTTGTATGAAAAGTGAAGTGTCCCAATTTCATACCTTCTCAAACAATTGATTGTATTTGTAAGGCCTTGCGGAAATTTTTGAAACAAGTTATGTATTTATTTAGGGCTGCAAGACCATAAATCATTTAAAAAGAATATATTTTGGTCGTATTAGAACAAATTTATTTAATAAATAATGTTTTTATTGTATCGCGGAAAAAGTTCCTCTTTGCAATTCCTTTTTTGTGACCATGTTTTTAAAAATCTTGCAGTCTATTTTGGTATAAATATGTTTTAATATAGTGGCAAAATTGTTAAGCTCGGTATCCAACTTATTTTCGGTTTGATATTTCTTTTACGTTCCACGTGCGCGAACAGAAGGTTGTCTATTAGCGTAATGGTCCAAAAAATTTCCAGTCTGTGTTACCCAATAAATGCAGGTAAGCTCTAATATTATTATTATTTCGCCTTTAGATCCATTAAAGCTCTCAATTTTGATTTCGTAAGTCAAATCATAAACGAGTATTAGTTTTAGTTGTATGCGTAAACAAGTTGAAAAGTTTATTTAACTTGATTCGTTACTTCCATTTTTGTTACTTTTGAGTGGTAACGTATGAGTGTAAAAATATATAAGGAAAATAAGGTAACAAAATAGGAAATTGTAAGGCAGAGTATTGACTATGTGATTATTATTAAAATAATTATGAAAATTACATGAGTCGTAGCCAAGCTTTTAAAGATTTTATTATTTGCTCATCTTGTATTGACATAATATAATTTTAAGCAACATTGATAAATTATGATTTATGTAATAAGATTAGACAAACAATATTTTGTTTCAGATACTGATTTATTAACCAAAGGATCGTAAAGAAACAGAAAAATGATACTCTTAAATATATAACAGATTTTTTTTTATTTGTATTACTGTACTGTACTACTGTACTTTGGACTAGGTTTAAGAAATCCTATTTTATTACCAGAATTCCAATTTGGTTACTGTCCCTTAAAGGTGGGCGCATACTTTTTTTATTTGTTTAATATTTTAGTAGGATATTATTATTATAAATGTATACCTTACTTGAATAATATGTAAGACTGTTTGAAGACCCCAATAAACGAAAATAAAATAAAATTATGTTTTTGTGAATCACAAAAACATAATTTTATTTTATTTTATTTGTGATGAAGACAAAAATTAATACTTCGTTTTTGCATTATATATTATGTAAGTATAAAAAATAATTCAAGATAAAAATATAGAATCATTATTGTGAAGATAATAAAGAGTTGTGGCCAAATAGTAACGTAAAGGAAACCGCCTATATTTTAAGATTTTTGTGTTAAAAATAGACAGTTTCTTTCTTAAACAAATTAAATTATGTTTTAGTATCCCATTTAATCAAATAAAATTTCTAATAACACAATTCAACATTGAATTTATGTAATATAATAAAGGTAACAAAATAGGAAATTTTCTGCACCTCGGGTTTGTTTTAGTAGATTTTGCTTTTTATTAACATTTTATATCTGAAAACAACCCCTATTTTAAATTTTGTAGACATTTACCCGTAGCTTAAAATAAAAAAATCGGTAATATTTAAACATTTTTATTTTATCGTATCTTCTAAAAATGGTACATTTTTTTGAGAAACGCTCAATAAGTACCTAAACTAATATCAGATAATAATATTATGATGATCTTCAATTATTCTTTCCATTGTAGTTGTTTCGTCAAAAAAATACATTAGTCACAGGACTGCCTCCGTCGAACCATTTTGGGTGTTCGGAAAGCGATAAGTTATGATTATATTCTCTGTATTTCAAATTTTAATTTTCTCACCTCCGGGCGGAAAACGTTAACCTTCTTCCCGCTGCGCTTATCGATGTTGCCGCCTGTTGTTTTTTCCGCTTCCGTCGATGAGGATACATTACGCACCTGGGGCAGGAAAATAAGAAAAGTCTCAGATCACATGTAATTGTTGGCCGAGGCGAAGCCGAGGTGCGTATACTATTTTTCTCATCGACGGAGGCGGAAAACGGCAACATCGGTAAGCGCAGCGGGAAGAAAGTTGACGTTTTCCGCCCGGTGGTGAGAAAAAATATTTTTCATCATACCAGAACCGAAAGTTTGATTTTCTTCCCTTGTTTGCGGGAAGAAAGATGCATATTTCCTTCAGACTACTCACAACTGACAATTTAAAATTTTCTTCCCGCTACCTATTTGAAATAACTCATTACCATGGCAACCGTGAGGTTGTTATTTCAAACCCATAATATTAATACATGCGGCAATTTTAGAATATTGATCTAATTGTTGAGTTGTTGAGTTGAGGACACGGCTACCAACTTAGTTATTTTATATACCTATAGGCCAGCAGCCAGGAAAAGCGAGGGAGAGCTGATAATATAATATACCTTATTTTTGAGTCGGGACAGCGATGAGCATTGCCATGGTGCCATACTTGTTATGTCACTTCAAATAAAGCACTACAAGCAACTACAATTAGTACAACCTACTACACAAAATGGTACTTCAAAAGCAATATTGTTCAATTAAAATCTATTAATTTGTTGTTTTATTTCGCCTGGGGGGCTTCGCCCCCCCCCCCCCCCCCCAGCCGGTAGCGCTAGGTGCGTAATGTACTATTAATTCATTGTGATAACTGATAATATAGAACACGTACCTTATTTATATCTGTCTCTGGACTCTCTCTAGCATATTATACATTATACAAATATACAATCTACATCGATAATGGGCAATCATAGACGAATATCATGTTATAATATACTCTCTTTTGACCATCATGGGCCAAAGAAAGGTTATTTAAGGTTGCAACATAAATGCAATATACTTTACATTTTTAAATTTTTTAAGATTGCACCCCTCCCCCTAAATAGGGGTGCGATTTTAAATTTAAGACGATTCAGCTCGCAGGTCTGATTGAAAACCTTAGCCTTAGGCGCTAAGGGCTCTTAAAATGTACACCTAAATGCCTAAGGGCAGGTTGCGTGGGGCTGTTGGGGTAAAAAGTAAATTGTATTACAGAACACTTATGGGGGAAGAATACACTAGAAACATTTATTGGTAAACAATAATCAAGTTTCTTGAGCATTGTCAATCTTTGTTTTTATTGACCATCCAATTTTTCGAGGGTTGTAAAAACAACAAAATTTGCAGCAATTTTTGTAATATTTATAATATCTACAACTTCTACTTAAGTCACAGAATACATAATTAGTATTTAAGTATACAAATATACACAATAAAGTCATGTTTGGGAGTGCATTTGGAGTGCATCCGTCAGAAAACTGACTGAATGAGCGTGTCTTCTGAGTGGTCAACTTATATACGAAAACTTCTTTTAACACTACAGTCTACATTATGGAAAAGTTGACTGCTGTAAACAAGCTATATTTTTTTGAATACGACTAGTACTACCCCACACTCATTTAGTATCGAGTACGATTTGTTGAGTAGATTATGTAGATTATAGAAGATAAGTAATATTAACGTTCTTCTTTCAGGTCTAGACGCAGAGCTATACTACGTGAGGGAAGGCGCGGTGAACACGTACGCGACTAGCTTCATAGTGCCAGTGCCGGCGCATATAGCTGACTTGGAATTCATGTGGCAGTCGCTGGGAAGGAAACCGGTAAGTAGTTTATAGTATGTATTAGTATACTAGCGACCCGCCCCAGCGTCGCACGGGTATAAAATATATAACCACTGAAAAAATGATTAAAATCGATTGCCTATGTTCCTTCACGTGGTCTACTTCTTATCTGTGCCAAATAACATAAAAATTGCTCCAGTAGTTCGCAAGATAAGCCCTTTCAAATAATTTCCCCCGTTTTTTTCCACATTCTCCTATTAGTCTTAGCGTGATAAAATATAGCATATAGCCTTCCTTAATAATTCCTCCGATTTCGTTAAGCCTTCATCGATTTGGATGAAAATTTGAGATTAAGTACATTAAGCCCTCTACTTTAAAAGTGACATACGCTCGTATTGCGCTTTTTTATTTTAGGGGTGAAATCCACCCCTTTTGTTGAAAATAGAAAAAATGCAGATTTAACCATTCTGGCTTAACTAATTGGGTTTAATTCAATAAAATAAATGTTTTGATGTTTTTTTTTCATGATATTTTATGATTATTTAATTAATTTTTCAACCCTTATGGCAACCATCCCTCTAATCGTGAAAAATACTTTTTGTATTTCTGAACCTTAAAATCGCATATTTACATTGTATAAACAGTTTGTTTAATATTTATGATATAATTTTTGGATAAGACTGAAATATAAACCCCTAAAAGTACCCCTTTATTGCGGAATCACGGTAAAAATTTTGTTCAAATACTTAATAGGTTTATGTTTTTGAACCCAATTTTTTCAGTTTATTTAGTTAGTAATTAATTTCTTATTTAGTTCTTTTTTTACGATTTTACGATTTTATTTTAAGTTTTTTATCAGCTTTAATGAGTTCGAATATTTTTTCATAGTTAAGATAAATTTTATTAATATATTTCAAACATTGATATTTATTAGTCCAAAATATTCAAACAACGATTTCAAACTACTTACTCTCTGTGCAAAAAATTGACGAAAGGGTTGAATCTGTTATACTGAAATATTTAATAGACGCACATCATTATAAAAAAGCCCCTCTCTTATCAAGTCGACATTTACTATTTTGTTTACTTTCTGAATATTGAAAGACTTGAAAAGATTAACGTTTATTTAGTAAGGACTATATGACGCTTGCAATCACGCTGGGACCGTATATTTTTTCGGGATAAAAAGTATGCTATGTCCATATCCATTCCCACGACTCAAAGTAATTTCATACTAAATTTCAGTAAAATCGGTTGGCCGTTTGGGTGTTAAAAGGTAACAGATAGACAAAAACACTTTAGCATTTATAATATTAGTATAGATGTACCTATTGACAGGTTTTCCTACAATATTTGCATCCCAAATCTCTGCTTAAAAATTGTTTTAAAAAAAACATTTTTGTTTTATCACAATAGCTGTGTTAATTTTTAAGTTATCGGGTTCATTTATAAACCATTTTAAAGGTAATTTAAAGAGCTTTAAGATCAACTTGAACAGTACGTTTTAAAGCCCTTGTTTTAAAAAAATTAGGGTTAAAAGGTCCCGATTTCATGGTTCTTGCAGTAAACATTAGGCTTTAAACGTTTCTATCTTCGTTGTTTTTCATCCTATAAAAATCAAAAGAAAATCAAAAGATTTGGTAAAAAATGGACACCAATTTCGTTCTTTATAATTTTTACGAAGGTTCAATATTTTTGAAGTTATGTTCAAAACAAAATGATATTTACGAAAATTTGAATAATTTCAATTTTACTAAATCATTCTGTTTTTCAAAACTAAGCATTCTAAACTAAGAAAAATTTTTGATGTCATTACTTATTCTAAAATAAAGAAAAGCCTTTGGGGATAACTATAAATTTTAATAATTGTAGAAATGGTCAACGTTTTATTTTTCGATTTTCCAAAAAATTTGAAAGTGTCATCTTATTTTTATCATAACTTGTTCAATTTTGAAGCTTTTAACTTTTTACAGTGCTTATTAGAAAGGTATTTTTAAGCACTTTAAAAAGTTTCAAGGAAGTACTTGTCATAAAATGCATCGGTTTACCGTTATTTAAGTTTGAATGCTTAGACTTAGGTACTCGCCGAAAGAAAATATATATTTAATCACCTATACCTCACTTTGAATGAATATAGGAAGGCATTTTAGAATAGATATTAGTTTGTTTTTTTTATTGGCTTTAATTTTGGTAATTACACATTTTTCGTAAAAACCTATAGTTTCTTAGTTAATTATTTTCTCACGCAAAAACGGGATCTTTGATCTTTAATAACTCCGAAAGTATTGATTTATTAAAAAAACTGTATTTAACAAATTTTGCTTAGAATTTGTGTGTCTATTGATTCCTGGGGTAATTTTTATTTAAAAAAATTCACCCCCCGAGAACGGTTGGCTTCCACCCCCAAGGCAAAAACGCAAGTTGGCACTATGTCACTTTTGAACACTAATAAAACACACTTTTTCTTGCACTTTATCCACTATATTAAGATATTATTATAACTTTTTAACAAATTACACGACCGGTTTCGAAATTATTCATCATCAGGTGTAAGTTTAACGTCGGTAGTTTTAAATTATTAAATATAATCAAAACAAACATTAGGGTTGTCAGCATCATGGTATTTTTTTACAATTTGGTAGAATTTTTATTTCAAATAAGAGTATTTTCTACTAATGTTAAAATTAATATTTAGTTGGATTTACCTATTTTATATTGATAAATTAATAATTTTATGCTGGTAATGTCACAATTACAGATTTCAGAGCCTAAAATTAAGTAATAATTGTTAAATTTCTAAATTATAATTAAAATATGTCACATACATTTTCTATAAAATTATTAAATGTCAAACAAATTAATATAAACGATGTCAAACCAACAATAATAAAACATAAGACGATACAATTGTCTAATTTCATCACCAATAATTTAATTTAATTGTCCATAATATTAAAATTATAAAAATTAATATCTATATGAATGTCAAATAAATTAAATTAAATTAAATTAAAATATCATGTCAATAAATAAAATATAATGTCCATAAAATTATATAAAATTAATAAATATCATGTCAGTAAATTAAATTAGCGGTGAAATGTAAATTGAAATTAATGTATAAGTAATAATAATTTAAATGTCCTGCAATAAAATTGAATTTGATAGGCATGTCTGGTCGTTTAACAAGTTCCCATATTTTTTGTGTCTGTTGACTTCGAGTGCTTCCAGTGCGTCCATTTTCTTGCTTTTGGGTAAAACATGTAGGTATTTAATGTTCTTGTCAGGTTCAAAATTATGGTCATTATTATTTAAATGTTCAGCAAACGTAGATCTTTCTGTTTTCCTTTTCCAAGCTGTGATGTGTTCTTTTATTCTGGTTTTAAATTTCCGCCCTGTCTGACCTATATATATACCTCCACATGTTTCGCAAGAAAGGCTGTATATTCCGCTATTGTCCGTGACGTTAAACTTGTCCTTGTTATTACATAACAGACTTTTTAGGGAACCCGTAGTGTAAAATGCTACTCTGGTCTCCTTGTTTTGTAAGATCCTTTGAAACCTATACGATAAAGGGCCAATATAAGGTATTTTAACCCAAGTGCTATTTGCTTTTTCCTTAAGTCCTGAATTGTCGTATAGCAGTCTTTCGGCCATCCTTCTCCTAGCTTTTTTAAGGATTGTGTCAATAAGTTCACTTTTGTAACCATTACTTACAGCGATATGTCTTATCGTGTCTAGTTCTGTCCTGAATGTCATGCTGGGCAGGTGGATGGCTCGAGGTATAATTAAATAACTTCCATTTTTAGTAACTTTATTATTAGTTGGCATTTATACACAGCAAGTTGCACACCGGGAACGGGAAGAAGACATTTCAGGTTATCGACAATAGAGCGCGGTGTTGCCACATTATAATATCCTGACATCTCCCTTCGCAAAAGAAAAACAATATTTCTTACAGTTTGACATTAATCTTACTTCTAAACTTATTTCCAGGACTGAACCGTAAGTACACATTTATTTTGCCTTATGAAAAACATTGCTTATATAAAAAAAAAAAAATAACACTTCAATTTGACTTTGACATTAAGTTGACAACTGACATAACATGACAAATATTAATGACAACTGACATTTGACAAGTAGTTTCAGGAAAATAATATTTATATAACCTATAAAATTACAATGAACTTAGAATTTAGATACATAAACTTACAATATGCTTATACTTAATTTCTTAAATGTTTTTTTTACATTACATTCAGACAATATTCTTATTCATCATATAAATGATGGGGTCTAATAATAGGGCGACCAAATGACGAGTATTTTATATTAGTGTTATTATTTGTTTGTGTATTTGTATTTTGATAATTTGTGTTGTTTGTTTTCGTTTCAGGTTGAAGAATACAATCAGATTGAGAAGACATTGGAGACAACTGTAATGGAGATTGAACTTGGCTGGGAGATTGAGTTGTGGTATCATATTGTGGACTGGAAGACTGTGACAAAGAATATTTCGGTTTCAAAATGTGATGACGATTACGACGAAAAGTACCTTCAGGAGATTGTATAGTGTAGCTACGTGGTTGTGGACCAGACTGTATTACAATACCGGGTGACCATGTGCTACTAGGATGTTTCTTATAGTAAATTTTATCTCCTATGTTGAGAGGTGTAAGTTGTTTAGTGTGCTGATTATAATAAATGTTGTGTTTTACCTTTTCCTTTTTTATTTTTTTCTCTATCAGTGTAGTATCAACAGTTTCCGGCTGTAATTGACTATCGGTACTAGGAAGTTGAGAACGGAGTGTTCTATTCATTAAAAGTTGTGAAGGTGAAAATCCTATATCTTTAGGAGTGTTACGGTAAGAGAGAAGTGCAAGATATGGGTCTGAATTATCAGCCTTACATTTTCTAAGCATGTTCTTTACAATGGCAACTGATCTTTCAGCCATGCCGTTCGATCTACTAAGGTAGGGACTTGATGTGATATGTTGTATATGCCAAAGAGTAGTAAAATCTTTGAATTCTTGGCTGTTAAATGGTGGACCATTATCTGAGACTAGTATTGAAGGAATACCATGTCTGGCAAAAATAGATTTCATGTGTGTAATTATGTGTTTTGCCGAAGTGCCTGAGTGTAACAATGCAATTTCAATATATTTTGAAAAATAATCTACGACAATTAAATACTTGGTACCATCTATTTCAAACAAATCAGTGCCCACTTTATTCCAGGGAAGTAGTTTAAACTCATGATTTATCATTGGTTCTTTAGAGTTGCTTCTACGATAAGTAAGACAAACATTACATAGGTTAACATATTTTTCTATGTCCGAGGTGATGTTTGGCCAAAAAACTTTATTTTTTGCTAATTTAATACAACTGTTAATGCCTTGGTGGCCTTGATGAATAATTTTCAAAATATTTTCTCTCATTGACTCTGGTATTATAATGCAATTAGACTTGAAGACTATGTTATCAATAACATGAATTTGATCTTTGAAAGGGAAAAATACTCTGACTGACTGACTAAGAGATTTTTTATGTTCTGGCCAACCGTTATAATAATAGTGCATAACTTGACTTAAGGTTTGATCTTTAAGAGTTGCATTTTCTAATTCTTTTAACATATCAGGACTAACAGACAAAGTTGACTTGACAAGGTTAATATGTAAATCTATATCTTTTTCTAGGCATGTGAGTGCATTATCTGGTAAAGCAGCTCGTGATAAAGTATCAGCAACAAATAAGTATTTACCTGGTTTATAAACTACTTGTAACTCATAAGGTTGTAATCTAAGCATGATTCTTTGAAGTCTTGGTGGAATATCATAGAGAGCTTTTTTGTATAATGTTATTAAAGGTTTGTGGTCGGTTTCTACCGTTACCTGTCTGCCATAAATATAATGATGAAATTTAGTGCAACCAAACAATACAGCTAACAGTTCCTTTTCAATCTGGCTGTAGTTTTGCTGGCTTTTGGTCAATGTGGCTGAAGCATAGGCAATTGGTTGACTACCATGTGACAGGACTGCTCCTAAGGCGTCTTTTGAAGAATCTACAGACAGAAGTAATTGTTTGTTAGGGTCATAATAAGTAAGAACAGGTGCTGTGCTAATTAGTTTTTTAAGGTTATGAAATTCCTTTTCATGATCATTTGTCCATATCCAAACTGTGTCTTTTTGAAGTAATTTTCTTAAGTGTGTGGTTTCTTTTGTTAAGTTTTTTATGAATGGACCTAGATAGTTCACCATCCCTAAAAATCTTTGAAGCTCTGTGACTGAAATTGGACTTTGCATTTTGCATATGGCTTCGACTTTACTATCATCAACACTTACTCCCTGACTGCTAAATATATGTCCTAAGTACTTTACTTTTGATTGGCAAATGACTGACTTTTCTCTATTAAATCTAAGATTTATTTCTCGGGCTCTTTGTAGGACTTTTTGTAAATTTTTATTATGTTCATTTATATCTTTGCCATAGACTAAAAAATCATCCATCATTATTTTAACACCGGGAAGATCACCAAATCTTTTCACCATTTCACTATGAAATATCTCGGGCGCTGCATTTATACCAAATGGTAAGCGTGTGAACTTATATCGACCATATGGTGTAATAAAAGTACAAAGCTTAGACGACTTTTCATTTAATTTTAGCATCCAGAATCCCTTATTCGCATCGAGTGTACTAAAATATTTTGCATTAGACAAGTCAGACTTAATCTCGTCTAAAGTAGGAAACTGATAATGAGGTCTCATGATGGCTTGATTTAATTTTCGAGGATCTATACATAGGCGTAACCTTTTATTCTTTTTTGTGGTTAAAACAATTGAACTTACCCATTCAGTTGGCTCTTCGACACGTTGTATGACTCCACTCTTCTCCAGTGATGCTAGTTCATCCTTGAGAGGCTTTTGGAGTTGCAGCGGTATGCGTCTGCATGCATCAATGGAAGGTTTTGCATCTGGCTTTAAGGTAAGGTTTACCTCAAAATCTCGAATGCAACCTAGTCCTTGGAACAAGTCACTGTTGCTATTAATAATAAACTCAGATCCACAGGTTTGATCAGAAAAACTAACAGTATTTACTTTCTTTAGAAGGTTGAGGATCTTACATGTTTTCCTGCCTAAAGTATTTTGACAATTGATATCAAGTATGTAGAAGTTAATTAAATGGTTTGTATTTTTATATATGACATTGATATTGCATTGCCCTACAGTTGGTAATAGTTCTCCACTAAATGTAGAAAGTTTGTATAGACTTGGTTGAATGTTGTTAGTGTTTAAGTTAAGGTATGTAAAAGTGTTGTAAGATATTATGTTAGCATCGGCCCCAGAATCCATTAAAAATTCTACATTTTTATTATTTATTATAAACTCTACTGTCCATTTACTATCATCATCTAAATTATTACTATTGACTGTGCCTATAAATAAATTATTACCATCTAATGTTGATGAAGACTCGTTACTTTGAAGGACTTCTTGTGTGACCACTTTGACGGACTTGTTAAATCTGCACATGACAGCAAAATGGTTAAACTTGTTACATATCTTGCATTTGATTCCTGCGGCCGGACATCTGAATCTATGCACTTGTCCACAGCGTGTGCATGTTTCTTTGTTTGTTTGACAATACTGTTGTGGCTGCCTGCTTGCTGATCTATGTCTTGGTTGACTGTTGTACCTTGGTTGAGATGATTGTCTAGGCCTGGCTGGATATCTTGTTAATTGTCTTCTGTTTACTTCACCAATGACATATGATGAAGAGTTTTCTAGCATTTTGGCTTGTTGTCTGGACATCTCTTGGTGTTTGGCAAGTTCTATTGTTTTTTCCAGTGTAGACGGTTTTTCTTGTATAATTTTTTCTTTAATGAATTGGTTTCTAGAATTCAAGTTCCAGCTGAAGATATCTCGTAGGAGGTTGTCTTGAAGTTCCCCGAAGTCGCATTGGTTGGCTATATTTTTTAAGTCGGTGATGTACTGCTCGATAGACTCGTCCTCACCTTGTCGTCTGTTAAACAGCTTGTGTCTCTCGATAGTAACATTTATTTGTGGTAAAAAATGTTTCTCAAATTTGTCAATTAGCTCTTGAAATTTTACTGTGTCGATGTCTAGGGAAAATGAGTAAAAAATAGTTAAGGCGTCTCTGCCGACATGATGTAGCAAGATGGCTACCTTACGTGCATCTTCGACTTCCTCGAGCATGTTTGCTCGTAGGTATATTTTAAGCTGTGTTAGCCAGTTTTTCCACTCCAGCGGCATGTTGTTGGAGTTAACATTTAAAGGTTTTAGGCCTGGCCCAGCTAATTGTTTAGAGTTTTCGTCCGACATATTGGAATGTAATTGCGCGGTAACTCACCGGCTTGGCTATTTTGTCTTCGATTTTGGATATCGTTGTCTTGAATTCTTGACTCTTGACTTCTGACTCTTGACTTCTGACACCATGTCATGCTGGGCAGGTGGATGGCTCGAGGTATAATTAAATAACTTCCATTTTTAGTAACTTTATTATTAGTTGGCATTTATACACAGCAAGTTGCACACCGGGAACGGGAAGAAGACATTTCAGGTTATCGACAATAGAGCGCGGTGTTGCCACATTATAATATCCTGACACTGAAATCATTTATTTCTAGGGGTACATTTAGCAAACGGTGAACAAAAGCGTGGAAAGCGGCGTGTTTGTGTTGGCGCGGATGAGAGGAGTTAGCATGAAGGACATTTTCACTATATGTAGGTTTTCTAAATATTTTAAATGTATGATGACCATGATTTATATCTATAGATAAGTCCAGGAAGTTTAATACTTTGTTGCCTATTTCTAATGTCATTTGTATTTTATTATTAATTGTATTCAAATAATTAAAAAATTCATTTAAAATTTCAACTTTACCATTCCATAAACATATTATATCATCTACGTATCTGTACCAATAAATAATATATTCTTTATATGAGGTTTCCAATATCCTTGATTCAAAATTATCCATAAAAATGTCTGCACAGAGAGGAGACAAGGGGCTACCCATCGCCAATCCATCCTTCTGTTTATAAGTTTTACCATTATAAATAAAATAATTTTGATCTAGGCAAACCTTCAATATGGCCTTTAAGTCTATTACCTCTTGTGGGTCTTTTAATTTAATTTAATTTAATTTATTTGACATTCATATAGATATTAATTTTTATAATTTTAATATTATGGACAATTAAATTAAATTATTGGTGATGAAATTAGACAATTGTATCGTCTTATGTTTTATTATTGTTGGTTTGACATCGTTTATATTAATTTGTTTGACATTTAATAATTTTATAGAAAATGTTTGTGACATATTTTAATTATAATTTAGAAATTTAACAATTATTACTTAATTTTAGGCTCTGAAATCTGTAATTGTGACATTACCAGCATAAAATTATTAATTTATCAATATAAAATAGGTAAATCCAACTAAATATTAATTTTAACATTAGTAGAAAATACTCTTATTTGGAATAAAAATTCTACCAAATTGTAAAAAAATACCATGATGCTGACAACCCTAATGTTTGTTTTGATTATATTTAATAATTTAAAACTACCGACGTTAAACTTACACCTGATGATGAATAATTTCGAAACCGGTCGTGTAATTTGTTAAAAAGTTATAATAATATCTTAATATAGTGGATAAAGTGCAAGAAAAAGTGTGTTTTATTAGTGTTCAACATGAATTTCCACCAAGAACCGTCAGTACAATCAATTTCATATATGTCACTTTTGTTTCTTAGGGTATCCCCCACCTACTTACCAATTTTCATGAAAATCGATGGAGGTTCAACGAAATCGGAGGTGAAAACCTTCAATGCCTCCACTACATAGCCTATAGCCATCTTCGATAAATGGGCTATCTGACACTGAAAGAATCATCATAATCCGTTGCGTAGTTTTAAAGATTAAAGGAAAAAAGGGACATGAGGGAAAAAAAGCGACTTTATTTTATAATATGTATAAATATAGATGTAGTTGACAACCTCTGTGGCTCAATGGTTAGTGTGTGGCAGCTCAAGCCGGGGGTCGCGGGTTCGAATCCCGCCGACGGAACAAAAAGTTTTTCAATATTCCTGGGTTATGGATGTGTATTAAATAATTGTATGATATAATAAAAATCTTAAATATATATATAATATAAAAGTATTAAATATATTTCCGTTGTCTGGTAGAGATCAACTACGATAACATGGCGCGCCCCTCCAAATGACTGTTTCAATGTGTGTAGTCACATCCTTATGAAAGAGTTTGTATGTAGTAAGTATTCAAACAATCACAGTACACGTAATATTTCAAAAAATGTCACTTATTACCAAGATTTGTTGGTCAACTAATCATAACTAGCCTACCGCGCAAGACAACGCACTTCAAACGTTTTGACAACGCACTTCAGTCGTTTTGAATTTTGGAGGGGCGCGCCATGTCATCTATCGTAGTTGATCTCTACCCGTAACGCAAGTCCTTCAGGTACTTAGCACGGGGCCAGACTGACGTGGTGTGAAGCATCCATAGATATTATTATTATTATAGTGATAAGTGGGATAGTGTGTCTGTATGTCTGTTTGTATTTATGCTGTAGCCGCTGGGATGAGATTTCACTTATGGCATTTTTTACCAACCGCTCGTGTGCCTCCTAGCGGTCTCGTAGGGTCATGTCATATCTTAAAAAAACCCGTGTTTAAAAAGTTTTTTATGTCTCCCCAAAAGACATAGGTAACACAAAAACGGTTATAGTAAAATCTTGAAGGATAGAGGGGGATAAAAACTGGCATTCTGGTCCCGGGGGTCCCTAGTTCTAATTAAATGTAAAGCCAAATGTGTTATTACAACAGATTTTATATAAACATACAAAATAACTAAAATGATAAAAGCTCTTCAATAAGGGTTTCTTCGGATTTAGAATCTTACGCCTCGGCAATCAACTTCTATTAATAGAAGTGGCAGTCTTTTAAAAACGACAAAAAACTAAGAACGTTTCTAATTGCTCTACACTGTACATAATAGTACTCGAGAATCCAATTTAAACTTTTTATTCGTACATCTGTTAAGTGATGAAAATGACTTTAATTATTATTTTAGTTCCTTATTTATTCCCGTTTTTCCACAAAACCCTCATTCTGTGACAATATACTGTAATTTGATTTTGCTTTAATGAATGCCGCCGGCTCTAACGTCTTACAATTTCGCCTCCAACGCGATTAATTTTAGAAACAAAAGAGTGTAAGCCCCTCCTTTGAGTTTGAGTAAAATGTTTTAAAACAAATTCTCAGTGAATAGCGAGAGGATAATAATATTTTTTATTTGTTCTATCTTTTAATAAAGATAGTTTAAACTTTCTAATTATTCCGGTAAAAAGATACATGACTCGTTTAGTCCATTGCAACGACTTTTTCTCAGTTTCTCAGTTCTTTCTCTATTGTTCTTTACATAATGTTTTGATCCTAGAAATATTTTCACATGACCGTTTTCTGACAAATTAACTGAGATGGCTTCATGGAAGTACGCAACATCTCGCCCTTTCACACATTGGAGACATTTTAACATGTAAAAGACCTTACAGTGCGGTGCTCCTTGTATGATTAAAATGCTAAGTATCTTAGGATGTACGCACTTGTTTTAATTGGATACACGCTACACTTTGACATGTATATATCTAGAATTTATAAGCCACTAATGGCCTTAATGCATTTGATTGTCAAAGGATGAGCACTAATGAAGTGAAATGTATCTCTCTAATTAGAGCCTTCTGGGTAGTCAGCTGATAGAGAGATATAGCATTAAAGCAATTAACCCCTCAACCGTCCATAAAAAAAAAACAATATGGCGCATCTGTCCACGTCAACGTGGATGGTCGCCCGCGATGACGTCATCATGATGATTATGATTAAAATGACAATATATTTAAAAATATGTATCAAAGACATTTGTTTTTATAAATCTGTAGTTTATTAGCTACCTAATGATTATAATTTATTGTACCTTTACCTACACATAAATTGCTAATTCTAAGTCCAAAGTGTAGGGGGGGAGCGCGCGATATGGCTGACGATGTCTATAAACAGATTACTTAATTTATACCCTTAATCTTTGTCTGAATCACAAGTAATGAATAGAAAACTGTTTATTACTTATTCTTCTATGATGCAAACACAAGATATTATACAATACCACCACACACTTCAAAATAGTAACAATAACATACGGGTCGTCACCATAAGCACCACTTGTAAACAATGGCTCAACTTACACCGAATCGTACTCATGTTCCGGCGGGAACATGTTGGACATGTGATTGGTATATTCTATCCTTGTCTTATTCTCCGTATGTTTTGCAAGTTTGAGCAGGATAGACACAGTTTTTAAAAGTAATTTCTGCAAATAAAATAAGGCGGCAAAAATCGGCCAGTAGCTCACTGGCGTTGGACAGACGCGCACATCTAGAAAAAACGCCAGGAGATGGCGCGTGGACAGTCAAGCATGGCTAATTTAAAGTACACTTTAATCATCATTAAATGTGTGGTTATAGCGACTAATAAAAGTATTAATTTACCGCATTAACAAAAAATATTCGTTTTCAAGCGAAGGTCGATTTTTGGTTGAAGATGAAGCTGTTTAATTCGACCGTAATTTTGGGCCGAAGCCGATTTTTTATATGGGATTGTTTATATTTATATAAAAACTAAAAGCAGTTGAAAAAGGCGAAGCTTTCGTAAAATATTCAGCATTTAATAAATGATAGAAAGTTGCGTAAGCCGCACGAAATGTTTTTGCGAGTCACCTAAAGTAAAGGAAAATATGTGCTCCATCCTCCTATCAAACAATTTTAATTCGAAACACACTTCTTATTTATTGTCTAGACGTACTAAGATGATGATCTAATTGTCCGTTTGTCCACAGCTGGCGTACGTGATGGGCATAGAGTATGAGAGCAGAGGCGCCATGCTGCCGCCGCAGGTCAACATCTCCGAGCGCGGTTATGTGCCTACCACGCTGCAGACTTTTAGGTACATTCATATTATCTTAGTAGATAAATAAGAACACAATGTTATGATGCAAATAAAAAACTGTGTTGTAGCTGTAATTAATGGTCAACATCAACATAACGTGACAGATTATATTAGTGTACACTCCAGCCTGAGATACATGATAATAAGGTGGTAGGGTATAACCGACAGAGTAATATGAAAATAAATTTTGGATATGGGGCACAATACCGACCACTCGGTGGGGTACAAGCGCCAAAGCTATGATCAATTACAATATAGAAGAAGGCTATAAACAACGTTTGTAATTTTTGAGAGAATTGCTTTAAAGATATAAGCAGCCGATAACTGTAGACTCTTATGAAGTAATTATTTTTAACAAAAAATTAAAACCGACTTCCAAGGTAAAAACAATAATAACATTAATATGAACTAAAAAGTATTAAATAATTTTTACTATCTAATGGTGCCTTTTTCCGAATTCGGCTAAAACTCAACTATTTCTGTATTCAATCTTCATAATTTTGAAGTCGGTGCCAGTTCCAAAAGTTTCAAATATTCTGTCAGAGGACTGAAGATTCAGCTATCTGGTACCGACTTCAAAATAATGAAGATTGAATACAGAAATAGTTGAGTTTTAGCCGAATTCGGAAAAAGGCACCATTAGATAGTAAAAATTATTTAATACTTTTTAGTTCATATTAATGTTATTATTGTTTTTACCTTGGAAGTCGGTTTTAATTTTTTGTTAAAAATAATAATAATTTCACTCTTTTTAGTTACACTAGTAGGTAAACCTTCGCGTATATTTTACGTATCTTATTACAATTTGTCAAGAGTCACAACTCACACTCACAAAATCATATATTATCAGTGAAGTGAACATATTGTGCTAAGTAATTTAACAATTTTAATGCTTCAAGCCCCAAGAGGTCACCGGCGATTGAGATAACAATAGAAAGGCTATTGTGTCTCGTTTTTCCACGATCGAAGGATCTATCAGATAAAAAATTGTATAAACTTGCATAGGATGTAGCGTAGCTACTCATAATATTTAATATTATCATAATTATTGACAGCTCCGTTCTTGTAAAGCGCTTATTCCACTTATCCTAGCTAGGAAGTCCTAGCTAGGATCCTAGCTTTCTAAATGTCATTCCACTTGACTAAATTTTTTCCGATTTAGGATCCTAGCTAGGATCCTAGCTTCTAAATGTTATTCCACTTGACTAAATTTTTTAGGACCCTAGCTAGGACTTCCTAGCTAGGATAAGTGGAATAAACGCTTAATCAAGAATTCAAATCGATACTTAGTGCGCCATCTATCGATTAATAAGTATAACTGATTAAAAAGACACTTAATGACTTTGTTTTGTCTAAATGCTCTTTTTAAAATAACTTTATTTTAATTCTATTTGTCTATTTAAATTTTATAAAGTAATTAGTAAAGTATTCGAGCTGTTGTCTGCCGCCACGCGCCACGCGGCGCGGCGGCGCGGCGACGCCGTCGCCTCTGCGGCGCCGACCGCCATGTATTAAACAAACAGGTGTTGTTATACAGTACATAATTATTATTATTAGTATATCCATACCTATGCCTTGTACTATTATTAATTCTGTGCCATGAGATATTGGTGACCTTAATGATGATGATGACGATGATGATGATGATGATGATTATGATGATGAATATGAATTGCATAGTAGCATATGCTTTCTGTTCTTAAAACAACGCCGAAACTCCCGAACGTGTATCTATAAGGAGTCAGGAGTTCTCTCAGCATCTTCGAAACCATGGTATACTTTGACCCAATATTTGACTTTTTGGTAGCATATTCTTAGTACACTTCACATAAAACCAAAATCACCATATGTTTCCATATAAATTTCGAGGAGTTCCCTCGATTACTCATGGATCCCATCATCAGGTCACCACTTTTGTGAACATGGTACCAAATTGGAGTGAAACCTAATACAACAAAACAAAAATTTCGAAAATCGGTTCACAAACGGCGGAGTAATCGTTGAACATACAAAAAAAAAAAAAAAAAAAAAAAAAAAAAAAAAAAAAAAAAAAAAAAATATCCACAGCCGAACATATAACCTCCTCGTTTTTTGGAAGTCGGTTAAAAAAACATTACCGACAACAAATCCAGAATAAATATTTCTAGCAAGGGTACAAGCACATTTATACACAAACTGACCTAAATTTTTGTCTTCCTTTTTACCGTCGATATTACTGTAGTTATTTTGTTTATTACTCATTCCTAATTTTACTTCTACGAGTCTGGAAAGTGAAAATGCATAAAATACATATAGATTTACCGTTTGTTGTTCGTTCATTGAATTTAAGCTGTTAAGTACATAGTTTTTGCTCTGAAGTTACGAAACATACTCTTTTTACCCGACTGCCAGGAAGGGTTATTTCTTAAACCGTTTTTACTTACTGTTTAAAAAATAGTTCAATGGTGAATAGTTTTTATCGCGGGCTTTGAGCGCGGCGACCGAATCGAGAACTTCCGTAACGAAAAAAACTAACACCCCCACTCCAACCGGCGCAGCAGTGCGGCATTATCGTGCGTCGTCTATTACTTAGACTAGACAGTAGACGTGTGCGAATTATAATTGCATAAGTTGATAAAAATGCTATGCAATAGCTTTACCGCAACAGTCCCCGAGTGCCACACGTATTTTTTTAAAGAAATAATGGACTCAACTAGTTCTTCTAGCTCCTAGCATAATTTTTATTCTCATACAGGGTGCGTCTCCCATGCACGGGTTCCCGCAGCGCGGAGATCCTGGTGACGATGCAGCTGAACATCTCCGCACCGGACCGGGACCACAAGGACGTCAGACTCATCTTCAAGAGGAACAAGATCTGTTTGAAAGGTACCTATATAAAATCGTGAGGTTAACTTCATATTAGACTGAAAGTTATGAATTTCTGTCCCATGTCTTACGGCATAGTCATATAATAATAGTAGCCAGCAGAATCGTTACGACCTCTCAGAATCCTAAAAATTGAGGCGGAGGTAGTTATATTACATTTTTTTATTTTTCATTCATTCAAGTTTTAAAGAGGCTTGAAAGTTGATGTAATAAAACAAACTTCACAAATACAATACAAAAATCTGACAACAATAAAAATTAATTGAAATTAAACAGAGTATAAGAACACAATAATTTAATACTTTGTATGAGTCCCCTTTATAGCATTTGCATTTTGCTTTTGTATGGGTAAATTCATGACGCCATAGCGCTTGCCGATACAGATCACAAAAAAATGCTCTTTCAACGTTATTACTTTCACAGTGAACTCTATAATATTATAAGGGAATCATAGACACCCTAAAGTATTGTCACTTAGTTTTGTGGCACGAAATAAATAATAATTATTGTATACTTGCGTGTCTAGGCCACTTAACAAAAGCTCAACTTCGCTCGTTCTACTAAAGACCCGCAGCAATTCCTACATCCTATATAATCCCTAATTCTAAAACTGTCCCAGAAATCAATTTGTCATGTTTATTTCAATAGTATTTGCTGAATGGACGAGAAGTGTCACGTGAATTCCCGTGGACATAAATCACGTAGCCCCGACCCGCCGTCACGCGTCCGACAAATTTTATTTTGCACGTTTTGTCCCGTGCGAAAAATTGCAAAAATATGACGAAGTGATGCTAAGTTGCAATAAATTCAAGGTCCAGTAAAGGGATCATGTTGGGCCATAGGCCTAAGGGCGCATTTTCGTTAACTCGTGCGGTATACAGTCTATGACATAACTAATGGCGCATTTTGATTGGTCGAGGCACGCGTTTTAGAAATCTCCCGCACCCCGCATGCGGGCTCTGTCGACCAGTGAAAATGCGCCCTCTTTTACTGTCATCCATCATGAAGAATGACGCTGATTGCACAAGCTGTATAAGTACTGTCATATTTTGATCGGAGTATGTCAACTTAATACATTAAGTTGACATACTCCACTTGACTTACAAGTCGTCATATTGGGTTTGATAAAACCCGACCGAAATACTTAGGTCCGCTATCTGCCTATGAATCAACTTCTCTGATAGTAAGTTGTACAGTATTGTCGATCATAATTGGTAACAGTCGCTTGTATATTTTGTCAATCAAATATCATAATGGAATAAACTTTAAGAAGAGCTCAGGCTTTGTAGCTACCAATTTTAATAGAAATACAATGGCACATTTCTATTTAAAGTGAAATAAACTTTTTCTTTACAAGTAGATTAAATATGAATTAAAAAAGTATAATTAAAATTATTCATCCTCTTTTCAATTTATGTTAAATTACCTTTATTTTATTGAAACTCCTGAAATTCCAATATTGACCTTTTTAGAATTAACTGAAAGTAGGTAAAGCATACAAATGAGGTGTTTTCGTTACAAATGCCGCTTTATGGACATTTAATTACAAAATAAACGGGAAACAACTTATGTAATTAATTTTAAGCTTAATTACATTTATTATTTACGACAGCTATAAAAACGCGAACTTGTTAATTTTATTTTACGATATAAAATAAGCTAAGCGCCAACGATTTAAAAATATTATGTGGGCTAACCTATTTCGTAAAAGTTGTACGCAAAATTATTATTAGCTAAATGGAAAACACACAAACTCACATTTTAAGTTTCCCCCTACCAATCGCATTTACAGGCATATAAAGCAATATACCAAAGTTTTGCCACAAACACTTTGTCTGACAGTAATAATAACAATAAATTTTGCCGCCTTCGCTGAATGGGGATATTCAAAATGGCGGACGCATTACGTCATAATATCTAAGCGACATTATCCGAACTCGCGATGTATTCCCAATTTTTCGCTTACGGGACTCATAGAATTGAATTTATTGCTTTTTATTGCACCCTGTACGTTATAAGTGAAATCTATAAGTATGGCACAGTTGCTGTAAAGTACCTTTTTGGATAGTAAATCTTGAAATATTAGCTAAAGTAAAATACATATTATAATCATTGACAACGGTTTTTTTTATATTATTATTATTGAAGGAGACAAATATCTTAACTAAAACTCAATATTATAAATATTTAAGCCCGACCAAAAACGTATATTTTATGTGAATTTTGAATAATATTAATTTCTATGTGATTAATACATCACAATATGTATACTTTTCTTTAGCTTTGTAAAACATCTTTACCTTTCTTCCATATTATTTAATTTTGTGATCGGCCAAAATGTACTAACCGCCATCTTTTCATTATTCGTTAAACGGTTTCCCTGTAACCAAGGAGTTTGCAGATGAGCGAAACTTTACTCACTCAACAAATCACTCCCTCTCTTTATTAGCATGTAGACGATTCCGTAGACGCAACAGGATATTGGGGGAGTCCCCTTTTTAATGTGTTTACAACGATGTATCGATTGTTCTATTGTACTTTTATTTGACTTGAGAATTTCTTGGCGTATTGTGTTCTGAATTTGTCGCTTGTAAAATTAATTTGAAATTAATTTCTTTCTGTGGATTTCTTTGTAATCATTTTTCGTTCTAAAAAAGACTTATTGCTTCTTTGTTTAGTAAATTTAGAAATAAATTAAAATAAAAGTTATAAAATGCAAAGTATGGTCCGATGAGTTTTATGAATATGACACGACTGGACAACAAGTGGACTCTCTACTTCGCCTCGTAGTAAGTAGTATCAAGTATGTCATAGGCTAAAAAATGTTATGTAAGTAGCTGATAAAAACGTTCTAGCGTAAAATATGGTCTGCGCAAAAACTCTAAATAGAATCACGCTGGGTGTCGCTTAGTGAAAAATGTTTTCGCCTAAGCGCCAATGGTGGTAAAACATTTCCATAAAAATGAACGAGCGATATCACCATAACGCTTTTGATAAAAACAAAAGCATAATATCGGCGGTTTATGATAAAGACCTTATATTAACGCTGACATTTTGGATCCCGAATCTATACTAAAGAATAAAGACGTAGTTAACATGGCAATGTAAAATCGAGCTCAAATAAATAGAACAATTGCGGACATTAATGTGATATTAACATATTATGCCAAACTTTTTGATATGAAGATTTAGATTCGCGTATTATTTACGCTTCTTTTATTTGTAAGTTTATTACAACATTAACAATGTTCTAAGAAAATTGTGTCCTTGTGGTTTTCTAAAAGTACAAGAGAATATGATATATATGATAGATAGGTTGACGAAGTCAGTTGATACCTAAAATCTCTCAGTTTTCCTATTCTTTCGATATTTCTTTTCTACGCTGACCTGGCTAACACTTCAAAATGTAATCTTCTGCACTTATACTATACGAGCTTTTGCCCGCGGCTTCGCTTGCGTTTAGAAGTATTATTATATACAAATTTTCATCCCCTATTTTAACCCCTTGGGGGTAGAATTGATCAAAATCCTTTCTTAGCGGATGCCTACGTCATAATATCTACGTCAGAATTTCAGCCCGATCCGTCCAGTGGTATGGGCTGTGCGTTGATAGATCACCATGTCAGTCAGTCACCTTTGAGTTTTATATATATATCGATTTTTTTCGGTTTGAATTTATTTATTTAGTCAGATTAATTTATTTATTCAAATGTTTGTCAGGTGTTCGTGACTTATCACTGCATCAGCTGTTATCAAGTTATTCGATCCGATTATCCGATTCCGAAACGCGGTTTGGCGGATTTGTGGAATAATAAATAGGTGCTTTCATATTTATTTTCAAATCCTCTACGCAATCGCGTTAAGGTATCGTAGATACTAACGGCATAGACAGATTTTGAAACAGTTTGATAAACCGACACTTTATAAAATACTTTCGCGAGTTTCTTAAGCCGTTTCTTCTCGTTACTTCTCGGTAGTAGGTCAACATACTAGGAAATTTTATGAAAACTTTTGATTCAAAATGTATAAGTAAAGAAAAATCATTTTCATGTTGTAATGTGGTAGTTGAGTCTACTTTTCCTGACGAAATAGGATTTTGCTTTTAATTCGTTTCATCAATTATCCTTACGACAAACACACTTTCCCATTTATAATATTAGTACTCATGTGCCCTTACTCCCAAACTTTAACTAGCTCTGTTTTGAAGATGACTCCAATGGTTATTAAGTTTGTGGGAACACAAAGTCGGAGTGGGGTCTAACCACACTATTACGGCAGGTATTTTGACGGTGGTTACGACAGCCCGCCTGTCTGGATAGGGAACCCTTCTGTTATCGGAAACATAATTTTTGATTTGTATGATAAATTGTAATTTATACTTTATTGTTATATAATAAATTGTTGTTGTTTATATCTATGTATACCTCTATGGTCTCTCAAATAATTTATTAGGTTTTTAAAAGGTTTTTAAAAGGGACTAGAACTTTAACACAACTTTGCAACTGTCAGGTTTACAGGTTCCGCATGTCTTTGTCTAGCGCATTTAAGTTACATGACATGACAGACAAAGGGCATCTTGAATAGTTATAAATTATACAAACATCTTTTTTTTGGCTAGATTACACCCGCAACTCCGTTTGCGTCCTAAATTTTTTCGGGGTAAAAAATATCCTATGTCCTTTCTCGGGACTCAATGTATTCCCATACCAAACTTCAGCAAAATGGGTTCTGCGGTACAGACGTGAAGAGGTAACAGACAGACAGAGACACTTTCGCATTTATAATATTAGTATAGAATATAAGATGATTAATCTCTGTTTTGGTCCCCAGGTCTCTCAACGGTGGTCCACAACGAGACAGCCCGGTTGGCGGGGGACGCAGGGCGAGGCGGGGGTGGGGTGTTCCTCGCGGCGGGCGGCTGCGCTGCTGCAGCACTGGCACTGCTGGCGGGCGCTGCTGCGGGCACCTTGTATAAGCGAGGCAGCAAGGCGCGTCATCATGATTCTATACAGTAAGTGTCTCTATCTGTTTTGGCAGTCTTTGCGGTGGGCGGCTGCGTAGCGGCAGCACTGGCACTGCTGGCAGATGCTGCTGCCGGCACCCTGTTTATGAGAGGCGGCAAGATGGCGCCATCAAGATTTAATACAATAAAATATATATCACTACATGCTTGCACATCGGAGGTAAATGACTCAATGTAGACTAATGCTAAGTACTCACATACGGTTTTGCTCGATCGAGCAAACATGTAGTGTAAAAACCACGGCTCGGGCTTTCGTCCACACATTTAGCATTGCTCGATATTTTTATTCTAAATCGATATATTTAATTCGATGCGAGACTTCGAGCTGTGAGTTTTGCGGTCCACACAGTAATTATTACTCGATTTGGAGTAAAACTATCGAGCAAAACCGTATGTGAGTACTTAGCATAAGAGATACGTCTTTTTGTCGACAAGGAATAGTCACAAATAGATATAATGCTTAGTAAATAATCACTTATCGACCTTAGTTCTTCATAATACTAAAATCTTTCCTCATTATAAATTTCCTTAAATATAAACCTCACCTTAACCAAACGTCACAGACCAACAATTTACTCCAAACAACGTCCTCAAACCGGCGTCATCTAAACTTTATATAAGCGTCAGACTCAGCACTCAAAGTCTATAACCCTATACTTGCATAGCTATAGCGCATTCAACCTTCAAAACCTTTTGTTGGTGGACAATAGTACACAATCAATGTTTATCTGTTTGGTCTAGAGTCTGGACCATTTTGGGCATTCTGTAGGCCAGACAATTTACCTAAATTTACTGACTCAATCATAAAGTTACCTGACTAGAATATAAACAGAAATATCTTTTAAAGTAACCATCGCGTTGACCAACAAAGCGCTGTTATGTTATCGTATTTAGGAACAACTTGTCGTACTCTTTAGGGTTCCATAGTCAACAAGGAACCCTTATAGTTTCGGTCTGTCCGTCCGTCTGTCCACGGTTTTGCTCAGAGACTATAGGACCTAAAAGCTGTAATTTGGCATGAATTCAAATAATATTAATGATGCCGACTAAATGGTACATAAAATCTTTAAAAATATATTTTTATGGTACCTGCCCCATAGGTACATCAAGCGGGGATGAATTTTTTTCGCGCCCACCCCATCGTGTGGGGTGTCGTTGGATAGGTTTTTTTAAAAATATTATTAGTATTTATAGATCATTTTCCGGTTTACGGATCCATTTGTGAAATATTAAGTTTTAAAGTGGAAAAAATCGTTAGAGTCCAGTGTCCTCCCCTTCTACCACCTAAACGGTTGCTTCTGGAAATGTGAAAAAATTCACGGGAGTAGGAAATATGCTGAATTTAAAAGGAAAACTATCACGGCTAAGAAGACTTCATAAGTTATGGAGTAATAGTCGATCAACTAAAAAAAATGTATTCGGCGAAGTATAAAGGAACTTTTCGTTCCAATTCCTTTGATAGTCACTGAGATGACGTTGTTAGTAGTGTAAAACACGTTATAAATGTACGTTCATGGACCATACAAACTTTTTCGTAAACTAGCGGTACTACGGAACCCTATATTGCGCATGGCCCGACTCGCACTTGGCCGATTATATTTAATAAATGAAAGAAGTACGGGGTACCTATAACATTATTTCTTCCTGTATCTCTCTCTTCACAACTGTACCAAACTATAATTACCTTCCCAGAAGTTTCCACATTATTCCCTTCACAATTTGGCAGATATTCATTCACTGATAACACAACAATCTGCATAGTGAGCATACTCAGCACCTGATAAGATCCCTCCGCCAACAGTATGCATATTGCGCAGATCAGGGAAGCGTGGCAGGATTAGTATGTATTTAGATGGCTCAGAATAAGCTGTTAGTTTTGATACCACGAAATCCGTTGTGCCAAACATTCTTATCAAAAACTTAATTCATCTTAAGGATTGTACAGACGCTCACAAATCTGATACTAAGGGCCTTATCACACTGGCGATTAGCGAGCGATTTGAAAGCGACGCGACTGCGCAGCGCGCACGCCGCGATTGCGCGAGATGCACGCCGCGACAGACCAGCGTCGCCGCGGCGTGGCGTTTACGCCATTTTGTACACTCGTATTTTGTATACTCCCTAAACGAGTGTACAAAATGGCGTCCACGCGACGCCGCGACGACGCAGCGCTGTCGCGGCGTGCGCGCTGCGCAGTCGCGTCGCTTTCAAATCGCTCGCTAATCGCCAGTATGATAAGACCCTTACTGTATCATTTTGGACATTGTTATTTATTTGAACTAATGTTCTGTAGCTCGATTTATAATATGCATTCACGCGAACGAGCGGCTTGGCTGCGCACAATTGCTTATAATCTTACGGTATAGCGACCAAACCGCGCGTTCCGGCGGACGCATATAAATACAGCATATTTGGTACAAAGTTGCAGATCCATCAAAGTAGTAAACGCATACGTAAATTACAAACAATGTTGCATTCGGAGAACTCACTTCCGATGCTACAATTTAATATTATATTAATTTGCGAGTTCAACTGGCTCTATTAAGCTGAAGATAATATGCAATATGGCGTCACACCCAGTGCAAAACAGTGACAAGACTGTAATAGAGTTTCAGAAGCATCTGTGATCGTATTCCCAGCATACTACGTTACTGTGTTAGGAAAATTGAATATAGTACTGCGTTATGTGCTCGAGGGAATGCCAAAGAACAGATTATGAGAGATGATATAATTGTTTTTTTAGAAAATAGGAAGAAATAATTACTAAAGTGAATCATAAGTAGATAGCATTTGTTTCAAAAACATCAAGGAGGTACTAGTTACTACCCAATTAAAATTACATGTTTGCTTTTTTAAACTGATGAAGGAGGATGTTTCTGCTAATGTGGTTTTAGTAATCCATACTTCTATCTATACTAATATTATAAATGCGAAAGTGTGTCTGTCTGTCTGTCCGTCTATCTATTTGTCTGTCTGTCTGTTACCTCTTCACGCCCAAACCGCTAAACCGATTTTGCTGAAATTTGGTATGGAGATACTTTCGAGTCCCGAGAAAGGACTTGGATACTTTTTATCCCGAAAAAATGTACGGTTCCCGCGCGATAAACCAATTTTGGCGCAATGGAGTTGCGGGCATCATCTAGTTAAATATCTCTTATAATAATAATTTATTGTGGTCGTGTACATTTTAAACATAGCGAGATGATGAAAGATAAGATCGAAAAAACTACCGACCGAAAGATAGCACGCTATCCCTACCAAAAACAAAAAAAGCGTATCAAAAGATCGGGTATGCAGTAGTAAATTTTAACGACCCTTCTGTGATAAACGATGCTATGCTCTATGCTCCTCTATAGTCTATGCTCCGACTCTATGGTTCTCTATCGATAGATAATAAATTACCCGCTGACGTTTAATTGCGCTCCTAGTGTTCGCGGTGAAAAATTGTCTATGGCATTTGTTAGCATACCAACAATGGAGCTCCTATCTTTTACGAGTATCGACTAGCTATTTATCGGTTGTAACTTAGATAAGACTGTGGCTGGGAATCGTATATTATTTTAGTGTACACTGCACAACTTTATGATTGGTTTTGTTATGACAAAAATTTACGTTACCAACTACAAAATATCCTACCCAATGATATTCCACTAAATACAGATCTGTTACGTTCATACTATTTTGCGGCTTAAATTGCTTCCGAACAATTTTCAAATTTATTTGTCAGATTTGACAGATAAGTGAAACAAAAGATACGAAATGCCATTTACATAAAAGAGACAGACTAAATAAAAGACGGGCCAATTGGCCCGTATTTGAGGCTTCACAACGCGCGCGGTAGTAACATAATATCTGCTTTGAGTTTTTTTATTTATAATCATTGATCCTACCTATAAGATGTATGCAATGGTTTACCGTTTAGATAACATTCTGGTCATTAACTCATTACAATTTAAATACCTTGAAGCTGCCGTACAAGGATCTTATAGCAATCGAATGCCATTTTCACATCATTTGTGTCTTGAGTGCCATGTTCGAAGTTTTTTTAGAGGCAAAGCAACTGTGACTAAATCACACACACAAACTGTGTCATTGACAGTGAGTTACACTTTACACTATGGCAGCATTTGTTTTGATGTGGACCACGTGACAAAAAAGCAATAACATAAAAATATTAAATAACAGATTTCTCATCTTCATCCATTTTTACAGTACTTCTTACACTACGGCGGCTTACGGCAGCCATCAGAACGTCCTGCTACGACTGGACACCCTCGCCAGACCACCTAGCTCTACTGGCTCATATGCCACCATAGCCAGCTTACACAAGTTTCCTTTTGGTAAGTCATATCTTATAGACTGTTACTGACGCCACAAATTGCGAAAGAAGTGATCGCTTATTATCTCAAATAGTTGTATGCGAAATGATAAAGCGTTATGCTCCCCTCCGCATGAGCCAATGTCAATATGATGGCAAACATGTAGGACAAGCAAGCAAACAAAAGAACGGGCATATTCGTCTGTGATTGTCTGTAATATCAACGACGATTATATTATATTGTATGCTATATGTTATAGTCTATAGATACCTATACCCTACGAATAATAAAAACTACCTACACCCAACATTGTGATGTCAATCATGTTCCAACGTAGAGTTCTCATTTTTATGTTTTATAATTTTTCAAAACATCAACTAAAATGTATGGTCCAAGGTTTACCTTTTACAGACTTGGCCATTCCCTACCATGCCCCCAGGTTGTAGCCGAACGTGAACTAAGAGGATTATGATCTGAATTCAAAATTAAGCCGATTATGCCAGGTCAAGCTAATCTAAATTGAATATTAGTTATAGGTCCTATGCATCCCTGAGCGTTAATAATATAATTAATGGTTTTATGTTTAACGATATAAAATATAACGAACTCTTTTATTATTAATTTTTAGGATAAAGTGAACCTATATTAAAATACTTGACAGTATATTTGTATTACAAAATATATAATATTACAATGCTACAAGAATCCTGTAGCGCCTACGCCGTAGGCCGTACGCCGTAGGTAGTTTATTACGCCGGTTCTTCTCGCCGGGATAGTTCCAGAACCGGTGGAAGGCACCAGTAGTACTCGTATCAACATACTGAAAGAATTTTTGAAAAATCTACTTAGAAATAAAACAATTTTTATTTTTTATTTCATCCTTAGTAGATCGATAATAGGCCATGGAAGCGAAATAGTACATTACGCACCTAGGGCAGGAAAATAAGAAATGTCTCAGATCACATGTAGGGGAATTGTGCTTAAGATGACATACTTTTTGTTTGAAGGTAAATATTTAAAATAAAATAAGTCACATGAGATCAGTAACTTACTTTTATAAATAAATGATTCATAACTAATGAAATTAAACAGTTTTGGAAAAATCAACTGAATATAACAGTGAAAAAAAAACATAAATTGCACGCCAGGTCGACGAGTGTAAGATGACACATCGATATGGTAAGACGACATACTATGATTCCTTAGACTTTGATGGTATGTCGTCTTATACAATACGTAAATCCAAGCTGCATCATCATCCCTCTAGTTGTCAGTGGTGTAAGGATTCTTAAGTTCTTCATCATTGTCAAAAAATATACAATGCTTCTGTTACCGATTTAGCAGAAACATAAGTAACTGTAGTATGTCATCTTAAGCCGACGTCTAGTATGTCATCTTACCAAATGAGTAATAGTGGATACAAATAAATTTTGTAAAAAAATACTTAACGTTAGAACACACTTTCATTAATATTTTTAGCCTATAAGAATTCATGTTCATAATAACAATTTGTTATAAGAAAATATTCTGACCTTATGCGTTTTTTTCCCCCAAAACAAAAGTGTAAGAAAATTTTTCTCTCATCAAAATTAGGAAAATCTTTATTACTTTGTAAAGTACGGTCCCTGTCCGGCATACTAAGTTGGGCTACAAGGGGCACACTGAGGTGCTCCATAAAACGTCACAAGTTCACAAACAGCACTATTATTTCAACGAATTTGCCGATGTGTCGTCTTACCTGACTACGTCATCTTAAGCACAATTCCCCTAATGTGTAAACAAAAATGTGATCTGAGGCTTTCTTATTTACTGCCCATGGTGCGTATACTATTTTTCTCATCGACGGAGGCGGAAAATGGCAACATCGGTAAGCGCAGCGGGAAGAAAGTTGACGTTTTCCGCCTGGAGGTGAGAAAAAAATTTAACTCAAAATAATTCAAACATGTCGACTATGGCTTCATCTGAAAAGATATTGGATAGTATGGCATAAAGTGAATGTCTGCCGACAATATAGAGTTTTATCTAGATCAAAAAATCCTTATATCAGAGTATCATAAAAATATTACTCCATTTTTGACAGGTAGTAGAAGATCCCCGTCGCCATACGCAACGACGCACATCAGTGAGCACGTTTATGCCAAGCCCGAGTCGCGAGTATCGTACTACGCCGCATCCAACCTCACTCATGTTTCTCAGCTGAGTGAGTGCATAAATAAAGCAGGTCTATCGGTGAGTGAATACTTATTGTATGTATTATTGTTCAAGCTGAATCCTTAAAACTTATGAGTTATGACCAAAGATAATAATATCCTTTTTTATCGTTTATTCCGTAACAATAATGAAAAGTTGCTTAAACTAGTTCCCCGCCAAACTAAAAAGTTTATTGGCGGGTACGCGCTCTTAACATATTCATAACTTATTTCCATACACAAAACTAATCTATATCTCTAAAACTAAATTATATAAAGTTCAACCGTTCGTACTTCAATAGTATTTATACGTTTAAATTAATTATCTTGAGGCCCAATTTCACCAACGACTGTTAAAGTTAATGCTCGAATTCACGTTAGCTCTTTAGTTTTTCTTGAATGACAGAGAGCTTTCAAGCCTATTGTATGTAACAGATTACTAAATCAGTCGAATTAATAATTCTGGTTTTTGTACTACATTCAATTAAGCTGCAAACCTTTGAAAACGTATTAAGAAATATAATACTTAAATATGTTTTAGGCATACATGATATAATCAAGCAATTAATCTAAAAAGTGCGTAAATTAAAGTAGAGAAAGCACCTGACAGAAAATCTACCTTCAAGGTGAAAACAAATATTTTACGTAAAATAAATAAAATCATTTAGCTTTGGTAGGTCAAAGCAAATCCATACTAATATTATAAACGCGAAAGTGTGTATGTCTGTTTGTCTGTTACTTCTTCACGCCTAAACAGCTTAACCGATTTTGCTGAAATTTGGCATGTAGATACTTAGAGCCCCGAAAAAAGACATAGGATTAAAGATACTTTTGTTCCTGCGCTATAAACAAGTTTTAGAGCAACGGAGTTGCGGGAATCATCTAGTATTATATGAAGAAGCCAAAATTGTTGCCTTCTTTAAATATTTATATCAACTAAAAGGTAGCACACAGTGGCGAAGTCTGGTTCTTTGTCACATGCTCAAGTATAGAGGTGGTCTTTAAAATATAATATAACATGTAAGAAAAGCCGGAAAGAAAACTTACGCTTATCTCATAGATATTTTTCAAAATGGTCCTCCAAATCTCTAATTAATATCAGGCTAGGGTTTCTTCTGAAGAAGAACAGAACTTCACCTAAAGTATATCACTTTTACAGCAACACCTAATTCTATTACTGTTACAGTGTCAACTAAAATCCATCACTGCATTACAGTATCACCTAAAATCACTATTACAGCATCAATTAGTTTCAACCAATCAATCAATCGAAAAGTTTCAACCAATTCTAGCAAACACAAAATTTTGATGTCAATACGGATAAAGTCACTACTTATAAACTTAGAAAATTAATATTTCAAAATAAGGAAAACTGATATCCGTTCTTTAACAATTAAAAAAAAAATTGAAGTTTGATTTTATTATTATTATTATTTTTGTTACAAGATTTTTATTTTCATTGTAAGAATTTAGGTTAGGGATAATAATTTCATTTTAAGTTTTATGTTTTGGTTTCATATTTAGTTTAGCTTATTTTTTATATTTTAACTTGTCTCACTTTTTATGTTCAAAAACGATGTTTCACAATCTATTATTAGTAAGTAGAATAGAATGTGATATTTTATTGTAATTAGTTTAAGTATAAATGAATGTTCCTATAAACTGTTGATGTGCCAATAAAAATATAAATAAATAAATAAATCAATTACTAAAATCCATCACTGTTACAGCATCACCGTTGTTACAGCAACACCTAAAATCTATCTCACGTCCAACCATATGAAAATTCCTGAGAGAACACTGAGGAAAAATAGTATTCTCTGTGGAAAAATGTTTATCCTTAAACTCCACAGTCAATATGTCTGCGGTCTAATCTGGGTGACTTCCTTTCTATTGGGTGGTATTGGCTTAGTGTCACATCGATGCATTGGTATTTACTGTATAGGATTTTAGCTGTGCTATATTGAAGAGAAGAAAATTTATGTTGGGTAAAAAGCATACTGATTTCAAATTTTGTTAAACTTTACACACGTCCTATTCTACACTTTAAGCGTTTGGGTACGTTTCAACACATTTTTAAACAAAATTTGAAATCAGTATGCTTAAATTTTGTTACACTTTACACACCTATTCTACAATTTAAGCGTTTGGGTACCTTTTTTTAAATAAAATTTTCTTATTTTGGGGATAAAAAGTAGCCCCGTGCACTTCTTACGTCGGTTCCTATCGCCGGATACCTCTGCAACCGGATATAGATCAACAATTGGACTTTAAAAAGAAACATGTAGAAAAAAAAATCGGATTTATTCAGTCTCTTTTATTTCTTTTTTTGTATAGAAATGGCCGTCTCCGAGCCCCGGCAGACTGCAGAATTTTAATAGGCCGATAATTTAGTTTGGCTCTTGATCAGTATGAAGCTGTATGGAAGTGCGCATATTACATCGATACCAAGTCAGCGGATAATAACATTTGCATTCTCATATTCTCTTTGCTGATTCTAATGTTTCCTAGGCTCCTAGGCTATATTGCGTACGTATGTAAAAAGTGTATGTGAATTTTACGTGAATTTAACTACTCCTATGTCCCCAAAGTAATTAAATATAAAAGCTAATCTCGCTTATCTTAAACCCCATTAAATATAAGCCTTGGAATAAATAATGGAAATAAATGACATCGCAAATGATCCACAAAATTGTATGAAGCGCCTTTTACAAATCCTTTGAGCTGAGCGGTGGGACTGCGTCAGCCTTTACCTCATTAAAGATCCAATTTACACGCGCCTCCCATCAGGTGATACTAACGCAATTAGACCTATTGGAACACGGAGATTTGTACCTGGAAGTGCCGAAATGACTGGTTAATTTTATTTAAATAGGAAGAAAGTTTGGAAGAAACACGAGTACGTCTGAAATAAAAGTTAGTATTTTATTTTATGTGTGAAATAAAAGTATTTCGTAAGTGAAGAAAACTATAATTATAAAATTGGATAAAACCAAGTTAGTATCGAATCCTAGAGGAACTTACTTTTATACCCTTTTTTTTATATTTGACAAATTATATTATGTCGTTTGATGGTGTATTATAAAACAAAGTCGCTTTTTTCCCTCATGTTCCTTTGTTCCCTTTAATCTTTAAAACTACGCAACGGATTTTGATGATTCTTTCAGTGTTAGATAGCCCATTTATCGAGGAAGGCTATAGGCAATATTTTATCACGCTAAGACTAATAGGAGCGAAGAAATAGAGGAAAATGTGGATAAAACGGGGAAAAATATTTGAACGGGCTAACTTGAACGCGCTAATCTCATGAACTACTAGTCCGATTTGAAAAATTCTTTCGGTGTTAGATAGCCCATTTATTGAGGAAGGCTATGTTATCACGTTAATACTAATAGGAGAATGTGGAAAAAACGGAGAAAATTATTTGAAAATGCTTATCTCGCGAACTACTGGAGCAATTTTTATGTTATTTGGCACAGATAATAAGTAGACCACGTGAATGATCATATCTATCGATTTTAATCATTTTTCAGTGGCTATATATTTTATACCCGTGCGACGCCGGGGCGGTCGCTAGTTATATAATATTTCAAAGGTATCACTTTTTAGTCGCTTCATTTTTTAGTTTTCGATTACTAGAAGTTTTAATTTAAATATTTATGTCCCTTAGCTTAAACTAAATAACTCCAACTTTAAAGTGAAGATGTATAATATATTTTTATTTGCAAACAGCTTGTCCAGCAGGACAACCTTCATATCATTTCATTATTAGGCTCGGCGTAAAGCAGCGTTTTTAATTTATCATCCCTTTGTCCCTAAATTTGTAGGGTCGTTGAGTTTAAACTTCGGGAAATATGAATTTTACTCTTTGATAATTACCGGAACAGTCGAATTAGAACCATAACTAATTCGACATAGAACCCATTCTTCAGTTACTCCAGTCAGAACAAAACTTTTGTTAGATAAACGTAGTGATTGAAGTTTTTGAACTTGTCTTAATGTTCCATAGTCTCTGAATATTAAGATATCTTTATGCTAGTTGTTAAGACGGAGTTTATCTTTTGAAATAATATACAAGAATAACATTTTATAATGTAAATTTTGTATTGTATAACCAGTAACAATATTATAGGCTTCTTGAAAATCTTAAGGCCTCTCCACGTTGGGGCAGTCATTGATCAATCATAAAAAAGGTTTAGCTATCAGTTCAGTTTTAGTACGAGGCACGTTAAGGCGTCATTAAGTGTGAGGTATTAACACCCGTATTTTATTAGAGATGTAGATAGTAAGGCATGACATTAGTAAGATGGTAGCTTAAGAGCCCAGGTTACCCTCGAAATTCTCATACATACGTAATACCAAAATCATTTTGTCATACGAAAATATTTAACACGTTTGAGTTATTTTTCAGCTTAAAATAGTAATTACCTAGGTTCCTGAACAAAAATTAACTTCAAAATATTTAAACACTAAAAAATTTTTTTTTGTGTATAAATTTTTTTTTACTAAATTTACTACTAAATATTTAAACACTAAAAAATATATACATAAATATTAAATTTACTACAAAATATTTCAACTCTAAAAAATATTTTTTAGTATTTAAATATTTTGTAGTAAATTTACTATTTATTTATATATTTTTAGTGTCTTACTCTATTTTTTAGTGTTTAAATATTTAGTAGTAAATTTAGTAAAAAAAAATTATACACAAAAAAATTTTTTAGTGTTTAAATATTTTGAAGTTAATTTTTGTTCAGGAACCTAGGTAATTACTATTTTAAGCTGAAAAATAACTCAAACATGTTAAATGTTTTCGTATGACAAAATGATTTTGGTATTACGTATGTATGAGAATTTCGAGGGTTACCCGGGCTCTTAAGCTTGAAAGCAACAAGCTCTTTACCGAGCAGCGAGCTTTAGCGTATAGCACGCTAAAGCTCGCCAGAGGAATGTAAAAACACAACTTACTACCCGCAGACTGATTCACGATTGGGTACCGTATGATTTGAATACGCAAACTTTACGTGCAATCATTGGTCAATGCTTGGCGCGGCGAGCTTTTATTGGATGTCGCGAAGTTTCCGAATGTTCGTGTCAAATTCCTCATCACCTTGGTGAGTGGCGGTCTTCCACCGTGCGTTTTTCGCGTAACTTTCTGCCGCTCACTGTAAAACTCTGGAACGAACTGTCACCGGACCTGACCTGACCCTGGCACTCTCATTATCGTATCTTCTAACCCCAACTATTTCCACCAGCAAATCTCCCCCAAGGACCGCGTGACGGACCCAGCTGAGCAGCTACGCCACCTGACCACCCCCCGGGCCAACATCCGTCTGGAGATCCTCATCCATGAGGGTACCTTCGGCAGAGTATACAAGGGGGTGTACAAGAAAGGGGACACATATGAGGAGGTGGTAGTGAAAACTGTTTCTGGTAAGTGGTTAACTATTGACTAATTTGTATTTGAGGACGGAAGCCATGGTAGGCGTGTCATAGACTCCCGCGTCTCCGTCCAGCGCGGAAGCAGGAACACGGTCGGGTTTTAGTGGTTAGAGTTTAATCTGCCGTCTCATCGGCCGTAGCGTGTCCCACATACCCCGGTAGTTTCTCACCAACGCTGCCGGGGATGCATAATGACCCGACCCAAAAAAAAAGGAAGAAGATGGGAAAAAGTCTGTGTGAGAGTGAGAAAGACAGGTAGATTATTTTGATCGCACTTTTGCTGGAGGCTATTATTTAAAATAACCTTAACTTTAAAAAAAATTGCTTAAGTGTGAACTGAGTATGTACATCAAAGTAGTCACGAGTAAGACGAATCTGATAATCCAGCAAACGGCAAACCGTTAGAGTTCTAGAGTGTGCCTAAAGAATAATATTATTATAGTCTGTTTCTTTTCCGTATTTACACTAACGCTAAAATGCTTTCTAGAAGTAAAATGATCATCACTTAAGGGGAAAAACCAAAACTGAGCTATGGCGACTTATTTAAAAAACATATTATGTTGCACAGCAATATAGTTCGTCTCAATACCTAAACCATAAAAATACAGCGTGTAACAAAACCAAGTGATAATCAACGATGTCAATACTAATAATATTTCGGGGCGTGTTAATGTGTCCTATAGAGTTCACTGTAAAAGTAGCAGCCCTGAAAGAGCAAACGAACCCATACACACCATAAACTATTCACATCTTTTTCACTTATTTTTGTTACACTCTGTATAAAAATTGATTGATTGATTAAAAAATGAATACCATGTACAGACGCAGCATCAGCAATGCAGGCAGCTCTACTCGTGGCAGAAGGACTGCGGTTGTTCGGCCTGGCGCATACCAATGTGTTAGCACCGATGGCGGCTTGCGCGGAGGAGGCCAGAAAACCGCTGCTGGTTTACTGCTGTGTGTCACATTCTTCAAATTTAAAGAGGTACCTATGTTATTTAATCTTAGAAGAGGTGCGTTTAGAGGAATGTCTTGCTATGGAAACGCTACGCGTATCGAGGTCAGACAACCTCGTGAGCGTAAATTACGCTATATATTACGCTGCGTAATAGAACCGCCTCATTAGTCGAATTTACTGGTTATCAAAAACAAAGTCATATTACTAGTCGTGACAAAGCTCGGGTGGAAACGAACCCTACATATTATTGTGAGTGTTTATGAGAATGGATGATTATACAGATAGCGATAGACGAGGAAGATTTTTTACTCTTTCTATCAACTGTTGTTACTAGTCTTGACATATTGTTAAGTTTTTGCAATATGATAAACCTCAACGTTAAAAGGTAGACATAGTTCAGAAAAAATGTAAGGTGCTCAATTAAACACAGGTAAACATACTTTAAATTGTGATAATCCTAATTACCTTCTATCTTCACTTCTATAAGGTATAAGGAAGTTGTAAATAATTATATCTCATGATATTATAGCCTTAAAATACCAAAATTTTTCATATGTTTCCGAAACCTAATAATAATCATTTTAGCCTTAGATCTGATATAATATTAATATTTAGACACTAAATTCAAGATAATATCGCTGTATTGAGCAATTACTATAAATACTGGGCCACATTCCATGAACTAGTTTTTCACGTATCCTAATGGGCATCGGTGAAATGTAAAATCAATATAATAGCAGCTTTTGTCGTTCTTAATAGTAGTGTAGCATACTATGTTACAACACTGTTCCATGCACTTAACGATATTAGCTATTGTGGTTGAAATTGTAATTCTAGAGTGTATAAAAATCATAATAAAATGACTGTCCTGATGAGTGTACATAACTTTCTTCAAGAGCGAACAACTTATTAATCTATCAAGTCCCATAAGATCACCGGTGATCGCGACAATAATAGAATAACAATAGATTACCAAGAATCCACGATCGAAGGATTAATTACGTCTACAACTAAGGTCAAGACTCAAGTTTGTAAGGTATCCTCTTAATTCCTCTTCACTGTAAAACCTCTTAATTGTACATAATAAATAGGTTTTGCCGTTAGCGTTACATGTATCTATCTATATAGAGACATAAAAAAATACGAAGCAAAATCGTACATTAGCTTAGAATGACGTAAAATTATTAATATCTTAGTTATTATAATATTATACTAATACACAGTAAAATGTAGTTATAAGTGGTTATTCTATGCAGGAAATTAAGTGTAACTAATTATCACAAAAACTCATCTTTGTTACATTTTTATGTTACGTTTATGTAAAAGGAAAAAGTTAGCGAGTCTTTGTGTTCACTAATACAGAATAATTCTCAATAATTAAAGATAACTTTGCTGTGGAAGTTCGTTAGGGAAATTTGCATTCGGTTTACAAGCGTCCTCCTTACCTATTGTCTTTTATTTCCGCGGAAAAATTCCCTTATCTTGTTTCCAGGGCTCATTTAAGACGAAAAATGTTCGGACGAAAGCACAAAATGGTGTCATAAAAATTACAATTTCAAATTGAACAATATTAAAGTTTTACATTTATGTTTATTGCCCTACATCAGCTGTTTGGTAAACCAAAATGTTTATAAAATAACAGTTACGTTTACGAATTTCGAAAACAGTATGTTGGAAATGTTGCGGAAAAGCAAATGCATTAAGTACTTTTAGGAATTAAAGTTAGAACAAATTCCTCTAGACATTACACTTTACAGCAGTGGATGCTACGAATAATAAAACCTAAGGAAACGTAACTCCCATACTAATACAGTTTTAAATTTGGTTCCATTCGAACTGTCATGTAACGTCAGCCTTTACACCACTCAATGTCACCTAAATATTGCAAATGTATGAAAAGTGAGCCTAAGGTACACTTTTTTGACAAGTATTTTGGAGCATGTTTTTGACGGAGTTACTCTTCCTTAGTTTTTATTATTCGTAGAGTGGATGCTAATATCATTGCTTAGTTACTTTAGTAATAGCTTGAGTAAACATCAATTCAGTACAGAATCCAGAATAATATGTGTTACAACTTACATATTATTCCAATATCATCAATCACCCATCTATCACCCAGGTTCCTAACATCCTGCCGACTGGGTCAACAAGCGGCTCCAGCTACGAGGGAGCTGGTAGACCTGGGAGCTCAGATCGCCTGCGGAATAGCCTACCTCCACGTCCAGAGATTAGTGCACACTGACATTGCGGCGCGGAACTGCATGTGAGTAGCCGCCATCTTGTTGACGGTTAAACAAAATGGCCGACTTTTTTTGCAATACATTTTTAAAATTTAACTAATTTTTTTAACTAAACTTCAATTAATAGTATTTTTGTCAAAGTTCTTATTTGGTGGCTCATCCATGGTTTTATTTTTTGATACAACATTTTGACAGCGACTATTTATCTCGTTTTTGGGCAAAATTAGTTTTTCCACCAATTAAAATATTTAAAGGGCCACAAAACTATTAATTAATTTATTTTTAACGAGATAAAAAATGATTGTTGTATTAAGTAATATAGGTATTTTATGTTCAGCAAGTTCTTTTTCTCCTGTAAAATTGTGTTTTTGAGTGTGTAGTTGCTCCCGAAGTAAATTGTAGTCAAAACTGACTACAAGATAAGCACTAAGCAGTACCTCGCTTCCTTTCTTTCTTTACGAAGAATCATAATTCTCTTTCTTAGCGTGGACGAGAAGCTGCGAGTAAAAGTGACCGACAACGGCCTGTCACGCGACTTGTTCCCCGAAGACTACCACTGTCTCGGCGACAACGAGAACCGACCTGTCAAATGGATGGCGCCGGAGTCGCTGCTACAGGACCATTACACCACGGCGTCTGATGTGGTAAGGCTTTATTACAACGCCATAAGGTGCAGTATGAGATAGTTTGAGGTTGAATAATTATGAATGGATCAATATTGGTATTATAGGACTATTATACCACGGCTTCTGATGTGGTGAGTAGAGGCTTATTACAACAGCATAAGGTTCAGTATGAGATAGTCCGAGGTAAAATATTTCTTAATGAATTGACAAAATAATTAATGTAGGTTAAAAAAGGCTAACATGTCGTAATAGATTAATATTGAATTTTGAATTGTTTTAGATATTATAAGACCTTTATACTAAAGCCAAAAGGCGAAATCACTTTCAGAACGTCCAAGATAAAATAATTTTGAATGGATTAAAAACTGGTAGAAAGATGACAAGTTCGACTTTAGGGTTCCGTAGTCAACAAGGAACCCTTATAGTTTCGGTCTGTCCGTCCGTCTGTCCGTCTGTCTGTCTGTCTGTCCGCCGTTTTACTCAGAGAGTATAGGACCTACAAAGCTGTAATTTGGCATAAATACACATATTAATGCTGGCAACAAAATGGTACATAAAATCGTAAAAAAAAAAATTATGGTACCTACCCTACACATTAAGCGGAGATGAATATTTTTTTTCGCGCCCACCCCATCGTGTGGGGTGTCGTTGAATAGGTTTTTTAAAAATATTGCGAGTATTCATAGATCATTTTCCGATTTAGGGATCCGTTTGTGAAATATTAAGTTTTAAAGTGGAAAAATTCGTTAGAGTCCAGTGTCCTCCCCTTCTATCAGCTAAACGGTTGGTTCTGGAAATGGGAAAAAATCCCCGTGAGTAGGAAATATGCTGAATTTAAAAGGAAAACTATCACGGCTAAGAAGACTTCATAAGTTATTGAGTAATAGTCTAAAATATAATCAACCTAAAAAAACGTATTCGGCGAAGTATAAAGGAACTTTTCGTTCAAATTCCTTTGAAAGTAACTGAGATGATGTTGTTAGTAGTGTAAAACACGTTATAAATGTACGTTCATTGACCATAAAAAAATTGTCAAAAACTAGCGGTACTACAAAACCCTATATTGCGCGTTACCCGACACGCACTTGGCCGGTTTTTAAAGTTATAGCTGGCATCAAAGAAATTGATTCATAGACAGAAAGCGAACCTACTTTATTTGGCCCGATTATATTGTCAAGTCAATGCTAGCTAATCTATCGGCTAAGTTTAGAATAACACGATCAATCACGTATGACTATGCTATTTGCCTATGGATCAATTTCTGTGATAATACTTTGTCACACTGAGATCCTCCTTTCGAGTAACGCTAAAAAAACTCTTTCAATAATTTACATCCCTGCTTTTAATATAACCCAACCGAATTACGTAGGTCTGCTATCGTCATATCAATGACTTTCTGTGATTTCTATATTCGCCTCCGTGGTCTAGTGGTATAGAGCGCGGCTCTTGACTCGGAGATCGTGGATTTGATTCCCGCGTTGGAAACATGTTATTTCCAAGTTTGGTTGGGACAATGTAGGCTGATCACCTGATTGTCTGACAAGTAAGATGATCCATGCGTCGGATGGGCATGTAAAAAGTTGGTCCTGCGCCTGATCTCTCGCCAGTCGTGTCGGTCGTCCGTCCCACTGGGTTATGAGAGTAAAGGAATAGAGAGTGCTCTTGTGTACTGCGCACACACTTGGACACTATAAAATTACTCCTGCGTAGCTGGCCTGGTTTCAATGAAACCGGCCACCGTCACCGAAACCGGTGTGGGAGCTATTATTATTACTTTCTATGATAATACATTGTCAGCTCCTCCTTTCCACTAAAAAGCACTTACAATAATTTACATTTAGATGTCCAATTTCAGCGCAATAATCTCCAAACTCCACAAAGGATTTCCCACAAACAGGACCGCACTAATACCAGAGTAGTTTTAATATCTGGTTAGCGGCCGCAAGCTGCGCGCTTTCGACTGAAGTGCACCGCATTGCGTCGACTATTTGATATAGTTTGCTGTTTATTAACGTAGATATTTGCATTTAAATAGTTAATTTTTATAAAATGACAAATATGAAAGAGTTGGCTGATTAGTTGTGCGAAATTTCGTCTTATTAGGAGGAGTTTTTAGGTCATTTAAAAAATAATGGATATATAATTAATAGAATTATTTACAGAAGTTTTAGAAAATTGTTTAATCAGTGGTTACCATATCAAGTGCTGCTATGATCTTACTGTTTTTTTTTTTTTGCAGTCAACAATTATTTATTATTTATTAATACACAACAATGAATAAGCAGTTAACAAATATCAGTGTTAAAAAGCCCATACTGGGCTTGTGCTAACACAGCTTCACGGGATGTAAATTATAAGTAACGCTACAATGGAAAATTAAGTAACCTACATCTAAATAATATCTTCTAGTACAATTAATTAATTATTTTATTAAATAAGCATTCACCTGTTAATCACACTGCATTGCCATTCAAAATAGGTACTTGTAATTTTCCTCGTTCATACAACGCGTGCGCACGCTATGCGCCCGCAGAACGAGTGTGCAGCTATGCGTTGCCATTTGCATTATAGGCATAGCTATTAGCTACTGCCTGTAAACAAGTCTCGACTCTGTCGGTGTTGCGCTCGCTTATACAGGGCGATAGTAAATGTTACACATTATTATTTTATATTATATTGTACTGAACACAATGTTAAGTATAGTGGAGGTATTAACTTAAATTATTTATATTTTTACATAAAGTATTACCTACGTGAACACTCCAAATAGTGTGTTTTCATTATACGTTTTATATTAGTTTCGTTTAAATTATTTAAGATATCTTTCGGTATTTCGTTAAATAATCTAGGAACAATATATTCTGCTGTTCTTTCTCCGTATTTATTTGTACTTCCTATGGTGGCTACTTTTTTGTGGGTCATTTTTCGTAGATGTATTTTAACTGTGACAGGTTTCATAATAGTTTGATTATATATATTTTCTGTAAGAATTAGGTATTTAAATTTTGTGTGTATTGGCAGTATTTTGCAGTAACCAAACAGCTTATCGTAGTTATCTTTGTGTTTGTTTTTTATTTTTTCTGGGACAATTATTTTTAATAGTCTTAGCTGTAATGTATATATTCTATCTAAATAGCTTTTGAAAGTTCTACCATAACTTGTAAGTCCGTATGATATTATTGAGTCAGCTAATGCATTATACAGATTAATGAGAACATTGTAGGGCACTTTGTTCTTAATTATATAAAACTTCGTTAGCAATATTCTCAATCTCTCGCAAATGTGGTTGATATGCGGACCCCAGTTAAAATGATCATCAATCAGGACTCCAAGGTAATTTGCTGTATTAGTTTGTTCTATGTTTGGGCAATCACACGTCTGGGATCTCGTATGTAGACATAGGTGATTGTGTGCTATAAGTTTAAGAGATTGTGATATCGATTGTCTCTTATAGTTGATATGTATAAGTTTTGTTTTTTGGGCATTGAGTACTAATCCTGCATCGTGCGACCACATATCTAGTGCAGTAAAGTCCTCTTGTAACTTTTGTAAGGCTAAGTCAAGGTTTTTATCGGAGATAACGAGACATGTATCATCTGCATATTGGTAGATAGTGCAGTATTTGATTACTTTTTCAAGGTCATTTACATAAGTCAAATAATGCACTGGCCCTATTACCGAGCCTTGAGCTGTACCAATTGTAACTCCGATCTTTTTACTCATTGTATTGCCTATTTTAACAGTATAATAACGTCCTTTTAGATAATTTTTACACCAACTTTTTAATTTACCTCTTATGCCCATGCTGTCTAGTTTTTTTATTAGAAGTTTATGTTTTATTGTGTCGAAAGCTTTGCTAAAATCAATCAAAACAATTATGACATGTTTTTTTTTTTTTAGTTTACTATTAACTTCGTCAGTAAATTGAGATAATAATTGTGTTGTACTTTTTTTAGGTCTAAAACCAAATTGTTTGTTTGTTAGTATGTTATGTTTATCATAGTAATTAGGTATAAGTTTGCATATGTATTTCTCAAAAATTTTATCTAAAATTGGTAGTATAGTGATGGGCCTATAATTCTCGTAGCTGTCTGATTTTCCCTTTTTATATATGGGCCTAACTATCCCTGTTTTAAGTTCAGATGGATATATTCCTTTGTTTACGCTGCAGTTAATTAGATTCGCAATCGCTCCGCATCGTTCGCTAGCAAGTTTGATGTCAATTGTGCGGATACCGTCTATGCCAGGGCTTTTGTTTGTGTCTATATTCTTAATGATTTTACTGACCGTAAATGCAGTAGCTTTTCTGAAATAAATTGATTTGTCAATATAATTTGAGTAGCTGTCCTCATTAAGGAGGGTTTTGTTACATTTTGGAACTACTATATCGACTGAGTTGCGAAATGAATCTGCAAAGCCATCAACGACTATATGTTCGGTGTTTTTATTGATATTGAATGATTTATATATTGTTTCTTCTATTGTGTTTTTGTCCTGCCCATCATATCGTTCAGTATTTGCCATAATTTTCTGGGGTTATTTTTATTATTTAATATTTGTGTATTACAATATTTGTTCTTAGATTTTCTTATCATTTTATTTAATTTATTTCTTTCATGATTGTATTCCGACCTAAGTATTCTATTAGTGGGATCTTTTTTACATTTTATATATATTTTATTTAATTCGTTGCAACTATCCTTTATCTCCCGTGTGACCCATTTTTCTTTATTTCTCCTAGATTGTGTGTTGATTTTAATAATTTTGGTAGATTTTTTATACGCATCTATAAAAGCCTGTTTTATGAAGTGATATATTTCCTCAGGACATTTCATTGAATTTGTTAATTCCCAGTTTATTAGTTTTAATTGTTCGTGAACGTTTTTTGTGTTAATAGTTGTGATATTTTTTACTACACTCTGTATAGCCGGTAAGCCCGATAACGCTATACAAATGGCTCGATGGTCCGCCAGTACAGTACCGAGCGCTGCGGTGTGAAGGTCCTCTCTGTAGTTTCTGACAAATATATGATCAATACAAGATTGAGTTATTTTTCCGTTGTATTCTTCAATTCTTGTATTGTCAGAAATACCACAGAGAAGACCTGCCCCAGAGAGCATGCTTAGGTACCTGTCTTTTATGCTATTTTCAGATTTTAAGTCTATATTTATGTCGCCTATGAGAATGAAGTTTTTAATCGTGTGGTATTTTTTAAGTATACGTGACAATTCAGTGCTCAGAAACAAGTGACTACTTTTACAAGGCGGTTTATACAGTGCACACAATGTTGATTCATAGTTATTTGATGTAGTAATTGTTCCTATGATATTTTCGCAGTAAAAAGTGCTATATGTGTTAATCTTTACATTATGTTTTTGTTGTACATACATAATAACGCCGCCTCCTCTTTGGTTTTTTCTTAATTTTGTGTGCATTGTATATCCTCGCAGCTGAAACATTGAGCTTATACTATCTGAGATATTTGGTTCTGTTATAACGATGACATCTATTTTATTTCTAAAGTCATTTATGCAGCATTCCAATTTAGAAAAATTTTTAATCATTGATCTAATATTAATATGTATACAAACAAAATTAAAACTGTTATTTGGTAAGTATGACAAGAAATTAGCTATGTTAGTGCAATTGAAAATTTCTTTAACATTTTGTTCCGGATTATCCATTAGTAAAAATAGAAAAATTTGTTACAAAATTATTTAATTTAGGTAAATTAGGGTTAGTAACACAATTTAGGGTAATTTTTTGAGGTCTTCCTCAAACCTGATAACATAAATTTTACTGTTCTCATCCTTTCGCACCATTATCTTGCCGTCTTGATTAGCCCATATGAATTTATATTTTTCGTTCAGCATTGTTTTTGCTTGATATAGAAGAGTCTTATTGTAGGGGGTAAGCGAATGTCTTATATAAATTTTAACGTTGTCCTCATTGTCGACACTAACTTCTTCTTTGAGGTCCCTCAATGTCGGACGTACTTTACGTCCAGCTTGAACCCATTTATTTGCATCAGCATGATTTTTGAGCTTTATTAAAAGAACAGAGTTGGGTTTACCAAGCTTTTGTTGCCTTTTTGCATATTTAATCTGGCCGTTGTCCATGTCTAGTTTCTTTGCCAGGTTATGAGTGATACTTTGTAAGTTTTCATCTTGCTTGTATGGTATACCAGCTACCTCGATATGGTTGTGTAGCATCTTCTGTTCTAATTCACTATATTTTTGTTCTACCGCCATTAAATTGTTTTGTAAGCTTTTATTGATATTGGTTAGGTGTTCATTTTTACGTTCTAAGAACTTTACTCTTTCTTTTGTTTCATCCAATTCCTCATTAAACTCATCTATTTTGTTACTACAAAATTCAATTGCGGTTTGCAGCTCGTGTAATTGTTTTTTAACCGCCCTTTCAATTTCAACTGCTATGTTGTCAAGAATCTTTTTTACCTCTATGGGATATAAATTCCTGCGTTTGTCTGTGGTATTTTCGGTACCTTCTTCCTCTTGATCATCTTCTTCGGGCACATATAGTGAGGACCTTCGCGGCGTTATGGTTTTGCATCCTTCACAAACCCATTCTAAGTTATCCGATGCTCGAATAGCGGCAACTTGTTTGTTGGTTAGGTTGGCACATTCCACAGTCGCATGCACTATATTACCACATTTGCTGCACTGATTAGTATCGAAAGTGTAAAATGTAATTTACCTACTATCTACTCCTACTATTTATGTCCATTATTCTTCCGAGAACTCAAAATATCTCAATACCGAATTTCGTATAAAGTTCGCTGAAAGTATTTCGGCGTTTTAGCGGTCCAATCCAAAACTTATAATAAAAAAAAAACTGAAGTCGAAGAGGCAAAAATCACTTTCATGATATATTTTAATATAAATAGCCTACGCTGCATATAATTACGCACATTATAGGTACAGATGCACCATAAACAAATGACCATAAATAAGTGTTGATGTTGTTTATTATACAATAATCACCATCTACACAGTGGTCACTCGGCGTGACGCTATGGGAGTTGGCGACGTTGGGGTCGGCCCCGCTGGCGGAGCTCGACGCAGCCGATGCTGGCGCCTTCCTCGCTGCCGGGTACAGACCTGCCCAGCCGCATAACTGTCCGGATGAGCTGTGAGTATTTGTGTCAGAATGTCTGTAAACGAATATTATGCTAAGTACTCGATAGTTTTACTCCAAATTGAAGGAAATGACATATTTGACATATTTAATTCCATCGAGCCGGCTCGAAGCGAGCCTTCGAGCCGGCTCGAAGGCTCGCTTTGGCGGTCCACACGGTGGTTATTGCTCGATTTGGAGTAAAACTATCGAACAAAACGGAATATTATATATATATATATATATTTCATCTATGTAAACGAGTACATAAGAGCTATAGCTAACCGGAACGCCATGGCGACGTCGCCAGTGACGTTACCATGTCACCTCTGCGACACCACAAAGCTTATACTTAACTTTATATTAAGAAAAACAGTGCTTTGCCAGACGTTGCTTGGACGTTGCCATGGTAACGTCACTGGCGTCGTCATGGCGTTCCGGTTAGCTATAGCTCTTATGTACTCGTTTACATAGATGAAAAAAATAGCTTCTACAGATTCGTCCCACTGGGACGAACTTTAAAGCTCAGTCAAGAGACTCAACTACTCCATATGAAGCGCCTCTCATTTATAAAATCAACTAGTGTGGTGGGGCGCGTCATTTTTTTTCAAGTTAGGCAAGCTTTGCCTAACTTTGCCACAACGTACAAGAAGTTACAATAACTTTTTTCTATATAATATGCGCTTCTTTAGGGCGGGAATAAGTGTATCACTCATAAAATGTTTGGGAACTGGTATTGTCAATCATTTGACAACAATAATGCCTTGGTGGATTTACGAAGACGTGTCTTTATTGTTCCAAACCCCTCTGAACAGCCTTACATTATATTTAAGAACACTTATACTGCTGTGGTTTGTGTGACTGATACTTAAAATCCACACTTCCTTTGGACTTGATGTTGTAGTTTGCTCATCGTATGGGTCAATAGTTATTTACTCAGTGATATTGTAGCGTCACATAGTATAGTTTGTCCCTAAAACGTCATTTTAATTCAGGTACGGTTTCATGTCGTGGTGCTGGTCTACGGTGCCCACCGAGCGGCCCACTGCGCCGCAGCTGCTTGCGGCTCTACATGATTTTAGGCAAGCGCTCAGCACCTATATCTAAATCTTAAGTATCTATATTCTATGGATCTCAGATAAGGTTTTAAATATACTGGCTGGATCTGAAAAGTCAGCTAAGAAATATGACTTGTAAATCTGTATAGTTCTCAATGTTTTTCGTAACCCTGCAAAACTATAATTTATAGGGCAGCCTCGAAGCAATAAGCCTTTAAACACTTAAAACATAATTTTTATGTGTTTTCTGAAAAAGTCTAAAAAACCTGTTGTTTAGTAAAATCTGAATTTATTATATTTTGTTGCATAAAACCTTCTGCTGACTTATTTTCTGTTTCATTTTCTTCAACACCAATGTGCCTGCAGTACTTGTTTAATATATTTTATTGCCAAACGAATTGTTAAATATAGGTTAGTTAATTTCATAATTTTAATAATTTAGTGTAGAGACTTATATTTGTGACTCAAATGTTATATTTAGAATTATATTATAATTTTGGTAGGTAACTACTTAATTTATACTATAAATGTGGGCGTGGTACGAAACTAATTTTCTTGGCCCTAAGGATTTCTTAGATAGGAAAAAAAATCAACACTATAAAAATACCATACTTCACAATTTCCTTAAAAAAAATAAATAAAGGCAACCCCACACTTTTCTTCACTAAGCCACTACTTTTAGAATATTGTAATAAATACTTAGTGGTAAAATTAGTATTTACACTAAAAATGCTACACTTCTGAATATATTATTATTTTTTAACATTATTATTGAATCATGCTATTTGCTGTAGAGCAGATACTCTAGATTTTTTCCAACAAACATTTTAAATACTTTCATATTTTGAATGTTAAGTTTGCATTATATTATTTTACGTGATAATTTTATTTTTATTTAGATTTGGTGCAGTTAGCAAGCATGAGATTTTTTGAGCTTTTAATAGTAATTATTATATATTGTATTTTGTAATGCCAGTTTGCGAATTTTGTATTTGCAATGAATTAAGCCTTTGATTTTAATATTAAAAGAAGATTGATGTGTCATTGATAATACAAAAAATATAATATTATTAAAGTAAAAATAATCACCAATTATTTTGTAAATATAAAATAAGGGTTGTAAATAATAAGACGATGCATAACGGAATTAATTTTTTAAGAGTGACTACATAATTGGATACTGTATGGATATTGGATATAGTATGGATAATGGATATATGGATGTATGTTAGTCGTAAGCTAGGCTAGTTCCTGAGGACATCAGTCCGTCCAGGCCAGAACAAGGATCAACACCAAAACAGTAGTTAGTCTCGGGGTCTAAAGAAATATGCTTTGGGTGAATATTTTTAGTAACATCTTATAACTTTAAACGAGCAATTCTTGTATATGTATAATTGGAATCTCGGAATCGGCTGCAACGATTTTCATGAAGTTAAGTATATAGGGGGTTTCGGGGGCGATAAATCGATCTAGCTAGGAATCATTTTTATAAAATGTCATTTTAGTCGTGTTTTATCGGATACCGAGCAAAGCTCAGTCAAATAACTAGTTTTCTTTATGAGAGACTATCTAGTATAATATTATTATTTTGGTTTCTAGAAATTGAGTAATTAGAGGATGGTTGGGTTGAAAATAATATTTTCAACCCAACCCAACAGAACCAGATCATAATATTATTATGATCTGGCTCTATGAGTCCAATTCTACCATTATCTGTAGTTACTTTTCTCACTCATACATTAGCAGCGTTATAATTATAATATTTTGGTTTATGAAAGAGACAAATAGCGTCAATGGCGTCATTTTCTCATCTTTTTTTTTTTCTATAAAAAATACGAATATCAATAGACTTTTTTGGTAAGTATATATTGTAATTTAACAATACAGAGGCCGTAGGCAAAGTCCTTTTCGTTAAAAACTATGACGAAATTCGCTATCGTAATTATTGTTCTTGTGGTCGCTGATAACTCTTGTTCTAATCGACCTTAAATAAATGGAAAAAAAATGTATGGGATTCGACATTTGTCTTCGCGAGCGAAATTGCATTTGGCGATGACTTATGTCAAACCGCATACATTTTGATAACGAATTTCGTCATCGTTTTTACCGAAAGGGACTTTGTCTAAGAGGCTACTTATAGTATTTCTTTAAATACTTAAAGAAAAATGAATTATGAACCTACTGACAATGCAAAACAAAGTAATTATTAGCTTTGTACGTCAATAAAAATCAATCAAAACATGAAAGGATCTTGTATGAGTTCTTACATAATTTAAAAAGAACAAAGTTTTACCAATATGGGATAACGTACAAGCTGAAAATAATCACCTGAAGCCATATTCTGACTCCGGGAACAAAATATTATTGTCTATACCAAAGATTATGCATGAAAAATATTATACCTTATGTAAATTGATTTGTAAATATGCACTTGTTTATGTAACAAAATAAATGTTTTATATCCATCCTGTTACTAATAAAAAGATCCATATTATGTCTACAGAATACGTTATAGTTATAAATTAGGGTCTAAACACACCAGGCTGAATTACGCCGGCGTAATTTACGTGACCGAAATTACGTTCAGCCGCTTACGTCTGATGCGACACACTATAAATTAAGCGAAGAGCCGAAATTTCGCGGCGTAATTTCCGTTGCGGAACGCGCGCGTAAGTGAGTAAGTATTTAAAATTCTCAGATGTAATGTGTGCGTTAACGCTTTGGAGTTAAGGTTGGATTTGCTATGTTCGGTTTTGATAATTCCGTCGCGTATAGTGTGTTGCTATACAAAACACTACCGCCGAATCGCTGCCGAACTTTACGCTCGAGTCGGCTCGACGGAAATTCGGCTCGCGACGTAATTTCGGCATAGTGTCGCGATCCGTCCGTATTTTGTATGCGTTTGATACGCGGCGTAAATGCGGCGGAATTTACGTCGGCGTAATTCAGCCTAGTGTGTTTAGACAGTCTTATAGTCTTTAGCCGCCAAGCCACTCAAACGTGTAGGACAAAAACCTTTGTCCTTGTTCGTATAAAATTTATATAAACAGTATCTTTTTATTAGTACCGGGCGTTATGTTTAGGATATTATGACTGTGTTTAAGCTTGTGTTAACTATGCTATTATTTAAAGCTGAAGCGAAAAAAAGCACACAAAATAGCAAAAGCTCACTTACCCCCAAGAAACTTGCGCTTAGCATTGTATTGGGGGCAAGAAGGCTTGCATTACCTCACTGTTTTCAATTTAAACCTGCATAATAATAAATGTATTACAGTTACTTAAGATAAATATTTATGCCTACATTATTTTCACTTTTTATTACTTAACAATAATATTATAACCAACCACTGTGTGCAATACTTATTAGTTATTATAGATTATTACATTGGCGTGCCATTTTACTGTGTTACTGAATTTTATAATTTATTCCCAATGTTACCTAGCAATTACTGTTACTTTTGTCCATTGTTAAAGAAATGTATTGTATCTAAGTGTATGTATAGGTATTAAATCCTCTACAATGTAACATAAGTGGGGCAAGAGTGTGAAGATATAGAAATGCCATAATTGAAATTTGCCGATTCCCACCTTTAACTAAAAATAAGAACCCTCTTTTACGCAAAACTTTTAAATATTTTCCATAATATCACAATATAAATATTAAATACAGAGGACTATCATACATCCATAAATAACTTAAAGTGTCGTCTCTACGTTAAACGATTTTGATTTCAGAGACACGGTTGAGCTACTCTACTGTATGATATTTATATTGTAACAATATATTGGATACAATTGAATTCCAGTAATCTAAATCAGTTAAATGCACAAATAAGACTGTTAGTCATTGTCGTTTATGTAAACGCGTTATGGATTATACAGGGTGTATCTCCTTAGGCATAATATGCGACGTAGAGTTTTGTGTTATTCTTTGCTCTTTAACTTCTAAGCTCGATGTCTGTATTCGGTGTAACTGTAACTCTGTTGTATGTTTTTAGTTGATGTAAGAAGATGTGTGCTCTCTTACCCCAACTAACGTTACTCTAGTTGAATGCGATAGGTCGCTAGAAGCTGTAATTATTATCTACTATACACTAAATATCTAAGTGCTGTATAAAAAATTATACGCATTTTTTTATTTAAAAGGTCTTGTTTAAGTTTGAAATTTCCAAACTATTTCATCTAGTTGTCTCTACTTGATAAGTTCTACGGTAATATTGAAGCAGACAATATTTTATAAGGTATAAAATATTGCCAGCCTCAATATTATGTCGCCATTACAACAAACATATTATAATATATCTATTTTATAATGAACTAATTTTTTTTTCTTTATTCGATCATTACTTTTTGCTGACTTATTTACCATAACTATTATCATCAACACAATATTGACAACATTCTTAACAGATGAGAAAATTCGTTCTTAAAAGATGAAAATTATGCATGAGTCTGAACATTTATTTTTATAGCACACTCAACTGTTCAATGTTTTTTGCCTTTGCATTACTGACCTAAATACTCAACCTACTATACAACCTTTTTTTCCTAGTTTTCTATTTTAAAAGCTTTTTTATTCCGCGCCAGTATTAACAGCTGAATTCTCTAACTTCACTTAGGGAGTTTGAGAAAAACCTTAAATCATAAATGGTCGCTGTTAATATTTTGTGTATGAAGTATGAACCCTCAAAAAATATTGTGGTGAATTATGAAGGCAGTCTTGTTCTAAGCTTTTTAAAGAACATGACTGCATTAATAGCTCAATATGAATTTTTTTGTGGCACGATACACAATTAGTGCTCCAATTAATTATAAGTTACTTAAACTACAGAATACAATATATATTTTGCTAAAAGATGCGGCTGAAAAATTATGTGCTAGCACTGACTAAATATATACTTACCGTATACGAATTATACAACATTGAAACATACCCTTATTATAAATAAACTTAGGTTGGACTTAATATTATGTAACGATTTATTTAAATAGCGGCGCGGTTGCGCTGCCATTTACATACTTTCGCTTGTAATCTTGCGGTGTAGCCGCCAATCCGCGCGTTCGGGCGCATATAAATAACACTTATAATTCATGAAGTATTGTACCGATTTTATATTAATTGTATTGTTATAAATCTAACCTTATAATTCATGACGTATTATACCGATTTTGTATTAATTGTATTGTTTATTAATACTAGAATTGGGTCGTATTTGATAGTTGAATGATTTTCGCTTGAATAAATAACCAGACGCCGTTAACAAGTTTAATTAATAAATTGGTGCCATGTTTGTTTAATAAATGAATATTTCCGAGCATTGTTGGATAGTTTCCCAATATTTTGAACACGGTCGAAATTATTTGTGGACCTGGTTTGATGACGTCATCTCTCGATATAACAAATAGGTACATCAGAAAAGTTTATACACAGGCAGATCTACGTATTAGTTTATTCTTAGGCGGAACTACGTATTTTGGTCGCGTTTTGTCAAACCCAGCCGAAAGATGACGACCTTAAATTAAGTTGACATAATCCGACCAAATGACGTAGACAATTACTGCCTATGAATCAATTTTATCGATGGTACTTTTGTAATATCGAGTGATGTTACAAAATTCTTTTCAAAATTCGGCGACTCTATAAAGAAGCGATAAAGAATACGTCTTGGCTAGGGGCTCAGTTTTCTTCTTCATAATAAGTCATTTTAGGCTTTTTCCTATCTTCACGAATTTATTAATTTCCTATTAATTAACATCCACATAATGAGTTAAGATTATGTGCTCAAACTTTAAATTTTATTTTAAACGTGTTTTCTGATAAATCTTTAATATTATTACCTACTAGGTATGTATAGATAAAATATATTAATTAAATGTATTTCAATTACTCTAATATTCGTCCTAAACATTGACGTATCATCTCCTGGATATCGAATAAATAAAAAATCTGGCAGGTTTTTCTTCATAAAAGATGATGTTACTTAAAATCATTTTATCAGATAAGGTTTTAAGGTCAGACAGACTTCATTTAATTTAATTTAAAAGAACTAGGATTATTCTGCGTTAGTTTTATAAAGTTCTGTTTCGGATTGAATAAGTATAAGGCATTGTATAATACATTATTTTAATGTGGATGTCCTCAGGTGTCCTCGACATCCGCAGGATATGGTACGTCGATGGTCGTATATAATAATAATAAATGTATATTTGAATGGGTTTAGTGAATCATACACTGAGTGCCAGATGAATGTGATTGAATGTAAGTGTCTACATAAGTGAGTCAATGTAATGTATCCAATACGCGCTTCAGTGTAAGGAACAAAATAAAATGTTATTTTGCAGTATACTTCTGATGTTTTATTTATACTTGAAAAACTACACGCAGCAATAACGTCGCATGGGACTAACAAAAATACCCAAATTAAAATTATCCTTAAAATTTCTTCGAGTTTTTTTTTGAGCCTCAAAGTCCACTATCTAAATTATTCTAACGACTCTATATTTCAAAAAAGAAAAACAAGCAGAATCAATATTGCTATGAATTTCCAAATTAATCTAGAACAAACAAAAATAAGGTATCGCTACGTCAAAAAACTGACGCATTGAGAAAAAGATAACATTATGAAAAACGAGAAAAAGTTGCCGTGCTGCGTCACGTTTCGATGTGAACTGAAACCCTGAAAAAATGCATCCCTGATAACGAAATCTCTATTTCAAAATATTCAATATAAAAAATCTTTTATACGATACACAAGGAACCTACTAAGGTAAGTACCAAAGTTTATAGGTCAGGGTGTTATATTCTTAAACTTCGTGATTAGTCTTGGTATTTCACTTTTTATTTTGCGTCATAAATTATCAAACATATTTTTATCCTCTACTAACTGAGCTGCGCGGCATTTCCCGAGTGAACGTCTCTCGAAACAATTTGTATGTGAAAAAATGTCGTTTTTAGCATTATACTTGCAACATATTTTTTATCGTTCAAACCTTCCCCGGACTTTCACGAATATTTCAAGACAAAAATCTGCCAAATCAGTTCAACCGTTCTCGAGTTGTAGCGACACTAAGCAAATTTAAAATATTTTTTTATTTATAAAAATAGATTATGTTAAACATAACATAATTAGATTTACCCTCCTCTTAGGATCACGGGTGGTTGTCGGCTGATGATGATGACCAGGTGAGTTACTGCGATGGAAAACATGAGAATCTAATTATTATCGTGAATTTATCTCTCAACTCTATTGTATTACTTTCTGGGCGCATGCCAACTTCCATTTAGCTGGGTGTGAACAGGGCCATATTATACGCCTGATTGTAGTTTTTGACTGATAATTGATTATGTAGTACCATTAATTGTTCTGTTGCTATTATTGGAATGTTACTGAGTGGCAAGATTAAAGACTATTTAAACATTAGTAAAAACTTTTCGTTTTACGTTTTAAGAGTTAAAAATTTGAGAATTGAAAAATATTATTACATAGGCTACTCTACGTTTCATATGTAGACTGGTACTTTAGCTGCTTTACGACGTCACATACATAGACTACCAAAATCATTCTTCCTTTACAAGTTTATCATAGTAGAGTAAAAAATGCTTGAAATTAAGGCCGTCCCCCGAGCAAACTACCTTGACCATACATTTGTCGCGTTGCCGAGATCGCACCAAAACCCTATTTTTTTTTTTTAGTTATCTTAGTTCATAATTGACCTAAAAGAATTAAAACGTGGAATATGTAGTTTATGATATTGTCGATCTATTGGCGTGTGTTTCAAATGAAAGTAATTTGTAAATCCTAAGGAGATGCTTAATGTATGCTTGAATTTTAATAAATTGGTTTTACTTTGGAAACTGATATCATGAGTATGTTAAAAAAAAAATAAATTAAACGGCCATTCTCCGGTTTGGCATTATTTGCCTCATTACCGAAACCATTTTTTTTCTTCGTCGATTTGACTTAGACACATTGAAATATTAAAGAAATGAAAGATACGAACACCATAATAAATGTGGCGTGAAACAGTTAGTTTTTCGGGTAACGAGACTTAAAAATTTATAGGTACGGTAATTAGACAAATGTAGTGTTTTACGTAACGATACAACGACACAATTGACAAAAACTAACTAAAGGCAACGTAAGTAGGCCAAATTATGTAACATAAACATAATATACATAATAAAAATCTAATTTAAGCATAATTGAAAAGTAACGATTACGGTAATTAGACAAGTGTCTATCCAAAGCTACGGTAATTAGATACTAACGTGCTTTATCGGCGGCACACTAACATTAACGACGTGGGACCGCTGATGGGCCGTGGCACACACTAAAGAGAAGCAACCCGTGCACTCGTATTATGTGCCAAATGCTGATATTTTTGGATGGGCATCCAAAAACAGCAGGTGTTATAACGGTAATTAGGACTTTTGATCGGACAAGCGATTATTTCATGATAACTATTTATAGGCTGGGCCTATTGAGTCGATATTTTGCAATGCGACAACCAATGTTTATATACGTTTAAAACCATGAATAGATTAAATTAAATAGGTACGTTATAAAAATTACAAGCAAGTTTCGAGATCAAGTTGGCATGAGGACACGTTACGGTAGTTAGAAAAACATGGTTTTTGAACACGACTTTAATTAATTCAGTCTGAATTACTTAAATTAGAAGCCTGTGTTTAAGTTTGTAGCTAGATACTGATGCTATCTACCGTTTAAAAATATTACATACTTGAATAAGATAATATTACAGAGTATACAAGCCCGGGACACGTAAATTTTGCTCTCCTGAGAATGGCCGTAAAACGTGGAAAGGAATGTTGATATACTGAAGATTATTGCTGTAGGTATGTATTTTTATTATAACTTTGTAGCTTTAAAATTATGATTTTATAAGGCTCTAAATAATGTAAATTATGGAAACTCCGTAGGTAAGGCCCTTGAGCAATAATGTTAAGATTATTATTGGCTCCACTTCACTCCATATCTGTTTACCTGGATTATTACATATTATCGCTAGTATTAATGACCAGTGCGTTACCAAGTAAAGAAAATACGCTCTCTCCTGGATTTTGTTACTCAAAGTGTAAATAACTTCATCGTATTTCAACACGAAATTTTTCAATTTCCGATAGAAATTTCAATAAAAATCTAGCTTTTCAAAACTTTGTCTATCGCTAGAAAAATTGCAATTCTCCGTACAGCCCGCGGGGGGCGGCGCGACAAAGTGGCAATATTCCGTCTCTACGGGGCTCCTCAAACAAGGGGACACGAGAAGGACAGACTTATGGGGATCACCATGAGTGAGAGAGAAACATCGGCCAGTTATTAATTGGACAGAATTGACGGAAGTTCACGCGAAGCCGTGTTTTTGACAAATTTCGCTTTGATACGCCGATTACTTTCACGGTTTCACCTCAACGCGAGGGTAGACAGAAAACATCTTAGATGATTTGTTTGTGAAAAATCCGTTTCGGCGAACACTGAGGGCTCTTAATGAAGATGGTCTCAAACAGGACTCAAATGTAATCCGATGTAATGATGGAAATTTTACGGGTTTTTTTATGTCTTGTGTTTTTCTTTAGTCTTTTTTATCGTTTTAGAGGGCGCTTAAAATTATGGTTCTTTTGTGAGTACATAATTGGAATGAAATTGACGGTCAAAGTGATTTTAAGGTATTTTTAAGATGTTGCTAGGGATTTATGCTATATTATCTTAAAAATTACTGTATTATTTTTGACATAAAATGTAGCCTACACTTTGATCTAGGGAATTAAATTCAAATCACCTTTAAGGATTTTTTAAGTATCTAAAGTTACACAACAGTACTTAGCATCTTACATATAATATAATAAGTACAGCTAGTACAAACAGCCTACTCTACCTGTATTTACACATGGAGAAGAACGAAATTAACAGCTCAAAGGAGACCCTACGAACTTAACATGGACATAATATTAAACTGTCACATGCATCGACTCCATACAAGGTAAGTTTATAATATACACTCATGCTACTCGGCTATCTTATTAAAGAGGCCTCTAAATGTTGGGCCATAGCATACAGCAATAATGATTGTAAAATCTATGTATCTTCTATCTAATATATAAAATTCTCGTGTCACAGTTTTCGTTGCCATACTCCTCCGAAACGGCTTGACCGATGCTCATGAAATTTTGTGAGCATATTGAGTAGGTCTGAGAATCGGCCAACATCTATTTTTCATACCAAAAATTATTTATATGGCAAAACAACGTTTGCGGGGACAGCTAGTCTTCTTAATAATATATAAAATTCTCGTGTCACGGGGTGCGTAATCGAACTCCTCCGAAACGGCTTGACCGATTCTCAGAAATTTTGTGAGCATATTGAGTAGGTCTGAGAATCGGCCAACATCTATTTTTCATACCAAAAATTATTTATATGGCAAAACAACGTTTGCCGGGACAGCTAGTTTATAATATAAAAATGGATTTTCAATTGTGTTAGTAACGCTATAACTCGATTACGGCTGTTCCGATTTGGCTAATATTAGTCTTAAAATGATCGTGAAAGTTCAGGGAAGGTTTATAAGTGACACGAAGTTCACCGGGACATCTAGTTATATAATATAGTAATGACTAATGAAATATAAGCAGGCTAGCAATAGGGCTGCCCGAATGGAGAGCAATATACATACACAATCCATATCCAAACTAATATTTCTCTCTGTCTGCCTGTCGGTCACGTCTGCACCTGTAACTCTTCACGCCTAAGCCACTGAACCGATTTTGCCGAGTTTAGAATTACTTTGAGCACAGGAAAGGACATAGGGTACTTTTCAGTTTTTATCCCAGAAAATAAATAAACTTTGGCGCAAAAGGAGTTGTAGGCGTCATTTAGTTTTCTAATAATTTTATTTAAAAAAATTGATTATTAATTACTTCATATCTTGTTCTTCTAATACGGGAATCGTACCCACAACCAAAGTCTAAACCACTGGACCATCACCAACAAATACTTAACAAACGATATAAAATGAAACGAATCGAAATAATTCACGTTCAAAGAAGAATCAATTGAAATTCAATAAACAACCTTAATCCGTGTCAGGTCATGTATGAAACCATGTTTGAATACTCGCTTAGGGCTGTCAAAATTTACTATTTCCGGATTTTTAATAAACCGGTTTATTTTTTAATAGACTAACTGCCGAAACGAATATTAATTATTAATTAACTGAAATTAAATGAAGATTTTGACATAAGCCCCAAACATTAACTGGACGCTGTTAAGCATTCGCGTACTAACCCACAAAAAATTATGTATCGAGTTATGAATGCAATTATGTCCTTTAGATGATTTAGAACAAAACTGCATTTAAAATTCAACAAAATAATTTTGGGAGTAGGACACAAATGCTTAACAGCGACCAAAGTTCTGTAAAACTCTTAATCCAATTAAAGTTTAGTCATCATTAAAATGTGGCCGTAGGAGTCAGCACAAATAGTAACGTAATGAGGAGATGCTATGTATTTTAAATGAGCCATTCAAAACTGAACTTTACTTACGAGTACTTCATAAGAACAAAACATTCAACTTACTGACCAAGCGCGGTGTTCTGCAGAATAATATGCCAATTTAAAAAAACGTTCAATATTTAAACTGACCTTAAATATCCCTATTTTAAATTTATGATAAGTAAGGACGAAAATCGATGGGTAAACGGTGTTTATATTTTAGAATTTTGATATTATTTGTATTGAATTTTTTAATGTGAAAAATGTACCTATAACTTAACATAGTTTTCGGGAATGCGACAGCCCTGCTCAACAGCCATCCAAATTCATACAGAATTCCAATTTGGTTTTAATTTAATTAAGCCGATAGACAAAGCAATTTTTGCCGTGACGTGCTCGTGTTTTATTGTTTTAAGTGTTTTTATTTCATAACTCCGTTTTCATACGCCATTAAATTATGTTTTTGCTCGTTATCTCATTTCTGTTCCTGGCTTTAGACAGTATACAATTTGTAAAAGATTTGAGCTATTGTTAAAGGTTTGAGTTTTGATGAACGAGTGAGGAAAACTTTATGAAAATCAGCAAGTGTGTTGCAATTTTGGCACTATAAGTCTACCAGGATCTGATGGCAAAAAGTGAGAAAAGAAATTCACTCTAGCAATACCGGGGTAATTGAAATAAAACATTTTGATCCTTTTTTCCTTATAGCGGCTGATTCTGTGTGTGAAACATGCAAATGTAAAAATTTATCCAATGATCAAGGATATTTTTTGAAAATCTGACTTCAAAATTTGCCATCAAATCCTAGTAGACCTTAGATACATGGTCATGCCATTATAGGCCATGATTGACAACATGATTATCAAGAAATTGTAGACAGCTTTGGATGAAGTTATAGATAGCATGCGTGCAGCGTAATCGAAATCGATCATTGCTAATATAGTCGAATATTATAGACCGCGCCACATTTAATAATAATAATAATAATAATAATAATAATAATAATAATAATAATAATAATAATAATAATAATAATAATAAACATTTATTCAGTACAAATACATTACACCACATTACAATAAACATTTCACAAAAAAGACAATAATTATACATTTCACTTTTGAATTAATTGAATATTATTATAATTATGATCTCTGAATGTGGATGGATGATTGATGTAAGATGGAATTTTATTACTCTTTTACGCAACTACTGCATTTAAAACTTATTTGAACTGTTTAAATATTATTATCATGTGTGAAATCTCAAACAGGAATTCAGAAGTCGCCTAAGAAGCCCAAATAAAGTCAACATCTCCCATAGTTTCATACTTCAATCTCTATAGGAACCATTTTCGGATAACCCAATATCTTGGAGCTACCACAAATGAACCTATGACCTTATTATAAAGGAAAACGACATACATTTAACCAGTATACCATAAGGGGTAAAATACCTTCTAGCGGTTATCCAAACACAACATGACGTCTATAGCCGTTCCTATTTAATAAAGTTTATGTGTCCAGTTTACGATCGCGGAGGTCACTTACGAACATTTTATTAGCTCCAGTGTCAATATTAAACGTCTAGTTTAATATTGACACTGGAGTGTTGGTACGTGACATTAAAAATAATATTATTATTTCAATAGATTATTGAGATGATTAACGACTACCTACGAATAATAAAAACTAAGAAATAGTAACTCCGTCAAAAAACATGCTCCAAAATACTTGTTAAAAAAGTGTACCTTAGGTTCACTTTTTATATATTTGCAATATGTAGGTGACCTTGAGCGGTATAAAGGTTGACGTTACATGACAGTCCGAATGGAACCAAAAGACAATGCTATTACATGTATGAAAAAAAAAAAACCCAGAGCGAACAGATACAGCATGTAGCTCAGAATTTCAGTGATATTAAATGAAATAATTCTGTATATATTATATCATTGTAAGATTTGATGGCTAAATAGAAGATATTGCTGTATAATATGCTATAACATTTAAAGTTAATAGCAATATGGGAGATATTATATATTGATATATAATATCTCCCATATTGCTATTAACTTTTCGTAAGGAGTGATGTTTAAATTTCTTTTATTTATGTTATTTTGCGAGCATTTTGGAGCTGGATTGTAGTTAGAATGCCCATATAATAACTGTAATGTTCTTCTTCATTATTCTTCATATTTTTGGGGTGGGCCAGACATCAGTCCGATTTTTACACCCCGCTCTTATATTAGAAAATATCACATTAGTTGTAGATAATATGTAAGCTGTTTAAAAATATATTTTGTGTAACTATAAACGATGTTTTTTTATCACACAACCTAAAATATTTACCTATTTTTATGGACCGCTTTAATTACGGAGATTTATAATTATTGTAATAAAGCGATAAAAGATGAACTGCATTCTAACAACAATTCAGCTGCTAAGTACTGCAAAAACATTAAAAAACATAACATTCAATAAAGTAAAAAATACGACCCCTGACGAAATGTTAATAGCAATATCTTCTATTTAGCCATCAAATCTTAAGAGCCCGGGTAACCCTCGAAATTCTCATACATTCGTAATACCAAAATCATTTTGTCATACGAAAGTATTTAATATGTTTGAGTTATTTTTCAGTATAAAATAGTAATTATCTAGGTTACTGTACAAAAATTAACTTCAAAATATTTAAACACTAAAAAAATTTTTTTTGTGTATAAATTTTTTTTACTAAATTTGGTACTAAATATTTAAACACTAAAAAATAGAGTAAAACACTCAAAAATTTATAAATAATTAGTAAATTTACTACAAAATATTTTAATACTAAAAAATATTTTTTAGAGTTAATAGTTTTTAGAGTTTAAGTTAAATATTTTCGTATGACAAAATGATTTTGGTATTACGAATGTATGAGAATTTCGAGGGTTACCCGGGCTCTTAAGTTGAAAATTTCAACTTAAGAGCCCGGGTAATTCTGTATATATTTAATATATACAGAATAATTTTATTTTATATCACTGAATTTATGGGCTACATCCTGTACCTGTTCGCTCTGGGTTTTTTTAGCTTTGTCCTTTAAAACTGTATTAGTATGAGAGTTACGTTTCCTTAGGTTTTATTATTCGTAAAGATACTTAAAGACATTAAACTACTATTTATCTTTAATTTAATGAGATTGAAATAAAATGTACCTAGAGTTAAGAAAAAGAGTTGTATAAGTCTTCATTAAATAAATGTTAAGTAATGATTAAATCGTTGATTAAGTGCATTAGGAAAAACGAATGTGGTCCAGTGGTTTACTTTTTTTTTATGAAATAAGGGGGCAAACGAGCAAACGGGTCACCTGATGGAAAGCAACTTCCGTCGCCCATGGACACTCGTAGCATCAGAAGAGCTGCAGGTGCGTTGCCGGCCTTTTAAGAGGGAATAGGGTAATAGGGGAGGGTAGGGATGTTAAGGGAAGGGAATAGGGGAGGGAAGGGAATGAGGTAGGGGATTGGGCCTCCGGTAAACTCACTCACTCGGCGAAACACAGCGCAAGCGCTGTTTCACGCCGGTTTTCTATGAGAACGTGGTATTTCTCCGGTCGAGCCGGCCCATTCGTGCCGAAGCTTGGCTCTCCCACGTATAAAACTTATGAGTAGGTCTATTACTCGTCTGTTGTGAATTCGATTTCTGCGTTAGAGCAACAAAAACGTTGTGTCTATAATATAATCTATATTTTGTTGGGATAAGGCAGCCTGATAACCTTATTATTATTATATTTTTTTTCGTCCCCCTAACATTATCAGGGCTATTTATTTTCAATTTGTCTATACAATTTGTCTAATTATGTTCGATATTTATGATATCCAAAAGTATCCAAATATATAAAATATACAATGTAATTAACACTAAATTCAAATACAAATTCCAATATAAAAAATACAATAAAATGATTCCACTAAAATAAACCTTAATGTAGGATAAACCTTAATGATAACCTTATTGTAGGATACGCAAAACGATACATACTATTGTTACAAAAATACTTGTAGGGCCATTTGAAAGAAACGAAAGTTACAGTTTCGGTTAAACCTCCCCTTTCGTCATTGAGTGTAACTTTAATTTCACTATCTTTATTAATTTCAGCATTAATACATTAATACAAATGTTTGTCCATCTGTCCACAATATACTGGCGTTCATTACTGACCACCAATCACTGGTCCTCATGTCAGATATCTCCAGACATCCACTTCCTTACCTTCGCAACATGTGCTCCTAATGGGCCCCCAGAAAAGTTCCACCGCAAGCACTTATATCTGCAAAGAAAAATAAACCTTTAATTGCGTCTGTTAGAGTTGAAATTGTAGCAAAAGTAGCTGGTAGATAGACCGTTTTGTAACGTGAATTTTTAGCTATGCCATCAATTTTGAAGGTGCTAGGGTGTTTTTACCGACTGACCTATTATTACAAACAATATTTGCTCAATCGGCGAAACTTTCGGAAATGATTTTTATTATTTTTTACGTGATTGGCGATGAAAATATGAGGTTTTTGGGGGAAAATCCGTTATTGTGTGGGGGAAATGATCATATTTTACTGGTTATTTGGCGTTTTGTTCCCCTTGCGCTAGTGGTACGCTTAGCTAAATTCTAACAACTAAATGTCAGGCTTTGCTTCTGGATGCTTACTAGTGATAAGTCTTATTGTAAATATATTGATTAACGCTCTGTTCAAACACATAAAACTAGAATTTACATAGTATGTAGAAAGGTTTTTGTTAAATAACCTTAGGAGTTAAACAGGATTTTTGGGCCATAACCATACCCTAAAATGTATATAAATAAAAATGAATTTAAATTTTGTTAGTCTTGTTAGCTGGAGAACGGCTAAATCTATTTAGCTAATCTTAGTCTTGAAATGTTCGTGGAAGTACTGGGAATGTTTATATTCGGAGGAAAGTGATACAAAGTTCAGCGGTTCATCTAGTTATAAAATATAATAAATCTATATCTTATATATAAAATTCTCGTGTCACAATGTTAGTCCACAACTCCTCCGAAACGGCTTTACTGATTTTTACCAAATTTTATATGCACATTCAGTAGGTCTGAGAATCGGCTACTGGATACTTTATATATTGATAAGTGAATTAATTGTTGAATAAATAATAGTAAATTATTACAACCTGAGACTGACGGCGACCATTGTTTGTGCAACGAGATAGCAATCGACGTTGCCATGACAACATACTTATTTTGTCACTTCAATAAAATTAAATATGGCAAAGCAACGTTTTCCGGGACAGCTAGTATTATATAAAACTCTGACACAATAATAATAATAACTCCCTCACCGGTTTCGGTGACGGTGGCCGATTACATTGAAATCAAGGCCAGTACGCAGGAGTAATTTGATAGTGCACTCTCTATTCCTTTTACTCTCTTTTTAATTCAGTGGGACGGAAGACCGGCGAGACTGGCGAGAGATTAGGCGCAGGATCGACTTTTTACATGCCCATCCGACGCATGAATCATCTTACTTGTCAGACAATCAGGTGATCAGCCTGCATTGTCCTAACCAAACCTGGAAATAACATGTTTCCAACGCGGCAATCGAACCCACGACCTGCGAGTCAAGAGCCGAGCTCTGAACCACTGGACCACGGTTGACTGACATGGTGATCTATCAACGCACAGCCCAAACTGTGACTGTGACACAACTGTGAAATTTGGCATGCAGGTAGATGATAATATGACGTAGGCATCCCACTAAGAAAGGATTTTGATCAATTCTACCCCTAAGGGGATAAAATAGAGGATGAAAAATATATACAATCTATAATAATACTTCTAAATGCGAGCGAAGCCGCGGACAAAAGCTAGTATATACATAATACAATCAGAACGTTACACAGTGGAATACCATTTACGTACAGTTCCTACGTACGTATTGTATTGAGACGCGAACTGGGTTGTTTTAATTAAACTGGCAGTGAAACTTGACGTAATGAAGACTTTACATAACATAACCTCAGGTAACAACACGGTTCTGTGATTCGAGAGTTACTAAACATCATCATCAACTCCTTATATATCTAAATGATAGTAAATAATTCTTCAGAACACGTGACGAGGCAGAGCAAAACTGACTAATCAATGTCTTCTTCAAAATCTTCTTGTGAAGTAAAAAAAAATCTTTAAAAACTACTTCACAATTAGTAAGACCTATAAGCTACAAATAGTAAAAACTACAATAAGGCTTATTTATAGATGAACTAGCGACCCGCCCCGGTGTCGCACGGGTATAAAATATATAGCCACTGAAAAAATGATTAGAATCGATAGCCTATCACGATCCTCCATGTGGTCTACTTCTTATCTGTGCCAAATAACATAAAAATTGCTCCAGTAATTCGCGAGATAAACCCTTTCAAATAATTTATTAGATTATTTACCTCAAATTTTTTACCTGTAGTTCTCTCGTTTGGTTCTGAAAGTTACATGATAATGTTTAACCCAGGGTTTACTACTTTCTGCGATTGATCGTTTCAATCGATCGTAAGTGTAACCTTATTGCAAGTCAGCCGATAAAACATAAAAGCTTACGTCTACGTCAAAGACCATGTATGGCAAAATGATATTCTTTTGAAGCAGAGCACAGGGCGAAACTGAAATTTTAAGAGAGCGTTCAAAAATTTAAAAGCAAAAAGGAAAGGCTTTGAGGGGCGGAAGTTGAGCTAAAACTGTTCCCCCTTCATATCCGGTGCACCATGTCATGTTTTTGATTAAAATTTTATCATTTCACATAGTTCCTGCATAGTGTTTTAAACTACGAATAATAATTATTGTGTATTTGATTATTTCAGTAGCAAAATACAGTTGTATAAATTGCGACAGATCGCTATAAAACTAGAATAATTATTTGTTCGTTCGATCGATCTGAGTTTCCAAGAAACCCAAAACTCCAGTTCATCATAACTAAATAGTAATATCAGAATAGATAGACTAATATTAAAGCTAAATATTTCAAAGATTATGGACGATGATCTATTTAAAATATTAGTTAATGTTAATACAGCTATAAATTATTATTATTGTATGAATATATTTTTATCCGGTATTATACTCTCTCTGAACCCTTTTGTTTTATAATAATTCCTAAATAGTTGAGGGTCAACTAGTAGCAATCCTGCATGCCAGACAAATTGCCAGCTCTTACTGCTCTACGTATCTGTACTATTCTTATCTATCCGTTTTCCACAATTTCCTGTAAAAAAGCAACGAACGCCGAAACCGGTACATCGACCTCTTGACCCCGAAGCGACAATTTATGATGGCATCCGATGGCAATCAATCGCGGTTAACGTAATACCCCGCGTTTGTCAGCCCAACATCGACTGACACCGACCTGACATCAACCTGACATTTGTCAGTGTTTGTTTTAACCTGAGAAGGTTGAATGACCCTGTAACTTGATTCGGTTTTGGGTCGCTAATGATGCGGGGTGAGATTTTTTACTGGAGAAAGTTTTATTAAGGGTCTGTTCTACCACTTCCTGACAAGTGCCGGATAGGCTATCCACAACTTAACTGACAGATAGAGCATGGAGTATTTGTCATATAAGTTGTGGATAGCCTATCCCGCACTTATCAGAGAGTAGTGAATCCATAAAGTTAATATACCTAAGTATATTAACTTTATGGGTGAAACAGGCCCTAAGTTTCATAAATATTTGTGAAGTTACAACTTCCTTTTTAAGTTACATTAATATTTGTTAAATAAAACTGCCAAATAGCTGCTTGTCTCGAGTCAAACCGTACCGAATGGCGACGCGACGCTGCATTTTCAGGACAACGATTTAAAATAGTATTTTAATTTATTACAAGGATTTGAGTTTTGAGCTATACTTAGAGCTTATACTCCAGTTTATATGAAGTAACTTTTACCCTCCACATACATTTATAGAATGTAGTTTAATGAAAGCTAAAATTAATAATTTAATTTTATATCTTTAAGCGAGCAATTCTTGTATATAATTATATATAATAAATATATAATTGGAATCTCAGAATCGGCTCCAACGATTTTCATGAAATTTAGTATACAGGAGATTTCGGGGGCGATAAATCGATCTAGCTAGGAATTATTTTTAGAAAATGTCATTTTATTCGTGTTTTTTCGAATACCGAGCAAAGCTCGGTCAAATAGGTAGTATTGTATTAATAAGAAGAATTAAAAAAAAAACTCTTCTAAGTTGATAACACAATTTTTATCTAAAAAGAAATATTTCATTTTTTTTTTCGATATAAAATGAAACTGCACACAATTTATGGGCAAACAGAGCATGCGTTTTACGGCGTGGATGGCGGAATTTATGTCCAGCAGTGGGCATCGTGCGGGCAGCGCCACCCGTAAATAATACCACGCCAATAAACTGCGCTGCCAATGATTCGTACAGCCACTATGTTTGCCGGCGAATCTTATTTGTGGTGATTCGAATGGCTGTCGTGTTGCTGTATCTTTACTGCCTAACATTAGCTAAAATACTTATGTAGTAACTATTTAGTAATTTGTGAAAATACTTCATCTTAATGTGAGAAATGTATCATTATCATAATATAATGAACTGCGCTGCCTCTGGTTTTTACAGCCACTATATTTGCCGTCGAATCTTATTTGTGGCGATTCGAATGGCTGCATAATATCTACAGTGGCTCACAGTTGGCTAAAAGAGTATATCTGTTTTTGAGTAATAATACTTTATTAGTATTAATCCTTCAGGCCCCGCGCGAGCACCGGTGATCGCGACAACAATACAATACAATAGCAATTCCTGGAAATTCCGACTGAAGTATTAATTAGTATACTTTACGAGTAACAATAATAATTTGAATCAGTCTTAGATAGATTCAAATTATTATTATGCTTTAAATTACTAAGTAGTAACTTTCGCAAGCCTCTACGAAACACAATGTAGTGCGTACAAAAGAAATACTGTGTAGTACCTGCTACCTCACTGTACCTGCTACGAGGTATGTTGTAGAGGCTCTACAAAAATCTGAAAAAGAAAACTAATGCTAGTTTATTACATCGTACATTTAAAGAAGTAGTTGCTCATGCATGATTCTTACCACGAAAAAATGTACGGAATTGTGCAAGTCTGCAAAATTATTTAGAAAACTTCTAAGTGAGAATGTGTATAATAATGTTATATTGAACTTGTCAACAAACAAACATACAGAGTTTATATAGACGTATCATGTTATACAAAAATGTATAATAATATCATTGAAAGTGATACTGCGACGGTATGAAGTGAAACAAGGGACGTCTCAGATTTTATTGGTAAGCCATAAAATAGGCGGGTAAGAGATAATAAAATATATTTTTATTGTAATAAAATTGAAATATAATTTATTTTAGTACGCCATTTTATTAGATTTCTTATACAGTAAAGTTTGCGATTACGAAGGATATAACGCGTTTTACTACCGTGTAGTAAATTAGAAGATTGTAACGTAATTAGGTCAAGATTTATTAATTATTATAATATCGCAACATACATTATCACAATAAATTTGTGATACTTCAAAATAATTTTAGACTTTAAATCCATACTTACTAATATTATAAATGCGAAAGTGTGTCTGTCTGTCTATCTGTCTGTTACCTCTTCACGCCCAAACCGCTGAACTGCTGCTGCTGAAATTTGGCATGGAGATACTTTAAGTCTACGGAAAGGACATAGGATATAATATTTTATCCCGAAAAAATGTACGGTTCCCGCGTGATAAACTAATTTTGGTGCAATAGAGTTGCGGGCGTCATCTAGTATAAAAATACGCCAACACCTGTAGAAACTATTGACATAACTGTACATTTTTAAGTTATAGTTGCAAATCACAATATTTTCAGTATGGAAATTTCAAATTACAACAAATAACTGCGTTAATAAATTTTTCATGAGAAAGAGATAGAACATTTTTTTTAAATCACATCCAAAAATACTAGGTATATGAAGAGCCGAAATTTCTAACTTGACTTTTGTGGGTACAATTGAACAACTGTAATATTATATCTTTTTGTATTAGTTGAAAAATTTATCGCGTTTTTGATGGCCCCACGTGGTTGTTTGAGCTCGACGATCAAACGTTGCTAGGCCACACGGAGAGCGCTCAAATCGCAGCCAATATTAAATTATTGGTACATTTCTTTCAACTCCTATTGTGTTTCATATTAAATTATACGGGAGAATGTATGTTATGAAATATTTACACTTTCTTGAAAGAGAGAGAATTTTCGCCGCGTTTGTAGAATAAATATAATATTTCTTGATACTCGTAATTTTGTACATTTGTTGTAAATGAGATACTTCAGTAGTTTTATGTTTGTTATAGAGACAACACTAGGCTCGGCATTATTACAAATAACATTTTGTAACGTAGACATACCTGTAGACCTACTACTGAGTATTTCGTAGAGCCTCTACTAAATATCGTAGAGCCTCTACAAAATCACGTAGAACCTCTACGAAATTATAAATTTTAATTTATTAAACTGTACTCGGCGAAATATGGCGGTAGCGGTCATTGACTCCCTGTCAGAAACTTGTAATTTTCTATATAAACCGCGATTGACAATGAAGTGTGAGATGTTGTCAATCGCGGCTTTGTACAGAACATTACAGTTTTTGACAGGGGGTCAATGACCGCTACCACCATGTTTCGCCGAGTACAGTATAGTTTCTTTGTATTTAGAGCCCGTTAAAGTTTGTGAATAATAAAATAAATGACCTAGAGGCAGGTCCATACAACATTATTTCCTTGTTTTTTGAGAGTATACCTTTTGTTTTTCTGTCTTAACTAACAAGGGTCGAATTTTAATCAAAGTTGCGAAAAATATAAGCTTGATTGCATTTTTATAGGTTAAATAATAAAACAAAATTTAGCGCTCGGCAAATAGTACAGTCAGCAGCGAAATTTTATTTTAATAAAGGCTTAAAGTTCATATTTTTAAATATTCTAAAGTTAGGTTAAATTTTTTCTATCAAAGTTTCGATTCAAAATTATATTTTTTTTTTTCAATATAAAAAATCTATTTTATGAAAAACTAGAAAATGTAAGGACTAGGTCACCATAGGTCATCATTGAAAATATAAGAGATTATTATATTCAAAGACAATATTCGTATGAAAGTAATTACGGTATCGATCATCAAAGTAATACGCTCGTTTATTTTCAGACGCTACAAAATAAAAATATTCTGACACAGTATAACTTAGATTATGATTAAACCACAACAGTATTAACCTTCCGAATCCGACTCTATCTCAACATCTCAGGGCTCAATTCAGCTTGTCAGCTGCTAATAGTTTTGTTTACGAGTTGCTTAAAGTTTAATTGAATTGGCGTAAGCGTTAGGGTAAGCCGTAGTAAATGGAGATTTAACGATTATCCCACATAGTTCAAGACCCAGCGACAGCCAGACTTTCGTCATTTTATAGAATCTGAAAGTTTTTCTGTATAGGGGTATGGAGGTAAGATTAAGAACGACCAGAAACTATGGAGTTTAGGTCGCGGTTACTATAGAAGATAACCAATTCTGAGGATCAACTGACTTTCGATAAAGTAAGCTCAATTTTTTCCTTACTTCCTTTGGGATAACTGTAGGAATCGCATCTACCAGTGCCAGACATTTTTGACTATTGCTACCCATTGCCAGATCATTACAAATCAAATTTCAACTTTTTGTTGGTTAGTCCTTCAGAACTAGATACCTTCTTGAGTTACCGCGACCGAAACTCCACAGTAATTGCTGGTCGTTCTTACGTCCATAGGGGTCATAAGCAGAAAAACTTTCAGATTTTACAAAACGACACAACTTTGGCTGTCACAGGCTCTTGGGCCATAATCCCACAGCTATATTGTCCCATTCGATTGTCACTCTCTTATTTGACCCTTGAGGGTAGTTAGAAATGTCCGACTGATGTAGGTTAAATTAATTCATTTTGATCATTAGTCAAGGTGAGGTGAATCAAAAAGTTTGGCAACCGTAATTATGTTGCTTGGACTAACCTTTGTTAGTAGTGTCCAACGGAAACAATTTTAAGATTTGTGATAAAAGCTTATTTTCCAAAGCATAAATTATTCACACCTAATTAAATTTTTGATGCAATTTTTATATCGCACTATTTGCGTGAAAAAGTAACGAACATAGTAATATAATTACACTAGATATTCCACGCGGCTTCGCCCGCGTAATTTAGGAATTTCACGGAAACCGTACAATTTCCGCAAAAATAGCCTATGTCCCTTCACGTGGTCTCTTCTTCATGTGTGCCAAATAACATAAAAATTGCTACAGTAATTCTTAAGATAATAAGCATTTTCAAATAATTTCCCCCGCTTTTTCCACATTTTCCTCTATTTCTTCGCTCCTATTAGTCTTAGCGTGATAAAATATAGCCTACTAGATGACGCTCGCAACTCTGTTGCGCCAAAACTCGTTTATCGAGCGGGAACTGTACATTTTTCCGAGACAAAAAGTATCCTATGTCCTTTCCCGGGACTCAAAGTATCTCCATGCCAAATTTCAGCAAAATCGGTTCAGCCGTTTGGGCGTGAAGAGGTAACAGGCAGACAGACAGACAGACGGACAGACAGACACACTTTCGCATTTATAATATTAGTATGGATATGGATTAGTGAAATATTAGCTAAATTCTCTTTTTATCTGACTGGGTTGGGAATATTGAATCTGTATAATATGTATATTTCTCCGTAGAGTGTTTACTTACATTTTAATATCTGAAGTATATCACAAAAATATACAAACCTTAAACATTTTAGTACATACGAAAATGATACTTGGCAAGCTTACTTAATTTTAAACATTTATAATTTAACTTGGTCCGGACATAAACAAGATGGCCACTTCAATTTAAACTCCGGAATGGGAATTAAAGGCTGTTTTAAAATTTAAAACCGCAAAGCCAGCGGGATTAAGAAATAACTTTGAGTGTAAAATTAGAAGTCAGAGTGACTATTTCCTACGACTTCCTACATTTTTATGGCTAGAAATTTCTACGTCTTAGTTTTATGAGGTTTGAGTTCCTACATTTAGATGTGAATTATAACTTTCATGTAGAAGCCTATTCTATACTTGTAGTAATAGTTTGTGCCATTAATATTATGAGGCTTTAGTTACCCAGAAAGTTTACCCAGAATTCTAGCCAGTGCTCCAGCTGTCATGTATTTGAATATATATTATGTTGTGGGCGCACATATGCGTCTATCGTACGAAGCTTCGTGCTATGAGACGATACCATTGGATGATACACGTAGATCGTCCAATGGTATGTTTTTAATCACAAAACAATACGCATGTGCGGCCGCGGCGTTATGGGACTGGTGTGACAGGAGAGGAGATATTTTAATATACACGTTACATTTTAGTGATTGTTTTCTCGCAGCAGAACGATTTACCTATAGTGGTACTATCGAATCATGCATGTTATTTTTTGAAAATAAAAATATTTTGTATGACGTACTATGGCAACTTTATGCCGATAGACGTGAGCGGCTATGATGTTTTGAATTAAAAAAAACACATCTCTATTGTACTACTTAGATATAATCATTTTACTGCGGGAAAACCACCATTAAAATTTTACGCGATGGACGCTTTTAATACACATCCATGACACAGGAACATTGAAAACTTTTTGTTCCGTCGGCGCGATTCGAATCTGCCACCCTTGGCTGACGCTCTCAACCATTCAGTCACAGAGGTCGTCAAATATCTAATAACTGGCATATAATATTTCAGAACAAATCATGACGTCTAGAATCAACGTTATACCGTCGATTCCAGAAGTTAAAACGCCATCGTCGAACCCAGTATACTGGGTAATAATTTAGAACACAACCGAAATATCAAATAACAGTATTGACACTCAAATAATTTTCAAGCGCAAAAATGACATAATCTTTTACAAAAACGTAAAAAACAATAAAAGTTATTCGAAGGCTGTAAAATATTGTAGGCTTACATCGCCCGGAGCAGCAGGCGATGCTTAATCCGAGCTTAACAGAACTTACTGCGGCCGTGCTGTCGTTACATAAACAATTGTATAAAGTAAATTGAAGCAGCGAAGTGCTGTATTAAAGTGGTTACTTTTTTCTCGTTACTTAATATTATTATATCCATGTAATATAAATCCATGCTTCCATACTTTACTTACTAATAATATAAATGCGAAATTGTGTCTATTTATGTGTCTGTCTGTCTGTTCCTTCACGCCCAAACAGCTGAACCGATTTTGCTGTTTGGTATGGAGATACTTTGAGTCGCGGGAGAGGATATGCAAGAGGATATCAGGATGCATTAAGTTATCCTGAAGAAATGTACGGTACCCGCGCGATAAAGTAATTTTGGCCCAACGGAGTTGCGGGCGTCATCTAGTTATGTAAGAAAATAATTATTGATTGCCTGATAGATCAACAGGCTTAGCCAAACCAACCTGTTGCTGTCCAATTTTATATGTATTTAATACTCATTTATTTATTAATAAAACTTTTTTGTAATTTTTAAGGCCCTATCGTCTACAAAATCTTCGTCGTTTTATCGATCGTTTTACCTTAACCAAAATTATACCTCATATTTTGCCTAAGCCGAACAACACGCGTTAATTTTAGATATTATACCCTTAAGCCTTCAAATTAAGACGCAATTAACATACTGGCATAATGTATGTAAATTCAGTATTACAACTATTAACATCCTCACGCGTCCCGATCGAGAGTCAAGTCTCCGCTATAAAACCAGTTTAAGGCCGTTTGATCCGGCTTAAACCGCTTAAAACCGGATTACGCCGCGAGGCTGAGGCGTTCATTTATTATGTAAATACTCGACAAATTAAATCCGATGGGAGATTCGTTTGACAAACGCTCGGCCGCTGTGATAACCAGAGTTTGTCCCGCCTATGTAAATAATATAGAAATAGTTGTGGACTCTAGTTCAATTAATGTTATTTGAAATGGATAGTTGTTTCTATCAAACAAACACCTTGTAACAATATTAGTTTGTTTAGACAAACCGGTCTGAGTTAGTCAATCAAGTAAAAATCATTCTCTCTTATTTTTCGCAAACTAAAGAACAACTAATAATTTTACACTGAGCAAATGCCCATCAGGCTTAGTAAATTTAGTTTGAAATTCAATTGTGTAACGTTATTATGAATCGTCGCATCATATCCTGGGTAGGTCTCATATTCACTGACTCTTAGGCATTAATTATAATTTATAACAATAACTTCAACTTTGCGCATGTCACTTTGATAAGTAAAACAAAAGATTTATCTCTGTAAACTTAATAATATGTACGCACAAACAGTAGAAAAGGTGTACTAATAGCCCATACAAAAGACATTCACAAATCACGCAACATACGATTTTCCATTCAAACTTACCTTTGATAAACAAGCCTTTGATTAATGCCAACAATATTCAAAGTTCGATAGCGCTGCAGTTGACCGACGCGGGTCGATACGAACTATTCCCAACTAATATTACATATTAATTTCCCAGCTAATAACTAGGATGCTTCAGATATATTCACTTTTATACTAATACTAGATGATTCCTAAAAGTTGGGTTCCATGTGTAATCGTTTGGCGAAAAGGAATCGTACATTTTGCCGTAACATAAAGTATTCTAAGAATATCCTTTCTAGGTAATCAGAGCATCTCCATACTAAATATCATTAAAATCTATTTATCGGTACTTAATGAGCGTAAAGAGGTGAAACAGAGATACAAACAACAGATTACACAATATGTCATAGATAGACTCCAAGATATATCTGGATAGTCCGACAGACCAAAAAAATATGTACCTACTTATAATATCAAAGATTATAATTATGGTAATTTCATGTCATTTTATCTTAACTCTAGTGCTTATGAATCTAAATTTTCATAGAATTGATGATATGAAAACTGCGCAGCACCGCGTGCTACAGCTAGTATTGGATTTGCTGAACGTTTAATAAAGTTTTAGTATATGGAGCACGTAGCGGGTAATATCGTTGTATCAATTACGTGTACAGGTTGGCCTCTATACTCTATTACGATGTGAGGGTGTGGTGCGACTGTTAGCGATGTTTATCCGCGTTAAGTTGGCACGGATTCATCAGTATATCAACAAAGTTTACCCTTGTTTGTAATTCTTGATGTGTGTAATGATGATGCATATGCTGTGTTTAAATTAAAGTAAATTAAGACATGTATATCAATTCTTTATACGCATATTTCTTCTAAACTCATAACATTTCTACAATCCCAATCTTAGATAGCGGCCTTGTCGAAATCACATCGCTTTGATTCAACCAAACAAAAGAAATGCTTAGCTGTAATCGAAAAACGAAAATTCTGTAATCTAAATTAAATAATTATAATTTTCCCCCTACATTTTTTTCATAAATCTGCCCTGCCAATAAATTGTTTTTTTTTATCTGCTGTCGCTTATCTTTCCGCTATCGCTTATGGTCCGCTAATCGCTGTCACCACGACCACGCCCTTAATGGGATGTGATCAGGGATAATGCTGGTATTAGTGGGGGCGGCTTTTTGAAAGGTGTCTCTGATTGGTTTTTAATTATTTATTGCGAATCCGCGGGGACGTGCGCTGTTTGTCCAACACGATGACAACTTGAGTGTAATTGAGCTTTAAATATTTTATTTAGAAAGCTCTGATTTTATTCTAAATGCTGCCATACAATATTAAACATGAAAAACTGTGTATTTCTGAGGTATGCATTGAATTGTATATAATATTTTGTTCAAATCTGTTTCTGTTTTCCTTTTGTTGCCTCCTAAAGAGTTACGTCAGATCACACTTTGAATATAAATAGTCCAGGTTACAGTTTTCAGTCCCTAGACTGGCCATAGACTTTCGGTTCAACCATTCTGTCTCGAAAATCTTCAGATCACAAGCCATTTAGACTTTATAGGGCATCCCACAGAATACACAATATAATATATTGTATAAAATACGCTTCGAAAAACACAACCGTCCTTCAGACTATTATGTAGGTAAGACGTCACATTATTCTTACTCTCTCGTAAAACAGACTACGCAAATATTTTTCTCGATCGAGGCTTTCACGGAATATCTCACTCTCCCCCACAAACAAAGACCCCTCATTATTTTCCCAACAGATGGCAGCACAATCTATTACCCGGCGCAATTCGCGGCCCGATCGTCCGGAAAATCTACTGAAATGAATAAAACTATTTCATTCACTCGACTGAATCCAGAGAACTCAAACTAAAATAAACAATTGCGAATCGATAATGTGAAACTGTTTTTGTTGCAGTATAATTGTACTCGGATGATAGTAAGTTACAAGGACATATTTTAAGTCATACTGTACCTAGTCAAAAATTATGTCAACTGTAGTCATAAATGATAATTTTAATATATTAATCTATATATTGTATAGATATTGATATTGTATATTTTATTTTAGTTTGTATTTTTAGTAATTATTTCCCCACCTATTTGATTTTTGTGTTTAAGTTTTAAATAAATTATCTATATATATAAAAATGGATTTTCAAATGTGTTAGTCGCGCTAAAACTCGAAAACGGCTGAACGGATTGGGCTGATTTTGGTCTTAAAATATTCGTAGAAGTCCAGGGAAGGTTTTAAAGTGACACGAAGTTCACCGGGACAGCTAGTCTTAATATATAAAAATAAGTGGCAATTTTCGTTGTCACTTTATAACTCAAGAACGGGATCACCTATCCAAACCAAATTTTCAGGGTTTATTGGACTATTTAGTAGATGGTTTATGTGAAGTTTGCACATAATCGGTCGAGTGGATCCAGGAGTAATCGAGGGAACTCCTCAAAATTTAAATGAAAACATATGCCGATTTTGCTTTTGTATGTAGTATTCCAGGCATATGTTACCAAAAGTAAGATTCTGCACCAAGATATACTATGGTTCAAAGGTGCTGAACAGAACTTCGACCTCCTTATAGATACAAGTTTGGGGGTTGGGGCGCTGCCTTGAGAACTGAAAGCATATGCTACTATGCAAATTACATTCATCATCATTATCACCATCATCATCAGTACCACATCAGGGTCATCAATGTCACGTGACTATGTGCGTTACGTTCTGGAGTTAAGGTTGAATTTGTTATGTTCAATATTAGTGAGACATTTCGATGCGCTTCGACTTAGTATAAACCAGATGACGCCCGCAACTCCGTTGCGCCAAAATTTTCCGGGATAAAAACTATCCTATGTCCTTTCCCGGCACTCAAAGTATCCCCATGCCAAATTTCAGCAGAATCAGTTCAGCGGTTTGAGCGTGAAGAGGTAACAGACAGACAGGTAGACAGACAGACAGACAGACACACTTTCGCATTTATAATATTAGTATGGAAGTATGGATATGGATTGACCCTTAGTTTTGTGGTTACTAAGATATCAATTTGATCACGGGATCTATGAAATATGTAGGTAAGTATATTGTATAGGAGAGTCTTTCGAAATTGGGACAAACATAGATCTATTAATGCAGTTTTAAGTAGTTTATGAATATTTTTTATGATGAGTTTCCATGCGGAATTGTGCTATAAATTATAATAAAACGAAAGTCAGAGAACCTAGAACTCTAGAGCCTAATTATTAGAGATAGGTGTTTGAACATGTAATTTTTAGCATTGCTTGATAAACTCTAAGTAGGTATATACTATAATATACAGTAGTATAATATGCTTGGAGTTTTTTAAGAAATTCTATAGTGGTAGTCAAGTCAGCTGATTATGAGTTTTCGTATTTTGAGGGTGTATATGTTACGCTCAAAGACCGAAATCGCTCAATGAGCGAAAAAAAGGCTCACAACGCGTTGTGGTCACAGTGAAACAGCCACGACGCGAAATTCGCGTTGTGGCTCTAATGAAACGGCCACGACGCGTTCTGGCAATCGCAAAAAGTCCACAACGTAAAATTCGTGTCATGGCTGATATGCTTTTCGTTTTTCTTGATCTGTTCTTGATTGATTAATTGTCCATAGGTATAGAAGATTATATTTTAATTACCACGTGTACTAGGTACAAAATATTTTTTTCTTTTATTAAATCACTGCATAACGTGTTTATCATTATTATTTATAAAATATCCATACTTCCATACTAACCGTACTATTATTATTACTGTCTGTCTGTCTGGCGCAACTGTTGCGGGCATCAACTAGTAGTATTATATTTAAATTATATAAGTATAAATAAAAATAAAACTAAATACTTATTATTTATTAAGATCAGATTACCTTATATTAAAAAAAAACAATAACAAACAATAGCACTTTGCGCCAGACAGACAGACAGTAATAATATTAGTACGTATATCATGGAACTATGGATATTTTACAAATAATAATGAAAAACTTGATATGCAGTGATTTTGTAAAAGAAAAAATATTTTGTAGTACGCGTGGTCATTCAAACATAATCTTCCATACCTATGGATGATTAATTCAATCGAGAAAAACGAATAGCATATCAGCCACGACACGAATTTCGCGTTATGGTCTTTTTGTGATTGCCAGAACGCGTCGTGGCCGTTTTCATTAGAGCCACGACGCGAATTTCGCGTCGACCACAACGAGTTGTGAGTCTTTTTTTCGCTCATTGAGCGATTTCGGTCTTTGAGCGTAACATATATAACTATCCTTATTATTACTATCTTATATAATAATTTCATTATCTTAAAATAATGAAATTATTATTTTTTCAACTGGAAACTGTCCCATGTTTATATCAATCTTAATCATAAAGAATTCGATAGTTTTATAGAAATTCTTATACAACAACCTAAAATTGCATACGATTCAGGGCCAGATTTATCATCAAGTTGGTTCGTTATTGCCGTACCCCGACACTGATCATCAATTTTTGCTAATTTATTTTATTGGTGATGAAAATCACGAATTGGATCAACGTTGTGCAATTATTTCTAAAACAAGATTATTCGTGAACTACAACATTGGTTTTTTCATCAGCATAACGCATTTTTATGCGACTTCCAAAAAGGAGGAGGTTATAATATGTTCGGCTGTGGATATATTTTTTATTTTTTTTTGTATGTTCAACGACTATTCCGCCGTTTGTCCGTGTTCCGTATTTGGTACCATGTTCACAAAAGTGGTGATCTGATGATGGGATCGATGAGTAATCGAGGGAACTCCTCAAAATTTATATGGAAACATATGGTGATTTTGGTTTTATGAGAAGCATCCTAAGCATATTGTTACGTGCTAGGGTTCGAGGATTCGGAGAGAAAGACCTGGTAACTCTCTTGACGACTTTATTCACAAACACTAGCTCACACAAATCACTAAGTCCAAACACTAAGCACTATATCCAAATCACTGAGCACTATAACTGTCCTAGGTCGTAGCCGAGTCGTTAGTTCACTATCACAATCACTAACTATTGATCACTTGTTTTCACTTCGAAGTCGCCTCGAAGATCGCTCCGATTAAACTGAGTTGACTGCCGGCTTGTATAATATAATGTGAACTTCGTATCACTTTCCTCTTATAACAAACCTTCCCTGAACTTCCACGAGTATTTGAAGACTAAAATCATGCAGCCGTTCTCGAGTTTTAGCGAGACTAACACCATTGAAAAATCATTTATATAGATTTGAAGCATCAATGATACTATTTATGATTCCATAAGTCAAGCTTACTTTAGTTGAATATACTGCATACTCGTCTATTAATAACATTTTGAACCTCCATACTCGTTATATCAAAATCATTCAGTATACAAACAAGAATTGATTAAGAGGTGTCACGAAGAAAATGAGATGCGTGTTTCGTATTCTGAAAGATATTTCCAAAAGCTGATAATGAAGCTAAGCCAAGGGATTAATAATAAGATGGCGCCGTAGATTTAAGAAAATTGGAGATTTGAATAAGGATTCCATTTTAAAATCTTTGACTAAGAATAAAATAAAGGTATTAAAATGTAGTACTTAATATTTTGTTTTATATTAGTTTTACATCACAAACCGATTTGGAGCGGAATTCGTCGAAATATATAAACTCTGAAGTTATTTTGTAGTGTCCTTGTGTGTGCGCAATACACATGAGTAGATACTTGAATATACCGCTGGACCACAGACGCACAGAAGAATGCTCAAAGCAAACCAAAATATGTCAAAATATACTTAACTATATTTTGACTATGATTATGTAATTCAGAGTATTGTACCTAGGTACATCTGTGTTACATTTTTACGCTTAAAACGCCAATTTCAATCAATTTGGGTCTAGGGATGCTTCGAGTCTCACACTTTGTTCCAGTATCCTGTAGAATACATAGTTCTTATCGCTCAGATCTTTATCTTGAATCTGCAAGTACGGTTCCCAATTTTTATTTATTATGTTTTCCCTATCTATATGTTTCTCCATCTATAACGCGTTGAACCAATCAGTCGGGAGAATGAGGAAATTGTATCAGGAGTTATCAAAAATTGAGTTTCTGATTTAAGTATGGAGAGGTTCACACTCGTCTTCGCATAAAGATTTTATGGTTACTGATAATATAATTGTTTTACGAGTAGCTTCTTCGAGGCATTTATCATTAGCTATTACTTTTATCTTTATCTTTCAAGTTTACTTTTAACCGACTTGAAAAAGGAGGTTATCATATCGACCCAGTTTTTGTATATATTATATCAACGTCAACGAAGCAAGCTCGAATACTGCAGTCCAGTTTGAAACCCACACTATTCCATCTACTCAAACCGTCTCGAGAGGGTCCAAAAACGTTTCCTGTTATATCTCACCAACAAACATGGTTTAGTCAAAAAACTTCCTCATTACATCAATAGATTAAAATATTTTCATCTAACTTCACTCTTAGATCGCAAATACATAGAACAAATTTTTCTACACAAACTTCTGACTGGTGTCACGGACAATACTAGATTGCTGAGCAAAATAGCTATAAATATTCCTACTAGACTACCCCGAAAAAATAAATACAAACCACTACACGTAAAGCTTGCCAGAACAAACCTGGGTCACTATGCACCACTCAGAAGATTGTGTAGATCTTACAATGCTATATCCGACTATCCCGACATCTGTATACTCTCTGATAAGCTTAGTTATTTTAAGAGAAATCTTAAGCACTATTTTAATACATATCCCACGGTCAAGTAGAGTTGAAATTATCTACTATAATAATATTATAATCAACTACTAGGTGTATTGTCACAGTTCTAATTTTAATTTTTGTGATATTAGTTTTAGTTTTATTTCAAAGTATTATTTGTTTAAAAAATAAGAGATCTTTTTTGTTACACACATATTTTATCATTATCATTTATCACCATATTCACTACATTTCATCTCGTATAATTTTTGTCGCATATGCACGCTTCATCTGTCATTAGAACTCATTTTATCTATAAACAAATTTTATGTACTTACAAATTTAAAATATCACAAATGCTGTTCTGTTGGTGAGTCAATTAAATAAAATAAAATAAAATAAACGTCTGTGCCAATTTCAAAAGTGTTTTTATGTTCGCATATCTCTAACTAGGTATTGTTCAACTTAAGGAATACTGCAAGTTTCTTCAAAATCAGTTTAGTAGTTTTTGAGACAGGTAATTTTAATATTTTTACAATTATTTACAATTTTTAAGTTTTATTTTTTTAATATACAGCTTGTATATTTACAGTTTTGCTACATTTTGAGTAAAATTATTAAAATTAGGAGAAATAAAACGAAATTTTATTTCGTAAGTAAACAACTTTATTTGTATACGTCATGTCGATTCCTGAAAGGTCGTAGACAATTTGAGGCAATTACGAGACTAGGCGCCGCAAAGCCTTTGATCACAGACGACTTAATTAAACTGATCTTTACAAATTGTCAAAATGGCGACGGTGACATTAAATATCTTGATTACTTTGTAAACATGACGATATCACAAGATGGCATTCAAAGTAACAGAAATCGGCAAGTCGAAAATGGTCACTTTGATTGCTTAAAATTAATTAATATGTTTGTTTGTTTTATTTTAGTAATTTCGTTTCATATGTAATGTAATGTAATAGAATGATTATCATGAGAAGTACTGTTGAATTTATTAACCCTAGAATAGGTACTAATATAAATTTTCCACCGCTTAATACTAACGATCGCCTGGGAGGCTACTTTTCTAATTAAACTTGTTTATTTTATTATTTATTTAATACATTTTTACAAATACACCATAAATTAAAAGGCCAACCTCTTACTTTAAAAAAAAACTAAAACCCAAATTCTTCTTAAAAAAATCATTAGTCTTAAAATTAAAGGGGTACGAAGATTTTGGCCGACCTACTTGTCCGCCATTTTGATTTTTTTTTTAAATCGCGTTCACGAATATTTTTTTGAAAAATGGATAGCTAACATCAATACAAACAAAAAATAAATTTGGACAAAGCCGCGTAAAGTGTCACATTTCGAAGATATGAGCTGCCAAAGTTTTACCATTGGAAATAAATATTTTAGACTAGATGACGCCCGCAACTCCGTTGCGCCAAAACTCGTTTATCGCGTGGAAACCGTACATTTTTTCGGGACAAAAAGTATCCTATGTCCTTTCCCGGGACTCAAAGTATCTTCATGCCAAATTTCAGCAAAATCGGTTCAGCGGTTTGAGCGTGAAGAGGTAACAGACAGACAGACAGACAGACAGACAGACAGATGGACGGACAGACAGACACACTTTCGCATTTATAATATTAGTATGGATATTGCAACTCTAAGGCACGGTTAAACCAAGTGGTTTCTCTTCTATGAAACAGTAGCTACTCTGTAACACGCCGTCGCGTGATGACAAAGTGCAATCTAGCTCAAACAATAATTTTTATCAACTACATACCTAATGAGAAACACGCGGCGGCGTGTTACAGAGCGGCTACTGTTTCATAGACGAGAAATCACTTGGAATAACCATGCCTTAGAGTTGCAATATCTTAAATATTTATTTCCAATGGTAAAACTACTGGTATATATATATATATATATATATATATATATATATATATATATATATATATATATATATATATATATATATATATATATATCTATATCTATTAGGCCTCTTTAGAACCTTTACGCCTAAAAGATTTCGTAGTTTATCTATATTAATTAACTTGGAATGAGGTTGGTAGCGCCCGCCATCTTTGGGGTAATGGTGCAACTATTATAATTCTTCGTTGGGATATCTGATATTTTTACCAGTTATTTTCCTTTTTTATTAAACTATTTCTTAATTAAATAAAAAGTATTGTTTTGAATTACATTTACCTGAAGATAATTATATTTTTAACTTAAATTAAAAAAAAAAAATGTTGATAACCTTTTAATTTGCCTCCTTTGACCACTGTAAACTTAAAAAAAAAAACAGTTGTGCCCGTGGGTATAAAAGCCGACGGATTTTGCATATCATCCTTTTACCTGTTTTCAAGGTAAGTTTTCGGTGAATTAGTGTTTTGGTGTGTGTCTTGTAGGAATTTCCTAATGTACTTGTCTTTTAATTCCTTTTCATTGTAAATTCAACCATATCCTGTATTTGGTTTTTATTGTGGCGAAAATCGCAACATTGTGTATTTGTCTAAATTGTAAAATTTCTCTTTGTGACAAGACCACGTGTTTGAAGGCTTCCTGTTTCAACTTGTTATTTTGTAAAGTAGATTCTATTTGTAATACTAACTTTCTAATATTAATTCTTTCACCGTGGTCAAATTATTTTCTTGGTTTTCTTTGATATCATAACAAAATTGGCCCTGACCTACTTTTAAATGTCATTGTCAGAAGTTCAATAACCTTTTTGCTCTTTAACTGTATTTTGATATTTTCTAAATTCCTTTTTTTAATTAGTGTTTTTAATGTTTGTAATGGACTCGCAAACACGTGCTCAAGACTCGAATCTCGGACACGTGCTTTGCGGGCCAGCAGTGTACCTTTTATTAAGGCCTGCCTCGAACGTTCCAGGGGTGCTACGTTCCGGAGCAGCTCCTTGTTCTCTGCTACGCTCCGTCTGGACTCTTCTTCTACGTTTGGAGCAACTTCTCCACTCTACTTGAAAGCAACTGAGCTCCGTCCAGGCTGAACTCCGTCCTGGTTGCTCCAGGATCCGTTTTGGAGGATCCATCTCCCCACCGGCTCGCCACGTGTCAGCCCATGCCGTCTGATTGACGCACACAACTCTCGCCACACACCGAACTTGCCGCCATCTACGGGATCCCGATCGTTTTGGCCTGAACACCTGGCAATCGACGCTACGCCTGTCACCGGGATCACGGAGACTTGAGGAGCTGGAGTCCCGCAAGTCGCTGCCTGTCCCCAGATAAGTCTCGTGTCCCTAAACCCGTGAGCTAAACTCTAAAGACCGAGAAATTGACTGAGGTTAGGATTCGTACCCGCGAAACCCGCTCTCCGACTGTCTAGATTTTCTTTTTGTTTAATTGTTTAGTATTTTAATAAATTTGTTGAATTGTTAAATTCTTTTTATTTATCTCTTTTTTTTTTATTGTCCCTGTGCCGGCCAGGTGACAAGCTATCCATTTTTCATTTCATTATTCGTGAATGCGATTTAAAAAAAATCAAAATGGCGGACATGTTGGTCGGCCAGGCTCCATACAAAAATCTTCATACCCCAAAACTTAAGCTTAGAGATCAACTACGATATCATAGCGCGCCCCTCCAAAATTCAAAACTTTTGAAGTGCGTTGTCAAAACGTTTGAAGTGCGTTGTCTTGCGCGGTAGGCTAGTTATGATTAGTTGACCAACAAATCTTGGTAATGAGTGACATTAAGTGAAATATTACGTGTACTGTGATTGGTTGAATACTTATTACATACAAACTCTTTCATGAGGATGTGACTACACACATTGTAACAGTCATATGGAGGGACGCGCCAAGTAATCGTAGTTGATCTCTACCATTAGATTTTCGTGTAACAGTAGGTCTTTTACAAGTCTTGTAGGATGAAAAATACTCTTAAATTTTTACTTTTTTGGCATAAATATTACTGTTAAATATAGGTACATACTTTATGAAACACAATATTTAAATTTTGGTAACATAATATTATGATACTTTCGTCAACTCACTAATTTGAATTTAGCCTTTAAATTCTATTTGGAGATCAATCGATCGATATGAACTGGTGAACCTGACGAATTACTTGTGGTCGGGTGTGGTACTGAAATATTCGAGGGTTTAAAGTCATCTACTGTTTTATTTTGTACGACTTTTTTCAGCCAGAATGGAATAGAAGGAGGATCTGCTGCGCTATCGTCATAGTCATACAGATCGACTCGACTGGTGGTCTTTACTATCGCTGTCCGAATTCTCATTTACTAAATTTCGTGTTCATCAAGAATTATATAAAAATAAAATAAGAATTTGGTATATTATAACATGCTACAAACTGTAAAAAATTTAAAAACAAAAAATGTTAAGAACAAAAAAAAATAACGGTTAATACTAATGATCGCCTCCCAGGCGATCGAGTAGGTTATATTTTGAAAACGGAGAGTCTGTGCCGGACCCTGTTTGGTTTCAGGTCTACAGCAGAGCTTATACGGAGTTGAAGCGAAAGCACAATTTGACTCGCTAACGTGTTTTTGAAATAATTAAAAAAAAAACTGACCGCATGCGGCCTATCAGGCGATGATTAGCACACTCTTAATTAATTTATTTTATTTTAATATCAATAGGATAATATATTACTGCCATGTTTTCACGCTAGACGGCACCACTAGCATAGACAGTAAGCACAAAGTTTGTTTGATTTTTGATGTTGGATTTTGGTCGCATTATTTATTGTAATATGGGCTAGACTGACAAAAATTATAGTTAAATCGCTATTAGCTGAATTGTAAGAAGTAACAGCTGTGGAGAAACTTTTAGCATAAATTATAGGTACGATTTATTTAAATAATTTTAGACTTGCTAGAATAGTCTCAACAACAACAAACATCATTAAAAAATCAATCAAAATGCTATCAATTAAAATGCTATTAGGTACAAAATATAATTTTAAAACTTCCTAAATTCGTGAAAAATTCATATAAAACTGTTTTCCAGCGATAAAAATCGCGATGTCCTAACACAAACAGTATTTTTCGGGTATCAGGGACATTAATAACATGGAACATAATACAAATAACAACCTAATGATTCTCATTAGTAAAAAAGCTAGTCATGGGCGGGCCGCAGGCCGGGGGTCGCGGGCCGGGTCGTCGAACTGTTGCGCACCCCTGAAATTCACAGCACCCCAGTAATTAGTGATGATCAGAAATTTGCAACCTTTTTTATAATAATAATTATAATGAGGAAAGTTATTTCGAGCGCCTTTTGCGAAAAACTTGAAACGTAAAAGTTAAATTGATGTGTTAATGATATTGTTATTATCTAAAAAAAGTCTCTTTTAAGCACGTGGCTCTTGTATGGTCGTGAGTTTGTATCCTACGTTGAAAAAAATTTCCGTCCGTTATATTACAGGGTCAAGAAATTTAAGGAAAAGAGATTCCCGTGTGTTGCGCGAAAACTTGGGCACTAATTAAATAACATCTGCGTAGCACGTGTCGTTACACGATGAAGTAACTGATATACAATGTTTTGTTATTTTCTGATACGTCGGAAAAGATAAATGGAATATGACAAAACATTGAATATTATACATCGGAATATAATTTTTATACTAAAAATAAATAATCATTAAGAGGTAATACATCAAATACGTTAAAAAATACATTAACTACTTTATAAATAAGTAAGTAAATAATTTTTATATCAATTATTACAGGGAATAATAAAAAAAAAAATAATAATAATAAAAAAAAAGAAAGACTATATATAAAAAACTAAATCTAAGTCGGAGGCTGCGGGCAATGTACCCAAGAGGCTGGCAGCATCGCTGTATCGCAAGACTGATACGTTGGCCGAGGTAAGCGCCAGCTCTGGGATCGTTAGTTTTCTCAACCAGTCTTTGGGATAACTCCTTGAATAGTAGTTTGGCACCAGGGCCCTACGGGCCCAGGGTCTCAACCCCGAAAGGTACAAAAAAGTAATCACTCCCCAGTGCTTCATCGGAATTATATAAATATTGTGTGACAATTTATATAATATAGTCAAGAGGAATTAAAACTACACCATTTTCATCTACGATATACCGGAATGTTAAAGTAATATTTCCATTAACGCAGTTAAATATAACGTCTATTAGATACGCTGGATGTTTTAAAAGTATTTGCATGGAAGAGCGTTGAACGTTTCCCACGCAATTTCAAAGAAAACTCCGGAGCGTTTGTGAAAAACACTTTATACACCGAATTGTGTTTGTTTTTCATTTCCCAAACGGGAAAAGCAGTGCTAATGTTTAGGTCTTAATTTGTTTTGTGTATGGTTAGCAAAAATATAGTTATAATTATTAAATTTATTGTAAGACACACATAGAAATATTCAAAAATATTTATTAACTATTTATGTTTTAATGAAACATTTGTAAAAAGTTGAATGCTTTACTACTAATGGAATATAATAATTATTACTAGATGACGCCAGAAAACACGTTGCGCCAAAATTCTTTTATCGCTCGTAAGCCGTACATTTTTCCATAAAAAATCCTATCCTATGCCCTGTAATGGGACTCAAAGTATCTGCAAAGGAAATTTCATCAAAATCGGATCAGCTTTTTAAGCATGAAGAGCCTGAAGAGGGCTACTTCTTCACTCTTAAAACATTGTTACTCCGTCTTTCAGAGAAACAGACAGACGGATAGACAGACAGCCAAACACACTTTCGCATTTATAATACGAGTATAGATGACATAACACACGAAGTTAAAGGAGCACTATAATATCAGCCATACTGAAATAGGCTACTTGACTTATATTCAATTTCATTGAACAAATGCATATTTCTAGTAGAACTTGGCCTAAGAAACCGTATTTCACCCTTATCATCAAATAAAAGCTTATGATTGATAAATAAAGTCGATTTGAATATACAATTTTATATTTTTTAATTTATTTTACAAAAATTAATACTCTATTCTCTAACAATATAAGGTGCCTATAAAATATATTACTAAAATATAAAACAGGGGGAGAATAATAAAAAAAAGAAAGACTATATATAAAAAACTAAATCTAAGTCGGAGGCTGCGGGCAATGTACCCAAGAGGCTGGCAGCATTACCTCGCTGTATCGCAAGACTGATACGTTGGCCGAGGTAAGCGCCAGCTCTGGGATCATTAGTTTTCTCAACCAGTCTTTGGGATAACTCCTTGAATAGTAGTTTGGCACCAGGGCCCCACGGGCCCAGGGTCTCAACCCCGAAAGGTACAAAAAAGTAATCACTTCCCAGTGCTTCATACTTTCTTCTTTTGTTTGTCTCCGCTTGTGCCGCCGCAGCTCCCGCCTCTCTCGTTGTGGCCGTCACGTGCGACGCCGCTAGCGTATCCACGCAGGTGGCGTCCCATACGAGAGGCCTCCCACGGCTCCACGGAACGAGCGTCATTCCGTCGGGCCTTTTGCCGTCGTCACGTGCGATACCGTTCGGCTCAAGAGTGGCCGGCACGTTGACGGAGACAAGGGCCCTGCGGATCACGTCGTTCAAGGAAGCATGGCGGGACTGGCGGCCGGCACTGCGTCGACAAGACAGGCCGTGATGACCCTGGCGGTCTACTGCGGCGCCGCAGTGGCAGCGATGGGGTTCGCTGATATTGGCTCCTAGTCGCAAACTGAGTGATAGATTGAATGTATGATTATCTAATAGTGCTCCGGTATTGGATGATGGGTTTGCCTGAAGCCAGTAGCCTGATTGCGGCTCGGCGGACGCTAGGAGACGCGCGCGATCTGTGGTGGACGAGGAATTTAGTATGTCTGTTAGTGCCAAATTAATTAGGGGTTCATCCCAATTCTTTTGGATGTTGGGGTTAGCTGGAACGTCACTGGGACAAACACGCTTCCAAGCGTTGATCGCCCCAGCTAGTGACTGAATGCCTATGTTTCCAAAAGAATTGGTGATGATTTTGATGAAAAGAGGATGAATGCTGTGAGCTGAAGAAAGGAAGGCGGGAAGAGACACGCTGGACACACTTCTGAGACCCAAGCCGCCGAAACGAATGGGAAGAGTGGCTTGGGCCCAGGAGGTGTCAGAGATTTGACAGTTAAAAATATTAATTACTGTGTCTTTTAAAATAGAGTCTAAATGGGAAAGAAGGTTGGGACACTCCCATAGAGGGCAGCACCTCAAGACATATGTAAATTGGGGCACAAACAAACAAAAACGAATTATTTGGTAAGCCATATGGGATTTTATTGCGACAAGTTTGCCAGAAGATTCTACGAATTTTTGTTTTTGTTCCGAAACGTAAGGCTCAAAACCGTCATTTAATATGGGGGCACCTAAAAGGCGGAGGGATTCTTTACTGAGAATTTTGATACTAGGGGCCAAATTGTTAAATTCCGATATAATTACGTCGTGCGGCTGTGTGATTGGGCTATTCAAAAAAAGCTCACATTTGGAGAAATTTAAATCCAAATCTATTGCTTTAAATTTCTCTATTAATACCTGCAAATCGTGGAGAACTGTAGCCGGGTCACCACCGAGGGTGCCATCATCCAAATACCAGACGTTAAATTCAGATTGGAGGGATGTAATTGTAGAATGTATGGCAAGGCTGAAAATAGCGGGGCCCAGAGGATCGCCTTGCTGGCAACCAGTAGAGGATAGTAGGCAATCCCTGTTATATAGAAGTGTCGAATTGGCGCCGTAGCTTTGGAGGATGTATTCATATATTTCGGGAATGTGGTTATGGACTTCCTTGAGCAGAGCGCTTCTAGATACGGAGTTGAAGGCATTTTTTAGATCAACCTTCACGATCACTTGTCCGGTTTTGGATTTAATATAAGTACGGAGGGCGTGAACGGCGGCTTCACATCCACCCTTACTCCCAAAGCCAAGTTGTACAGGCTGAAAAACATCTCTAAGTTTATTCGTAATGTGCTTACAACAAATTTTCGATGCGATTCTACGGTAGGTGCAACCGACCGCTATGGGACGAATACCACCATCTTTTTTCTTTAATGCGCATAAATTAGCGCCATATAAAATAAACGTGAAATCGTGGTAGACCTTGCCAGATAGCATCAAATTTATTAAGGTCGTCAGGTCCTCTAGAAGCGCTCTGCTGGAGTCTTCAGATGCACTGATTAAGTCCTTCAGGTGCTGGGGACTTAGACCATCGTAACCGCTGGCCGATCCAGTCCTGAAAGACATTATCGCGTTTTTTACATCTTTTATGGAGGCCTCTACGGGTTGCACAGAAGGGCTAGACGAAGGAGGTATGTTCGGTGGGGGGAGTGAGGGATGTTTGTCACGGAGGGCTTCTAGGGTGTGTGCGTTGTATTGGGCTATGCTATCGCTGGAAAAAAGCATGTTGGCAGCACCTTTTAGGTCCCCATCGCTGATCTTAGATTCGATTTTGTGTATCGAGTTGTGTTGTTTACGATGAAGATGCGGGGGTGAGTTATCTTGAGAATGAAGGTGTAGAGAGACATTGATGGTGAGGTTGTTAAAGTTGGAGCAGTTGTTTTTAGTGATAGAAGTGAGTGATTTTTTTTTATCTTGGATTGCATGTAGGACATGGAACGGAAAAGTGAGTAGACTTTCCCATCGCTGAGTAGACTTTTAATTTGTACTGACGAAAACGCTTTTGCGGTACTTCCGATTTGGATGTGACGTTATCACACTAGTAATTTAATATCTTTTATTGATCGCACTCGTTATATGTAAGTTTATTTGTATATAAATAATAAGAATAAACCTAGAAAGATTTGTAAAATGTATTTTCTTGAATAATTCAAATAAAACATCAGTTTTTTTAAATTCTCCATTTATTGTAGTTGGGAAATGAAATGGCCAAAACTTTTCTCCAAAGTTTTCAACATTACAAATGATTTCTAAATTCTTTTCTAATTTTCTGGCACTGTTAGACTCGTACGTTAAGCACATAATTTTTTTTTTTCGATAAAGAAAGAATAAAATACAAAAAATATGACGTCACACTATGGCGGACAGTGTTTTCGGCGCCATTAATTAAAAGGCATATTTTTCAATCAACATTTTTATGGCTTTCTACTGTTTAAAATATTTATATTTATATATTAGTTTTTTTTTGTGAAAATGAATGATTAAGAAGCGATAAGCATGAAGAAAAAAAGGAAGTCAAGTTGCCTATTAGTTTACAATTAGATCAAAATTAATCGAAACTTAGTACAAAGCCATCGGAAATACAATACCGTAAATAAAGGTTAAGTAAAGCCCGACTAAGTAAAGAATTATTTAATTATCCTGGCTTCTAATTGAAATCTATAGAGCTCAGATACATTAGTTCTGCTTAGTTGGGTTAGCTTCCCACTATAAGAGTACATTGTAGTCGTATAAACGGTTTATAGAACGCTTTTTAACCTACTTTTAAAAAGAGGATGTTTAATTTAACGTGTTTTATCTGTTTACTCAGGTACGAAACGTAATGATTTTTACTGTAAATGCATGTATCTTAGTTTCAACTTAGCGCCTAATCTATCGATCCGATTTTAATGAGGTTATGATTAATATACAATTGTTACAGCAGCTTATGGACTATATAATAGGCTTTTATTATTATTTATTTATCTTTTTGTTTTATTAGTTTTAACTTTGTTGACCTATTTAGAAATAAATATTTTGAATTTTAATTAAAGTCTAATGCATGTACCAATTTATGGGCCTTGTTAATAAATGTAGGTTTAATTTAATGCTTAGCCAGAAATTTATTTATTCTAAAAAACTTCCCGGGATCCTAACGTGTACGATCTACCTAAAATTTAATAAAAATCGGTTCAATTTTTTTAAACGTGAAAAGATAAACACACTTTTGCAGTTATAATATTTGAAAGCTTAGTTTTAATACTTCAGTCGGAATTTCCAGGAATTGCTATTGTATTCTATTGTTGTCGCGATCACCAGTGCTCGCGCGGGGCCTGAAGGATTAATATACAAAAATTTTCTACAGCCATACAACATACAGTAACAAGTTTAAAAATCCAATTAAAATTTTCAAACACAGTTAAAATCCAACACATAGAAACTAAAAGTTTTCATTAATTGCTTCGATTCAAAACTGTATTTTTTGGCTGCAGACTTCTAATGAAACCGAGTGTGGTGGACGCATTTTATTGAAATGCGTCTGTGTTCTGGGGTTCCGTATACATGTTCGTCATTTTTAAATCTACGTATTTAGGTGCGTACCTTATAACTTTTTTAAATACCTAGTCAAATATATTTTTTAGTTGTTCTGTTTCGGATAAACATAAGAGTTTTTATATACAAACTTGACAAACAACAGAACAATATTTTTTAAGATACTCAAACAGTATCTAAAAATATTGTTAATTGCATAATATTGTCTTTTATCTATTAAAATAATTTTGAAATCCATATTAATATTATAAATGCGAAACTGTGTTTGTCTGTCTGTCTGTCTGTCTGTCTGTCTGTCTGTCATTACCCCTTCACGGCCGAACCTCTGAACCGATTTTGCTGTTACTTGGTATGGGATTATTTTGAGTCCCGGGAAAGGAGATAGGCTACTTTTTATCCCGGAAAAATGTACGGTTCCGTCGCGACAAACGAGTTTTGGCGTAACGGAGTTGCGGGCATCATCTAGTTTCGTAACAATATTGATTTGTTATCAATACTTACTTATTGATTGTGACAGAATTTAACAAAATTTTATATACGTACTAGCTGTCCCGGCAAACGTTGCTTTGCCATAATATATTTGCCATATTATTTTATTGAAGTGACTAAATAACTATGTCACCATAGCAACGTCGATCGCTATCCCGTCGCACAAACGATGGTCGCCGTCAGTCTCAGGTTGTATTAATTTACTATTATCTATTCAACAAATGCACTTATCAATATATAAAGTACCGAGTAGCCGATTCTCAGACCTACTGAATATGCATATAAAATTTAATAAAATCAGTAAAGCCGTTTCGGAGGAGTTCTTGGACTAACATTGTGACACGAGAATTTTATATATAAGAAGAAGATTAGTAACTTATAGGCTCTACATTAAAAAACACTTCAATTTATCATGAAAAATATATTGTAGACATGATTGCATTGCAAGTGCGAGCAAAATTGTATTTTCCTTTGAACCTCTAATCCTTCCTTCCTTGTTCCTTCTTAATCCCTTAAATAAATTTTTGCTTTTACTACGGAACCCTATCCAACGCGTCGCCTTACTCTTGCTTGTGTTTTTATAGCACGATAAAGTTTAGATTGAGCATGGTGTCCCTTTCAGCCGCCCTAACGAACGCGCTTGTTCGCCCTTTGACATCGTGTTGTGAAACAACGGGACTTGTCTCATGCAAATTTACTTATTTTTACGACGTAGACTCGAAAATAAATGGATTGTTTGATGGTAAGCGATTACCACCTTATGGACACTTGTAATAAAATACATCACAACATCTGTTACATTCCTACACTCCTACATAAATCTACCCCTACATAATTATCTGCTCTCGGGTCTAAAGAATCCTTAAAACTCGGTGAACAAACAAATACCGTAGCAGATTTCAAATAAGCTAATTAAAATAAAAAATTAACTCTCCTAATTATTATAACGCTAACATACATTAAAAACAAAACAATATGTCTGATCATGAAATACTTTGCTCAAAAAACAACCTTAGCTTGGTAAATAAACTTTACTTATACATATATAATAAAACTAGCTGTCCCGGCAAACGTTCCTTTGCCATAATATATTATTTGCCATATTATTTTATTGAAGTGAATAAATAAGTATGTCACCATGGCAACGTACATCGCTATTCCGTAGCATGCAAACAATGGTCGTCGTCAGTCTCGAGTTGTAATAATTTACTATTATTTATTCAACAAATGCATCTACTGGGTACTTATTATATATTAATATAATAAGTAGCCGGTTATCAGATCCACTGAATATGCATATAAAATTTGGTTAAAATCAGTAAAGACGTTTCGGAGGAGTACGCGGCCTAACATTGTGACACGAGAATTTTATAAATAAGAAGATATCCAGTGGATACAAGTTTCGCTTTTATTTGTCTGTCACATTGAAAAAGTCACGTAACAGACAAAATATACTATCGACCTTGAATAGTTGAGAGCGTAAACATATTTATTAGTAAGTACTTAACTAAATTATGCCCGCAACTCTGTTGCGCCAAAAATAGTTTATCAGCGGGAACCATACATTTTCCTAGGATAGGAGGTATCCCATATCCTTTTCCGGGGCTTAAGGTATCTCCATGCCAAATTTCAGCAAAATCGATTCAGCGGTTTGGACTTGAAGAGGAAACAGACAGACAGATAGACAGACAGAGACACTTTCGCATTTATAATATTGGTAAGTAGTAAATACTGTAACAATACTAGTATTATGGTGCACTCTGAAACCACCGGACATTCTGTTCAGTTGCAAACTTTAAAGTTTTATTACAATATCGATATAAATCACCGCTTTGAGGGTTATCAAACATAAAATAGGATGTTCTGCTAAGTGGCTATCTAAAACCGCGTCCGGAGTGCCGTTATGGACTCTCAGTAATGATATTTACTCATAAAACTGAGTAGAAGCCATTGAGAGTATATCCCACAAACCTTCCGAACAAAATCAAACTTTACGCCATAGTATTAGGTCTTAAATTATATTACTCTGCTCTCAGGTCAGTGCCTCTCAGGCCGTAACTTAAGACTTCTTGTAGGAACTCTACAATTTAGTTGTTTGAAATTCATTTCCAAGTCCAAAGTTTGTCCGAATTGAGATTTACGTTGCAGATTGCCGCAGAATTGGGTGAGACGTCAATGCGGAATTAAAATGGCGTCCTAAAAATTATGTTTTTCAATTATTTACTTTTTTCAAAAAACTCCAACAATATATAATTTGAATACAATATTATTGCGCTAGCTTATTAAATTATCAAAAAAAAAAAATGCCCGGGTTCACTGTCTAAAACTCTAAACACACCATGCCGATTGTCGAAGTTCCGCGGCGGAAGTTCGGCATGATTCCGCTCGCAATGTATTTTAAGTAACCGATGACACACCTGACACCATGCCGAAATTACGTCGCGTTAGTATGCGTTTGACATTGCTGACGTAATCATGCCGAACTTCCGCCGCGGAACTTCGACCTGGTGTGTTTAGACGGTTTTTAGTTTAGACACTATGAGCTTCTTTGACAGGTACGTTAGCCAATCAAAGGCAAAACTCATAAAAGATAAGTTCCTAACGAAAAACCCGAGAAACGGGGCATAAAATAGTGACTTTTATAATTTGCTATTAATGCCCTGGGGAGGCCTTTGCCTAAAAAAAGTTGTTGTCTTACTCCACCCGATCAAAACATTATCCCGCGGTAATGGTATTTTTTTCGCGATAACAAAATATATCCCAATAAAATATTATGTTCTTCTCCGTCTATTTTGTGTTAGTAAAAAAAATTCAATAAAATAAGCCCAGTAGTTTCAAAGCCTTTACGATGCAAGCAAACTTTTCTTTTTTCAGTATAGATTATACGATAACATATTTCAAAACAAATAAATACATATTCATAACCTACTATCAAACACATAATTCCATGTTGAGGCTATTATGCCGTCAGGAAACAGCCTAACCACTTCCTGTCACACAAATTACACCTGTTTTTACAAGCGTTTACCGATTGCTGTCACAGTTGATACGAACCCTTATATAAACTTAGTTTAATAGTTACCATTTCCACTATTATAAGTTATAACTTACGTCTTCAAATATCCATACTAATATTATAAATGAGAAAGTGTGTCAGTTCATCAGTTATTATACCTAGCGGAATAGAGAAATAATCCCGAGATGTCAAACGAAACCAAAATTGAATTACATCTGTGTGTACAAATCTGTTGACGTGTGCGTGAAAATGATGTTCCTAGTTCCTACATACATTTTTCTTAAAGCCCGAATTGTCAACGTGCCGATAAGTGTATACTGTATGTCAAAACAGATGAAAAAAATGGTTCTGCTGTCATGTATCACACGTCTCTTTTTACCACGCAGTGACATCTCGCTTGCTCAGCTCTTCGTTTCTCTATTCCGCTAGGTATATTAATTTTATGGAAAGGACATAGCCTATTTTTATCCCGGAAAAATTAAGGATTTCGCGTGATAGTCAGATTTTGGCGTGACGGAGTTGCGGGCATCGTTTAGTAATAAGTACTATTACTAAAAATATTATATCGAGTGAATAATCACTCCAGTGAAGTTTAGAAAATCGGTCTGCGTTCCATAAAATAGCTTTTAAAAAATAAATACAGCTTAATGCAACTTTTTAATTTATTCAAAATGTTTGAAGATGACGGGTCGCAATAATTTCAACAAGTTTATTAATAAAATATCGGCCAAGTATCTTTAACTCACCTAATGGCCAAGCAGCATTTAAATAAATTTAAATTTGTTTAAAACTTTCAGAATACGTTTATAATATAATTAATTAATTATATTATGATTTCAGGAAAATGGGTTTCATTTTCGCTTATTAATTATTCAATACTTAAGTACTCTATTAAGATAACTTTTAATGTTACGGAAATATTATTTATGCCATTATAAATTAGTAAACTTAAATTAGGGGTGGCAAAATTTACCGTTTATAATTTCAAAATTAAAACTTGCTTAAATAAAAAAAATTGCTTAGTTTAATACGTACACACTTAAAGTAAAAAAATATGACTTATTAATAATTATAATATTATTATGATACAACTTAAGTTTTTATTCCATTTCGAGACTTTGCAGAATAAATAATTTACGCCTAAGGGCATTGTGTCACCATTTTGTGATAAAGTGCCGAATAGGCAGGCTATCCACGACTTTTTTGACAGATTATCCATACTTCATATTGTTAAGTGTCAGTCAAGTTAAGTGGTGGATAGCCTATTCGGCACTTATTAGGAAGTGGTGAAACAGGCCCTTAATACAAGAAACTTTTTTATGATTTTTTATGAAATCGAATAAAATATATTAGTAGTAAAACTATTGTTAAGTTTTAAAAAACCAAACTTCCATTATAATCAGTATAATTAATAGTAGTATTTCCCAAAACCTGAGCACTTTCGTGGTATAATTTACGGAAAAACTATCACGCCTATTGATTTGTGTTTTAACATAGTAATTATGATTTATATTTACATATTGTGTTATCATCGGTCATTCAAGGTAATGGTTACTATTAAAATATAAAAAAAACAGCCTTAAAGATTATTATTACTACGCAGAAAAACGACGCGAGCCCTGACAAATCTCGGCTTTTAGCTAGTACTTAACATAATAAAATATTTTCACGTAGTTGCCTCAATATATCAAATACCATTCTATTTTTGTTACTGTTCAAACGTTTGATACAAACCCACTGGACCTCACAAATTCGTCCGCAATCGAGGTCCAGTTTAATTAAATTCACTCGAATAAATATTATTCGAATGAATAATTTAATTTTAATGTGACTGCCGAATATTGAAACTTTCATTAGGGAAAAATTTAATGGCCTTATTACACACTCGAGTTATTTCCAAAGGGCAATCTACACTCAATAAATGTCACAATGGCTGAAGATAATATTTCAAAGCTCAAAATCTTTAGAAGTTAATATACTTATATTACCTAAATTACTTTTCCCGGGACTCAAAGTATATAAACCATACCTTTCAGCAAAATCGGTATAGCGGTTTAAGCGTGAGAAGGTAACATCGAAATAGACAGACAAAGAGCAAGACAGACACACTTTCCCATTTATAATATTATTGATAGAATAAAAATTTATTTACAAACGAAATGGAGGCAGATAACAGCAATAATTATGGTCTATTGTATTACCTGTTTACGCCATGAGTTTAAGGCTTGGGTATCTCAAAAATATTTCCAAGCTGTATCTACTACGCTTATATTAAACTAGCGACCCGCCCCGGCGTCGCACGTGTATAAAATATATAGCCACTGATAAAATGATTAAAATTGATAGCCTATAATCTCACGTGGTCTACTTCTTATCTGTGCCAAATAACATAAAAATTGCTCCAGTAGTTCGCGAGATAAGCCCTTTCAAATAATTTCCCCCGTTGTTTCCACATTCTCCTATTAGTCTTAGCGTGGTAAAAATTAAATATAGCCTACCTATAGCCTTCTTCAATAAATGGGCTATCTGACACTGAAATAATTTTTCAAATCGGACCAGTAGTTCCTGAGATTAGCGCGTTCAAGTTAGCCCTTTCAAATAATTTTCCCCGTTTTTTCCACATTTTCCTCTATTTCTTTGCTCCTATTAGTCTTATCGTGATAAAATATAGCCTATAGCCTTCCTCGATAAATGGGCTATGTAACACTGAAAAAATCATCAAAATCCGTAGCGTAGTTTTAAAGATTAAAGGGAACAGAGGGACATGAGGGAAAAAAAGCGACTTTGTTTTATAATATGTATAGATAATCGACCTGGAAATACAGCCTAGAGACCGACAGACGGACAGATAATGAAGTTTTAGTAATAGGGTCCTGATTATCCATCACTTCTAATATTTTTATGTCATAGCTCTGAACCACCAACTTTTCGTAGGATATATTTTAATAAAACCCTAAAAGTAAAAAAAAAACTAGTTTTTAAACTCTTCCACGGCCAACTGAAAGTTTGAATTAATAAAATCTCATATGCGTAGACTAAAATCACTATTCATGGGGCAAACGGTTAGTGCAATCCTTTTAACGGACCTTTGAGAATTTTAATAACGGAACTCGACAGCTAGTGTTACCGACTCCTAAAATATTGAACTCTAAATGTTATGGCAAATACCCATAAAGGCGCCATAATAATTTATTGCAATAAAAAACAAAAACCCCTCACAAACCACACACATAATTATTATGCTGACGCCCGCAACTCCATTGTGCCAAAATTCGTTTATCGCGCGGGAACCGTACACTTTTCCGGGATAAAAGTATCCTATGTCCTTTCCCGGAACTCAAAAGATCTCGATACCAAATTTCAGCAAAATCGGCTCAGCGATTTACGGGTGAAGAGATAACAGGCAGTAGGCACACATGACACATACACACTTTCGCATTTACAAAATTACTGGATGACGTCCGGCCCGAGTTATGGCGCAACGGAGTTGCCGTTGCGCCATAATTCGTTAATCGCGCGGGAACGTAAATTTTTCCGGGATAAAAAGTATCACAATATGTCGGTTCAGCGGTTTGGGAATGAAGAGGTAACAGATAGACAGACAGAAGGCATACATTTGCATTTACAATATTAGTTTTGATAACAAATAACTCATAAAAACCCATCCGATGTTTTTACTCACTTTTCGGGAGACTACCCCTGAGTTGGTAACCCTGGTACCCAGCCGTTGTCCAAACACATCTTTGCTTACATTAGGGAAACAACTGAGTTATTCTCTCTGCGTAATGGTCTTGATGTATTATTGCTTCTTGGGCCTTGTGATACGTAATATTATATAACAATCCCCTTAATATTTCTTACATTGTGTGTATAACAATGTTGGGTTGAGATTTGTATCGATTGAGTTCTATAATTAAACACCTTTTGTTATCATTGTCACGCTGGAATAATAGTTTTAATTATTTACTACTTCATTCTTATAGCAATATAAGAGGCGCGTAATCAACTAATAACACAGCAGACTTAAGTTACTTATTATTTCTGTCTTCAGTATTTCAGTAGTTCTGTCTTTCCTAAAATTATTACTATTAAATTAAAATATTCTTAAGCAGCGTTGTGCACTTTTGAGGATGGGTAAAAAATTTAAACTCATGTCAGGACCATAAAGTTAATATACCTAGCGGAATAGAGAAACAAATGCCTGAGCAAGAGAGATGCCATTATCAGTAACACTGCGTGGTAAGAAGAGACGTGTGATACATGACAGCAGCACTCTTTTTTTGACGTCCAGTCGGCACGTGCCGCTCGTTTACAATATTTTAATCTCATAGAATTCATGTTCAATCATGCTTGTGTAAGTGTATACGTACACATATTTTTCACACAGATGAAAACCAATTTTGGTTTCTTTTGTCAGCTCGAGATTGTTGCTCTATTCCGATAGGTATATTAACTTTATGGTCAGGACAAGTATCCCTAAGTACAGACAATAATATAATAATTTATTATATTACATTCTATTGCAATGCTTTCACTTCTGCCGACGCGCCCGAAGTGGAAACCCATGGAAACCGATGTTTTCTTAGTGATTCTTTTAATAACTTCACAGAATAAGTAAACTAAAATAGATTCCCAAATTATGACGTAATACATTATTAAATTAGTGCTATTTATGGCTTAAATTATGCCACCAGAGTACGCCTAGGCATCAGAGGAAGACGTGACGACGCAATTTCCGGTTTTTAGTTTCAAAGAGACGCGACATCGCTCCAGCATCCGGTGCTTCCAAATAATATACTACGGATACTCGATCGAGATTCCTTCGAGTCCGGGTTCGAAAGAGAGAGATTATAATTGGAAAAGAGCGAAAATAAAACACAGTAATATTATAGGTAATTAATACATTACCGTTACGTTCAAAATCATTTATTTTTGAAAGTAGTACAAAACAACGGGCTGCAATCCCAGAGTGACGGCCAACTAAATAGCAAGGTGGGCATAGAAAACAGAGAGGAAAAGATCATTTCTTCTCCTACGCTGCGCCGACAGCCCCTCCCTTCTTACGAACTTTCGATAAAAGGGAAAAATGTCAGGTTTCGGATTAACAGACTATTTTTATCCCGAAAAAGTTGTATTTTCATGGAATGTGTAAGTAAGTACTTCAATCCATACTTCCAGACTTCCATACTTATACTTACTTACTTACCAATATTATAAATGCGAAAGTGGGTCTGTCTGTCTGTCTGTTACCTCTTCATGCCCAATCCGCTGAACCGATTTTGCTGAAATTTGGTATGGAGATACTTTGAGTCCCGGGAAAGGACATAGGATACTTTTTATCCCGAAAAAATGTACGGCTCCCACGCGATAAACGAATTTTGGCGCAAGTCCGTTGCGGGCGTCATCTGTAATAAATAATAGTCGCTCTTACCCACGACGAAGCCGCAAGTAAGACCAAGTAAGTATATACGCTGATATTTCAAAATTAATAATGCGTTGATATTTAAAAAATTGATAATTTTTTCGAATTTTGAAATCGAGAACTTTATATCTCTTTCGAGAACCCTTAGTAGCGCCTAAGGAAGCACTTTGACAAACACGGTTGAGCCTGAAATTGGTTCCGCTGTTTAGTCTCTGGATTGCCTTCCTCCTTCCTTATTTAAGAGATTATAATTGAACTCGGCACGTCATCAATTTGAATTTCTTGTCTGCAAGTACATTTTTACGCTAGTTGCAATATTTTTATAAGCAGCATTGTTTAATTTAGGAAGTTTATTTCTAATGCGATGTTTTCAAATTCACAGAGTTGAGAAAAAACAACTAATATTATCTGTACAGTTTATTTCTTGGATAAAAATAGTTATTTGTTTCAATTGAAATTAAGTAAGTTTTTATGACTTTATTATTACACGTGAAGTATTATAGTAGACGACCTCTGTGGCTCAGTTGGTGGCGCGTTGGTAGCGCTAGGTCGGGGGTTCGAATCCAGCCGATGGAACAAAAAGTTTTCAATGTTTCTGGGTCTTGGATGTGTAATGTGTATTAAATATATTATGTTTGATATAATAAAAATCTTAATTAAGTATTTTATGTATAATATAAAAGTATTAAATATATTTCCGTTGTCTGGTATCCGTAACACAAGTCCTTCAGGTACTTAGCACGGGGCCAGACTGACGTTGTGTGAAGCGTCCATAGATATTATTATCCCACCAAAAAACATTTTCATGTAAAAATGCTGCCAAGATGAGAACATAATAGTTCGAGGTGTCAAAAAGTAGTGAGATCTCATGTAGAGCCAAATTTCATACCTTACACACTCAGCCCTAAATCTAAAACTTTTATGTAAAACATACATCACGGCAAAATACTTGATATAATGTGTCAGCCGCACGAGAAGAATCTAAAAACTCTACACATTAGTCAAAATCGGTGGCCTGGCCATTTTGTTGCGGTTTATATAAAATTTATTAAGTACAACTGAAGAGTAATTCAAAGCTCATAGCATAACCAATAACACTGAATAAATGAACAAGATTATATTATTATTAGAGTGATTTTCGGCATGACAAAGTACAAACTTGTAGTAGACCATGTACAAGGGCATAAGCTAATTTTTATTAAAATTGAACGGTTCCTCCGGAGCTTTGCTAGACGAAGTCAACGCACATAGCTAATAAATTAACAAGTAGTTAACTATAATTTCAAACTGAACAATAACATAAGCTTGATAATTAAAACATAACCTTTAGTTATAACATCAAAGCGAGTTAATATGAGTTTAAAAATTAGCATATCCCATTCTGGCAAAGTAAATATTGGGTTAGCCGTTTCAGTTCAGCGCTTATTATGAACGGGACAGTCTGTTCTGAAAGAGTTTTTAATATTATTTCCTTTGTAGTCACTTCATCATCATTTTAAGCTGACAGACCATAGACCGCTTCTATATAAATGTACCACATTTTACATACCTATTGTAAATTAGCTTAAGCTATATAGCTTAAGCTAATTTACAATAGGTATGTAAAATGTGGAAAAAGATGGAAAATTACAATAATATTATTGTAATTTTCCATCTTTTTGGTAAAGGGCCCGCGCGAGTTTCTTACGCCGGTTCTTCTCGCCAACACTCTCTTGGTACAGACGTTAAATACACCATTACAAATAAAATCTCAAAAGTCCCCGGTGATCCTCCTTGTGCAAAAAATTTTATTCAAGGTCAAAAGTATGAAAAAAAGGTTTTTCCTGATTTTTTTCCAAACTGTACATTTTATTGTATATTTAATAGGTATGGCAAGAGTGTAGATCATAGAATTCTCTACAAAAAATATTCAGACACTTTTTTCATACGACTTACCATTCCTTATGAATGGCGGGCTTAAAGTTTAATATAATATCATGTCATATCCGACGATTGAAAAATCATTCCAAACGAAAATATGTATCTACTTTTCAGTCGTCACCTTTTTTTGCCAATTAAAAATTATAATACCTAATTTGAAATACAAAATCTGTCAAAGTTGCATATTATTTATTTCTTATAGAAACTCAGGTAAAATAACTCGAACGGACTATACTATCGATAGCAAAATACTATACTATCGATAGTAAAATATACATCACTAGCACACGCACACATTGACAGATCAAAAATGGTCACGCATTTTCGGGTTGTCAGGTGGTCTATACGACAGTATATTATAAGTTTATGTTGTCAATCATGGCTTTGTATAGAAAATGACAAGTTTTTGACAGGGAGTCAATGGCCGCTGCCGCCATGTTTCGCCGAGTACAGTATACCAAATTGTATGGAACCAGAAGGTGAGAATTTGGTAACTTAATACGTACCTTCACGACTCGTCTTGCAAGGTAATGAGACTTTTAAATATAATATCTAAGCTGCATAGTACTTTGATAATTCTGTCGAAAAATATACCAGCTTCATATCTGCGACGCCGAACGCTTTATTTATCTAAGCCGAGAATTAAATAAACTGCAACATAGCAAACAATGCAACTGCAAACCAATATCTACAGACTGCCAGCGGTTATTATAGGGAAGATTATTATTATTATTTTTAACTAGCTGTTGCCCGCAATTTCGTCCTCGTGAATAAATGTTATTATAATAGAGATTTAGAAAATTGAATACCCATCTACTACTATTTTATTTGGATCTATATTACACACGAAATTTTAAATTTACATCAAAGGCCCAGGAAACTTGAACCACAAACACACTTATCGTTTTTAAAGATCCTTTCTTTGAAGACCGTTTGGCGTGGACAGGGGATGGGGCCACAGAACAGAGAAAAGGAACATGTGACGGAGATAGAGGATGGATTACAGAAAACGGGAATGAATGTAGGCATCTATATGTGTTGTGGTCTAAGTTCTAACCTAACCTAACTTACTTTTGGACTTGCTGGATTGTGTTTGTTTCTGTTTTAACGTTGGGCTTTTATTTTATGACGATCGCCGGCTGCAGCTGCCGCAGCACGCTCACTGCTCTTGCTAGGCTCCCTCTGTGTTGTGGTCTAAGTTCTAACCTAACCTACTTTTATACTTTATGGATTGTGTTTGTTTTTGTTTTAGCGGGGGCTGCGCCCCCCCAAGCCCCCTTTTGTTTTATTTCGGTCGCCGGCTGCTGCCGCAGTACGCTCGCTGCGTTCGCTCGGCTCCCTCTGTGTTGTGGTCTAAGTTATAACCTAACCTAACCTGCTTTTGGACTTTCTGGATTGTGTTTGTTTTCGTTTTAGCGGGCGGTGCAGCCCCCCGAGCCCCCCTTTTATTATATAACGGTCGCCGGCTGCTGCCGCAGCACACTCGCTGCGCTTGCTCGGCTCCCTCTGTGTTGTGGTCTAAGTTCTAACCTAACCTACTTTTGAAATTTTTGGATTGTATTTGTTTTAGCAGGGAGCTGCGCCCCCCGAGCCCACCTTTTATTTTATGATGGTCGCCGGCTGCTGCCGTAGCACGCTCACTGCGCTCGCTCAGCTCCCTCTGTGTTGTTGTCTAAGTTCTAATCTAACATATCCTACTTTTGGACTTTCTGGATTGTGTTTGTTTTTTTTTTTTTTTTTTGTCACAGATAAGAAGTAGACCACGTGAAGGATCATAGGCTATTTTAATGGACTTATTTGTCTGTGAAATATCTAATTTACGCGGGTGAAGCCACACAAAACGTCTAGTCTTCTTTTAAGGAATCAGGGTTCCGTTCAGCAACGGAACCTTCGGAAGCCCTATACCCTGGGATATGCCTTGGTGCTAATCTTACTTTTTGGTGGCATGTTATGTTAATTTTAGTTTAAAAAAGTGAAAATGACTGTAATGTTTTTGTTGTATAGGAGTTCCGTCGATACCCCTAGGATCCCGAGAAAATCAATATCAAGTCACCGTTTTTGTAAACATGGTAATTCAAATTTGGGTTAGCAATACATACAACAAAAAAAGAATTTTGAAAATCTGACCACAAACAGCAAAGTAAACATTGACTCCTCCTTTTTTGGAAGTCGGTTCTAAGATGTTGACCAGGGATGTAAGTTATCACCATGCCAAATTTCATTGAAATCGGTCCAGCGGATCCAGAGATTAGTCTGTACAAACAGACAAACAGACAAACAGACAGAAAAACAAAAATTTCAAAAACATTTAAAATGTGTTCACATGCCCCTGACTCGTTTATTCAAGTTTATTTTCAAGGTACAAAAATTTTACCCCTCAATGCGTTTTATGAGATTTCTTTGTCAAGGTTTTTGTTTGAAAAGATTTTGTAGAATATTATTGGCAGTTGGCATTTCATGAACTTTGAGATTTAGCCTGAAGGTTAGGTTACATTGCGACGCGATGAGCCGATGCGATGCGAACCATTTTAAAATGACATTCAAAACAAGACTTTATTTACTATGGGAGAAGATATAGTTTAAACTAACAGTGTTACCGCTCGCGGTGTTGTACTGCGATGGAGAAAAAATATTACTATAGGTCTACCAGAATCTGATGGCAAAAAGTGAGAAAATGAATTGACTCTAGTGTATTGTTAGGTGCTTATAAATATAATAATAACACATACTAGTTTAGTGCAATGATAATATATTCAAGTTTAATTAATACTTTATGAAAAGACAACCATGACGCCATGTTGACAGCCCGCGCATGAATAGTGATGTTCCCTGACAATAGTGAAGGGCATCTATACTCATAACATCCTCCTTATCAAAGAGAGGTAAAACCTTATAGCTTCACAGCTTGCAAGATACACTCTAAATTAAACAAACATTTTAAGAATATAAAACTATACAATGTACCTAAGTAATGTTATATAGTCTAATTAACATAATTAAATTAATCAGTCCTTCACAGTCATAGCCAATATGCTATTATAATAATATAAAAAATCCTATAGGTCTAACCGTCTTGGTGGCCTTATAACTCTTCCACATCTGGTGCGCTTTTCAACTGGAGTTGTATGCTCCTCAGTAGATATTGTTGTAGTAGGTGACTTAGGAGGTGTCTTGATATTTGGACTTTCTTGTGATATCTCTTGAAATTCATTTTCAGGTTGAGTTACAGGTGGAGTTTGAGGCTTTAGTATATGCTGTCTGTTCCTTCGTCCTATAAATCCATCTGAACCCTCAATAATATAGGATCTCGGCTGCTCGCATTTGGCCTTTACTGCACCTGGAACCCATGGAGTGTCTGGCATTTTCTTAAAATATACTTTATCTCCTTCTTGTAGTTCTGTTAATGATTTAGTCTTTTTATCATAGTAGTCTTTCATTTTATTTTTATTTTCTTCATTTGCCTTTACATATTCGTGAAATTTAACTGTTCTTGGTTTTAAATTGCTTGTGACTGTTGGCAATTGTGTTCTAAGTGAACGTGACATTAACAGTTGTGCTGGAGATGGCAGATTTCCTCTAGGTGTATTCCTGAATTGAAGCAAAGCAAGATATGGATCAGTTCCAGATTCCTCTGACTTGGTGAGAAAACGTTTACATATCTTTACTCCAGATTCAACCAACCCATTTGAACGAGGTAAATAAGGACTTGACGTAGTATGATTTATTCCCCATTCAAAGGTAAATTTTTTAAACTCAGCTGAATTAAATGGTGGCCCATTGTCAGAGAATAACTCGACTGGTATACCATGTCTACTAAAAATGCTCTTGAGACAGACAATTACTGTTTTAGCATTAGTACTTGCCACTGACATTAATTCAATATAATTGGAGTAATAATCTTGTACTACAATATATTTTTTTGACTTATAATCCATAAAATCAACACCAACTTTTTCCCATGGAAGTAATGTAACATCATGAGGCAAAAGTGGTTCTGGAGCATTTGAACTTCTATGAGACAAACAAATATGACACGACTGAACTAGGTTTTTTATATCAGATGACATAAATGGCCAATAAACATGTCCTCTAGCAAATGCTTTTGACCTTTCTATACCCAAATGACCGCTGTGTATTATTTTCAAAATATCGGGCCTTAATTTTTTAGGTATGACTATACTGTTACTTCTAAAAATTAAATCGTGTTCTGTATGTAAATCAAATCTATGCTGCCAATATTCATGCAAATCTTTGTGAATCTGTGATTTACTTCTTGGCCATCCTTCTTTACAGTATTTTTTCAAAATTTGCATATTTTCATCTTGGTTTGTGCCAGTTATTAACCACTGTAGACGTTCAGAAGATACAGGTAATGACTTAATCAGTAAATTTACATGAACAACAACATCATCATCCAATTCATCGGAACTTGTATCAGAAAGTGCTGCTCTTGATAAGGTATCAGCAATGTACATGTGACTACTTTTTTTGTAAACTACGTTTAAACTATAGGGTTGTATTCTTAACATCATTTTTTGGAGACGTGCTGGAACCTCAACAAGGGGTTTTTTAAACAATGTTATTAAAGGAGCATGATCTGTCTCTACAGTTACAGATTGTCCATATATAAACTGATGGAACTTCGTACAGGCAAAAACTATTGAATAGAGTTCTTTCTCGATCTGGGCCATTTTTTGTTGTGTATCTGTCAAAGTTTTTGAAGTATAATAAACAGGATGTTGATTTTGTAACAACACTGCTCCAACAGCTGAGTTACTAGCATCACTTTGTAGGACAATAGGATCATGAACATTAAAATGTGATAATACTGGAACTTGACATATTAATTGCTTCAAATGACAGAATGCTGCTTCATGATTAGCAGTCCACTGCCAGTCAACAGATTTCTTTAAAAGTTGGCGTATTATTTCTGTTTCACCAGCCATATTTTTAATAAAAGGACTTAAATAATTAAGCATACCAAGAAACCTTTGTAAATCCTTTAGACCAGTAGGGGAAGGCATCTCTTTGATTGCTCTGATTTTGTCTGGATCTGCTGTGATTCCGCATTCTGAAAAAATATGGCCAAGATATTTAATACTCTTCTTCAAAAATGTACATTTTTCTCTATTAAATTTTACATTATATCTTTGCTCTTTGGAAAACTGCATTAAGCCGTTCATTATGCTCTTGTAGTGTTCGTCCGCTTACCAAAATGTCATCGCTGTATACTGCCACCCCAGGTATATCACCAAATATTTCAGTCATGATTCTATGAAAATACTCAGGAGCACAGTTGACTCCATATGGAAGGCGTTTAAAGCGGTATCGACCAAAAGGTGTATTAAAAGTTGTAAGGTAAGAACTTTTCTCACTTAATTTACACATCCAAAATCCACTACTTGCATCCAAAGTAGAGTAAAATCTAGCACCAGCCACCTTAGAACGGACCATGTCTACTGATGGGATAGGATAATGAGTCCTCTTAATTGCCTGATTTAAGTTACGTGGGTCTAGACACACCCTTAATTGACCATTATTTTTTTCTACTAAAATTAATGAACTTACCCACGCCGTAGGCTCAGTGACCTTCGTTATGACACCCATTTTTTCCATCTTCTCAAGTTCTTGTTGCAGTCTATTATGTAATGCAAATGGTACTTTTCTTGGAGCATCGACTCTTGGCTGAATCTCAGGATTTGTACTGATGTGGCACTCACAAGGAAGACAACCAAGACCGGTGAAAACAGAATTATTACATTCAATAAGTTTATTTAAATTGACATTCTGTGACTGACTTGATTGTAATGGGAATGACTGTGATTGACTTACATTGGACTTACTATTATTATTCTCATTATATGATTGACTATTAGAAGTTTCTACACAAAAAACTCTTTTAATTAACCCAATTTCAGAGCAAGTTATTTTACCTATTATGGTTGGAGAATTTACATTTGCAATAATAAAATTAATTTGTTTTGTTACATATGAATTATTAAACTGGAATTTACATTGTAAGTTTTGTTGACCTAGTACCTCAAGAGTATTACCAGTGTATGACCTAATTTTTACATTTGCCTTAGTCATCTCATTCTTAATATCTCCTTGTACCTGTTGTACATCACTGTCTGACTGTACATATTTTACTGACTTTGACTTAATTGACCGACAACAGACTGCAAAATGACCCACTTTTCCACATTTATTACAGTTGACATTTGATGCTGGACACTTATAACGATGCATTTGACCACATCTTGTACAAGCTTTGTTTGTAAACTTTTGCCCATACTGACTGACTGAGCGTGTCTGACTTTTGTTGTACAAGACGGAACTTTGTTCTGCTGCCAACTCATCCGTTTGATGTCTGGAAGCTAGCATGGCTTTTGCCATCTCCAAGGCCTTGTCAAGATCCAGCTTATCTTCAAGCAATAATTTTTCTCTGGTATAGTTGTATTTTTGATGCATGTTACATATAAACATTACTTTCACAAGGCGTTCTTGCAGCTGTCCTAATTCACAATTCTGTGACCTTAATTTTAATGTACAAACAAAATCATCTAAGGTTTCATTTTCACCTTGTCTGTATGTGAAAAAATTATGACATTCATAAGTGATATTGGCTTTTGGGGCAAAATGATCTTGAAACAACTGAATAAGCTCGTCAGTCATATTTAACAGTATCTTCGTTTTTCCCAAATGTATTGAACAAATCTACGCCTTTTTCGCCAATGACATGTAAAAATAAAGCTACCTTTCTACTATCACTTTCTTCATCCATGCCTGACGCACGCAAATAAAATTTAAATGATTGCACCCATCTTTTCCATTGTTGCGCTAAGTTACCACTCATCACCATAGGCTGCGGAGTGGACATTCCAGAAATCTTCTTTGGCTTTTGATTGTCTTCCGACTTTTCAGACGATGACGATTTCCAATGGACAATGACTGCACGACATATAGGTTACGACCGACACCTGACACCATGTATTGTTAGGTGCTTATAAATATAATAATAACACATACTAGTTTAGTGCAATGATAATATATTCAAGTTTAATTAATACTTTATGAAAAGACAACCATGACGCCATGTTGACAGCCCGCGCATGAATAGTGATGTTCCCTGACAATAGTGAAGGGCATCTATACTCATAACATCTAGCAATACCGGGGTAATTAGAATAAAACATTTTGATCCTTTTTTCTTCTTATAGCAGCTGATTCTGTGTGTTAAATATGCAAATATAAAAAAAATATTCAATGATCAAGGATATTTTTTGAAAATCTGCTGTCAAAAATTACCATCAGATTCTGGTAGACCTATACTTACTAGTTATTAATCAGCATCATTCTTTAGAATTAGTTTCACAATGCATCGTGTTTTATTATATTGCAATACTTTTTAAAAATTAGCCATTCAAAAACAGTAATAATGATAGTAGAGTGCAGTAGACTGTAGACGATAGAAATATAGACATCAGACTTAATTTTTATGCATTTTTACAGTGTAAATAAAACGGCAGAATAAATAAAGATAAAAATGTAAATGACTTAACACAAGCAATTTTATGTTCCCAGCAAAAGGTTCATTTGTAGTGAAGAAAATAAAACGCTTCAGTGAATTTCGGTGAAAAGAATTTTATTGCGTGCTGTAATAACATTTTACTTTTCAATTGAAATTGCGCGTATATTTTTTATGTATATTTCCATTTTCCATTAGGTAGTTTTAAATATTATATATTATATTATTTTTATAATAAAACCGTTTTCGATTAATTATATATAATTATATTAATCGTACTTACTTTCTCGGAGTTGTTTATTATTTTTACTCCACAGTATTAAAATCACAAATTATCACAAATTTGCTCATGCAAAAAAAACCTGCGTTTTTCTTCACTCTTGAACACTAAAGTTAGTGGAATGTAAATTATGGAAGCAGGCCTGGAGTCACGTCTAACTTTTATTAGCTCTTCACCGAGTTTTTGCTCAAGGTGTGATAATTTCATTTTATAAGAAAAAACTGTCGTATTACGTAAAATACTTAGGGTTTAAAATGAAAACTTCTTTGGAAGCGTTATGCGCTTGTTTTTTATGAGTAAAAATGCTAAAATTACGTTGACACGTGACCTGACAGGAAATTTGTATGGGGGAGGAAGAGTAGACCACAATAATATCCCCCTATCTTCAAGCAGTAAAATGTATTTCTGTTACTATCACGACAATTATTTCTTGGCTAAATGACGCCAGCAACACTGTTCTCTCTGTTAGTTTATCGCGTGAAACCGTACATTTTTTCAGAAAAAAGTTTCCTACGTCCTTTTCCAGGTCTCAAAGTACATCCATACCCAACAAAATTTTGCTGGCCAATGGGGTAACAGACAGACATGCTTTCGCATTTTTATTAGTATGGATTATTTTGTTAAATAATCCATACTGAAAGATGGATGTTCAAAAGAAACTTTTCAAATAACCCTGTATTTCCTAGATCAGTAATTATTTAACTAAGTGTCCGTGTAATAGGTAAGGCAATTAATATAATGACTGGAGTTGTCACCTACACCGTAATTTGAATGGGTAATGTATGGAAATGTTCCAAAGTACAGCTCAATTTGTACGCTAAGTCGAGGATTTACTTATTCATACATACTGTAGAGTTGGAGTTACAGGTCTTCAAGGATTTTTAATGTAATTGTAAAATTTAGATCCTTGTACTGCAGTAACTCCTTCTTTTCAGTTAGTGTCACTAGTGAGACTTTGAAGGGAATTTGTTTTGGCGTTAATGTGCACTTTTATCGGGTTCATAGGTCTGTGTTAGGGTCAATTCATACCGCAACTTGACGCGTAGATACATTTCTAAGGTATGTATTTGACAGACTTCAATTCAAACGCGTCGCGTTGCGGTCTGAATTGACCCTAGGCGTAAAAAGGTATCAATCATAGATACATAAGGACAAACATACTTGTTATAGCTTTAACCTCTTAGATATATATTTGATCACTTAACCTCATTTTAATGAAGATTTTGACATAACCTCTGTTTATTTTTAGTTAAATACTTCGCTAATTAAATTTAGGCATTTTTTCTGACTCCAGCCCATGCCAGCTCTAAGTAGGTATGGATATTAAGGTTTTCAAATACCTTGTATAACTATAGTACCAACTATAGTGGGTTAGTATAATTCGTCTCAGAAAATACATCTAAACGGTTTTAAATGTATCAAATTGGCTACAACCCAAGATTTGGGAGCTGGCGCGTACTTTGAAACGTTGCATTTTGAAACAAAAGAAGCGCTATGTCTAAGGAAATGGAAGTATGTGCTGTGAGCTTCGAATAATAAATAGTTTTTATTATTCGTAGGCTGTGAGAATAAAATAATTGTCTTTTTGATGTGAACACTTTTTGTGCGGTTCTTTGGGTATGGGTGAAAATGTTAAAACGCGGAAATACATAATATGACACTGTACAAAGGAACCTAATTCAAAATTCATAAGACGAAGACATAGTGGGCTTTCGGCTTGGCATGCGAGATTCTTCTTCTTTTGCGTGGCGAAAAATAATATATTCTGCTTTTAACAAAAAACACGAAACAGCGAAACAGGTAAAACGTTTCAGCAATAAGATATCCTCTGGTCCTTTTTGGGTTCAGTTAATCTCAAGATAAAACAGTTATTTTGTCTTGAAAATATCTTCCAAGTTGTTTAAATTATGTGTGGTATAGTGAAATAATGCAGATATCTTATATCTTTAATTGAGCAATTCTTGTATATATATAAATATATAATTGGAATCTCGGAATCGGCTCCAACGATTTTCATAAAATTTAGTATATAGGGGGTTTCGGGGGCGATAAATCGATCTAGCTAGTAATTATTTTTAGAAAATGTAATTTTATTCGTGTTTTATCGAATACCGAGCAAAGCTCGGTCAAATAGCTAGTAGAGATAAACTACGATAACATGGCGCGCCCCTCCAAAATTCTAAACGTTTGAAGTGCGTTGTCAAAACGTTTGAAGTGCGTTGTCTTGCGCGGTCGGCTAATTATGATTAGTTGACCAACAAATCTTAGTAATAAGTGACATTAACTGAAATATTACGTGTACTGTGATTGGTTGAATACTTACTACATACAAACTCTTTCATAAGGATGTGACTACACACATTGAAAAAGTCATTTGGAGGGGCGCGCCATGTTATCGTAGTTGATCTCTACATATTTTAGATTTTTTATTTTATTATTTATTGGAAATTGTGTAAATCTTTTAACAAGTACTATAACTTGGCACTACACAATCCCATCAAGCCCCGTAAGGCCCATATGGGCCGCGATAACAAAAGACAGGAATTGGCGATCGACGGTTTAATTTAATTTAATTTAATCTCCTATACACTTTAAAATTACGATAATATTCTCACTACAAACAAGAAGGTGTCCAATATTAAAGTCCTCTTAACGAGGACCGGGAATTTCCTCTATGATTTTGTCGATGATAAACCAAGTTTTAACATAATTAACGCTAGTATTAATGGGCTATCCCGTTTCGCTGGGAAGGTTCTATAAATAATACACCCTTGTCAAAGGGCTTACAATAAAGGCCCATGATAGTGAGATAATAGGCTTACAGAATATGCTTAAGCGTTCGAGTGAATAACACTAGTGTGTGAAATATTGAGCATTAGTAGTATGAGATTATTATTTTTTGCTTAAATTTTAGAAGAAAAGAAAAGAAAGTTTCAATACCAGGCAGGGCTACATGTAAATAATCGGCCAAGTGCGAATCGGACTCGCGCACGAAGGATTCCGTGCCGTCATAGAGCAAACATAGGCCAAAAATTGTATTTTTTGTATGGGTCATTAAATTTTTATTTTATTTTCATATCACATAATTAAATAATAAAGTACACATATAATAAAGGACTTTGTGAAAAATTGTCTCCCACAGGACAGGCTTCGCCTAGCGTGGGGGTCAGAACTGTTGGTTGCTGTAAACTGTTATCTATGGAAATAAATTATTATTTTTAATATTATTATAATTCAAGAGCCTACCCTACCCGTTGTCATTATTGATATAGAGCAAAAAGGCCGAAAAAATCGCGTTTGTTGGACCTCTTAAATATTAATTTTATATTGTTTTAAGTATTTGTTGTTATAACGGCAACAAAAATACACAATCTGTGATAGAAGTCTAGCTATAGCGGTTCTTGAGATACAGCCTGGAGACAACAGGACAGACGGACAGAGATCGAAGTCTCAGTAATAGGGTCCCGTTTTTACCCTTTGGGTACAATCTGAATATTTATGTCACAAAAACCAACTTTCAGGTTATATCCATATCCATCCTAATATTTTAGATGCAAAAGTGTGTCTATCTGTCTGTTACCTCTCCACGCTTACACCGCTAGACCGATTTTGATGAAATGTAAGGTTTTCACGATAAACGAATTCTTGCACAATGGAGTTGCGAACGTCGTCTAGTACAAAATAAATGGATATTTAGTTGTGGGTACAATTTCTTATGCGTAGTAAAAATGTTGTTTCCATGTTTCACTAAAATATAGCTAACAAAAATTCTAAAAAAAGAAGAAATTAAATCATTTAGCTAAAACTAAACGCTTTAATTTCGCTTCTGCTTTAGTCGTTTTCCGTAAAGGTGTAAAAAAAGAAAAATGCCTTCTTTTTTTCTTTTTGTTATACCTTTACGCAAAAGCGGATTTTCATTAAAGTCATAGTAGTAAGCTAAGCTTGGCAAGGCATAATTTAATATTTTCAGAATAGAACAATTTACCAGTGGGCCAATGAACAATTATATAGTATCAGAGAAATTGAGTCGGCTGCAAACTGATGACGGATCTATGTTGTTTAGTCGGGTTATGTCAAGTCAATATCAGGCACTATCTGTCTATTTGCTTTACATAATCTAGCCAAATTACGTAGGTCCACTATCTACCTATGAATAAATTTCTCTGAGGGATCTATCAGACAGAGAGCGGTCACGCGTTCGAGCGTTCTGCGTTCTCTTTGTGCGTTCGAGCGATCTTTCACACAGGAGGAATTTTGACGCGGTCAGAACATCCCCTGTATATAGCGTAATACAACACAAAGAACGCAAAACTGACCGCTTGAACGCTTGACCGCTCTATGTCTGATAGGTCCCTGATAGTAAAATCTTACTGCGTAATAAATAATTGGAAAAATAAATACTTCTTTATTGAAAATTAAGCCTATAAATCTTTTTTACAAATATTATTACAAAGAATATACAGAGTGTCAATTATTTTTTAAGCCCCAGACTAATTGGTGTTTGGTAGCTTGTTACGACTTATTGCTTATTACTGAGATGTTTAATTAAAACTTCAAAGTGGAAATGTATACTTAATGTAAATTAATTGTGTCTGTTTTGCCAGACACATTAATATGAAGAATATTCATTATCTGTACTAATAAAATTAAAATTAGTAAGGATTTGTGCGCTTTGTTAGAGGAAATAAGCTCTGGAGCTACTAGACGGATTTTGTTGAAACTTAACGCATATTAATGTAGAACACAGTAATTAAAAAATAGACTACTTTTTATCTGGAGAATTGCAAGGTTTCGACGGGATATTATTGTACTTAAATATCCTGACAAATTTCCCTGTACTTTTTTATCAGAAACGCAGAGAAAAAGACACGAGACAAAGCTAGATGAGAAACATAATAACAATACTTGATTACATAACTTACATGCCACACAATTATAGCTCTATTCCCAAGGTAACAAGTGTAAGTTTCCCGTGACAGTGTATTTCATTAAGGTTCAATCGAGGGCTTTTAAAGTTGAATTGAGTTGTGGATAACTAACGACTATTGGAAAACAGCGAGTTAAGAAAATTCGTGTTTACACGGGAAATGTTGTTTAGCGATCTTGTATCGGTAAACAACATTGTAACGCTTAGTACAATTAATTATTTTGCTATAGTAACAAAACAACGTGATAATACTTTAGGGCGTGCCTGTGACACTCATATACATATTTTAGCTGGGAGAGTAGCAGTGATGACAGAGTATTTTTTGAAGTGAAAACTTCTTTAGCGGCGTTGTGGGGTGGCACTTTTGTGGGATGGGTAAAAACTGTGAAACTCGCGCCAGATTCTCGTGCTGATCGAAAAACCATACAAAACGCGTAAGACGGTTGGAGAGTAGTGTTTTGTGTCGAACTCGAACTCGAACTCGAATTGATTGTGAGGGTTTCGATTAATTAAAAAAATCGATTTTTTAAAAATCGATTTTCATAAAAATGGGTTAAAAATTTAATCGATTGAAAGGGTTTCGATTAATTAAAAAAAACCGATTTTTTAATAATCGATTTTTATAAAAAAATGGGTTAAAAAAATGCACAACGTTAATAATCAAGTTTTCACTTCTGCCGGCACTCCCGGCACTGCCGGAGTGCAACCCGTCTTTTTTTTTACTTTTGTATAAAAAGTTGGCATTTCAGAGTACACACCCTAAAGTATTCTCAATTTGTTTTGTTACACCTTATAAACTAAATGACGCCCGCAACTCCGTTGCCCATTAAGAGGCAACAAAAAAAGAATGAAAAACTAAGTTCACAAGCGTCTTTCGTAAAGACTTGATAGAAGGTGTCTAGAAACACATTTTGCCGAAGTTCCGCGGCGGAATTTCCGCATGACTCCGCTTGCATTGTATTTTAAATTACCGATGACACATTATGCTGAAATTCCATTGCGTCATATTGTATGCGTTTGACATTGCTGACGTAATCATGCGGAATTTCCGCCGCGGAACTTCGGCATAGTGTGTTTAGACACTTGGAGTTGATGTTTGGAAAAAACTTTTTATTTGGTTTAAAATTATTATTGAACAAGAAATAAAGGTTTAAATTTATTTTAACGCGTAAATACTAAAGATAATCTTATATATAAAATTCTCGTGTAACAATGTTCGTTCCCGTACTCCTCCGAAACGGCTTGACCGATTCTCATGAAATTTTGTGAGCATATTGAGTAGGTCTGAGAATCGGCCTACACCTATTTTTTATACTAAAAATTATTTATATGGCAAAACAACGTTTGCCGGGTCAGCTAGTATTATATATAATAAGTACCCCGGAAGCCGCATGTTTGTTTCTTCATCTAGCGAGTTTCCGCCTGAACTCGGTAACAGTTACCGCAATAATTGCGATCCAGCTAAGAGTTAATTTGGAGGGCTTCCAAAACTCACTGTTTTGTTGCAAAACGCTTTATATTGTAAATTTTTAAAGTAAAATCTTCTTTAGCGCTGTGTATCTTAATTACCCGAAAAAAGTCCCGAAATATTGTATGTTCATATCGTAGGTAGGTAAACGTGTGTTACTTGATCGAAAATTCGTAATGGCTGGCTTACATTAAGTAGATAAGTAGTAACTAAATTCTAATTGTCATTTAGTTTAGTACTTACTACATTTTAACTTGCTACTTGTTACTAAATTTTGTGTTTACATGCAATAATTAACAACTTAGGATTAAGTTAAAATTTAGTTAACTACATATCTACTTAATACGTACCATACGTAATACCAGCCCTAAGAAAAGAGTAAAATGACACGGTGTAGGATAAGAAGTATATATGTAATATCTTACCCCTCTCGCTTTCAGTACGTAGTAATTTTTGTAACCACTCTTGCAGTTTTCTTTAATTCTTCTTTTGCCAGCACTGCTAGAGCGCAACCGATTGAACAACCGAAGAATGACATACGCAGGCAACACTACAATTTTTTAAATTCTACAATTTATTTCCATCACTAATCATCGATGATCCAAGAGCCCATCACGGAATGATCCTGCTGTACAGTCGATGGCTATCGGCGACAAACACTGTAATAAATCAATCAAACTAGAGTATACGGTGCAAGCGGAAACTGTGTGGTGTATGGTACCGGCGGTAGCGATAAAACAATAAAAGATACGGCGTAAGTTTTAGCAAAGTGGTCATATTTTATGTGTGATTAAAAGGTTTAGATAGATTCCCTTGATGATTTTTTCATAAAAGTTTTCATTTTAAATATTGATTTTACTAGTTTAACCTAATTTTGGTGTATCTTTTGAAATAAAGTAGAAGCCTTGATAATTTCTTAAGCCATTCTCGATGGGTTTTTCATACCCTTAATCTCCAATAAGAATAAAGTACAGAACTCGACGCAACAAAGTATGGCTCTCAAAATCGACTCAGTATGGTCTCTCTCCTGATTCATAATAAAGTTGTAAAATATAGTCTCAAGCTTAAATCTGCTTGTCGTTTAGGCCCTAGAACTTTCTGAAAAAAAAATTAAGTAGGTTAGATTGATAATCGTCATTTCTGACATAGTTTTAAAAATGTATTTTTTCTCCTTTTGAGATTATGGAATAGTTATTAATCTCGTAAGCTTACCTATAACTTGTGGCACAAGTCGTCGTGGGCAATAATCCCGGCGTTTTTCTACGCGCAAATTGTATGCCTTATCTTCTGCACATTCTCCGTTGCTATTTCTCGCTTCAACTATTAATCTCAACAGCCTGTAACTTGTGGCACACGTCGATATCGTCGTGGGCAATAATCCCGGCGTGGCGTGACAACCGGCGGCGAGATTAGCCCCGTATTGTGCGGGAATTAGACACCGAATACACGGTTATATTCTAATTATTAAATAATTATGTACATAGTAATTAGAAACGTATATCCTTACTTATATTATAAATAAGAAAGTACGCTCCTTTTCACGCTAAAACAGCTGGACCGATTTTGATGAAATTTAGAATGGAAATACTTTGAGTCTCGGCAAAGTATGTAGGTTACTGGTTTTTTTTCTGAAAAATGTACGGCTCCCGCACGATAAACGAATTTGGCGCAACGAAGTTGCGGGCGTCATTTAGCAGATAATATCAAAGGGTTTTCGTGGATGCTAACACTAGCGGCAAATTGTGATTGGCTAATGCTCGTTGTTGATTTTTTGAATTCAGACATTTTATTAATAAAAATTAACAATATTCTTTTCCTAAAGCTATCTATGAAACGAGACCGAGAAATGTAAAACATACATAAATAAACATAAATTAGAGTAGTAATAATGAATTTGCTTACAGCTGCTACTACTAGATCTGAAATTAATTTTACTAGCAAGCGCGTATAGCGGCTAAAAGATGCGTAGAGCTACGCCACGTAGCAGCCGCTACGCCACGTAGCAGCCGCTACGCGTTGTAGCCGCCGCTACGCCATAAAGTTGCAATTTGGAAACAATTTTTGTCCTCTTTTTATAATCGTCATACTTTGCTGTTATTAGCTATAACTAGTTAGAACATGCTTTGAAAGTAAATAGCTTATGTTATTTAATAATAATTAACGGTCAAAATAAGTGTAAAATGATTATTTATTTATGCTAAGCAATAAACAATAAAATCATTTCACACGTCGGCATCGGTAAAAATCTAAAAGTATTTATTTTTACCTCATCATTCCATAAACATAAAATAAGTAGCTTAAAAACTTATTATAATTTTCCTTCCGCAAAATATATTACGGGACATCTTGTCCAATTTTCATAAAGCCGGTCTTAGACGATATTTTCAGTCCGAGAATACTCCTAAAGTGCCCAACAAATCCCTCAGTCCATTCTGCTATTGGATTATATGAAGTCAGATTGAATGAGAGTGACCAGATGAGATGGATGTATGCGCTAGAGCGAGACAAACAACCTAGGTCCCATTATACCCCGCAGCGCAAAATTCCGTGCTATCCTAAACACTTTTTTAAAACAAAGATGTTAGGCGATTATGTTAAATTGATTTCTAAATCATGGAGGGTAGAGTTTATTTTCGAACGCTGCAATATTTCATAGTCTTTGTATGAGCTTAATAATTTCGAAGGCGTGCCTAGTTGGCCGCTCGAGGGATTTTGAGATTTGTCGTGTTATTTTTATTTTTTTATTGATATTGCAGGAATATTACCGCAGGGTAGAGGTTGACAGATAGTTTTTTTTAAACGTTCGAGGAAAAATTACAATTGTTCTCGGTATATCGAGCGTAAATTAATTTTAAAGGGATTTTATTGCCCGATGGTTTTGTATACCTTTGAGTTATCAACATGCGTTTGTAAAGCTGATGGTACATTTTTACAGGAGCGTATTATCTTATGAAAATGTAAAGTAAGTGGTATGTGTAAGCAAGTAGGTTATTTGAGTGTAATAAAGTCTCAACTACGAGTAAAATATTATTATTAGTACTCGTATTTCCGTTCAATCAATCATTCAAATCATCAATCAAAATTCAATAGTGTTCAATAGTTCACTAAAATTATATTCTAAAAATGGTCATAGTAATATTATATAATTTACACTTTTTTAACATTCAATTAAAATTTTGCCAAAAAATTTTGTTCGGAAACAGAAGAGCAGCTTAATAATTGCTTTATTCATCTAATTTACGCATGAGTTATAAAAACTAATACAAAAAGCAGGATATTCACTTTCGTCAATGCAAAGAATATTATTGCAATGCGCAATATGAATGTAGATATCTTTAGCGTCGTTTTCACATATAACGACGTCCGTGGCACCAAACTCAATACCTAACGTTCTCATAGACAGTTAAATGCATCTAAATACCAGTTATCCAAACACGACGGAGCACTTAGCATACCGCTAGTAATAAATGACTATTGCTGTACACTACCAACGTTTCGGAGATGTTTAATGAAAATTTATATAGTGTATGCTGTCTTAGCTTAAGTAATATATTATTAGAGAATTTACAGGCTAAGGTAAAGTACTGGAAGAAATATCATAGAAATTTATTCATATCCAAATTATTTGGTCGGTAGTCAAGTTCATGTTAATCATAATCTTTCGGCTGGACTAGACATAGTCTGACCAAATAACGTAGGTCCTATTAGCCAAATTGCAATCTGCGTGACTTAATTAAGTAGGTATCTACTTGTATGTTACTTAAATGTAGAAGAGCCAGCAGACCAAAAATACGGTCTAACAAAAAACTGTTGTAAAACAATTATATTTTGTCGAGTGATTGAAGTAACAGAAGGCTTAAGATATGGGCCCACTTCTTAGGGTCACTTTAGAATTTTCAGGACTCTTCTTCCCTCAAAATATATACATTGAATTGATACAATCCGACCAAATGACGTGGGTCCCTCGAACGCATATGAATCAATTTCTTCGATGGCACATGGTGCTATTATGAAACCTTCAGTGAACCTTTATTTTTGCTGAAGGCTTAACACTAAAGTACCTACAACTCCAATAATATCCAAGGTGTATCCGAAAGCGATGTTAAAATGTTAACACTGTCTGGGTATCATTCCACTAATAGACTGAGAGTGCCAAATCGCCAATGCCATAGTCGGTGCTGCCAACTGGCGTGCCAAATATGCGGACCTTAATTTGTTTCGATGTTTTAACCTTTATCGATTATGGCATATCGACTGCGGCCGCTGAAATGGCACACGTCGTTTACCGAAAAGAGTTACCTCATTATTTGGTTGTTGATTAAGTTCCAAAGCTTTATTTAAAATAATCGGTCAAGTGCGAGTCGGACTATAATGCTCTTTAATGGTACGGAAGGGTTCCGTACCATTATAGAGCAAAATCAGGCCAAAAATTGTGTTTTTTGTATGGGAGCTGCCCTTAATTTTTTTTATTTTATTTTAATATTATTATTAAATATTAAAGAAGACATATAACTAAGGACTTCGAGAAAAATCAAGTACCTACCTGTTGCCATTATTGATATAGAGCAAAAAAAGCCAAAAAAATCACGTTTCTTGTATGGGAGCCCCCTTAAATATTAATTTTCTTTTGTTTTTAGTATTTGTTGTTATAGCGGCAATAGATATACATAATCTCTGAAAATTTAAACTCTCTAGCTATTACCGTTATTGAGTTACAGCCTGGAGACAGACGGACAGACAGACAGACGGACAGACAACGAAGTCTTAGTAATAGGGTCCCATTTTTACCCTTTGGGTACGGAACCCTAAAAAACAACGGGTGAATGGTATAAAAGCGGAAAACAGAAAGTGCAGGCATATTTTGTTGGGCGTTAAAAAGAAAAGAAGTTATTCCCTCTTCTACACCGCACCAGCGGTTCAAAATTGTACCGATGTCATGTTTACTTTTCAAATTTAGAACAGGTCATGAGTCCTGGCGTTCAACATCTTTACTCTTCCCAAAAAAAGTTAAAACTACCATTCTTATGACTATGGACTTACCTATACAACCACAAGTCGTATATTATGTGGAATCCGCTATAAAGTAAAATTATTATCATATTATAAAATAGACAGATAGAAACCTTTTTAATTGCACTTTTCTCAGTAATATTTTAAAAACTTATAAAATTACGAAATGCCTTATAAATGCAATTCGTTAGTACGACCCCATTTTGTAGCTTCTCTCGCATAGATTATGTATTATTAAGGCATTTTATATTTAGACATACCGTAAGCAAATTAAGGCTCAGATATTCACCCCTCTGAATTGGTGCTAATAACTGCTTCGAATCAGCCCCTTCATGATTGTACACAAAACGGTTTTGGTCGTCGAAAACATGTCACAGAAAATTAGTATTTTCACAACGGTAAATAAATGTGAAATTCGTTTGGAAACTTTTTCGTTCACTCCGTTCGTGTCATATTCGTTTTTGTATTGAAAAAGGTTGTGTTATGTCTCCTTTCAGCGGCAGATACATTGTGATGGGTGATAAATGATGTGGTTTTGAGGATAAAATAACGGACAGCCTGCGTTTTCATATATTTTCATTGAAAATTTGACGCGCGAGGCGAAGACAAGGCAAAGCTTCTACGTCATAAATCTACATAATATAGGGTAAGACGAGTCATTGCATCGTCCTATTTTTCTTTCCTTTCTCCCTAAAAGTGAGTCCTTTCTTTTTCATAAGTGAAGGAAAAAAGAAAACAAAGAATTAAGACTAGAGATGTTTCGATAAGAGCTTTCTAAGCTCAATCCATAGTAAATAGTAATATTATAAATATATTTTTTCTGTCTGTCTGTTACTTATTCACACTTAAACTACTAAATTGATAGTTGTGAAATTTGGTAAGGAGATAGTTTGAGTCCCAGAAAGGACATACTAAGGATTCTTTTTTTTTTCAAAAAAATATATTTTTCGCGCGATAAATGAATTTCAGCACAACTTTTGCGGACGTCCTCTAGTACAAAATAAATTCCAAACAACATAGAAATACAGACAATTTTGCAAACAACAAATGAACATACAAACTTTCTTCCCCGGAAATTACGTACACAAGTTTAATCAAACGCGTCATAATTTTGTAGAATTTTCTTTGTGGGTCACCATGGCGACGCCTACGTCTCGTCAGTTCATTACCTTCTTCGTATGATGCGGTCCAAGCTATGTACTTATAACAGGTACTCACACTTTTTAAGCTATTGAATATCTTTTATCGTGAGCTTTGAGCGCGGTGACTGAATCGAGAAGTTCCGTAACGAAAAAACCGTACACCCCACTCTGACCGGCATAGCGGTGTGGCGTTGCCAGACTTCAGTATGGTTTTTGTGTGCGTGCGACTAGACGTATGCGAATCATAATTGCATAAGTTAATAAAAGTTGATAAAATTAATGCTATGCCATAGCATTACCGCGACAGTCTCCAAGTGCCACAAGTATTTTTTTATATTTAAACATTATAAAGCTACGCGAACTTCATCTGGTTGAAATTACCCAACAATTATTTTGAAAGAATCGCTTCTACCTTAAACCACACACATTATTTTGTGAAAAATCTCCGCAATAAATCTTTATTGCCGTGTTCGTCGTGCTATTTGCTTTGACATTATACTGCCCTCGGCCCTACAACCTAAACTTTACGACCTGTGTTAATTACTGACAGTAAAATTACGTATTTTAATTATAAATTATGTCAATAAAATTGTTTCATGAACTTTATCAACACCCTAGCATTTTTCACTAAGCGCTACTTAACTTCTGTCTATCGGTCTCTGTCCCTATATTATGCTTAGAATTTAACCCGTAAGAAAGTGCGCTATTGAGCATTTTTCTCACGGAAAATAATAAGTAATTGAAAAAAAATATTTATTCCCTCTCGTAATCGGCTCAAGCAACTCAGTATAAATTCATATCTCTTTTTCTAGTTTCCCCTGCCACAAATATGGTGTTGATCAGATAATTTGCGACTCCTCAAAAAAGATTTTCGTTGACATGTATACCTAACGTGACCATACGTCCCGCTTTGGGCGGGACAGTCCCGCTTTCAGGCAGTCTGTCCCGCTGTCCTGTTTTTTCAAGCACACCAAATGACAATAATTTAAAAGTATTTTTATTTTTGAAATGCCTGTGTAATGCCTGGAAGTAACGTATACATACAATAAACGTGATTAATATGCCATAATATTGTACAAAATAACATAGAAATTGCCCCAGTAGTTCGTGAGAAAAGCCCTTTCAAATAATTTTTCCCGTTTTTTCCAGATTTTCCTCTGTTTCTTTACTCCTATTAGTCTTGGCTTGATAAAATTTAGCCCAAAGCCTTTCTCGATAAATGAGCTATCTAGAACTGACAGAATTTTTCAAATCAGACCAGTAGTTCCTGAGATTAACGCGTTCATACAAACAAACAAACTCTTCCAATTCATAATATGATAGTAAAGTTAATAATAATAATGTAAAATAGGCACTTTGAAATACATAATTATTCATAAATATTGGGGGGCGTTTCTATATTTGTCCCGCTCTGACAAAAATAAATAAATGGTTACTTTATTTATACCCGAAGAAATTGATTCCTAGGCAGCTGACGGACCTACGTCGTTCGGTCGGATCATGTCAATTCAATGTTAGTCGTGGTCTCTCGGTTGCGTCTGACATAGCATGACCAAATTACATAGATCCGCCTTAGGCAAATGCCTATGAATCAACTGCTTTTTGTAGGGCCTATCCATGAAGGTGTATTTTTGCTGCAATATAGCATCTGAAATTAGCAAAGGTTGTGACTTGTAAGTTTATGCCTGACTGCAAAGTCTTCAGTATCACTATCTTCACTATCCTATGCGATTCCTTTATATCTGTTGCCTTTATAGCTATATCTATGGAGAACATGTGTTTGTGGAAGTTAAATTAATTCTAGTTCTGCTTCCCTGGAGCAATTAAAGGATCCCGGATGTGAAAATATTGATCTTTATGCTGCGGCAAAGTCATAGCTTAATGTGAGTTTGAGCTCAGAATACAAAGTAGTTTTGAAGTGAGAATTCTTCAGTGCCGTTTTAAAAATCGGGTATTGGGTGTAAAATTTCAAACTCGCGGCACTTGACCTAATCAAAAATTCGTAATAGACTGCCGGCGCGGCGTATGAAAAGAAGCAATGTGCCTTTCTCTTTCTACCGCACAGCGAAAATGTATGCTTCAGTTCCTGTTATTTCGTTGCAAAGCAAGTTTTATTTTTTTACAAATGCAAAAAAATATATTATTGTTATGGGTCCTATCAGACCGGTTAAATAATTTTGAACGTACTGCATTAAAATGTTCATAACCAACTTTAAAACATGAAAATTATGGATTATTACATCAATTACGGTAAAGGTCCTAACACACTGCATGCGTTTTCTTTATACGAGTAATAGTTACTAAAATTTAATCATTAGCTCTACTAAGTCTGGTGGCAGGATGAGAAAAATTCGTGCACTGACATACAGCTCTGCTTATCTATATTTCATACAAAAAATATGTATATACAAAAGAGTTGGTTACTACCTGCATCAATGGGACTTTAATAAAACTTACTTCCTAGCGTTCGAGAACTAAACTTAACTCTTTAACCAACAACAATTTTCACACAGTGAATTGATAGACAAAGGCAGCGGACCTCGAAAAAATGATATTAGTAAGTGCTTTAGTCTCGATCTATATGTTATGCGTTTGCACAAACGAGAGGTTTGGCCGCCACACCGCGATATTACGAGCAATTGTGTATAGAATAAAAATAAGTACAATAAAATTTCGGGAAAAATTTGAAATAAATATTTTCAGATAGTCCTATGAGTTGCCTTCCATCGGCAAGAAGAACCGGCGTATACTTGTCACGATTTATTTCAATAGCGGCGGAGTCGCTCCGCTATTTACTTACAATTACTTGTAATCTCGAGCGGCTGAACCACTCTGTCGCGCGGAAATCCAGCCTTAGTGCAGTTAATACTTTCAGTCTAAAGTGTGCGAAGCCCTTCACAAACCGATGCTATTTGGCGCGGTTTGTTTGAATAGCTAATAACGCTTAACTCATTTTGTATTTAATTATGTAATTAGTTTACATATAACGAGCACATCTATAATGTACAGTTTTTAGGGTCATTACATACTCAATTATCGTGTGTGATTTTGAAAAGGCTACGTGATTTGATTTAGAATGCGAAAACACTAAAATTGTTTACATTATTAGACCATAATTTGATACAGAATAAATCAATATTATATCTATCGTTTAAGCTTAAATCTATTATTAGTTATAGAAATTAACGGCTTTTTTTTTGTATTTTGCTGTTTTACAAATGTTGACGAGAGTTATTTTATTTTATTTATTGATCCACCAACAGAATCACATTTAATAAAATACAAAATAATACAACTGAGTTTTTTATGGATGAAATGTGTTCCAATGAAAGGTGAAATACAACATTCTTTGCGACAATGGGATGAACTGGAATATTGTGAATGAAATGATGATTATTAAAATACTATGTTATTATAATATAGTAGGAGACAAAGAAAAATAAAATTGAGAAAAAGAAAAAGAAGTAATTGACTTCTTATAAACTAAATAAAAAACAAAATTTTCACTCTTATCGGTAAATCTTACAATAAGTACTGTACTTACTTAATATATGATCGGGGAAAGAATATTTGCGGAATGAATTAATTATTCGCTGTAATATCTCTAAAATGTTGTTTTAATTTACATTTGAATGTACTTAGTTTGTTGGAAGTTTCTTTGAAAACATGTAACTGTAATAAAAATACTGTACATTTTTCTCATCTAACAATTTCCTTTATCCCTACTATCATCCATAATATATCTTAATATATCTTAATCTGATTGGTTAGAGAAAAAGACACTTTCGCAGTGTAATAATAATTATCTGCTATAGATAAAGGATGCAACAAAGTGATAATGATTCCAATTTCATTCAGCGCCCTGGTGCGCCGTAGAAAGGCAAGAAGGGCGCCGTGAGTCGAGCCTCGATCGTTATCCGAAACCACAAATTTTATAATATTAACTATGTAAAGCAGATAGATGATTAAATATTTGTTTAATATTACTATTTACATACCGGCTTAACATAACTATAATCATTATTAAAGGTATTTCTTCTAATAGTTAGGTAGAGTAGGGCGCCGTGACAAAATACGTGTAACTGCGCCGCAGGCTGAAAAAGATTGGGAACCCCTGTTCGAGAGTGTATTATAATATGTGTCCCATAAATAGCGTTCACTGTGACTGTAGCAACGTATTACTTTTTTATTGTTACATAATACATTACATAGACAAGTTCGTGACGTTGGAACATTTCTCGTACAAACATAATTTACATATCTAGAAGTCGAAAGGAACACTGTCAACTCGCTTCTACTTTTATAATTACGACATCTACTACACATACGTACCATAAAACATTATCACTTATGGCTGGTTTACACGTATTAAGTAGATAAGTAGTAACTAAATTTTAACTTAATTTGAAGTGCCTGCTTGAAATGTGTCAAGTTATGCCTCATACATACGTAACGATTTATCGTAGCGATTTCAGACTGTGCAGATAAATCGAACGTTCCTAGTGCCTCCACACGGCTCCGATATCGACGTCGATCGGGCAGTTCTCCGCTGAAGCTTACGCAAGATACATGTTAACAATGGAAGATTATGACGCACTTGCTATATTAGGCCTGGTTATGTCTTTAAAGAAAAAAAGAAGCGGAGTCTATGGTGTAAAGCGGCCCATTCACGGCAGTCCGCCTTGACGTCCGCCGCCTTATGCAGGATTGTGAATGGTGTCGCAGGCCTGCATGCGGACTGCCATGCAGGATAGCGAATGGGCCCTTTAAAGATTGGCTCATGAAAAGCAAGCAATTTTAAACCGACTTCCAAAAAACGAGGAGGTTATATGTTCGGCTGTGGATATTTTTTTATTTTATTTTTGTATGTTCAACGATTACTCCGCCGTTTGCGAACCGATTTTCGAAATTTTTGTTTTGTTGTATTAGGTTTTACTCCAATTTGGTACCATGTTCACAAAAGTGGTGACCTGATCATGGGATCCAGGAGTCATCGAGGGAACTCCTCGAAATTTATATGGAACCATATGGTGATTTTGGTTTTATGTGAAGTGTACTAAGAATATGCTACCAAAAAGTCAAATATTGGGTCAAGGTATACCATGGTTTCGAAGACGCTAAGACGTACTTACTAGGCATAGGTATGGAATATGGACAATAATGATAATTATGTACATAACAACACCAATTATTAATGTAGGCTGTTTATACACGGCGATCGGTGCGGCGTAGCCGCGCGCCGCCGCGCGGCGCGTGCGTAAACATCGTATTCAACTTCTAACCGGAATGTCAGGGCATGCCCTCAAAATGCTCGCAGCGCGGCATGCCGCGCTGCGAGCATTTTGAGTGTCATGTGATTTTAAACTTTATATTAATATCATAAATCATAATATTATTATGACACTGAAAATATGCTCGCCGCGCCGCTGGGTGTGATTCGGCTCATCCTTCGATCGCGGATTCTTGGAAATCCATTGTTCTGGCGGCCACATGTGTCCGCTTGGGAGTTGAAGTTAAATTGTTAAATTACCTAGCACGCATAGGGTTGTGTTCACTTAGATTTTTTAAGTATATTGTTTAAATTTATCTACCTGATATTTGGGCCTTGGGGTATGTATGGGCTTAATGGCTTAACAGTTTATTACAAATTGTAATAAGATACGTACAATAAACGCAGTAATTCGAGGCGTAGGGTAGTATGGTCACTACCGACGACCACTTATAAACTCGCGGACTATGACGGAGGTCACCTTGGAGGGTTAATTAATATTTTTAATTAATATTTTTATAGTCGGGATATTTTAATAGGCCACATTTGACAGTTCATCAAAATTGTACCTGGTAACTTTATAGCGACGTACATAAAAAATAAATATTTTTGTTTTGTTATAACTGCACAATTGATTAACTTTTTTCAATTACGATTACACATTTATTGTAAATATGACCGATACGAATTATTTAAAGATTTGCTTTTACTGATAAACAATTCTAAACGTAATAAACAAATTCTGATCTTAATAATTGTACGTCGTTACAATGTTACGTCAGCCGACCTTTTTTCTTTTTAAACTCTAGGGAAGTTACCCTAAAAATCGAAAGCGAATAAATAGTATCGATGCATTGATTACTTATAACGAAATATCCCCATAAATTAATAACCACGCTGTGAAAAGTAACACATATTTATGTGAAATTAATAATGATAATACTACATTCAACAGTTTTTATAATTCAAGCGAATAAATGCATTTTTTTTTTTTTTGTAAATTATGTACTTTTATTATTTTGCTCCTTGAATTTGCAAAAGAAAAAGTAATAATGGGACAGGAGCTTGTTTCAAACGTATAAAATTATAAATATTCAAATATAAATATTCGTTTTGGTCGATGTTTTTACGCAGTTCACTTCACTATGGAGATTAATCTGACAGATGTCAAATGTGGCCTATTAAAATGCCCCGACTGTAATAATAATACGAGATCAATAATTACCACTCAAAATGTTGACAATTCAAATTTCAATGCTCACTGTTCACACCAAGGTCACACAATTCACATATCCGAAATCTGTTACAACTATATAAAACTCCTACGTACAAGCGATACTGCGATTCAGGAGCACCTCAGCGCCATCTATTGAATACGTCGTGTAACTAAAACTATATGAACAATTCGGAGTTCGGACAATCTTCTAGGTAACTAAAAAGAGTGAAATTATTATTTTTAACAAAAAATTAAAACCGACTTCCAAGGTAAAAACAATAATAACATTAATATGAACTAAAAAGTATTGAATAATTTTTCCTCTCTAAATGTGCCTTTTTCCGAATTCGGCTAAACCTCAACTATTTCTGTACTCAATCTTCATAATTTTGAAGTCGGTGCCAGTTCCAAAAGTTTCAAATTTTCTGTCAAAGAAAATATAAAGATTCAGCTATATCTGGTACCGACTTCAAAATGATGAAGATTGAGTACAGAAATAGTTGAGGTTTAGCCGAATTCGGAAAAAGGCACATTTAGAGAGGAAAAATGATTTAATACTTTTTAGTTCATAATATTAATGTTATTATAGTTTTTACCTTGGAAGTCGGTTTTAACTTTCTCATACCAACTTGTTATGTGAGTTGAAATTGGCATATCTATTTAAGGATGAATGAAGAGGCATATTTAAATCTGCTGGCTTTAGTTTCTCCACTAATCAATAAACAAGATACTGTTATGAGAGAAGCTATAAGTCCTCATGAAAGATTAGGTTTCTGTAGCTTTCTATAAAATCTTGAAGTAGTTCGTGGTGTCCAACTCTTTCGTCTTCTGATATATGTTTCTGTGAAAGCAATGTGCGCGTGCGCACACTAGCAAGCTCTGCGAAGTACTGCCGAACTGAGCAATTGCCGTACACGCGCAACGACGAAATTTCAACTGCCACCGACGAACGATTATCAACAACGATTCTTAATAATAATAATATCTATAGACGCTTCACACCACGTCAGTCTGGCCCCGTGCTAAGTACCTGAAGGACTTGTGTTACAGGTACCAGACAACGGAAATATATTTAATAATTTTATACTATACATAATATATTTAAGTTTTTTATTATATGATACACATATTTAATACACATCCATGACCCAGGAACTTTATAAACTTTTTGCTCCGTCGGCGGGACTCGAACCCGCGACCTCCGTCTTGAGCTACGCCACTGCGCCACGGAGGTCGTCAAACGATTTTTCATTCACACGATCGATAAAACTGCGCAAACTGGTCTGCACAGATTTATCGCTACGATAAATCGTTACATATGTATGAGGCATTATGCCCTGCCTGCCAACTTAACAGAAAATAGTCAAAATTCTAATTTCCTTGTTTAGTACTCAGCTAAATTTTAACTTGCTACTTGCTACTAAATTTTGTGTTTACATGCAACAAATAACTTAAAATTAACTTTAAATTTAGTTAACTACTTATCTACTTAATACGTGTAAACCAGCCCTTAGTTTTGTTACACTTTCATATTAAACTGTATATAGTTATGATCAATGTAACAACAAACATAATACTGTGTAGTCCTTGAAAATAGAATCCAAGCATTCACTCGCACAATTAAAAAGCTGCGAAATTCAAATAACATTTTCTCGATAAAGGCGAGATCCAATAAGCGACCACCTGCTAGCCGGCGCGCAGAGAATGTTCATTACTTCTCTCTCTTGTTACCGTTCCCTTGGATTTTAGGACTTGTAATATGAAATTTCTTCGTGTCAGCTAAACTTGTGATCGTGTTACTTTTTATAGTTAATTGGATGAGAGCGAAATTCAATTTGGATCTTCGCCGATTACTACGGAAGTGGAAACTTCTAGTGAATTGAAATTGTTTGAAACGAGAGATGACTCAATAGGAATACTGTAATGTTATTAATAATTTTATGACAAAATAATAAAGATACAGCTTCGTATGCTATCATAGAAAACTTAAAGTATGCACCTAGTATTGAATATTTTAAAACTTTATAGTGAAAAATACCCAACTGATAACCGTGTAACTTTTTATCATATTTTTGGGGCCAACTAATAACTAACAATATTTTATACATACTTTATTTTTCTACTATCCTGCTAGTTTAGTTAAATATCCAGTATCATAATACAGATGCAACACAATTCACAACCCTTAGTCCATCAGTTGTAATTGGAAAAGTTTTATGTCAGGCGAGTTCAGAAAAATATTCCCCGGCAGATAATTTTTAATTGGATACAATGTTTCAAATTAAACTACTCCTATGCTTTATATTTGCTTGCTTTGATTGAGACAGTAAATAAAACTAAAATGTTATGAGGCCACTAATAATTATTAACAACTTTAGTTTTTAAAGATGGACTTTATTAATAACAAATTACTTTTTATATTATAGCAGATGTTTGCTACGTCAGCCTTGCTATATTTATCCTATATATTTTTCTGGGACTCAATATATATTTTTTATACGCAAAATTTCATCAAAATTGGATCAGTGAAGCGGTTTGAGCTTCAATGTATCAGAGAGACAAACAATTTTGCATTCATATTGAAGAATAGACATTAGTACAGAGTATGGATACTATGTAGAATCTGATATAATTTTTTCCTAATATTTCTGTAACTAAATTCACTATCAAAATAAGTGTAAAATATAGCTTCATGGAACATTAAAAACGTAGCGAAAAGCCTATTCGTCGGTGTATGTAAAATGTAAATTTTGTATTGTGTTCCGCCATGAGGGGACTCCCAACAATCGTCCAAAGTTTTATTGTTTTGTGTCTAGTCATACACTTTTTGAAAAACTTTGATATTGTAAATTGTCTAAGTTTTGTCATTGTTTTCCTTGCGATGTCTTTTTGTAGTTGAAATTGAATATTTATTACGACAAAAGTAAGCAAAAACACACGTCAAGTGCATTGTTTTTAAGTTATGTATTTTGAATTTATAATTAATATTAATTATGAAAATACAAAAACGAGTAGGACGTTGCCTGTGCAGGAACTATAATAATATGTAACAGGATATGTTAATGAACAACCAATTTTAAGTTTTGGATTTGCGATATAGGCCACGTTCGATAAAAACAATATATCGTTTGGCACACACTTTGGCAGTACGAAAATGACTTCTGATATCATTTTCTGCCTTAGTTTAATTCTAAAAATGCTTTCAAAGTGGCTGAATTTAATTTCAATGCATTCAGCCACCAACATTATACTTAATATGGTAGCTAATAATTTAATCCTGGCCACTGCTCTGATTAAAGATATCAATTCTACCGGCTTCAACCACAGATTCCAAACTACCCGTGAATTCCTCTATCACCGAACTTCAGTAAAGGCACAACATAAGCAAACAAAATTTCCGATGCACCCACGATGGGCGTATTCTGTAACCCCGATCGCATCGAGGTTCAATATTACAGACGTCAAACTACTTTGCAGAATTGACAAGAAAAATACAACACTTATGGCCTGTTTCACCGCTTCCTGATAAGGTGCCCGATAGGCTTTTTTGACAGATTCTCCATACTCTATCTGTCAAGTAAAGTGGTGGATAGCCTTATCAGGAAGTGGTGAAACAGGCCCTTAGACGTACAATGTACTGTCAGAGAAGTTGATTCCTAGGCAGATGGCGGACCTAAGTAATTTGGTCGCGTTAAGAGGCCGGCTACCCTCGAAATTCTCATACATACGTAATGCCAAAATCATTTTCTCATACGAAAATATTTAAGATGTTTGAGTTATTTTTCAGCTTAAAATAGTAATTACCTAGGTTCCTGTACAAAAATTAACTTCAAAATATTTAAACACTAAAAAATTTTTTTTTGCGTATAAATTTTTTTTACTAAATTTACTACTAAATATTTAAATACTAAAAAAATACTACAAATAATAAATACTAAATAAATACTAAAAAATAAATATTATAATAATAAAAATAATAAAAATAATAAATACTAAAAAAGACGCAGACGGCCAAGGCGACGTAGAGCCAACCATGACGAGCGAAACGTTCCGCCATAGCCTGGGAGCTCGGGGCAACGGTGTGGGGACGCCGATGTCCATTGCACAGAGTCCCCGAGCGGGTCGCGATGCGCTATGTGTTCCAGTTCATCGCGACGTAAAATATGAGGAGGAATGGCCTAGACAAGCCCTAGTAGGGTCTCTGTTCGGCCTGGGGGGTATCCGAGCACCCTCACTCAGACGTGTCTGCCGACGATCAGGCAGACGGCCGCTGATAGAACTGCGGTGGCCCTACATTTCCCGTGTATCTGTCAGTAGCAGCGCAGTAAGGAACACGGTTCAGGTTTTAGTGGGTAGAGCTGCGGCCACTACCATCTCATCGGTCGCAGCGAGTCCCACATACCCCGATTGTTCTCCCCAGCACTGCCGGGGATGCATAATAGCATTTCCCGACCGAAAAAAAAGGTCTGTCAACTGCCTAGGAATCAATTTCCTCGATGGTACGCACGTGCGTCTAAGTGTTGAGTTGAGTAAGTAGTCTTGAAAAATGAAAAATGAAAAAGTATTTATTTTACATTTACAGTTTAAACTTAACAAATTAAGCAGAGATTGGGACCACCTGGTAAGTAATTTACTTGTATTAGGCAGCCCCGCTCTTCCATAAACTATGTCATACTTAACAATATTTAACTATAAAATATAACAGGTAAGTAACTTAAAATTTTATTTACAATTTTGTTTATAAAGCTAACATTTAGGAACAACATGCCAGAAACACATTATTATATATATAATTTTGTGTGTGTGAGTGTGTGTGAGTGTGTGTAATGTGTATGTATGTGTGTACGTGAATGTGTGTGGTTAGAACAGATATTTTTTATGATTTTAAAGGGGAGAAAAAAAAGGTAAGTAAAAATTTGAAATTTAGATGTTAGGTGATATATTGCAATATTGATTCTGTCTCCTCGTACGACAGACATAATAGCCAATGTAGGATTACATTTTTACATTTATTTAGATTTAGTGGGTAAATTTTGAGATGTTTATCTAGCTTATTATATATGTGGACAGACTGTGAATAATACTGCCTTTGAGCGAATTGTGTGCGAACTTTTGGTGGTATAGCCGCTTTTTCTGGTCTCCTTGTTTTAATAATATTATCATTTGATTTATACGGCAATGTTTTATGGAGTCTTAGGGTACTATTTAAAATGTAAAGTTTCCTGACTGATAATAGTTGGCAAGATTTATAAAGGTCGTCAGTTGGGTAGCGGAAAGGCTTGCAGTACATGACTTTTATTAGACATCGCTGGCTTCTCTCAACTTCTAAGAATTTTGTTTTTGCTGCACCACCCCAGATTGAGACACAGTAGTTTATTAAAGATATGTACTAGGGCAATGTACACTTGTTTGATTGTTTTATTTGAAGCTACGCATCTAAGTTTCCTGAAAACCCATATCATTTTTCTAATTCTATCGCTAGTGTAGTCAATTTGCCGGTGCCAATTTAGGTTTTGGTCCAAGTATACTCCGAGATACCTAGTTGACATTACTTTTCTTATTTCACTACATGTACAGTTCGTTACAATGTTATTTGATATTTGGCATTGGTGAATTTTTAAGTTATGGTTACTTTTAGGTTGTGTTTTATTATTTATAGAGAAACAGATATAATAGGTCTTGGCAACATTAAGAGTTAGGAGGTTGCTAGCCAACCACTGCGACACTAATATAAGACCATCTTCAGCGCTTCGAAAAACTGATTCCCATGTCTTGCCTTTGAAGGTAATAGCAGTGTCGTCTGCATAGGAAACCACTCTTCCATTTTTTAAACTTATATTTGTCAGTGAATTTATATATATAAGGAAGAGGGTAGGGCCAAGAACACTGCCCTGGGGAACTCCAAAATCGACCATAGTCTCGTCACTGGTATGGTTGTCAATCTTTACCTGCTGTTTCCTTCCCTCTAAGTAATTTACAAGTAGTCTTAAGGGTGTGCCTCTGACACCTATACTTTCTAGTTTACGAATGAGTTTAGGTATAGATACAGTGTCAAAGGCTTTTTTTAAGTCAAGGAAAACTGTCAAGCATTTGTTACCTGTATCTAGCTGTTGCGAAATATCTTTTGTCAGAGCCTGAACTGCATCTTCAGTGGACTTATTGCACCTAAAACCAAACTGTGAACCCGAAAGAATGCCAAAGGTTTCCAGGTAGTTACGTAGTCTTTTATTAATGAGTTTTTCGATAATTTTAGATATTGCCGGTAGTACTGAGATAGGTCTATAATTATTTATATCTTTTTTTCTCACCAGATTTGTACACGGGGGTAATCAAAGATTTTTTTAAATATGTTGGAAATATGCCTTGTTTGAAACAGAGATTTGTCAAATGGGTTATTACAGGTACTACAAAATTCCTCGTCAATTTAAGGAAACGAGTGGGTATGCCATCCCATCCAGGTGCGCTATCGGACTTTAGACTACTAAGGACGCTGTCTACTTCTTGGAGATCAGTATCTAACAGTACAAAAGATGACATTATATTTGATTTCGACACAGCTTGACGTCTTTCTGTATAAAGGTTTGTGCTTACGCTCTGAATTTTGTTAGCTAGGTTTTTTCCTACGCTAGCAAAAAAATTATTTATATGTTCTACGGATTCTTTGGAGGTTTCTTTTATATGTAATAGTTCTGTATTTGGTATTTTATTAGTGTTTAAATTTGTAATATTTTTAATAGTTTTCCACAATTTTTTAGTATTTTTAGCTGATTTGTCTATTTGTTCTCTATCGTATTTATGTTTTAATTTATTTATAAGGTTGTTGCAAAAATTCCTATAACGTTTATAAGTTATTTTCTTAATTTCATTGTTAGGGTCTTGTCGAAGTTTATATTGCATTTTATTTCTGTTTTGGATACATTTTAAAATGCCAGGTGTAATCCAGGGTTTTAGAATTATTTTAGATCTTGGTTGACTTTTTTAAAATTTTGCCACTGTTAAGTGATTCAATGAGGCTTTTTGTTAATTTTTCTATAATATATTCCGGGTTTTCGCTAGTCAATAGTTCAGATATATCGCATTCCATAAAAGAAGCCATTTCTATATTATAATCTATAGTTTCAATAGTTTTAGTGTTATTTAGTCGTTTTATTTTGCCTATGTTTATAAATACTGTATAGTGATCGGTTATTGAAGTATTTAAAATACCTACATATGGAATATATTTACTATGGTTTTGTTTAATCATAACGTGATCCAGACAGCTATCAAGTCTAGTTGGTAAAGTATGACCTGGGAGAAATCCATGGGTAGACAACATATTCAGATAGTTGATCCTGTTTGTATTTTCATAGGAACTTTCCGTCGGTTTGCTAATTAAATTAATATTTATGTCACCTGTTATAAAGATGTTGTGGTGTGATTTTAAAGAGTCCAAGTAAGCGCTTAAAGAATCAATAAATTTTGTAGCATTACTATTTGACGGAGATCGGTAAATACTCAATATAATTTGATCTTGAAGGTCTATCTGGATACAAGTTGCTTGTTCCAATCTAACTTCAGTCAAATTTGATTTCAGATTACGCTTAACGTAGACCACTACACCATCGTTTTGGTTTAAATTATAGTTCGTTCCTTTGGATATGTAGTTTTCTAATATAGGTAGTGGTCTATCCGACCTGATTCTACATTCAGTAAAGGTTAAAACGTCTACTTCAAAATTTAAAAGTGAATGCGTAGTTATAAAATCGTTAAGATTGCTATAAATACTCCTTATGTTTTGAGAGATTACTGTAAGTTCACGATCATTTGTAATATTTATGTGTTTAGATATATCTTGTATATCACATTGAAAGCTGTTACTAATTTTAAGGTAATCTATTTCTTTTATTCTTGTGTAAGTGTTATCCATTAATAGAAATTATTTTAATGTATATAAAGAAATATAATTAATTTGTATTTATTATAGCGAATATGAGTGTTGTAATAATGCTGAGTAATTTTTTGTGGTTTTCTTTTGAATAGCGAGTCGTCTGTCCCGTAGTAAAAATATATTATATCTTTAAATATACCTTTTATAATTTTTAGCGTTTTTATTAGTTTTTTCCCTTTTTATATACATATTTATTTAAGCAAAATAGTATTTTAGTTTCTTGTAAGTTTAAGTATTTTAATTTATAAAGGCTAGTATGTGCGTAAAAGTAAGTGTCTATGTTTGGCATGCGGATACAAAAATAACTTAAAAATATAATCACAAAAAAATTAAATGCTAATTTATAATTAACTAAGCAATAAATCGATAAGACAAGGGCTAGTCAAGCCATGGCAAGCTGGTGAATTTGAGCTTCGCTGGTAACTAAAATAATTTTTGAGTTTTCTTCCTTTCGGACGTAGACCTTCCCGTAAGCTGTCCAGCAGAATTTATAACAGTTTGACTTGACCAGATCTCTAGCCAAAAAGAATAGTCTGGCAGCTTTAGAAGTTAGTTGCTCTGATACATAAATGGGCGTATCCTCTGAGAAGCGATGACCCAGGTGTCTCGCACATAATTTCGATTTATTTTTTATGTTAAATGTTTTACACATTCTTATGAAATCATTTTTTAATATTGTTGAGGAGGTTTCAATAATTATTGGGGTATTTTTAACGTCCTCCCTTTTTCCACGCACTCTATAAATATCCTTGATATCGGATTTTCCTATTTCACAATTAATAGTTTTGGAGAGACTTATTACCATGTCAATAAGGTCCTCTTTCGTTTCATTGGATTTCTTAGGGACATTTTTTATTTCTAAATTACTTTTACGTCTATCTTTCTGCAGGTCTTCTATTTTGTCTTCTAACACAACAATGTATTTTTTGTCCTCCTTAACTTGTGCCTCCAGCTTTCTGACTTTTTCTTGCAATTCCTTGTTTTGAGATGTCAAAAAAGATATAGAATTTTCGATATTTTGATTAGATTTCTTAATTTCTTGTAAAAGGTTTGAGTATTTTTGGAATTCAACATTTTGCGTTCTCATAAAAGTTGTAAACATGTTTTTCATTTCATCTCTTAAAGCAATAAAATCTGAGCTCTGATCGTCTTCTCTTCTTCTTTTTCCGGTGCGGGTAGTTATAAAATTCGGTGGAGTTTTTTGTTGCGACATTTCAAACTCGGAGTCCGATAACGATTTATCCATGTTATCCATTTACACCAGGATAGTATGAGTATAAAAGAGTAATACAAAAAGTCTTGAATAGTTTTATTTGATTACCTCTGGAGGTAATCACCCACACGTCTTGGGCATGACAATATACAGTTAAACGTCCAGCTGATCGTTTTGGAAAATACGTCCGTGCCATACTACGTAATATGAATGACGAGCCTAGTTATCACTTAATTTTTTCCATATCTTCTACAATTCTGTTAATAATAATACTTAATTTTAGATCGCTTTTCTTACAATATAACTCTATTCCTAAAAATATATTATTTTCACTGGTCGTGTTGGTCATTCGCCCAACCCATTTTCGCCCATTCTCATTTATGAGAATGGGCGTTGTGAGATTGGGAATGGGTTATGAGAGAAAAGAAAGAGACCTGGATATTTGACGTTAGCCTTGGACGCTATAAAATCAGTGCTGTCGAGCTGGCCTAGTTTAAAAGAAACCAAGTCAGCCAAATTGTACGAATGCAACATTCAGGTTTCTGGTATGTCAATATACGAACGACTTAACGCCAATCACGCCGCGGTACAGACTGCCGGACGGATTAATTGAATAAATTTGCATTCCATCCCGCTAACATTTCCATTTGTTGCAAATTATGTGTAGGGTGAGCACCGTGATCATCGGTTTAATTGTTTTAATCATTAGCTCCTAGAAATCAAATATATAATCCATTGGATCGAAGCTAATACTATTTTTCATAGGCAAAACATAAATTATAGTCAGGGAGCCCTAGAACAAATTTTTTTATGATTAGTATCAAGCTAATTTTTTGTGAGTAGCTTCATTTTGATAAGAAATCTTGAAAGTGGTAGCTAACAGAGATAGAAAAGATTTCATACTTTGATTTGATGGTCCTAAAATATGGATTGTTCTATTTGTAGGACAATGTTACTTTTAATTAAATTGTATTATATAATAACTATTAACCTAGCAAATACAAAAATCAGCTGGTTAGGTTTCCGTTTTAGGGTACCGTAGTCAACCAAGTTTTGTTGATTACAGAACCCTAAAACGGAACCCTAACCAGCTGATTTTTGTGTATTGGTAGGTTAATAGTTATATAATTTAAGAGTACTACTCACGAAAAATTAGCTTGATAATAATAATCAAAAAAAATATTATTCTAGGGCTCCCTGACTATTACGTTGGTATGTCGAAAAAGATCTTTAGTTTCGAAAGTTTCTGTTTTCTATACATATTCTTTGTCTAATTAAATTATTTAAAGTTATAATAAAGTTGTAATATTAGGAGTCGACATATGAAACAGTTCGTGACTATATTTCTATTGGAAATTATCTAATAGGTATTACGAATTTGTCCTGACTATAATAAAAAAAACTGGTAACTATTTCAGCGCTAATATAATATTTCCGCAGTAAACTCTTTTAAGTTACACGCATATTTAAATTACTTTTCCGTACGATAATTATTATCTAATCTAAATTCCGCTTTCCGAACGAGGTCTAAAAGTTTAATCTACTATAAAGTAACAACTACCAAACGAATATACAAAGCTTAAAACTGTAACACAAATGTTTGAGAGTCGTGTGGAAGAAGTGTTGGTGGTGATTAACGCTATTTGAGTTTCAGAATAAGGACGTGATTATGAATAACTTGATAGTTAAATATATGTTGCTAACTTTTCCTAACGGTTCTGCTTAAGTAAAGTACGAAAATATTAATTAAAATAAATTATTTTGAAAAAAGAAAATATCTCCCAACATTATACATAAAGGGTTTTTTTTATCCTCGTCTGTCTGTTATTACTTAAATCGCTAAACGTACATTGATGAGGTTTAGTATGAAGATTCTTTAGGTCCCGGAAAAATGGCAGTTTATTTAGCAGCAAAATGTACGGTTACTGGGCGATAAACGAATTTCGCAAAGCTGTTAATTTTAATTATTATGTTCTAATTTTACCACTTGACATTTAAAAACAACTTCTATGAATATAACATACCATGAAAAGTGAAGCTTGAGTATTCAGGAAATTTGCTTTTTCGAGTACCGTTCCACACTTGAAGAAAAATGAGCTCATATGAAAACTTTTATAGCGGGGGTTGACTAGAAAAGTTATATTTTTCCTTTGTTTCACTTTTACCCTTTCCTTATTCACCTATTTACATGTAAATTACTGCACTTTTCCGTGAAAATAACTTACATTGATATAATAAAAACAGTCACTACTTCATTCAATAAAAAAGTTTTTTTACCATAGCAAGTTTAAAAAGGTTTTTTAAGCTTTATTTATGAAATTAAATTGATATAATATCTTGGATTCTAAAATATTTTTCCGCACAACTTCATTAGATTTGTTTATCATGTGGGACGTGTAAATATTATTTTAGCAATAAAACTATAATATTTTAATCGTTTGCGTGACCTGAAGTATTTCAATTTAAAAACGTGAATAGGTAACAAGCATACTTTCGCATTTTAATAGTTATATTTTAGGTACATAAGTATGTAAGAATATTACTATAGATTATTATAATTTACTTTAAATTTAATCCTTTAAGTTTAAAGTGTGTAGGAATGTTTCTCATTTCCTGTTCGCCGTCCACTTATACACCACTCAGTTGATATTGGTCTCCGCTGGGAGAGCATTTTACAAAATCAAAACACAAACAGGATAGTGGTAAGTAGATTTGAAGTGAACGGGAAGCCTAGATGGCTAGTGTTTAACATTGTTAAAATATCCATACCAGATACTAGATATTATATATAATATTATATAACCAGAATAGATGACGCCCGCAACTCCGTTGCGCCAAAATTCCTTTATCGGGCGGGAACCGTACATTTTTCCGGGATAAAAACTATCCTATGTCCTTTCTCGGAATTCAAAGTATCTCCATGCCAAACAGCAAAATCGGTTCAGCGGTTCGAGCGTGAAGAGGTAACAGACAGACAAACAGACAGACAGACGGACAGACAGACAGACACACTTTCGCATTTATAATATTAAGTATAGACAGATATAGATAATATAAAATATGTGAAAGTGTATCTGTATGTTACCTATTCACGCCCAAACCGGTGAACCGATTTTGCTGAAATATGGTATGGAGATACTTTGAGTCCCGGGAAGGGACATAGGATACTTTTTATCCCAAAAAATGTACGGTTCTGCGCGATAAATGAATTTTGGCGCAACGGAGTCACGAGCATCATGTAGTACCTTATAATGATTGACGTCATAATAGAAAAATTTTGACACTAAATACTTTGGATAATTAAATATTGGCTGCTTGAATTTTTCTTAATTTTAGATCTTCTTTTATTTATAAAACTTTAATTATATCTTAGACCTTAGATAAGAAAATGATTGTATAAATCGCGCGATAGTGCGTGTGCATAAAATTGTGAATTCCGATAAGTGCGATTTTTGTGGACATCTTTTGATGATAATGCATATATCAGAACGTAGATTAGACCTCAGGAAGAGATGTAAGCTATACTTGATCACAATTCACAACTAAACACGCATCAGTACAGATTTATCGTTACATATTTTATCCTAACAGTAGGTTAAATCTGTAACTATATATTATACTGTTACTGATAAATCTTAACTATATATAATATATAGTTACAGATTACAGATTTATCAGAAGTCCCAAAAGCCAGCTCATATAAATAAAACAAAAGCATTCTTTTCTACTTAATAAGTTACACCATTACCTAATAAGCCACCCTCTTTTCAATTAGTCCCAAATCCAACACCTTCCCCTCAAGCGGTGGAAATCCACCTCCGATCGACCCCAAGGATATCTAAGGATCAATAATGATATTTTAATAAATCGAAAGAAAAACTTCGAGGAAAACGTTTAATGGTTTTTCCGAATTGGATTTAAAGTGGAAACTCTTTTATTAATTTTCTTACATTTAGGGTTCCGTTACTCCCGAAAAGTTGAAGAAATTATATTATATTGACTAGTAAGTAATTAGGTGTCTTCTGATCTTTGCATTGCTACCTACTAATACTATGGCTTCTTAATTTTGACTGTAATTATTATGATGATAGAAATAACAAAAACATGGAACGAATTCTGGCCCATGGATATAATATTATATTCTATGTCCCTTCTTGAGACTTAAAATACGCTATCCTTATTACGCCTTTACTTTTAACCACTGACTGTCTATTAACATCAGCGATTGAAGCTAAAAGATATAATCGTTAGACACAAGAAACTAAATTCCAAAAGGTAAGTTAGTGACAAAATTATTGATTCACCTCTACGAGCTAACCTGAAATACAATTTCCATACGACACAGCACAATTAAGTCCGGGATTCCGGAATGTTCGAGAAATGCCTGTAGCTCCGGAAATCAGGACATATTGCGTGGCCAGGCTCAAACCCACTGTTTTCATTCACATGAACTAGCTTTGAGCTAGGTTTGTTATTGCTGTTAGTATACAAGTTTCCTAGAAATCGAAATCGAGATCCAAAGAATCGAAAACAAAACGCATCCGCAACCACAATCTCGTCCGCTTTTTCCTACATTATTTTTAAACAATCGGTAATTTGAGTTTAGTTCATATTCATTATTATTATTGACTAGATGATGCCCGCAACCCCGTTGCGCCAAAATTAGTTTATGGCGCGGGAACCATACATTTTTCCGGGATGAAAAGTATCCTATGTCCTTTCCCGGGACTCAAGCTATCGCCATACCAAAATTCAGCAAAATCGGTTCAGCGGTTTGGGCGTGAAGAGGTAACAGACAGACAGATAGACAGACAGACACACTTTCGCATTTATAATATTAGTATGGATATGGATATCACAATAATTCCTATAATTAATATTTTTATTACGCTTCGAATATTTTTTTATCTTCCATTTGCATATTCGAATCGTGTCCAAAAACGTCGGCCTTTTATACAAAATATGATACTCCGTTCCCCCGAATTCTAATAGACTTGGAGCGTACTAATATGTAGGTATGTCACAGCCATTTGGTTGGATCAGCCACATAATTGGTTGCTCAGCCCTTTAATTAACTGTCATTTAATTAATTGCCTAGCGACGATCGATTTCGTCAAGTCCGCATTGATGATTAAGGTTACAATTTGGAAGTTGAAAACTGAAAACTATAATAGTAGGCTTTGTTTGAGTTAATCCACTCTTAGTAATTTATTGATAACTTAACTTTAATAAAATTATGAATTTGACAAACTTCTACGATAAAATTATTTTACCGGGGATATTTTAATAACAGTTTTTAAATATTAAATTTGCTCAGCGGTCACTCATCAAAATTTTAGATTCCTGTGAAGTTTTTTTGTTGGAAAGGAAGACTTTATCCTTTTTTACTTTTTAAGAATTTAAATCAGGTTTTATAACTCAAGTGATAATAATATAACGGGTATGGCAAAACAACATTTGCCGAGTCACCTAGCTAGATATAGCATATTGTATACTTTATTGTATACATAGTTATACCATTATGTAGAATTATTCGCGAACCTCTGAACCTGATAAACGATACGCCCATACTCTGTCTATAAATTAATTATTCATCCCGTCAACGCAGCGGTTGGGTCAAAATCAATTCGCCAGTTTATTAATTACACCCGGTATTATACATAAGTAGCTTGTTGTGTTTTTGACGCAATGAAGCGTTTTGAGATCTTGCAGTGAAAACTTATTCCTCATCACTCATCAGCGAATTAGAATACAGTATCTATCGAACAGTAATACGCAGCAGGTAACGAAAATAATTGTATTCAACCGACCTGAGCTTGACGACAGTCAGAAGATAAAATCCCACCAAAAACATTTTCATGTAAAATGCTGCCAAAATGAGAACATAATAAATAGTTCGTGGTGTCAAAAAGTTGTGAGATCTCATGTAGAGCCAAGTTTCAAACCTTACACACTCAGCTCTAAATCTAAAAACCTTAATTTTACACACAAATCGGAACAAATACTTGATATATAATGTGTCAGCCGCATGAGAAGAATCTAAAAACTCTACACATTAGTCAAAATCGGTGGCCTGGCCTTTTTGTTGCGGTTAATATAAAAGTTATTAAGTACAACAGAAGAGTAGTTCAAAGCTCATAGCATGACCAATAACAAAATGGCCAAGCCACCCATTTTGACTAATGTGTAGAGTTTTTAGATTCTTCTCGTGCGGCTGACACATTATATTATATCAAGTATTTGTTCCGATTTATGTGTAAAATTAAGGTTTTTAGATTTAGAGCTGAGTGTGTAAGGTTTGAAACTTGGCTCTACATGAGATCTCACAACTTTTTGACACCACGAACTATTATGTTCTCATCTCGGCAGCATTTTTACATGAAAATGTTTTTTGGTGGGATTTCATTTCTTTTTGTAAGTTTTACCACACACGTTCTTACGAAATTAAGGGGCATACGAGCATGTGCACTCGCATTATTAGAAAAGTTGCAAGTGCTTTGCCAGCCTTTAAGAGGGGATCGGTTATATATAAAATTAGGGGACAAACGAGCAAACAGGTCACCTGATGGAAAGTACTACCGTCGCCGAGTTGCCATACATTTAGAAAGAAAAGGCTTAATTGAGGGAATAGGGAAAAGGGATATCCCTATTCCCCTGTTCTCTATCCCTTTTATATGAAATTAGAGGGGAAACAAGCAGACGGTTCACCTGGCCGAAAGCAACTGCCATCGCCCATGGACACTGTAACATTAGAAGAGTTGCAAATGCGTTTCCAGCCTTTTTATGAAGGAATAGGCTTAGGAAATAAGCAGAAGAGAATAGGGATAGGGAATAGTATTGTATTGGTATAGAGTGCAGTTGGGCCTCCGCTAAACTCACTCACTAGACGAAATACAGCGCAATTGCTGCTTATCGCCGGTTTTCTGTGAGTCTGTAGTCTCTCAAGGATAACACGTATTTTTTAGGGTTCCGTAACCATAGGGTAAAAACGGGAACCTATTACTAAGACTTCGTTGTCTTTCCGTCTGTCCGTCTGTCTGTCTGTCTGTCTCCAGTCTGTAATTCAAGAATAATAGCTAGAGAGTTGAAATTTTCACAGATTATGTATATTTGTTGCTGCTATAACAACAAATATTAAAACCAAATAAAATTAATATTTAGAAGGGGCTCCCATATAACAAACGTGATTTTTTGGCCTATTTTGCTCTATATCAATGGCTAGGTACTTGATTTTTTCTCAAAGTCCTTAATAATATGTCTACTTTAATATTGAATAATAATAATAAAATAAAATAAAAAATACAAACAAACAATTCCCATACAAAAAACACAATTTTGGCCTAATTTTGCTCTATAAGTGTACGGATATAGGTTAGGTTGGGTTTAATAATTTTTTTGTTGTTTCTGTACTAATAGTATACTACATACCAAATTTCAGCTTTCTCAGACTTCAGGAAGTACCCTAACACTTTTGATGATAGGTGAGTCAATGCCAAGATTGTGGGTTTTTGGACACCTATAAAATCTAAAGTATAATAACTACGATATTCAAACTTTGCGCATTTCATTATTTCACTCATATCATTATATCCTAAAAATTTCAAATATATGACATTATCCAAACCAAAGTTACGAGGGTTCAAAAATACGACGAAACGTTTCGAGAAAAGGTAGGTAGTGCCCTTGCGCTTCGCTTGGCTCATCTTGGCGGGGGCACTCCTGTGCCCCCAGAAACTCGGATTTGCTGTGAACGCGTTCAGTCTATGTTGGTGAAATGCAATTCGGTGTCATGAACGCGGTTATACTTTTAGAACCGGTTCAGTGTGCACTGAACGCGTTCCATTTCGTTGGTGAGATCGCCCCTAAGACGCTACAAAGGCGTAATACAAAGACTGCCAAAATCATTACCCTTATTTTTGCTACTCCGTAATGGGACAAAAATATCATGTAAAGGCTAAAGCTTTTATCCTGAACTTTTCATCTGACCGTCCCCGACAGTACAGTTTACAAAAACAATATCAATTTACATAATTAATCCGTCTCGTGTCGCAAAGCGGATTATGCTCATAATTGAATCCCGACGTGAGCGTAGTTTTTAACGTTATAATAGCTATCTAAGCGATTAAAGCGAAAATCGTGTAGACATCAACTACGATAACATGGCACGCCCCTTCAAAATTCAAAACTTTTGAAGTGCGTTGTCAAAACGTTTGAAATGCGTTGTCTTGTGCGGTCGGCTAGTTATGATTAGTTTACCAACAAATCTTGGTAATGACTAATGAGTGACATTATGTGAAATATTACGTGTACTGTGATTGGTTGAATACTTACTACATACAAACTCTTTCTTAAGGATGTGACTACACACATTGAAACAGTCATTTGGAGGGGCGCGCCAAGTTATCGTAGTTGATCTCTACGAGGTACGTGGCAGACATTATATTTTACTAGATAGTAGATGATCCCTGCAACTCTGTTGCACCAAAATTCGTTTATGTCGCGGGAACCGTACATTTTAGCGGAATAAAAAGTATCCTATGTCCTTTCCCGGACTCGAAGTATCTCCATACCAAATATCTGAAAAATCAGTTCAGCGGTTTGAGCGTGAACAGGTTACAGACGGTATGTCTGTTACCTGTTCACAGACACATTTTTGTATAGTATTAGTATGGATGTAGAACGGCGTATTTGAAAGAAATTAGCGTAAAGACTTTTTACGTATAATTGTGAAATATATTATCAAAAGATTGACATCATCAGTATTTCGAGCCGAAGCGATTACTTTAAGATTCCGTTGGGGTGCGTTGCAGAAGGGAGTTTCAAACAAAAATTACTAAACGGTTCGAGACGATCACTATAAGGTTACGATCTCTTTCCGAATTGATATATCAGCTTGTGACCTACGCCACAATATCGTTTGTTCGTAAGATAACCATAAAGGCGGTCTATGGTACAATAAAGTATATTATTATTTATTATTTTACTATAGTATACTGAATTGAAGGAGATTCAACAATGAATCACAAGGTACTTTATTGAAACAGGTGTTTTTCAATAACTTTGTCATCTTCAATATCATTCTTTCTGTGGAAATATAATCGTTAATAATATTATATTTATCTCGCACCTAATTCTATTATACTTCACGCTTTATTCAAAATAATAACCGAATAATTATTGGGTAAGAATTGGCTGAGCCTAAGCGGCTTACGGCCCTTCCAATTTTGTACGAAATCTGTTCGCACCTTTTGGTCTTTGTACGACGAATTGACAGCGGCTTAGAATGGTCCCACGCGATGAAAATACTTGTAGGTCTTGATACGAGGTGTTGGTAATAACAATTTGCTTATTCCTGATGATTGCAGGAAATCGCCTTTGTATCTAGACCTAATACTAGATTATGTGCGACTTCGTTTGTGAAGAATTTAACTATCGTTCGGATTATTACATTTTTCCATTCGTGTAAATGTATTACGAAAAATCATACACATTATTTTTTAAACAAATAATTTCATCAAATCAGCACCACCATCGAATCTAATAATAAATAAAGCGCGACAAGGCTTTAAATGAACGTGGGCAGGGGCGCTGCTCGTCAACCACATGCTGGGGGCTAATGGCTGCATCACAGTAGCCAGTAAGCCGCCCAGCATGAGGAAGAAGCGCAAGGCTCCCTCCAAGGCTCGGTCGCGTAAGCGGCCTGGAGCCGATGAGGCAGGGGCGAGTCAAAACGCCCCCGCCATGGAGGTGGAAGCCTAGGCCTGTGGGCGGTTGGTCGGGGGATCACCGTCCACAATATTATAGGCCCCGCGGAGAAAGGCTCCCTCGATGCCCGGGGAGCCTCTCGGTGAAGACAGGCGGCGGCATAGGCTGCTGCAATGATGTGGTGCCGCAAGCGGCAAGCGCTGCGGAGGACGCGGTGCGATTGCGATCCCGCTCCTCGCGTGTTATAGCGTTGACGAGGGCATGGGGGGGTTTTAGTTAGTCGGTAGACCTCTGCGGAGGGAGTCTGACATACCCCTGCCCTTTCCCCCGAGAGGGCGGGGGATGCGTAAGGCATTTCCCCAGTCACCTCCTTAAAAAAAAAGAAAAAAAAGGCGCTGATCGTAAAGGAGAACTGTCAAAAGTGGCCTTTTTGGAACGAAGTTCCTTATCGCGCGTTGCGAAAGGAAAAAGTTGTAACGACACGACACATATATCAAGACAAATACCGCATGTGTATGTACTTCGCGGGACATGCGGTATCTATCTGGATTTATATCTGTGCTTTTTGCTATAGAACTGTAAGCCGTGCGAAGTGCGCCTGTTTTTCTGTTTGTCTCTCTCTTTCATAGAAAGCAAGCCAGTTATGTTTTTTTTTAATAACTTCATTCCATCCGGGTGTCCCTTTTGTATAAGCAGGCAGCTTTAGCTCCTTTTCTCGCCACGTTCATTAAAAGCCTTGTCGAGTTCTACATACATATTGTGGCTAACATGCTCTTTTTTACAATAAAATTACATTTTCATGGCTACTATTTCCGTCGTATAACTTTGCCACTTAAGTGAATTTTGTATTACTAATTAAGTTACAGTTAAAACAGAGTTCAGTAGAACCGGACAACGTAGTCTAACTGCTACAATTACTGTGAAGACAATTTGAGACACGCGACAGACAAACTTGTAAATTATTTTCATTTCCATATGTAATCAGCGATTAAAGTTAGGAAAAGTATGCAAAGACAATGTTTTAAGGACTATTATAGTTTGCAGGTATTTGTTATTGGTAAATTCTTGGTTACCTATCTGTAATATTTCAAAATATACAAGTTGTAACAAAACTGATAGGGTAGACTGGGTACGTTTGTGCCAGGTTACGGTTGTGACAGTCGTCATAACAGCGAAACTATGCGGAATATGGGGATGGGTGCTAAGAGCAAAAGACGCGTCTTGCAAGTCTGAATGCTTCTCCTAGCATTGCTTTTGCCAGCACTTGACGATAACTTTATCAGGGGTCGCCATTGCTTTTTAACAGTCAAAAGTAGGTTTTCTTATTTGATTTATTATAACGTTTACTATTTTTTGAATACAAATAACATAAGTCGTTTATTTTCTTGTTGTAAGTTGATCATTAGTAGTTAACTGTGAGTGATTATTTTTTACGTAAATCGTTTAGCCCATTCGTGGTGATTGTTTAATAATTGAAATTATGTGTTGGGTACGGTTGTGACATACATTTATCCTATCTTTTTTCTTAGATGTCCTAAAAACGCTTGCAGAAGACCAAACGAATGCAGAATATTATTAGTCAATACGACTTATTTAAAGAGAACGGCGAAATTCATCAAATTAATCGAATATCGTTGTCTTGGTCGATAAATATGTTTCAAAATAGACTATGTTTTCATACGCTAGATGAATTTGTTTAGAATAAGTTTATGGTGTTTTATGGTACAATTTTATTAAAATAAAAATCATATCAACTATTTTTTGTAGATGTCACTACTGCAACTGACCACAACCACTGTCACAACCGCCCTTGGGTTGTGGTCGGTTGTGACAAATTCCCTCTTTCTTTAAAATTTGATTCCATGACTAATACATCGTATTTTGGCATGATATAATGGTATTTTTATGTAGCCAAATAAATAAACAATGGTTTGTGACAAAATTTTCCCAGCTAACTGTAAAACTAACAAAATTATTGGCCTCCAAACCAAAATTATCACATCCGTACCCAGTCTACCCTACTGATAATACTTTAGAGTTTAGGGTGACGTGTATGTGTCCTTTGTATACAGGGTGCAATTAAACCTTCCTGCCAAATTTTTTCCAGGGTTTAGGTATCATTAGGAGAGTCCATTTGACCAAAAAAATTGGATGTTTTTTTTCAATGACATTTTATTCCATTTAAAATCGTTGCAGAACGGTAACTCGCGGCGCGGGTAAATGAGAGGGGGTTAAGCCCGTCACAGACTTAGCTATAATATATATTAATATATTCATAGCTAGGCATATTAATATATGTTTTTTCTATATTAAATCCACATATCACAGAAATATATATTATAGCTGAGTGTGCGGTCACGCGAAAATTAGTATAGAAAATATATAGTAATATGCCTAGCTATAAAAATATTAATATATATTATAGCTAAGTCTGTGACGGGCTTTAAGCGGGGGGAGGCGCGTGCGCGGGGGCACGTCACGCACGGCCGACACATCGTGTCCATTAATTGTAGTGATTTTTAGGATAACTTTCGGAAGCTATTTCTCAACATTTTAGTACTGAGTAATCATAAAAGAAAAAATAAGTGTATTTTTATTTTTAACAAGAATCAATATATCAAAATTTGGCAAGAAGGTTTAATTGCACCCTGTAGAGTTCACTGTGATGATAGCAGCGCATAAAGATCTTTTTTTGGATTTGTATGAGCAAGCGCCTTAGCTTCATGAATTCTCCCATACAAAAGTTTAAAAAATGACACTCTTTTAGCGCTGCTACTTTCACAGTAAAGATATAATTCACACGCTAAAGTATTATCACTTACTTTTGTTACAGCTTCTTTAAAGTACACAAAGTTCTTTAAAGTTCGTTAGTAGTTAGGGTGATAATAAGACCATGGTGAAAAAAATCTACTATACCAGGAGTTCCCAAACTGTGCACCGCGGCGCCCTGGTGCGCCGTGGAAAGGCAAGAAGGGCGCCGTGAGTCGAGCCTCGATCATTATCCGAAACCACAAATATTATAATATTCACTTAGATGTAAAGCAGGTAGATGATGAAATATTTGTTTAATATTACTATTTACATACCGGCTTAACATAACTATAATCATTATTAAAGGTATTTCTTCTAATAGCTAGGTAGAGTAGGGCGCCGTGACAAAATATTTTACGCGTAACTGCGCCGCAAGCTGAAAAAGATTGGGAGCCCCTGAGGGCCTGTACTATATAATACTATCTATTATATTCATAGTCGAATTAAAATCGAAAATATACAATAGATTCAGCACTACAAAATGATAATATAAAAAGTTTTGGCACAAATTGTGTCCTTCCAAATTGGATATACTTCGTAACATTAAAGTAGCGTTAAAAAACAATTTGCCGTGAGCTGAAAACAGATAAATCTTGAAACACTTAAGAAAAAGTTCATTACATTACTTTAAATTGATCCTTAATTACTAAAGCTTGGAATCGGCTCTTCAATTAACCTAAAATCTTAGTACGGTTACTATGGACACCGGAGTAGTTGGAGTTAGTTGTAACTTGTTACAAATTAAAGACACGCTTATGTTATTTTGAAATTTTAAATGAAATAAGTACATAAGCAAGCTTAATATTTATTTAATCTTACTTTTAAGTAGTTTTAAGTTACTTAAATCCAAATCACGCAGAAACTAAATAAAAACCAGTGCGAGTCGGATTCGCACACAGATGGCTCCGTACCTACCTAACAACAAAGGTTTTTTTTTATTATTTCTTTCTACTATGAATACTAAAATAATAAAATATAATTGTTCTGATATTATTATGACGATATGTGTCAGAAATATATCAATAAAGTGTGAATATTTCATTAGTCTAGCTATCACAGTACAATAATACAGCCTGGTGACAAACGGACAGTGAAGTCTCAGTAATCTTGTTTTAACCCATCAAGCACCATAAAGCCGCGTTTTCACTAGGGGACATTTGTCTCGCGCGACACGAAATGTACACGTACTACGTGTCCCGCGACATATCGCCCGACGTCGCAGCGACGTTTACGGTTTGCGTGACTTGTCGCTGGCGACGTACATTACGTACACCACTGACTAGTGTGAACAATCACTCATAATATTATGTCGAGGGACAAAGTTGCAGGACAAACTACGTGTTGCAGGGACAAATTACGTAAATGTCGGACAACTTGTCTCCGCGATATGTCCCCTAGTGAAAACGCGATAACAATAGAATAACCTCAATAGAATAACAATAGATTTCCAAGAATCCGCGATCGAATGATTAACACGCTTTTATCGGAATCTTTAAGCACGTTTTTTACCTATCTCCAGTAGCCTAATTAATTCGAAACTTTGCAATCGTTTTAAGAGCCAATAACAATGATATAATTTATTAAAATGTTTGAAAAAAAATTGTTTTTTTTTTAAACATATTATTACTTTTTATGTACGGATCTCTAAAAGCACAGGTCCATTTAATTAGTAAACGCTGGGCGGGCGAGATAAGCGGGATACAGGATAATGGCTATACTGGTCACTTACACGATTAGATACTCAATAGGGTTCCGTAGAATACAGGATACTTAGTCAAATTTTATTGATTAGCTTCGAGATTTTTATTTATTTAAATAGGAGCTCAATATCGAGTACCTAGTTAGCGTTGAGTAAAGACATAATAAATTATTATACAATAATTATGTATTAATCACAAATGTACCCACACGGACTTCAAAAAAATACGGACGTAACCTTCTCTAATCCCGAGTGAAGCATAGTTATGGCCGCCCGTGTAGGATGTGTGCGTGTCATTGGCGCCGTCACTCAATGTAAGATGACAGCGGATTGTAGTATCTAATTGCGTGTGTGAGTGTCGGTCACGTGTACAATAAACGAAATTGTCGTACCTTGCATGCTTCACCTCATTATAGTGTAATGCTCCATCCGTATTTTTTTTTACATCCGTGTGTACCCGTTTGTTGCCCTTTGTCAAATTCCATACATTCAATGTAAATGATGTCATTATGCCTTGTTAATTAAAATACAGGTATTTATTCTAATCGTAATACTAATGATAAGACGAGAGTTAATATTAGCATGAGAATAATAGTAGAGTAGCATTAGTAGGAGATAACCCGTAATACAGGAGAAAATTTAGGACCAAAATTTACTACAAATGTTAACCCTAATAATATCCAATCAGTGTGTGGTACGAATACGAATATGATTTTATTAAATGTTGAAAATTTACAATATATTTTATACGTGATTGATAAAATTACCCGCCGTAATTATATTAATTTTCTGTCTCATTTCACCCGATAGTTGGTAATTTAATAGCTCAATTTATTTTGCTATTGGATTTATTTTAACTTATATATTTACTTCGTGTAGATCATAACACGTTAAAGTATAGATCAGTGTTTTTCAACCCGTGGAGTGTGGGTCTCGATCCCCTGGGGGTTGGAAAGTTTCTGTAGGGGGGTCAACAGAGGCCAAGAGCTTTATCTCAGTAAAAATGGCAATAAAGATTTAAAATATTGATATAATACCTCTCAACTGCCGTAAGGCTTGAAGTGGGCCGCGATAACAATTGAAAGGCTATTGTGTCTCGTTTTTCCGCGATCGAAGGATTAAGTACGAGAATTTTAACAAAAGTATTATTATGTATTGATAAACTAAAAAAGCAAGTAGTGGGGGTAGCGAAAAATTTTTTTCATACCAGGGCGTTGCAGCGCAAAGGTTGATTTAACTTATACAAAGTGGAATAAAACAATTTAATTAATACCGTAGATTATAATGTGTTCTGAATCCGCTGTGAACGTAGCAGCGCTAAATTTCAGCAAAATTGGTTCAGTGGTTTTAGCGTATAAGCTCATAGACAGACAGATATCATACTTTCGCATTTACAATATTAGTATGAATTAACATTTGGTGACGCTGTTAGGAGCAAAAACACCAACATCACCAGAAAAATAATAGTGCGTTGCATTGGTATTTTAAGTCAGAAGAATGCTTGCAGTGGCAAGGGAAAGAGATTTGGCCCCTCCATCAGGCCATCTTAATATGATATTACGGCCACGGGGATCAAAAATATGTTTCCGCCCGGGATCGAACCGGGGGCCTTCTGCGTGTTAGGCAGATGTGATAACCGCTACACCACGGAAACTGGCTGCGTGGGTAACCGAACATGTGTATTAGTATTTACTATCACAGTGAAAGTATACCAGTTTTTATTATCTTATATAATCTTGTCTTGTGGTCTTATAAAGCGATTAAGTTATAAATTATGTTAAGCAGCTGTATAGATTATTTTGGTTATCTTTGGTGACTCAGGATAAATATGTATCTATTCTGTACCGTGATTCTGTATTATTATTATTCGGATAAACGACTGAGAAAAAAAAAGCGTAGTGTTTTTCTATCAATTGACACTCAAAAGTCACACTTTTTGAATGAAGAGTTTGTAAGAAAACGCAAAGAGCTAATGTCATATTTCACCACTTCCTCATAAGTGACGAATAGGCTATCCACCAAATAACTTGACAGATCAAGTATGGAGAAACTGTCAAAAAAGTTGTGAACAGCCCTTTCGGCACTTTATCAGAAAGTGGCGAAACATGCCCTTAATATTATAAATGTGAAAGTGTGCCTGTCTGTCTGTCTGTTACCTCTTCATTCTTATACAGTCTAGTCAATTTCGATAAAATTTTGTATGCAGATTGCAGATACTTTGAGTTCTGGGAAATCACATAATAGGATAGTTTTCATTCCGGAAAAATGCATGACTAAGGGACTACACAGACGGACCGCATTTCAACTGCAATCCAACTGCAAATTGCAGTTCAAGTGTAGTTTGAATGTAGTTTACACGACTGCAATACGACTGCAATAGAACTGCAAACCAAACAGTTCACACGATTGCACGCCGACTGCAACTGAACTGCAATCCGACTGCGGTTTTGTTTTGCAGTTCTATTGCAGTCGTATTGCAGTCGTGTCAACTGCATTCAGACTGCACTTTAACTGCAATTTGCAGTTGGATTGCAGTTGAAATGCGGTCCGTCTGTGTAGACCCTTAATCATTAAATTTTCCTGAACCGTAATATCCTGTTTTAATATCTGCGTGCTTGCTTCGTTACTTGTACTGAAACAAAACCCATGTTCTACTAAATACCAGTTTATCATTGGCCAAATATTTTGACTCTTCTTTAGAGCACTTGTCGAACTGACTGTACGCATGATCGGGCTCGTAAGTGGGCAAGTATCGTGTGGAATTGATCTCGACTGTACTTCACACTACTCCACTGAAGGGCCGTCTGTATTAGCTGCCGAGATTCCGGGGACTCCCCGTGATTAAATAGATACTGGGACTAATACCTGGGATTTTAGTCTTAGTAATAGAATGTTGTCCATACTAATATTATAAATGCGAAAGTGTGTCTGTCTGTCTGTTACTTCTTCACGCCCAAACCGCTTAATGCATCCGTTGTCTGATTGCCATAACACAAGTTTTTAGTAAGTTAGTTAGCATGGGATTAGACGACGTGATGTACGCTACTTAGCTTTTATACTATTGTATATTATTGTATGCTTAATAAAGAATTTGAATTTGAATGTTTGGCATGGAGATTGGAGATACTTTGGGTAACGGGAAATGACGTTGAATACTTTTTATCCCACGAAAATGTACGGTTCCCACGCGAATTGGAATCTCGGAAATGATCATGAAATTTAGTACATAGGGGGTTTCAGAGGCGATAAATCGATCTAGCTAGGAATCATTTTTAGAAAATGTCATTTTGTTTGTGTTTTAACGAATACCGAGCAAAGGTCGGAACGATGAGTATTTAAAATTTAAAAATGAGTCCCTAGAGGCACTTTTTCACACAAATTACACTCCATACTTCCTGATCGAATAACTAAATAATTGCAGAATAAATTGTCAACAGTAAACGAAGATTTGTTATCCAAAAACACAATGTATCAAGGGGTTACCGTGTGATTCCAACGTCGATATTCGCATAAATCAATTAATCATACTGTATGTTTCTACAAAATCCGATACGATAAATCATATCGTATCGGACTCAAATTGGAATCTTCAAACAAAAACGTTGCTAAAACATGTTTATTACTTAGGACAGCAACTACAATCTGTATTAAAGTAATTTTAAATAGTTAAAGAAACGAAAGTATTATTTTTTTCTCTTAAAAATCTTCTAATTATTGTATCTTATAGTTTGTTATCATACATCAGAGTATTACATAAACAGATACTTTAAGATTTACAGTGTGTAAATTGTGTCCCTTGTATTATACTGACTTTTGTGTAAAAGCAAAAGCTCTCAAATACTTACTTTTATTTAAATTATTGTATACGTTCAACTTCATGGCGTTGGAGCATACCTGATAGAAACAAACAGTCAAAAGTAACTTTTTCATTACTTTAGGTTACAGGATGTGGCCAAATATTTATTAAATTTTATTAATCAAGTGGTCACGATATCGTATCGGATACTATAAAACAGTATCCGCAAATGAATCGGCAGACAAGGCCCTCTATAAATTAGAACCTTAATGAACCATTAGTGATGCGAAATAACATGCGTCGTAACTCATTTATGGTGAATGTTTGTATACAAGCCGGTACTTGCGGTTCCGTGTCCGAATTGATGCGTAATATCCGATATCGAAAATTTCGGATTTTCGAATTTTACGCGATCCGGCGGGATCCGTTTGAGTGTTACTATGAAATTAGATTAAAAAGGTATTTTCATTTATTTTTTTACTAGATGACACGGACTCCGTTGCGCCAAAATTTGTTTACCGAGTGTGAAAATAAGTATCATATTATGTCCTTTCTCGGGACTCAAATTGTCTCCTATACCTTTCGGTATAATCGATTTTAACGGTTTGGGCGTGAAGAGGTAACAGACGGACAGACAGACAGAATAGTATGGGGTCACGGTTTCAGAAGTTTTGTTACAGTTTATTGGATGATTGGCTTGTTAAGGTAAGGTAAGGTAAGTTAAACCCCAATTTGTTATTCCGTGACTCCCGGTTTACCTAGTTCCAATATACTTAATAACGAAATGTAAAAAATATGAGATATAAAGCACAATATTTAAATGACTTTAAACCATAAACATTTTAAAAGAACGTAATACTTTGACTGTAATTAATTTACAAACTGATCTCCGACAAAAATCTATTTCATCGAAATATAAGTATTAACTAAGATAATTATACATTTTATTTGAATAAATTGTTAGTAAATCTATATTAAAATCTTCTGAACCGAACAATTTTGTTTCTTAATATTTATTTTCAAAGATATTTAAAAAAAAACATGAAAAATAGAGAAGATTCGCCCCTAGTAACTACAGTTTTATGCTAAGCTAAAATGAATCTTATTGCGATGCGTATACGCTTGGTCTTTGGTTGTGTGCAAGGTTATCGTTTTAGATTGAGATTAATCCCCGCCTTAATGTAAGATAGAAGTTTATTTATTCAGAATCGCAAGTTTATTTACTCAGAAGTCAGAAGCAAGGTACTATTACAATGGTAATTTAATTATTTTAAGAAGTCATAACTCATAAGGTACTGTAATGGCTTTTCTTGGTTGGATTGTTAGGCTGTTGGAAAACTTTCAAAGGGAATTAAACCTTATTTACCCATTTAAATATAGTATCATAACACAATTTCTATAATAATATGTCACAAACATGTTTTATGAAATGCAACACAAAGCGACTCGCAATTTACTTCCAACTAATGCAGCCTTCAACAAATGTTACTCTCCCATCGCTTCGTCTTCTGCCACGGTAAAATATACACTACCACGTTTGTTTAAAGTTGAACATTGTGGTTTACGTGTTTAATTAGTTATAAGGAACATTCGCCATGTATTTAATTATAGAATACACGTAGCGTTAGCAAACTGTCATTAGCTTATTTGTAATGTTCTATGTTTAAATAAAACAAGCGAGGGTAGTTGTATGTGCTACTTCAGGATAATGCGACGTTTACACGCTGGCCTATGATGGACAAACGATTACGAACGTGCAGGATTCGGCTATAATTGCCTATGATATTGCCTATGATAGACGTGCATGTAGGCTCTACAATCATGGGCATTTATCATAGTTCATAACCCAATTTTCTTAAATTACATTATTTTTAAATACTGGATGGTATCTGCAATTTCGTTGCGATTTTTTAACCGTTGAGAACCAGTGTCCTACAATTCATTATCTATATAATATTATACTAAATTTTATCCTAATCAATTCATCTGCTAATATTTAACATTATAAAATTAGTTCTATCCGAAAAACTTAAAAATATTTGTGATGATTCTATAATGTCAAAATATAGAACTCGTTTTCATATTTCAGGCTTATAAGACAATTAATAAAAAACAGTTATTTTAATTTTAAATGTACGTATCGATTTCTAGACTTAGTAGCAAACTGTGCTAGATAAAATATTTACGGAGTGCGCTCTGAAGAATATTTATATATTAAATGCGACGTAAAGCGACGGGCGCGGTGCACATGTCAAATGAAAATAAATATTTATGTTGAAGTTTATTTTCTGAGTCTTTAGTTTATTTAATTTTTAGTTTATTCAGTACACGTGTTTTGTTTATGCTTTATTTTGACTTCGCCATACGAGTAGCAAGTGGGTGTTAAAGAAGTCAAATTACACAGCGGTTTTTCGCTAGCCCACAGTACCCTAAAGCTGTTTTTTATCCCTCTTGATTGTTAAAAGATACACTTTTTCAACTGGTGCTGCTATTGCGTATATTTTCTGGTAGCCATATAATTTCTTCCTTTTTTCTGATACATTTTGTTAGACAGCTTTAAAAGCTTGTCCTTCGGACTCCCTGACATCATATCAAAGGGTTATCGTGAACCGTGAACGTGAACACTGTCGATCCTGCTACGCATTGCTGGGAATATCACTGCTACTTATTAAATGCTGAGTAAAGTCAGTTCAATGAAAGTGTTTTTATTTTAGCTTGCATTGTCCTTTCCTCAAATTGCCGAATTCTGTCCATAGCGGTCATTGACCCTGTCAAAAACTTGTCATAATATTTCATCATTCTCTAATCTCTATACAAAACGCGATTGACAATAATTGAAGTCATAATGTTATTATGTTTCTAGTCTAGGGCGATATCATAATATTTTGCATACTCGAAAATATCATTTATTTGGAGATTATTATACTATTAAGAGTTACCAAGAGGTTTTCCGATGAATATATTCTTCATAAGAGTTGCAAACAAAGTACATTGCGGATATTTTTAACATACCTCCTAGATTAAAAAAGTCAGTGGACGCCGGTGCCACCATTATTTTGACTTTAACAAAACTTGCAAAGAATTTTTTTTTACTACTTTCTGGACCACAGAGGCGCTACACTTAGAATTCTGGTCTTTAACTATAATATCCGCCAGATAATAATCGCTCTCACTTAATATTCGAGTCATGTTTGTTGCAGTTAGGTCTTAGTTCAAAAGTAAATTAATATTCATTTCGCATTTGTTGTTTTATACTAGCGAGCACTCCGGAGTAACCGTTTTACTGTAAAGCTAGTTTGTACTATTTTTTCTAGTCGTTAGAGTAAAAATTAGTTTGTAGACGTACTAGTGTTACTAGCCACTGGTGAGAATAAATATAAAATTAATTATTAATTAAATAGTTATTTGCGACGGTATTTAGACATATTTAATGATAATTAATTTAAATTAATCCTTCGATCGCGGATACTTGGAAATCTATTGTTATTCTATTGTTGTCGCGGTCGCCGGTGTCCTTATGGGGGTTGATAGGTTAAGGCTGCGTTTGCACTTTCCATTTCCGTTGCGTGATTTTGAGAACCAATAGAATCGCCGCGCTGAGCGATGATGACATCGCTGCCATGCCATGAGACAAAGTCATGTCAATGAAGCGATTCTATTGGTTTTCAAAAACGCATTCCTCGCAACACAGCTTCGCTCAGCTCTGGTGGAAAGGCCAGCCTAATAGAGATTTTTATTTTTCCGTCGTTAACGTACTCATTAAATGTCTCTGAGTCTAGCAGTACCTACTGTGTTTAATTATATAATTATATAATTATTTTCTAGAATCTAGGCAATTTAGGCTTAGTCAATCTTTATGAAATGTGATATTTTAGGCCTTAGGGAATAAAACTATTGAGCCCGGTTTCCGAAGAATATGATCATTTGGCGGTATTCGTCTTTTTTTTCTTCTTAGTAATCACCCAGCTTATTCCCTGGTTTATTTTATTTTCCTTTTCAAAGCCATATTACGTAAAACTGTAAAAAATATATCCCACTTTGCTTTCATACTCAGTATAATAGGTTTCACAACAAGAGGGTTGTAACAGGCGTGGAGCAAAAAACTAGCTACGACTCATTACACCATGTTTATTATTTAGCACTTGGACGCCGCTCAAATCTACACAAAGTACTGCATAAAATTTCGATGTGATATAGGCAGAGCGCAAAGTACAGCCTTAAAACACTAGATTCTTAAAAAAATGTTCTTAAAATACTCTCCTTAAAAGCCCCGAAAAAAGTCCACCGATTTTGATGACTTTTGACATAAAATTATCTACGAAAAAAGCCAAACTAAAACATTTTACCGATGGAAAAGTACGGTTTCCCGCGGGAAACACGAATGAAAAAGTAGTTACAATATTAGGCTTTCATCACATTAAAAATAACACTAAACTGGCAACAAAAAATTAAATTTATAGAAAAAAGTTTGTGCATACCCTTACCCCCGCAAGCGGAAGTATGCGCCGCACTTTACGACTATTGCTTCCTCTGTGGCTATACAGGATTTTATCACAATACAAATATGCAGTAGTGTAACTCAATTTATTTATTTATTTATTTCGATTCACCAACAGAATATCATCTCAAACATGAAATAAAATACAAACAATAGTAACTTATAGGTTAAATGACTTCCAATGACAGGTGAAATGCAGCATGTAATGGCGACAAAGAAATTAGGGCCTTATCACACTGGCGATTAGCGAGCGATTTGAAAGCGACGCGATTGCGCAGCGCACACGCCGCGATTGCGTGACGTGCACGCCGCGACAGCGCAACGTCGCACTATGGAAAATGGTAGAACTAGAGCATATCATAAATGGTTTTTAAAAATATCACAATTTGAATGAAATATTTATTGCATTTGATACTCTAATAACCAAATAATCCTAATCAGACATTTTTTTGTACTAAAACTGCATAAATATTTTTTTTCATAGGTTGAAGTAAGTTGAAGTAGCGGATGGCACATTCAAATGTTTGCATACACATAATTCAAATGAATATTGTGAAAAAAGTATTTAGCACATGCATGCGGTTTTATACATTTTTAAAAAGGATATTTTATGTTCTTATTAATGAGCTATAACTTTTTTTAATATGCTTTTTATTTTTGAGTAAGTACCTAAAAATTGACATACCCTATTTTTCACTTTCTTTTTTTTTTCATCGAAGGTTTTCATATTTACCCACGGCTCCCCACGCAACTTTATGTGTTATTTGATAGCCTTACTATTCATAAATGAAAAATTTAAAAAATCTGCTGCGGAAGTTTGCGGTCCTGGAAGTTATGGGAAAAAAATGTGATAGAGGTCGGAGTAGATAATTCGGTATCTTTTGCGGTTACTGCTGACATACTTTACAAAAACAATATTAACCACAACATTTTGATAGCAATAGCTTATTATCTATCTTGCACTCGTCCTGCGTGAGTAAATATGCATAACATTGACATTAGTACGTATTTAATATCTGAAAAACCAGTATATAAGGGGAAGCAAATATCTTCAAATTGCACACTTCAGCGTGTATTTCATATTAAGTGACACTTATTTAAATTGGTTATTTCCATTAAAATGTCAACTTTCAACTGTACTAAGGGTGATTTCATCATTCCCTATATCGAGCGTGGCAGAACCTTGGAATCGTTGTCCATAGTTCTACAGCAAACATTAAATGTTTCTGAAAACAACTTGTGTTTTGTAATTGGTGATATTCAAAGACATATTCTGCCTTCTTTCAATAAGTGCTGGGCTAAAGCATCACGGAAAAAGGACCAATTTATTCTGAATAATACAAGCTGGCTGGAGTCAGGATATTCAGTACAGTTTCCGGAGTCTGAAGCACATTCACTGCCATCAACTTCTGGTGAACAATGAAGACCGTGCATTGCTTATGGAGAGTTCCTCAGAATCAACAAAGAAAAGGAAAAACACTCTTTTACTAGAAGAATATGGGTTTGAGCACATTTGTAACGCATTTTTGCAAGGACTGCGGGCCTTAGGTGAGTATGCAGAGGCTCGTCTTGTTGAAGAGCTAAGAAACTCTGAGAGCGAAAAGAAAAAAGTTTTCTCGACTACGTGGAAAGAGTCAAACCAAGTGAAGATTTTATCTGATACAGAAGCATTGAGTGTTTTTATTGATTTGGATCTAACTAAAGCACAATATATGTACCTAAGAAATTTAACCAACGGAAGAAAGTGTACAATGTTTCCCCATATTACAAAATACAAGAAATAAAACAATCTTGCTATCCACCATCTTCTACAATCGAAATCACAAATACTTATGCTAAAGTGATTAATATACAAGACTTACTGGACCACACAGTTGCTAGAATTTTAAAAATTTATTCAGTTTTCCAAGAACAATACAGAAATTTAATCCTTTACTGTAAATGGGGATGTGATGGTTTAAGAAAACCTTATGTGAGAAATGTGAAGGATCTTGATGAAGAGGCACTAAGTCTTTTGAAGGTGGTACCTGAAGGTGATCCTACACTTACACCGGAAGTAATTTTAGTAAGGAATAGCGAGGATAATAACAATTAGATATAACATTATCAGTAACTAAAACCTAGTTTTAAAAAACCAATAATATTATAGGATTTGTCTAATTTGAGATCAATTAGTTTGGTGTGAGGTATAGATAGGTACTATACGATTTTAAAATTTTATGTATTTTATTATGCTTGTGTGATAAGTAATTATTTAAGTTTTCTTAATTTTACTCATATTAGTACTCATTTATAAAAAATAAACATATAACTACTCGTAATATTACTTTTTTTCTCTATTCTTTTTTTTTACCTAAAATAAATATGTATACATTGAAAAAAAATACAAAAATTGATTATTTTTAAAATCTTTGTATATCACTGTATACATGTACCAAATCTCAATACAATACGATGAAAAACCTTGAAGTTACAGATTTTTGATCCGATACGGACCCAAATTTTCCACTGTGCGTCGTCGCGGCGTGGCGTGGACACCATTTTGTACAGTCGTCTAGGAATTCCATAGACGAGTGCACGTCGCGCAATCGCGGCGTGTGCGCTGCGCAATCGTGTCGCTCGCTAATCGCCAGTGTGATAAGGCCCTTAGTGATGAAAATGAGATGAGATGAAATGAGGTGAGAAACGATTGTTACATAAGAATCTCCCTTAAATCAAATAATATGCACAACACAGATAATTACAAAATTTGACGCGCACGACGGGTATAATACCGTATATCTGCGTCGTTATATTGTCCTCTAAACTTACTGATGCGCTCATACGTGCGTTTGCCTGTTTCGGGATGTCTGTAATATTATAGCTTACTGTTTACTATGTAAACTGTGTTTTTATTGTTTATTCTTTCACAAGAACTGGTGTCTCTCGTGTAACCGATAAAATACTAGACTTAAAAGATTTGTTCTTTATTTCTATTTATTTGTTTACATTGTATTTAATTGTTTACATTGTAAAGCTTGCCATACGTTCTGGAAAATGCTTTTCTTGTCTAGGAATACTCAAACTGAAAAGGCATTGTAGGAACAGTAAACTAAAAGTAATTGTTACCTAATATATTTTGAAACTTTCGTCCATGCAAAAATTGTTTTATTTTAGATCCTTTCCCAAGACTCAAAATGTCTTAACAACAATTATTCACAACTAACCAGTCTATTTGACTCAGAGTAAGGCTGCGTTTCCACCAGAGCTGAGCGGAGCCGTGTTCCGAGGAATGCGTTTTTGAGAACCAATAGTATCACCGCGCTGAGCGATGCCATGGCAAAGTCATGTCAATGATGCAATTCTATTAGTTTTCAAAAACGCATTCCTCGCAACACAGCTCCGCTCAGCTCTGGTGGAAACGCAGCCAGAGGTAATGAGTAAAGGTGAGTAGACTGATACACTTTCGCATACTAATTATAATGTCGATAATACGTGAGAGAGCTGAGAGATGGAAAAAGCAAAATCCTATAGCGTAAGAGTCGTCGACAGCCAGATTTTCGTGATTTTATAAAAGCTGAAAGTTTTCCTGTAGAATATTTTAGAACGACCAGAAAATATGGAGTTTTGGTCACGGTTACGTCTATGGGGGTAACATAATTTAGGAAAACATTAAGCTTTTACAAATTGACAAAGACTGGCTGTTGCTGGCTTTTGGGCCATAAAGCATTTATTTTTTTCATCTTCTCATATAAATAAATCTAATTTCCGAGAGTCCCTATGTGACATCCATACTAATATATTTAAATATGTGAAAGTGTGTCTGTCTGTCCGTCTGTCTATCTGTCTGTTGCCTCTTGACGCCCAAACCGCTGAACCGATTTTGCTGAAATTTGGTGTGGGGATACTTTGAGTCTCGGGTAAGGACATGGGAATACTTTTTATCACGAAAAAATGTACGGTTCCCACGCGATAAACTAATTTTGGCGCAACGGAGTTGCGGGCGTCATCTAGTGAGATCTATAAACAAAAATGTATTTAATAAATAGCTAAAAGCACGTCTTAGCTGATATTAAAGTTTAAACATCGGAAATCATTTCAAATCCCCAGACACGTAGAATCACGTAGGAAATGTATTAAAAAATGTTACCTTGTATCGCGTCCCCTATACAGATAAACATTTGCATAACTCTCAGACAAACCTCTATAAAAATGGTAATGTGAGCTTTGCCGCCAGCACATTGAATCTTTACATAAGTTTATGTATCGAAAAGGAATAGTTCTTGATATAGATTCAAGCATACAACAAAAAAATTTTAAATGAATCAAGGAAATAAAGAAAACTCCCGACAAACGAAGGATTAACGTAATTAAATGTTTTATATTATGTCAGGAATTATAATGCAAGCAAACTTTCTGAAGTTCCTGGTTTTCATCAACTGGATAAACCGTAATATGCAGTAAAGAGTGAGTTGATGATGATTGATGACGTATAGCTAAGAACACACTGGATATTTTTTTTAATATTGGAAGATGTCATGTCCGCTTTCAAAATTAAAAAAAAATATAATATGGATCAAAATCGGTCCACTCAACACGTCAAGCAACCCTCTTTTATTTAAATCCTACGAATAATTTATTATTCGTAGTTTAAATGATTATTTTCTACTTCTATGTATAAAATGCCCCATTACTTGTGTTGGTTCAGTTCTAACGTTTTTTTTATCTAATACTTAATTAAAAAATTGTCAGTACAAATGAAAACCGAAATTGGCGAAAAAAAAAACGCTTTATAAAATCTTTCATAATTTTGAATGGATATTGGATACCTAGTACCTACAGCTAAAAATAATTATCTTTTAGACCTATTAATTATTATCAAAAGAGATATAAATATAATTGCAGCAATAAATATTATCACAGACCATAAAATTATTGCAGACGATAACAATATTTGAGTGGTATTAATATAATACAATACAATACAATACAACAACACTTTATTGTACACCAAAAAAAATAATACAAAATAAGACAATTTTACTTAAAACAACATGTTCCAGATGATGCACAAAAGGCGAACTTATTGCTAATAGCAATCTCTACTAGTCAACCTTTTGTTTAATGGATTGACTATAAGAGACTGAAAGCATCGTGTAGGTGTACAAACTTAATTAACATAGAAAAGGTTACATGTTATTAACAGTTAACTTAATAAAAGAATGATAATCAATAACAATGTGGAAACAAATTTATGTCTTGTTTAAGAAATGGCGTCTTAGCTTATTTTTAAAAATATTAATCGTATCAGCGTGACGAATTTCCAGTGGCAGTGAGTTCCAAAGTACTGCAGCACGAACAGTAAAGGATTTGGAAAATAGGGTAGAGGAATGGGAGGGGATTTCAAGAGTCAGATTGTTGGAAGAGCGTAATGATAATTGGTGGGTGTCACGTAGGAAGTTAAAGCGATTTAAATACAAAGGTGTGGAAGGGTCAAACAGGATATTATAGAGGAGTGAGAGAATGTGAGTGTCACGTCGGGATCTGATAGGAAGCCAGCAAAGCTTTTTGCGGAATTCCGAAACATGGCCATATTTCCGTAAGCCGTAAATAAATCTGATGCAAACGTTTTGAAGTCTCTCTAGTTTATCTAGTAACTCTTCTGATACATCAATAAAACAAACATCAGCATAGTCGAGTATGGGTAACAATATTGTGTGCGTCAGAGCAATCTTTGTAGTGATTGGTAGAAAGTTACCAAGTATGCGGAGAGATGCATTAGCCCGAAAAACTTTACAGCTAAGAGCATCAATGTGAGGCTACCAGGATAAGTTACCGTCGAATATGACTCCTAAATTCTTGACGCTATCTACAAAAGGAATCGGGGAGCCATCAAAGGTCAATAGTGGGAGTTCTTGCCAAATTATTCGGGAACGAAGCTTTGAGCTACCAATAATAATAGCTGAAACAAATCAAAACGACAAATATTTTAATTGTGAATAATTATTTGAGCAGACACAGGGTTGGACTCAGGGAAATGTGGACTACTTTTGTAATTGTAACAAAAACACTTTTGTATTTTTTTATGATTAAATTTTAGAAAAATTAAATGGTTATAATATTATGTCACATGTAAAGTAGGGGAGCGGGGGGCACGTTGTTACAATTTTTAGATAGTTGTTAATATGACAAAAGCTATCAAATAAATTATACATTTGATTACTTGTAATGTTAGTATGTCTATCTAGCTATAAAATTGTGACTGAAAAATTATTAAAACTTATGTAGTTTTTTCACAATGGAGAATTTAACAAAACAAGTAGACTGTAACATCTTACCCCGGAATTGGGGCTAGTTGTTACATCATCGGGGCACGATGTTACGGTAGATAAATAAACAAAATCATCAGTGATACATATTTTTTGATTATTATTTCAAAACGATATAAACAATAGATATAAAACGATATAATCACTTTATACAGTCTTCTAACATTTATAAGTAATTATAATGTCTATTATGGTCATTATTTGAGCTTTTCTGCTGCAGCAGATTCATAAACTTATTTACTAGTTGTATCTCGTTCTGTTTTTCTTTTATAGTTTCTCATCCTGGAAAAAACAAAGAATATGTCGAGTTTTTAAAATAAGAAAACGAACGGTACAATACCAGATATGGTAATATTTTTGAGGTAACATATTTGTATGTAACAAGTTACCCCAACCAATTGTAACTACTTGCCCCATGGCACGTCTTTTAACCCATTAATTCCGAAGCGGCCGGATCCGGCCGCCACAGATTATACTGCAGCTATTCTGTCTACACCCAAGCGGCCGTATGTGGCCGCGCTCTTTCATTCGATCGAGTTACGTATTTCGTCGACTTAGAGACTACTTTTGTATGAAGAAGATTGGTTAGTTATAATCTATGGTACATTTGCCACATTCTGAATGCAAAATATTATACAATCTGTGGTCGACGAATATTTTTCAGTCATTAGAAAATCGTGAATTGTTTCGTGTGTGTTCTGTCATTTTGTGTGATTTGTGTGAAATAATAATTGGATTTATCGAATGTAAGTAGTAAAATCGTTTACTTTAATAGTAATAAGCAGTTTTAGATAACCATTTGCAAGAAATACATCGTAATAACTTGTGAAAGCTGAGAAAAAAGTTGTGTGTGTTATAAGTGTTTTGGACGGAATTTGCTTCATATAATTGTAAATTAATTACGTAAAAGGCTTATAGAAATTATTACACAACGTCTACATGACTATTTTATATCGATAGTATTTCTTATATTTCCAAAACAAAGAGTTAAAAGTCTACAGTTAACGGTCGTATTCTGCCGGCCGCAGCCATTTTGAACTTTATTTGTAAAGCCATAATGACGAAGTTTGCTTGTGGTAATACGAAACGCATTTTTTTCGAGTGATATTTATGACCTGTTTTTGTAAACATCTCAAGCTGTGACGATAAATTATATAAACAAGGGTCTATTCTTGGATTCTGTCGTGTAGATTATAACAAAATATTAATTTATTTCATGTGAAATAGTCAGAAAAATATATTTCAAAATATATACTTCTAAAAAGAATGTTAAATCAGACTAAATACTATATTATAATGGCTTGATTGATAGAAAATTTATTAGATATTATAAAATTCTTTACAAAAACATAAAATATGGTTTGGATGTAAAAATATTATATTATTTGTAAAAAGGGGGTAAGGCCGGGCGCCATTTTTTTTGCACATTCCATACACTACTCTTTTGCAAATATTTTTGCACATATAGAAGGGTAAATATAAATTGAAGTCATTATTAATGGATATCGATAGTAGAATAAAACAATATTGTAAATTAAAGGTAGATATATTATGAACGTTCAAGGTTAAACATTTTAACAATATAAAAATTAAAGGACTCATCAGGAATCAAACATTTCGTAATGGATTTTTTTACTTATTTAATTGAAATCGGGACACATGCTCACAATCTAGCAGCTCAGCGCTTGGCGGGTCACTGATTGTTTTTATACAATGCACGATGTTATAAGGAAACAAATGAGTACAATCATGTCTACCAAAGAGTTTAAAATCCCGGTAAAAAACGGGTGTAACTTCTTACCCCTGTAACAACGTGCCCCCCGCTCCCCTACATATAAAGTAGGCATACAAAGTGTTAATTTTTTTTTTGATAATTATTTCGTCTAGATCTCTATCCTTTACAGCTCTTATATTAAACACTTTAAAGTAACCGAAATGAAGTCTCAAATTTTTGTTGCGATTAAAAAGGTTTTTTTTTCATTTACCTATCAACTTTCAGAATCACTATGTTATAAGTCACAAGTCACTTGTTATATTAGTGTAAGAATCACATTTACTTAAATAAGCGATTACATAAAATATGTAAAATGTAGGTAATATTAAAAAAAATATATTTTAAACTGCAAAATCCGGTCCTGGAACGGCTAATGAAACATTTCCTGTTCAATAGCTTTATTAATTATACAAATAGCACATTTCTAATATATTACCTGCGTTCATTCAAATTTTAACTGTATCTTGTGCTATTAAAGTCTACTTTACACACAACGGTTGTAATTGCCAAATTTTCTGGCGGCTTAACTTGTTACAATTTAGAGATCAAAGCACTAAGGTGATTTAATAAATCACTCAAATGTATATTTCGTTTAATATTGTTACAATTAATTGTAGGTATTTGAAATGGTTGTCGATGCCGGTTGATCACACCATTTGCGCGTATTTTAACCGACATTAAAAAAGGGGATGATGTATTCGAACTGCGATATTGTTATAAATTATGATATTATCAATTATTGTTATAAGGACCCGAATTCTCCTATTTAGATAACGTTAACAGTTTTGTTCTTTCTTTGATCCAGCACGATTTTTTTCAAACATTTTTTTTTTTTTTATTTCAAACAATTATATTATGGAGTTTAAATAAATCGGAAAATGTTTAAAGTCGATAAAATATTATGAGTTTATGACATTTCCATTAGAGTACTATTTTGTAAGAAGAAATGTTTTGGAACAAGTAATGGAGCTGCTGTTGCATTAAATAATACTTAATTTAATACAAAATGCAAACGGTTGGAATACGAGATGTTTCTGTCGACAGTGTGACCTCGCCCTAAGTGCATACGGGGACGCCGATCGATCCGATCGAACTGATCGCAGGCCGACCTGACACAAAAAAATGCACTAAGGGTGGATTGCACAAACTTACTTTAACCATAACTGTAACTTTAACTATAATACAGTGCAAAATGTCTAATTTTTGGTTATGCACGCCATATTTAACGATGACCATAACCGCTCATACTCGAAATTTTTTCGTGAAAATCGACTATGGCTCAAAGTGTTGTTATGATATTTTTCTTGCTGATTTCTACGGATAATTCAATTTTTTATACTCTCAATCCCATTAGCTGTAGCTTTAATAAAAAAAGAAAACAAACATCTGTCAAATTCTGTGGTCAAAGTTAAGGTTAAAGTTAAGTTAGCCTTAACTATAACCATAATTTTGACCATAACTGTAGCTATAACCACTAAAACCACCTGCGGTTTGCCTTCAGCCGTATACGGAGGGATGTCCTGGATCTGTCTAACACAGGACTCCCTCCACGACTGGCCGGTCTACCTCAAAAGGGACCGGACTTCCACAATAGTAAGGGAATCGCTCCGGCAACGGTAACTATAACCACGCCTAGTCTGGTGCAACCCACTCTAAAAGTGTCAGAATTTTGTGCATACCTGTGCATGTGTATATATACACATCGTGGTATACAGTATACTGTATACCACGATTCCGGTCTGTCTGTGGCCTTTGTGTACAACATGATCATTACCTAAACTGGTATACTTTCACTGTGATAGTAAATAGTAGGTAATACACATGTTCGGTTACTCACGCAGCCAGTTTCCGTGGTGTAGCGGTTATCACATCTGCCTAACACGCAGAAGGCCCCCGGTTCGATCCCGGGCGGAAACAAATTTTTGATCTGTCAATCAATCAACATCCATTCTAGCAGAGTAGACAGAATTTCTAGTGTTATGTCTATGAGTGTGAACCCATCAGGTGATTCGTCTCCTCGTTTCCTGGTCTTTTGCATGAAAAAATCTTTTGAGCAAAAGCTTGTAAATAGTTTACTCAAAACTAAACTTTACTTATAGAAAACTAGCTGTTGCCCGCGACTTCGTTCGCGTGGTCTTCAGTTTATAGCCCGCGGTGTCAACTAAATTGTTGTCAAATTAAAACCCTGGTACCCCTTAAATCAAAATACCTACCCAAAAACAGCTGTGCAGTGTGCACATAATGTTTCATTTTTAAATTAAACTTTATTAATACCAAATTTAAAGTTTACTTAGCCCCCCATTACACAACTTTAGCTTCACCCATAAACTATTTATCATTGGTAGGTTTAAGGTTACGTACTACATAGATAAAGAACCTACTACACTACCTACTGAATAATGAGTTATTTAATAACGTGTGTAACAATCGAAAAAATCAGAAAACTTGGTTCAGCATGGTACCACCTCTTATAGAGAGACGTATGAGCAAGCGATAGCGCGATGTAGGAGACTCTTGGCGCCATGTGTTATGAATTTTTGGAACTAACTTATTTTGATAAAATTTACGCATTTTCACCCCCTTTTTCCAGTTAAAAAGTAGCCTATGTCCTTTCTCAGGCTTTAGACTATCTGTGTACAAAATTTCATTACAATCGGTTCAGTAGTTTTGGCGTGAAAGCGAGACAGACAGACAGACAGACAGACAGAGATACTTTCGCATTTATAATATTAGTAAAGATTCTCTGTCTCAAAATCTGACCAGCCCTTTAGGCCATAGGGAGTGCCAAATTAATAATTATACGAAAATAATCCATATTATGTCACATCACGCTGAACCAATTTTAATGAAATTTGGTATGGTGATACCAGAGACCAGACATCTCCATGGTGATACTTTGAGTTCCAGTAACGAAATCTTTTGATCCCGGAAAAATGCACGGTTCCTGCGCCATAAAAGAATTTCCGCACAAAGGAGTTGCAGGCGTCAACTAGTACTTATTACATACGTTCGCAAAACATAACCCTTCCACTTGCAAGGTAGGGTTATAATAATTACTAAGCAAGTATGTAATAAATTATAATGTACTCAATATGTATTACAGTATGTTTCAGTAATGAAAATGATGGAAACCTGTTTTCCACATCAAAGACACGCAATTCGATACTGTTCATCGAACGTTGCTTGGCAATTCCGCACATGTAATTATAACTAAATGAGACAATAACTCCAACATAATATACAGTGTTATAAGTAAGGGAGCGGACGGCGGTATTTATCAAGGAAGGCTATAGGCTATATTTTATCACGCTAAGACTAATGGAAGCGAAGAAATAGAGGAAAATGTGGAAAAAACGGGGAAAATTATTTGAAAGGGCTAACTTGAACGCACTAATCTCAGGAACTACTGGTCCGATTTGAAATATTATTTCGTTGAATAAATAGCCCATTTATTGAGGAAGGCTATTTTATCACGCTAAGACTAAGAGGAGAATGTGGAAAAAACGGGGAAATTATTTGAAAGGGCTTATCTCGCGAACTACTGGAGCAATTTTTATGTTATTTGCCATTTGGCACAGATAAGAAGTAGACCACGTGAAGGATCATAGGCTATCGATTTAATCATTTTTTCAGTGGCTATATATATTATACCCGTGCGACGCCGGGGCGGGTCGCTAGTACATATATAAAAAAGGATATAATTTCTTTTTCAGAGCTTTAAAAAGTTTCTGAACTCTGCTAAAATAAAAAATGTTCTTTTTTTATCAGTTTTACCTAATTAAAAACCTACTAGGTCTCCATGACGCTCGAGTAACTTCACGAATAACACTGGCAGTGGGCTATTAATACAATACCTGTACAAAATTAGTTATACCTTCACTTTACAGGCGACAAAGGAGATGTTTCATCCTCCATACAATATGAGGGCTAGACGTGAAAGTGTTTTCTATGAAAAAGCTACTATTATATACTTACTAACTTCCCCGTTACCTTTTACTACACAATTTTCAACCTTAAGAATACCGAAATAGGTACCTACGTGTGATTATTGGTTTTGTTTCGGAGCTGGGCTAGACGAGGTAAACACGCAAATTGCACGCACTAACGAAGGTATCGTGTCAACGGCGAACAAACAGCCCTGCAGCCCTTACACTGTTAATATAAAGGACCTTACTCACCAGACAAGCTACCTATCTATACTAGAATTATAAACGCGAATGTGTCTGTCTGTTTCTTACCTCTTCACGATCAAACCACTGAAGGCATTTTTTTTAAATTTGGCATGGCGATATTTTGAGTCCCGAGAAAGGACTTAAGATAGTTTTTATCCCGGAAAAATGCACGGTTCCCGATGCTTGACTTTTTTGTCTATTGAATCAATTTATACTAAATAAGAAACATTATGTCAAAGCTCTATGTGAAAATATGTATGTTTATCTGTGCAAACTGAAAAATGTCGATTGCGACCAGCATGCCTGCGTAATTTGGTTGCAGTGTGTCAATCCCAGACGACCGCTAGTCGCTACGTCTAACTACTATTACTTACTAATATTTATATTAAATTTTAATATTTCTATGATTTTATGTTGGTACTTCCAAATAATTCTATAATATAAATGTGGTACGATTAACACATTGAGCTACAAAATATATTATTTATATTATTATAACGCCTCCGTGGTCTAATAGTATAGCGCGGCTCTTGACTCGGAGGTCGTGGGTTCGATTCCCGCGTTGTAAATATGTTACTTCCAAGTTTGGTTAGGACAACGCAGGCTGATCACCTGATTGTTTGACAAGTAAGATGATCCATGCGTCGGATGGGCATGTAAAAAGTCGGTCCTGTCGCCTGATCTCTCGCCGGTCGTGTCGGTCTTCCGTCCCACTGGGTTATGAGAATAAAGTAATAGAGAGTGCTCTTGTGTACTGCGCACACACTTGGGCACTATAAAAATATTACTCCTGCATAGCTGGCCTGGTTTCAATGAAACCGGCACCGAAACCGGTGTGGAAGCTATTATTATAATTATTTATTTTATATTTATAGCTCCTGCGCAGGCGCTTAGCTCGTTGGCCATTGATAACTTCTTAACTGGTCAAAGCGGACATTTAACCAGTTACAACTGGATCAAATACGCATAATGATAATGTCAATGTCACTATTTAATTTTAACTTTCACTTTTAAAATCGAATTCGTCGATAAATTGATGTACAATCGTAACGAGTTTCCGTGGTGTAGCGGTTATCACATCTGCCTAACACGCAGAAGGTTCGATCCCGGGCGGAAACATATTTTTTTTCTGTATGCGGGATTTCACTTTTCGCTAAGATCGTATTTTGCTCCATACCACTGCAACATACTGTAACACAGTAATCCAAACTTCTCATATTGTCAAAAATGTATGTCTGTCAGCTCGTTACTTTAAGCTCCAGAGCAGATTTTGACAGAAAATATTTAAGTCCTGGGAAAGTACATAGGCTAGTTTTGAACATGGAAAAGTGTACGGTAGAAGTAGTAGTACGGTAGAACAACTAACAATTCTCTTAAGTGCCTCAAGATTCGCCCCATTTTATTATTTTTTACAAACCAGTGTAACCGCTCCTTTAATGACGAAAATTCCGTGTCACTTAAAAATATTGCACGACCACCACGTAATGAAGCGGAAATGTTTTTCATTCATTCGTTACTTAACTGCGTCCAATACCACCGTGTTCATAATCATCTTCATTTCATTCATAGGGTTTTTGTATTCAAATTTCGTATGTTGTATACTAAGAAAGAACACTTTCGTTTTATTCACATTAATATATAGATACAAGTCTCTGTTGAACTCATTTTATAATATTACTAGCTGTTGCCCGCAACTTCGTCCTCGTGAATAAATGTTATTATAATAGAGATTTAGAAAATTGAATACCCATCTACTACTATTTTATTTGGATCTATATTACACACGAAATTTTAAATTTACATCAAAGGCCCAGGAAACTTGAACCACAGACACTTAACGTTTTGATCCTTTCTTTGAAGACCGTTTGGCGTGGACAGTGAATGGGGGCCACAGAACAGCCAACAAAAGGAACATGTGACGGAGATAGAGGACGGATTACAGAAGACGGGGATTAATGTAGGCATCTATACCTCTTCAACCTACCTCTTACTCTCATACATCTCAACATAACTAACCTACCATTAAACCAGAACACTTGAAGATGATTACTTACTAACCCAAAGGGTAATTTAATAATTTTCTTTATGGGCGTTGGCCCACCAGCCACCACACATTCCCACCACTGTATCTCCTGTGTCACCAGGATCTCCAGCGGTGTCCAACCACGAAAACACTTTGATATAATCTTAAGGTGCCCGAAGGACATGGTCACACTAGTTTCGGACTCGACTCTGTGTTGTGGTCTCAGTTCTAACCTAACCTAACCTACTTTTGGACTTTCGGGATTGTGTTTGTTTTTGTTTTAGCGGGGGGCTGCGCCCCTCGAGCCCCCCTTTTATTGTATGATGGTCACCGGCTGCTGCCGCGTCACGCTCGCTCTATGTTGTGGTCTAAGTTCTAACCTAACCTAACCTAACCAACTTTTGGACTTTCTGGGTTGTGTTTGTTTTTGTTTTAGCGGAAGGCTTTTATTTTATGACGGACGCCAGCTGCTGCCGCAGCACGCTCGCTGTGCTCGCTCTGCGGGATGTGTGTTGTAGTCTAAGTTCTAAACTAACCTACTTTTGGACTTCTGGATTGTGTTTGTTTTTGTTTTAGCGGGGGGCTGCGCCCGCCGAGCCCCTCTTTTGTTATGATGGTATGGTATATATGGTCATTTAAATTCGGGTTAACAATATATACAACAAAAAAATAATTTTGAAAATCTGACCCCAAACAGCAAAGTAAACATTGACTCCTCCTTTTTTGGAAGTCGGTTAAAAAAGTACCTAAGATGTTGACCAGGGATGTAAGGTATCGCCATGCCAAATTTCATTGAAATCGGTCCAGCGGATTCACAGATTAGCCTGTACAAACTGACAAACAGACAGAGAAACAAAATCAAAAACAGTTAAAATGTGTTTTACTACTCTTCTAACATGCCCCTGACTCGTTTTTTCAAGTTTATTTTCAATGTACAAAAATTTTACCTCTATGATTTTATTATAAGTATAGAATAGATTAATTAAAAATGTAAGTACAATCACATGCTAATAATATTGTTACGGATACGGACACTTAGTGCCATCTAGCATCGGACCAGCGAACTTACCAAGGGAACACAGACAACGTAAATCCCCTACTCGATACTAGATGGCGCTAGGTGTACCTACGAGTAATTTCTAGAAATATCTCATGCTTGTTTACGCATGACGGGTTTATTCTGGGACGTTCCGGAATTTTCTGAGATTCGATCCAGCCCGTATAAATAGTCGCAGACAGTCCAGTCGGAATTCAGTTTGATACAAGCGATCATCAAGGCGACTTCGAAGTGAGAACAAGTGATCAATAGTGAGTGACAGTGATAGTGCTTAGTGTTTGGATTTAGTGCTTAGTGTTTGGATTTAGTGCTTAGTGTTTGGACTTAGTGCTTAGTGTTTGGACTTAGTGATTTGTGTGAGCTAGTGTTTGTGAATAAAGTCTTCAAGAGAGTCACCAGGTCTTTCTCTCCAAATCCAACGAACCCTAGCACGTAACAATATTATAATCTCACCAAAAACATTTCTTATAAAATGTTGCCGAGACAATCACATAAGGTTTACCCTGTGAAAAAGATCTCTAGAGCCTCCACGACTGGCCAGTCTACTTCAAAAGGGACCGGACTTCCACCAAAGTAAGGGAACGCTCCGGCAAACTGAAGCGTTCACCTCGGCGCCGGGACTAGCTAAGCCGGGCAGGTTCCCATCCTTGCCCGGAGCCCCGGATTAGACGGAAGTTTGGAGGTTCGCGTAACGACGCCTCCGCACTCCCGTCCTACGCCGACGGGCGGAACAGAGGATGGCTCATCCTCTTTTTTCCGCTCCGTCTTTTGCGCTCTTTCTGCGTAAGGACGGTTTCGCAGAAAGAGACCGCCGCCTGCCATGCCTTATCGCTCTCGAGTATGCAGCGAGCTATGCTCGAGAGCGAGAGGTCCCGCCCAAGCACCGCCATGAGATCATGACGCTGCACGGCCCAACGATCACACACCTCGAGGTGTGATGTGTACTGGGCCGTGTCCTCCGCAGCGCCGCACTCATAGCAGGCTGGCGTAGGCTCCTGGAAGCTTCTGAACCTACACAGCCTAAATCTACTGACCCTAACATAAACAAATTCTACAATATCGTAAATATTCTTCACCGTTTCGCTATTGTCGCGGAGATTATGCGAATATTTAGTTTTTGATCTAAAGCTTATAACGAAATAGCCGAGCCATACATATTTACTGATATGTAGAATTTGATTAAGTTAGGGTCAGTAGATTTAGGCCGTGTAGATTAAGAAGCTGCTATGCTCGACATGAGATCTTATATCTTTTTCACAGGGTAAATCTTATGTGATCGTCTCGGCAACATTTTACAAGAAATGTTTTTGGTGGGAGTATATCGATGGTCCCTAGGTAAATTATCGAAACTAAAAAGCGCTACTTTACAGGAGATAGATTTATGTGACTGCACTAGCAACTTCAGGAAGTAGCCAAATATTTTGATGATCATCAGTTTGTCAGTGTATGAGTGAGTCAGTGGCGAAATCGGCGTATTTTTTATATCAATAAAATCTAAAGTATTAGAACTATTCAATTGAAACTTAGTGTATTTAATAAGTATATTAAATTGACATCGTATCCTGAGAATATGAACCATCTGGTACATCGGAAACCAACTCTATGAGGGTTCAAAAAACGACGAAACACGTCGAGAAAAGATAGGCCCTTGTGCTTCGCTTGGCTCGTCTCGGCGGGTGTACTACCGTGCACCCCGATTCCAAAAACTTTTAAAGAAACATTTTGTCACTACGATTACATTAATATTAAAATAGCGCAAGTTTGTAATGTTTGTGACTTATTTACGCGAAAACGGCTGAATAAATAAATGTTCATGAAAATTGCTAATATAGCTTAAACGTCAACAAAATAATTAATATACAAAGCTACTTTTCCTCAGGCACGGGAAGTAATTCCCTCAGAAAGCGAGTAAAACCGCTTGCGAAAGCTAGATCAAATTAAAGTCTCCTTTCAATACCATTTTAGAGCATAATAGACTATAATATTTTGAATATACATACACAGTGCAGCGGCAAACAGTAGGGAATTGATATCACAAGCAATAGCTGAAAGGAAATCGCACAACTTCATAAAGCCTCTCAAATGTTGAGATGTAGAGTTAGGTAGCTGGGAGATGTGACATAATATTATAAATAGATGGAGAGGAAAAGTTAGTTTATATAAAAAATATTAGACGGCATTTGACAAAAATATTCAAACATTTTTAAAGTAACGTGTTTTAGAGAATTGTTTCTTTCCTATGAAATCTTACAGAACATTTATTTGGGGTAAATAATTAAGGAAAAAAGGTTCGCTTGTCTACTAATCAATTATTGAAATAATTATGTCCATTAAAGTAATAAATACAGACAGCTTTTTCAAGGCTGTTTTGGCGCGTCGTAATGCTGTTATATTATAAAATAGGACTCAATTCCCTGTAGCCTGTAGCAAGCCAGCTGTATGTCAACATAGTACAGCTGGCATATAGCTTAAAAGGCATTAATTATTCCAATCAATATGTTATCTAAGTATAATTTTGCCTATTGAAATATCATTGTTACGGGGGCACGAGCAATATCAATATTTCACAGTGCAACAAGATAAGAATAATAATATAAAGACACATCTAATACGTGGTTGTATCTATGGCAACAAGTTTTGCAGTCACATTGGACGTTAGTGTACTGTTATAGAATTTTATTGAAGTTAGAAAACTTCATTGTTTGTGTATAGCCATAGAGACTTTAAATGTTTATTAAGAAAATCTATCGAGCATTTTTATTTTCACACATTCACACTTTTTTTAAATAATATAAATAAACATTGTCATAAAAAAGCAAGATAATAGACATAAAATGAACATGGAAAATTAACTTTGTTAAAAATGTTTCAGTATATTTCTATTCATACACTGCATAGGTACTCTAATGTGGTCACTGGTCATACTCAGTATGACAGTCGTGATTTTTGTGATGAGCAATATTGGTCTTGGTCTTGCTTTTTTTGTAAAAGCTTGAACAAAATAGGTCTTGGTCTTGATCTTGGTCTTGCAGTCTTATTCCTTTGCAATAAAAGCAAGACCAATATCATTTTAGGGTTCCGTACCCAAAGGGTAAAAACGGGACCCTATTACTGCGACTTCGATGTCTGTCCGTCTGTCCGTCTGTCTCCAGGCTGTAACAACAAATATACTAAAAACAAAATAAATTAAATATATAAGGGGGGGGGGGGGGGGCATAAAACAAACGTGATTTTTCAAACATTTTTTGCTCGGTATCAATGATGACATCAGGTAAGAACTTGAAATATACAGAAAATACTTAGCTGTATTTATTATATACTATAGTAATTAATTATAAAAATTTAATAAAATAAATAATTAAGGAAGGCTCCCACACAAAATACACAATTTTCAACTATTTTTGCTCTATAATCGTACGGATAACGGAACCCTTCGTGCACGAGTCCAACTCGCGCTTAGCCGATTATTGCTCGTTAAGTACGAAAATTGAAAAGATAAATTAAGTAGGCAAATACTTTCCCGTGTCTGCAATCCAAGTTTAAATCTTCAAATCTCAACCTTCACATTCTTTGTACGTTAGAATATTTACACTACCTTCCCTTTATACTCTGAAATTATTTGCCTTATCTTTCCATTACGGGGCCAAGTGGAGTGGAAAATCAAAACTCAAAGGCTTATTTCCATTTGTATTCTATCACTTCATTATTGACACAGTAAGGACCAATCAATCGAGGCATCGGACCAAGCTTGGTACACAGCAGGACTAGTTTACCAAGACCTGGAGCGTTCGTTCATTTTCTGCGGGGTTCATGGGAGGTTCTATGGACGGGGAGGGGAGGGGAAGGCCAGGGCTGGCTGGTGGTCAGTGAGTCTGTAATTGGCTGAACCGACAAGATATCCGTAAAACGAGTGGACCCTGACAAGGGTCTCACGCTCAGGGCGTTCCGTTTAGCGGCCTTATTACCATCATCATCGTCAGCTCGCTATACGACGAAAGCGTACAAAAATGACAAACAAAACGAATAGCAAAAATGTTCTTATAGGTCTACCAGAATCTGAAGGCAATTTTTGACAGCAGATTTTCAAAAAATATCCTTGATCATTGGATAAATTTTTATATTTGCATGTTTAAGACACAGAATCAGCCGCTATAAGATGAAAAAAGGATAAAAATGTTTTATTCCAATTACCCCGGTATTGCTAGAGTAAATTCATTTTCTCATTTTTTGCCATCAGATTCTGGTAGACCAATAGAAGTTGTCAGCTTCTTTGTTGCGTACTTCTTTATAGCATTATATTTTATGGCTTTTTTATAAAATTGGGGGGCAAACGGTCAAACGACTCACCTTATGGAAAACGAGTACCGTCGCCCATGGATGCTCGCAAATAGAAAATTTTGCAAAAAAGAATCACTTGATAAAGGTTTGCAGTCCTTTTCAAAGATTTAAAGTATCATCTAAATCTTTAAGCGGGTTAAGCGTGAAGACAAATAAAATTTCACTAAAGCCACACTAGGGACGAGAGGGGCCTAGGATAGTAATGTCATAACGAAAAAAAAAATATTTTTCCGCGAATTATTCTTGAACAAAGAATCTGCATTAGTTTACCTATATACTTTTTTCAGTCAGTACCTAATCTGCAAAGTAAATGTTTTCCTGAAAATCGAAATGAAATCAACCAACATTTAAAAAAAATCCGTACAAAAATTAACAGAAAATAGAAACGTACCTCGTAATTTTGCTAACTCATTTTGTAAGAATGCCAGCATAATTTAATCACCAGAATTTCAATTTCTACCAAAACGATCCTTCAAAATACACTGTAATAAATCATATATTATAATAATATTTTAACCCTCGACGAATTAGCCGCTAATTAGAGAGCACTAATTAAAAACATTTGAGCCAGAATCAAAAAGTTTCAACTCAAATATGAATTTCGCGCCGTGTAGGTGTCATATATAAAGGTCTATATACACGCATAATACCATCAACGGCCTGTAAACACGTACGCTGCAACGCTTCGCTCCCTCAACATACTATCATCATTCAAAAAAACACCCTAACACCCCCACTTTAAGTATACTTTACAGTACTAAAAGCCGCTAAAATTATTTTGCAAGAATATTATTCAGACGTACGAGTAGATACGTTCATGTTAGTCGTATTTTATTTTGTGTTTGAATTGCAATTTAATATCACGATTTTAAGTGTTGAGATGGAATATTTTCATGTGATATTAAATATATTTTTTTTTCATTTTAATATTAAATAATTATTATATTTTTTATCTAGTAATTTTGTAGGACAAACTACCCCGCCATTGGCAGTCATCCTATTTTTATCATTTTTAACTATTTAAAAATACTATAACAGTAAATTATGAGCCTTTTTAACTTTGTACAGAATCCACATACGGCAGCACTCTTTTTCCATCTTACTAATTTTCGATGTGATCACGTGTTCTAACTCACCATTAATAACATTTTTACTCATCCCGAAAATACACAAGTATTCACTTCAACAAGGTCACAAATTCAGCCAGACGTCCTCCCATTAAAAATATTCACAAAAACTCTTTAGGACACGCTGTGTATGGCCCTTGAGCTAATTTACACACCCTGTATGTCAAACAGCAGCCAGACACCACTAATGAAGTTATATCCCCTCCTGTCTGTTTAGGAAACAATTAGGTATTATTATAGACCCTAGCGGAAGTGCGGGCCCTGTACATCGATCTCCCTAGGGTCCTTAAGGGCTATTCATCATCGTCAATGCGCGTGTCAGAGTCATTAGTAATAATCAGGACTAGCCAAGACACATATTGCGACTGTGTAGATATGTGTAGCAAAGACGCAGTTCAAAGTTTTTGAGGTGTGAATTTCTTTAGTTGCGTTGAGCTCTTTTTTGCGGTAAAATGTATATAAATCTCGTGTCAGGACATGTGACCTGAACGAAAGTTGGTAAGATTTAGTGAGAGTAGACTGCCGCCTATCTATGTATAATGTTATATGCATTGTACGCTTATGCTGTTGTACTTCGGCTCCCGAAATACAATTTATGTTTTATAATATCTGCTTGAAAGTTATATTATACTACTCGTAATCATATATTTCAATTTTAATTGTTTATACATATACTTATATAAGTATATCAACAATACGACGAATATACATAGGTGAAACTTGTAAGAGTTACACATTAATTAATGTAATAAAGTACTCGCAACAGTGAGCTAAAGACGCATAAACGAATAATTTCGAAGTAACATTGTAACGTCGTAACACTCGTAACGTATCAAAACAAACATACTTCATTACAATGTTGACGTAAATTGAGTCTGTTGACGGATCGCTCGTCAAAGAACGTAATTACTGAGATATTATTAACTTGGGTTCTTTCTTTGAAGGTTTGTATCAGCATGTATAATAATAATAATATTAAGGGCCTGTTTCACTACTTACTAATAAGTGGCGGATAGGCTATCCACAACTTATCGGACAGATAGAGTGTACAGTATATTCTATCAGATAAGTTGTGAATAGCCTATCCAGTACTTGTTAGGTAGTGGTGAAACAGGTGGTTAATTATCAAAAATTGACCACGTCATTCTAAAAACCCATCCTATATTATTATAAAACCGGTAGAAAAGCCGCTACTTGATCTTTTATAAAAAAAAAATTATGACGCCCGCAACTCCAATAAACTATAATTCGCTTATCAAGCGGGAACTGTACATTTTTCCGGGATAAGAATTAGTATCTTAGATCCTTTCATGGGCCTCAAAGTATCTCCATACCCAGCAAATTCGTTTCTACGGTTTCGGCGTGAAGAGGTAAGGGCCGGGACACAAAAACACGATACGACGTCGTGTCGTACCACGACGCGGCGTCGTTTCACGATGCGACGTCGTGTCGTGGGAATCTACGACGCGCGTCGTAAAAAACTACGACATGACATCGTAACGTGCCACGGTACACGGCACGACGTCGCGTCGTAGAAACTTGTGCTGTCGTCAACCACAGCTGTAGGCAAGTGTGCTGGTATATATGGGACGATTAGGAAATAAAATATTAGATTATTTTGCAGCGCCCTCGACACACCCGGTCCTCGCGGAGCCTCGGGAGGAAGTGCGCGGGCGGCGGGTGGTTCGGGACCGTTGCGTTTATTGTTATGTATACATCACAAAACTCACGATGTGTCTTCTTTGAATTTTGAATAACAACTGTCGTGAGTTTCTACGACGCGACGTCGTGCCGTGTACCGTGGCACGTTACGATGTCGTGTCGTAGATTTCCACGATATGACGTCGAATCGTGAAACGACGTATCGTGTTTTTGTGTCCCGGCCCTTACATACAGACATATAGACAGATATGGTGGATAAAATATATTATTGTGTTTAAAACTGTGGTTCAAAACCTGACAAATATTTTAATCTAGCCTACAATATAAAATAAAACACAACAATATAAAGGGTCATTTTTCAGTAATTCACAATCACTAAAAAATCACAAACTTTGTAACGAAAAACATTATTGAACTAAAATTTGTAGATTAATATTCTTATAAAACCGACTTCCGAAGTAAAAACAATAGTAATATGAACTAAAAAGTATTAAATAACTCTTTAATAGTGCTTTTTTCAGAATTCGTCTAAATCTCACCTATTTCTGCACTGTATACTACAGTCTTCATTATTTTGAAGTCGGTACCAGCTAATTTAATCGTGAGTTCAGTAATGTCAGATTATCTGAAACTTTTGGAACTGGTACCGACTTCAAAGTAAAGAAGATTGTAGTATACAGTACAGAAATAGTTGAGATTTAGACGAATTCTGAAAAAAGCACTATTAAAGAGTAAGAGTTATTTAATACTTTTTAGTTCATATTACTATTGTTTTTACCTTGGAAGTCGGTTTTAATTTTTTGTTAAAAATAATAATTTCACTCTTTTTAGTTAAGTATCTACAAACTAGGCTTTATGCGTAAATAACCAATACGAATGTTAACTATTCACATTATGTCACTGTAAGCGAAATTGTGGTAAATGCTTGCAGTTATCTAAGCGATGCTGCAATTTCCATACTTTTATCTTTAAAGATTCAGGAGTTCTGTTCAGTGCCTTTGGACCAAGAGACACCTTCGTATAAAATTTCTCTTATTCGTAACATAAGTATGTTTAACTTACTAGAAACAACATTTTAACCACTATGAGTGTTTTGATAAAATTCAAGGATTTTCCTCGATTGCTCATAGATCCCATCACCACTTTCGTAATTGTTATACAATATTAAGATTATATCCTATACAACAAAACGAGAATTTTGAAAATCGGTCCACAAATAGCGAAATCATTATCAAAAACGTCTGCTTCGATGCAAAATATCACGAAAAGTACCAATAATTGGGTCATAGTGTGATGACCCATGGTATAATTATGGTTGTGATGATGATGATTAATCAAATTTATGTATTAGTTTATGCTTTCAGTTGTTTAAACAACGCCGAAATCCCCGAACCTGTACCTATAAGCATTCAAAAGTTCTGTTCGGTACCTTCGGATCCAGGGTATAACCTGGTGCGAAGTCTTACTTTTTGGTAGCATTTACCTCGAATGCTTCAGAAAAAATCGAAATCACTATATGTTTCGATACAAATTTCAAGAAGTCCCCTCGATTCCTCAAGGATCCCATCATCAGATCACCACTTATGTGAACATGGTACCAACTTCAAGTTAAACCCTATACAACACAAAAAGAATTTTGAAAATCGGACCACAAACGACTGAGTAATCGTGGAACATACAAAAAAAAATACATACAGCCGAACATATTACCTCCTCCTTTTTGGAAGTCGGTCAAAAACAGATACTCTAAACACAAAGCACAGGAGAGTCGTATTAATGCCGAAATCCTTGTAACTGGAACAAACGTGATTTCCCCAGGGACCGTACGTCTTGGCAACATTGATTTCTAAGATAAAAGGTTTTATGTATTCAAAATATCGCAATTATTAATACCGTAAAGCAGTCTTGAAACGTTAACGTTATAAAGAGAATGCTGAAAAAATATTATAGTAGTGGTAATAATATACATAAAATACTTATAGTAATAGTAGCAGTAACTAGTGGTAGTAGTACCCACTTAAGGTCCAAACGGTGAAACGAGACACAAAATTGACAAAATATCTATGAAATTTTGTGATTGTCATGCTCAATTTTCTGCGAGGCGCTAGATAGAATGGATTTTGTATGAAAATGACACTAAGGAAATAAATCAATTGCCAAACACTTTTCGCTACACTGGGTTATTCAAATCTATAAAGCTAAATACCTGATTGTCATTGAAAAAGACTTGTTTTGAGTTGCTGGTAGTTTACAACGTCCTCATTACTTGTAAAAAAACATCTATCATCTCAAACTTTAATCAGAAAGTGACGATAATAGAATCATTCAGGCTCTACATTACAGCCTGAATTATTCTATTAATGTCACTTTCTATACGATGTGTTGGTAGAAGTTGTAAGCTTAACATTACTGTCAAACAAGGAGCATTTGCGTTATGTACAGGTCATTCTATGCTAAAATCAAAATCAAAATATTTATTTTTAAATAGGATAACAAAGCTAACACTTTTAGAATGCCTACTTAAGGCCTACCATGGGTTCCGGAACTAACCCGGCGAGAAGAACCGGCGTAAGAACCTCGCTTGGACCATATTTTACTAAAAAGATGGAAAATTAGAATAGTAACTTAAACTAATTCACAAGCTAGTTAGACCAATCATATTATCATTAAACCTTCTCAGTAGTAAAAAAATCCATACTCCGTATGCGGTCGTTACAGTTGTCAGTGATATACAACGTTTTACTCTTTTACGTAAATCATTATACTACACAAATTTTAAACAATCTTAAGGGTCTGTAAATAATATCTATGGACGCCTCATACCACGTCAGTCTGGCCCCGTGCTAAGTAGGTACCTGAAGGATTTGTGTTACAGGTACCAGGCAACGGAAATATATTTAATACTTTTATACTATACATATATTTAAGATTTTATTATATCATACACATGACAATACACATATTTAATACACGTCCAGAACCGAGAATATTGAAAACTTTTTGTTCAGTCGGCGGGATTCAAACCCGCGACCCCCGGCTTGAGCTGCCACACACTCAACTAATTGAGCCACAGAGGTCGTCGAAAATATATAAGTACTTGAATACAAATGTCTTTAAATAAACTACAATTAGTAAGCGAAATTTTCCTATATTTTGCCCCTTTTCCTTTCAAAGGTACCAATTACCAAAAATTGTCAAAATTGTCTTGTAGGGATTTACACAAGGATAAATTTACAGGCAAAAGATTCTAACCACTTTCATCAATGTCTAACTTAACAACAGTAGCGCGAATCACCACTACCATAACAAGTTTCCTTAGAACACCGTTCCTCCATTTCCCTGCGCGCTCGCGGTAACCAGATTTTTGGAACTAATCTACTTACGACTTACGCAACTATCAAAACATTAGAATACATTATCTCTATTTATAGAACTAGACGAATTACATATTCATATTTCGATAATAATACAAATACGGAATTCGTCTGAAAAGTTCGTCTGTAATTAGCCTCTTCACGTATTCGCTAAACTGCTTGAGATAAAATTTTGTATTCAGGTAAAGGATACAAGGTGTATAACTCATTGCGGGAAAATGTGCGGCTATAGCGCGATGAACAAATTTCCAGACGTTGAAACTTAGTTCTTGAAACCACATAAAATTCACAAGTTTGATTAGGAATATGCTACTGCATATTCCTTTCGTACACCAATGAATCATGTAGGCTACTGCCTACATGATTCATTGGTGTACGAAAGGCCTTTCTTGTACTGTACTGCTCACACACTTTGTCACTAAACCAGTCTAAGACATAATAATTTGCTCCTCATAACCAGAAAGAACAAACTAGGGCCCGTATAAATAGTCAGTACTCAAGATGCATCTCGGTCTGAAGACGCGGTTCGGTTCTGTGATTGGTCCAAATTTTGATAGCCAACCAATCACAGAGCCTGAACCGTCTCTTGAGACCGAGATGCATCTTGAGTAATTACTAAAGTAATAGTACTGACTATTTATACTTAAATAGTATAAATAGTCAGTACTAATTAGTACTGACTATTTATACGGGCCTAAGGCCGTGTTTCCAACTGCAAACAAACTCACGGAAGTCTTGCGTGAGTTTCTTGCAATATTGTTTACATTTCATACTAATTCCTGCAATTTATTGCTGCAATAAATGTCGTGCGAGAAGCTCGCGGATGCCATACGAAACTAGACCGTATATCTGCGGTGACCCGCAGCGAGATCTGACGCGAGTCCTCGCAGACAATATATTTAAATATGCTGTCGCAACTACTCGCAGGAAGCGCTTGACAAATCGTCGCGACAGCACTTGCTACGGGGTTTACACTTGCAAGCTGATGTCAGACAGAATGTCAGACACTTCTCGCGATAGTTGTCTTGCAGGTGGAAACACGGCCTAAGTCAAACCTATCATGTATCCATGTTTCACATCTCCAAATCTAATCTCCGCAATTAGCGAATCGCTAATAGCAAATTGCCGAATCCGATCGGCCGATACCGATCTATATGACCCAGGCTGATTGTGTCCACACAATTGGATCTCTCACGCGGAATGTATGAAAACACCCCGTATACCAAATATGACTTTCAACCCTATGATTATAAGGGTAAAGTAGAATATCACTTGTAGATAGCGTGGACGGTTTTAATCGAAAGGGACTTATGCGTAATCACAATGTTTGAAAGAGTTGTCCATTTCGTTCTTTGTCTTGTTAAATTAATCGAATTCATGCACAAAGATAGAAATTCAATCAAAAATAGTATTGTATTTGTGAATTAATAAAATAAACTTTTTCAATTTGGATTATAATATAAAACCGTACTGACAAATTCCCAATTTTTTTTATTTAATGTACAGACTTACAATGACCTCGTGGCACATGGATGACATCAAAATATTGGTCATGGATAAATCAATTGTCACACAAAATGAAACAAGTATTAGTAATTTGTATCATAATGATAAAAATTACCAACACTTGTTTCATTACCATAATGGTAATGCAAAATGTGCTTTGAATGATATGACTTTGACAGAGCCGACTTGGGTTTGAGTAAACGAACAGACCACATTAGTTTTCATGTGGTCATGCATTAGGTTATCACGCATTATATGCCTTGCCCCCCCCCCCCCCCCCATGGCCCCCTAAAAAATATTACTTGACGACATTAGGATCCGACAAGCCATTTAGGATCTAGAACATAATATAAAAAAAGCAAAAATATTTTACACCTGACTAAACCTAATCGGGTACAAGGACAATTCTCAGTTCAGCATCTCTTGCCCCGAATAACCTCATAATTTAACGTTCATTTTGATTTGTGCTGACTGGACTCATAGAGAACCTTACTAACTTTAAGACGAATGGCCCGTGCGATACAAAAGGACTAATGTGTCCGACTCTATCAATAGACAAAATTTATAGCCGAGCTCCCCCACCAGAAAATATTGGCCTTCCGAAGTGCCCCAGACGTGGGCTATGGAGCCTGGCCAATAGTGCGCAAGTGATAGGAGGAAGCGATTTCCAAAAAAAAGTTGTTTATCAAGAAATTGTCATTTTACCCCCATGTATCACCATATAATATAACTTTTCTTGTTACTTGTTCTTGTTACTGAGATGTAAGTATGAAGTCTGACCCTATAAAATAATAATCCATCAATCTCCAAGCGACAGCCGGTTGCCGCATAGCAATTGAGAATCTATTGTGTCTGCCATATCCACGATGGAGGTGGATTTATACAATCTTTTTCACCAGCAACTTTTTTTTGGAGAAAAAAACAGCTATTTCTGTATTTTTAAAAGTAGCCTTTCACTTTTGTATCACAAGTCACTTGTGTATTAACCCTTCTATATGTGCAAAAATATTTGCAAAAGAGTAGTGTATGGAATGTGCAAAAAAAATGGCGCCCGGCCTTACCCCCTTTTTACAAATAATATAATATTTTTACATCCAAACCATATTTTATGTTTTTGTAAAGAATTTTATAATATCTAATAAATTTTCTATCAATCAAGCCATTATAATATAGTATTTAGTCTGATTTAACATTCTTTTTAGAAGTATATATTTTGAAATATATTTTTCTGACTATTTCACATGAAATAAATTAATATTTTGTTATAATCTACACGACAGAATCCAAGAATAGACCCTTGTTTATATAATTTATCGTCACAGCTTGAGATGTTTACAAAAACAGGTCATAAATATCACTCGAAAAAAATGCGTTTCGTATTACCACAAGCAAACTTCGTCATTATGGCTTTACAAATAAAGTTCAAAATGGCTGCGGCCGGCAGAATACGACCGTTAACTGTAGACTTTTAACTCTTTGTTTTGGAAATATAAGAAATACTATCGATATAAAATAGTCATGTAGACGTTGTGTAATAATTTCTATAAGCCTTTTACGTAATTAATTTACAATTATATGAAGCAAATTCCGTCCAAAACACTTATAACACACACAACTTTTTTCTCAGCTTTCACAAGTTATTACGATGTATTTCTTGCAAATGGTTATCTAAAACTGCTTATTACTATTAAAGTAAACGATTTTACTACTTACATTCGATAAATCCAATTATTATTTCACACAAATCACACAAAATGACAGAACACACACGAAACAATTCACGATTTTCTAATGACTGAAAAATATTCGTCGACCACAGATTGTATAATATTTTGCATTCAGAATGTGGCAAATGTACCATAGATTATAACTAACCAATCTTCTTCATACAAAAGTAGTCTCTAAGTCGACGAAATACGTAACTCGATCGAATGAAAGAGCGCGGCCACATACGGCCGCTTGGGTGTAGACAGAATAGCTGCAGTCTAATCTGTGGCGGCCGGATCCGGCCGCTTCGGAATTAATGGGTTAAACGGCTAATTTTTACTAGCTAGCTGTTATGAATATCGTACGCAACGGCCCACGATGGCCCACAGCAGGCCACGCGATTGCGCGTCATGCCTGGAAATCGTCCGCCATCGTACAGAAATACCCCGTCTACACAATGGTGATGGATAGCAGTGGACCAGCATGGTCCATTGTGAAGAGGCACCTTTATTTTGAGAATAATACAAAGTCACGAAAGACAATAAATCAACCCTTTATAAAAACAATGCCATTAATATTATAATCGCTCTCACTTCCAACTTGAGACACACACTTAGGAAGTTTACATGACATAGTAAAAACAAGTGACGGCGCTGAAAGGAAAGTCGGTAGTCTATTGACAGTGGGAGTTAGTTTGTCGATGGGGGAATTTGTTATTCCAGGTTATGGTATCAATAAACATGTTTTTGGGGGAGGAATTGGCTTAAAAAATCGCATGACTAATCTTACAACTTTGACAAATAACTACTGCCTAATTTTGTGATGTATGAGCAAGCGTACTTCCTATAAAAATATAATATAGAAGTATCTCAGATTATACTTTTGTAGCATTAAATTTCGTACTAGGCTTGCTTACAAACTTATCCATTTTACACGATACTAACATTAAATTTTTTGGGGTAACAATAATTATCATTTGCTTCAGAGTATGTTCATAGCGATGTAAATCGTTTTAGTGGTACGATGCAGACAGACACGAACGAATTTATAAAATTCGAATTTATGTTATTAATAGTTATGGCATAGTTAGCAAAACCAAGCTATGTAATAAGTACTAAAAGTTGCGTGAGGCTTCACTCGGGAAGAAAGTAATATATCCTTTCTCGTGGTCTACTCTATGTCTGAGCCAATAAAATTGCCCCAGTATTTTCGTAGCCTATTCCATACAAACAAAGTTTTACTCTTTATAATATTATAACTAGTATTATTATAATTATATACTAGTATTATAAATTATAATCATACAAAGTAATTACTAATTAGCAGAGTTAAGCTGATGATAATAATGCCAAAGCCCATTTCCGTTGGTCAACAGTTCTAGTTCAAACCGACAGCACACACTGCATAATTGATTTTATAAATTAATGTTTGCACTTCACAATGCGTTTCATTACGGATGCTGTATCTACTATACTAGCGTATAATAAAGAGGAAATGTTTGTTTTTGGGTGGGCTTAGAAATTTCGATGAAATGTGGTACAAATGACCCATGACAAGGAAATAGATGAATCGACGATTTTTTTATCGGCGATTAATTAGTATTTAACTTTAGTGTTTCTTTATTTTACTACTAGCTGTTGCCCGCGACTTCGTCCGCGTGGACTTCAGTTTATAGCGCGCGGTGTCAACAAAATTGGTGTCAAATTTAAAAGCTTTTTAAAACCCTGGTACCCCTTAAAATTTAAACCAAAATACCCAAAAACAGCTGTGCAGTGCGCACATAATATTTCATTTTTTTATATTAAACCTAAAGCTTATTTATTTATTTATACCTATACCATTACACAACTTTAGCTTAAACCATAAACTATTTAGCATTGGTAGGTTTGAGGCTTCGTCACTCATTACTGCGTAGATAAAGTACTGAGTACTGAGTAGTGAGTTATTCATTGTTGACGTCATGCAAAACAATTGCAACAATCGAGAATCGCTACTCAACTTGGTACCATCTCTTATAGAAAGATGCATGAGCAAGCGATATCGCGATGTAGGAGACGCACGGCGCCATCTATTATGATTTTTTGGAACTAACTTAATTTGAACAAATTTACGCATTTTCACCCCCTTACAACCCCTTTTTCCGGTTAAAAAGTAGCCTTGTCCTTTCTCAGGCTTTAGACTATCTGTGTACAAAATTTCATTACAATCGGTTCAGTAGTTTTGGCGTGAAAGCGAGACAGACAGACAGACAGAGACACTTTCGCATTTATAATATTAAGTATAGATTGTAACTAGCGATAGTAGAGCCCTCACACTTGTAAAATACAGGTCCTAAATACAATAATAATTATTATTATTATTCTATATTATTCATGCTGTCCTAGTAGGGTATAGTATTATACAAAAACCTTGGAAAACTGTATATAATATGTGTAGTATAATATAACGAATCTAAATCGCATAGTTTCACAGTATGACAGAAACTTCCGGGACCAATTCGTCATTCGATTGTAACACCTAAATCCCATGCAATAATGGAACCGAATGCGTTTGTACGTCTGTCACCTCCATACCAAACCACACTTCGTCGGCAGTCACCGCTTTGCTGCGGTTACCAAACGCGAAACAATTCGGAATTTAACTTTAAAGTTCTGATTTTGACTCAGCAAACACGAGCAACGCATTTTGAACTTTATACGAAGGTGTTACAGGTGAATGTGCTATGCAAGAGTTTTCCGTTTAAGAAAAATTCATGACTGCAATTGACTGCTTTGATCTTTTCCTTATTTTTATTTTGCCAACATGGTCGCGTCATGTTTGATCTTAAAAATATAATTTTGTGGCGTTTTGATCGGGAAATTGACTTTTCACCTCTTTCAACGTTTTCCACTTAATAACATAATAATGTTTACTTTATGATAGAGGTCCACAAGTAGATATTATGTCATATCGTGGACAAAGTTGTGGATTTTGGGGTTGTTTGAGCCTGGTATTTTTCAAATAGATTTTAACTCACTCAAATTATTAGTTAATAATTAATTATTAGTTAAAAATAGTTATTAGTCAAAAATTAGTTATTAGTTAAAAACAAGTTTATTTTATTAGTTAAAATACTTATCTAAGAAATCTAAAAGGGACAGTTGTGTGACTGATCCATATCTTTATAGAGGTATGTCTCGAACCTCGATAACTGTACGTACTCGGGGAAACGCGGCGGTAGCGGTCACTGACTTTTTGATTGTTCGATTTGAAAATGAGGTGTCGGATGTTGTCACTTGTCAATCGCGGCTTTGTATAGAAAATGACAAGTTTTTGACAGGGAGTCAATGACCGCTACCGCCATGTTTCGCCGAGTACAGTATATACTAAATCAATTATCAACTTACATGTAGGGTTTCTGATATTTTAGCAGTAGTTTACCTGTCGATAGCTTTGTTCTTTGGGTTAACTTTTTGACGTAAGCCAATTAAAATTGCTACTAAAACAAAATACTGTTTTCAAAAATCCTCAGAAAACAAGTCAGGAAAGAATAACTGCCGCAATCAGAGACAAGCAAAAATTACTAAAATTAAAATGTACTTACTTAAATGAAAATTCTGACATATAACTGTATTTTAAAAATATAAAACCGACTTCAAAATTGTACGTGATTGAGAATTAAAACTCCCTATTTCCAAAACTACTTAACCGATTTTGATCAAACTTGCATTGTTCCCTAAGTTGAACAATACCTAGTACAACAAAAAAAGAATTACTGAAATCGGACTTGTAGTTACATAAAAACATACATACATACATACATACATACATACATACATACATACATACACTTTTGAAATTTGGCACATTTGTTCAAAAGATGTCATAGATTAACATATACAAAAACTGGGCAGTTCTGGAAATATTACATACATACACGTCGAATCGATAACCTCCTTTTTTTGAAGTCGGTTAATAAATATAATAGACAGTCATATATTATTACATAATAAATTTATAATACATATTGTATACATTATCTGTCAAACTCTTCATTAAATAGAAGGAATACCTAATCATAATTAAATATCTCTGAGTGCGCTGTGCAGCAGTTACTGGCTTAAACATAATATTATAGCTATATTTCGACTTCCAAAAGCAAATAATGTTTCCTGAAAAACTATTTAACTGCTTAACTTGCTAATTAGTAAACAGAAACCGCAAAAAATTTCACGTCCACACTTTTCCCCGCTGTTTGCTCTCTTTATACAATTTGCATTCGTTTTGTCGCTTTAAATAAGTGCATTTTAAAAGGAAATAGCAGCTTCGGAAACAATTTTTTATTACATAAGTAATTTGGGGCCGTCTATCATGGGCTATTCGCCCATATCCTTTTTTTGCTATCTTAGTAACTATATAGATTTTTCGCACCAAGGCCAGGATAGTTATATTATTATTTCAATAATATTATTAGTTTCAGAAACATAAAAATTACGGTATTTTTTCATTATCTTATAAGCTACAGTGCGGTAAGGGTTTTAGGTTTGTTTAAAACACCTTACGGCTTCACTCTGATTTAATAAGTATGGACTTACCTATTACCTTTTTTAGGGTTCCGTAGCCAAAATGGCAAAAAACGGAACCCTTATAGATTCGTCATGTCTGTCTGTCTGTCTGTCTGTCTGTCCGTCCGTAGGTCACAGCCACTTTTCTCCGAAACTATAAGAGCTACACTATTGAAACTTGGTAAGTAGATGTAGTCTGTAAACCGCATTAAGATTTTTATACAAAATATGAAACATTAAAAATTTAGGGGTCCCCATAGGTACAATTGAAACAAAAAAAAATTTTTTTCGTCTAACCTACGCGTATAGGGTATCTATGGATAGGTCTTCAAAAATCATATTGAGGTTTCTAATATCATTTTTTTCTGATCTGAATAGTTTGCGAGAGAGACTCTTCCAAAGTGGTAAAATGTGTGTCGCCCCCCCCCCCCCCCCCCTCTAACTTCTAAAGTAGGGGCACGGTAATTCCAAAAAAAATATATGATGTACATTACTATAAAAACTACCAACGAAAATTGGTTTGAACAAGATCTATCAAGTAGTTTTTTTTATGCGTCATAAATGGTAAACCTTAATTTAACTTTCATTAAATCAACTAAAATATAAAAATAAATCAAAAACCTTTTCATTTTGTAGAAATAAGCCTTATTGCTGCTGCGGAACCCTTCAGTGGCGAGTCCAACTCGCACTTGGCCGGTTTTTTTCCTGCGGTTCGCCTTCAGCCGTATAGAGGAGGGATATCCCGGATCTAACAAACACAGGACTCCCTCCATGACTAGCCGGTCTACCTCGGACCGGACTTACATTGGTGGTAAGGGAACGCTTAGGCAAAGCGTTCCTCTCGGCGCCGGGACTGGCTACGCCGGGGAGGTTCCCATCCTCTCCCGGAGCCCCGTTAGACGAGAGTTAGGAGGTTCGCATAGCGTCGCCTCCGCACTCCCGTCCTACGCCGGCGGAGCGGCAGAGAGGTGGGATCGTCCTCTCTGTCCCGCTCCGAGGCCTCTTTCTGCGACATAACAATTTCGCAGAAAGAGACCGCCGCCTGCCAGGCCTCATCGCTCTCGAGCATGCAGCGCACCATGCTCGGGAGCAAGAGGTCCCCGCCTAGCACTGCCACAAGATCGTGGCGCTGCACGGCCCAACGATCGCACCCCTCAAGGGTATGCTGGGCCGTGTCCTCCGCAGCGCCCGCCGCACTCATGGCAGGCTGGCGTTGGCTCTCTCCTGGCGACCTTACACAGGTACACTTACCTATTACCTACTTTAATTGAATAAAGAGATTACATGAGCTTCATTTCTAAACTTAAGTTAAGATATATTTACCTAAATGCCTTTGAGTTCCTTCAGCTCATCTAATACGAATAATACTTAAGAAATTATTAATTTTTAATATTTTGCATATAATACGACATCTACATTGTCCATAGAACAATAATTTTCAACGAATTATTTTAAAAATAGTAGTATTTTGATGGAAAACAGACTGGATCGAATCAGGATCGAAGCTGCATATTTCTTTTTTTGGCCATCGCCCTAACAATATCAGGCCTTGTTTTTGTTTTCTTTTTTAATTTTTTGCACTTTTTTTAAATTTTTTCTTTTGTATAAAGGTCTTATAACTATTTTTACAATTTGCTGTTTCATCTTTTTTCGTACAATTATTTGTTCTCGATCTTACATCTAATACATCATTTGGTATATTTATTGCAATTATAGTAATTTGTCAACATAATATTGATAATTAGGGAGCTGGTGAGCATTTAGGTATATGATTTGCACAAGTTTCACGTCGAGGTAGATTGCAGTTTACGTCATTACGAATTGATTTGGTCCAGTCAATTAAGGTCCTACGTCGCTGCGTTTTCGCGTTACTGCCGATTGAAGTTGCTTAAAAAAAGGGGATATTAAATTATTTGTACATGTATGCCTCTGGGGTTCATGGTCACAAACAGCTTGGAAACGAAGTAAATCGGAGAGGCAGACATTCAGGGCTCTGCATTATTATGGGGCGGAGTTGTAAAAATGTTTAAAAAAAAGCTCTACTATGTAATTTGCACACGGTTCTCATTGCGCACATTCGATTCATTATGACTCCGTGGATATGAAAAAATATTTGGCAGACATTTTGCTCACTAATTTTTAGGTGTTTACTGTTTGAAATTCGCGAAATCAAGGGGATGCGGGTATCCGGTATTGCATGAGATTATTGTCATTCTTTATAGTCTATTGTTATTATTTAGTTTGATATTATTCGCTGAAGTCGCGGTAACGATTCAACTTCTTCTGAAGCTGAAATCTATGGAATCACATATGGAATCACTGTGGAGAAATTTCATACCTGCGGAGACGTAGTTAACTGGGAGAAGCCGAATATTTCTGACGCGTGTTTAAAATTGAATTTTGTACTTCTAGCTTGGCGCGAGCGTCGGGTTGAAAAAAAAATTCAAATGGTCTGCCTTTGAAATATCAGAGGCCTGAACGTCTGCCTCATCGAGTTTCTTGATTTCATGATAAAATTCAAACATCAATCTAAGAGGCAGACATGTGCGCATAATATAGCACCTATTTTATTTTTTACATTTTTGAAATGCTGTCTATAGCGAACGCAGAGGCAACATGCTGGCAGACTATTTTTCTGTGGTCCTTCTCATTGTTATTAATCGAACAATTTCAATCTGCCAAGTGTGCACTTCATAATTATAGAGTTTTTTAAATCATAAAAAAACTTAAAAAATTGAAAACTACAAAAGTCAGAGCCCTGGATGTCTGCCTCTACGAATGTTTGTGTTTACAGAATGACTATGATCATCAGCCCCAGAGGCAGACATGTGCATATAATATGACCCACCTTTTTTTTCAACATTTTTTAAACGCTGTGAATTGACAACGCAGCGCCACCATGGTGGCAGACGAGGTTCTTGATGTTTCTTAGGGTATAATTATTACTATTAATAACGTCTGCCAACGTGCTTATCATATAGAAATTTTGCTCACCAGCTCCCTAGCTATGAGTACTCATTGGTACATGTCAATTCTTATAGACTATACTTATAAGATTAAAATCAATTTTATGGTAGCTGCATAATAATGAATAAGCTTGCTGGAAAGTAATAACTTACATTCGTCCTATTTACACGAATCTCAGAGATGGCAAAGGACTGAGCTAAGGGCAAGTCTCAGTAAGGGCAATTATGTGCATACCTTTGATCCTAAGGGCTGCGATAATAAGCCTACTTTGTACAGTTTGTTACTGTAGAGCACTAAAGAGTTTCAAAAGAGTAATACTTTTTTATAAAATAAGGGGGCAAACGACCAAACGAGTCACCTGATGGCAAGAACTACCGTTGCTTATAACAGCTTACAACTGTTTTCAGACTTCAGTAGCAGGTGCGTTGCTGGCCTAACTATTAACTAACTATATAAATATTTATTACTCCGTTTCTTGATCTATGTTTGTGGTTGCACCAATTTTCGTTTATCGCGCGGGAACTGTAAATTTTTCGGTTAATCCTATGTCCTTTCCTGGGACTCAAAGTACCTTCATACCAAATTACAGCAACATCAGTTCAGCGGTTTGGGCGTAGAGGTAACAGACACACTGACAGATCGACAGCGATACAATTTCTCATTCATAATAGTATTAACTTAATTTTAACCGACTTCCAAAAAACGAGGAGGTTATATGTTCAGCTGTGGTTTTTTTTTTATATTTTTTTTTGTATGTTCAACGATTACTCCGCCGTTTGTGAACGGATTTTCGAATTTTTTGTTTTGTTGTATTAGGTTTCACGCCAATTTGGTACCATGTTCACAAAAGTGGTGACCTGATGATGGGATTCATGAGAAATCGAGGGAACTCCTCGAAATTTATATGGAAACATATGGTGATTTTGAAGCATCCTAAGCATATGCTACCAAAACGCAAGATTTTGCACCGAGGTATACTATGGTTCCGAAGATACTAAGAGAACTCCGGATTCCTTATAGATACAAGTTTGGGAGTTTAGGCGCTGTTTTAAGAACTGAAAGCATATGCTACTGTGCAAATTACATTCATCATCATCATCATCATTACCACGTCAGGGTCACCAATGTCACCAAATTCAACCTTATCTCCAGAGCATAAGGCACACATTTGACATTACTTCTGAGAAGTTAAAGTTGCTTCGATAATGTGACATTCTGTCTCACTTCGCCGAGACATTCTGGAAAACAACCTAATTTCAACCTTTTGCATTGCGTTTAGCGTTCATAGTACAATAACTGTCTATGGTCTCGCATTTCTGCCAGGGCTGTCAAGCGAGCGGCGGCGCGGCGGCGGCGCGGGCGCGGGCCGGCAAGTAGGGCGAGTGCCAGCCTATTGAAACTAGTCCGGTGACCGGCTACTTAGCACGTTACAAGTGTTCACTTCGATTTTTTTTAATGTATTGTTTAAAATTATCTACAGGCTGCAGCTGATAATATATTTTGTAAGTGTGACTGTAATAGGATACGTAGAATAATATACAGACCGTATTATTCTACGTATAGTACGCGTTTGCTTACTAGGTAACTAAAAAGAGTGAAATTATTATTTTTAACAAAAAATTAAAACCGACTTCCAAGGTAAAACAATAATAACATCCTTATAATATGAACTAAAAAATATTAAATAATTATTCCTATCTAATAGTGCCTTTTTCCGAATTCGGCTAAAACTCAACTATTTCTGTACTCAATCTTCATAATTTTGAAGTCGGTGCCAGTTCCAAAAGTTTCAAATATTCTATCAGAGAACTGAAGATTCATCTGGAACCGACTTCAAAATGATGAAAATTGAGTACAGAAATAGTTGAGTCTTAACCGAATTCGGAAAAAGGCACTATTAGATAGGAATAATTATTTAACACTTTTTAGTTAATATTATAAGGATGTTATTATTGTTTTTACCTTGGAAGTCGGTTTTAATTTTTTGTTAAAAATAATAATCTAATCTATTGCCAATTGCAATGTGCAGGGAAACTAATAAAAAGATGAGCTGTTGTCTTCTCACTTGAGAACTAATTACACTAACTTATAATATTATAGGCGGTAAAAAGGCGGTTCTTATATAGATTAAATATATTAGAAGAAAAAGTAAATAAATGGAAAAAAAGGAAAATAAAAAGTTTAAAATAAAAAATAAAATAAAAAAAATATTATAGGAGGGAGGTGAGACGCACACTACACCTCCCCCGTTTTTTTGAAAAAAAAATACACACTAGCCTTTTTTATAATAATTATAATATCATAGCTAAAGATAATAATATGATTTTTTTATCCTGGCAGGGTCGCCACTCGCCATGCAATGTGCAGGCTTGGGAGACTTATACTCCAGGAAAATTAAACATTCGACCTCGGTATAATTCGCATAGAGCTGAAAATTGGTAGAGACGTTAAATACACCATTACAAATAAAACCTCAAAAATCCCCGGCGATCCTCCTTGTGCAAAAATTTTTATTCAAGGTCAAAGGTATGAAAATGAGGTTTTTCTTGTTTTTTCTCCAAACCGTAAATTTTATCACAAAAATAGGTAGCGCAAGAGTGCAGATAATAGAATTCTCTACAAAAAATATTCTGACACTTTTTTCATACGACTTACCATTCCTTAAAGTTTGGGAAAGTCATATATATGCTTATATTATAAAGCTAAAGAATTTGTGGAACTACTGCTTTGAATTGAAGAATTTGTTTTTTGTTGGATAGTCCTATTTATCGAGGAAGACTTGAGCTATATAACATCATGTTGCCACCAATAGAAGCAAAGAAACAGAGGAAAATGGGGAAGAACGGGGAAAATTATTTGAAGGACTTCATCTCACCAACGGCTGAAGCAATTTTTATGTTATTTGGCACAGATATAGAATAGGCCACTTGGAGGGATATAGGCTATTTTGTTTTTCAGGAAAATTTACGTCTTGCGTGAAATTTATAATTAACGCGGCCGGGCGGAGCCACGCTTAACATCTAGTACTACATACTAGGGTTGTTTGAAAAAATTGAAATGTTCTCGGCCTGACATACTTCTGAGTGACTTGCAAGCGTACTGTTATGTAGTTGTACCTACTATGTACGATACTTCTTCACAAAAAAATTTTGTCCATCTGATGATCTGTGATTTTTGTATCACGCCAGAGTTAACGAAATATACTTGACAAATACAGTGTGGGGAAAATATTTCTTTCAGAATTGGTAACAATTTACGAAAATGAAGCTTGTAGGGTATTTGGAACTCTATTACAAATTAATAGAGTTTAAAATCCGAAAACAATTTTACAAATGTCATTCCAGTTTGACGGTACGAGGTTCGTGTAGTGTATAGCGGGACGACGAACCGTCAAAACTGTCAAATTTGTCTCTCACGGACGGACGGCGTCCCTCACGGACGCGGTCTGCAGACCGGGTTCGCGCCATCTGTAGAAGCTCTAATATGTACTACAAATCCTTAGTAAGTGACATCTATCGGCGTATTATGAAACTGATATCACCAATTGCCACGGGCTATTCTAATGATGCTGTTAGTTTCAGCTTCATTTGATAGATGGCAGGAATTTATTACATTGCACATTGAAGTCACAAGTCACAACTCACGAGATAATAATTAATTTCGCAACTCTGGCTTATTCGAATACATCAAGAACAACGTTAATTTTACCAAAGCCAAGATATTTTGTTAAAAATAGATTTCGAATTCAGATCATTTATTCAGATAATTCACAAGTAGAATATAATATTATGGTAGGACGGAGAGGTCTAGCTGGCACCGCATACTTATGCTAATAGATGTCGCAGTTCTAATTGGTTTCCAAAATTGATACTAGATGTCGGTATTAACACGTAAACTCAGGGATAATAAAATATATATTGCAGTCTACACTTTCCAAGATATTTTAAAAGGGCAATCCGCAATGTAAAAGAATGTTATGCTTTCTTATATCATAATTTATATTTTATATAATAATTATATCTTTAAACGAGCAATATATAAATATATATAAAATTATTTATTAAATTTTTATTATCTTTAATATTTAATTATAAAATTTATATATATTTAGCTGCTTAATATCAATCAATATTTAAAAATAAATTAATCATTAAGAGGTAATACATCAAATACGTTAAAAAATACATTAAGTAACTACTTTATAAATAAGTAAGTAAATAATTTTTATATCAATTATTACAGGGAATAATAAAAAAAATAATAATAATAATAAAAAAAAAAAAGAAAGACTATATATAAAAAACTAAATCTAAGTCGGAGGCTGCGGGCAATGTACCCAAGAGGCTGGCAGCATTACCTCGCTGTATCGCAAGACTGATACGTTGGCCGAGGTAAGCGCCAGCTCTGGGGTCGTTAGTTTTCTCAACCAGTCTTTGGGATAACTGCTTGAATAGTAGTTTGGCACCAGGGCCCCACGGGCCCAGGGTCTCAACCCCGAAAGGTACAAAAAAGTAATCACTCCCCAGTGCTTCATACTTTCTTCTTTTGTTTGTCTCCGCTTGTGCTGCCGCAGCTCCCGCCTCTCTCGTTATATATATATATATATATATATTATATATAATTGGAATCTCGGAATCGGCTCCAACGATTTTCATGAAATTTTGTTTCGGGAGCGATAAATCGATCTAGCTAGGAATAATTTTCATAAAATGTCATTTTATGTGTGTCGGTCATATAGCTAGTAATAATAAAAACACTTCAATCTCAAAAAATAAATGCAGAATGTGATTCACTTTTCGCAGAAGAATAATTTAAAAATATAATATATTTATTCCTGTTTCATTTAAACGTACCTACTGATGTTTAAAAGACACTTTTTACCGTAATTAGCAATAACTTCCTCAAAAGAAAAAAACTCTGTGAATGTGATTTAAGCTCTTCTAATGCAAAAAGTTGCCTTGAATCTTAATTCCTCTAGGCAAATACTTAAAACAAAATTAGAGACGCCCGCAACTCGGTTGCGCCAAAATGTCGTTTGTCGCGCATATTTCCGGGATAAAAGTATCTTATTTCTTTTCCTGGGACTCACAGTATCTCCATTTCAGTCCACATTTCAGCACGATCGGTTCGGATCAGTAGGCCTAGTACTACGAAACAGTTTTGAGACACAAACAATCGGACGAGAATGCCGCGTCCGGCTCTGACAATAGCCCGGTCAAATTAGACGCAAAAAATCGTAACCTCGGAATAATTCGCATATAGTTGAAAATTGGTAGAGACGTTAAATACACCATTATAAATAAAACTTCAAAAGTTCAAAGATCCTCCTTGTGCTAAAAATTTTATTCAAGGTCAAAGGTATGAGGTTCTCCCTGTTTTTTATCCAGACTGTACATTTTATCACAAAAGTATACCTACTTTTGTGATAAGAGTGACAAGAGTGTAGATCATAGAATTCTCTACAAAAAATATTCAGACACTTTTTTCATACGACTTAACATTCCTTATAAATGGCGGGCTTAAAGTTTGGGAAAATCATATCTATACTTATATTAAAAAGCTAAAGAATTTGTGGAGCTACTGCTTTGAATTGAAAAATTCGTTTTTGTTGGATAGTCTTATTTATCGAGGAAGACTTGAGCTATATAAGATCACGTTGGCACCAATAGGAGCAAAGAAACAGAGGAAAATGGGGAAAAACGGGGAAAATTATTTGAAAGAGCTTATCTCAGAAACGGCTGAAGCATTTTTTATGTTATTTGGCACAGATAAAAAGTAGACCACGAGGAAGGACATAGGCTATTTTGTTTCTCGGGAAAATGTACGGTTTTTGTGAAATACATAATTAACAGAGCAGAGCGGAACTTCTTGTACTACAGCATACGAGGGCTGTTCACAGCCAAACATACTTCTGTATGACTTATTATCGTTACCAAATCTAAACTTATCGAGTCGCGAAGAGCAACAGTACGGTTGCAAGTCACTCAGAAGTATGTCAGGCCGAGAACATTTAAATTTTTTTATTATTATTAAATAAGGGGGCAAACGAGCAAACGGGTCACCTGATGGTAAGCAACTACCGTCGCCCAAGGACACTCGCAATATCAGAAGAGCTGCAGGTGCGTTGCCAGCCTTTTAAGAGGGAATACGCTCTTTTCTTTAATGTTTGCAGGTCGTATAGGTCCGGAAATACTGCTGGTGACAGTTCGTTCGAGAGTTTTACAGTGAGCGGCAGAAAGTTACGCGAAAAACGCACTGTGGAAGACTGCCACTCATCAAGGTGATGAGGGTGGTATGTTTTTCGCGTGGGACGATGGCGAAAAGTTGCAGGTGGTATGATTCCGAACAATTCCTCAGAGCACTCCCCGTGATACAACCGATAGAGGATGCAGAGTGAAGCTACATCTCGGCGTAATTCCAAGGGGTTCAAGCTGTTTGAAACACTATGACAGTCAACAATTCGAGCGGCCCTTTGTTGGATACGATCCAGAGGGAGCAGAGGCTGCCCTGCCCAGAGATGAGAACAATATTCCATATGAGGCCGAACCTGCGCCTTGTAAAGTTGTAGGCGTTGGTCCGGACTGAACCAAGCTTCTTCGAGGCTAATTTGGCCTTACCCTCTTGATGATATCGGAACTGGACTTCGCTCGATATGTTGACGCCAAGTATCTCAATGCTAGGGGAGATGGTTAAAAAAAAAGAGACGTTAAATACACCATTACAAATAAAACCTCAAAAGTCCCCGGCGATCCTCCTTGTGCTAAAAATTTTTTTCAAGGTCAAAGGTATGAAAATGAGGTTTTTCATGTTTTTTCCAAACTGTACATTTTATTACAAAATAGGTAGGGCAAGAGTGTAGAGTCAAAACAGTTTCATGGTACAAGGCTAATTTCGGCGTGAAGAAAATATAACAGACAGACAGACACGCTTTCGCATAATTTATATTATTAATAATATATTACATACAGAACATTAAGGGTGGGTTGCACCAGAGGCGTGGTTAAAGTTATGGTCAAAGTTATGGTTGAGGCTAATTTAACTTTAACCTGAAATTTAACCTTAACTTTGACCACAGAAATTGACAGATGTCTGTTGCGTTTATTTTTAAAGCTACAGCTGGTAATGGGATTGAGAGTATAAAAAATTGAATAATATATCCGTAAAAATCGACAGGAAAAATATAACACTGTGAAACATAGTAAATTTTCACGAAAAAATTTAGATATAAGTATGAGCGTTTGCACTGTAGTTATAGTTAAAGTTACAGTTATAGTTCAAGTAAGTTGTTAGAGTGGGTTGCACGGTGCACCAGAGGCGTGGTTAAAGTTAAAGTTATGGTCAAAGTTATGGTTAGGGTTTACTTAACTTTAACCTTACCTTTACTTAACCTTAACCTGCCTTAACTTTGACCACAGAAATTGACAGATGTCTGTTGCGTTTATTAAAAAACTTCAATTTAAGTTTAAGCGGTAATGTTTCTCGTTAAATATTACAGTGCAAAATGTTAAATTCTTAACCAAAGATTTGACATTTTGTACTGTAGTTAAAGTTACAGTTATAGTTAAAGTAAGTTGGTGCAATCCACCCTAATTTACAATTCCAATTCTCATAAAACCTTATTTCTCTACATTTTGGCCATCGATTTCTAAATAAATATTTAGCTTAGTGTGGTCCTTTTATAAAGTTCTCACAAACTTCGTAGCCTTATTAATTGTCTGATATCTTCGGAATGTCCAAATCTTGATTTCTCGAAAACGGTTTGTGAGGTCTCATTAGAGAAGTTTTTTTTTTTTTTAAAAAGGTAGCAAAATTATTGTAACTCTTTCTTTTTTCTATTGCAAAAAAAATGATTTGGTACATTGGTTGTCTGGAAGAAACTGCTTTAAGCAGTAAGTTTTTCAATTTTTAACCGACTTCCAAAAAAAGGAGGAGGTTATATGTTCGGCTGTGGATATTTTTATTTATTTTTTATTTTTATTTGTGTATGTTCAACGATTACTCCGCCGTTTGTGAACCGATTTTCAAATTTTTTCTTTTGTTGTATAGGGTTCAACTCCAATTTGGTACCATGTTCACAAAAGTGGTGACCTGATGTTGGGATCCATGAGCAATCGAGGGAACTCCTCAAAATTTATATGGAAATATATAGTGATTTTGATTTTATGTGAAGGATCCTAGGCATATGCTACCAAAAAGTAAGATTTTACACCAAGGCATGCTATGGTTCCGAAGATACTAAGAGAACTCCGGATTCCTTATAGATACAGGTTTGGGACTTTTGGCGATGTTTTAAGAACTGAAAGCATATGCTACTATGCAAATTACATTCATCATCATCATCATCATCATCATAATTATCAGTACCATCACACGATGTATAGTTATGAGTTACGACCCTATTATTGGTACTTTTCATAGTATTTTCGATCGAGACTCGAGTTTGTCGAGTGATTTTGAAAATTGTATCAATGTTGTTACAAAGTAAATGATAAACTTGTTGTGGTTACCAAGTTGGTAATTTGATCTAGGAAACTCCTTGATTGGGACAAAACATATAGTTATATTATTACAGTTTAAAGTAGTTAAAGCATAATATTTTATTATGTTGAGCTGATGAGTTTACATGCGGAAGTTTACTAGGCTGAATTACGCCGGCGTAGTTTCCGCCGCAAATGTCAAACGCATACAAAATACGACATAATAGTGTGTCACCCCTCGCGTTCGGCCCGTATTTTGTATGCAATTTAAACGCGGCGGAATTTACGCCGGCGTAATTCAGCCTAGTGTGTTTAGACCCATACAACGAATGTCACTGAACCAGAACTCTAGAGCCTTCAGAGATAGGCGTTTGAACATTTCAGCATTGCTTGATGAACTCGTGTAAGTACTCACATACGGTTTTGCTGGGTCGAGCAATCACGTAGAGTAAAAACCACGGCTCGGGCTTTCGTCCACACATTCAGCATTGCTCGATAGTTTTACTCCAGTTCAAAGGAAATTAGGCTCTACGAATAATAAAAACTAGTGTCAAAAAATTTGTCAAGCTGGCTGGCGATTCGAGCCTTCAAAGTGGCTCGATGCGAGCCTTCGAGCTGTGAGTTTTGCGGTCCACACAGTGGTTTTTGCTCGACGTCGAGTAAAACTATCGAGCAAAACTGTATCTGAGTACTTAGCACAGGGAGCTCTTTAAGAAATTCTAAAGTGGTAGTGAACTCAGATAATAAGTTTTCATATGAAAGTTTGGGGGTTTCATCGTTGTTTTAAGAACTGAAAGTATGCTATTATGCAAATTCTATTCATGATAATTCAGTAATAATATTATAGTAAATAAGTAATAAATAACGACGAGTCGCGACGTGTTATAGTAGCCATTTCATGACAGGTCTGTATATTTATAGTAGGGTATGGCTCATGGCTTTTGAGACATAGCATAAAACTTTTTTGAAAACTGCCTGAGTATAGTAGTTGTGATAGTTTCATACCTAAATCCTATATATCTACAACTGACAGCTTATGTTTACCGATAAATAACTAAAAAGAGTGAAATTATTATTTTTAATAAAAAATTAAAACCGACTTCCAAGGTAAAAACAATAAGTATTAATATGAACTAAAAAGTATTAAATAACTTTTACTCTTTAATAGTGCCTCTTTCAGAATTCGTCTAAATCTCAACTACTTCTGTACATACTATAGCTTCATTACTTTGAAGTCGGTACCAGTCCCAAAAGTTTCATATATTCTGACATTGACTGATGAAATTAGCTGGTACCGACTTCAAAATAATGAAGCTATAGTATGTACAGAAGTAGTTGAGATTTACACGAATTCTGAAAGAGGCACTATTAAAGAGTAAGAATTATTTAATACTTTTTAGTTCATATTAATACTTATTGTTTTTACCTTGGAAGTCGGTTTTAATATTTTTTTATTCATGACACTCAGGGCGCCCATAAAAATGACAAAAAAAATTTGCTCTTTCAGCGCTGAACTTTCACAGTGAACTCTATAAATTATAAGGGACATACCATGGACATACATACACGTTATCAAGGATGAGGTTGGTATATTTTTCGCTTGGAACGATGACGATATACCTACAGATAGTCATAAAATCGTTTCTGGTGAGAAAAGAGGTTTTTATATGACCTTATGTGACTTAGGTAACGATATTATGTTTGTGCAAAAAACCGTCGAAACACACAAACGTTCTTTGTATGTCTAGCCGGTGGCCTCGACAGTGGATGGGTACAGTCGGACACTTAAAAGTGTGAAAAAAATTACATTCTAAATACTCGATAAGATATCGAAGGTGTTGCGAAAAATCCGAATACGAAACTTATCACTTTTATTTATTTACTTATTTATTTATTTATTTATACTTTTTGCATAATGTTGGTACATAGGCGGACTTAATGCCAAATGGCATTCTCTACCAGTCAACCTTTAGGTGTTCAGCAATGATGTTTTAATAAAGATGGCGTATTTTCATACAAATTGGTCCTCAGATTTTGTTCCTATACGACATATACGTGCTTACCTCTGTCATATCTATAGGTTACCATAGTTACAACAATGAATGCGACAGATAATACGTAACGAATGGTATAGAAAAGGATAACTATATGTTTTGACAGGCGCATCGGCGCGTCGATAATTTTGGAAAATATCCAAACAAAAAATTAATTTCTAGATGTTTTCATGTACTTTCGAGTGGTACGTAACTGCTTCATCCTTTTTTACTTTAGTATCATAATTTTTACATTTTCTGAAAGCGCAGCTTGACATTTTAAGTCAAAAACTTCACAACTCGTCACTCACTCGCTGCCAACATGCAACTTATTCAAATTACATTAGGTTGAATTGGCCGCTAAGACTGTACACGCTAGTGCGATATCTACCTTTTTTTTATAATATTATATCATAGGTGTTCAGAAATAAAATTGTGTAGGTGCCAATAGTGCGAAAAGATGGAAAGAAAATAAATAAAATGCAATTACATAATCACTTAGTAATACGAAACTACTCTAATGATACTATAAAAATATGACTAATTTAATACAAATTACTTACATAAAAATATTATGCTATATATTATATTATAATAAAAAAAAAACTAGTACATGGGTGAGCCGTGAGGCCGCCAATTTTTGCTGATATGACGCAGAAAAATTTTGCGAGAAAGAAAATTGGCGAATATCTACGCTGCTTATAACGTTGGAGCACCAAAATTGTTGCACTTTTGTGGTACACTGTACAGAAAAACTATCACGCCCATTGATTTATGTTTAACATAGTAATTTTTGTTTATAATATGTAGATGTGTCAGTTATCACTTATCATCGGTCAGTCAAGGTTTGGTTACTATTAAAAAAAAATAAAAAACTGCCTTAAAGAAATATAAAAAAACTGCCTTCTTTGCAAATAAAGGATTATGATTATGAAGATAATAATTACCACGCAGAAAAACGACGCGAATCCTCACAAAGCTCTGCTTTTAGCTAGTATTATTTTCACTAACTGCCTATTATTGCCTGTGCCTGTGTAATAGGCACAGGTAATAGGTAATGACCTATTACCTGTGCCTATTACCTATTTGAATGCGTTACCAGTTACCACCAACTTTTTAACTTACATTTATATTTGTGTTTAATTTTTATACGATTTTCGAATTTGTTTTCCGTATATCCGTAAATCCGAATGCATGAAATCGGCAGAAAATACATGAACTGTCAACCAACGCACACGCGTTCGCTTTTTTCAGAATGGAACGAATCCCTCACGTACTGCAAGACCGAGCGTTCGCGCGTTAAGAAAAACAAATTCCGAATCGAAATTCCGCATTAGGAAATCGAATAGGGAAAACGTGTGTATGCGGCCAGCCTTATACCCTACACTGCAATTGGGTGAAGCCAAACGAGCGTAATTTGTGAGCCGTGAGTCGCAGAATTTCGGTCGCGTAAATATCTTTTCATACAAATCATGACTCACAAAATTACGCTCGTGTGAATCAAACAGGACTTTTGTATGAAACTGAATCCAACAGAATTTCTGCCAGCCGAAATTCTGCGACTCACAACTCACAAATTAGGTACGCTCGTTTGGCTTCACCCTAGAAATTCACGACCGAAAATTTCCGACTTTTGACCGACCTTCTTTTTGAAAAGTCGGTTGTAATATAGAATGTGAGCAAAAAATAATCGTACGAGTGTACCCAAAAAAATACGTCCGGTGAATTTACCTTTTGCCAGTTCTCGGAACTTTTAGGTATTGCATTCCGCGCTGAAATTTTTATATTAGACTTATTGCTTTAAGATGCCATAATTTTGTTGATAACAATCTTCTGTTTGGAACTAGTCTGTCCTGGAGACAAAATCAACTTTCAAATGGCGCTTTTAAATTTTGTAGTTCTATATAAAAAATTTCAACTACGTATTTTAACCAACTTCCAAAAAGGTATGTCATATCTAAAGCCTGTGCAATTTTCGACAATGTTGGCACAGTTGAACACTTGCAAGGGTGAAGTGGGTAACTAACAATTTGAAATACATTTTTTAAACAGAGCGTAAACCGAGGCTTTAGGACCGGAAAAAAGTGTTGATAGCCACGTGATAAAGTAGGTAGAAGGGATTTTGAAGGGAAGACTGCTACTCATCAAACTGATAAAAATAATATATTTTTCGCGTGGAACGATGGGGAAAAGTTGCAGAAGGTGCGATTTCGAACAATTCCTCAGAGCACTCCCCGTGATACAACCAATAGAGGATGCAGAGTGATGCTACATCTCGGCGTAATTCCAAGGGGTCCAAGCTATTTGAAACACTATGGCAGTCAACAATCGAAGCGGCCCTTCGTTGGATATGATCCAGAGGAAGCAGTTGGTATTTTATCGCCCCTGTTCAAAGATGAACAGTATTCCATAATATGAGGCCGAACCTGCGTCTTGTAGAGTTGTAGGCGTTGGTCCGGACTGAAATACTGTCTCGCTCTGTAAAGATAACCAATAGACCGAGCGATATTTCATTCATACTAATATTATAAATGCAAAAGTGCGTCTGTATGTATGGCTGTCTGTTACGTCTTCACGCCCAAACCGCTGAACTGATTTTGCTGAAATTGGCATGGAGATACTTTGAGCCCCGGGAAAGGACATAGGATACTTTTAATCCCGGAAAAATTTATGGTTCCCGCGCGATATTGGCGCAACGGAGTTGCAGACGTTATCTAGTATAGTATAAGTAAAATAAGAAGCTGTTAGTGCTTAAGCGAGGCCGTGTGTGGTCTGGCAATTCAGTTCACGGCGATACATTAGGATTTGCGCAGACGAACTACAGGCGACCGCTACCGGTGGCCAGAATTTTTTCTGATATCAATAGAGTTGCCAATTTTTTTCATATATTTTGAAGACGTAAATGAATGAAGTGAATATTAACTAACATGTTTTATTAACAGCGCCGTAAATAGGGCGGTGCCACCGGTGCCTAGGCACAGGGTGTAGACTCCTGGGGGGCGCAAAAATGGCCTGGCCAGGCAGGAGTCAGGACTATTATTTTTTCTGTTTGCTCCCGATAAGTTCCCGCTGCGCCCCTAGTGCTCGATTTCAACAATAAAATAGCTATACATTGCTCTGGGTACCTACATATAATAATATCTAAAAAAACAAAGGCCCAGATAAAGAAACTCGCACAGGGCGCAAAAAAGGCTGTTTACGGCACTGGTTTTATAACATTCGGGCTAGTAATAGCTAATTACTAGTTCATTTAACAGCTCTAAAACTCCATTTATGCAAAAAACGAACATTTGCAAATTGTTATTTACCCACTAACATTTAACGTGGCTGATTGATGCGACTGACTTGTTGGAATTATCAAATGACGCTATTCAGCATACCCAAAGTTGGTAGTCATTTCCTTCATCGTGAAACTTTCTCCCTCTCATTATACAGGACCAATAAAATGGTCACATTTAGCAATGAATTGTCAAAACTGTGAAACTCACGAATGTCAAATTAGAACGAATTTAGATATCTGAATTACAAGCAGAGCGTCATTGTTGCGATTTTTTCAAAAATATTATGATTCACAACATGATTCTCCAAAGCGACCATTTTAGCCCCGCCGTATGTGCTCATCATATAATGCTATCAATACGGATGACATGATTGAGATTAAACTGAAGTCGCTGTAGCGATGGCTCGTTTGCACCATTCTGGAGGCATTTGGCTTACAATGGAAACTCTAACACTTTGTATTAAGAATGTCAGAGGGCTACCATTTATCATGTTTCTTCCAATGAATACGTGATTATGATGATAGTATCATTATAATGTCTTTTACGCTGTAAATGTTATCCGCAAAAAAATGACGCACAACAAACTTCGTTTCCGGAAATTCGCTGCCCGGGCCCGTGGATTTTGTGTGAGAATCTGGATAGTTTTTACTCTGTAGTTCCATTCACCACAGGACAGGATAGAGCCCCGGAGTATTTCGAGGCTCATCTTGATATTGACTTTGCAACACTTTTAGTAAAAGATGGTAAGCACCTGCCATTCTGTTTTTTTATTTATATAAAATTGGAGGCAAACAAGCAAACGGGTCACCTGATGGAAAGCATCTTCCGTCGTCCATAGTCACTCGCAACAATAGAAGAGCTGCAGGTGCACTTCACCTACACCTACACTTTGCCGGTATACTTCAGTACAACGTAGTGGTAGAGTTTTCACTGTATGCTGCTGGACAGAGAACCTGCCTATAGAATGGGCGAAATGTTTGTCTATCTGATAGTTAAATAACCTTACAATTTCCATTATATCCATACTAATATTATATAATAACTAGCCATATGACCGACCGATTTTTTGAATACCGACCGCTTCGCTCGGTATTCAAAAAATTCAAAAACACACATAAAATGACATTTTATGAAAATGATTCCTAGCTAGATCGATTTATCGCCCCCGAAACCCCCTATATACTAAATTTCATGAAAATCGTTGGAGCCGATTCCGAGATTCCAACTATATATATATATATATATATATATATATATATATATATATATATATATATATATATATATATATATGACGGTATAACATAGAACGGAGATACTCTACGCACTGGAAAAGGATCAGGTTTTTTTTATTTTTTTATCCCGGAAAAAGAGTACGGTTCCCACGCAGCAAATTTCCGTGCAACAGAGTTTCGGGCTGACTAATAATTTATAATAATAGATCATTTCGAGCGTAGCATTGAAGAGATTAAATATAACCAATAATGACTTATTTGGCAACAGCGTCTCCATATAAGTTAATATACATATTACTATATATCATAAACTTTATTAAAATATAACGTTTTTGGGTCACGGATGTTATTAATCACAGATATTTCGATTGAGAATTATTGATATTCCAATATCAAAATCGACCTTGTCCTTATATCGAGACTATTTTGATTTTCCGGGTTTTTAAAGTGTTTATTGAAAGCAATTTTTTTTTAGTTAAAAGCTAACACAATAAAATCTTACGTCTAACTTTAAACTTGTAATGCATGCGCCAGTTAATGTATTTTCTGCTGGTTTCATGCAATTTGATTTCCGTATATGGAAAACATATACGGAAATCGAATGCGAAAAACGTGTGGATTATGCAGCTAGACTTTGTTTGCTCGGTTCGGGCCGTCTAAATTTCAAAATATGGAGTGTAGATCGAGGAGAACTATCTCTGTATATAAAAAGTGTCCTCTGAAATGCGTTAAATTAGGGTGGCGCTACAGTAGCAACAGGGTAAATTTTAAATCATTTAGCAGCTTTTATTTAGCTATTTTAGGTTATATTTTTCAAAATATATTGGTATTATTTATTTTGTTATTTATTTTATTTATTTATTGTTTATTTATTAAGTATTTTGTCACCAACGGCTATATTCATTCCATACCCTTTGCTGCAGCTAGCGCCACTCTCGGAGGATTTTTCAATTGTTATTTACTGCGTACAGCTGGACACTTTTTCAAATATCCCCCATATAAGATAGTTCTCCTCTATCTACACTTCATAGTTCAAAAGGCGAATTGAGGTACATTTTTTAATTAAATGTGAAAAAAAAATGTGTGCCCTGTCTCATATCGTTTTGTTTGGAGTATGAAGATAATATATTATTATATAGCTTAACATCGTCAAGCAAGCCTGATTGGCGGTTCGAATCTCTAATGGTCTACGGAAGGCTAGACCTTGGCATCGAGTGGTTTTCACACCATCTACTATGTAACGTAAACTGTGAGCAATTACGACGGTTCTACTATACGCATTCGACATTCAGAATTTGACTTGCGATTTGCAGAACGCAACGACAGAGAAGTTGATAAGCATGGAGGACCTATGCTGATTGATCGGGTTATTCACTTAATGTGGGTCGTGATAATATGTTTTACCAGAGAAGTTGATTGATAAGAACGTAGGCGACGTTTTATGGCGGGCCATATCAATTATAGTCGTGATCTGTCAGCTAAGCTTGACAAATCTAAAAAAAATCATCTGCTTAATTATGATCAATTTCTGTGATGGTACAATAAGATCCACAAAGACCACAATAGATGTTGTGGATCTTAATGTACCATCACAGAAATTGATTGTTCGGCCTCTTTAAAATATAAATTCTAATCACAGATTCCAAATATCCAAATATCTGCAGAATTGCAGGAGTTCGGTCAGGTTTGGTCTGCGAGAAGTCCAACCGCATAAATCGCCTGTATAAAGGGGCCTTTATGCTTGCGGAGAATTTATTATTCTGGACTGCGTAGATACTAAAATATTTGCAACAAAATCAGTCGAGCCGTTTCGGGGGTATTTCGCAACAAACACCGCAACACAATTTTTTAAATATGACGTCATACCAACTACTGATATCTTCAGATAGATCATAGACGTCACAAGTACCTAATGTATATTAACCTAGTATTTTTCCAGCTCATTTACATAATAAACCTTCGCGTGTAAAGAAAGTGTTTGTTTGCATGTCTTTAGAACGTATATTAAAATCTATGCGTAGGATTGCAATAAGACGGATGTAAAAACTCCTACTATTGTCTATTCTTTATTTAAAATTAATCTTATATATAAAATTTTCGTGTCACAATGTTCGTTCCCGTACTCCTCCGAAACGGCTTGACCTATTCTCGTGAAATTTTGTGAGCATATTGAGTAGGTCTGAGAATCGGCCAATATCTATTTTTCATACCAAAAATTATTTATATGGCAAAGCAACGTTTGCCGGGTCAGCTAGTTTTGATATAAAATATGTAAACAAAGCAGAGCAAATGCGTCTATGGATTTAAAGTACGATGGCATTTGATTGCGATTTTTTTTTCTTTACAATCAGTTGCATTATTGAAGTCGGATTTGGACTCCCGAAATATATTTGAGCTCGGCAAAAGTTAGTGTGTTGATTTTGATTCAGTTTCGATGGTCATAATATCACCATCGAAACTGCATATTATGCATATTATGCCGTAACTACATGTTATGCAGTTACGGATGCTGTTACAATATTCCTATTCAGTAAAACAATCTAGCGCTGGATTGGGCCACTCGATTGGAATAATGTAAACCGGCCATTACTTCATATTATAACTTCTAGTGTACTAATATGTATTATGTGATATTTTATTTTATTTTATGAAACTTACGGCTAAACACAAGAAAAAATACAAATTACACAAACATGAAGGCCAATTACAAGTTTTCACAGATAAACAGAAAAAAAAACTTAAGTAGGTACGTACAAATGTAGAGTCAGTGGTTAACAAAGTAATAAAAACAGTACGTTACAATACAAGAGAGATGGGGCACAAATTAAGATGTAAAGAATTTTTTAACAAGAATGTTGTTTATTTTGGAAATACTGGTATTAAATAAACCTAGGTCCACGTCATATTATGCAATATTAATAATATTATAACCAAACATATTTAATCTCTTTTTTTGGGGGGTCGGTTAAAAAACACAACATGTTTGTGTCGCATCTTGAAGACATCGATAGATTATTAACATTACTTCCTCATAGCCTTAACCTTAATCGTTACGAAATAGAAATGATGTAAAAACCTTGAAAGATCGTGTCTAGCGCAGGAATTCGTTACAAAAAATATTATGTTAATGTTCAAAAACTATGGGCTTGGCTGTGGCGTTCAATTTACGACTTAGCTCTGAGGTGTAGATTCTTTCTGAGAATTTACTGTTTTGCGTCCTTATTTTTAAGTGAAAACTTCTTTAGCGTTTTGCACTTTTTTGGGATGGATGAAAAGCGCGCGCGAGCGCGGCTTAGATCGCGTTATCGCTTGACGAAACGTTTTGCACTACGTCTCATCCCCCTGATTAATGTTTAGGTATATTTATTTAAAATCTTATAAGAAAAGTAAATTTTTGCGGTGGATATTATTCTAATATCCCTTTATTGTAATTTATATAATTAATAATCATAATCGATGAGTCAGGCAGTCAGGATACTTGTGACCGATCGAAAATTCGTAAGATGAAAAGTATTAGATACCGCCGGAGGGGGATATTGCTACTCCTAAGCTGTAATAGAGGAAGTTTATAAAGAAAGTAGGTATTAACTTAAAGCAAAAGCAGCCGAAACGTCGGGATTAATAAAAGTGTTCCAAGATAAAAATCCGTAAGTGTTTAAACCTTATAATATCACTAGCGACCTGCCCCGGCGTCGCACGGGTATAAAATATATAGCCACTGAAAAAATGATTCAAATCGATAGCCTATGATCCTTCACGTGGTCTACTTCTTATCTATGCCAAATAACATAAAAATTGTGCCGGTCAAATAATTTCCCCCGTTTTTCCCACATTTTTCTTTATTTCTTCGCTCGTATTAGTCTTAGCGTTATAAAATATAGCCTACTAGATGATGTCCGCAACTCCGTTGCGTCAAAACTCGTTTATCGCGCGGAAAGCGTACATTTTTTCGGAACAAAAGCTATCCTATGTATTTTCCCGGGACTCAAAGTATGCCAAATTTTGCCATGCCAAATTTCAGCAAAATCGGTTCAACTGTTTGGGCGTGAAGAGGTAACAGACAGACAGACACACTTTCGCATTTATAATATTAGTATGGACAGCCTTCCTCGATAAATGTGCCATCTAACACTGAAAGAATCTTTCAAATCGGACCAGTAGTTCCTGAGATTAGCGCGTTCAAACAAACAAACTCGTCCGCTTTATAATATTAGTACAAAAAATGAGTGATACTCGCGTAAACTTAAGAAATCATTAAGTATTAACTTCCTCTCTTTTTCGTCTTGAAAATTCATTTCAGTATCCTCGGATTGTGTGATAGTTCCCCATTGCTTTTCAATTAAGGCGCTATATTGAAAGTCATTTTACCGCAAGGGCAATTTTATACTTAATTTGTATGACTATAAAGTCGTGCTATCGTCGTGACTATAAAGCTATCGGCTCGCTCGGAAAACATGCGAAAAACGTAATTTTTATTATTTAAAAAATAACTAGGAGCATTTAAGCAAAATGCTTCCATACGATTTTGAGTTGCAAAGGTGTCTATCAATTAGACTAATTTCCTACAATACATCTATTGTCGTTCAAAAATAATCTTCAAATTTCGTATTTTTAAGATGTCATTTCGATCGAGAAATGTATCGAGGCAAAATACATTAATCGTGTTTCTGGTTCTTCTCAAACCTAGATAAGGCTATGAAGATATGTATATCTCATTACCAGATTTGTAACATTTCTGAGGGTCCTATAGTATTACGTCAAAAAGGATAGTTTTTTCAATAAAGCGCCTTAATAATTACAGTTAAATCACCCATGTCCTATACATATTTATAACAACAGAAGGACGATTTCATTCACATTACATATTTTATGACACATCTTAAAAGCATTAAGAATCAATCAACATATTACTTTTATGTTTATAACAATTTATTGCTAATTTATTAAACCAATCAGATTAAAGTATAATAAAAATTATAATAAATTAAAATATTCATTAAAAAGCGAAATAGAATTCGCGAATAACTTTTAAAATAGCTTATTTAATTAAATTGAAGTTTCCTAATTTTACTAACTGCTAAATTTATTTTTGCCGGCAACTGGTCAGTACTAAAAAATGCCAAGTACGTTTTCAGGTTGCATAGAACAGGCTTCAGAAGTCACTCATAAATCATAATAATATGAGAAACAGAGCTTTGCTACTTTAATGTGTACCTACCAAATTTTAGTAAAATCGGTTTAGCGATGTAAGCTTGAAGACAGATAGATAGACAGACTCACAGAACAGACAGACAGAAAAGTCTAAGATTAAATTGTTTGTAAAGTTTTAAATTAACTCTACATCTGTAACTACGTTTCCACATTATACATTTATGGAGTTCTCTTGATTCCTAATGGATCGCATCATCAGATCAACACTTTTGTGAATATGGTACCAAATTCGGCCTATTTCTTTATACATAAAAACAAGGTCGCTTTTTTCCCTCATGTCCCTTTGTTTCCTTTAATCTTTAAAATTACGTAATGGATTTTGATGATTCTTTCAGTGTTAGATAGCCCATTTATCGAGGAAGTCTATAGGCTATATTTTTTCACACTAAGTCTAATAGGAGAATGTGGAAAAAACGGGGGAAATTATTTCAAAGGGCTTATCTCGCGAACTACTGAAGGAATTTTTATGTTATTCCACATTTCCGTTCAAGTTAGCCCTTGGGCCAACTTGAATGAACGCGCTGATCTCAGGATTTGAAAAATTATTTCAGTGTTAGATAGCCCATTTATTGAGGAAGGCTATAGGCTATATTTTTTCACACTAAGACTAATAGGAGAATAATAATAATAATAATAATAATAATAATAATAATAATAATAATAATAATAACCTCACCCCGAAGAGAGTGGGTGGCGCACCCAAGTGTTGCCCGGGGACACCAACTAGGAGGGACCGGCAGGGGGTGAAGCCGGTCCCTCCTAGTTGGTGTCCCCGGGCAACACTTGGGTGCGCCACCCACTCTCTTCGGGGTGAGGTGCCCACGTGGCTGATCATCGGTCCTTTCTTTCTCGTTACTATCTTTTCATCACCATTTTATATGTCAGTTCTTGTTTTTGCATCGTTTTTGTTTTTGGTTTGTCTATTTTTCACCACCTTTGTTCTTTCGCCTACTATCTTTCCATTTTTGTTAACTCTTCCTATATTTTTTATGTTTTATTTAAAAAAAGGAACAAAATGCGACTACGTAATAGAAAAATACTACCCCAGGCGGGTACCGGCGCGAACAGCAATGGAGAATCCCGCCCCGGGCCTTCGGGTCCGGGCAGCCCCACGTATTCTGGGGGGGGCACCGTATCGCTTAATTCTGTCCAGTCTTGCGCTGCTGCAGATAACATAATTCCAACAACGATCAACACACACTCGTGTCCATCATCACCTACCTCATCCGTCAGCTTATTTCCATCGCCTCATTCGTCACCGCAGTCGTACATGCTCAACAATTCATCTTCATCACGATCCACATCTTTATCATTAATGCCAGATGATGCTACACAGGAAGCAATAGCTTATGATCCTGCGCCCATCTCTGACAGCACTCCATCTACGAGTACTTCACAAAATACTAACCAAAACCCCGTAGACCACAATATCGACATTCAACCACAACTCAACATTACACCAGCAAGAAGTGTTTTGCAAGACATGCTTCCTCCGACCACTCTTGCTGGAAAAAGTAGACAACGGATGAAGTGGACTGATCATATCAACAAAGAACTTCTCCGTTGCTACTATATCATTACATCATGTGAATCAAACCTCACCGCTTTCAGACCATCACTGCATAAAAAATTTATTGAAGTTTTCCCAGAATTAAGTCATATTTCCGAACAAAGGCTAGCAGACCAGATCCGAGTAATTCATCGCAATAATAGAATATCACCTCCTGAAAGAAATAAAATAAAAGCAGCTGTTGCCCAAATTATTAATAATTCCGATATAGGCATCCAAAATAACCTAACACAAAATTCAGATTTACAAACTACACCATCTACTACGCTGCATACAGATAACCATCCTTCCACCAATGATATAATTCCATATCATTCTCCCATCACAACCACAAACCTACCAATCAACTCACCAAATATTCCGGATACCTTCGAACAAACCATTACGATAGAGTCAATTAACATAAATATTGATACCGATTCTACTGAAACTCAGAAAATTGAAAACATCTTTACAGAAATGTTAATAAAGTATTCTGGTACTGACCCAACTCTAAGACCTACTATCCCAAAACTTCATGTAACGCGCAACATAATTAAAACTGTTAATGTACTCAATAACTTAATTGCAAAATATTTAGAGGGAAAAGAGTTCCCTGGCCTAAATGAAATTCACATAGCCATATACAGTGCAGCTATGACAGCTGCAACTTTACACAACAAAATAAAAAACCCACCTGAAAATACAAACACAAACAAAACAATAGATCAAAGCAATCCAAAATGGCAACAAAGAATTGAAAACAGAATTAAAAATTTACGCAAGGAAATAGGACAATTGACTCAATATCTTGCAGGCAACCTCTCCCCAAGAAAGCAGAAAAAAGTAAATCCGAATAATCTCTCCAACGCACAACTATTAGACCTCCTAGATAACTTCAAACAAAAACTTCAAGCCCAATCAAAACGATTGCGGCGGCTTAAAATTAGCAACTCGCGAAGAAAAGATAACATACTATTTCATAGTAATCAAAAAATATTTTATCGAAACCTCACTAATGAAAATTTTAAAATTACACAACCGCCTAATATAGACGAAGTAAAAAGCTACTGGGAAAATCTATGGTCCAAACCTGTCCACCATGACATGCAATCTTCTTGGCTCGATTCTGAAATACAGGAATGTCAAAATTTGATCCCAATGCCTGAGATTATAATCAGCAAAGATGATGTCACCGCTGCAATAAAGAAAACCCTAAACTGGAAAGCCCCGGGACCGGATAAAATACAAAATTACTGGATAAAATACTTCACAGCAACGCACCGATACATCGCAGAAATTTTCAACACATTCATAGATGATCCCCGGACAATACCTTCATATCTGACACAGGGAATCACATATCTAAAACCTAAAGATAATAATAACACAACTGACCCAACGAAATACCGTCCCATAACTTGCCTCCCAACCATATATAAATTGCTTACATCCATAATAACACAAAAACTTAATACGCATATTACACAAAACGCAATTATACCAGAAGAACAAAAAGGTTGCGCCAAAGGGTCTAAGGGCTGTAAAGAACAGTTAATCATAGATGCTGAGATACATAATCACGCTAAACAAAACCATAAAAACTTATACTACTCATACATTGACTATCAAAAGGCTTTTGATAGTGTCCCCCATTCCTGGCTAATACATGTTTTAAAAATATATAAAGTCGATTGTAAATTAATTCAGTTCCTGCAAAATTTAATGTCTACTTGGTCCACAAAGCTTCATTTAAGAACTATTGATACTACCTTCAGTACATCCCCCATCCAAATCAAACGTGGTATATTCCAAGGAGACTCCCTCAGTCCTTTATGGTTTTGTTTAGCTCTCAATCCTCTCACCAAAATCCTAAATAAATGTCACGGTTATATAATAGATAAGACAAACAAAATTAAACTAACACACTTGTTATATATGGACGACATAAAAATCTATGCTACGGATAGGCAACAACTGGAACAGCTTCTAAGACTAACGGAAAAATTCAGTACAGACATAAAAATGACATTCGGGACCGATAAATGTAAGATTAACTGTATCCTCAAAGGCAAGCACACTCAAACGGAACCTCATAATCTGGAACTACAGGGCGGTACTATAGACAGTATGCAAGAGAAAGAAACATATAAATACTTAGGATATATACAGAGTACAGCAATTAATCATAAGGAAATTAAGAATATGCTAACATCTAAATATAAACTAAGACTAAATAAAATATTATCTACCCAACTATCAGGCCGAAATAAAATCAAAGCTATTAATACTTATGCAGTACCAATTTTGACATACTCTTTTGGAATAATAAAATGGACAGACACAGAACTAGAAGCTCTTAATATCGTAACCCGAACCGCTAGTTATAAGCACAATATACATCATATCCATTCAGCAATCGAACGATTTACGCTAAAAAGAAAATTAGGTGGCCGCGGAGTCATAGACATAAAAAATCTGCACTATAATCAAATACATAACTTAAGAACTTATTTTTTAACTAAAGCCAATACGAGTCCATTACATAATGCATTAATAAATATTCCCCACTCAGATACACCTCTAAAACTAAACAATAACCAATTCGATCCAATACATAAAATAGGAAAAGATAGTGATAAAATAATAAAATGGAAAGGCAAAGCGCTCCATGGAAAATTCCCACATCAGATAGAACAGGACCACATAGACCAAGAGGCATCCTTCAGCTGGCTAACAAAAGGTAATATATACGGTGAAACTGAAGGCTTTCTCGTAGCAATACAGGATCAAATAATCAAAACACGAAATTACTCTAAATATATACTAAAAGAAAATATAGAAACCGACAAATGCAGATTATGTCACCAAACAACCGAAACCATAGACCATATCACTGGAGGATGTAGCACTTTGGCCAGCAAGGAATATACACACCGTCACGACAATTTAGCCAAACAAATACACCAACTACTAGCAATGAAGTACAATCTTATAGAGACACATACACCATATTATAAATATAAACCCAGTAATGTTCTTGAAAATAGCTCTGTTAAACTTTACTGGGATCGCGACATTATCACAGACCGAACCATCCTCAGCAATAGACCGGATATAACTCTCACTATAAAATCTGAAAAGACTACTTACCTCATAGATATCGCCGTCCCCAACACCAATAACCTAAAACAAAAACATAACGAAAAAATACAAAAATACATTCCCCTTGCAGACGAGATTAAGCAAATGTGGCGCCAGAATACTGTTAAAATTTTGCCTATTATCATATCCTCAACCGGTGTCATCCCTAAAACTCTACATTCTGCCTTAAAAACAATAGACTTACATAAAAATACATACATACTAATGCAAAAATCAATCGTCATTGATACCTGTTCTATAGTCCGTCGTTTCCTTAACCCATCTTCATCTTTCACCTCACATCAATCATAACTCTTAACGTGTATCAGGTTACTTGGCATTAGCCCGTACCTGGATCATTTATCCGGCAAATAGCCGAGACTCAAATTCATTTTAACATAATAATAATAATAATAATAATAATAATAATAATAATAATAATAATAATTTATTTATTTCAAATCATATACATTCAAAAAGCTTATAAATAAGGCATATTTAAGATATTACATTGCGAAATCAGTAAAAGCGTTGGGAGCTGTACTAGTTAGAACTGTGACACAGTTCCCAGCGTCTTCCACTCTGGAACACCATAGAATGTGGAAAAAACGGGGGAAATTATTTCAAAGGGCTTATCTCGCGAACTACTGAAGGAATTTTTATGTTATTTGACACAGATAAGAAGTAGACCACGTGAAGGCTATCGATTTAAATCATTTTTTCAGTGGCTTTATATTTTATACCCGTGCGACGCCGGGGCGGGTCGCTAGTATCTTATACAACAACAAAAGAGTCTTGAAAATCGGCCTATATGTAAACGGCGGAGTTATCCGCGAACAAACATTAAAACGAATACATACGGTCGAATTTAGAAACCTCTACCTTTTTGGAAGTCGGTTAAAAAAGCAGATTTAGTAAACATTATATATGAGTTTTATAACTAAACGACTGAATCACGGTGTATACAACAAACGTTACAAAAGCAATTTTTATTGTCTCGTTACTGTAATCTAAGCATAGATCTTGGGAAACTCTATTGTGTGGCTTTTCTTACTTTCAATGCTGAGGAAGTGTTTGCATATTACAGTATCAGCAAGGTCGGATAATTGTATGTCATTATGTTTACATTGTTTTTAAAGTGATTTTTTTATCTTGGCTAGGCTTGATTTATATCTCTCCAAGTTAAAGCCTGGATTCATATTTAGATGTAGATGTAAAAACGGTGTTAAAAGACTTAGTTGCATTTTAATATACCTACGTACAGTCATGAACGTAGAAAAAAGGCGGACGGAGTCGTATTATACACAGCACTGTGTCTTCAGAGTCGGCCACGCACATATTCTTACGCCTGCCAAATGGCCGGACCAGCGTAAGAATGTGTGCGTGCGGCCTGGCCGACTGTGAAGACACAGCGCTGTGTATAATAAGACTCCGTCCGCCTTTTTTCTACGTTCATGCCTACAGTCATTCTCACAGTTACGTCTTGACTACGACACCTTTTAAGCTAGAATCCATAAAGGTGTAGCCGCAGATCGCGCCAAACCAACAAGTATCCCGGATCTGTCACATAACACAAACGACACCCTCCACGACCGGCCGATCTACCTCATAATTGTATTGGAGCCTAATCGAATCTGCTGAATTAAAAATATAGCGATTGTGCACCTGTCGTATCTTATATTATGTAGTAAGCTTCGTTCAATTAACTTTTGTTATATGAATGTACTAGCTGTGCCCCGCGTGATTTATAATAAGAGACTATGAAAAGTACCAATAATAGGGTCCAAACGGGTTCTATAATGGTTTATGGTAGTGATGACGATTATGATGATGACTGTCATTTGCATAATAGCATATGCGTTGCGTACTTAAGGGTCCGTATACGAAATTTGCCGATTTCGCTGATTTTACAGACGTGATTTAACAGTTAAAATACAGTATTTCTATAAGTGTTAATGCACAACATGTAAGATCATTTCAATTATAATCTAGTGTTGGAGCTAGATTTTTTATTTTTTTTTAAGTATTTTTAAATAATCCAACTCAAACCCGCGACAGTTTTGTGATTTTTGCTGTAAAAGGTTTAGAATATCACCTGTTTATGGATTGTATTGACGTCTTAACGGTATGAAAATTATTATTTTTAACAAAAAAATTAAAACCGACTTCCAAGGTAAAAACAATAGTACCTAATATGAACTAAAAAGTATTAAATAACTCTTACTCTTTAATAGTGCCTTTTTCAGAATTATTTCTGTACTGTATACTACAGTCTTCATTATTTTTAAGTCGGTATCAGCTAATTTAATCGTGAGTTCAGTAATGTCAAATTATCTGAAACTTTTGGGACTGGTACCGACTTCAAAGTAATGAAGATTGTAGTATACAGTACAGAAATAGTTGAGATTTAGACGAATTCTGAAAAAAGCACTATTAAAGAGTAAGAGTTATTTAATACTTTTTAGTTCATAATATTAACTATTGTTTTTACCTTGGAAGTCGGTTTTAATTTTTTGTTAAAAATAATAATTTCACTCTTTTTAGGTATCTACAAAATTAGGCTTTATGCGTAAATAACCAATACGAATGTTAAATATTCACATTATGTCACTGTAAGCGAAATTGTGGTAAATGCTTGCAGTTATCTAAGCGATGCTGCAATTTCCATACTTTTATCTTTAAAGATTCAGGAGTTCTGTTCAGTGCCTCTGGACCAAGAGACACCTTCGTATAAAATTTCTCTTGTTCGTAACATATGTTAAACTTACTAGAAACAACATTTTGATAAAACTCAAGGATATTCCTCGATTGCTCATAGAATCCATCATCAACTCACCACTTTCGTAATTGTTATGCAAAATTAAGATTATATCCTATACAACAAAATGAGAATTTTGAAAATCGGTCCACAAACAGCGAAATCATTATCAAAAACGTCTACTTCGATGCAAAATATCACGAAAAGTGCCAATATTTGGGTCATAGTGTGATGACCTATGGTATAATTATGGCTGTGATGATGATGATTAATCAAATTGATGTAGTAGCTTATGCTTTCAGTTGTTTAATTAACACCGAAATCCGCGAACCTGTACCTATAAGCATTCAAAAGTTCTGTTCGGTACCTTCGGATCCAGGGTATAACCTGGTGCGAAGTTTTATTTTTTGGTAGCATTTACCTCGAATGCTTCAGAAAAAAATCGAAATCACTATATGTTTCTAAGCAAATTTCAAGAAGTCCCCTCGATTCCTCAAGGATCCCATCATGTGAACATGGTACCAAATTCGAGTTAAACCCTATACAACACAAAAAGAATTTTGAAAATCGGACCACAAACGGCTGAGTAATCTTGGAACATACAAAAAAAAAAAAAAGATACATACAGCCGAACATATTACCTCCTCCTTTTTGGAAGTCGGTCAAAAATACAATGTACTGTTGAGAAAGTCGTCTATAAAATGTTGGAATTACTTTTTACCACTTTAATATGAAATAGTTGAATAAAAGAATATGTAACTCGGTAAAATTTTAGAGAAAATGGGCAAAGAATTGCTGTTAATTTCGGCCACTTGGAGCTGTAATTCATAAAAAGAAAACGATAGAAATAGTCTATAGATAAAATTCTATCCAATTCGAGAAAAAAGAAAAAAAAAACAAATTGTGCCAAAAAACACGATTCAAAACAACCTAAGTCTCACATTATATTTCTCGCCGCAAGTTCGAGTCGGCTTTCCGCGCTTAATTATATTTTAAATCTAATAATTAATATATATATTTTTAGTCTAATAAGGGGAAAAAACCTAATAATATTTCTATAGCGAACCTTTGCAATTTCGGCAAGATCGGCAAAATTTCGTATACGGACCCTTAAAACAACGTCGAAACTCCTAAACTTGTACCTATAAAGTGTCAGGACTCAGGAGTTCTCTCAGCACCTTCCGAACCATGGTATACCTTGGTGCAAAATCCTACTTGTTGGTAGCGCTATGATCCATATACTGCTCACAAAACCGAAGTCACCACATATTTCCATGTATAAATTTTAAGGAGTTCCCTCGATTGCTTATAGATCCCTTCATCAGGTCACCACTTTTATGAATATGGTACCAAATTGGGATGATACCCTAAACACCAAAAGAAAAATTTTGAAAATCGGTTACAAACGCCGGAGTAATCGTCAACACGTCATAAAAAACGAACATAACACCTCCTCCATTTTGAAAGGCGGTTAAAATTGTAGCCTATGTGTTATTCTGATGTATAAGCTATATTATTGTAAAGTTTAATTAAAAACCGTTCAATAGTTTTTGCGTGTAAGAGTAACCAACATCCACATATCCATACATCCAAACTTTTGCCTTTATAATATTAGGATTAAATGAACAAATCTTAATTGAAACATTAGAGCGCTGTCATAATTTTCACAACCTCTTTGAATTGTCAACCATCAATCGTTTCTACTACAACCTTGTCAATTAAGCCTAAAACTGTTAATTAGAATCTGTATACACAGTTTTTTGTGTCGACTAAGATATTATCACAGATATGTCACGATAACAACTTTCAACAGCAAAACCTGTATGTATAAATGTATGTATTAATTATACATTAGACGTTTAATGAGTTTAAATTATGGAAGACATAAAACTTGCGCGAAAGGTGCCTTGTATGCATATAAAGTTGTAGTTTTATTAGACTAGCTTCATATGCTTAGAGTTAGATACAAAGCATATCAGTACCCTGCAGGCTGCACTTTATTATAATAACAAATAAAAAAAATAAAATAACGCAAACTCTTTGTAGTAGACTTATACAGGAGACAGAACTAAACTGAGTGATGTGTTTATGTGTCCTTTGTATAATACAGTTCAAAATAAAACTTCAGGTAATAGAGTTACTTTTGACTTCGATGTTTCTATGAGAAATGCCGCAACAAAGCCCGTCGGTAGGACAAAACTTTTCAATGGTCCTAGGACATAATATTATATGGACCTGTAACTAATATAGGTATAACATAGATAAATCCATACTATTATTATAAACGTAAAAGTGTCTGTCTGGCTATCAGTTAACTATTCACGCCTAAACCGATGAACGGACTTTGCTGGAATATGGTACGGATGTACTTTGAATCCCGGGAAAGGACATAGGATACTTGTTATTCCGGAAAAATTTACGTTTCCCGCGTGATATAAAACTTTTGGCGTAGAGATCAACTACGATAACTTGGCGCGCCCCTCCAAATGACTGTTTCAATGTGTGTAGTCACATCCTAATGAAAGAGTTTGTATGTAGTAAGTATTCAACCAATCACAGTGTGACCAAGATGTGTTGGTCAACTAATCATAACTATACCGGGCAAGACAGCGCACTTCAAACATCTTGACAACGCACTTCAAAAGTTTTGAATTTTGGAGGGGCGTGCCATGCTATCGTAGTTGATCTCTAAAGGGTTGCGGACGTCATGTTGTACCTCTATAATATTATGTACCCTATTATTATCACGGCGATGCTATGCGAATGATTGTATTATATGCTTAATATGCTGTTGATAAAGACAATGTATGTATAATATAAGGAAGTGCAGTACCTAACGTTTTTATATGTATTGAATACTTATATATTGGAATGTTGATAATTGTTTGAAATTCTTGCTCTGGTTTTTAAGGACTTAGTACACTGGCACGTTAATTGTTCATTTGTAGCATAGCTTTATATGACATACTGAGATATGTAATAGGCGTAACAATAATACTTATTTTTGTGGTAATAATGCATATACTTTAATTACTATGAGCATAATTTGCCATGAGAAAAGTCTGATGTTGACAACCCTATTGTAATTCTTTGGTTTTTTTCTTTAGAAAATGGAGCTGTTTAAATTTGGAACAAAAACGGAGAAATCCCTTGATGGGAAGGAAAGTGCTAAGAGAATATCTTATAAATTAATTTATCTGTAACATTAGCACAATAAACACGACCGAAGATTCTGTAATTCAAGCGTTGAAAACATAATGTAAATTTTCCCTCCCTTTAAAGATGGGAAAATGAAAATACTTCCTACTCCCATTTTATTCTGATTTATTTTTCGCTGAATCGAAAATAGCTTATCTTTTCCCTGGTGCTCCATGAAATCATATCAAAGGGTTTTCGTGGTGGGATGACTGAATCTCCTGTGTTGCCAGGATAGACCAGTGTCTATCCTGGCAACACAGGAGATTCAGTGGCGGAGCCAACAATTATTAGAAAACAACATTCAACTGACATAATAATACTTTTGTTTTTATAAGCATTATATTATTATTTATAACAAGTTGTGCTTGTGCACTTTATCAGCAAATTACTGTCATAAGCTATATTGTTTTACGTTAGTATTTGTCTTTATTTTCTATTATGATTGATAGCCTTTATTTAACCCTTGTCATCAGCGATATCTTTATTAGCTACGTATCATAATCACAATTATATTGTATAAAATATATTTTAGTGTGTAATTAATCTTATAAAGAACTATTTTCTATTGTTATAGAGTGAGAAAGAGACAAATAATAATTGATGATTGTTACATCACATACACAATAATTGATAGAACAGATTATGAAGAGAAAAAAACAAGAAGCACACGGCTAAGAAACTACTATGAGGAGGCTGTTGAAAATGAACGGTTCCTGATGGATTGATCCAAATTTGAGGAAAAAGACTTTAAAACTTAAAAGTCTGTATAATCAGAGACCAAACATTTTCCTTAGTCTATGGTATAATTAAATATTGTCACTTACAGCTTTTTTAGTCGACAATTTATCACATTTCATTAAATAATAACTAATCTTTACATCTGTACTAGTTGGTAATTATAAATGTTTGCAATTAATCCACATGTTATTTTTTCATCGAAAATGTAACTACAAATGCAATTTTGTATATCGTAGATAAGTAAAAGGCATTTCGCATCAGAACACGATCAGCGGAACAAAAAATGTAAAAAAGGTGAAATGAAAAAGTACCCCAATTAAAGATAGTAGCGCCTGAGCATCCGTTCGGTCGCCTGACCAAATCTTGTTTTTACTGGAAGTTAGTGTGGTGTAAGGGATATACTTATGAGTTTATGACCAATGAATTATGCCCAGTAAAAGAAATATGAACAAGTAAAAAGGGCAAATTAAATTTTAATATGCCCTTTTTACTTGTGCATGTTTAACAGTAAAAAACCGGCCAAGTGCGAGTTGGACTCGCCCATGAAGGGTTCCGCAGCAGCAGTAAGGTTTTTGATTTATTTTTATATTTTAGTTGATTAAATGAAAGTTAAATTATGGTTTACCAATTAAATTATGGTTCAAACCAATTTTCGTTAGTAGTTTTTTTAATAATGTACATCATTATTTTTTTCAGAATTATCATGCCCCTACTTTAGAAGTTGGCGGAAGGGTCACACATTTTACCACTTTGGAAGAGTCTCTCTCGTAAACTATTCAGATTAGAAAAAAATGATCTTTGAACCCCCATATGATTTTTGAAGACCTATCCATAAATATCCTATACGCATAGGTTAGAGTCTTTCTATTTTCGTCTAACCGTTAGACGAAAATATTTTTTTTTTGTTTCAGTTGTACCTATGGGGACCCCTAAAATTTTTAATATTTTTTCCATTTTTGTATAAAAATCATAATGCGGTTCACAGACTACATCTACTTACCAAGTTTCAATAGTATAGTTCTTATAGTTTCGGAGAAAAGTGGCTGTGAGAGACAGATAGACAGACAGACAGACAGACATGACGAATCTATAAGGGTTCCGTTTTTTGCCATTTTGGCTACGGAACCCAAAAAACCTGACTGTCTTTTTATGTACCTAGTGATGCTGTCATAGTTATAACGTATTTATGAACAACACCTTTCAAGCTAAAATCCGTCAAACCACTCAGACTGCAGAACGTCCTAAATAATTATACAAACAACCTACATATTATACAAACTTTCGGAAAACGTAACCCATATAACTTCTGGTGCAGTCCATAGAATTAGAACGTGTCAATATTATAGTTGTAAGTAAGGGCTACTAACAACTATAATATTGATAACACAACTGTATATAATATAGACTTTTTGTTTACCCTTGTACTATTAATTAGTAATTGGAAGCATAACCGGCAAAACCCCACCATTCGACTACTGTTTTCTACTTTCTTCATAGGTCCTCTATAATCTTGTCCCTCGGCCCACCGTCGCTTGTCCCGTTACCGCGACCGGCCGGTCCGGTCCGTACTGTTTATAATTGCAGTTAATGCCGCCCTATCGGACGCAACTATTCGCGATCATAGCACACGCGACAGATGGTGGTGCGTTGATGTCTTTTGATCGAGTAAACTTGCATCCCCATAGTGAGGGTGGAAATGATTATAAAGTAAAGGAAATGTGGATTTTATATTTATTTTATAGCTTCTTAATTATTTAGAAAATAAATTTTAGATGCATGAATGACAATATTATGAGTAATTTAATAGATTGAAAAAACCGGCCAAGTGCGAGTTGGACTCGCCCATGAAGGGTTCCGCAGCAGCAATAAGGTTTATTTCTATAAATTTAAAAGGTTTTTTATTTATTTTTATATTTTAGTTGATTTAATGAAAGTTAAATTAAGGTTTACCATTTATGACGTATGAAAAAAAAAAAACTACTTGTTAGATCTCGTTCAAACCAATTTTCGTTGGTAGTTTTTACAATAATGTACATAATATATTTTTTCTAGAATTATCATACTTTAGAAGTTTACATACACACATTTTACCACTTTGGAAGAGTCTCTCTCGCAAACTACTTAGATTAGAAAAAAATGGTGTTAGAAACCTCAATATGATTTTTGAAGACCTAACCTAAACGCATAGGTTACACGAAATTTTTTTTTGTTTTAGTTGTACCTATGGGGACCCCTAAAATTTTTAATAATTTTTCCATTTTTGTATCAAAATCTTAATGCAGTTCACAGACTACATCTACTTACCAAGTTTCAATAGTATAGCTCTTATAGTTTCGGAGAAAAGTGGCTGTGATATACGGACGGACAGACAGACAGACAGACAGACAGACAGACAGACAGACATATAGACAGACAGACAGACATGACGAATCTATAAGGGTTCCGTTTTTTGCCATTTTGGCTACGGAACCCCAAAAAAAACGTTACGGTGAGTAGATATAAGGCGTTATCACGTAAGAGCCGAAATAATACCTCGTTTGCAACGTCTATTAAGCTTTTTAGGGTTCCGTAGTCAACAAGGTACCCTTTATAGTTTCGGTCTGTCCGTCTGTCTGCCCGTCTGTCTGACTGTCTGTCCGCGGTTTTGCTCAGAGACTATAAGACCTACAAAGTTGTAATTTGGCATGAATGCACAATATATTAATGATTCCGACAAAATGGTACATGAAATCTTAAGAAATATTTTTATGGTACCTTGCCTACACATGTGTGTATGAATTTTTTTTTCGCGTCCACCCCATCGTGTGGGGTATCGTTGCAAAGGTTTTTTAAAATAATATGAGTATTCATAGATCATTTTCCGATTTAGGCATTCGTTTGTGAAATATTAAGTTTTAAAGTGGAAAAAATCGTTAGAGTCCATTGTCCCTCCCTTCTACTAGCTAAACGGTTGCTTCTGAAAATGTGGAAAAATTCACGAGAGTAGGAAATATTTAATTTTATAATTATTATAATTAAAAGGAAAATTATCACGGCTAAGAATGCTTCACAAGTTATTGAGTAATAGTCGATCAACTAAAAAAAATGTATTCGGCGAAGTATAAAGGAACTTTTCGTTCAAATTCCTTTGAAGGTAACTGAGATTATGTTGTTAGTATTGTAAAACACGTTTTTGTATGTTCAATTGTTCATTTGCCATACAAAAATTTTTAAAAACTAGCGGTACTACGGAACCCTATACTGCGCGTGGCCCGACATGCACTTGGCCGGTTTAATTTAATCTAAATTGTATTGCATAAAGTTCTAGGAATAATCCATTAGGTTTTTTTCTGGATTTGGCGTCAAACTTGCCTTGAACCACATTTTCACCTAAGTAATGCCCCGATGGCTGCTGTTTACGATATTTTAAAACAGTGCACCATATTGGAGCGCATGTCCTATTACTTAGGGCTAGTTTCAGGCAGGACACAGGTGTTCTACACCGTGGGAAGATGATCTTGGACTACGATTCATTTTTTCTCCTTTTCCACTAGAGATGCTTTCATTTTAAAATAAGACTAGTACCTAATAAATAGGGTAAGATACTTACTTTATGTTTGTTATTTGTGTTTTCATTTAACAGTCTTTAGATTCTTATGCAGATAAGTTAATAAGTCTATAATTGTTTTAGTTAATTATCTGAGGTATAATTTTATTATTTAACTTAGATATTTTAATTATAAGATATATTATTATACTAAGTGGGTATAATCTAACATTTGTAATCCACGCTGAACCGATCAAAGCTATGGAATTTTGAATTATCGAATATTATATATATTATATATAATATTATATTATAGAACCTTTATATGGCACAATCATTTTTATATTTATTTCTGTATAGACCTATGGTCAATTATGCCCTTTAAATATAATTTCTTAACAATAGGCATCAATATCGTATGCCCTTAAATGTTAAATGCTCGTTAGAGTATCATAGTAGCGACCATTTATTAAAAAAAACATAACTTTTTACTATGTTCCTTACGACACCTTTAACGACAAGTTTTTATATGAACAATGGTGCAGTAATACATTGTTCATACTTCTAGAATAATATGATACAGTAGATCATTTTCATACTGGACTTTGAATTCGGGCACGCACACATCAGCGTGATTTCAGCCAACTCTAAATAGCAAGGCAAATCACAATACCGTAAAGCGAAATTAACTTGTTGTGTAGTAAGAGTCTGATAACTCTAGTCTATACTAAATATTTTTATATTGTGGCTGGATATTATGCTTGCAGAAGAGACACTTCTGTTCCTGATTTGATTTTCATATAGAATACGAACTGATAAGAGTGAGTTCACATTGCAATGTGATGCCTGATTAGGCGATGCGATGTATTTTTAAATTAACCATTGATTATTGGAATATTCTCTAGTAATTGCGTAGCAAATAAAGTTCAATTTTGAATGGCTCATTTAAAAATGCATCGCGTTGCTTTTGCAACGTGCAATGTGAGTTGTGACCCATAGCAACAATTGACGTACATACTGAATAGACTAAACACCTAATCAACTCGACATATGCGCCTAAGCCTTGCAGGTGCCTTAATAATGGCTTTTTAGATACTTTTTTTATATTACCGATAAGAAACTTATCTATTTATTATTATCTGCATTAAAATGGATTAAGCATACATACTACTTGCAAACACGGTAGCGACAGCTTGTTGACTCACTTTGATCGACTTTATAAAAAGGAATTATAATATAACTTCCATCCAATTTTCCATATTATAAATAATGTTAAAAGTAAACTATCCACAGCCGAACATAGAAACTCCTCCTTTTTTGGAATTCGGTTAGAAATTACGCATAACTGTGTGTATTTATTTCCGTGTATCTTTACGTCTATCTTCTAAATAAAAAAATCAATCATCAAAAATGTACAAAAATATTTCACGTGATTGATGGATGCCCATAGGTTGACTAACTTAGCTTACACCTTAACAAAACTGCATCTAAATAAAATAATATTATATTGTACCTATTATAATTAATATAATTATAATACACCGTTAGATAGTCCGAGATGGCAAATGGCTATTCGTCCAAAAAACATCGACAGATGAGCACTGAATATACTTTTTAAACCAGCTTTAGAACCGTTAGTTTTCCTTTATCGTAAGGTACAAAAAGCGCATTATATTATTTTGTAGTACAAAAAGCCGCGTAGTTCTTATACAAAATGTAACGTGGCACTTACGTTTATCTTTTTAATTATTTCACCAGGTGGCGAAAGAGGATTCACCTGGGAATATTTTCTTCTTTTACTTTTTTTAATTATTTAAGTAATTAGTAGCGGTTAAGAATATTTGATTTATTTAAACTGTTTGGTAAAATTGTAGATGTACAAAATTAAAATTTAATGCTAAATAAAATTATGTTCTCAGGTGCAACGTATTACCAGGTCATCTGGTTTTCATGAAATTTAGTAAGCATATTATAACCAGCTATTGCTAAATTACAAAGCTGAAGAGTTTGTTATTTTGTATGCCAGCGCTAATCTCAGGTGTCGCGAATCGCGCGAACTTGTAGGTAACAAAGGTAAACAACGGTATTCATATATAATAATAGGAGGGTAGTTGTAATATTCTCTGATGACACATGTCACTAGAGACAGCTGCTGTCAGACAGACGATCGAGAACCGCAGACGGGCGAGCACGCGGCGCAGTCTTATCAGTGAGTCATTATTATCATTATTTAAATATTGTGATCTTAAACGTTATTATTTAGGCTGTGTGTTCAGTTCATCGAGGATATCCAACGCCTAGAAACTGTTATGTATAATAATATTGTATTTAGATTGCGAACAATGAGTCGATCGTTTAGTTATCTTATTATACGAGATGTTGTAGTCGTTTGTGGCCGGTTGGTCACATCTAGTGTTTACTGCCTACTGTTGAGTGGGTTTGATTTAGACCTTAGCTATAGAATGCTCGGTTGAGCCGTGTGGAAAGGGGTCGCTGTAAGGGGTGGTTGGAGGCGATTGCACAGTATAGAAACCGTGTTCGTCGCTTATGTGGTGATTACCAGATGGACACGTGTGTATAGTTTAGTTGGCAGCCATGCGACTGCACAGTATAGAAACCGTGTTCGTCGCTTATGTGGTGATTACCAGATGGACACGTGTGTATAGTTTAGTTGGCAGCCATGCGACTGCACAGTATAGAAACCGTGTTCATCGCTTATGTGGTGATTACCAGATGGACACGTGTGTATAGTTTAGTTGGCAGCCATGCGACTGCACAGTATATAAACCGTGTTCGTCGCTTATGTGGTGATTACCAGATGGACACGTGTGTATAGTTTAGTTGGCAGCCATGCGACTGCACAGTATATAAACCGTGTTCATCGCTTATGTGGTGATTACCAGATGGACACGTGTGTATAGTTTAGTTGGCAGCCATGCGACTGCACAGTATATAAACCGTGTTCGTCGCTTATGTGGTGATTACCAGATGGACACGTGTGTATAGTTTAGTTGGCAGCCATGCGACTGCACAGTATAGAAACCGTGTTCATCGTTTATGTGGTGATTACCAGATGAACACGTGTGTATAGTTTAGTTGGCAGCCATGCGACTGCACAGTATAGAAACCGTGTTCATCGTTTATGTGGTGATTACCAGATGAACACGTGTGTATAGTTTAGTTGGCAGCCTACGTGGTCATTGACCTGCTAGGCCATCACGATATAGAATGCCATAGTCTAGTGCGGACTAGCCGCATAGGCGAAATTGTCATGTGTGCTCACACAGGTGGATGCAGCAGAGTTATAGTTATAGTTTTCGCCTCCACTGAGGTGGTTGCGACATCAGGAACTATTAGTTCGAGTTGAAAAATTATTTTGGGTTGCATTATGTATATTCCATTTGAAAAAGTTCAGGCTTTATAACATCACGCTATCACTAATAGAAGCCAAGAATCAAAGGAAAACGTAGAAAAAAGGGAAAATTATTATTTGAACGCGCTAATCTCATGAACTACTAGGCCAATTTTTATCACAGCTACAGAGTAGACCACAGAAAAGGAAGCCACTTCTTTGTACAAAAATGTGCGGTTCCGAAATACTTTATTTAGACGGGTGGAGCCATGGTGAACGACTAGTATATTATTAGTATTTAGCATAACTTGAGTCAAGTTATTCAATAAGTGTTAGATATTTTTTATTCCGGAAAAAATTATAGTTTAGTAGAAATTATTGCTTACCTATTGGTATCTAAAAGCAATCATTTTTATTCAGTAAGTGTTAGATATTTTTCATTCCGGAAAAAATATAGTTTAGTGAAATTATTGCTTACCTATTAGTAACTAAAAGCAATAATTTTTACTGATATGGAAAGTTATCCAGATATAGTCAAATGATGCCATATATATTATATGATCAGATCAATTTAAAAATTATTTATAGTTTCCACTTTTTCACATGAAAAAAGTGTGCATTAAAAACATGGTCTTTAGAGTTTACGTATGTGGCATATGCCCCGTAAAGGTGTACTTTGTACAGTGACAAAGCTGTATGGTTAATAATCATGTTGCTGCCAAACTACAACCTCAGGTAACATGCATTCTGTCGAGACTTGATAACAAAATTCACATTTTCCATGAAGGCTCTTATGCTCGTTTTGTATTTGTTTGTGAAATTAAAATGGACATGGTAATACTATTAAGCGAAATTTGGTAAGTTAATATTATGTACTAATAATGTTACATAGTAAAATATGTAATGAAGATTTAACATAAAATCCATAATTTTTTAGTCAAAATTTTCATCACATGCATGCGAAGCTATGATTAAATCTCTTTGAGTGTGACTGAAAGGCATTTATAATTATAAATTATATCATATCGACTACAATTCGTCTCAATTGATGGAATATTATATTCGTGGCGTAATCACTTTAGGCTTATTTATTAATCCTAGGTAATTTACAGAACGACTGATTTTTCTCATGTAATCGCAACTCGTGTGTTATTTCTATTGAACCGGAACCGCAGATGGCGGCGCATCCGGTGACATCGCCGATAGATATTGATAGTTTCGGCCTCCACCACGGACATGAGCGGAGCGGGACGATGTCGCTCCTTTATGCTAAGCTAAGCTGGCACTGCGAGGAATGTTTATATGATCAAATTGAATTGCTGCACTTTGCAATTTAATGAAAGATGCTGAATGAAGAGGTAAAAATTAAAATACTATCTATTATCAGCTGTTGTAGCTTAAACTTTTATAGCGAGCGTCTAATAATGACGAATTAATAACAATCCCTAAAAATATAATACAGTAAGCTGTTACGGATTTTAAATGCACTACTTCTATTTATAAAAAAAACTTGGATACATAATTAGGTAGGATCATATAATATCATTCTGTGGATGTCGTTTTTTACAAAAACGAAAATACCCAACGAAATTTCAAACTTTCAAAGAAAGTTACGCATCACGCTAGATCCTCTACCATAATCGCTATCCGCTACCTCTTGTAGCGTACCCTCACCATAAGATTTACCGTTGCAGCCTCAGCGCAACAAGATTAAAACAGCGAAGATCGGCTAATTACTAACATGGGTGCACCTGACCGTATATATTCCCATATTTTTAGAACCATATGTCCAATTAAAATGTAACTAAAAAGCATTACTGCCAATAATGTGTATAAATTAATAACAGTATGTGTTTAGAAAATTTATGGATTTCATCGTAGACCGCAGATGTTTAATAATAATTAAACATAAGTGTATTTATTATTAATTAAAAAATACATTAGTTCTGTAACGCAATGCTTAAATGAGTTATGAAATTAAAAAAAATGATATAAAACTACAAAAAAAGATTTTTCCGTGCACCCACTACTAGTGGGCCAATACCCACCGCTTCCCACCAAAAAAAACCTCATATTAAACACTGTGTATTCTAGAAACTAGATCACAAGTTTAGGCACTATGTATTCCAAATATAAATTGTATTTGTAGTCGTACGATCAGCCAGTGCTCGTAAAAAAGTCAAAATAATTCCCTTCTTTCTGCTATCGGGTTAAAAAAGTATTTTTACCTGTAAGTAAGTAAGTAGTAACTAGAATTAACAACCGAGATCTAGGACAAGTTTAATGTAACCTCACATTAATTATTTAGGTTAATAATACATTTTAGCTGGTCACCCAGTTCGATAGTGACATTGTGTGGACGGACGTGACTGAAGGGCTGTGAGCAGATTTGATGTAGGTATTACAGGCTTGTTAAAAACATCATCATCAGCCTGTCGCCGTCTACTGCTAGATACAGCAAAGCTAGGAGTCAACAATGTATGGGATTTGATAAGCGCATCGCTAAGTGTCATGGCACTTGCGATGCTTTATGTCAAATCTCTTAAGGTGCTTCTTCACAATGGATCACGCGGGCCCACTACAAGCCACCGCCATTGCGTAAACAGGGTAAGGGTCAATTCAGAGCGCAACACGATGCGTAGATGCATTTCTAAATTTGTATTGAATTGACAGACTTCAATTGCGTGAGACGTCAGTGAAGTCTGTCAATTCAATACTTTAGAAATGCATCTACGCGTCGTGTTGCGGTCTGAATTGACCCTAACGATGTATGATTTCCAGGCGTGGCCTGCAGTGGGCCATCGTGGGCCATTGCGTACTGAATACTTAACATTTGGACATCTAACTTTGCTGTTGTAGCTAGCGAATGCATTTTGACTAGGGGGCTAGATCTACGACCAGGCAGACGCCCGCTGATAGAACTGCGGTGGCCCCACATTTCCCGTGGGTCTGTCAGTAGCGGCGCAGAAAGGAACACGGTCGGGTTTTAGTGTGTAGAGCTGCGGCCACGAGCTATAGCCCCGGTTGTCCTCCTCAGCACTGCCGGAGATGCATATTAGGCATTTCCCGACCAAAAAAAAGAAAAAAAGGGGTCAGATCTATCCGCCGCCCATCTTCAAATCACATAATCGTGGCCTCCCCATCAACACTCCTCTGCTCTATCGAACGTCTGACTTGCAGACATGGCTGGCTCAATTTCAGTTTACAACGTGCTAATACCACTTCATTACAAGAAATATTATAGGTCTGCCAGGATCTGATGGCTGGATGGCAGATTTTCAAAAAATATCCTTGATCGTTGGATAAATATTTATGTTTGCATGTTTCACACACAGAATCAGCCGCTATAAGGAAAAAAAAGGATCAAAATGTTTTATTCCAATTACCCCGGTATTGCTAGAGTCAATTTATTTTCTCACTTTTTGCCAGTAGATTTTGGTAGACCTCTATAGGTCTACCAAAATCTACTGGCAAAAAGTGAGCAAAAAACTATAGTTACTATTAACTATAGTTCTTTAGCGTATTACGTCGTTACAAATTTCATTCGACAGAGAAACTCTGATAATTACTTTTTCTATTGCCCCATAACATTGTAGATATATCGTGGCCTAAATTTTCAGGTTTAAATTGGTTAATGCACTTTGTCCGATTTGACCATACGAATCCGGGAAATAACAATCCGGGATTTACCCCGGATTTTGTTCGAAATAGTTCTACAAATGTTCTACATTTGTAGAACTATTTCAATTAGGCCGTGTTCACACCAAACCGACTGTGAGCCGCCGAATGTGAGCAGGCTCACTGTGAGACCCAGTGTGAACGTGAAAATATACGGTATCGAATGTCCGCGCCTACGGCCTACGCCTAGCGTAATAGCGTATTGTCGGTTAGGTGTGAGCGAAAAAGTGAATATGTATGGAAATACAATAAACTGCGTAACGTTCGCTCACATTCGGCGGCTCACAGTCGGTTTGGTGTGAACACGGCCTTATAGTTTACGTATAAAATCCTGCTCCCCTCATATCATTTCTCTCCGTCAACCATGAATGTATTCTGTAATGTTTCATTGAAATATTAGAATCGAGCTCATATTGGGCGTATTCAAGCGCGTAAAAGTGGGTAAATCTCGCGAAAAAATATGTAGTTGTACAAAATAAAAAGTATCTGCAAGTATCAAGATTTCTGGTTCTGACAGCTATAAATACTCGTGTGAGAAATGTGGTATATCACAACTAGTTTTGATCTCGGTCAAGCTGACATTTGCTTGAAGGTTAAACTTTTTTCCCGGGAGAAAGATCGGCCGTTACCCCGAGAAAGGCCTTGGGTAGGTCAAGTACTTTTTGCGAGAAATCTCTCGTTTCTTAAGGCGCAGTATTAATATACAGTAGATCTTACTATCAGAGAAATTTATTCGTAACTAGATGACTCTCGCAACTCCGTTTCGCCAAAAATCGTTTATCGCTCCGGAACCGTACATTTTTTCCGGATAAAAACTATCCTATGTTCTTTTTTTTATTAAATAAGGGGGCCAACGACGCCCCCTTACCTCTTCATGCCCAAACCGTTAAACTGATTTAGCCGTTTCTTATCGAGACACTTTGAGCCCCGGAAAAGGACATAGGATACTTTTTATCCCAAAAAAAATGTACGGTTCCCACGCGATAAGTAGCGTCATCAAGTAGATCGTAATTATCGGCATAAATGACACATTAGCACTAATATAGCTGCTGTAACTAATAAAGAGAAGTGACGGGCGTTCGTCAATTACGTTGACGAAATTGCCACGTAGTTACGTTAATTGACAACTAATTGACAGATAATATGTAATATATAATATAATATATACTATCTGTAGGCTGTAATTTCACTTCAGTATTTATCATCACAAGTAATATGACAGACTCATACTATATCAATCTTATATCTTTAAACGAGCAATTCTTGTATATATATAGGGTGTAACAAAAACTAGTGATAATAATTTAGGATGTGTACGTGTTCCCCGTAGAGAGTTCACTGTGAAAGTGCAGCGCTGAAAGACCAAATTTTTTTTTCACTTTTGTATGGGGAAACTCGTGACGCTCGGGCCCTTGCCCATACAAAAGTGAAAAAATTCTTTCAGCGCTGCTACTTTCACAGTGAACTCTCTACAGGGAACACGTACACACCCTAAAGTATTATCACTTGTTTTTGTTACACCCTGTATAAATATATAATTGGAATCTCGGAATCGGCTCCAACGATTTTCATGAAATTTAGTATATAGGAGGTTTCGTGGGCGATAAATCGATCTAGCTAGGAATCATTTTTAGAAAATGTCATTTTATTCGTGTTTTATCGAATACCGAGCAAAGCTCGGTCAAATAGCTAGTATAATATTATATCGCCAATGAAAATGTGTTTGAATGAAATAATGTGTTCAAAGTGAGAACTATATTGTATGGATAACATGCAGGAACTAAAGATGGCATCACTAATTGTCAAAATTATAGTCCGTTAGTCCGTAGTTTCTGATTGGCGATGAAATTGCTGCTTCAAACTACCTGCAACGCAAGAAATAAGTGTTCAATAGGATAGAATATATTACTACGAATTACGATGTTTTCACGCTAGAGGCAATAAATTGTAAACAAAAAGTTTTGTTCGACATTTCACAACGTTTCTACCAATATTCTGATATAATGTGTCCAACATTTCGGATTTTGGTGGTATTATTTACTGTATGTGCTAGTAGCTCCCTCTACTCCGACCTTGGTGTGATATCTATACTCATATTATAAAGCGGAAGAGTTTGTTAGATTGCTTGTTTGTGTTCGCGCCTTAGAACACAGCTACACAATCGGCGAGCGCGGCCGTCGGCGCTCTTACGTCCCACTCACACGCACGGGAGCATTCGCGGCGCGGTACGAGGTCCGCCGCGAGCCCCACTCCTACACCTACAACCGCCGTGGACGCTCATAGTTTCAAAATTAATAAAGTTGTAAAACTTGAATATATTGTATTTGCTTAAAAGTACAGTTTTTTGATTAATCTCTTATGTTCGAACGAACAGTTTGTTTGTTTGATCGCGCTAATCTCAGGAAGTACTGGTCCGATTTAAAAAATTCTTCCAGTGTCCATTTATCGAGGAAGGCTATAGGCTATATTTTATCATGCTAAGACTAATAGGAGCTAAGAAATAGAGGAAATGAGGAAAAAACGGAGGGAGATTATTTGAAAGGGCTTATTTAAACGCGCTAATCTCAGGAACTACTGGTCCGATTTGAAAAATTATTTCAGTGTTAGATAGCCCATTTAATGAAGAAGGCTATAAGGCTATATTTTATCACGCTAAGATAGGAGCGAAGAAAAAGAGGAAAATGTGAAAAATAAACGGGGGAAATTATTTGAAAGGGCTTATCTCACGAACTACAAGAAAAAATTTTCTGTTATTTGGGTCAGATAAGTAGTAGACCACGTGAAGGATCATAGGCTATTTTTTGTGGACTAATTTATTTATAAAATATCTAATTTAGAGGGCGAAGCCGCGTGGAACGTCTAGTACCTTGTAATGTTTGCGTCGCAAGGGTTTTGGCTAAGAACAATCAAGTCTGTACTTGAAAACAATATGGCTAAGTTGTGCTTTTGTAAATACAACTTAATTGCTTGGATCATTTACTGTATGTGCTAGTAGTGCCCTCTGCTCCGACCTTGGCGTAATATTCCATAATAGGTTTGCGTCACAAGAGTTTTGACTAGGAACAATCAAGTACAGAACTTAACCATATTGTCTTTGCCTTTTATGTGAATGGAAGTGTTAATGATGTGACAGCTTGACTGATTAATAAATATCAGTAGCCAACAAGGTGACACGACAACACGCGGACAGAATCTCAAATGTCTGTATATATCTATTGTATGCAAGTTACTCATAGATATATTTAGGACTATAACAAAGGAACAAGTAATGAAATGTTTGAATATTTTAAAGTGAAAAGTTCTTTAGCGGTCTTGAATATTTTTTGGGTTTGGATAAAAATTAAACTTGCGTCTGGACTCAGGGCACGTGTAGCCCGGTCTAATTAGACGCAAAAAAATCATAACCTCGGAATAATTCGCATAGAGCCGAAAATTGGTAGAGACGTGAAATACAATATTATAAATAAAACCTCAAAAGCCCCCGGCGATCCTTCTTGTGCTAAAAAAATTAATCAAGATCAAAGGTATGAAAATGAGGTTTTTCCCGTATTTTTTCTAAACTATACATTTTATCACAAAAATAGGTAGGACAGGAGTGTAGATCATAGAATTCTCTACAAAAAATATACAGACACTTTTTTCATACGACTTAACATTCTTAGAAATAGCGGGCTTAAACTTTGGGAAAATCATATCTATACTTATATTATAAAGCTAAAGAATTTGTGGAACTACTGCATTGAATTGAAGAATTCGTTTTTTGTTGGATAGTCTTATTTATCGAGGAAGACTTGAGCTATATGACATCACGTTGGCACCAATAGGAGCAAAGAAACAGAGGAAAATGGGGAAAAACGGGGAAAATTATTTGAAAGAGCTTATATCACAAACGGCTGAAGCATTTTTATGTTATTTGGCACAGATATAAAGTAGACCACGTGGAAGGACATAGGCTATTTTGTTTCTCGAGAAAAAGTACGGTTTCCGTGAAATACATTATTGACAGGGCGGAGCGGAGCTTCTTGTACTATAACAGCTTACGAGGGCTGTTCACAGCCAAACATACTTCTGAGTTCTACGTGACTTACCAAATCTTAACTTTTTGAGTCGTGAAGTGCAACAGTACGCTTGCAAGTCACTCATAAGTATGTCAGGCCGAGAACATATTTTCAAACAACCCTAGTAAGTATGTAGTACTTATAGTTGTTAAGCGTGGCTCCGCCCGCGTTTATTATAAATTTCATGGAAACCGTGAATTTTCCTGAAAAACAAAATAGCCTATGTCCCTCCACGTGGTCTATTCTATATCTGCGCCAAATAACATAAAAATGGCTTCAGCAGTTCGTGAGATAAGCTCTTTCAAATAATTTTCCCCGCTTTTCCCCATTTCCCTCTGTTTCTTTGCTCCTATTGCTGCCAACGTGATGTTAAATAGCTCAAGTCTTCCTCGATAAATAAGCCTATCCAACAAGAAACGAATTCTTTAATTCGAAGCAGTAGTTCCACAAATTCTTTAGCTTTATAATATAAGTATAAATATGATTTTCCCAAATTTTAAGACCGCCGTTTATAAGGAATGGTAAGACGTATGAAAAAAGTGTGTGATTATTTTTTGTAGAGAATTCTATGATCTACACTCTTGTCCTACCTATTTTATGATAAAATGTACAGTTTGGGAAAAAAACGGGAAATACCTCATTTTCATACCTTTGACCTTGAAAAAAATTTTTAACACAAGGAGGATCGCCGGGGACTTTTGAGGTTTTATTTCTAATGGTGTATTAAATGTCTCTACCAATTTTCAGCTCTATGCGAATTATTCCGAAGTCGAATGTTTAATTTTCCTGGGGTAGTGACTCTGAGCGAAAACTCGCAAAATAGAAAAGTATATTGCCGGAGCGTAGTAGGTGAGGTAGTAATTTTCAGTTTCTTTCTGCCGCGTGGCGTGGTAATAAAATAATGACAGCTTATCTAGCATAATGACTGCTCATCTAGCAATTAGAAGTGTGCAATTCCCTTTTTCCGAATACGAAGGGTTATGCTTTTGGCAGTCTTAGTTTGTACGTGTCCTAATAGCAGCTACACTACAAGTCCGATTTTAACAAATGAGGCGTCAATATTTTCATAATAATGCCGTGGATAACATTAGCAATTATTTCAACATTTTGTTTTTATACGAGGTCTGGGTTAAAGTTTTTTAAACTTATTAGGTGCTTCTTAATTACTACGTTGAGTGATTTTACAATATCATAATGAGTGATGTTTGTATCAGAACTGGTAGTGAATTTATGTTGTACCCAACCTTATAATGTTTTGCAAGTGACATTTTAGCAAGCCATTTACATACAGCAGTGAGCATCTCTTATCTTGATATCTTTTACTGAGATTGCAACGGTTATTTCATGCTTGGCTCGTATTTATCAAAATAATGGTATTCAGAATAAGAATATTGAATAAATATTATTATTCTGAATACCATTATAAAAAGAATAAAGAATATTTATTAAAAATCATTCAATCATCAATTTATTCAGCGTCGAGACTTTGGCCTTTGCAGAATGAATATAATTAACCCATACTTCCATACTAATATTATAAATGCGAAAGTGTGTCTGTCTGTCTGTCTGTCTGTTACCTCTTCACGCTCGAACCGCTGAACCGATTTTGCTGAAATTTGGCATGGAGATACTTTGAGTCCCGAGAAAGGACATAGGATAGTTTTATCCCAGAAAAATGTATGGTTCCCGCGCGATAAACGAATTTTGGCGCAACGGAGTTGCGGGCGTCATCTAGTCCTGAATACATTATGCACCTTTTTCTGTAGCTTTCTGCTGTCTTCTACTGTAATTTTCCTACTTTCAATTATTAATTTAATTTGATTTTTACCGACTTCAAAAAAAGAAGGTTATCAATTCGACGCGTATATGTATGTAATATTTCCAGAACTGCCCAGTTTTTGTATAAGTATGTTAGTCTATTTCAGTGTCTGAACAAATGTGCCAAATTTCAAAAGTGTATATTGTATATATGTATGTTTTTATGTTTGTGTTCGCATATCTCCGGAACTACACGTCCGATTTAATTAATTCTTTTTTTGTTGTACTAGGTATTGTTCAACTTAGGGAACACTTTAAGTTTCATCAAAATCGGTTCAGTAATTTTTGAGATAAGGCAATTTTAATTCTCAATTACGAACAATTTTGAAGTCGGTTTTATCTTATTAAGAGCCCGGGTTACCCTCGAAATTCTCATACATACGTAATACCAAAATCATTCTGTCATACGAAAGTATTTAACATGTTTGAGTTATTTTTCAGCTTAAAATAGTAATTACCTAGGTTCCTGAACAAAAATTAACTTCAAAATATTTAAACACTAAAAAAAAAATTTTTGTGTATAAATTTTTTTTACTAAATTTACTACTAAATATTTAAACACAAAAAAATTGAGTAAAACACTAAAAATATATAAATAAATAGTAAATTTACTACAAAATATTTAAATACTAAAAAATATTTTTTAGAGTTGAGATATTTTGTAGTAAATTTAATATTTATGTATATATTTTTTAGTGTTTTTCTCTATTTTTTAGTGTTTAAATATTTAGTAGTAAATTTAGTAAAAAAAAATTATACTTACACAAAAAAATTTTTTTTTACTGTTTAAATATTTTGAAATTAATTTTTGTACAGGAACCTAGGTAATTACTATTTTAAGCTGAAAAATAACTCAAACATGTTAAATATTTTCGTATGAGAAAATGATTTTGGTATTACGTATGTATGAGAATTTCGAGGGTAACCCGGGCTCTTAATGTGGTATCAAAACGGTTTAAATATTTGCCATAAACATAATTAGTCAAATTATAGTGTGAAAACTGATAGCATAAAAGAGTTTGGCTACAAAGAGTGTCCTAGGTCTTAACAAATCCTAATTATTTTAGCGCCCTACCTTCACGGAAGTGCTTAAAACTATCGAGTAGTCCTTTGTATGTACTTTGTTATTAGTAGTTTGAATAGTATAGTAACTACAGACTATTCTTTCATTAGGCGTATGTTGTAGGTCTGGTACACTTTGTATCGTTCTAACGCCTGTTTCTCGTCCTCATTTCGTTTTGCGGTCGCTTACATCATCCGAATTAGGCCATGTGTCTAATGGATTTAACATTGTATAAACATAATATAGCCCTTAAGACGTGTACCAAAACACTGAAATTCTTCTTAAATTAAGAGTTAGGATTAGTTAATAGGCGTGCTAGCTAGTATGTTTCCTAACATTGTCATGAAAGCAATAGACATAATATTATGACTCAATCCCGAGGACAACGGGGAAAAGTGTGTAACTCTGGAAATATTAAATAGAATGAACCTAATATTATCTCTTTAGACATATTATAATTTATCATATTATATTATCGCTATTTGACATAGTTCGAATTTGGAAATTGCTCTTTAATTAAGATATCTAGTCATAGATCATTTTAACAGAAAAAATATAAATAAAGGCTATTTTCAGTGAAACTATGAACTCTCAGTTTTCGTAAAAGTAAAAGTCAAAAGTGTTGATTTCGGCTTTGCAGAAATTTTATAGTGACCAAGTATAATTATACATGCTACACAATAATATACTCGTAATACTGTTAGACGCAATAACTGACATGGCCAAAGACTCGTTGAGACATACAGAAGGAGATATCCTTATTTAGAAAAGGATAACTTGGAGTTAGCTCATCACAAAAACATTCTAAAAGGACCAGGACTTATGACTCATTGATTTCTAAACGAATACTAACAATAAAACAAACTCGAAATGGTCGTTTGAAAGTCGCCAGCAAAGGACAAAGGCCCCAATTACAGATGTCGAGGGAAGGTTAGGCCAAATATAACTTGTTTTCGCCGTTTTAGGACAGTTTTTTGTATTAATCAATCATCAAAAGTAATTATGTTGTGAACTGCAAATTTCACATAATGGATCTGATAGTTACTGTTAAGTGTTTTTCTAGTTTCACACCAATGTAGGTTAAGATTTTGCCGTAGTAAGATCTCTATTGAAACTGAGTTCTCAAATGTTATTAACGTTATTATAATATCGCATTCGTGTGAAGACGAGCAAAATAAGTGGCAAAGCTTTAGAAGTACCTCCAAGGGCTGTTTCACCACTTCCTGATAAGTTTCGGATAGGCTATCTACAACTTATCTGTCAGATACTCCATCTGTCAGATAAGTTGTGGAATGTCTCTACGACACTTATGAGGAAGTGGTGAAACATGCCCTAAATCGACTAAACTGAGTGAGGGTGGGTCATTTTGACCGATTTGTCAATTTGACACTTTTCTTCCGTAGAAAGAAAGTATTCTATGCGGGAAATGCTTACAATTTGACGATCGATCTACACATTTTCCTTTAGGGTCAGTTCAGACCGCAACGCGACGAGGCGAGGCGAGGCGCGGTGCGGGATAAATTTGTATGGATTTGACAGATTTCAATTGCGTGAGACGTCTTGCGAATCTGTCAAATCCATATTTTAGAAATGCATATCTACGCGTCGCGTTGCGGTCTGCATCAACCCTTAGTGTTGTCCCAGTATTAAAAAGTGTTTTCAAGGAATGTTATTCTTTCTAATTTACTCAAATCATTGGCTTCTGAGTAGGTAATCGGACACATTTTGATGTTGTTTTTTAAAAACATAATATTTGCATAACGTCGTGTGACAATAATATTTTTGTTTGCTAAGTCAATTCTACTTTTGGCACGCTTTTACGACATGGGGATGAAAATTCTTCAATACCTACAATAGTAGTCGTAGTTTTGACTTTGAATTATACAAAACGATTCTCGTATAAGATTAAATAGCTTAATCAGACTGAATCAAAGATTAATAATTCAGTACTAAGTGTTAATTTTGCAATATTTAATATTTTATCGGATGTTACATTTTAAAGCGCCACATTAAATAAACAAGAAAGTTTAGAACGCAATAAAACAATTTGGTTTATAAAACACTTTCACACTTGTTACGACTGCGACAAGGATACGTTTGACGAATATGCTATAAAATTATAAGGTAAAAGTATGGGCTTTAGTGGTGAAAATATATATCATAAATAATAAAATGTAGATTATCTTAATGCTGTACTAGTCTGTGTAATTTCAAATCACTATATATATTATTTCAAAAACTTTAAGGCCGGGACACAAAAACACGGCACGGCGTCGTACGGCGTCGTACGGCGCCGTACGGTGCCGCGCCGTGAGAATTCACGGCGCGCGTCGTAAAAAACCTACGGCAGGGCGCCGTGCTGCGTCGTACGACGTCGCGTCGTAGAAACTCATCTTTAATATCTATGTAAGTTTCTACGGCACGACGTCGTACAACACCGCACGGCGCCGTGCCGTAGTTTTTTACGACGCGCGCCGTGAGTTCGCACGACGCGGCACCGTACGGCGCCGTGCCGTGTTTTTGTGTCCCGGCCCTTAGGGAGTTAAACACTATCGCGTCGCACGTGGTCGAATTTGACTTCAAAAACACGAATGAGTTATGTTTCCGATGTAGTGTTCTAAGCCCTCTGTGCTTTAATGTATATCAAGAACCATGCAACGAAAGAAAATAATTTAACCTGAAGGCAGCATTACCTGAAACAAAAAAAAAAAAATACTGGATATTATAATCAAATATGGGTGAAATTAACACATTGCAAAGAAATGTACATAATTCACGTAATAATTATATTTAAATCACTTTATGGTTTTAATTTTGATGATGTAGCAAACATTGTCACTAAAATATTTTAAAATGAAAATGTGTGATATTTTCCTCTTAATCTAGTGCTTACTTTTGATTTATAATAAAACAGGTGTAGGAAAATTTTGAAAAAATTAAAAATGCATATTATGAAAAATCGTATTTTGTAACATAATATGCTTATTAATAATTTAATAAAAGATAGAGAATAGAGAAAGATAGAGAAAAAAAAACATGTAAAATGTTGACAAGACGACCACATAAGTTTTGCCCTGTGAAAAAGATACATATCAGATCTCATGTAGAGCCAATCTTCTGAATCTACACGACCTAACCCTAATGACCCTAACTTAAACAAATTCTGCATATTATCAGTAATTAATGTATGGCTTCGTCGTTTCGCTACCGTCGCGTCGTGGAGGTGATGCGGATATGTATTTTATTTCTGATCGGAAGTAAGTAAAGAAACAGATAAGCCATACATTTACTGGTATGTAGCGGCAATTATATATTCTAAGTTGAATATAATAATAATAAAAATTACGCACAATCGGTCCAAATTGCAAGCTCATTTGTTAATTTCACAAAACGCATCCAGTCTGGAAGCTCCATCACATCAAATCCTGCTAGTGGGGCTGACCCATATCCCATGAAAGGCCCTCTGTTCGCACGTGCACTCCTCTATCGTTAGAAAATGTGCTGGGAACGCCTTAATAGACCGTGTGTCCTGTTTACATCTTAGCTGATTTATAAGCCTTAATTTTATGCAGATAAAGTTTAAAATCGCCAAGCAATCGATGACATCATTTGTTTGTTTTTCTTTTTTTCGCAGAATTCTTTGTGAGACACGAGTTAGGACACCTTTCTAGAATGTTCTTTCTAGAAATACGAAGTTAAGACTGTTTAAGATTTGTTTTTTTATTATTAAACTTTTCTTGTCTATTCCCATTTTTGGTTCAGCCGGCCTAAGATGCGCAAACGAGAAAATCTCGAGATATCTCAATCTCGTGTGTAGTTATATTGTCAATAACAACACAATGTTAAAATCATTTTTTGACATTATTTCGATAGATTTTAACGACAGATCTACACGAGAAAAAATTTATGTCATGTTAGGGTCAATAGAGATGATGAGAGAAAAGCCATCAAACATCGAGAAAACGTGTAGACAAAATTTTCTCGTTGGCAGGGGCAGGTTTTCAGTTATTCAAAATTTTATGTACTATCAGAGAAGTCGATTCCTATGCAAATCGGGGACCTACGTAGTTTGGTTGCCTTACGTCAAACCCAGCCGACAGATCACAATTAACATTGATTTGACAGATTCGACTAAATAACGTTGATCTATCAACTGCATAGGAATCAATTTCCTCGATGGTACTAATTTGGTCTAAAAGTCAAACTAAGGGCCTATCTATAAAACCCTTACCCGCCATATGACGCAGTTAGGTTATGATTATGTAGGTATATCACAGTCTCCTGTCGGATTATCTAAAGCATTTTAAGCAACTAAAACTTTATTAAGGACGTAATAAAATTACGAGTATGTCGTTAATAAACAGGTTGTTTTAAATTTTTTACTTTCAATTTATTTTTAATTAAAATTTAAGAAGTACTCTCGTTTTAATTTAGTTATATTTTTTTTTTTTTTGAAGATTTTAACTCATATTTAAATCATCACAACAGGTAGTATTTATTTTTCAGGGATCACAAATAATAGTATCATTTGACGTTCAATTACGTAAATTATGATGCTCATATAATCAAGACCACATCAAGACCAAATCATATTCAGGACGAGCAGACTCATACCCAAGATCAGCCTCAAGACCTACCACAACCACTTGCTGATGATGAACGTATGTTGCAAGTAGAGAACGTATAGGACGGGGGTCAACGGTCCTAAGTGCAGAGATGACTCCGCCGACCTTCGTGCAGAATCCTGCGGTGAGGATGATCGCACATTAGCTACAATCACAACCTTTATCAGGACGCACTTCTATGTAAAATACTTCCGGTTAAAAGTCACTAAAATGTAAAAAAAAAAAGCTATGCCGCGAAACTAAATGTTTAGTCACTACAAAAATACAAGTAAACATGTGTCGGTGCTTTAAAATCCGTAATGAAATACGTTGTACTTGCTTTAGGTCAAACTGTGCAAAGATGACTTAGCGCGGTAAAGACACACTAGCAACTAAATGGTGATAGACTTATCTAGTGTATTTAATTCACTTTACTCGCAGCTAGGCAAACCCCTGTTTTAAGTAATAGTACTTTTACTGGCAAAAATCCTTACTAAACGAACCTTCGCAAAATCCAGCAATTAGACGCCAGCTGAAACTATATTATATAAAAATGGTACAACATTATACTTATAATCTTATGAGATCCTAGCTTTAACCTGAATATTATAAATTATTATATATTAACTTTAATAATTTTATAATCGCTTCTAATAAGAAACCTCTTTAATGAAAATTCAAATAAGAAAACATCAAAATATTACACATGTTTAAAACCCACAGAGAATTTCTTTTTGGATAACGTTACAATCATTTTATCATAACTCATAAGAATATTATTGTATTGAATACATTTTCACTATACCGTGATTCAAAATTATTATTAGTGAAAAAAATTTGCTTTTAACAAATTATTATGATTTTTTTTGGAACGCAGTTCCTTATTATTTTAGTAGGTATATAGTGTGCGTGTTCCGTAAACATTGTTTAACACCTGTCGGCGTTACACACGCGCGATTTACAGTCAGCTATTTGGAACACAACCTTCTGCAAATCCATTCTGTGTGATTGCTCTATTAGTTTCTATATTGACGACCAATTTGATACGAATTAATTGTTAACCAACGACTTAACATTAATTAATATTGTTATAACATAAAGTTTTATGTTTTAAGACAGTGAATCTGTCCATATTATATTATTTACGTTCAAGAGTCACTACAAGAGAAAAATCTCTTGTAGTGGAATACCTCAACATGCCCAAACCACTGAATCAATTTAGATGTTTGCAGGTTTGGAGTTACTTAAAGATTCTGAATAATTAATAGAATAGTTTTTACTATGAAAAAAATTATAGCTTTTACTCAAAAATCGATGCATCTATTTCACCATAAAATATAGAGTTATCTATGTCAATTTTCAAAATCAAAGCCTTAAAATGCAACGTTCCCACACTTCAAACATTGTATACATCCGTCCCTTTTACTCCTTAGCACAAATCTTGTCGTCTCACTCTAAGTGAATACGTCATATTTCACTCTCACTATCTATAGAAGTATACGCAAAAATAAAAGATGCAGCAAAAAGTAGGAGGACAAGTTTGACCAGTTTTTTGGAATGTTTATGATATTCATGGTCAGAGATTCATTGATGTTTGTTGTATTTTGAAATAAGGCTAAATCATTTTCATTTGAATTGAATTTTTTGTATAGACTTTAAAATTGAAATTAGAATTTAGTAGCATGCTTTGGGCAACAGAAGTAACTTTGTAAAATTGTCACTATAAGCTCAAAAATTTCCGGGCCGGGAACCGCACGTCTTTGCGTAAAAAACGATGTTATGGACTTTCCATAACTCCGATGTGGAATATAAATGATTTAAATTCAGCGATTTTAGTGTAAAGAGGTGAAAGATATTATAACCAACCTTTCGCATTTTTAACCCTTCGACCGTGGAAAAAATCTAGGATACAATCTACAGATAAAAACTTCATATGTAGCTGACATTAATTACAAATTAGCTTTAGTCATATTTTATTTTAATTTATACGCAATTTAAATATGTACAGAAAAAACTAGACATTAAACCTTAAGTTGTTACTATGCCAACATATAATATAACACAAGCAAAAGTGAAATGAGGTTACCGAAACAATGAAATGCTTTATCTGCAATTTACATGTACTATAAACTATGACGTAAGCGCGTGCAGCTGTGCGATTGCGCACTTTCTTTAGAAAGAGAAAGCAACATCTCACAACAAATAAAAGAAAGAGATGGGAATAACTTCTGTTTTTATGATAACAGATAGCGTAACATTACTTTCTTCCAGTTTGTACTTCGCGTGTGCGATTCGTTGACTCCAATTATACGGTGAAAGAGTGAGAGTCTGATGTCACCGATGGGCATAACATTCTTTATTTGTAAGGCAGTAAGGTCCACTTTACTTACGACACTTTCAATATAAATGACTGATGAGCGACAGTTTTTCTCTGTTATGCTTCAAATGCTCTAAGTGAAAATCCATGTAATATATTATGCTTTCTTTTACGCTGGTTAATTTAATGACATAATTTAGTTACTAAATGTAATATTAGAAGCACAAAATACATAAATTAAAGTTAAGAAAATAAACAACAATTAAAAATTTCGAAACACAATTTTATAGAATATAGGCCATAATTTTTTCTTTCCGTTTCCAGGATTTTGGACGTATGTTTATCTATTCACTATGGTGCATTTAATTGGCTATAGGTTAACAAAGCCAAAATGATAATTTCTTGCGTAAAAGCCTCAAAAAGCAGGTATAATGAAGTGGATTAAACAATATAACGCGACGGAATTTCGGCATGGTGTGTCATCGGTAATTTAAAATACATTGTAGGCGGAATCATGCGGAAATTCCGCCGCAGAACTTCGGCATAGTGTGTTTAGAGTTTAGACACTAAGTTTTTTAAGGCTTACTGAAACTTAAAGACTGATATGAGTGTTGTGAAGTAAAAAGATTTTGTAGGCCTTTTCACTAAAAAAAGTATGTCTACTTTTATATTTTTACCCAATTCACCCACCTGCAAACGTAAAATTAAAAAGTGTACAATGCATACAATTCTGCCCGCATTAATCTAAGATTGAATCCTCTAAAATTCGCAGCTTAAATTTCTATTGAAACTCACAATGCCTATTCTAAAGTAGACACGCGTAGCCCGTGATATAAATGCGATTTTTTTATTGTACAATTTTGAATGTACCCACAAAAACTGTGATCCAAGTAGGAATGTGTCGCAGGGCTGTCAAAAATAGAACGTCCAAAAATTTTATATTTATTGAATATTGTGAAAAAAACATGCTCAGGTTGTAATTTTGTAAGCTATAATTATAAATAGGTATGCTACTACAGCCTACAGGTAGGTTATGGTAAAACCCTTATGAAAACTTACTAGAACATTATAGGTACACTGAACTAAAAAAGGACACTGAATAACTTTACAAGGTCTGATTGTCTGTGCCTAACAGATTATAAAAATCAGTCAAACGTAATCATAATATATTTTTAAGTAGTAAGGAGATTTTAGGCAAAGTTACGTTCGATTCTAATTCCTTGTCAACGCATACGGGGTTAAGGCTCGTTTAATTTCTTGTCTAGAGATTTTGACAACCCTATCAACAACATGGGATCGGGCATTTTGGGGTCTTTCACATAACTTTCGCCGGGATAATAGAGGCAGGTAGACGGCGAAAAAACTCGGTCCCGTAGTGACAAAGGTTACGTGGGAGCCACTTTCACGTTTTCTGTGACCCTCGGTGTGTCGAGCCGCGAGCGCCAAAACATCAGTATGAAACTAAGTGTCTAAACACACTAGGCCGAAAATACGCGGCCGAAGTTCGGCATGATTAGACCTGCAATGTATTTTAGTGTAACACACTAGGCCTTACATACGCGGTCGAAGTTCGGCAAGATTACGCCTTGAATGTATTATTTATTACCGATGATACACCATGCCGAAATTACGTCACGTTATAGCGTACAGCCGAACTTCGGTCGAGCGTAACTTCAGCGTTCGAGACACTGAATACTCAGACAAAGTTACGCAACTGAATTCCGACGCATGCGGCTGATATGACAACGGCTCTTATCGTGTATCAGCAGAATGCGTCGGAACGTAATATCGGCCAAGGAACTTCGGCCGCGTATCTTCGGCATGGTGTGTTTAAACGCTTAAATTACCGATGACACATCATGCCGAAATTATATTATTGTATGCGTAGTGCATTGCTGCAGGCGATCACGCCTGCAGCAGTATGATTACATACTGAACTTGGGCCGCGTATTTTCGGCCTAGTATGTTTAGACACATAAAGTTTTATAGTCGCCTCAATTAACGCTAGAAGCAATAGCTGATGATGATAAAAGAGTGCTAAGATTAGGTGATCATAATATTAGTATAGTCATGAATATCTAACATAATATAAAATGTTTACTAGTCACCACTCACAACTCACAAGCCTACACTGTAACGAATTTTGTGTTGCACGTTTTATTTTTGAGTCAGAAAATTCCTACCAACGATCTCTTTCATCTAACGATAAAAAATACGACCACGTGTCCGAATACAGAAAGCAGTTACGGTGGCTCCCTACTCGCTTCCGTAGAAATTACGAATACTCCGTTTCCTCTTTAATATTTTATTCAGTCCTGCAACCCCCTCCTATTTGAAAGAACGCTTCTCCTTTCACAACTTGCAAAATTTATCCTGCAGATCCTTTAGACGCACCCTCTTAGATATCCCTCCCCATCGTACTGACTTCTTTGCATATTCCTTCACTGTCTATGCTGCTAAACTCTGGAACTCCTTGCCAAATCCTATACGTGATTGTAAACACTTGCACTTTTTAAAAAAAGACTACACGAGCACTATTTACGCCTATCCTGACCACGTTACCTATTTCAATAAACCCTAATATTATATTGTATTATTAATTATATACGTATGTATATTATTATTATTTTATATATTATATTTTATAATATAAGTACATATGTATTGTATATTATTAAGCATTACGTTTATATTATATTTTATTTTATGTTATACTTGTTATTATGTACGTTATTGTTAAATTGTCGTGTGCGGTACTTATTGTTACCTCTTTTTTAATTTTTCCTGTAATAGGTCTACTGGAAGAGATTCCAATTGGAATAAGTAGTACCTTTGTACTAAAATGTATCTCTTATTTTAAGGTTTTTCTCTGTTAACTAGATGAGTTAACTAGAGAAGTGTACATAAATTATTAAATAAATAAATAAATAATATCATAATATCTCAGACCAAGGTACGAGTAAGTAGGTACTTTTAGAGAAGTTGATTCCTAGGCAGATAACGGACCTAAGTAATTTGGTCGCAATGAGTCAAACCCACTGACCTCTATTATACAAGTACGCTGGATCCCTGATACCCGCCTGCTTTTTGTGCCTATTTAAAGCGGAATCAGCGCCCCCATTATTGGGGTAGAGAACTAAATTTGACGTAACCACAACCAATAACAACAGTTGTCATCACTAGTATTAGTTCCAAGTACTCTCACTACTGCTATCAGCGCCAATATGGCGGCTTTCAAACGTCATTTTTACGTCAGATTTAGTTCTCAGCCCCCAATAATGGAGGCGCTGATTCCGCTTCAAATAGGCACAAGAAATAGCTGTAATTTCAAAGGCTATCATCTATCCGGCGTACTTGTATAATAGAGATCAGTGGTCAAACTCATCCGACTGATCACAGGTAACTTTGAATTGACATGAATCCGACCAAATGACGAAGGTCCGTCAACTGTATATAGGAATCAATTTCCCCGATGGTACATTATAACAGCTCTATTACCGTTAAAATTTGTAATACACTTTACACAATTCACATTATGAATTAGTACCTACTGAAAACTGTATTTATTCTCCACATATATCGCCCCCTTCTTGGATATCCTGTGATAATCAATATTTACTTATGATAGTCAGTCAGACGATCACATTTGAAGGGGAAATATTTTTCAATGTCCTGTACGTACATCAAGTAAAGTTAGATATATAATATTATAAATGCGAAAGTATGTCTATCTGTCTGTTACCTCTTCACGTCAAAACCACTGAACCAATTTTGCTGAAATTTGGAGATACTAATTTGAGTCCCGGGAAAAGACAAAGTATACTTTTTACCCCTGAAAATGTACGGTTCCTGCGCGATAAAAGAATTTTGGCGCATCGGAGTTGCGGGCGTCATCTAGTAGAGATCAACCACGTTAACATGGCGCGCCCCTCCAAATGACTGTTTCAATGTGTAGTCACATTCTTAGGAAAGAGTTTGGTTGTAAGTATTCAACCAATCACAGTACACGTAATATTTCAGTTAATGTCACTTATTACCAAGTTGGTCGACTAATCGTAACTAGCCTACCGCGCAAGACAACGCACTCCAAACGTTTTGACAACACACTTCAAACGTTTTGAATTTTGGAGGGGCGCGCCATGTTATCGTAGTTGATCTCTAATAATATATTGACAAGTACCTACAGTACTCCAAAATTAATAATGCGCATGAGTGACCGTGAATAATGACCGTGTTACAAAAGCTACAGGAATATCACGACGAACTTTGACTGATACATGTATCTTAAACGCAATGCTAATAGAAAATGCAATATCGTCTACCGTCGCTCGGGAAATACGACCGTTACCGACAAATTTCGAAAACTTCTATGCGCATTATTACTTTTGGAGTACTGTAAATTATCTATAACTTCAAACTAGATAACCACACCAATGCAAAAATGTGTACTTTCGCATTAATAATAATAATTTTGTAATAGGAAAGTTTGTGTCGGGGGTCACTCAGTAGATTAGTATAAAGTAACATGTGGGTATTATACAAAAAACGGGCTTGCGTAAGCGCAGGTAGCACACGTGTGCTACCTTTTGTTCACTTTCTATTGGGGTGCAGGTTTTTATAAGCATTTTATATATTCTGAATAGCAACAATCGTGTTTGATACAGGAGTAGCTTAGAAATCTTCTTGTCTAAGGTAAGGTTAGGTACACAGGAGTAAAGATTAGAACAGTTATATGCTAAACTGTCAATTTGATTACACTAATCTTATATATTATATTATAAATAAAAATAAACTTTATATATTTTTGGTCCCGCTATAACTCGAGAACAGCAGAACCGATATGGCTAATTTTATTAACGCAATGGTCCCAGAAGTCCAGGGAAGGTATAATATATGACTAAATATATCCGGACAAACTCCTAGAGCTCTACAGTCTACAAGGCGCAGGTTCGGCCTCATATGGAATACTGTTCTCATCTCTGGGCAGGGGCGCCAAAATACCAACTGCTCCCTCTGGATCGTATCCAACGAAGGGCCGCTCGAATTGTTGACTGCCATAGTGTTTCAAACAGCTTGGACCCCTTGGAATTACGCCGAGATGTAGCATCACTCTGCATCCTCTATCGGTTGTATCACGGGGAGTGCTGTGAGGAATTGTTAGGAATTATACCTCCTGCAACTTTTCGCCATCGCTCCACGCGAAAAATATACCATCCTCATCACCTTGATGAGTGGCAATCTTCCAACGTGCGTTTTTCGAGTAACTTTCGGTCGCGCACTATAAAGCTCTGAAACGAACGATCTGCAAACCTTCAAGAAAAGAGCGTATTCCCTCTTAAAAGGCCGGCAACGCACCTGCAGCTATTCTGATATTGCGAGTGTCCATGGGCGACGGTAGTTGCTTTTGATCAGGTGACCCATTTGCTCGTTATAAAAAAATTAAGTTCACCGGGTCATCTAGTATAAAATATGTGCTTCAAAGTCAAACGTCATCAGGCACGTATTAATTTATAAGTAGAATTAGTAGTGCAATAAAATCTTATATAAGGAGTTTTCCTTCTGCATTCTGCTTCTCTTTAGTGATCGGTAGTTGGTACAACTAATATAATATATTCTGTGTCGGTAGTAACAGTGTATGATTTAAGAAATCCATACCATGACCCTTACAAAACAAAATGTTTTACAACTCTACATAGAAGATCGGCTCTATGACAGCATGAAAGTGCTGAAAATTTATTTTTCTGACGTAATTCTATTGTTTTTAAACATTACATAATCCTAATTAAATTATAATTAATTATTAAATACCTTTTGTACGTTTCTTCACAAACTTTCATCTATTTAACGTTGCTAACGCTTCACGCTCTACATACGTTTTGGGTCAATTTCCTTTTTTTCATAATAACATTTACATAACACATCCTTTGTATCAAATTCAATGTTAAATAGGCAAATAGTGTCAAATATACAAGGCAAAGAAGGCAGACTTTTACCATCTTACCCTCAAGGAAGTATTAAAGGAAGTCATAATATACTATCACACTACTTATAGCCATACTAGCGATCCGCCCTGGCGTCGCATGGCTATCCATACTAATATTATAAATGCGAAAGTGTGTCTGTATGTCTGTCTGACTGTCTGTCTGTCTGTTACCTCTTCACGCTCAAACGCCTGAACCGATTTTGCTGAAATTTGGCATGGAGATACTTTGAGTCACGAGAAAGGATATAGGATAGTTTTTATCCCGAAAAAATGTACGGTTTCCGCGCGGTAAAAGAATTTTGGCGCAACGAAGTTGCGGACGTCATCTAGTAAAATATATAGCCACTGAAAAAATGATTAAAATCGATAGCCTATGATTCTTTACGTGGTCTACTTCTTATCTGTGCCAAATAACATAAAAATTGCTCCAGTAGTTCGCGAGATAAGCCCTTTCAAAAAATTTCCTCCGTTTTTTCACATTATCCTATTAGTCTTAGCGTAATAAAATATAGCCTTCCTCAATAAATGGGCTATCTAACACTGAAATAATTTTTCAAATCGGACCAGTAGTTCCTGAGATTAGCGCGTTCAAGTTAGCCCTTTCAAATAATTTTTCCGTTTTTTCCTCATTTTCCTCCATTTCTTCGCTCCTATTAGTCTTAGCGTGATAAAATATAGCCTTCCTCGATAAATGGGCTATCTATTACTGAAAGAATCATCAAAATCCGTTGCGTAGTTTTAAAGATTAAAGGGAACAAAGGGACATGAGGGAAAAAAAGCGACTTTGTTTTATAATATGTATAGATTATTATAATCCATGTAATGAATATTTTAAGCCACTATTTAAACAGTTTTGATGTAACCTCATCATAAATATAATAAAACTACAAAATTGTATATACTGTAATGTTTGTTAACCATTTACGGTTTAACTGATAAACCGATTTTTGTGATATATTATACGGAAAAAGCGACTTTACGGAAAAACTGTCACGCCTATTGATTTGCACTTTAACATAGGGCTGGTTTACACGTATTAAGTAGATAAGTAGTTAACTAAATTTTAACTTAATGTTAAGTTACTTATTTTTTAATATTTTTATATTTAATATTTATTTATGGACGCTTCACACCACGTCAGTCTGGCCCCGTGCTAAGTACCTGAAGGACTTGTGTTACAAGTACCAGACAACGGAAATATATTTAATACTTTTATACTATACATGTACTTAAGATTTTTATTTTATGATACACATATTTAATACACATCCATGACCCAGGAACTTATATATTATAAACTTTTTGTTCCGTCGGCGGGACTCGAACCCGCGACCTCCGGCTTGAGCTACCAACGCGCTCACCACTGCGCCACGGAGGTCGTCGTCGGTGCATGTAAACACAAAATTTAGTAGCAAGTAGTAAGTTAAAATTTAGTTAAGTACTAAACGAGGAAATTAGAATTTTGACTATTTTCTGTTAAGTTGGCAGGCGGGGCTTGTCACTTGACAAATTCCGGGCAGGCACTTCAAATTAAGTTAAAATTTATTTACTACTTATCTACTTAATACGTGTAAACCAGCCAATAATGATTTTTATTTACAAGTATGTAAATGTGCTATCATCAATCAGTCAAGGTTTTTTATATGTTTTTTATGATGTGTTGTCAGTCAGTCAGTCAGGGTGTGACGACGCGAGCCCTGACAATGCTCGGCGGCTTTAGCTAGTATTAAACTAGACATTGTTTCATACAGCAATTATTTATGAGAGCGGCAAATATTAAATATTAATAGTTTTCAACATTTCACGCACACATCTATTGACAATTAAGCCACGCCATATTTGGTTTTACAGTCTTGTTAACGCGAATATAGTGTCTCATAAATCGATATTAAATGTGTAAACTAAATATTTCTCTTAGTAATTATGAAAAAAATATTATTATATATAAAATTGATCACTTTATACTTATTTATTACTGATATTGCCCTTTTATAGAGCAGCAATAGTTGTTTAATGCTGTTAAGGGGTTAAATAGAATTAAAACTTAATGTAAGGTTATTTAAAAATATAATGCTTGTCTGCTGTAGTGAATTTGACATAAGAACTCTATCTAATATGGCTTTTAGCTATCGCTAAACGTAAACCAACTAAAAACTCTATTTATTTTATTTTATTTTTATTTTAATGAAATAAGGGGGCAAACGAGTAAACGGGTCACCTGATGAAAAGCAACTTCCGTCGCCCATGGACACTCGCAGCATCAGAAGAGCTGCAGGTGCGTTGCCGGCCTTTTAAGGAAGGGAAGGGAATGGGATAGGGTAGGGGATTGGGCCTCCGGTAAACTCACTCACTCGGCAAAACACAGCGCAAGCGCTGTTTCACGCCGGTTTTCTGTGAGAACGTTGTATTTCTCCGGTCGAGCCGGCCCTTTCGTGCCGAAACATGGCTCTCCCACGTATAAAACTCTATAAAACGGATGTCTAATGTCTCCCTGAGATCGTATCAAAGGTGGTTAGTTGGATACCGCTGTCTAGGCGACACAGGAGGTACAGACTACAGTGGTGGGAATATGTGGTGGGCCGAAGCCCTTTCAAAAAAAGTGTCGAATGTCAAATTCTCCTGAAATACAATTTGAATAAACATAATTTCACTTTTCTTTTATTGACATGTACCAGTTAGAGATCAACTACGATAACATGGCGCGCCCTTCCAAATGACTGTTTCAATGTGTGTAGTCATATCCTAATGAAAGAGTTTGTATGTAGTAAGTATTCAACCAATCACAGTACACATAATATTTCAGTTAATGTCACTTATATTACCAAGATTTGTTGGTCAACTAATTAACTAGCCTACCGCGCAAGACAACGTTTTGACAACGCACTTCAAACGTTTTGAATTTTGGAGGGGCGCGCCATGTTATCGTAGTTGATCTCTACCATGTTTCAAGCAAACTACTAAAATATTATGTTGTTAAAATATATTTGTCTTAGGCCCTGGGTATAACTACACTATATAGTAGAGTGGTAGACAATAAAAAATTCTAAAGTCTGTAAATCGGAAATAGAGCTAATTTCTAAATTACCAATTTTACAACAATTGATAAATCGGTTTGATTTGTAATTCGATTCTACTAGACAAGCTATCAGAAATCAATAAAATTTATATACTATAAAATAGGATAAATTAAGGAACCTTGAGTCAACCCGGACCCACACGATAATGAACTGATGAACTTCCTATTACAAAACCCAATTCGTCTCAATACCATGTTATCAATAGCAGTAGATATAACCCTGTGAAGACCTTCACACATTCTACTAACTCGGTAAATAAACGATTGCCTACGCTTCTTCATTTTAACTACAGCGCATACTATAGCTAATGCCAATAACTTTAATATATGCCGCAGAATTCCGTACCTTGTGTTGTTTTGTTTTATTTTATTGTTTATGTAGAAATCATTTATATATTATAATATACATAATATATACATATTATAATATATAAATTACTAAGTATATGATATTTTATAAATAACTAGCTGTTGCCCGCGACTTCGTCCGCGTGGACTTTAGTTTATAGTTGTACCCGTACATCGATTGAATAGTTAATGCGCAAATCATAAAAGTATATTGTGTGGGACAATATCGTAGATAGAGTAAAAGTATAGATTGCTGGATATTTCCTTTTCACTCATACAAAGAAAGAGATAGTTAATTACGTATTGCTTGTGGAGAAAAGAGATAAAATAATTATTTTCTGTCCCTCACCGCGTGGCCATTTTTTCCAATGTGATGCTCCTACAGAAGCATAACAAAGTTTGACGCACAGCACACAGAAGTTCACAAACAGCTGAGATTTACAAATTTTGTTTGATTTAACTAATTATTGTAACGTAGAAGTAGTGTTTGTGTTTTTCTTATAAGATGTATATGTGCACTATATTAAAATAATGTTGGGATGTAGTATTATGGGCTGTAAAAGCAATACTTTATGGAAAATTGAGGGAATATCTTTTCACGCGTAAGTTTTCAAAAATTTCGTTTTATTTTATTAGCATCACAGTTTTTATAAATTAACTTTCTTTAATTAATAATATTGTTCACATTAAACATATATTTTACCAAAATTAGCATCTAATATATTGTATTTTATGTATTTTGTTTTTATAACCTCAAATGCCGGTGTTGCCAGATGTTGCTTACGTTAATTACCCTGCTAATGGGGAAATTTAAGTAAATATGTTTTTTTCAACATTTTGTTGTTTTCTAACCGACTTCAAAAAAGGAGGTTATCAATTCGAAGCGTAGGTATGTATGTAATATTTCTAGAACTGCCCAGTTTTTGTATAATATATTAGTCTAGATCAGTGTCTGAACAAATGAAACAAATTTCAAAAGTGTATGTATTTATGTATGTATGTATGTTTTTATGTTTGTGTTTGCATATTTCCGGAACTACAAGTCCGATTTCAGTAATTCTTTTTTTGTTGTACAGTTTCAAGTTTGGTATTGTTCAACTTAAGGAATATTGCAAGTTTCATCAAAATCGGCCTAATAGTTTCGAGATATTTTAATTCTCAATTAATTAAGTACAATTATTTTGAAGTCGGTTTTATATTTTTAAATTACTATTCCAATACAATTATCATGTATCCAATTTTTTTTCAGATTTCCTAATGACCCTGAAATCCTTAAATTATGGATAACTGCAAAAAATAGACTGAATTGGGGCCCACTAGGTGGTTCAAGAATATACAGTAAACATTTTAATAAAGAAGATGTATTAAATGTTGGAAAGAAAGCATTTCTTTTTCTGTGCCTGTCAAGGTAATTTATTTATAATTCATTAGGTCCTTTTTGTCTGTGTACAGAAATTAATTAATATTTTTTATTACAGCTCCTAGATTCTAAGAGCGAAGCATCAGGTAACCCATCGTGTGAGACCTTCTGCTTTGTATGGGGAGGGAAAATGGGAATATTTCCTACTCCGCCTATGACCTAACTTCTTCTGATTAATTTCGTTGCGGGTCCCAAGATAGCTTTAGCATGTCTTTTGGGCTCCCTGAGATCATATCAAAGGATTTTCGTGGTGGTGGGAATATGTGGTGGGCCAAAGCCCGTTAAAAATACTTTTTTAAATACTTATTGCCGTACTCAGAGAAATTTAATGATTAGGTATTAAACTTCAATTTTATGAAGAGTTTGACAGATAAATAAGATAATGTAAAGATAAGCCCCATGGCTTAACTCAATATTTTTATTCAATCACAGTTAAGTAATTATTGATACTCGTCTCTGAGTGCTAGTTAGTAGTTACCCTTTATTTGATACGCATATCAAATGTATGTTAAATAAATATGTTAATGATTGAATTGTGTTTTTATTTATAGTCAGATTTTACCCGCGGGTTTGCCCACGTAAAATTCTAATTGATTGCTAGTCTTTAACGCAATAAATCATAGTATTATACTTAAAAACTGGACCTCATAATTGAAACTTGTAAGTTTGAAGTAGTTTACGACCGGAAAAATGTCACAATATATATTTTTTTTCTAATAAATCAAATCAAATCAAATCGATTATTTCGGGCATCAGAGGCCCATATAACAAATACCTTAAAATCTAACATACATATTTTAATTATATAATAAATACCTTAAAACTAACATACATATTTTATATATACTTAAAAAACTAACACTGTCACGTTTTGCCGGCGACGTGACTCGCTACTGACTGAATAAACCGCGGGTAACACCACGGGCCACTGCAAGTATCAATTATTAAATGTCGAATAATAATATTAAAAAAGGATTATTCACACGATTAAACTATTCACAGTGTATCACATTTTACAATTATTACTAATAAGTGAGGGAGTAATTACATAAGTAAGTTATTAAAAAGTAAAACATCAACAGCTTTTAGTTTTGGATAGATGACGATTACTGAATGCATCCGTTAGACGTCAACAGTATGTAATAGGCCTTAATATACGCAGCTGTAGTTGCGGTAAGTAGCTAGTTTATAATAATTATGAGATCCGTGGGTAATTTTTTCATATTCCTCGTTACTGGTAACACTAACTACTTTCTTCCTGTCCCTTTCAGTGACACGCTGACCAAAGTTCTACCCAATCCTTATTCTTTGGACAATATACTTTTATGATATGATAGATGTCCCGCGCGGCTTCGCCCGCCTAATTTAGGAAAGTAACGGAAACCGTATATTTTTCCGCATAAAAAGAAACCTATTTTCTTGCACGTGGTCTATTCTTTATGTGTGCCAAATAACATAAAAATTGCTCCAGTACGCCCCTCCATAAGCCCTTTCAAATAATTTCCCTCGTTTTTTCCACACTTTCCTCTATTTCTTCACTCCTATTAGTCTAAGCGCAATAAAGTATAGCCTTTCTCAATAAATAGGTTATCTGACACTGAAAGAATTTTTCAAATCGGACCAGTAGTTCCTGAGATTAGCGCGTTCAAATAAGCCATTTCAAATAATTTCTCCCGTTTTTTCCACTTTCCTCTATTTCTTCGCTGCTATTAGTCTTAGCGCAATAAAATATAGCATATAGCCTTTCTCAATAAATAGGCTATCTAACACTAAAATATTTTTTCAAAACGGACCAGTAGTTCCTGAGATTAGCGCGTTCAAATAAGCCATTTCAAATAATTTCTCCCGTTTTTTCCACACTTTCCTCTATTTTTTCGCTTCTATTAATTTTAACGTGATAAAATATAGCCTTCCTCGATAAATAGGCTATCTAACACTGAAAGAATTTTTCAAATCGGACCAGTAGTTCCTGAGATTAGCGCGTTCAAACAAACAAACAAACAAACTCTTCCCAATTATAATATTAGTATAGATAAGATTTTTTTTGTTTAAGTTCAGCATTTTTACATTATTTTCTGTTATCATATTGTGGTTGTCTGTAAGAAACCTCTGAAAGTGGTAAGGCCGCCTATTTGCTATTCCCTGACTTTATATTGTTTTTGTTATTTTATATTGTTATTTTTTAAGCAAATAAAGAATTTATGAATAAATAAATAAATAGTTTATGAATAAATGAATAAACTTTATTTAATGCCTTAATCTTTTAACATTTTTTTCAGATGGTTCAAATGGTATATGGTTATAAACAGAATGCATTTTCATCCCCATTCAATGTTTTAAACATATACATATGTATGTAGGATGTGAATGAAACTGGAGCATCAACACTATATGACAATTCTCTTATTTCACTTAGGGTCAATTCAGACCGCAACGCGATGAGGCGAGGCGAGGGGCGGCGCGGCAAAAATTTGTATGGATTTGAGAGATTTCAATTGCGTGAGATGTCTTGCGAATCTGTCAAATCCATATAAATTTAGAAATGCATCTACGCGTCGCGTTGCGGTCTGAATCAACCCTTAGTGTAAGGACACATCTACTGAATGTACGGCGCCGAAAGTTCAGAGGCTGAAGTGTCGCAATATTCAGTTGCTATGACAAACCAAACGATCAAAACGCGGCGTCTTGTTCAGCGCCCTACGCGAAGGAAAGTTACGTAAAGCACGCGCGTAACCGCGTGAGGTTACGCGACGGAAATAATCGCCCAACGGAGGGATACGCGCTACGCCGAACGCAGCGTATAAAACGCTTGCAATGAGCGGGACTCTCGACTCGGCGCGGCGCGCGTCGAGATACTTGGGTCATAGTGCCATTGTAGCCCCCAGAACTACGCACAAATTTGTTGCGAATGGACGTATATTTTGATTGGAGCGTGATAACTTCGAGTCCATGTTTGTAGCGTAAAACCGCTCGTAAAAGGCGGTTGAATGCAATAGAAATTAAAACGCGCGTATGGACTTCGTGCGTAAAATGCCTCATCTGAACAGGCACTTAGACTTTGAACTTACTTTCCTTAAATTAATGATTACGTGTATTTGAATAGATTTTATAGTCAGGACCAGTCAAAACGTATTTATCGTTTGTCAAACCAACACCAAGCGTATTTTTTGTTTTTTCGGCTATGGAGACGAAAGTGTACCTAATTAAGTTACATGCGAAAATTGGGGTGCCTAGGTACCGTACTAAATATTTTTTTTATATTTGTCAGATAAAACTTACATAGAATATATTTAAAACTACGGCCGATCCATAGTGTGCGATGTCCCTTATTTAGTTAACTGCGTAAACACGTAAGTATAAAGTCGATGTGAAAATGTTTAGATGTTTAAATATCGGAATGTTGTTAAGGTCATAATAATTTTCGATAAAAGGACTCTTAGTTTATATGTATGTACTTGTAAATTTATATAGACATTGTAATAAATCTGACAAGAACCTGAGATTTAAAAATCTAAGGTAACAACGACACTTGTAAACTATTTAATATAGCTCCCACACCGGTTTCGGTGACGGTGGCCCTACGAGGCGTAATTTTATAGTGTCCAAGTGTGTGCGCAGTACACAAGAGCACTCTTTATTCCTTTTACTCACATAACCCAGTGGGACGGACGACCGACACGACTGGCGAGAGATCAGGCGCAGGACCGACTCACTACATGCCCATCCGACGCATGGATCATCTTACTTGTCAGACAATCAGGTGATCAGCGGTCAGCCTGCATTGTCCTAACCAAACTTGGAAATAACATGTTTCCAACGACGTAGTATGTGAAGCTAGCATGACACAGTTAGCAAAATAACTCGGGATTGATATTAATTAGGTGCTAATTGAGTGCTATTTTGGTGCAAAAACAGCGAATTTAGTGCTCCTCAAAATTCGGAATAAAAGCTAATACCTTCACGTGAAGCTAGCAGTGTACATAATCAAAAACCTTTAAAATGATGATATAGCTTCGTAATAAATACTTAGCTAATAAGTGCTCATTTATGACTAAATGCTCTTTCAGCGCACAAACTGCGAATTTAGTGCTCTTCAAAATTTGCAATAAATGCGAATACTGCTTGCTACCTTCACGTGAAGCTAGCAGTGTACAAAACCAAAAACCTTAATAATGATTATCTGGCTCTTTGATAAGTAATTTACTAATAAGTGCTCATTAAGTGCTGGCAATAAACGTGGAAAAATTTTAAAAAATGATTTTTTTATTTTTTATACTTTGTAATAGTCCTAGGCATATTATATTTTTGCCACAATCCTATTGCCACATTTGCCACAGACCCATTGAATACTAAAACAAATAATTTACAACAATATTCCCTTTTTTAATAGTAATTTCAACGAAGACAAAAGCCAAAAGCGTGAAGAGGTAACAGACAGACAGACAGACAGACAGACAGACAGATAGGCAGGCAGACAGACAGACAGACAGACAGACAGACAGACGGACAGACAGACAGACAGACAGACAGACGGACAGACGGACGGACGGACGGACGGACGGACGGACGGACGGACGGACGGACGGACAGACGGACAGACAGACGGACGGACAGACAGACGGACAGACAGACGGACAGACGGACAGACAGACGGACAGACAGACAGATACACTTTCGCATTTATAATATTAGTATGGATGTGGATTGAAACTTCGGCTATTTTCGTATCCATTCGGTCTACCCTGCCCGGAGCAGTTCTAGATGCCGAAAACGCTATAAGTCGTCTTAGCCGTTCAAGTTGTATGAGCGTGAAGAGATAAGCAGTCACACTTTCGCATAATATAATATCAGTAAGGTAGATATTACCTATAAAAAGTTGACTCCGGTACGGTAAAGGTCAAAAGTACCTAATGATGATGAATAAGGGCGCAGCTGCGAGCCCTAGAACCTAGGATGAGCTATGAATCATACGTAATCTTTAAAATCAAAGAGCTGTGACCTAAATCCTTGCAACAGCGTGTACTTTCATTGTGCGCACACACACACGCACACGTGTTGTGTAAACACATACGTATCATACACGACTTGTGAATGTAATTGATACACACAGCGATAGATTTTGTTCCGTGCGGGGAAGGGTTAGGCATAGGTAATTTTGCTGATTGCTAAAGGTGTGATCGTTATTATGATAATCTTATTTACTGTAGATGTACTACATGGTACGCTATTATAATATTATCATAAGATCGCTGTTGGATGTTGATAAATTTTCAGCTGACCACCGCCAAATATAAAGTAAACAAGGAGAAAAATCCATCCATTATAATCTTCATCGTGTTATTCAATCTTTTTTAGTACTGACAGAAAATAACATCATCATAATAATGAATTAGCTTAATTCCTATCTTATAATAATTAATATTATAAATAACGTAATACTCCACAGGAAGAAAGTGCTCTTCTACAATACTAAATTAGAACCTTTTTCAAAAACGCCCTTAACGGCGTTGTAAACTATCTCGAGATGGGTTAAAAAAGTTATACTCGCGTTCAAGTACTTGATCAAAAACTCCTAAGACGAAGGGCTTTATCGCGTCTACCCATTACTATGATTTACATCTATGTGTGCGTGAACAACGAACATTGTAATATCTTACTAGAGCGAGAAGAGCTAAATGGTTCCCATTCAAGAACTGGGACGTCCCACCTGATGACCTTGGAACCAATCGTAGAGATGATTCTATGCATAATGCATATGCGTGCTCGTGCATTAAGGGCCCCCGAGACGGTCAAACGGTTTGACTCAAACACGTAAATTTTTGTTTGACTCAAACCATTTTGATCGTTTACAAAGCTAGTTTGAACGGTTTGTCAAACATTTACGTGTTTGAAGCTCGTTTGATGAAATTTCATATTTTTGTTGTGTTTGAAGCGCCGTTTAATCGTGTTCCAATCCGTTTGAACAAACTTTGTACTATTCTTTGGAGTACATTATTTTTAACTGACTTAAAAAAGAGGAGGTTATCAATTCGACGCGTATGTATGTAATATTTCCAGAACTGTCCAGTTTTCGTATATGTTAGTCTATATCAACATCTGAACAAATGTGCAAAATTTCAAAAGTGTATGTATGTTTTATGTTTGTGTTCACATATCTCCGGAACTACAAGTCCGATTTAAATATTTTTGTTGTACTATACATGTATTGCTTAACTCGGGAGTTTCATCAAAATAGGCTTAGTAGTTTTTGAGATAGGGAATTTAATTTAAAAGTCAGTTTTATATTTTAATAAATAATATTGATTCTTCACAAGACGTGTTCTCCACAGCGCGTATTAAACCAAACTGCGCAGTGTCGTTTGACAAACCGTTCAAACCGACATCAAACGGTTGCATCAAACACGTAAGGTTTGAATCAAACCGTTTAATCATCTCGGAGCCCTTTAGGATTACTGGCACAGACATAGATCAAGATAGATACCGCATGTCGCTCCATTTGTATGAAAACGAGCGTGCCAAATTTTACTACCTACTGTAACGTGCCGATGGGCCTGTGACCTGTCCCACTCGCGCGTGTAGGTGTCGAACTGTAAGTACCCCTCTAGGGGGGCAGATCACTAGGGACTCAAAAGCGAGCGGTGACGCACGCGCAAGATTTTATCGTCGCATATATCTACGTACCTACTGATTTAACCGCTGTGACAGAATCGTTATTAATCTGATAAATATGAACAATTGAAAAAAGCTGGTCAAAGAAATATTTCAATAAAGTAATTTGAGACTTCAAAATACAAAAAAAGATAAAAAAATACACAAACATAGCAAATGAACCAATTTGTTACGAACAAACCGCATACTACACAGAAATAAACACAATTTACCATGTTTAAGTTATAAAAAATTCCTGACCAGCTCCTGCACTATAATCGAATATAAATCTATTATAAAATATAGGTTGGGTTACTTAAATTTGATTATTACTATAAAAAAGTTTGCTATTAGTAGCTATAGTAATTAAAAGAAGATTATTTTATTTTCTAAAAGGTGACAATCATGATTTCGTCAGAAAGGGTACCTCTTACGCGATAGAAAGAGAGCGGAAATGTAGGTGAATATAATAATTGTAGGCACCTAGCAATGCGCGGTTGGAATTTGAACTTTATAGTATCGCAGCATGAATCGTTATTTCTTTAAACGGGTTACGCCAGTGGGAATTCTGTTGTTACTACTAATATGTATATAGACGTATTCTGTGCCGATGATAAGAAACGTGTCCATTATCAAGGCCAACATTTCTATTTGAATTTCTACAGCTTCATACGACACTTTTAGGCATTTAGGCATTTTTAAAATTCCGATTGACGTCTGATTCCGATAGTAAACTAAAGAAAAGACTTTCAAAAGATGAGCATTGCTCGTCGTTTGCGACCGCGATATGGCACGCGAAGTACATACACATGCGGTATCTATCTTTATCTATGTCTGTAATGACTGGCTATTTATATCTCTATTACCAGCACGATTATTCCTGAATATGAAGAGAACGAGAAGAAAAGATAACAACAATGAAGATAAAGTTTAAAATCATATGACACTGAAACTGTTCTCCTCGCCTGCGCCATTCCGGTGTGAATCGGCCCTAATACACCTGTATACTATTCTACGTATCTTATTACAATTTGTTAACAGTCACACTTACAAAATATAATATCAGCTGCAGATAATTTTGAACAATACATTAAAAAAAATCGAAGTGGACACGTGCCAGAGCCGCGCCAAACCGGAATTTTAGCAGCGCGGCAGCGGCGAGGCTTTCATTGTCATATGATTTTAAACTTTATCTTTATTATTGTAATACATAGTATCGCTTGAGAAGTCTACGGCCGCCCGTGGCCGTGATTGGTAAGTGTGACAGCTGTGCACTCTAGCATGTTACTTGTATTATCGAAGCAACTTACTTCTCAGAAGTAATGACAAATGTGTGCCTTACGCTCTGGAGATAAGGTTGAATATTTTGTTATGTTCAATTTTGGTGACATTGGTGACCCTGAACGTGAAAATGATGATGATGATGATGAATATAATTTGTATAGTAGCATATGCTTTCAGTTCTTAAAACAGCGCCTAAACCCCCAAACTTGTATCTAAAAGGAATCCGGAGTTCTCTTAGTATCTTCGGAACCATAGTATACCTTGGTGCAGAATCTTGTGTTTTGGTAGCATATGCTTAGGATGCTTCTCATAAAATCAAAATCACCATATGTTTCCATATAAATTTCGAGGAGTTCCCTCGATTACTCATGGATCCCATCATCAGATCACCACTTTTGTGAACATGGTACCAAATTGGAGTGAAACCTAATACAACAAAACAAAAATTTCGAAAATCGGTTCACAAACGGCGGAGTAATCGTTGAACATACAAAAAAAAATATATCCACAGCCGAACATATAACCTCCTCGTTTTTTGGAAGTCGGTTAAAAAGAATTATTTACAAAGAGAATGTTGTTTTCCTACATCATCGCTAAAATCATCTGATCATAATAATTGGTCAAGCTTATGTTTTTGCAGATTGGCTTCTTCATATTATTATTCAACAATTTTACTGTTAGTGAATGACCAATTATATATAAACGCTTCTCTTTCATAACAATTACAAGATAACCAATTAAAATATTGTATCCTATTAGAAGTAATATTGTCCGCAATTTTGTTGTGCTTAAATTCACCTTGGGGTTGAAGCCAAACGAGCATAATTTGTGAGTTGTGAGTCGCAGAATTTCGGCTGGCAGAAATTCTGCTGCATTTAGTTTCATACAAAAGTCCTGTTTGATTCACACTAGCGTAATTTTGTGAGTCATAATTTGTATGGAAAGATACTTATGCGACCGAAATTCTGCGAATCACGACTCACAAAATTACGCTCGTTTGGCTTCACCCTTACCCCTACATCCTTCTCCAATACGTAAAGCATATTCTACCAATCAGTTCAGCAGTTCTTCTACATCCTTTCTCGCTACTTGAAGCATCTTCGTACCAAATGTTACAGAAATCAGTTCAACAGGATACGAATGTTTTGACAATCATAAATTCACGTATTGGAACGTAATGCTAAACGAAAGTAACAATTCCTTTCTACAATCCTATCAGAACATTGATCTATATAACGCCTTGTTATCATATATCTTTACAAAAGCAACAATATAATATCAGCTATTGTCGATGTATGCAACAATAAAATTAATTTAATATATTTTAAGCTTTTACTTTCTATCTACACTTTCTCGTAAGTGATATCTTTGATGAATCTGCGTACTTACATCATTTTAAATGAGGTGTATGAATCAATGCCATATATCTTAAGCACTTGATTAAATTTAAACAGTCTTTCTATTTGTGACATTTGAGCTAGTGAAATCTTTTGAAAGGCGCTGTCGTAACCTTACATGGCACATATTTAGTATGATTCTTATATTTTACCAATCGTGTCAACTAAAATATGAGTCTAGGTAGGTTATATTATAGTTTGTTCGTTTTAAGATGATATGCGTGACACATTATAATTGACAGTAGTAGGGAAGTTACCAAAAAAAATTAATCGAATAATTTAAAAATATCGAATCACCTCGTAAAGGAATTGCAGTCGAAATTATCGATTTCGTACTGATGTTTCAGAGTGAAGCCGGCGATTTAAGATGGCCGCCCTTTTTTATCGATTTGATTTCGATTCAACTGTGTCAATCTCTATTGACATAAGTTCCGTTTCATGCATCTGACATTTTTCAAATATTTTCGTAACAATAATTTTATATTCCTATTTCAGAGTTAATATTTATAATTTTATATCAATAAGTTAGCATTTAGCAACTTTTCATTTTTATTCATTTACAATACAGGAAATATTTATTTTTGTAGATGGAATACAATTTATTACATTCTGATTTTTTTTTTGTTTTCTTGTAAAAAAATTCCGTAGCAAGGAATATGAGAACTGTCACCCATATCATCTTAGAACGAACAAACTATAACTCACATCCAAATCATTATTTTAATGACAAAATATGTATTTGAGAGATTTTAAGTATTTTAAGCACAATTTTAAGTTATTTCAACACTTTAAAATACCAAATACTACATTGTTCAGTGTCAACACAAATAAGTATTGCAAGTTTTCCAACGCCCAAATCAAGACTCAAAACGTGTCTAAATGTTTTACTTGTCACACAAACCTTTGCGTCATAAATTGCTTTTCATGGCTAAGCACATCACTAAATGACACAAAACATATTTCAGTGTCATACTTAACACTATTTTAAAACGATCAAAAACATCCCAATGTCAAAGGTGAAGATTTCTATTTGGGACATTTGCTATGCACATCACTGTAACGAGGCATATAATATATTAAAATCAGTGTCATACAAAATCATAATCGTTGCGCAACTCTGATGTAACCGAAACGGGCGCAGTGAAAGTGTAATTTCACTCATCTGTCTTTCACTTTGTCGTCCGTCTCTTTCACTCTCGCTGCTTTCACGTATGCATCTTTCTCGTTCCTTTTTCGTTATGCCCCATCCTTGTCTACCGTAGAAGATTTTTGTATTGCCATCCCTGTTGTTTCGTGACATGGTTTCTTTTTTCGGTCATTTGTATAAGAAATAGGCAAAACATACGTTGCATGCATTTTATAATATAATTTGTTTTGTATAATCATGTAGGCTTTTTTTCTTTATTATATTTTGCTTTTTTTTTATTTTGAAGGTAAGTATGTTCTTTAAGCTTTAATGCGGCGTAGGAGCATGCATTGTTTGTTTTTTGTTTTCTCTTGAGCATCTTATCTCACTTTGATATATGATGAAACATTAGTAAATCATGGTATGTGGGCGAAAATATTTGGGACAAAAAATATTATCGTGTAAGATAGACTTTTTCTAATTTTAGTTGCTAAAGTTGTTAAGATTCGGCTAAAGCCGAATCATTATTTTGATATTAATTAATAAAGTTATTAATTAAATTCAAAATAATGTTATACACCAAAGCGACTTTTTAATAAATTGAATCGTAATAATATTGTACATTTTTCAATAACAATTATTATTAATTTCTTACAATTATCCATTTACGTGACAAACGTTTATTAAACGATAGCCGTTTTATTCTACTTTTTCATTCATTGCACTATTTTCTAGAATTATTATTTTTAACAAAAAAATGAAAACCGTCTCCCAAGGTAAAAACAATGGTAATATGAACTAAATAGTATTAAATAACTCTTACTCTTTAATAGTGCCTTTTCAGAATTCGTCTAAATGTCAACTATTTCTGTACATACTACAACAGTCTTCATTATTTTGAAGCCGGTACCAGCTAATTTATCGTGAGTTCAGTAATGTCAGAATATCTGAAATTTTTGGGACTGGTACCGACTTCAAAGTAATGAAGAATGTTGTAGTATGTACAGCAATTGTTGAGATTTAGACGAATTCTGAAAAGGCACTATTAAAGAGTAAGAGTTATTTAATACTTTTTAGTTCATATTACCATTGTTTTTACCTAGGAAGTCGGTTTTCATTTTTTTGTTAAAAATAATAATTTCACTCTTTTTAGTGTTCTCTACAAAATAAGGCTTTATGCGTAAATAACCAATACGAATGTTAACTATTCACATTATGTTACTGTAAGCGAAATTGTGGTAATTGCTTGCAGTTATCTAAGCGATGCTGCAATTTCCAAACTTTTATCTTTAAAGGTTCAGGAGTTCTATTCAATGCCTTTGGACCAAGAGACACCTTTGTATGAAATATGTTTTATTCGTAATATATGTTCAACTTACTATAAACAACATTTTAACCACTATGAGCGTTTTGATAAATTTCAAGGATTTCCCTCGATTGCTCATAGATCCCATCATCAGCTCACCACTTTCGTAATTGTTATACAAAATTAAAATTATATCCTATACAACAACACGAGAATTTTAAAAATCGGTCCACAAACAGCGAAATCATCATCAAAAACATCTGCTTCGATGCAAAATATCACGAAAAGTACCAATAATTGGGTCATAGTGTGATGATCATGGTATAAGTATGGTTATGATGATGATGATTAATCAAATTGATGTGTTGGCTTATGCTTTTAGTTGTTTAAATAACGCGGAAATCCCCGGAACTGTACCTGTAAGCATTCAAAAGTTCTGTTCGGTACCTTCGGATCCAGGGTATAACCTGATGCGAAATCTTACTTTTCTCTTACCTCAAATGCTTCAGAAAAAATCAAAATCACTATATGTTTCCATACAAATTTCAAGAAGTCCCCTCGATTCCTCAAGGATCCCATCATCAGATCACCACTTTTCTAAACATGGTACCAAATTTAAGTTAAACTCTATACAAGACAAAAAGAATTTTGAAAATCGGACCTCAAACGGCTGAGTAATCGTTAAACATAGAAAAAAAAAAGATACATACAGCCGAACGTATTACCTCCTCCTTTTTTGGAAGTCGGTCAAAAATGAAATCAACCTTGTAATGATTCCTTAATGGTCAAGTTTAATTAATTTCTATCACGCTGTCCGCTATTACACTCTTCTTTCATTCCTTCTGTGTAAAACACAATAATTGATTTATTTACACGTTTAAATAAAAGACCGCGCGAGAACCGTACATTTTTTGGGATGAAAAGTATCCAAAGTCCTTTCCCGGGGCTCAAACTATTTCCATACCAAATTTCATCTCAATCAATTTAGTCGTTTAAGGGTAAAGAGGTAACAAATAGACAACTTTTCGGCAAGTTCGCAATGGAATCACGCCGAAACCGTTCATCCCAAAAAGTACCTATCCCATGCCTTCCACGTAGTTTACTCTATAACCTAAGAATATGTTTCCGCATCAAAATCGATCCAGTACTTAGCCAACCAAAATTCTTCGTTATAATATCAGTGCAGTTCAACAAATAACCAGCTACTGGTTCCAGTGTTTAAGGATAGTTAGCCTTGCGCGACGAAAGCTCGACGTAGGTGCGGAATGTCCGCTGGTTACTTTCTAGCAGCCTTGGCGGACCCGAAACTGTGTTGCGTTCTTCAGCTACTTTGCTGTTTATTTTAAAATTTGCTTATTTTATTTTTAAATATTGGTCTACCGCACTCAGAGTGGAACATTAATTACTTAATTAAGCTAGAAGCAAATTAAGTATCGGACGCATCCAAGTCGCGGCTGACGGATGCGGCTGCACGGTTGATACGCGGACGTCAATTAACTAACCTATGTGTCAATGGCGGACGTCCGCGGATGCAAAAACATCCGGCCAGCCAGATTCTGTTCGGACGTCCGAACGCTCAAGGTCGCGTCCTTATGTCAGACAATGTGCACACTGCACAGTTTAGTGTATTTTGTATTGATCAGATAGAAACAAGCCGCATCCGATGAAAACGTCCGCGGACGTTCGTACGATAATTTGTTCCCAGCTACATGTAATTAGTTCAAAATTTTGACATAAGCCCCATACATTATCTGTCAAACTCTTCATAGAAGGTTAATCATATCAGGTCTCTGAGTACGGCAGTAAATGAGTCAAAAATGATTGAAACAGGAAGTCAGTTAAAATCACTTAAATATATTTTTATATTCTTATTTTACTGCTGTGCCACAGAACTGTTCAAAGAATTAAATTTTGAAGTATGTTGGAAGAAGGAAGAGAGTAAGGTTAAATAAGAGCTAGTTATTTGCTCAAAACATTATTGATCGACGTCAAAAAACGAGATCAAAATTAATGTGATCTATCCACCTTTGATCAAAATCAAAATATTTATTCCTACATAGGTTAACAAAGTTAATACTTTTAGAACGTCTACACGAGACCTACCACCGGTTCGGGAACTACTCTTTGAATTGATAATATTTTGAACTGATCTTTCATGATTGTACTACGATGTCACAGACTAACAGTCCTACGTCTCCTTCCTCCTCATATTCGTCTGTGGTCAAAAAGTTATCACGTATCAAGTTTCAAAATGTTGCAATACGAAAGCATGTTCTATTTTCATAAAGTTTACGCCATAAAGCAGAATTTGTAAATGTCCCAATCCTGCAAGAATGCGAAATGCTTTTGCGACATTTTTGAAAGCAGTCCATTCTACGCAAAAATGTCGAATCGAAAGAATGTAGTTCGCAATACTGCAAACGAAACTACTTTTACGAATTTCATTGCGGTCAATATTTAAGTTTTGGTTAACCAAAGGTTTAAGATACCAATCGTAGCCACGTGTTTCAAAGACACTATAACCATAGTATAAGGAGGGATACACATAACCCCTCCTTTTACTACGAGTATGCTATAACTGTAACTTCAAAGATACCACCAGTAGCAATGTGAAAAAATGAAAAAGAAAAAAAACATTGGTGTTGATAGCTCAAAATATCGGAAAAAACTTATCATGAGAGTAAGTACTTTTTGGCTGAAAAATACTGAATTGTGATTCAAAATTTTTACCCTTCAGAAGCATCCGGAAAAGTAACTTGTGCACGTACCTTGAAACAATCAGAAAGAGATGAAACTTGCATAATTTCCAATTCCGTAATTGCATTGAATACTTTAAAACTTGTATGTAATGTAATTGCTCGAAATTATTTAAATTGTAATATTTGGGGTACGGCCTTAATACTTGAAATTCCCCGCTCTCACAAGACCTTTGGGAGTATGACTCATTCCAACCTTTCCTTTTTATTGTAAAAAAGTTGCCATAACGTTTCATAATAGTCTTTCCTCTCGAGTTCTACGAAGGAGTTGGCAATTTTGGTATAAGTCATGGTTTTTTTTTCATTTCGATGTAGACTTTCAAATCGTTTTTTGGTCCCTCTAATAAAATATTGCTGAATAATCACTGCCATCAAAAAGAATGTTCAACTTTCGTTGGTTGTTTATTTGCAAATAAATTGTTCTTAGTAAGGCTTTTGAAAAGGTTATCCATTATTCCAAATGGCGTTTTAGCAATCCAACAAATCCAAAATCATTCCGTTAACTGTCAAAATGATGCCCACTGTCTACACACGTGTGCATTGAATCCAACTCTATTGCATCAGGACGATTCAGTTAGATATCCATCGTGTTTGTCTCTCATGTACACTTTCTGTGCAAGGCATCTAGCTCCAGTATTATATCACCTTGTTGGATTTCCTCTATAATTAAAGGTTCTAAGAGGCTGTTACATATTACCATATTATTGTCCATTAAATCATCACCTCATTAGATATGTCTCCAGCTGCGCTTACGGGTGACACTTGTCAACTAAGGAACCCTGATGCTGCATAAAATACTTATTTTATGCAGCATCAGGGTTCCTTAGTTGATAAGTGTACCATTTAGGATATATCTCTTTCAAGGGAACTCTATGAGGAGGCGCCAATCTGATATCTGCGTGGTATATAATGGAACTAGTTGACGCCCGCAACTCCGTTGCGTCAAATTTGGTTTACCGCGCGGGAATCGTAAAATTTTCCGGGATGAAACATATCCTTTGTCCTTTCCCGGAACTCAGTATCCCTATACCAAATTTCAGCGAAAGTTAACAGATAGATAGGCACATTTCGCATTGATAATGTTAGTAAGGATATTTCAGATCAAGTAACTTTCGAGCCTTTGATGATTCTTGGACAATCTTTAAAGATCAGAAGATCAGAAGAAAGATAAGAAGAAAGGCACTCTAATTTTACCAGTTTTATTGCGGGTATAGTAGATTGCAAAGCTTCGAGCGATTAGTGTTGGCAATTTGGTTGGAAAGTTCAGATAAATCGACTTAATAATTTCTGTACGGACGTTGCGGGCAAAATCTTTGAAATTTTGAGAAAGAATTTACATATGAACTTTAAAACTTTCGCGTTGCATTATATTTGATACTTATTATTCGGGACTTAACGCGACTCTAGAAGTAATGCTACTATTTAAGTAGATAACGTCGAGAAAAAAGTATGTAGTAGCATTACGACTAGAATATAAGTCGCGTTAAGTACCGAATAATAGCTGTAAGTATCAAAGAATTTACATTTTGCAAAATCCGCATAATATAAAAAATGATGCTAAATGGAAAGAATCTTATAATTTTAGGACTTAAAAGAAAATAATAGATACGAAGATGAAATAGAGACTCGATACTCATAGTACATTATAGTTTTATTGATGCTGTTATTATCTTAACAACAGTATAATCCTATGCATTATTTATACAATTATAAGCAATGTCGTGGTGTATGTCGTGATTCTATTTAAAATACATAAATTTTAAATTTATGAATAATTAATAGTAGATTTTCCCTCGCAAAATGGAGGCGTAAAGTATTACATATTTATATTGTTTATTTATTTAGTTCCGGGTGCTCTTATCACGATGTACAGAGATCTACTCAAGTATTAATTAAATAAATAAGTACACTTAAGACTGCGTTTCATTTAGTATTTCTATGATAGATTTATAGGTATTGCTTGCGAATTTACATTGGCTGGTCACTGTTAAGCATTAGTGTCCTAACCCACAATTTTTTTGTTATATTTTGAATGCAGTCTTGTTCTAAATCATCTAAAGAACATAACTGCATTCGTAACTCAATACGTAATTTTTGGGTGGGTTAATACACGAATGCTTAACAGCGTCCTATAATTATATTATATTATTGCTAGAAATTAGAATGCATCCGTCATTTTCACATATTTTGGCCGGTAAAAAATCTGATAAATAAATTAGTCTTAAGAACCACCACATCAAGGTATTTGATCTTTAATTTTTGGTTTTCTATCGATCTACAACATTTGTATGTTCTTCCTCAATAATCTCCTTATAGAATAATTAAGAGCGTTGCATTCTACCATCGATTTTTAACCGACTCCAAAAAAGGAGGAGGAGGAGGATTCGACCCGTATGTATCATGTACATAATTCCAAAACTGTCCAGTTTTTGTATATTAGTCTATATCAGTGCAGCGTCTGAACAAATCTGCCAATTCAAATGTGTTTGTATGTACATCATATTATGTTTTTATGTTTGTGTTCGCATATTATCTCCGAAACTACAAGTCCGATTTAAGTGATTCTTTTTTACCTCGTCATCCTGACTTCACTTGATGCTGATGATGATAATAGTCATTATTTCAACTCATGCCGTATAATTTAATATGCAGTACGTACAGGTGTCAGAGTTCACAGCCTTCTAACGCATGCACAGAACTGTAGGTATATAACGATCTTATTACTATAGCCATAAGGCCCATTAGATGTCTGTTGCCGAATACATGCGAATATCTCTAACTTATCAAAACCCGTTTCTCTTGTCACGACCAACTTAGCCTTACCAGTCAAATTAGATGGACGTTCTAAATGTAAACGTAAAAAATTTCATTTGTAGATTTAAGAATAAAATTAAAATGATTCGTAGAACTTATAATGTAAGTTTTAATAATTATTAATAATAATCGAATCCTGAAGAATCTATGACTCTATCCTATCTAAAAAATCCAGAATATTTAGCCAAGATATTATCGTCTTTAGTAAAACTTTTGAATTCAAGCAAAAATGTATGAGATTTCACTGCGACTAGGGTCAATTCAGACCGCAACGCGACGAGGCGAGGCGAGGCGCGACGTGGCATAAATTGGTATGAATTTGATAGATTTCAATTGCATGAGAGGTCTTGCGAATCTGTCAAATCTATATAAAAGAAATGCATCTACGCGTCGCGTTGCGGTCTGAATCAACCCTTACTTGTCTAATAATTTCACATGAACCTATTCGGCACTAAAATTATACAACTAAAATGGGTAAATGTATACAATTACTAAAAGTAAGGACAATGAAATAAAAGCTTAATATTTAGATTAGTATTGTCTGCGCCTTTACCTGGCGCCTTAACCCTTTCATAAACTCATTGTTCAATGAACAGGAACTATTCTAGCTTTCTACTTTACTTTCCTAATTACATATATTGTTTAAATAACATCTAAGGCACCGACAATGGCCACACAGCAAGACGCATTATGTTTTAGGCATAGGTTTTAGGATTTTGGGACAAAATTACTAATTCATAAGGAAACTATTTTGGTATTTGTTGGTATTTAGCGGCTTTGTGACTATCCTGCCAATTAACATTCAGCGGGGCTAAAATGGTTGCTTTGGAGAATCATACTATGAATCATAATATGTAATAATATGATTCATTTTATAAAAATCGCAAAATTGACACTCTGCTTACAATTCAGATGTCTAAATTCGTACTAATTTGGCATTCGTGAGTTTGACGATTTTGACAATTCATCTTGTGAATTGAATGAGAGGAATTGCGACCATTTTAGCCCCGCTGATCCTTTATTCAAATGAAATCCGCTGTCATATTATCCAATAAGACATCTCTTACTAATCAAGATTTACAAGGTGTAACAAAACTAACTGATTATGGAAATATGCGTGGCCACCACAGGAAGATCTTCCGACCGAGGAGGTGGTATGCCCGGTCAGGCCGAAGCCCACGTGATACATTTCAGCTGTCGTATATATACCGACGCGCTCAGAAAACTTCGATAGCGCGATGCAGGAATGTTAGGCGAATTGTGGGTACCGCCACAATACTTTAGGGTGTGTATGTATCCCTTGTATAGCGTTCGCTGTGAAAATAGCAGCGCTGAAAGAGTAAGTTTTTTTACTGTTGGATGGGCAAACCCTTGACGCTGGGATACTTGGACAAAACACAAAAAAATGCTCTTTCAGCGCTGCTACTTTTACAGTGAACTAATATTACTTTAGGGTCTGCACATCCTTATATACCTTATACCTTTACATCTAAATTCTAAGATAAAGGACACATTTACATTGCACACCCTAAAGCATTTTCACTTAGTTTTGTTACACCTTGTATAAAGCTCACTGTAAGAGTAGCAGCGCCGAAGAGTTTTTTTTTTTTGTTTGGGCAAATTCATGAAGTTGGAGCATTTCTCATAGAAACATAGAAGTTAAAAGCTCCTCTTATAACGCTGCTACTTTCACAGTGAAGTGTGAACTCTATATACATACATAGGGATACACCCAAACCCGTTCAGCGGCTTGAAACTTAAGAGCCCGGGTAACCCTCGAAATTCTCATACATGCGTAATACCAAAATCATTTTGTCATACGAAAATATTTAACATGTTTGAGTTATTTTTCAGCTTAAAATAGTAATTACCTAGGTTCCTGAACAAAAATTAACTTCAAAATATTTAAACACTAAAAACTATTTAAATAAATAGTAAATTTACTACAAAATATTTAAATACTAAAAAACATTTTTTAGAGTTGAAATATTTTGTGGTAAATTTAATATTTATGTATATATTTTTTAGTGTTTTACTCTATTATTTAGTGTTTAAATATTTAGTAGTAAATTTAGTAAAAAAAAATTACACACAAAAAATTTTTTTTAGTGTTTAAATATATTGAAGTTCATTTTTGTTCAGGAACCTAGGTAATTACTATTTTAAGCTGAAAAATAACTCAAACATGTTAAATATTTTCGTATGAGAAAATGATTTTGGTATTACGTATGTATGAGAATTTCGAGGGTAACCCGGGCTCTTAAGTGACGGTTTTGTACAATATTATTCTCTTTCTCCGATATTATTTTCTCGACTACAGAATCCGGAAAAACATTACACAATTTATAAATAGATTTGAAAGTGAAACGCAATTAGTCTATATTTAAACGATTAATTCCCCATCAAGAAGTTAATTGGTACAGCCGTGAAATGGAAATAGCAGCAGCTTGATAATGAAGTAACTATTACAGTAATACTTTTCAGTTAACTATCTAACCCTAGCTAATAAAAAAGACGGGTTGCACTCCGTGAGTGCCGGCAGAAATGAAAACTTGATTATTAACGTTGTGCATTATTATTTTTACCCATTTTTTATGAAAATCGTTTTTTTTTAATCGATTTTTTTAATTAATCGAAACCCTTACAATCAATTACATTTTTAACCTATTTTTTATAAAAATCAATTTTAAAAAATCGATGTTTAGGGTTCCATAGCCAAAATGGCAAAAAACGGAACCCTTATAGATTCGTCATGTCTGTCTGTCTGTCTGTCCGTCCGTATGTCACAGCCACTTTTCTCCGAAACTATAAGAGCTATACTATTGAAACTTGGTAAGTTGATGTAGTCTGTGAACCGCATTAAGATTTTGATACAAAAATTGAAAAGTTATTAAAAAATTTAGGGGTCCCCATAGGTATAACTGAAACAAAAAAAAATTTTTTTTCGTCTAACCTACGCGTGTAGGGTATCTATGGATAGGTCTTCAAAAATCATATTCAGGTTTCTAATATTATTTTTTTCTAATCTAAATAGTTTGCAAGAGACTCTTCCAAAGTGGTAAAATGTGTCCCGCCCCCCCTCTAACTTCTAAAGTAGGGGCATGATAGTTCTAAAAAATTATATGATGTACATTACTATAAAAACTACCAACGAAAATTGGTTTGAACGAGATCTATCAAGTAGTTTTTTTTTTATACGTCTCGCATCACTCTCGCACCGCTGTCGATTTTCATGCCACAGAGACAGATGTCAGAACCGAAAATTAAATCTGGCAATCTTTGGATTTTTGTAAAAGGTAATGTTTGTAATTTTTGTTAAAGCATCGATTGTATTATTACTTTAGTTAGAACTGTTTAAAGTTCCTGAAAGATGTGACTTCGGTTTTTTTTCATCCAGTAGGAGTACATTATTTTATTATTTAAATTGGACAAGCTTTTCCAAATATAATCAAAAATCACATTTTTTTGTGCCAATACATACGTCTAGAAAACTGCACAAAGATGTCGAATTGGCAGCTATCTTCGCCTTAACTCTAAAGTATTATCAGTTATCACTTTCTTTTGTTACACCCTGCATACTACAGACTAAGCAATCATGGTGGTAATCATAGGCAAAGTGTAGAGGGGCGTTAACAATGGCCGTGAGTTCGGCACACGGAAGACGGAAGGCGTATGTATTCACGACGTGGCCGTAATTTCGGCGATACGTGATAGCTACGTGCTGAGTGTCTTCCTCGTAAAGGTGTCGGTACACTAGGATAAAATTACCTACGACTGAACCTAAAGATACTTTACTTTAATGAACTTTACCTTACTTTAATTTAATGAAGATTTTGGCATAAATACCATACATTTTACGAAAAACTCTCCATTAAATTTAAGGCAATAAAATATGTATCTGAGTGCAGCCGAGAGTCTCTAATTGCGTTTTTATTATGTTAGACTTTAGAGTCATCAAAGTGTAGTATTTCCACAGTCATAGATCAAGATAGATACCGCATGTGTACGTACTTCGCGTGCCATATCGCGTTCCCAAGCGATGATCTCGTCTTTCGAAAGTCTATTCTTTAGTCTGCTATCGGAATCGGAAGTCAATAGGAATTTTAAAAATGCCTAAATGCCTAAAAGTGCCTAAGTGAGCTGTAGAAATTCAAATAGAAACATTGGCCTTGATAACGTTTCTTATCATCGGTACGTCACAGTGGTAGGAAAAAAGTGACACGCTCGTGTTCATACAAATGGAGCGACATGCGTTATCTATCTTGATCTATGTCTGTGAGTATTTCAGAGGGGAACTTTATTTTAAACAGTGGGAGAGCCTTGCTTCGGCACGTATGGGCCAGCTCGACAGGAGAAATACCACGGGCTCACAGAAAACCGGCGAGAAACAGCGCTTGCGCTGTGTTTCGCCGAGTGAGTGAGTTTACCGGAGGCCCACCCTGATATTGCGAGTGTCCATGGGCGACGGAAGTTACTTGGTATATATTATACCTTCACGGTAAAATCTGTACAAGGGACACATACACCTTAAAGTATTATAATTTCGTTTTAACTTGTAAGCTGTACTTTTTTGTTCCCAGTGTGACGCGGAAGGAAAGCCTCAGCCGTTTAGTTTTCGAAATGCGCGCGCGCCGCTACGCTGCCGGCTTGACAAATTTCATGGGGCCTTGAGCGCCGACATTTTCCGCACGTGATTCCAATACGACAAAATGTTATCATCAACAGCCTTTGTCTGTGCTATGATAATTAAAAAAAAGAAAAAAAAACTTATGCAGATTAGATTTGTGGATCTGGTAAGTTGGTACTTCAAAATCTTTTCATTCGTTTCTGACATCGTTCCCTTAATAATTTACCTGTATCCACATTTCAAAGTTTATCTGTCTGTTTATAATCGCTAACCACTATTGATGAAATCTATATATATATATATATAAAACTCAAAATTGACTGACTGACATGGTGAATGGTGATCTATCAACGCACAGCCCAAACCACTGGACGGATCGGGCTGAAATTTAGCATGCAGGTAGATGTTATGACGTAGGCATCCGCTAAGGATTTTAATAAATTCCAACCCCAAGGGGTTAAAATAGGGGATGATAGTTTGTATATAATAATACTTCTTAACACGAGCGAAGCCACGGGCAAAAGCTCGTTTGGTATAAAGATACTTTGTGTCTTGGGAAAGGACAGTTAAGATAGTTTTATCTCGAAACATTTTAAGCGCATTAAACAAATTTCTGTGCGAACGAAATTGCGGGCAGAAACTAATTTGCATGTATACTATTGTAAATATTGTTATATGCTACAAAAAAATGTAACCAATTTTTAACGGTCTGAAACATAGTATCGCTCGTACTTGTAATTGCCAGAGATAATCATAGAGGTGAGTCCAAACATAGAGTAGACACATCGTAATGATATATTGGCATGTAATTGTTTTTGTATGTACAATGCCTACGGCTGTATATGTAGGATATTGATTGTATATTAATTATATTATTAAGAATCTTATGTAGTTATTATGTATAGGCTTCCACATGTTGATATTTTGTGATTTTGGTACACTATTAATATACGACTGGGACGGATTTGAACTTGTTGATGAAAAAGGTTTTTTTTTTTTGTATTTTTACGCGTTCTACTCCACAAATCGTTATATATTGGAATTTAGCCAACTTCAAAAGTGACCCTAGGCTTTATTTTGAAGCATATCTAGCTATACTAGTCTTTTTTACATGGAAAAGTACTTTCAGGGCGTGAGTCAGCATGCGTGGCGTCTATCCACTAAAACTCCATGCAGGTGCTCCGTTCTCTTCATCCATCTTAAAGGCAGAGTTGTGGTATGAAACCCACCGAAACTCTACCAAACAAGTTTATTCACTATATTTCAAATTAACATTCAAATTAAAATAATGATGCGCCATTGCGTGAACACAAAACATAAGTGCTAAATACATAGTTTATGAGTGAATTTCATACAAGCTTAGAACAATGTTCTAACCAATTATCGGCAAGTACAACGGCGATTAATCATATTATATCCCACATAGCATTCAACATTATATAAGCCCGAGGGTTGCCATGGTTAAGAAAAGTGCAGGACATTATGCCCGGGACACACGAGGCTAGTTTTTCAAGCTAGGATAGCAAGCCAGTGTTTGTAAGCTAGCAAGCTAGTGCTTCTGGCTTCGTATAGACAAAACTATCTTCATTTGTAAAACAGAATTAGCATGCTCCGAGCTAGGTCAGCAAGCCAGGACAGTTTGGTAAAAAACTAGCTTGCTATCCTAGCTTGAAAAACTAGCCTCGTGTGTCCCCGGGACATTAGAGAGGAAAGAAGAGAGAGTATTATAGAGAAAACGAAATGCAGATTTACTAAAGCCTATTATTACCAACCGTTAACTTCAGGAATAGATTATAGTTAGGTGACTTAGAGCGGCTTTAGTGTAATGAGAGAGAATTTTACATGACTCTAGAAGAAACTAGAGTACACTTAGCATTAGACGGTTGAAAACTGTTATAAGAATCATTAACCATACTCCTAGAGCAGAGTTCTGATGTCAATCCTAATTTAACTAACCTATCCTGACCTAGAAATTTTTGTTAAAATTTGTTTTTGTGCAAAAAGAATAATAAAAAAGCTCGACTCGTAATATTATAATCACACTTTTACCTACTTTTTCTATAAAATTAGTTACATTTTCTATAATATTAAATAAAAATAAAAAACATTGCAGTTTACTTTATCAATCGAATCGAAAAAAGTCTCTAATATTCTACACATTTTATAACCGTATCTACTAAATTGGTAAAAGGGTTCTAATATCCCTAAAGCTCCTGACTCACGGAGTCCCTACAAAGGACACGTCCTTACGCATGGATCGCGCATTGTTTTTGCCGGCTCCACCATTAATTACGAGGTGGGCTCGCGTCCGCCCACTACGGCCCTGGCAAAAATCAATGCCGATCGACGATTTTTACTATATTTTCATGTAAAACCGACTTTTTTCATGTACTTAGTAGTCTATACTAATCTATATAATATTATAAAGCTGAAGAGTTTGTTTGTTTCTTTGAACGCGATAATCACAGGAACTACTGGACGGACTTATAAAATTCTTTCACCTATACGTATACAGGGTGCAATTAAACCTTCCTGCAAAATTTTTTCCAGGGCTTAGGTATCATTAGGAGAGTCCATTTAACCAAAAAAATTGGGTGTTATTTTTTTTCAATGACATATTTTATCCCATTTAAAATCGTTGCAGAACGGTCACTCCGCGGCGCGGGCGAATGAGAGGGGGTGCGCGGGATGAGGCGCGCGCGCGGGGGCATGTCACGCGCGGCCGACGCATCGTGTCCATTAATTGTAGTGTTTTTTAGGATAACTTTCGGAAGCTATTTCTCAACATTTTAGTACGGAGTGACTATAAAAGAAAAAATACGTGTATTTTTATTTTTAACAAGGATCAATATATCAAAATTTGGCAGGAAGGTTTAATTGCACCCTGTATAGCTGAGATGTCCCTGAGTGCTGTATTGCTATATATGTTTATGTACCACGGGCTTAAGCCGGGGCGCACCACTAGTTATGATATATTTTCCAGTTAATATTTTACAGTAAGTAGCATAATATGACTAAGTGCAAGACTAGTATTATAATATGAAAGGGCGCAAAGTTACACCAACTAACCAAATTGGTAAATATGAACGATTTTCACCTGATTACAAGAACCCACAGAAAAAGCCTAGTCTACAGACCAGTAAATTAATAATAATACTAGATGTTCCGCGCGGCTTCGCCCGCGTAATTTAGGAATTTCACAGAAACCGTACATTTTTCCGCAAAAAAATAGCCTATTTCCCTTCACGTAGTCTATTCTGCATATTATTGTGTGTCAAATAACATAAAAATTGCTCCAGTAGTTTTTAAGATAAGATTTCAAATAATTTCCCCCGTTTTTTCCCACATTTTTCTCAATTTCTTCGCTCCTGTTAGTATTAGCATGATAAAATGTAGCATATAGCCTTGCTCGATAAATGGGCTAACACTGAAAGAAATTTTTCAAATCGGACCAGTAGTACCTGAGATTAGCGCGTTCAAACAAACAAACAAATAAACTCTTCCGCTTTATAATATCAAGTACCTATAAATTATAATATCTACCGTAACTAAGGGATACCTACCTAAACGCAAAAACTCAACTACAGTAGCTAGCTTTATCGTAAAATTTCAATTAAACAAGTAAACATATTACAATTCATATAATTTTAATTTTAATCTCATAATAATTAATAAACAATAACGGTAATGACTATCGTTAAACTAGTGGAAGCGCATTAAAAATGTATTTAATCGGTTTTCTACGCGACAGTCAATCTAATTTACGATCTAGATACTATTAATAATGTATAATAAACCTGTATTGATTTCATAATCTACATTATTAATAATATACCTACGTGCAAATAATTTTGTCAAATGTTTGTTTTGCTAATAGAAGAAACCTAATTTTATGTTTATTCTAAAATATTTACCCATTGGCCATTCGACACTAATAAAAAGATTTAGGGCCTGTTTCATCACTTTTTGACTGTTTGTCCGTCTGTCTGTCTGTCTATCTATCTAATCTGTCTGTCTGTCTGTTGCGGGCGTCATCTAGTATTAATATTATAGGATTTCATACAAACTTTGTCAAGTTTTTGCGGTGATACGTCGTTTGGTCTATATACTTATTAGTACATGTTTTATAACGTTGCAAACATATTAATATTATTGTATGAAATAATAAGAATCAGCGGCTACAGTCCATTTAGCCAAGATATTTTCTTCATCGTTTCTTTATAGAATAGGCGATCAAAATGTATGGAATTGACATCGAGATAAAGAAAACGTTTTGGCTGGCTCAGGTTATTATACCCCACCGATTTTACATATTTAAAATTCCTCTATATCACGCCGGTTTTCACCATGACCGCGGTATGTTTACCTAGTCGTCAGGGGCGTACTAACGTCAATCACGCCCGCTACGCCGGCGATCCTTTTATACGACTGAGTAGGCACCTCCTGACAAGTGCTACGAATCTCATTAATCGCCCAAGGCCGAGCTTTGTCTCCGCTGCCGACTGTGAATGGTACCAGGTAGAAGAGGAAGCGGGTTAAGAGTGCTTAAGTCTCTACTTAGGCTGGCTGCATACGATTTCTGAATTCGTTTTCCGTATTCGGAAATCCGAATGCATAAAATCAGTAGAAAATTCATTACTGGCGCACACATTCGTTTTTTTTTTTCGAACGTACGTTTTAAGTGCAAGCCGCATTCGCGCGTGAAATAACGAACGTTTGTGATTGTCTCACTAAATTCCGATCACGGAAAACGAATTCGGAAAACGAATTCAGAAATCGAATACGAAAACCGTGTATTTGCGGCCTGCCTAAATCATCTCTATGATTTGAGGACTTAAAATCCATAAGGAACGTTTCCAAACAATAGTAAGTAGGTAAAGAACCAGAATAAGAAACGAAGAGGCTAAAGAACTGCTTAAGTTGATAAGAAATCAAAATCTTTAAGACTAATTTAAAGCTTAAAATTAGGAATGAGTAGTATAATATTATAGAGTTCATGGAAAAATAAATAGTTTTATATACGTTATATTATTATGAGTTTTATAAAGCTAATTACTACTGTTTTAATTAGGCATCAAATGAAGGTAAATTACATTTAATTGATGTCGATCCAAATATATTAAATCTTAAATAAATCTACATTGATTTTTACTACGATTTCACAGTTAATTCTGTCATCAAACTCATAAAAGCGAGTTAACACTACCATTAGTACCAATAGTGGTGCTATTGCAGCCTCACAAACTATGAACAATATACAGTGTTACAGCTACTAGCCCTAAATGACTATTAATTAAACCTGCCAGCACTTGCACCACTACTAATGATCACATAACTTTAATAGGCTTTAACGTAATTTGCATATCGATTTATGGTCTGAAATATTTTCTGCTATCGGTCGTCATGAATTAGCCAGGATTTCTAATTGTTTGCATCATGCTGACGTTTTGGGGGACAAATTTTAGCTAACACACAATAATTGTACTGTCAGATTTACGACGGGCGCTGGCAAGTCACAAAAAATATTCTTTCATCGCTACTAGGCTTTCACATTTAACTGTATAATCTATATAATGGACACATACACAACCTACAGTAATTATTATCACTTGGTTTTGTTACAGCCTGTATAATGCTGAATAGTGACACACAAATTTCTGGACAAACGCAAAATGTTCGTTGTCCGATCACAGTTATTTCTAATCTGCGCCCAGTAAAAGGAAAGACAATTTCCTATTATTGTGTAATTCATTGCGTGTTAAGATTATATTAATCATCTCTATATTTATTTCAGATATGCTGTGGGATTGTTAATTTGAATAAATAACCATAATAATCATAGATTTTAGGTTTATTATCATATTTAATTAAATAATTTGTACATTGTAAAATGACTCCTTAATGTTCATTCGTTTAATCCTCCTTCGATCGGGGATTCTCGAAAATGCTATTGTATTATATCGTTGTCGCGATCGCCATTCACCGGTGCTAGAACGGGGCTTGGCCCAGCAAGCACACAACTTGTATATTAACCAAAACAGATACAGAATTATGTCTTGAAGTCATATTAATTCTTTTAATCGTCACTATCCAAATATGAATACTCTATAAAGGCATTTATTGCATCAAATTATGCTTACTGCTATAATATAGTTAGCGAAAAATTGTTACAATGCCAAAAATCTTAAATTAACGTAGGATAATTCTAAATTACAGCTTCTAAAACAGCTTTCAAACTTATACTAAGACTATTATCTTACATTGGTAATTAGAAAAACTTTACTCTTTAAATAAGCATTAATAAACTAATTTATAGTGCTTTTGAACGTATATTGATTTTTTGTAGGAATAAAAGCTTTCTGATAGTCCATGGTTGTGCTAATTTAATGCTAGTCCTATATTAACATTGACTTTATAACAAATAATGCCTTTGCTCCGTTTTCTTTCTGATATATTCATCTCTACAGCAGATAGCTATATTTTGATCGAAATAAAAGTATTGTTAGAACTATGAGCAATAATAACATTATAATTTGAATTTACAAAATGGTTATTTATAATGGCGAATATATTACCCTGGCTAATTTATTATATAAGAAAGGATAAAAAGGCTTGGAAAAAAACAAAAAAAAAACAGGCGGATTCAAAAGAAAGCTTAAAAAGGATTTAAATACTGATTTTATTAATAATTGGAGTTAACAAAAAAATATCTCCATCATCAGTGTCTTCTTCTTCGAGCCATCTCGAAATTCTCTCTTCTGCACTCCTTGAACCCATTATTCTGGAAAAAATCATCACTCTAGTTAATACTAACCTTTTTATAAATTATACATACCAAAAAAACATAAATTATATATAGGCTTTACCAAATTATTACGGTACCCTGCTGAACTCGATAACGATCAGTCACTATTACGTATAATGATTTTAAGCATTAAAACATATTTCTGTAGTGCTTTTATATGGCTGAACATAATAAGTAAGTGTCTTGTATAGTGCGATACGAGCTCTAATTTTTGTAACGGGCCATATTAAAATTAACAGCACTATTATGCTATCGTCAAATGCCTAAAGCTTTAATTTTATTTGTCGCCATTAGCTTTCCTTTTCCTATCTTACAAAAAGAATACAAGTCAGTATAAGATCGATTAAAAAGGAACGAAATTATTTGTATTTTGTACGGATACCTTTATAAGCTACTTTATTTGTTAGCCTATTGCTAAAGGCTAGTTTTTATATTTGTTAAAACTATAGGTTATGTTTTCTAAAAATTTTATACTATAATAAAGTATTTCAGCGAGGGCGCGTGTATTATTTACTAATAACATGTATATTTCACGCAACAAAATGATGTGCGCAGCTAATTTCACTCAAAACAATCAGAAATAAAGGCATTACTTACCCATTGAATATTAGTTGTCACATTTATGTTATAACAAACACTGCATTTAATAAAATCATGTCAACAAAATACTTTGCACGACCAATAGCAGTCAACAGGATAAATATATTTTTAAAATCATTATGATTTTCTTTTTTACAGAGGAAGTAAAACAGTAAGCATTGTTATGAAATTTTAATAACAGATTGTAATTTTAAAAGCTGTATATTAACTGTATTAAAGTCGCAAAAAATGCCATTTGTTTATTCCTATGCTCATAACTGACTTTATTAATGAAGTAATATGATAATTATAATGCTATTAAATAGACTTTATACAACTCAATGCTGTCTAAAGGGGGGGCCCAAATTTTACTTAAAAGAGTCGTATAAAAGATATACAGCCGATATACGATTTGGTTAGAATGCTTTGTACATTAACTCGTGCTATAATAAGTTTGTTATAATGGTGTTTTGTGTTTACTGGGTGGTGGGCTAATAAACTATTTAGTTATTCGCAAAATTAGCCGTTCTTAAGTTTTAGTGAGACTAACAAAATTTAAAATTAATTTTATTTAATATAGATAGTACCAGGCTGTAACAAAATTGGAATATAAATAAAATTTAAGTCTAATGCACGCCTTAAGGCATAGCCTGTCGAACCTCCTAATATCGTCAAGGTAAGTTAATTTTACAGTCTAAAACCTGTCTAGATTCATTGTGTATTGTTCGCCTGTTTTCGGCATCTCCATTATGTATGTAGGTTTGTATGTCGACTACAACTGTACTTTTAGAAACATAATATTGGTGTAGGGATTTCATATCCAACTGAAAAACTCATCAGATATAGGTCTATTTGTCCTAAAGTTGTAGTAAGTAATATAATATAGCTAACAAGTTGTAACCAACAAAAGTTTTTGTTTAGTTATGAAATAATTAATTATTAGTAATATGTTACAAAATTAAGTACATTAATCTGTATTCTTTAATAATATAATTACTTTGTTCCATAATCTAATATATAAAAATAAGTCGGGTTTTCCTTCCTGACGCTGTAACTCCAGAACGCACGAACCGATTTCCACCGTTTTGCATTCGTTGGAAAGGTTTCAGGCTCCGTGAGGTTTATAGCAAAAAAAATCAGAAAAAACTTCAAGAGAAAAGCAGGAAAACAGGGAAAATCATCTTTCACATACAGCGCCATCTCTGATACATAGCATGTACTACAACGGAGCCAGTACGTGGTACACACCACAAATCCCTCACGAAAATAAGTACGTTTAAATATTCTCAACTTGGGATCAACTAAACTTGGAACAACTTTAACATCTACAGAAAGACAATCTGTGCAGCCTGCGGAAAATGACTGCGTCATCGATGTTTCTGTGAATTGACCTGGGAATCATTTTGCTGACCGTGTCTTTTCTGCGTAGGCTTTTTGCAGCAGTAACCGACATCCACGGGGGCGGAGCCGCAGGCGACCGCTAGTATTATAATTAAATTTCCAAGCAGCATACCAAAATAATTACTTTAATAATAATTAACTAGTATTTAGTCAAGCTTGCGTGTAAAAGCTCGCTTAAGCAATTAAAAACTAAACAAAGAATGCAAAATTAGCATAATACATAACCCTCCCGAAAAGATCTGATAGGACGAAAATCCATAACAAAACACAACCTAAAACGCACTTTAGAACTTTAAAAATAAGAGTGATTTTATAATTTATGAGTTACGACGTTACGGATTGTGTGCAAGAAACAACGCCCTTTGTTGCAAAAAAAGAAGTTACAAGCCACATGCAATGTTGATTGGTGCAATAGAAAGCAATTTTACTTATATACTTATATCGGCCCTCCACTTAGTAATCTTATGCATCAGCACGAATAGGTCGATATGGATACTACCTTACAAGTTACAACTGTCGACTTACTGTTGGGTTATTGTTGCAAAATAGTTACATGGGATCACAGCTAGAGATTTATCATTGCAAAATCTTTCAACTTAAGGTGACGCCACGTTAAAGTGAAGAACCGTGTTGGATGTGTTTAAGATTGCTTATTTTCTATGCGAGGTCGGCCCGGCCTCTCATAGAAAACAAGCACTGGAACAGCAAAAAACGGAAAGGGCGTACCGATAAAATGGTTTTTGTCGCGTAATTTGAAAACCATAAATACATTTCATATAAGCTATGGGAAAATTAAAGTGTATGCTTGAGCCAATTTATGTACAAAGTTTTGGAAGCTTAAGTCACTCTCCTCTGTAGGCAAAATAGGAATCCCTTTTTTACAGAGGTCTTTTTGATTGATTATTCTGTGTTATAAAAGTTGACCAATCGTATTATGCCTATGGGTATTTCAAAGACAAAGGCATGATGAATACTGACAATGAACTTTAATTTCTTAGCTTTAGTCATTGCTGAGAAAAATCGACATTGCTACAGCCGAATTATCTAGGCGTCGCCTTAATTAGTGTGTGGCAGTCCGCAGTTATCAGTTATCACTTAGGTACAATCAGGTAATATTATGTTTGCCATGCACAAGTATATTTCGATACGAAGAAGTTAACTAAAAGTGTGGCATCAAAACAGAGTCACAGAGTCCTTCTTTCTCACAAGTACTAACTTAGGGTCAATTCAGACCGCAACACGATGCGTAGATGCATTTCTAAATTTGTACCGAATTGACAGATTTAGTGTGCGTGAGACGTCTTGCAAATCTGTCAAATCCGATACAAATAAAATCAGTCGCGTTGCGGTCTGAATTGACCCTTAAACAAACACATCAAGAATTTACTTGTATTTATCCATTTTGTCCGCAATAATCATGGAAAATATACTTTTCTAATCCCCATCATAACAGGATGTCCACTGGTCTACAATAAATTATGATATTTCTATAGAATTTTAAGTTGTCTCACTAAATCTGATCACGTCCTATACGTCTAGGCTTACCTTTGGAAGCACAATCAAAACTGAATCCTGATAGCACGATTTAAGGTCGGATTTAGGTTTAGCGTTGAAATAAAGAGTCCTGCACATAGAATCGACCTTGGGTGTGGAAGCGTGGCATATTAACGATGGTTCTCGTATGCGAGCACCGTACTGAACATCATGGAAGAAAGGGCAAGGAATGTCAATCATCAAGGCCAGCCGGTGTAACCCGCACGAATTGGGAAGGCGTTAGAGCAGTGGTCTCCAACCTTTTTTTCATGCGGGCCACAAACATGTTTCGGTCTTGGTGTCGCGGGCCACAACAAACATTTTTCAGGGTTAAAAAATTCCATTCTACAAAATTAACGATTTAAAAGTGGAAAAAGTTTAACGACTATCACGTAGACTTTACGTTATTTTTCCGGTGAGCGTGAATTTCAAAATGTCCCGGCGGGCCGCAGGTTGGGGATAGCGGCGTTAGAACAATAGATAGTGTATTGTACCTACTCCCTTTACATAAAACACTAAGTACTTCTAAAAAATAATATATATATATATATATATGAACCTGGACAAAGGCCTCCCCCAAGGCCTCTGATTCGTTTAGTGCCTAAACTTAAAAACATATTAGTCATAGATAAAAAATTAACGTCTCGACTCCATTAATTGTCGTTGTGCTCTAACGACCATCACAACTTAGCCGCGTAACCTCTAATTGGCGAGTGTAATGCGGCGATGTGTTATGGCTGTATCTGCGAGGCCGTGATGCCACTTTATGAAATGTCAAGGGTTTCGCTGATGGCTAATTTATACGCCGTAATAAGCGCTCAAACAGAGATTGTTCTGAGAAAACCCTTTGATATAAAGGGTTTTCTAAGCACAATATTCGTGTCTTATAATATTCTTTATATCCATACTAATATTATAAATGCGTAAGCGTGTCTGTCTGTATATCTCTGTCTGCTACCTCTTCACGCCCAGATTACTGAACCGATTTTGCTGAAATGGACATAGGACGATTTCACGTAAGGTTCCCGCGTATTTTGGCGCAACGGAGTTGTGGGCCTCATGTTGTATTATTATATTTTTTTGCCTCATCGCTCGCCGCTCCTATTATATGATTAAGCAAAGAAAAAGTTTCGGAATTTGGAAAAAACATCTTTTTTCGGAAGTTTTGGCAGCTCTCCAGACGAATTAGCCTGTTAGTGTCGAAGCATTGTTCTAGTTAAAAAAAAGCGTACATACTGCAACTTATAAATCCGAAAGTATGATTGAATGTCTTTCTGCTTATAACTTCTTCACGCTTAAACCGTAGAGATATTTATGAGTCCGTATACGAAATTTGCCGATTTCGCTGATTTAACAGACGTGATTTAACAGTTAAAATACAGTATTTCTATAAGTTTTAATGCACAACATGTAAGATCATTTCAATTATAATCTAATGTTGGAGCTAGATTTTTTTTAAAGTATTTTTAAATAATCCAACTCAAACCCGCGACAGTTTTGTGATTTTTGCTGTAAAAGGTTTAGAATATCACCTGTTTATGGATTGTATTGACGTCTTAACGGTATGAAAAAAATACAATTTTTACCACTTTAATATGAAATAGTTGAGTAAAAAAATATGTAACTCGGCAAAATTTTAGAGAAAATGAGCAAAGAATTGCTGTTAATTTCGGCAACTCGGCGCTGTAATTCATAAAAAGAAACGACAGAAATAATCTATAGATAAAATTCTATCCAATTCGAGAAAAAAGAAAAAAATAAAAAACCGGCCAAGTGCGAGTTGGACTCGCCCATGAAGGGTTCCGCAGCAGCAATAAGAATTATTTCTATGAAATTATAAGGTTTTTGATTTATTTTAATATTTCATTTTTGATATAATGAAAGTTAAATTAAGGTTTATCATTTATGACGATAGATGGCTAGATCTCGTTCAAACCAATTTTCGTTGGTAGTTTTTATAGTTATGTACATCATATATTTTTTTAGAATTATCATGCCCCTACTTTAGAAGGGGGGGGACACACATTTTGCCACTTTGGAAGAGTCTCTCTCGCAAACTATTCAGGTTAGAAAAAAATGATATTAGAAACCTCAATATGATTTTTGAAGACCTATCCATAGATACCCCACACGCATTGGCCAGATGAATTTTTTTTTTTGTTTCAGTTGTATCTATGGGGACCCCTATTTAATAATTTTTCCATTTTTGTATCAAAATCTTAATGCGGTTCACAGACTACATCTACTTACCAAGTTTCAATAGTATAGCTCTCATAGTTTCGGAGAAAAGTGGCTGTGATATACGGACGGACGGACGGACGGACGGACGGACGGACAGACGGACAGACAGACGGACAGACAGACAGACAGACAGACAGACAGACAGACAGACAGACAGATTAATATATATTTTTTTTAATCTAATAAGGGGAAAAAACCAAATAATATTCTGTAGCGAACCTTTGCAATTTCATTTTCATCGGCAAAATTTCGTATACGGACTCATAAACTTCTTTTAACTCTAGTCCATGAAGGGACATAGGAAAAGCTTTATCTCCTTAAAATTGATAATTCCTGCGCAATTAGTAGGGTTAATATATAAATATTACAACACAATGTACATGTTCGAAGAAGATACTTAATAAAGTAATTTAATTACCATACTATGAAACTCTTTACAAAATCTAACTTAGTAATATGCAAAATTAATTGCTTTGCCTTTTCCATTTTATTTGCGTCCAAAGAAGACACGATCTGTCGTATGGAGTACCTTATTAAGGTGTTATTTACATAGCCTTAACTCTATAATTAGTAGCGATTGGAAATATCTCAGTCATCCGCAATTAACTATCATTTTCCTCGGCAAATGTAAATAGAAATAGTCGCATAAAGATCGGTTTATGTGCAAAAAAGACGACGTTTTTGCATACAAATAAGGCGTAGAAGGAAAACGCACTTATTTCGATATCATTTAATTAAAGCTTTTTATATAGTGTACTTTATTTATAAAGAAACGTGCTTAATAAATATATTGTTTGTTAATAAAATTTACTAGAGTAAGTTGTAACAACTAAGCGGCATTCTCATTTGATAATATTTTATAAATATTTATTATTACACTTTATTACTCGATGTTACCTGCAACTTTTGGCACAGAAAAATTGTTTTTTGCAGGGGAACCATACGTTCTTCCCGGGGACTCTAAGACGGGCTTTCGCATTTATAACATTAGTATAGACTGGACTACTCTTATTCTATCACAGAGTACTATAATACTGATTCTATGGACACTGAGGAACTTCTATAGGTACTTTTCTGTTTCTTTTCTCGTGTAATCAAATGTACAGCCGCGCTGAAAATCCAAACGCCACATTCCACCACACAATAACGAGGCATTACGTCGCGTCGCTCCACATACAAGGCCGCGGTGTACAGACGAGCGCAGAATAAATACCAGTTTATTAATTCCATTAAGGCGCAATAATCCCCACACCGATTTCGGTGACGGTGGCCAGGGCCCGTACCACGAAACGGTTTTGAGACTCAAACAATCGTACGAGAATGCCGCGTCCTACTCTAACAAACGTTATGACGTTAGAGCAGGACGTGGCATTCTCGACCGATTGTTTGAGTCTCAAAACGGTTTCGTAGTAGGCCTGCAGTTTCATCGAAACCAGGCCCGGTTACGCAGGAGTGATTTTATAGTACCCAAGTGTGTGCGCAGTACACAAGAGCACTCTCTATTCCTTCACTCTCATAACCCAGTGGGACGGCATACCGACATGACTGGCGAGAGATCAGGCGCAGGACCGACTTTTTACATGCCCATCCGGCGCATGGATCATCTTACTTGTCAGACAATCAGGTGATCAGCCTGCATTGTTCTAACCAAACCACAGAAATCAGAATACATATTATTAGTTTAACAAACCAAACTTGGAAATAACATGTTTCCAACGCGGGAATCGAACCCACGACCTCCGAGTCGAGAGCCATGCTCTTAACTACTAGACCACGGAGGCGTTAAGACGCAATAAAGACATTGAAAATGCGTTGAAACCATTTCCTGTTTGTCAAAAACAAGCTTTTCCGATGCGTAGATAAAATGTAAATAACATTTTCCATTTACGTAAGCTATTATGACGGTTTTTCTTGCTCTTATTTAAATAAATTACTATTCCCTTATTAACAAAACAGAAAATAGCGACTTTCGAAAACATTATTTCAAAGAAAATACGATCTATTAATATAATATTGATATCATCCGTTTTAAAACGCAATATCTCAAGGAAAGCAAACAGAATATTATTATAGTGATGATGCGGAAATAATATTACGTTTATATGCGATGACTAATATATTTGTTTATGCTATAGAACGAGATATTGTCGATGTAAGCGCAGAAAGGTAATAATTATATAGTCCGGGTTCCCTAGCAACTTGGTTTACTACGGAACCCTAAAACGGCACCCTAACCATAACCAGCTGATTTTTTGTATAAGATTCTTCTCAAACCTAGATAAGGCTATGAAGAATTTGATATCAAATCAAAATCAATCTCTGTTAGCTAGTACCACTTTCGAGAATTTTCGCAGAGGAAATTGTTGTCCGCCTTATCAAAATGAAGCTACCCACGAAAAATTAGCTTGACAATAAGTAATAAAAAAATTCTAGGGAACCTGTACTATTATTATTAATTTTGTTAAAAATATAAATCAACTAGATGACGCCCGCAACTTCGTTGGGACAAAACTCGTTTATCGCGCGGGAACCGTACCTTTTATCGGGATAAAAAGTATTCTATGTCCTTTCCCCCGACTCAAAGTGTCTCCATGCCAAATTTCAGCAAAATCGGTTCAGCGGTTTGGGCGTGAAGAGGTAACAGACAGACAGACAGACAGACAGACAGACAGACGGACAGACAGACACACTTTCGCATTTATAATATTAGTATGGATATGGATTTCCCGGATTAAGCTTTCAGTTGTTTCAGTAAATGTTACACTTACTTCATTCGCAACAGAAATATTATTTCGATTTAAATTAATATAAATCTTAATAATTATGTCCATTGCATATTTTAGAATATACCTTAGTAATATAAATGGGAAACAGTAACAAACTATAAGATTCCTCCTAAAACATCGAAAAAACAATTAAAAGCATTTTTGCTTGTGAGTGTACTGTATGTAAGATGTTAGTGCATCCGTCGCCGAGGTCGAAGGATTTACTACCTTTTGTAAGCTCAGTACATTGTGTTAGATCTTAGACCGAATAATGTTAGAACTAACCTAACCTAACATACGAATGTTAATAGAATGTTTATGTTTCTTTAACCACAAAACTTGCTACTTGCTAAAAATAAAAAATCTTGTAACAAAATCTGACAGAGATAAATTCTGACTTAACAGCCTTTTGATTATATTAAATTAATAATAAATAAAATTTAATAGAGACAAGGTCCAAACTAAGAGACGAATCACATAATTTCGTACATACATTTTTTTATAAATTATACATATAGATGTAGCTTGTATCTTCAACCAAGATTTTTTCTTTCTTTCTACAGTATAATATTCCCTTCCATACCTAACTAAGCCGGCCCCTAGACTATCAATTGTATTGTTCAATATTGTTCAATTTTAATGAAGGCGCGCGAAGTTCAATATCAACTCTAGACGGTCAATAATATTATGCAATACGCGATATTGCGCAGTAACATTGTTCGTCTAGAAGCCCGCTTATAAAGATTCAAGTATTAGGAGACAGAAGTAATAAAAACTTAACGAGACAATTATTCAAAATACTAGCGACCCGCCCCGGCGTTGCGCGGGTATGAAATATATAGCCACTGAAAAAATTATACCTACAGCCTTCCTCAATAAATGGGCTATCTAACACTGAAATAATTTTTCAAATCAGAGCAGTAGTTCCTGAGATTAGCGCATTCAAGTTAGGCCTTTCAAATAATTTTCCCCGTTTTTTCCACATTTCCCTCTATTTCTTCGCTCCTGTTAATCTTAGCGTGATAAAATATAGCCTATAACCTTCCTCGATAAATGGGCTATCTAACACTGAAAGAATCATCAAAATCCATTGCGTAGTTTTAAAGATTAAAGGGAACAAAGGGACATGAGGGAAAAAAAAGCGACTTTGTTTTATAATAAGTATAGATAGATAGATTCTAAGCATTATTCATTTAGGGTCAAAACAAAAAGACAATGCACCGACCTTGAGTAAGTCAAATTCTTTGATGTACCGTGGGCGGCGCAAAAACTGTCCTATGACATTGACGGCTTGGTACCACATGGTTCTCCTTGGTACCATGTGAGTGTGCGGTTGGAACCCTGTCACAGTGATTATGGTCTCGAATGTCGACTGGACAATTGCCCCAGCCCACACCAATTTGTATGTGCGGTGCGATTGCGAGCGATTTTATATCTGTTACGCTCAAAGACCGAAATCGCTCAGTGTCACAGGTTACACGGTCAAATTTTCATCAAGCTCATCCATCAATCTGGACTCTGGACCGAAAAAATAGCTCACAACGCGTTGTGATCACAGTGAAACAGCCACGACGCGAATTTCGCGTTGTGGCTCTAATGAAAACGGCCACGACGCGTTCTGGCAATCACAAAAACACCATAACGCGAAATTCGTGTCGTGGCTGATATGCTATTCGTTTTTCTTGATTTGTTCTTGATTGATTAATGAAACTACGTTGCGCCAGACAGACAGACACTAATAATATTAGTACGGATAGTATTGAACTATAGATATTTTATAAATAATAATGATAAACACGTTACGCAGTGATTTAGTAAGAGAAAAAAATATTTTGTAGTACGCGTGGTAATTTAAATAAGTATTATAATCTTCCATACCTATGGACCATTAATCAATCAAGAACAAAATATCAAGAAAAACGAATAGCATATCAGCCACGACACGAATTTTGCGTTATGGTCTTTTTGTGATTGCCAGAAAGCGTCGTGGCCGTTTTCATTAGAGCCACAACGTGAATTACGGGTCGTGGCTGTTTCACTGTGACCACAACGCGTTGTGAGCCATTTTTTCGCTCATTGAGCGATTTCGGTCTTTGAGCGTAACATATCCAAAGAATTTATTGCGTGTTTTGGGTGAGCGTGGTATTGTTTTAAAATGTAGCACCAAAACTTTTGCAATAAATAAATATGGATATGAATAAAATTGAAATAGTAGTAAGCAGTAAAGTATAAAATAAAAAGTTTTTGCAATTCTATTATGCTTTATGCTTTTCAAAAAAAGGGATTTCTCGTTGTGCATTATTAACTTTTATGCCTACTACTACAATATATCTTTATTAATGAGACTTGAGGGTATTTTGTGTATATAAGCCGCTTAAGTTGTAGCTGTAGTTAGATAAGCTTATTATCTAAATGCATAAAGTATGTAATATAACAAGGGTGTCGTCGCGCGGAAAACTTAAATTTTCTCCAGGATAAAAACTATCCTAAGTTCCTCCGGGGCTCAAGTTACCTCCAAAGTAAATTTCATCAAAATCAGTTCAGTGGGTTGAATGTGAAGAGGTAAAATACAGACAGATAGCAAGACAATTTATAATATTAGTATGGATTTATTTCCGCTTACTCTTAACATAGCCTCTAGCCACAGATATAGATTAAGATAGATACCGCATGTGTATGTACTTCGCGTGCCATATCGCGTTCCCAAACGACGAGCAATGCTCGTCTTTCGAAAGTCTATCGGAAATCGGAATTTTAACAATGCCTAAATGCTTAAGCCCGGCCGCACATTGTCCGAAATTTCTGATCAGAAACATTTGAATCCATAGTACTCTGGTGTTTCGTCCCAAGGTTTTTGGACCTAGTGAGCATTGACCAGATATTGATTTTTTACATTTTTTCCCAACTCCCAAGTGATTATTTTTTATGACTTTTGGGCTTATGTCCGTAGGGCTAGCAAAAAAGTTGTACATTTGAATAAAAAACAAAATAATTACTTTGTACGAAAACATTTATTACACATTGAATGAATATATGATATTTAAAGAAAAATAATTCAATGAACATGTATAATAAATGCCAATCGCCAGATGAAAAAATGTTAAAAATTCATATCTGGTCATTGGGCCCACTGGGCCTAAAAACCTTTAAATGATGAAACACCAGAGTACTCATCCGATCGACGTCATCTGACACATAATGTCAGACGCCCGCCGAAACGCAATCTGCTCATATATTTTGTGTCTGACGTCCGGTCCGGATGAGTTGTCAGATGCCGTCTATCGGATGGCAGAAATTTTTAATTGCGTTCCGGCGGGCGTCAGAAATTTTATGTCAGATGACGTCGATCGGTAGCAGTTCAAATGTTTCTGATCAGAAAATCGGATCGCGCTCTCTCTTACATTTTGTACTGAGCCGAGTGAGCTCGAACTCGCTGGAAGGAAATTTCGGATACTGTGCGGTGTGGCGGTCCGGCCGACGTTCAAATGTTTCTGATCAGAAATTTCGGACAGTGTGCGGCCAGGCTAAAAGTGCCGTATTGAGCTGTAGAAATTCAAATAGAAACGTTGGCCTTGATAATGGACACGTTTCTTATTATCGATACGTCATAATGGTAGGAAAAAAGTGACGCGCTCGTTTTGATACAAATGGAGCGACATGCGGTATCTATCTTGATCTATGTCTGTGCCTCTGGCGCTCATATAAACGCTAAACAAACCGCTTATCGCTATAACTGTGGCTCTACTAATTTATACTAGCGTGGGCGAAGAAATTTCGGCAGGCAGCGTATGATAATTCGGATGGCACCATTTGTAGTTTCCTTCTTTATATCGCGATTTAAATATATTGGCAATAATCTTTAATTTATAGTCTGCATATTATTAATTTACTCCATATAAGGATGTTATACTTAAAAGGATATTTCATCCACTTTTACAGTTTGATAATATTAACGATGTTTTTGTTTGGTCAAAACTACGTTGAAGGCAATAACAAATCTGATGATACCTCTCCAGCTCATTTAACAAGATCTTTCCAGCGGTTTTGGCTGTAAATTACGATACGAACACCAAAATATACTTGTAAAACAAAATCCCCCTTCTTAGTTCTGATCATGTACATTAGCTTTGCATTAGCTAGCTAAATGACTCTATTTTGAATAAGAGACTTTGTCTAGATTATAGATCTCAAAGGCTTGACAACTTTTTGACACTACCATCATGTTCTTGGAATCATCCATACTAATATTATAAATGCGAAAATGTGTCTGTCTGTCTTTCTGTCTGTCTGTTACTTCTTCACGCTCAAACCGCTGAACCGATTTTTCTGAAATTTGGCATGCAGACACCTTGAGTCCCGCGTAAGAACATAGGATGATTTTTATCCCGGAAACACAGGCGCGGTCGCAGCCTGAAATTTTGGGGGGGGGTCACTCACTAAGTCACTAGTCACTGCTAATATGTATATTTTTTTTATCTGCGCCCTCGGACGGTTCTGGGTTGATAGTCACAGCTGTCTAAGGTCGGATGTACTGCGGTGGTTAGTTAGGTAGAAATTTCCTTTTATTATTTGGCAAGATTTTGAAACTTTTCTATTTGACCTTAGATTTTGGGGGGGGTCATGTCCCCTGTGCCCCCCCCCCCCCCTCCTTCGGACCGCGCCTGCGGAAAAATGCAAAAATGTCTTAATAGCTGGCAAAAAACTTTATTTAGCTTTAAGGTTTTACTTGTTATCCTATGGTAATAAATAGACGCTACTTCCTACGACTCATATCTTCTTCTAAGTTATTTATTTGTAGATCCCAAGATATGCATATCCCAAGGGCTCTCTGAAATCATACTAAAGAGTTTTCATCATTAATTACTGCTGTCGATCCTATCTTACAGGAAATAAAGTGGAAATAATGTTGGGTGGGCCAGATAATGATTCCCTATAACTCTGGAATGAACTTTCACCGGCAGCATTTCTGGACCTGCTAACCTTTAAGAAGATAGCGTATTCCCTCTTAAAATGGGCGACGGTAGACCTGCTTTCCGTCAGATGACCCGTTTGCTCGTTTGTCCCCTTGTTTTATAAAAAAAAAGACGGGTTGCACTCCGGGAGTGCCGGCAGAAGTGAAAACTTGATTATTAAGTGCATTTTTTTAACCCATTTTTTACGAAAATCGATTATTAAATAATCGGTTTTTTTAATTAATCGAAACCCTTACAATCAATTCGAGTTCGAGTTCGAGTTCGACACAAAACATTACTCTCCAACCGTCTTACGGTTTTTCCAAGGTTTTTCGATCAGCACGAGAATCTGACGCGAGTTTTACAGTTTTTACCCATTCCACAAAAGTGCTCAACGCCGCTAAAGAAGTTTTCACTTCAAAAACCTAAAAGAGAAACACTGGCACAGGCGAGGTAACGCCATTGATACTAACGAGTATACGTAGCCAAGCTTCATACGTCTTTATTTCACGTTTTTATAAAAGAGATAACATTAATACAAAATATCAAATTATGAATCTCACCTTCAGACGCTTAACTATGTAAGTTAATAACAATTTCTACAAAAACGCTTCTCACGACTACACCAGCCTTGATTCACTTCTCATGCCTGCTTAAATATCAAAATTATCTTAATAGATAAATTGTGGACCTATAATATCTTATACTAATATCCATTATCTATACTAATGTAATAAATGTTTGTATTTTTATGTTTGTTCGAGTTAAACGCAAAAATTCTGTATCAATTTTGATAACTTTTCCACCAATAAAATACTACAATATTATCATCAAATATTATAGGATTTTCTTTAGTGAATAATGAGATCAGTGTACAATTAACGTCGTTTCAAAGTTTTCATGCTGTAGGTACGTAATATTAATTACAATAGAGGTGGATACGATCTCGATAGTGTTCTGCAAAACGAACCTATGTTATAGAAGCATTTTATCTGCACGTGAATCAAACAACTCTATGAAAGCAATAAAAACAATTATTACAAATTAAAACTAGAAGTCACATTACATTATGTTTCTTAAGGTCAATTCAGACCGCTACGCGACGCGTAGATGCATTTCTAAATTTGTGTGGATTTGACAGATTTGCAACTTTGCAAGACGTCTCACGCAATCGAAATCTGTCAATTTCAGTACTTCGCGTTGCGATCTTAATTGACCCATACGTACGATGCTAAGCTGAATAACGTTGTGAATTGCTTCATTATGGAACTAATAAAGTTCTGGGACATATCATAAACGAGAACCTCAGAGATGATGATGATATGGAGAGGGCAAGAAGAGCGTTAAGTTAGGTATCCAGAGGCAGCCTCGGGCTGAGCAAGCGTCTCGACCCGCGGCAGCAGCGCTCATTGACTTTCCGCGTGTCGCGGCAAGCTCAGGGCGAGGCTGCTCAGCCCGAGGCTGCCTCTAATGAATACCCAGCTTTAGCCGTACGCTGCAATATGCTAGCCCGCCGGTTTTCGCGGTGTACAGTGGAGGTCAAAATTGCACTTTTTATAGCTTTTTGTCAACCACAGTAGTATACCTGCGCCCTATGGGTGGCACATACGAAGCGGGCGTTTGGCGCTCTTCGTGTCCAATACAATAACGCTTTCAGGATGCTACTGGCGCTCCCGCGATACTGCAGTGCATCTGGCATGTTCGCTGACGCTAGAACTGACGACTTTCCGTCAGTTTTACGCAAGCGTACCGTGTCACTGATGTACAGAGTTCGCTGGAGTGACAACAGTATACTGAAGGCGATATGTGGGCAAGCCGAAGGCGTGATAGCGGCGCACTGGGAGCACGTCCATGTTCATGTTTCTAGTAGGTACCATGGCGCAAATACGCCAAACAGAGAAATTAAATTTATTCAATTTTTATTATTACTAACATAGGAATAAGATTACTTATTGTTAATACTAGCCGCTATGGGCTATGACAGTCTGTAATAAACGTGTTTTATTTTTTATCTATTTAGGCCTTGTAGTAATGAATTAAGAATAGTGAAAAAGGTCTTGTGCTGATTTTAGTAAATTCAATACTCACATTTTTATTGAGTCACCTGAAATAACGCAGGTCTCGTACTTTTTTCCATTATCGATAGTAGCCTATGTCCCGAGGCACTCTACCTCTATAATTGTGCAACAAGTCAGTATACTGGCCACTGAGTAGTCGGTACATACTCATATTTTTCAAAATAAAATGTAATTTAAATTAAATTTTACATAATATAATACCTACCACTTCTTCAATGAATTTGAGAAGATAATTTCTCTACTTTTAAGAAAAAAGTTGTTATTATAGCGAAAAACACGCAATTCACATCAAAATAGTCTCAGCAAAGCCTTGAACGTTGTGAGTCGTGGACCTAACTCCTAGGTCACAGATAATAGGTATTGTAGGCATGCCTAAGCTAACCTATAATTACGTGGCTTTATCTAAGGTATGAGCAATTACGTATTCATCCATGAAGTTATATGGCCGCTTGCTGCGACCACTAAGTTGAAGGTATCGAATATTTGCAATATATAGCTTAAATACAATATCATGAATGCGAAATTATATTTGCTAATATCATAAATACGACGTTTGTTAATAAGGCGACGCCTTGATAATTTGGCTGTAGCGATATCGATTTTTCTCAGAAATGGCCAATGACTAAAGCTAAGAAATTAAAGTTCATTTTCCGTATTCATCATGTATTTGCTACGAATAATAAAGTAGTGTATTTGTCTTTGAGTTACCCATAGCATAACATGATTGGTCAACTTTTATAACACAGAATAATCAATCAAAAAGACCTCTGTAAAAAAGGGATTCCAATTTTGCCAACAAAGGAGAGTGATTTAAGCTTGCAAAATTTGTACATAGATTGGTTCAAGCATACACTTTAATTTGCCCATAGCTTATATGAAATGTATTTATGGTTTTTAAATTACGCGACAAAAACCATTTTGTCGCGTAATTTAAAAAATGTCTTACCTCTTCACGCCCCAACCGCTTAACCGATTTTGCTGAACTTTGGCATGGAGATACTTTGAGTACCGGGTAAGGACATAGAATACTTTTTCCCGGAAAAATGTACGGTTCCCGCGCGATAAACGAATTTTGGCGCAACGGAGTTGCGGGCGTCATCTAGTCAAATTATAAATTTCCACACTTCTGCAGAGGATGATCATGGTCAAACAACTTTGCCGAAAGTACTTAAATAAAATATGTTTATCGTATCATCCAGGTTGCTAAATCCTTTAAAGTTTTATTACGGCATCCTTTAATAAACCGTAATCTTTTGACATTAAACTTGAAGGTCTGCGTTTGAAGGGAGAATGTTCTGACCTAGCGGCTTATCTTCACTTCCCTTCTGCTTTTTATACTGTTATAGCGACCTAAAGCTAACTCTACCATTAAGGTGGTAAGATTCATTTTTATTTGCCGTTGCAATTTGATAAAATCCAATGTCTATCGTCTACGTGACATTTGTAGGACCACGTAGCGATGCGTAATACTGCATGCCTTTGTTGTGCTGTATCAAAAACGTACAGGTACAATTCCTTGTTAATATAAACAAAGATATCAGAAAAACGGCAGTGCCGAAGGGAGCACGAAACAGCAGCGCAGGCATACATTTTCGCCGCCCGATAGAATAAAGGGGGATGTTATTAGGTCTCCTACGCTGCACTGGCTGTTTAACTGTTTAACCCATCAATCCCCAAGCGGAACCCGTCTGCCGCATAGCAATTCAAAATCTATTGTGTCTGCGATTCCCATGATCGAGTTATTAATCTCCCTTCGTCTTACGAATTTTCAATCCGGTCACTTCTTTCGACTCCTAACGGGAGCTAAATATTTTTTACTGGTCCAAAAAGTGCACTACTCCGCTATAGAAGAATTTCACATTTCGGGTATCTGGTTTATATTCTTGAACTCAAAATTCAGCATTTTTTGTTATAATGGAAATCTAATATAACCTTGTAAAATTGAGAGATTGTACATGATATGCTGTGAGAAGATGCGAAAAAAAACTTCACAAAAACTTGAACGCGAATGGAAATTTTCCTCGTTAGTGGGAATGAAAATTGAGTTTTTAGGGTTCCGTACCCAAAGGATGAAAACCGGACCCTATTCATGAGACTTCGTTGTCTCTCCATCTGTCCGTCTGTCTGTCTCCAGGCTGTATCTTAAGCACCCGTGATAGATAGAGTTCTGAAATTTTCACAGATTGTGTATATTGGTTGCCGCTATAACAACAAATACTAAAAACAAAATAAAATTAATATTTAAAGGGGTCTCCCATACAACAAACGTGATTTTTTGGCCTTTTTTGCTCGATATCAATAATAGCAACAGGTAGGCACTTGATATTTTCACAAACTTGTATGTCTACTTCAATATTTAAGAATATCTAATATTAAAATAAAATAAAAAATTTAGGGGTGCTCCCATACAAAAAACACATTTTTTGGCCTATTTTTGCTCTTTAATGGTACGGAACCCTTCGTGCGCGAGTCCGACTCGCACTTGGACGATTTTTTCATTTATTTATTCTAAATTGGATGTTTTGTTATAAGTTTTCCGGTTATGGCTGTAGAAGAAGTCGTGAGCAACAGAAAGCGTTAAAATCTTTTATACTGGCGATGTCAGCTGCATCTACTTTAAAGAAATATGCTATGCCTTTTAACGCGATTTACAAAAATGTTTATAGATAACTAGATGACGCCCGCAACTTCGTTGTGCCAAAATTAGATTATCGCGCGGGAACCGTGCATTTTTCCGGCATAAAAAGTATCCTATTTCCTTTCCCGGGACTCAAAACATCTCCATACCAAATTTCAGCGAAATCGGTTCAGCGGTTTGGGCGTGAAGATGTGACAGACAGACAGACAGACAGACACACTTTCGCATTTATAATATTAGTGTGGATAGGAGGCTTTTAAAATCATGGTTCAAGACACATATTTTGTTTGTTGTCTCTGGGATATACCTTAACTTTGAGTAGCCAGCCCTCAAGGTGGGACTTGTAGATCTGGAATTTCATTTCTACCAATGACAATGAAAGTCCATACTAATGTTGTAAATGCGAATGTGTGTATGTCAATATGTCTGTCTGTCTGTCTATCTGTCCGATACCTCTTTACGCCCAAGCCGCTGAACCGATTTAGCTGAAATTTAGTAAGGAGATACTCTGAATCCCGGGAAAGGACATAGGATAGTTTTTATCCCAGAAAAAGTACAGTTCCCGCGTGATAAACGAAAATTGGCGCAAAGGAGTTGCGGGCGTTATCTAGTTTTCTGTTTTATATATTTTTATTAATTACCTACCAGGAACTTTAAACCGCAACCGTAGCAATATCTGCGACAGTGCGCATGCCAGATCTGTCTTTAGTCTATAAAAATCCTACAAGGAAGAGAAGGTACCCAATATGAAGCTTCATATTCGACCTTTATATACATAGAACAATAGTCTTCTGCCCGTTCACTTTTGCGTCGTTTTTTGCCTGTCCTCGCCCGCATCCGCTAACTTTGCTCTTCTGGTTTTTCACTAAATTATCTTTGACTAAGTATAGACGTAGTGTGAAGCGGTAACAGACAGACAAAATATTATATACTGAATTAATAACATTAGTTTATATAGTATAGACTAATGTTATAAATTCAAAGTATATGTATATTTGTCTCTCTGTTACTGCTTCACACTTAAACCGCTGAACCGATGATGATGAAATTTGGTATGGAGATAGGTACAGTGAGTCCCAAGAAGGATGGTTTCGGTATTGTGGGCGTTGTCTAGTATGTAATAAATTAGTAGCGATTACTTATTACCTGATTGCATGCCTTACTTATTTACTTCTGTAGGTACTATTACGGAAATTTATGGATAGATGGGGCCCTACGTAATTATGTATGGATTATGTCCAGGCTCCAGCTCAGTCGATAGAGACTGTAATTGTTTTTAAAAACCTGACCATTTTACGTAAGTCCGCCATCCACTTAAGAATTAATTTCTCTCAAGTCTAAAATTTAAAATCAAATACATGATTTTGGAAGCTGTTAAAAATATCCAATCTCATGATATTTTTTAAGTGTTTTTATTTTTTTCTGATTTTAGCAAAATAGATCCTGCTATTATATGCAAATTCGTTCGTTTTTATGTCTAATTTTATAGAATTTTAAGAGTTATTTTGTATATTCATTGACATTATAATTGTGCTGAATGTGTGCACATTTATTTTTTTTTTGGCAGAGATTATATCATTAGGAATAAGCATTACTTCGCTAAGACCCTGTGAAACAGAGTAATTACTTAACAATGAAAATCTAATATCAAGATTCTAGCTAGTATAATTTTGAATAATTATATGTACATATTGCCGAAATCTTGCTCTAAGTTTAGAATAATAATTAATATTATAATCATAGTAATTATCTCATATCGAAAAAAGCGAAGACCAACTCTTATATCATTATTCTTTTATGTAGTTTGAATAAATGATGAGAATAACATGCGAAACTAACAGCTAATGATTGAACCAAACTTTTTGTTAACATCGGTGATAATGTAAAAAGAAAAAAAAAGTCTGAAACCCGCATGTGTTCAAATGTTTGTTATTGTTCAATTTGCATACTGTGTCCCCTAAAAACCATAAAATAAAAACTTTTTGCTCCAATAAAATTTTAACGCAACCTTTGTCGACAAACATTTTACACCACATTGTGTTAAAAAATCGCAGCGACAGATTTACATAGAAAAGAAAAAAAGGGAAGAAAAAAGGTGCTAATTTACGATTAGCAATACAATAGATGAAAACGAAATAACAATGAGGTTTTACCTAGTTAAGTAGTTACACAAATTTACGCAGAAATTTTTGAAATTACTTTTTATTGTCGGCAGAACCTATACGGAGTTCTGTCTCGAGGAATGATAGAACATATTTGCTAGTTTTATACCGAAAAAAGTGTGTAATCCATGTTATGCACCTTTTTGTTGTTAATTTGAATAACTTTTAGGTTTAATATGTTTAGCATTATAATTGGCAACTTACATCCTCACAATCTTTTAGAATCATGGAGTAGTTTATAAAAGAAATAGAATCATTTTCCCACCTTTTTGGAGGAGCTAGCGACCTACACGCCTATAACCCTGGTTGCCCAACCTGGCACGCCTATGAACCTATGGTTGCTAAACCTGACCCTATCGACATTTAGCCAACAAATTAATATAGAATTGTGTGCATATTGTCTGGTGTTCTGTGACAGGTGTACCGTGTTGCCTAATCTTAGATGATACAGGTGTGTTCCTCAGTTTATTCACCAATAAATATTAGGCTCAGCATGAATATGGTCATTCAAGTCGTTTCTAGTATGTACTAAATGCGAAAGAATAGAAATGCTAGCAGATTTTTAGGAAGAATTCCTAATTTTTGAGTGAGGTCTAGCAAAAAATATATAGGTTTAAAAAAATAGGAAATGGGGTATTCAAGGCCAATCTTACGAGTACCATAGGGGGAGGCCTACGTGATGATGATGATAGGGGGAGGAGGTTAAGAGATTGTCAAAAACACACCTTAGGGCTAAGCCATTTGGATCTTAAGCGAAAATAAATACCTACCTACGTTTCTGGGTGGGAGCTTGATATCATTAATAATAATAATTAAAATCCTATCCATCTATACACGTTTTTTTCGGTTACCGTGTTTTTGAGCAACACTTCCCTGCCAAATACTAAACACGTCTTTACTAATAGATTTCGCTCAAAATCACCGCTTGCGTACTCTACCTTATTACCATAAGGCATAAACATACAAGAACTTATTATATTTCTGCTTTCCGTATGTATTTATTTCATTTCCATCGTAAAAATAAAGTGCTCCGTCATAAAATAAAAACAAATTACTTAAAGATACAGTTTCGTTAAAATTACTCGTTAAATATACTTTATCGCGTGTATTTAAGAAAAATAATAGTTGTATTTAAATCTGAAGAGTTTTCTCAAGTTTTTTGCCCGAAACACGGATACTGTAATTGCGTCGGATATAAAAATGCCACTGGATATAAATTATGTTTTTGCGTTACTTTAGATTTAATCATTTGCGCAGAAAAAAGTGGAAGGTCGAGTTACATCATTTCAGCAATTTGAAGATTTTGGAAAAACATTTCCATTTTTGCATTTAACGTGTATGGAACTTCTATTTTGTAGATTGATTACACTACAGTGAAGTAAATAATCGGCCAAGTGCGAGTTGGACTCGCGCACGGCGCACGAAGGATTCCGTACCACAATAGAGCAAAAATAGGCTGAAAATTGTGTTTTTTGTATGGAAGCCCCCTTAATCATTTCATTTATTTAAATTTTATTATAAATCATTATAGTACAGATAAAATTGAGTATTTCATGAATATTTCAAGTACCTATGTATTGCCGTTATTGATATCGAGCAAAAAATAGCACGTTTGTTGTATGGGAGCCCCGGCTTAAGAGCCTGGGCTACCCTCGAAATTCTCATACATACGTAATACCAAAATCATTTTGTCATACGAAAATATTTAACATGTTTGAGTTATTTTTCAGCTTAAAATAGTAATTACCTAGGTTCCTAAACAAAAATTAACTTCAAAATATTGAAACACTAAAAAAAATTTTTTTTGTGTATAATTTTTTTTTACTAAATTTACAACTAAATATTTAAACACTAAAAAAAAGAGTAAAGCACTAAAAAATATATAAATAAATATTAAATTTACTACAAAATATTTCAACTCTAAAAAATATTTTTTAGTATTTAAATATTTTGTAGTAAATTTGCTATTTATTTACATATTTTTTAGTGTTTTACTCTATTTTTTAGTGTTTAAATATTTAGTAGTAAATTTAGTAAAAAAAATTTATACACAAAAAAATTTTTTTTAGTGTTTAAATATTTTGAAGTTGATTTTTGTTCAGGAACCTAGGTAATTACTATTTTAAGCTGAAAAATAACTCAAACATGTTAAATATTTTCGTATGAGAAAATGATTTTGGTATTACGTTTGTATGAGAATTTTGAGGGTACCCGGCCCCTTAAATATTTAATTTATTTTGTTTTTAGTATTTGTTGTTATAGCGGCAACAGATATACACAATCTGTGAAAATTTCCGAATCCTAGCTATAGCGGTTCTTGAGATACAGCCTGTAGACAGACAGACGGACAGACAGATGGACAGACAGACGGACAGACAACGAAGTCTTAGTAATAGGGTCCCGTTTTTACCCTTTGGGTACGGAACCCTAAAAAAGAGTAATATCAACACTATCTATATCTATCTATCTTATATATAAAAATGGATTTTCAAATGTGTTAGTCGCCCTAAAACTCGAAAACGGCTGAACGGATTGGGCTGATTTTGGTCTTAAAATATTCGTACAAGTCCAGGGAAGGTTTTAAAGTGACACGAAGTTCACCGGGACAGCTAGTCTTCTTATATATAAAAATGGATTTTCAAATGTGTTAGTCGCGCTAAAACTCAAAAACGGCTGATCGGATTGGGCTGATTTTAGTCTTAAAATATTCATAGAAGTTCAGGGGAGGTTTTAAAGTGACACGAAGTTCACCGGGACAGCTTGTCTTCTTCTCTTATATATAAAAATGGATTTTCAAATGTGTTAGTCGCGCTAAAACTCGAAAGCGGCTGAACGGATTGGGCTGGTTTTAGTCTTAAAATATTCGTATAAGTACAGGGAAGGTTTTAAAGTGACACGAAGTTCACCGAGACAGCTAGTACATATTATAAAACATTTGTTCCCTTTAATATTTAAAACTACGCAACGAAATTTGATGATTCTTTCAGCGTTAGATAGCCCATTTATCAAGGAAGGCTGTAGCTATATTTTATCACGCTAAGACTAATAGGAGCGAAGAAATAGAGGAAAATGTGGGAAAAACGGGGAAATTTTTTGAAAGGGCTAACTTGAACGCGCTAATCTCAGGAACTACTGGTCCGATTTGAAAAATCCTTTCAGTGTTAGACAGCCCATTTATTGAGGAAGGCTATATTTTATTACGCTAAGACTAATAGGAAAATGTGGAAAAACGGGGGAAATTATTTGAAAGGGAACAACTGGAGCAATTTTTATGTTATTAGGCACAGATAAGAAATAGACCACGTAAAAGATCATAGGCTATCGATTTTAATCATTTTTTCAGTAGCTATATAATTTATACCCGTGCGACGCCGGGGCGGGTCGCTAGTACATTTTAAGACTGCCTCAATGGTATACAAGATTGTATTGCAAAATCATATTATACCGAACCGTAGACTTCGTTTTTCGAATTTAAAGGGATTATAAAATTATGTTCATAAAAATAAAGTTACCATTGTATTATACTTCTGAGGTAAACTATGATAAGTGAAGTGTACACAAGTTAAGTGATAGTAAATTACTCTGATACAACCTTTGTTAAGTATTAAATATTAGCCGACATTAAATAATGAGTTTAAAATTGTTGTAACTCACAAAAAATGACAAAAAATACTTTATTACAGGCACAGAAATGACGTCATTTGAAATGTTATGAAAGTAAAAGTTAAAATTGTTGCAAAAAATGTGTGACCGCCTTTTTTCAAGAGTAGTATTTCATATTCGTATTGAAAGGAACAGTGGTATAGTATTTTAATTTTTTTGTGTTCAATAGCATAAACAATGCCATTGGACACAGTTTTTACTTAGAAAATGACTTTATTATTTGGAGAGATTTGCATGCTTAGTTTATGGCAATTTTTACCATTTACTTTCTGAAGAAAAGCCATTGACCAACGAGTGCAACATATTTTTTTGCAGTTAAAAAATAGCAGTATATTTTAACTAGGAATTTTGCGTCCGTTTCGTTTTTGCAAATCACACAAAATCTGGCAAATTTTTCAATCTTTAAAATGTCGACTGTACATTAACATTTTTATTAGTGCTTATTATTAAAAAATATTAATTATTATGTTCGTATTAACAATTTGTTGTTTTTTTTTTTTTTGCTACGGAAGCCAATTCTTTGCTTCTATTGTAACAAAAGCGGCACTATTCAAACAAACATAGAAGCTACTATGATACAAAACCAGGTACTACACAAAGTACTCACCCTTTATTTTCGCCGCTTGTCAAAAAAATGGCCGAAGAAACCGAAAGTTTTGAAACAATGGGCTAAAATAGTAGCAAAACTTTCACGTTTCTACGAATATTTTTTTTTTGCATCCCATGTCATATTGTACAATTTATTGTTTGCCTTTTGAGTCCTTAAAAAGTAAAAAAACTTTTATTTGGACTTTGGAGTTAGTTGGCCGGCATAAGTTGTTTTGTTCTTTATAACAACAATTGAATTATGCATTATATTGAATTTTTCTATTGAAATACATATACTATTTATTAAAAGAAATCCATCAAAATTCATTGCGTTAAACTGTAAACATATATTAAGCTTTTATAGGGACAGACTACTTTTACTACAGTAGGTAGTAGGTACAGATAGTGATTATTCAAATGTTACAGATAAAATAAGAATACAAATGTCTTTATATTATATTTTTAGTTTGTAATAATATTTAATAATCATTAAATATCATTACAATCTAAAAATGTTGTAAAAACAGAGCACACCTACGGAAAACTTAAGCAATAAAACAAGATAGAAAATCTTGTAATTGTTGAAATAATTACACTAATAGTTTTTGCATGACGCCATATTTTTAAACTCGTTTTGAATAATTGATATTTTTCTAGAAGAATCTTCCTTTAAAATTAGATGCTACCTAAAGTTTGTGTATTAAGTTTTCATTTTATAAGCGTCCACGCGGTTTGGCGGCTACATCTGGCAAACCGCGCGAGATGACAAACGTGCTGGTGTGTTAGGTTTTTTTTCGTTACGGAATTTCTTGATTGGGTCGAAAAGCTTTGCAATATCTTTTAAAAAATGCTGGAAAAATGAGGAAATCTTCACGTAAAAACGTGGTACATAATCTTAATGTAATCTTTGTCAGGAAACAGCTTAGGGAAAAGACAACTGTGGTATCAGCTAATCTTAATTCTAAATATTTCATCTCGTCCTGATTTTTGGCCAAACATTGGTAATCCTGCTTCCTGCGTATCGCGGATGTGTCAGTCACTTTAAACTCTCGTGACTCACTATTGTTTTTCCTAAGCTATGTACTACCAGAAAAGTTGATTCATAAGGAGCTGATGGTGAACCTATGTAATATGGTTGCGTTATACCAAACCCAGCCAACAGATCACGACTAACATTGAATTCACATGATCTGACCGAATAGCGTCGGTCCGTCAGGACTCAGCCTACGCCTACTAGCATACGCCAACGAGATATCTCGTGGATATCTCACTCTCGTGTGTAGTTATATTGTCGATAACGTCATAATGTCAAAATCATTTTTTGACATTAAGTCGATAGATTTTGACGACACGTCTACGCGAGAAAACATGTATGTCATGTTAGGATTAATAGAGATGAAGAGATAAACCAGTTAACATCGAGAAAACGTGTAGACAAAATTTTCTCGTTGGCGTATGCTAGCACGGCAGGACTCAGGCGTCAGCTGCCTATAAATATTTTTTTTCGATGGTACATTATATACCTACATTCGGAAAAAAGACCATTCCATGCAAATATTATTGTTCAGAAAGTTTGTTGATAACCTCTTGAGATGATAAACCGATTATATTAAGGTGAAATTTGGTATGTAGAGACTTTGAATTAGTAGAACATACATCTACAACAATCTGAAAAGAACATTTTATACATGAAAATATGGTAGGTATATAATGAAATATGTTTTTTATACATAAAGATAAATTTTCTCAAGAGATAAGCGTTTTAGTGCCTATTATATTACAGAAGTTATTTTGCGTGGTCGTACCAAGGCTGATAGTATAAATGATTGTTATCTATGTGGCTATCTTTTATTAACTTCAGAACCTGTAGTTCAAAGATTGGATAGCTCTGTGTTGGAGAAACGAGCAAACGGGTCACCTGATGGTAAGCAACTACCGTCGCCCATGGACACTCGCAACATCAGAAAAGCTGCAGGTGCGTTGCCGGCCTTTTAAGAGGGAATACGCTCTTTTCTTGAAGGTTTGCAGGTCGTATAGGTCCGGAAATACTGCTGGTGACAGTTCGTTCCAGAGTTTTACAGTGCGCGGCAGAAAGTTACGCGAAAAACGCACTGTGGAAGACTGCCACTCATCAAGGTGATGAGGATGGTATGTTTTTCGCGTGGGACGATGGCGAAAAGTTGCAGGTGGTATAATTCCGAACAATTCCTCAGAGCACTCCCCTTGATACAACCGATAGAGGATGCAGAGTGATTCTACATCTCGGCGTAATTCCAAGGGGTCCAAGCTGTTTGAAACACTATGGCAGTCAACAATTCGAGCGGCCCTTCGTTGGATACGATCCAGAGGGAGCAGTTGGTATTTTGGCGCTCCTGCCCAGAGATGAGAACAATATTCCATATGAGGCCGAACCTGCGCCTTGTAGAGTTGTAGGCGTTGGTCCGGACTGAAGTACTGTCTCGCTCTGTTAAGAACACCAAGCTTCTTCGAGGCTAATTTGGCCTTACCCTCTAGATGATATCGGAACTGGACTTCGTTTGATATGTTGACGCCAAGTATCTCAATGCTAGGGGAGATGGTTAACGATGTGCCCTCGAAACGAGGATATACGACCATTGGTGACTTTTTAGTGGTGAACGCGCAGACTTGTGTCTTGGCGGGGTTGAATTGGACCAATTTACGTCTACCCCATTCAGAGACCTTCTCAATGAATTCTCCACCTTAGACACAAGTTCGTTTCGACTCCCAGTGACATTTTGCCGAGAAATATTGGGGGAGCCGGTATATACAACATCACCTGTACTGTCATCCGCATAGCAATGAATGCCGCTGGTCTGCAACATGTCATTGATATGCAGTAAGAATAGAGTAGGCGATAGCACACAGCCCTGAGGGACACCAGCATCAATAGACTGAGTTTCCGAGCATTCGCCGTCAACTACGACCTTTATGCTTCTGTCTGCTAAGAAACCAGTGACCCACATAATTTCTCAGGCAGCCCGTATGATGGAAACTTTGATAGCAGCGCTTTATACCAAACCCGATCAAAGGCATTCGCAATGTCCAAACTAACAGCCAATGCGAGAGGCATTGGCTGTTAGTTTCCTTCGACTCAATTGCCTGAGCCCAACGATGAGTCAGATACGCCAAGAGATCACCAGCCGAGCGACCCTTACGGAACCCGTATTGTTTGTCGCTTAGTAATCCCTGGCCGTCCAAGTATCGTGAATGGTCAAGGTATTGATAATAATGGTCGAATTCAGACAAATAAGTAGTAAGATTCGTCTCGAGCAAAAGATCTTTTAGAATCAGATACAAGGTTAAATTCGAGATGTCAACCAAGATTTATCATTTAAGCTTAGAAACCTACACAAATATAAAGACAAGAAAACAAAACCATGCTATTATAACCATAGTAATTTTTTTAAAAACAACACAAAATATTGAACCGAGGAATCACTGGAACTTGCGAACAACCTTTCATAATAATAGGTAACATCAAATTTTCTGGGACTGATCCGCGACCTACTGATAATGAACTATTGGTTATAACAAAACACACGGACAGACGGACAGACATCGAAGTCTTAGTAATAGGGGCCCGTTTTTACCCTTTGTGTACGGAACCCTAATAAACTAAATCAAAATCGGAACGACCAAAATCGACTATAAGCCTATGATGAAAATTAAAGGGTGAAATGAACCAACGTGAATATCGCTTAGAAGGCTGTTACTATGTTTGAAAATAACTCTGAGCACTATGTCGTTTTTTCTGAGCGGAACAGGTGAGTAAGCGGTGAGCAGCTTGTAAGGGTTGCGACCTATATGGGTTGGCTTATTTTTCATTTCACCCGTTAATTTTCTTCGTGGGGTTGTAGTCTATGGTGTTATTGAATTTAAAAATTTGGAACAGAAAGTTTTCTAAACAGATATCTACTGGCTATCGACTTTATTATACAACAACATTGTAACATAACATACTTGTATGCTATTTACTCTATAATACAATATTACATACTATATAATATAACAATAGTATATAGTATGTAATATTGTATTATAGAGTAAATAGCATACAAGGAAAAATGTGTTTACTAAGTACTTCCAGTGTAAGTAGGTACTCCGTACTCACTAGTGTTAGCTATAATAATAGTATACCCGTGTATTATGGAAAAGCTTAGTTATAATTTATTAGAAACCAGTCGTGTCTTATTAAGGCTCCATTACATTTATCCGATATATAGTAAAATATCCAATTTTGGCACTTTAAGAGTTCAAACTACAGAAAACTCTATTATCGGCATTGCTAGTGCTTTCAAACAAAAATCTAAGGTGACGATAATAATATAACGACTGGCATCGATTGGGTATAAAATGTCTTATAATACAAGTAAATTAAGGATTAGAATTTTATGATTTTTTACTCATAATCACTTTAATCTCCATTCAAAAAAATATACTCCACGAAACTGTTCGTCGACATTATGATATTTATCGGTATTAATAAATTATAAATCAAATATTTAATCTTAACACCTTCACTGCGGCAAGTAAAATCTTAAGCCTTCGTCTGGTGCGGCGGCGGGCCAAAGTGTGCCCCCAATGATTTTTCCGCCAGTGCGGGGTAGGCCTTTCTCGACCCACCAGCACAAGGTTAGATTAAATTACTATAACTTTGCGAAAACATAATGTAGGTGTACAGTTTTTGGACTGTTGGAATAACCTTGAACCCAACTACTTTAGATTTGATTCGCCTCGGGATCTGCCAAACAGGAAATGAGAAATAAGCCAGGGAAAGTGGCGGGCCGATATCGACCCGAACCGCACTAGAAAGTATTTTCAGTAGAGATGGGAAAGACAAAAATAAGGGGATATCGAAAATATATATTTTTATTAATATATTTAAATTTCTGTCTATAAAACGCAAAGCCCGTTTTTGTTTGCACATTCTGCAGAATGCTTTTTTTTTTTTTAATTTCTTTTTTGATTCGACACTCCTCATGGTTTCTCCCAGTTTTTCATATCACCCTGCACAATTTCGCCGTTTAACGCTCATCTCAAGGACATGATTTTTTGTTTCCTGCTATCGTCCGTTGTTGATTTTATAAAATGAATAATTATTGTATTTTAAAAAGATAAAACCGACCTCAAAATCGAACGTAATTGGGAATTAAAATTACCTATTTTAAACACTACTAAACCGATTTTAATTAACAATATTCCCGAAGTTAAATAGTACCCAATACGAAAAAAGAATTACTTTAATCGGACTAGTAGCTCCGAAGATGTGCGAACACAAACATAAAAACATACTTGAATATGTATGTCACTTTAGAAATTTGTCACATTTGTTCAGATGTTGATAATATAGAGTAAAACATATCAAAACTAGGCAGTTCTGAAAATAATACATACAATATACAGGTTGAATTGATAACATTTTTTTGAAGTCGGCTAAAAAACGCGACGTACGTCAGCTACGACTTACGATAGATTGCACATCACTAACTGGCGAGGCGGACGCTCGGTGCGGTATCGGGTCGCCAACCGCCTGCTTGTACGGCGGGCCGCAATAGGCCCACTGCCGCACTGAGTTGATTTTTGACACCTCCAGTGCGTGGTGGGCCGATAACGACCTGCCATAATTTTTTATAGGAAAGACCTATAATTTTAAACACAATCTCAAATATATATTTGCCTGTGTCGTACCTTTACAAACACCTGAGATAATCGTTCCGCACCGAGTGAGAGAACATAGTTTTCTTCGTCCGCACCAGCTGAAATTCGGCGGCGGGCCGATTTCGGCCCGCCGCGCAGTGAAGATGTTAATGGTACACCAAGACAGACAAACATTTGCAAAATAATTGTAACAGGAAAAATAATCGGAAAATCCGTGGGAAACTTAGGCAAACGAGGTTAGCAATAACAATATTGTTCAGGAAATTGTATTCAAATGTTCAACGATTTCTAGCCCGTAATAAAACATAATAACATGTATATTAATTACTTCTTAGATAAAATAACTCCGTTTTCTCGGTATTAATAATTGCTTTTTGCAGATCTTATCGTGGTATTTATGAGAAATGTTCAAATGGAGTCGGTTTAATAGAATCTAGAACTTTTAATAGTCTAGCAGTACTTAATTTTATTGGCAATAGTTTTGCTGGTTCAATTAAAAGTCACCGACAAAAAGATTTCTAAACACTTGTTAGTTGTTAGTCCTCTGGTATTAAATCGATACTTATAATATAATAAATGCGAAAGTGTGTCTGTCTGTCTGTTACCTCTTCACGCTTAGATCGCTGAACCGATTTCGCTGAAAATTGGCATGGAGATACTTTGTATCCCGGGAAAGGACATTGGATACTTTTTATCCCGGAAAATGTACGGTTCCGGCGCAGTAAACGAAATTTGACTTTCGGACGTCATCTAGTTTACTATCCACACTTATCACACTGGACAATTCCTCAGATTTAAAGATGTTCAGAAAAGGCATATGAAGCGTTGCGAAGTGGACCACTCTCGATGGGAAGAACTGGCATTAAATAGGGCACAATGGCGGAAACTTATAAATGAAAAAGTCCACTCATTTGAAGAAAAAAGAAGGTGCGATCTTGACCTGAAAAGAGACCAACTAAATAATAAACCACCTTCAAAAATCACTTACAATTACGAAAACGGTATCCTGATTCCTAACGTGTACTGTGAGTAATAATAATATCTATGGACGCTTCACACCACGTCAGTCTGGCCCCGTGGTAAGTACCTGAAGGACTTGTGTTACAGGTACCAGACAATGGAAATATATTTAATACTTTTATACTATGCATAATATATTTAAGATTTTTATTATTTAAATATGATACACATATTTTAATACACATCCATGACCCAGGAACTTCATAATTTTTTTGTTCCGTCGGCGGGACTCGAACCCGCGACCTCCTGCTTGAGCCACGAACGAGCTCACCACTGCGCCACGGAGGTCATCACGTGCACGCACATTCTCTAAAAAAAATAGGATACCTTAGTCATATGCGTGTCCTGCACGATCGTCGCCGCATTACATAGTGTGAAGTCAAGTCGCCGAGGCCGAAATCGGTCAGGACATAATATATATGTCGCAGGGAAAAGAGGATATCAGGGATTTCACGATATCCCTAGGGATATCATGAACTCCCGGAAGATGCCAAATATTCTTGTTTGTTACGTCTTCTTACTAAAAATATCTAGTGATATGTCATTTCACTAAACTAAATGATGATGACAAAAGCATATATGGGACAAGTGACCAGCAGACAACCGATCTAAATACCGCTGGAGAATGAGGTAGAAAAGGACCTGAACGCGTTACGAGCTGAATCATGGTAGGTTGTCGCACAGGATCGGAAGAAATGGCGTATGCTCGTATTAACTAAGGTAAATGACTAGTAGATTGGAGAGTACCAGTCATTGGAAAAAGCACAAAAACACAATATTTATTAATGACGTGGTGTGAAGCGTCCATAGATATTATTATTATTATTATTATTATGTTGCTTTAAAAATTTCCTGTTTTTAAAGTAAAAGAACGCCTGTTTTTTAAAGAAAAACAGTCAGTTTTTAAAGCAACATTAATAAATATGGTGTTTTTGTGCTTTTTCCAATGACTAGTACTGTCCAATCTACTAGTCATTTACCCTAACACAATTCACAGGCCAAACTCAATTTAGGTCGCTGCGCCGCAGTAAGTAAGTAATGTTATAAAAAGATATTTTTTTTGCTTTGCTTATCAAACGTGGCGTTTAGCGTTTAACGCCCAGCAGCTCAACGGACCGACGATTTGCAGAAGGTAGCTAAAGAAGAAACAGGAAGTTAACACTTCGAAACTAGAGCAGAAACAGAGGCTTGAAACAGGCATCCATACATTTTTGATGGAATTCAACCAAGAGACATCTTCTTCCGCTTACATCGCTGCAAAATGTACGGTTTGTGCGAGATAAGTATTCACTACTATAATCAATAGCAAGTAACATAGTAAGTTTATTTTATGTATCAAAAGCCAGTTTGTGATAAAGACACATTTGTTCCTAGATACAATTGTGAATATATTAAAACAACATCTTAATAAAATCATTTTACATATTATTATTTCTCTATAATGTATCATAAAAACTTACACATAAGGTAAATATTATATAATATGAAGTCTACGAATAACAAAACTATGAAGTACTTAAAACTGTAATGAAAAGTATGAAATAAATATTTTTATAAGTAACACTGACCAATGAGTTTCTAAAATACTAGAGTAGCAACGTCTTACAAAAGATTCTCAGAAATGGGTAACCACTTGATAGCTCAAAAGACAATGTCAATATTATTCATAATGTTATTATGTCATTATGTAGTGCAGATATGCCTGCAGGCATCTTCGAAGTGGCAACGCGTTGCTGCCGTAAACAGCCAATCTAGTTACGTTAGTTTCGTTCGTTTCTCTGCACTGCACATTGACACTGTCAGTGTGCAGTGCAGAGAAAGTATACCCGAGAAAATGGATTCCTGGGCAGTTGAAAGACTTACGTCGTGTGGTCGGCTTATGTCAATTCAATGTTAGCTGTGATCGGTCGGCTGGGTTTGACGTAACGCGACCAAATTACTTAGGTCCGTCATCTGCCTAGAAATCAACTACTCTGATAGTACAAAATAATATAACGTCCTGTCAAACTTAAAAAACTCTTTTTTCGTTCACAAGTCTAAAGTCCTGTCAAACTTACAAGACCCTTTTTTCGTTGGGGAGAATACATATTAGTACAAGTTGAAGGTTAAAACTCGAACATCCATACTTCCATACTTCTATACTAATATTATAAATACAAAAGTGTCTGTCTGTCTGTCCATCTGTTTGTCTGTCTGTCTGTCTGTCTGTCTGTCACCTCTTCACGCTCGAACCGCTGAACCGATTTTGCTGAAATTTGGCATGGAAATTCTTTGAGTCCCGAGAAAGGATATAGGATAGTTTTTATACCGGAAAAATGTACGGTTCCCGCACGATAAACGAATATTGGCGCAACGAAGTTGCGGGCGTCATCTAGTAATATTATGAACCTCTCTGAGTTGCGAGTTCTAGCGAGTCGAGCGTGTTCTCACGGAAGTATGTTCGTGATTTTTAATATCGAGATAAGTGTTGACTATATAATTATTTATCTATACACTATAGACAATACTTGAAGGGCATTTCTGACCTTGAAACTACAAATAAGTACTTACGAACACTGTTTAAGGGCCTGTATTCTCTTTGAGTAGTGCGAGTTCAGGTTATTAGTGCAGGTGATTAGTGATTAGGACAAATTAAGGACTTGCACTAATCAGTCACTGTCCACACTTACTTTCTCCTGATTACAGTCACCTGCAATAATCACCTGCACTTATTGTGAATTCAGGCCATAAGTAGCCAAAAGATACAAAAAAATATGTACTCTATCAGCGCTATTATTATCACTATGTTTTGTTACACCCTGTATACAAGGAGTCATTATTAGCAAAATTTAAATTCCTTGGTATAATTATACACTACTTAGGTATAATTTTTTTTTTTTACAAAAAAGGTACTGCATGTAACAATAAAAAACACTCTTAGTGTCTAAATACAACTAGGCCGAAAACGCCTGCAATGTATTTTAAATTACCGATGACACACCATGCCGAAATTACGCCGGCGCTATTGTACGCGTTTGACATTGCTGATGTAATCATGCCGAACTTCGGCCGCGTAACTTCGGCATGGTGTGTTTAAATACTTAAAGTGATACGGAGATCACCGGGTCATCTATTTAGTGCGGGATAGGCTATACACAGCTTATCTGACAGATAGAGTATGGAGTATCTGTCAGATAAGTTGTGGATAGCCTATCCGGCACTTATCAGTAATTGGTGTAACAGGCCCTTAATATAGCCGAATATATTTTGCTTTAGAAGCTGGCCTTCTAGGGCAGTCGCGTACAAAACTGTTACCACAATATTATGTTTACTGATCAATGTTTGTGACTGTACTATGAAAAAGAAAAACATAATATTATTGTATACGGAATTATTACATTACATGGTGATCTTGATACTGATATTATGTAACTTAAAACGTCCGGAACTGTTGTTCCCATGTGTAAAATATATTAGGTAGGTATCAGGCATTCCATGGTAGGAATGCTCGCGAGATTGGGGCTCAAGCGAGATCCCGCGAGTTTATGAATACAATACCGCGAGATCTCGCCAATTTCGAGATCTCGCGAGATTAGCAGTTTGGTGTTTTTTTTTTCAAATAATCACAATATTTGCATAAATTACGAAAAAAAGTAATGAATATTATAAGTATTTTAAGATTAACATTCATTTTCACGATTTTTTTCGATAGAATTTTATGCATCAAACATTGTTTGACGTATCTGTCTGTAATTTTTAAGTAACTAGTAAACTTTGACATACGTATCTACTAATCTGTCAAATAACAAATGAAAGAAACAACGAGTCTTCTCTTCTAATGTGCGCTTTTATAATTTTGGACGTGGCGGTAATATCGTGGATGTCCGCGGTAAAACGATTATATAGGGCAGTAAAACTTTTAACGTGTACGTTAGAGGACATCAAGACGTCTACACTTCTGAACCCCACAAAACTTCCGCGGTGCGCAAAATCAAAAGGGCATTTAACGTACCCAACGTTTTATGTGGAAGCCGTTGTCCACGATAACGAGACGTCCAGAATTATTATAAAAGCGCACATTATCAAACACAAATCTTTTAGTAATAAAACATTTCTTTTATAACTAACAACAAGTGCAAAGTTGCTTAGGCCAGCTCCTCTTTGTTTTTACTCCGTGATTGCATCTCCGTCCGTGTCAGTCCGCGCTTCAAGACGTTTTATGCTCAAGTGCAATCTCGTCAAACTCGCTAGATTTCGCCTTTTTTCATCCGAGATCAATCTCGCTAAAAAGAGGCCGAGATCTCGCGAGAACGAGATTGCATTCCCTATAATCGCAACAAACAATGTTATAAATTATTTCATGAATATTGTACCATTGGTACATTATCGTTGAAGGAGTAAATTAAACACAGAATACTGTATCACTGAACGCTCTAGTCTCGGCGGTGGCTCGGTAAGAAGTGGACGACAGCTTCAGAGACGTCAGCGTCTGGCGGCCATATTCTCCAAGCCCCCACTCATAGGTAGTGCGGCCATCTTTATTTATCAATACACTACAAAATAAATATGAAAGGGATTACATTTTTTTCATTTAGGTACATAATCCCCGAAACTCAGGAACGCAACTTTGGTGCGACAGAACAACGCATATCGGGCCGGTTATTATGATTAAGTAGGTAAATATTAAAATAGCAAAAACTTGCGAAATTACCTGATGCAATTATTATAAAAAGTTACACTATGTTCTAGTCTACCACATAATTCATTTTTGTGCCATTATAATGGATTATTTCAATATATTATAATGCTAGCTGTTGCCCGCGACTTCGTCCGCGTGGTCTTCAGTTTATAGCGCGCGGTGTCAACAAAATTGGTGTCAAATGAAAACCCTGGTACCCCTTAAATCAAAATACCTACCCAAAACAGCTGTGCTGTGTGCAGTGTGCACATAATATTTCATTTTTAATTTAAACTTTATTTATACCAAATTTAAAGCTTAATTAGCCCCCCATTACACAACTTTAGCTTTACTCATTAACTATTTATCATTGGTAGGTTTAAGGTTACGTACCGCATAGATAAAGTACCTACTACTTACTGAATAGTGAGTTATTTAATAACGTGTATAACAATCGAAAAATCGGAAAACTTGATTCGATATGGTACCCACCTCTTATAGAAAGACGCATAAGCAAGCGATAGCGCGATGTAGGAGACTCTCTGTTATGAATTTTTGGAACTAACTTATTTTGAACAAATTTACGCATTTTCACCCCCTTTACAACCCTTTTTTCCAGTTAAAAAGTAGCCTATGTCCTTTCTCAGGCCTTAGACTATCTGTGTACAAAATTTCATTACAATTGGTTCAGTAGTTTTGGCGTGAAAGCGAGACAGACAGACAGACAGACAGACAGAGATACTTTGGCATTTATAATATTATATTAGTATATTAGTATTAGTATTAGTATATTAGTATAATTAGTATATTAGTATATTAGTATTAGTATATTAGTATTAGTATATTAGTATATATTAGTATATATAGTATATTAGTATTAGTATAATAGATACAGTACAAGCTAATAAATTAAATTTCAATGTCTTCTATATTATTATATTTATTTTCTATTATTCGTTTACATAAGAACATTTTTAAGCACAAGTTAAATATTTTATTAAGGGTGGGTTGCACCAGGGGCGGGGTTAAAGTGAAAGTTATGGTTAAAGTTATGGTTATAGTTTTTTTTATGAAAAAAGGGGGCAATCGAGCAAACGGGTCACCTGATGGAAGGCAACTTCCGTCGCCATGGACATTCGCAGCATCAGAAGAGCTGTAGGTACGTTGCCGGCCTTTTAAGAGGGAATAGTGTAATAGGGGAGGGTAGGAATGGGAAGGGAAGGGAATAGGGTATGGGATTGGGCCTCCGGTAAACTCACTCGGCGAAACACAGCGCAAGCGCCGTTTCACGCCGGTTTTCTGTGAGAACGTGGTATTTCTCCGGTCGAGCCGGCCCATTCATGCCGAAGCATGGCTCTCCCACGTTACATAAGGCTAACTTAGCTTTAATCTTAACTTCGACCACAGAATTTGACAGATATCTGTTGAGTTTATTTTTTTATTAAAGCTACATAATATATTATGGGATTGACAGCATAAAAAATTAAATTATCCGTAAAAATCGACAGGAAAAATATTTCTTATACATAAACAAGACAGTAAATTTTCACCAAAAAAATTTCGATATTTAAAGTAGGTATGAACGGTTATGTTATGGTTATCGTTAAATATTAGACATTTTGCATTGTAGTTATAGTTAAATTTATAGTTAAAGTCACAGTTATAATTAAAAGTGAGTTGGTGCAACCCACCCTAAGTTACAAATTAAATAATTTGTAACTTAGGGTGGGTTAATTAAACGTATATTTCTGAAGTCACAAAAAAGCTTACAGCTTAATATAAAATAAAACCGGCCAAGTGCGAGTTGGACTCGCTCATGAAGGGTTCCGCAGCAGCAATAAGAATTATTTCTATGAAATTATAAGGTTTTTGATTTATTTTAATATTTAATTTTCGATATAATGAAAGTTAAATTAAGGTTTACCATTTATGACGTATAAAAAAATACTACTGGCTTGATCTCGTTCAAACCAATTTTCGTTGGTAGTTTTTATAGTAATGTGCATCATATATTTTTTTTAGAATCATCATGCCTTACTTAAGAAGTTAGAGGGGGGGACCCACATTTTGCCACTTTGGAAGAGTCTCTCTCGCAAACTATTCAGGTTAGAAAAAAATGATATTACAAACCTCAATATGATTTTTGAAGACCTATCCATAGATACTCCACGCGCATAGGCCAGATGAAAAAATTTTTTTTTTGTTTCATTTGTACCCCTAAAATTTTTAATAATTTTTCTATTTTTGTATGCGGTTCACAGTCTACTTACCTACTTAGTTCATCTACTTATCAAGTTTCAATAGTATAGCTCTTATAGTTTCGGAGAAAAGTGGCTGTGACATACGGACGGACAGACAGACAGAGAGACAGACAGAAAGACGAATCTATAAGGGTTCCGCTTTTTGCCATTTTGGCTACGGAACCCTAAAAAGCCGGCAAAACAACCTCGGGCACACCCCAGTTTTTAAATGAACATGTTATACTTTTGCAATCTAAATTACATTTCAATACCGACTCATCATTTTAATTGAATAATGATTTGAGTGAGTCAAGGTGTTGGGTGACACTGTTAAGGCACTATCACACACAAACGGAATTTAGTTCTTTACATCTTTATAAATTGCTAGCGATGTTTGGCAAGGTTGGCTACAACAATTTCGGAAGCCAACAACAGAGAATATTACGTATATAATTTTTCTGCATTAACATAAATGCATATTAAAATCACACTGCATATTTTTCCAAGATAAAAAATAACTCATGTGCTTCCCCAATATTCTATTTAGCTAATAATAATATGTTTGCAACTTTAAAATTGGTGCTATAGTTTGAAGCATAATTACTGATGCAAACTGAAAAAATTTTTTTCGTAATAGTACAAAAAAGAAAACATAACAAATAACAATATAGCAGACTATATGTTTGTATTTCAAAATATGACAGAAAATATTTTGTAATGTCTTTTAGTACTGTGCGTACAAGACAAAAAAACGAGGAATACGGCTTTTGCTGAACCAAAGATTTCCTTTGGTAGGATTGATCTTCATATCCCTAAGATGGGTTTACGGTGTGGAGCCACCTGAATATCTCATGCAGGTGGGGGAGGGGGGTTTTAGCTTGAACAAGGTATGAGGTCAATAACTGCGTGGGATTTAGGTATATAGTCGAGTTTGGTATCATTTTCGATTGAATCGAATGTTTAAATGCCAATTTTGGAATAATATTTAGATTAAATACAGTAAAAATAAAATAAAATAAAAAAATTAGAATATATGATTTTCAACCAACGAAAACGCTGTTGACAGGGCTTAATTAATATAAGGAGGCTGATAGCCGCATTATTCTGCATGCCAAAGACATGGTGATGAATGGAGCAATAAACATATTAATAATACTAGACGTTCCGCGCGGCTTCGTCCGCGTAAATCTGAAATTTCACGGAAACCGTATATTTTTCACAAATTAATAACCTATGTCTCACGTAGTCTACTATATTCGTGTCAAATAACATAAAAACTGCTCCAGTAGCCTGTGAGATATTAGCCCTTTCAAATAATTTTCCCCGTTTTTTTACATTTTCCTCTGTATTTTTGCTCTTATTGGTCTTAGCGTGATAAAATATAGCTTATAGCCTTCCTCGATAAACAGGATATCAAACACTGAAAGATTTTTTCAAATCGGGCCAGTAGTTCTTGAGATTAGCGCGTTCAAACAAACGAACTAACCAACAAACTCTTCAGCTTTATTTTCACATTTTCCTCTGTATCTTTGCTCCTATTGGTTTTAGCGTAATAAAATATAGGCTATAGCCTTTCTCGATAAATAGGCTATCAAACACTGAAAGATTCTTTCAAATCGGATGAGTAGCTCCTGAGATTAGCGCGTTCAAACAAACAAACTCTTTAGCTTTATAATATTACTAGACGCTCCGCGCTGCTTCGCCCGCATAAATCAGATATTTCACAGACAAATTAGTCCACAATAAATAGCCTATGATCCTTCACGTTCCTACTTTTTATCTGTGCCAAATAACAGAAAAATTATTCCAGTAGTTCGTAAAATAAGCCCTTTCGAATAATTTCCTCCGTTTTTTTCCATATTTTCCTCTATTTCTTCGCTTATATTAGTCTTAGCATGATAAAATATAGCCTATAGCCTTCCTTGATAAATGGGCTATCTAACACTGAAAGAATTTTTCAAATCGGACCAGTAATTACTGACTCATACTAAGATTAGCGCGTTTAAATAATGCTTCTTCTTCTTCTTATTTTTACGTTGTTTAACATCTTTATCGTGCAAATATGAGTCCTAAAATGAATTAAGCATTCTTAAGTCATCCGAATATGGTACCGAATTTGAAATAGTACGATAATTAATGCCTCTATACAGATTGAGACTCTATTTTCCTCCAGAACAGAAGCTGCTAAGATTTTTAAAAAATTACATCAGAAATCGCGGTGGCTCCACATATTAAATTCATCCTTGGGCCTTAGGGACCAATCCAAAGGAAATCTTTGATTCAGCAATAGCCGTATAATTTACCGTACACACGCAACTATTTGTAAGTTCTTCGGCTTAAACGAATGAAAGGGTAAAAAAAAATTGCTAACCTTGCCTTACTAATGGGCCTGAAAATCTGACTAATGTAATGAAGCCGCAACAAGCAGGAAGTGAGTCAGGGATGACATGCAGATGGAGGAAAATCGAGACGGCCATAAAACGACCTTGACAGTTTTCTATTTGTACCAGCCATAACTGGCTTTTGGCAACAGGTTTGTAATGGGTGAAATTTATACTAGTTTTGCTATATCACACTAATATTAAAGGTATATAGGCGAATCTCCTATCCTACTCTATATCTGAGCCAAATGACATAAAAATTGTTCCAGTAGGTGGTTCGTGACATAAACCCTTTTTAATAATTTTTCCCGTTTTTTCCACATTTTCCTCTATTTCTTCGGTCCTATTAGTATTAGCGTGATAATTTATAGCCTTCCTCGATAAACGATCAACACTGAAAGATTTTTTTTTAAATCGGACCTATAGTAATTAGTATAGTTCAATCAAACAAACAAACTCTTCAGGTTCTTCTTCACGTCTAAACGGCTGGAGGGATTTTAATACGGTATGGAGTTAGGTGATACCCTGGATTGACGCATAGGCTGCTTTTCTTTTCCCTAATAAACCGCGGGTAACTCCGCGAGGCACAGCTAGTACAATTATAATAGTAACTAGTTATTTCAATATAATATACCATCAAAGACAGTGATAGGCATTTAGGGAACCTACGTAATTTGGTAAGTATTTCACGAAAATGTCGTACTTTGCTCTGGAACAAACTGTCACTAGCAGTATTTCCAGACTTATACGACCTGCAAACCTTCAAGAAGAGAGCGTATTCCCTCTTAAAAGGCCGGCAACGCACCTGCAGCTCTTCTGGTGTTGCGAGTGTCCATGGGCGACGGTAGTTGCTTTCCATCAGGCGACCCGTTTGCTCGTTTGGCCCCTTATTTCATTAAAAAAAGACTAAAGTGATTACCCTACTAAGTTACATTGGCCCGCCAACTAAAATCTGATTCTCTGATCATTAATATACCTAAAAAAACTATTATCTTTCCAACTTGTATAAATCATCTGTGTATCTCCTTGGAAAATCAATACTAATATTACGAAAACCTCTGTTTTTCTGTCTGTATATTATCAACCTCTGAAAATTAAGAAAATGCACAATATTTTTGGAGAAGGCTATAAAACATTTGATTATGATGAAGTGAAATTTTATTCTTTGAATTTCATTATGTAAAAGTTTCCACATAAAATGAATTCGAGTAATTTTTAATTATGCAAATCCCGCCGAGAATGTTTCTACGTGTATTTTTACTATTTCCATCATACAATTCCAAATTTGAAATTTAAATTAACCAGATTTTCAAATTTTCATATAATTATACAAAAGAAATTTCCAACCATTGAAATAAATTTGTGAATTTTATTCGTCGTAAACAAGCTGGGACAGTGAGAAATATAATATTTCAGTAACTCCAAACACGAGTATTATAAAGTTATGATAAAAAAATACAAAGTAAATAAATGAATCAATAGTGACCTAATATTGGAAATAATTTTAGAAAATTTGTACTTTGCAATTCAATATCGTAGTTCTATATAAATTTATAACAGACTAGCTGTCCCGGCAACGTTGTTTTGCCATTTAAAGTATTTCTACTTCATCAGTTGATACAAAATCTTGCGCCCCTCTTTTGTCCCCTAATAGGGGTGGGGGAAAAAATTTATACACCAGATGTTAAGTTGGAAAATCAGTTAATAATATGAAGTAAGTCCATTAAAGAAAAAAGTTTGATACAAAATCTGACTCCCTCTTTGGCCCCCTTAGAGGGGTGGGGGAGGTGATTTTTATACACCAGATGTTGAGTTGGAAGGAGGCAAATATATCTGCGAAAACCGCATTCAAATCGGATCAGTAGTTTTCGTGTTAAAGCAAGTCTTTAAAAATTAAATACAAAATCTCGAAAACCGCATTCAAATCGGATCAGTAGTTTTCGTGTTAAAGCAAAAGTCTTATACAAAATCTGACCCCCACTTTCGTCCCTTTAGAGGGGTGGAGGGATTTTTTTTTATACACCAGGTGTTAAGTTGAAAGAAGACAAATATATCTGCGAAAACCGCATTCAAATCAGATTAGTAGTTTTCGTGTGATAGTCGAACAAACATACAGACAGACAGACAGACAGACAGACAAAAAAACTGACCACATTTTTGGCTTCTATAGCGATGTAGTGGCACCCCCCGCTTATTATTTTTTGAATATCTTTAATGTACAGAATCTTCATTTCTACAGTTTTATTATATGTATATTGTATAGACTAGATGACGCCCGCAACTCCGCTACGCCAAAATTCGTATATCGCGCGGGAAGCGTACATTTATCCGGGTTAAAAGTATCCTATGTCCTTCCGTCCCGGGACTCAAAGTATATCCATACCAAATTTCAGTAAAATCGGTTCAGCGGTTTAGGCGTGAAGAAGTAACAATGGTAACAGACAGACAGACACACTTTCGACTTTATAATATTAGTATGGATAAGTATGGATAATAATAATATTATTATTTGCCTTAGTTAAGAGACCTAACACTGGTTTTCCCAATGTAAGGCCTTCTTGTAATATTATTGCACAATACGAAATATAGACACTGTGCATAGGACACGTTGTGGGTGGACAAATTCCATTGGCTGTGAGGTATCCATACTTCCATACTAAGTAATATTTATATTTTTATATTATTATTTATACTATAAATGCGCAAGTGCGTCTGTCTGCCTGTCTATCTGTCTGTCTGTCTGTTACCTCTTCACGCCTAAACCGCTGAACCTATGCTTGCCTAACCTTGCTGAAATTTTGCATGGAGATACTATGAGTCCCGGGAAAGGACATAGGATACTTTTTATCCCGGAAAATTGTACGGTTCCCGCGCGATAAACGAATTTTGACGCAACGGAGTTGCGGGCGTCATCTAATAACTTTATAGTTTACTTCATATTATTATTCGAATGTATTTTGGTATAAGAAGTTAGCTGAAATCTTTATCTAGAAAATGTTAGGAAACTTACTTAACTTTAGAAACTTGACGAAGAAAAATTTTCGAGCGGAAAAAAGATTTAGAAAAAAAAACTAGATGACGCCCGCAACTCCGTTGCGCCCAAATTAATGCATCGCGCGGGAACCGTACGTTTTTCCGGGATAAAAAGTATTATATGTCCTCTACCGGGACTCAAAGTATCATATTAAATTTCAGTAAAATCGGTTCAGCGGTCGTGACTCGGATATTGTGTTTGCAAAAAATTTTAAGTTCTATCTCCGATTTTTGGAACCTTTTTAACTTTATCGTAACTTGGCCTCCTTGTGTAATGTGGCCTCTTGTCCCAACATGGCGGATGTAATAACATAGATGTAATTGAGTTAATAATAGATATATACTTACGTCAGTGCTCTAATGAGACGAAAACAATGTGTTTTTTTACTCTAACACATTTGGCTAGTTGTAGGAGCGACGTACACTGAGCTTAAAGCTTAGAACAAACCTACGCGTCAGTGACGGAGCGTCAAGTCGCGTCAAGTTACGAGTGACGTGTAGGTTAAGCCTCAGCTTTAGAAATGAAATAAAAAAATTAATAAGTTCTATAACTCCCCTTTTCCACAGTAAGTTAAAGAACTTATGATTTTTTTTTTTTTGTAATGCGTTGAAATGAGTGGTAGTGTATTACCACAGAATACATATTAGTTTAAGTATTACTCTAAAACTACTGAATGGATTTTGATCAAACAAGGTTTCATAACCGCGACAGAGTCACTGGAAGGAAGAACGTTTGGATCATATAGAGAAATATTATAGGAAACATTTTTTTCGACGACCTCTGTGGCTCAGTTGGTGGGCTGTTGCCTGTTGGTAGCTCAAGCCGGGGGTCGCGGGTTCGAATCCCGCCGACGGAACAAAAAGTTTTCAAAGTTCCTGGGTCATGGATGTGTATTATGTGTATCATATAATAAAAATCTTAAATATGTATATGTATAGTACCTATAAAAATATTTAATATATTTCCGTTGTCTGGTACCTAACCTAACCTAACACAAGTCCTTCAGGTACTTAGCACGGGGCCAGACTGACGTGGTGTGAAGCGTCCATAGCGTCCATTATTATTAATTATTATATTATTGTTGGTTTTCATAAACTAATATTCCACCTACATTTATGTGATTTTCGCTAATTTTTCCTAACAAAAGAATAAATCAAACTTCTTTTCCCAAATTTAAGCCCCACTTTCACTCCTCGCCGCGTGTGCGTCGGTCCTAACGGCTGACCTTAAGAATAGTGCATGACTTTACAAAAAACAAGAAAGGTATATTCCCACATAGCAAGGCCACTATTTGACAACATGTGGCCAGCGAGGTCGACCCAGCTTCCTACGTTATAGATTCTACCAGAAGTTCTCACGCTTAGCATTGAGACATAAAACTAACATTATGTGCCCGACTGTTTAAATTGCTGTTATTAAAATAGAGGCTAGAAGCACTTGTTATATTCTCATAGTTAGCTTCATGAGTATACAGGCTAACGCCACCCAGGCTGGTTTTTATGCGCCCGCCCAAACGCACGGCTTGGCAGCTAAAATGGAGATTACAAGCAAATGTATGTGACGATTTATTCAGGCTGGTTTTATCGCTAAGCGCTGAGCAGCGCGCTCGACTATGTAGCGCTACTACTAGCCCCATTATACATCTTCGAATGCGCGCGTTCCAACGGCGCTGCCGAAACGCTTAGCGATAAAAACAGCCTCAAATAGCGGCGCTTGCTTACGTAGCGGACCCATATAAATCGAGCCTTAGGGCCTGTTTCACCACTTCCTGGTAAGTACCGGATAGTCTGTCACCACTTAACTTGACAGATAGAGTATGGACAATCTGTCAAATAAGTTGTAGATAGCATATCCGGCACTTTATCTAAGGGCCTGTTTCACCAGTGTTTCACCTGTTTCACCACCACTTAACTTGACACATAGAGTATGGAGAATCCGTCAAATAAGCCTATCGGGCACCTTATCAGGAAGCGGTGAAACAGGCCCTTAGAGTCTTTTCTTACCTTTCGGTTATCCGGCGGCGCGGCAGTCGTATGGCTCTTTCAAACGTACCGGCTCATCCATGTACTAATATTATAAATGCGAAAGTGTGTCTGTCTGTTACGTCTTCACGCATAAACCGCTGAGCCGATTTTGCTGAAATGTGGTATGGAGACACCTTAAGCCCCGGGAAAGGACAAAGGATTCTTTTTATCCCGGAAAAAAGTACAGTTACAGCGTAATAAACTAATTTTGGTGCAACGGAGTTGCGGGCGTCAACTAGTATTTAATACGTTACGCCAAAAGAACATTTCCTTATCGAAGTAGGAAAATAGGACCAATAAGTAGTAGGTAGTAGGTACTGAGGTTTAAAAGGAAAATAACTATCTTACAGCTTACTATGTGTTCTAATATGTATGTACTATGTAGTAAACATTACTTATGCGGAGTTTACATGAATATTGTTTACAATAATTAACATACTCCCGGTTCCCACAGTCGTGCGAGAAGACTTAATAAAATAAATATTGAACAGATCAAGATTTCTATGGATATCAAAAGGTACATGAATCAGGGTATCTGCTACATGATTGGCATAAGATGGTCACGTTTTTTATGGACTAAAATTCAGTGTTTTTCAACCTGTGGGTAGCGAAGGTTCGCGAAGCTTCTGTAGCCCTACAGCCCTCTCGTCAGAGGTCTGTTTCGAAAAAAAAACAGTAAACATATTAAGTAGGAAAATTTTAACGACAGGCTCTATATTCTTAAACATACTTGATACGAAAGCAAAGGATGGGAGAAATATTTTTTCAAATCTTAAAAAATGGGGGTCGCTTCATAAATTAGGTTGAAAAACACTGCGGTAAATAAGACACAGGTATAGATGACTCTTCACTCTTGTAACATAGAAACTTGTTTCAGTTTCAAAGAGAGTATTTTTATTGCGCACACTGCAAACATGGCGGTAACGGTCCCTGTCAAAAACTTGTAATTTTCTTTAAAAAATTGTCAATCGCGGTTTTGTATAGAAAATGACAAGTTTTTGACAGGTAGTCAATGACCGCTACCGGCATGTTTCGCCGAGTACAGTATAGATCGATTTGAATGAAAGCGGCCGCAACCAAAATTGGCAAGGAAGCAATTTTTATGATTGTAAAAGTGCGTATTAACAACTGCGCACACACTTTGGCACTAAAATTACTCCTGCAGCTTGGTGTTTATGGAACTAGCCGACACCAAAATCGGTGCTATTATTATAGCTAAGTACTTATTAGCAGTACCTATATAATAGTAGGTATAACTATAATTTTACCGTGATAAGTTAATGTCGGCATCCGTATTCCGTATACATTTTCCTTGTTTATTGTAAAACAACTGTATCATTATTTCTAATTAAGGTTTCCTTGATTATTTAAAATAATTGTGTCATACTTGTTGTGATAGCTGTATTTTGGATTTATGCTGTTACAAAGTTTTCTGAAACTCCTACGCGCAAAATAAGGACCAGAGGAAAATAATTATTTTCCGGAATTAAGAGTATACAGTACTATCTATGGCACCATGCACAGATATAGATCAAGAGTTTGATATATGTCTGTGGTACCATGGCAAATAATTTTCCGCAATAAAATGTAGTAGCATGTATCCTGCGTGTGGCCCTTATACAAAACTAGATGACGCGGACGCCTGCAACTCCGTTGCGCCAATATTCGTATATCGCGCTGGAACCGTACATTTTTCCGGGATAAAAAGTTTCCTATGTCCTTTCCCGGGACTCATAGTATCTCCATACCCAGCAAAATCGATTTAGCGGTTTGGGCTTGAAGAGGTAACAGACCACGCGTTAAAAGAAATTTTGGCGCATAGGAGTTGCGGTCTTTAGTCTGTCATAATTTTTCTCAGCCAGATATTCCTCTGTGCGCACATTTTTGCTAAGCGTATCATAATATAATGAATGATGATTATGAACAATATAGAAGGTACATAGAATACTTCAAGCATATTTAGGAACCGTGAGTTAGGCTATATTTCACTTTAACGATGTCAATAAATCAATGAATTAGATTGGGCGGGGCGAATTAATATTTAGCATTCGTATATGATGTATGAGTATAGGAAATGAATATTTTAATCAAATTATTATCACAAGGTCTTCGCATTCATTTGACATTGGACCACAGACACTATGGAGCGTGGGGTCTTAATTCTTAAGGCAGCACTTGGAGATATTTAATCATAACTTAAATTTAATGAGATGCACAATTTGACCAAAAATATGTTGAGCTTATGTCTGAATCTTCATTAAAGTAAAGTTTAATTACTCAATGTTATGTTATAGCTTCATTCTTATCGTCTTCTTCCACAGAACATAATATTGGAAGCTTTTATCCAACAACCTATAGACTACTATATAATAATATTATTATATCGGTCATCCCGTAAAAAATAAAGGTGAAATTATTTAGGTATATATTTATCAATATGTATTTTAAAGTACTTATATACCTACTATCTATGTATGAAGTACCTACCATACATAGTACTACTACGTTTACTATACAACAGATAAGATAAGACATAAAAACATTGAGAAAGGAATTGTTTCTGTTTTCAAGTGATAAAAACAGATATTTGTTTTTATAGTTATATGACTTCAGGGTTCAAAAATAAAAAGGTATATTTTTGGCCACGTAAAAAATCAAAGAAATAGAAAGAAATGCTAGCTAATCATATCATTCTGGGCGACTAGCCCAAAATTTTCGATTTTATAATTCATTTTCATACTTGAAAAAAGCCCCGAATTGTTTAATTTTCTAAAATATGTACTACATTATATTTCCAAGAATTCGATCTGAGCAAAAACACGATATACAGACAGACACAGACACACTTTCGCATTTATAATATTAGTATGGATTATAGACGAATAGATCTACACGTATGTAATCAATTATTATAATATGAATTCTGTCATAGGCTAGAGCCTAGAGTCTAGAGCTTTAGATTTTAGGTTAAAGGGAGAAGATGCTAAAGATTTTTAAATAATAAATAAAAATAAAAATATATTTTAAAATAGTATACGGAACCTTACCCACAACTCTTTCTTAATACAATCAAATCATTACGTGTTATCAAAATTTCGTAATTTGTCATTGAGAGCGCGCCTTCATAATCCATCGAACACAATTTGATAACGTTTTGATATAAATCACATTGCGATAAGATTAGTTAGAAAGTTTAAAGTCACTATAACGCATTACTGAAAATACAATGAACTCTTATTTTAAGATTGAACTTAAGACCTTTCGGTCCAGCCTTTTTTGAGTCTTCCAGTCATATTAATTAGAAACTGTCTCTAACGCCTGAATCAAAGGACTTAATGAGAACTCTATGAGGGTACTGACTACTAATAGATACGGCAAACGCTGTTCCATATAAATCCTTTGAAACTCTCTAGCTAGCATATTCTCACAAAATATATTATGCTTGAGAGCCTCGAATCTGGAGACAATATACTACCGAAGATCTACGCGACAAAGCGAGAAGTTATTTACAGACGATGTAATGATAAGTCCTTTAAAAACCTGCATTTTAGACTACAGTTAAGTCACGGTAAGTCTGGCATCAGTTCAGTCCATTGGTCAGGACTGATGGGAGAATGATCGTCTAACCGGTTGATTGACGGACTAACAATTTTTTTATCATGTACTTTTGTCTTTTCAGCCATAAAGGTGCCGCGCCGGTTGGCAGCGGGCGACATAAAGCAACCGCAGACGACGTGTCGCCGCGACACTACTGGTTTCCATATATTTACCCTGCGCAACTAGCGACAGGAAGCTAGCGACACTTATTCACAGAAATGCATAGAAACCAGTATAGTGTCGCGACACGTCGTCTGCTGCAACTTCATGTAGTCGGCTTCAGTGTAGCCAACCTCACAATTTTAGCTATAGATCTACAGTTTTTCGGAAATCCTCTCAGTTTTCAGTTTAGGCCTCGAAATCTGCAGTTTTTATGAGCTCAATCTATTTTATTACATTAAACATAATATTTAAATCGAAACACATATTGTAACGGTAATTAATCGATTTAATAGATGGCATTAGTTGCAGACAGTCGTAGCAAGCTAGGATCCTAATTAGCATACTAAATCAGAAGGATAGGGGCTTGCGATTGGTGCAATCAGAAGCTTCTATTAATAGTCTTTTTTTAGGATCCTAGTTAGGACGTCTAAATTTAGTTAGGTGAAATAAGGGCTTATTCACATTATCCGATATGATATCGGTGTCGGACGCCGATCCGATACCGGGGTAAAGTAAAATGTATTAAACCGATATCCGATATCGGGCTGGACAATATGAAAGACAGGTAGATATTTCATACATTTTACTTACTCCGATATCGGATCGGCTACTGTGAAAATGCTCTAAGGTCGATCGATGGCTATTTTTCCGACTTTAATGCGCTTTAATGTCAGTAAAACAGGCATATTTTATAATATCTCTGGTTTTAAATTCCCGGCTTTCTAAACTATATTCTATTTATTACCATTATTAATTAATAAAAAATCATAAAAGAAAAAACTGTAGATTTACTGTTTTTCAATTTGATATTTACAGTTTTCTACAGTTTTTTTCTACCATATCTACAGCTTAGCTCTGTGATGTGGTTGGCAACACTGGTCGGCTTCCAACTATACTTTAATTCTGGCATCAGTTTCAGAGGATGAACTGAACTGATGCCCGACCGATCGATGTAACCGTAGTCTGTCAAACTTCGATCGTGCAAGACTGAGACGAGAAGTGGTGATGATGATGATAATTACGAACGTTAACAGGTTTCATTTCCATTAACGTTTTCAATGACAGTCAGAGATTATCTTCAACAAATTATTTGCGCATTAAAGGCATCCACACGAGAAAACAAAAAAACCTCCGCACAAAAACATAATTTGGACAGATGGCATTTATAAAAGAATCATACAGCGCTTAGAAGAGGTACGCACTTAGCTACGCAATGCGGAAACTAACGCTAAGGCTCTATTTCAGGGGTTCCCAAACTTGTTTTTCTACTGCCCACTTTGAGAAAAAATTAGAGATCACAAGAATTGTATTATTTGACGCACCACTGTCTATTGACAATAATAATTATTGCTCATGATCTCGTGGTGTAGCGACTAAAGCCAAGCCACTCGTTCGCGCGGACAAGTATAAAAAATCAGCCTAAATGATTTTTCTTACTTCTAAAAAGATATTTCTTATATATGACTTTTCCTGCTCTGCTTATTAAAATAATACTTACCTTTCCCTTTCTTAAAAAAGCGGCGCATAACCATTTAACTTCCTAGTCTGTTATATTATGACGTTTCCACCGGCAAAGACAAGCGGACCTGTGTATCTAAATATGTATTTTTAATTAGTAAAGAGGTTAAAGTATGCTGCGTTTATTGACAGACTGATAGTTTTTTTATTACCTACTTTTCAGCCACCATTATTTCTAACGAATAGAAAACGTGAACGTTTCTTCTCAGTCGCGCAGTGCGAACGCACCTTTGTGGCCTCCGTGAAAAATGGCGCCCAAGAAAATGAGCTACACCCACCGACAAAAAAACAAACAAAAAACAATTTCGAACATGAAATTTTCAATGGTTGTTTTGTTACCGTGTGAGATTTAGCGCGACTAAATTGAGTGGGTTCGCCTTTTCTAACGCTTCCTTTGTATCGCCTGTAATTAGGTGACGTCTTAAATTAGTGGGGCTATGTAAAAAATTGGTCGGTGAGATCAGCCGACCTTGTACGTGCAACTTGAAGTAACTAACCATTTGTTTTATTTTCTTTTCCTGGTACAGGTATCTTTAATCTTTTGACAGGTGAAAAAATTTGCATTAAATAACGCATGAAATTAATAGGATTAGTCGGTTTTTACAGCTGTTGGTTCAACCGTAGTGTTTTTAATCTTCGGATTACCTATTATGTTGTAACACATTGAAATATAATAACATAATTTAAGGATGTATAATGTATAAGCTTAATCTTAACATAAGATTAAATATTAATATTATGTACATTGTACAGGGCGAATATTTATTCCGTTTGGTGACTTTCCATAATATAATCCTAAAGAACTTTTTTCTTTGACAGCAAATTTCACTTAAAAAAAATTCTACTGGCTCTTACAAAAGTGCTAAGGCGAAACAGCAGTTTTTTTAACAACGAAAGCGCATACCGTGGAAGAAGCAGCTTATGGGTCAATTAATGGTTAATTCAGACCGCAACGCGAAGCGTAGTATCTTTTGTTACATGGATTTGACAGATTGTCTCACACAATTGAAATCTGTCAATTCAGTACAAATTTAGAAGTGCATCTACGCGTTGTGATCTGAATTGACCCTATGAGTTAAGTTTATTCTGCAAAGTTGCGAAATATACTAATTACCAACTCTGTAGGTACCTACTATAACCTTTAAGTTATTAATTGTAAAATTACTTCTAGGTACATGCCTATTTTTTTTAATATGAAAATACATAGAAACAATTGATTATTCTAAGTATCAGGTGGCCTTGTAAAGTAACACCTGTACGCATTTCCTTCTTCGTCGCAATTTATTCGTAACTTTTTAATTTATTAACATTATAATTAAACGGGCCATATCTTAAGAGGGCGACTAACGCAAAAAGTCAAACATCATCGTCCTTCCCTTTTCACAATCACGCCCGTCTTTCATATGCCAGGTGAAAAAGGACAACGCGGATTCATCGTCAAATTAGTTTTTTCTCAATAACTCAATTAATATACAACATTTTAAAAATCCGCTAGGTCAGTTTCTCAATGATATAATTTTATACACTGTGTTAAAATATTAACTTAGTTTAACGCACGGTTATGGCAATATATGAAAAATTCGTAAAAATTAGATGCATCTTTGTAATTTATTTCTATCGAGAAAATTTTAAGACATCGTGTTTTCGCTTGGTCGAATCCTCGGAAATATATTGTAGTATATCTATGTTTAGAAAATAAAACAATTCGGGGCTTATTATCAAGTATAAAAATGAATTATAAAATCGACAATTTAGGGCTAGTCGCCCCCTTAAATATTTAAAGACATTATTGAATGAAGTAGGCAACTCACAATTTGAAAAGTGTCTTTTTTATGCATAAAATATTTTAGACTGCTTTTAGACCAGGAAAACGTTTTGAAATGTGGATTCTATGTATAACTAAATATATTTGCTAGATGAAAAAGTAGATTTAAGACTTACGTTATAATACTACAATGAACTAAAAATGGGACTTAAAACTAAAATTAATAATAGGTACTTACCTACTATTAAAGTATGGGGACCTTCAAAGATTTTCTTTGACAGTATTACAATAATACTAGATGGCGCCCGCGACTCCATTTCGCCAAAGTTTATCACGCGGGAACCGTACATTTTTCTGGGGTAAAAAGTATTCTCAGTCCTTTCCCAGGACTCAAAGTATCTCCATACCAAAGTGCAAAATCGGGTTGGGCCTCGGGCATGAAGAAGAACAGACAGACAGAAACACTTTCGCCTTTATAATGTTAGTATTAGTATAGAATAACACTCCCACATATAGTTGTGTCCTGTTGTGACACAAACAAGGTAGCGGCCACACGTCCTTGAATATGAAATCATTTCGCGATTTGGACAAAAAAAACCATTTGGAAATTGAAAGTTGTCACGTGTAGCTCATGAATGTTTCAGACGAATGCAGCACAAACCGAAACGTGGCCAGCGGTTTTAAATATGTATAATACATATCATGGAATTCCTTTCTTTTTTTTTTTCATTTTTCATAATTATTGTAGCAAATATTAATTAGGGTTGCACAAACTTACTTTAACTATTACTGTTACTTTAACTATAATTACAGTACAAAAGTCAAATCTTTGGTTACCGTTAAATATGGCGTCCGACGCCATATTTAACCATAATCTCTCGCTCATACTTATATCTAAATTTTTTCGTGAAAATTTACTGTTTCTGGTTTCACAGTGTTATATTTTTCCTGTCGATTTTTACGGATAATTCAATTTTTTAAACTCTCAATCGACAATCCCATTACCTGTAGCTTTAAAAATAAACGCAACAGACATCTGTCAATTTCTGTGGTCAAAGTTTTAAGGTTAAAGTTAAGGTTAAAGCTAACTTAGCCTTAACTAGAACCATAACTTTAACCTTAATTTTAAATTTAACCACGCCTCTGGTGCAACCCACCCTTATTGTTTTCAGAGTCTATACCTTAATGAAAAAAACAATTAAATAATTTAATCCTTCGATCGTGGATTCTTGGAAATTTATTGTTATTCTATTGTCGCGATCACCGCGGTGATCTTATGGGGCTATTACATGCTCCCACAATCGGGCGAAAATTGTAATAAAATATATTCGTAATAATTGTTAAATCTTAATTTGATGAAAAGTAATTATGTAAGTTCATACTTTCATCAGTCTAAGAAAATTTTTTATGATCTAGTTTTTTGGCGGCCAGTTGCTCTTATTCGGGATCTATTAAATCGATTTATTGAAAATGAACTACATATTTTGAACTGGTTTTTCAGATCAAAGTTCATACGTCATATTTTGCGATTGATCGAAACGATCAACTCTGACTAACTGAAATAACTGAATAAAAGAAATATAAGTTGTTTTAGTTTTTTACTAAAATTTTCCATGCATTTTCTGTAATTAAGCCAGTTAATTTTTTATTGTGTGTAAAAATTAAAAACAAAATCTACATTTAAATCTAACGATCCAATAGAAAGAGATGCAGCATTTTTCCTCTCGTTCGTCACGTGTCATATGCCGTGTAATAATAAAATTTCAGTGACTATGAAATTCAGATATTTTGTAAAGTCACGTTGTTTTCGCAGACTCCCAAGCTCAAGGCCGTTTCAATCATATCTCAATATACTTAACATATTATTCCTTTCACGTCCACGGAAAATTCCAGAATACACAATAGTTCGCCTATCAAAAAGTCTGCATAAGCTTTTTGTCTATTTTGTAGCGGAGCGAACACGCGGAAAATGTTTTCGTGAAAATGTAGCCGTACAAATACGTCATCAGGTACGACCACAACATGCGACGATCCTTAATTTTAAAATGTTTGCGTGGAAATGACAATGTTGTTCAATTAGTTTAGACTTATGTAAAAAGGTTGTCCGGTGCTTTAAATTGCAAATTACTCTAAGGGCCTGTTTCACCACTTCCTGATAAGTGCCGAATAGGCTATCCATCACTTAACTTGACAGTTAAACTATGGAGAATCTGTCAAAAAAGTTGTGGATAGCCCATTCGCCACTTTATCAGAAAGTGGTGAAACGGGCCCTAAGAGATCTGATTATCCTTGTCTGGCACATTGAAAAAGTAACATGACCGACAAAGACGCCGCGAACATACTCTTATTAGTAAGAGGGAATGCTACCACTCTAGCAACTTTATTGTTGTGTAACCATCAAAAGGCCCTAACTTCGATTCCCGGGTTATCAGTATTTAGTAACAGTCAAGGTCGTGACACACTTTTCTTCCCTTTATCTTCGAGTACTCAGATACCATAAAAATTATCTTTATGACGTTTTCTATACGAATTTAATTTTCTTCTTCTTTCTTCTTTCGTAATATTAAAAGAACTTTATTGAGCTTTTAAGTATGGGAACAGTTGGCCGACGAAGAAATTTCATATTTTGACGACACTTTAAAATATCTGATACATTTTTGTATGCACTTATTTTACGTATACGTTACTGACTCCAATTTTCTGTAAGATCACAAACGGCGGTTTCTTTTATCATATATAAGGACTTAATATTTATTATAGTCTAGTTATCGCTTAATTATCATAAGAAAGGCCCGAATTCGGGGTCAATTGATATAGAATCTAGTGTCAAATGTGTCCATTTTAATGAAACTGGGTTACCCACATTAGTGAAAGACCTGATAAAAGGTTATCACGATCACCAAATGTATACGAGTCTGAGACTTAATCTATATTATATCTATAGACTGAAATAAATGCTAAAGTATGTCAGCCTATAAGTATGTACCAAACGTAGAAACAAATATGAATCTGCCCGTAAAGGCTGTCACAGACAGAGCAGGTAATGTAAAGATGTATATTATAGCACGATACATCTTTCTATACAAATCGTACACAACAGCCACAAGTCCTATGAAAGGACTTCTAACTTCTCCATGCGGAAGTTACGCAACAACTAAGACAGCAACTTCTTCTAATGTTCCTCAGCAAGGTTAATTCATAATGATGATATCTAATTTATGTAATTGCAATCTTTCAAAGTCACGTCTTGCCGGAATCGTTTGATTGAAGTATTCCGGCAGGGAACCGGTCTTTGTTGTAAGGTTTGTGTAAGGCTATAGCTACTGTATTTCACCCTTAGGTATGCCAATTTTTAAAAATATAGTTACAGGGGAACATTGAACTTAATTAGGAGTCTATCAAAGACGGACGGTCGCAAAACCCCTGTATTAATAGTTTGTGTGATTTTAAATCATTAAACATAAAAACTAACAGTAGAGTGGCTTTATTATTCTTCGAAATCGGTACAGTTGGAAAACCGAACGAAACCACCGTACAGCTATATAATACTTCCTTTGCATTTTAGTCGCTTCACCGACACTTGACTTTCAAAGTATGTAATTATACAACGGAAAATCTAAAGGAACATAAAATATGGCATCCTAATTTTATGATAAATGGACGTGATAGCAATAAAAATAAGCGCTTCGATATTCATAACCTTCTACACTTTTTGCGTGGGTCTATCATGCTAGAAACAAAATATGATCTTTCTTTGTTAGAGCTTTGCGTGTAGTTTTTTGTAGATGAAGGAGAATTTGTTAAAAAAACAACCTAAGAATCAGCTTCGCATATTCATAGCTTTTGTAAGTTCATTCCCGTTTCAGCGTTTCTTACGTAGATTGTACTAATACGTATTCTGTGACGTAGATTCGAATGTGAGTAGTAACCTAATGCTAAGTACTCACATACGGTTTTGCTCGATAGTTTTACTCGAAATCGAGCAAAAACTACCGTGTGGACCGCAAATAAACTCACAGCTCGAAGGCTCGCAGCGAGCCAGTTTGAAGGCTCGAATCGAGCCGGCTTGACAAATTTTTTGACACTAGTTTTTATAATTCGTAGCTAATTTCCTCCGAACTGGAGTAAAACTATCGCGCAATGCTGAATGTGTGGACGAAAGCCCGAGCCGCGTATTTTATACTCTACGTGATTGCTCGATCGAGCAAAACCGTATGTGAGTACTTACACTTAGATTAATATAAAGCAGTAGGGCATACTAAACCAATTTTAAAATCTCTTTCATTAATAGATAGGCATGTTTTCTGAGAGTGTCATAGGCTATAGTTTCAATGTTTGAAATAAAAATTTACAAAATTCCACTCGGGAGTTTCAGAAGTACCGAATACAAACATGAAACAGGTATATCACGCGGGCGGAGTCGCGGGAAAAAGCGGTTTTTTTAATACCCTGCCGATTATCTGAAATAGATCGATCTACGGACAGACCGACATGTGGAATACTGTAATAAAAGTCGTCAGGGCTCCACGTGCTGGCGTGACATATAATACGGCAGCCTGGTGTTTCTAAGGTTACGTAATCTAATGCCAACTTTCAATGTCACAGCCATCCTTTACAATATAATCAATCATAATATTGTTCTATAATAGCTTTTTAATTGCACACTACCTGTCCGCCATTATAAGCCTAATCAGCTTTGAAAGTCAAATACGTGAGGACTGAGGACATGCATACATGAATTTAATTAACCAACATCGAGACATACAACATCGACTCATTCAAAAACATTATAGAATATGAACAGTGCACAAGTTGAGATTTATAGGTTCCTGCGGGTTTTTTTACTTTATTGTATAGTTAAGTTTATGTTATTGATTGTAACATACGCATTCGTAAATCGTAACTACTAGCGTATTCATCAAAAAAATAATCAACATTTTATACTAACTAAGATAGAAAATGTATCTCTTTACAAGATAATCAAAGAATGCTTTAGGATTTAAAAAAATTATAAGGTCTAAAAATCGACATTATAAATTACTACTTCGTTGCGCCAAAATTAGTTTCTTGCGTGGGAACTATACATTTTTCCGGGATAAAAAGTATCCAATGTCCTTTCCTGGGACTCAAAGTATCTCCATACCAAATTTCAGCAAAATCGGTTTAGCGGTTTTGGCGTGAAGCGGTAACAGACAGACAGACACACTTTCGGATTTATAATATTAAGTATGGAAGTAAATAAAACAACTGAAGACCTAAACGAAATAAATCAAACTACACAAATTAAGTAGTCAGGACTTAAAATCGATAATATCGACATGGAATCTTAAAAATTGTTTTTACCAAAAAATAATAATTAATCAATGCTAAACGTATTTAGTGTTCGAGGCAAAGAATAAAAGTAAGATCGAGCTAGAACAGCGGGTGTCTGAGGTGACCTTTAGTTTTTGCAGCGAAGATCTGTCAGACCTTCCTACGAAATTCACTTTTTGTGGTGTCATGCCACCTTCAAATCTAAATTGCATTTTTTGTGTAATTTTCATTCGTGCATGTGAGAATCTTTTATGGAATTGCATGCGAGTAGCCGGATCTGAGGAAGGTCGTTTTTTACGAACACTTAAATTCGTTACAGAAATTCGAAAAACAAAAATATTTCCTAGTTAGAAACTTCCTTACATGTAGCTGATTTAACATTTTCGCTTTACGGTTTACACAAAACCAAAGTGAACACAGACTTGTTTCGTAGCTTATTGAGAACAGATTTTACTATAAAAACTGTAACATAGCTATAATTATGATGAACCCTAAGCGTAACTTGCCTAAAGATTTTAAATCTTAGAAATCTAGAGATCCAAGAATTGGTAAGAAACACCCAGTAATTAATTGATATCATACAGACCCCCGGTCTAGAATATGCTAATAAATCTCCAAAACATATCGCTGGCCCCAGGCAACAAAGCGGTAAACGCCGGTTACGCCCTTTTTAATGTTATTTTTGGATTCTCTGAGTACTAGTCTATCACCCTTATTTATTTCATATTTTTAAAATAACATTTTAGGTATAATAAATGACAACAGCCTTATGGAATGGAAAATTCTCTTACGACTAAAACTGTATTCTTGCATTACTCTATTAAACATAACTAAAAAAAACGGTTAAGATACGATACAGCTAAGTTTTCGCTGTAAGATTCACCAGAAGAAGGGAGTAATTGGCTGGTACGCTCGAAATCTAAAGCGAAAAATTCGTCGTATTATGTTCTTACAGCCGTAAATCTCCAGCGGTTTGGTGTTTTTATAAAGTCAATAAGCAATGTTGCAAATGAAACAATATCGCTTATTAGTTGTATTATACATTTTTTCAATTATTTCAATAAATTTTGACACTATTACAATTATCTTTATATAGTTAAATAGGTAAAAAATCAACTTTCATATTATGACACTTCAAACGCTTGTTTTGGACCACTGTACGCAGCACTATAAACAAATTAGTTTATTTTGTCTCTCCTGAACAAAACGATTTTTGATATTACGCCTTTATTGCCCGGGGCCAGCGATATGTAAGATATGGAAATGAGCATAAACCTTGTACTATTGGAAGTGATGGAGCCATAGGAAGAACATTTACATAATCGTCCTTTGATAGTGTTCCCATCCGTTCCCGATACGATAACAATTGTGTTACTGTATCTAGTTTACTAGGTTACCAGTGATTCACTTGCATGAGAATCACCAGACTCTGAAGATTTATCATTTCAAGATTTGGGAAAGCATACACACAATTTTAGACCAAATGTTAAAAATGAATAACGTCATATACATACACAAATTAATTTTATGAAAAGCTAAATATAAAGAAGACTACGTTAAAAGACATAGGCTACTTTGCGTACGAAATTGTTCTGCGCTTCTTCTTTTGTTTACCGTCGTTGGCAATAATTTAATCCAAGATGAAGGCGTCGACTAAAAAAGTGCAAGAATACAATTCACAACGCCCAGTTCCTTATTAGCAAGATTAATAATGTATGAAGAGTTAAACATTAATTAAAGACAAATTATGATTACCATACTGGCTGAATGAGCATGTTTTACGTTAATTAACGTAATTTGGGTCAACTCCGACTCATATGCTGACGATGTAACGTGAGATTCGAATCGCCTGTTTTGTTAATTTTATACTTACAAAATGGGTATCAATAGTGAGTAGGATATTTACTTGCATCCCTTGATTTATAAATAGGCCGCGGCCTAGGGGCAGTAGCGTCCTAGGGAAGCGGAAGATTTCGTACATGGCGAAAATAAAGTAGCCTACACTAAAAAAACCGGCCAAGTGCGAGTTAAACTCGCCCATTAAGGGTTCCGCAGCAGCAATGACAAGACAGCTTTAGCTTGTCCCTTGGGCTCGTGTACTTTCGTGGTTATATACCGCTGTCGATCCTGGCGACACGGGAGATACAGTGGTGGGAAATGGGAATGTGTGGTGAACCATGAGCCCGTTATCAATTACAGGATCTCATAAAATTCTTTCAATTGTAAGCATTAAGCAATATGAATAAGTTAATCTTAAAAGCGTTTCACAAATTATATTATTGTGTTAAATTCTTTCATTATTGTCACTGAATCAGTGTTTTTCCAGTCTTGTTTTTATTCTAGGTCTCTTCGTACTCCTTAATCTTTTAAGCGTGCAAGAGTATTGCTAAGTATGTTTGCCGGCTACTCTTCTGCTGTTGTTTAGAAATACCATAGTAAAAATTGTACGTATAAAAATGGAAGTTTTCTTGCCACTTTCTACGATAGCCTTTCTTCGTGTAATGCGTATTATTACTTTCATGTTTCTATTTTACCTATTCCCTGTTGATTATTCCTGTATTTTCGTAATGTTTATTGCCGTTCTCTCTCATCACTTCATTCTTTACTTTCTTTTTAATTCCAGTTACATATTTACATTCTTTTACACTTGAAGTTACGTCACATATTTCCTAATAAGTATATGAAATAATTATAAAATAAGTGTCGACAGCATTAAATAAAGCAAAGCAAGCAATAAGTGTTAAGTCATAATGCTCAGTGAATCAATGTAAGTGAAAGTACTTTCTTTAGCGTTGACGTTCAAGTCTAGATATAATTTAAGTTCTGTATCTGTACATTTTATGATTTTATCATTGGAACTATAAATTGGGTTTCAATTTTTATCCGCGTCATCGCTTGCAGCATAATTCAAAATAATAGATTTTGGGAAGATTTTGAAACAGGAAAATTAAAAATTGTTTCCGTTTTCTTTTGCTTTGTCTTTTATTGTATTTCCTCTTATCTCCATTGGATTTCTTGTACCTGTTTCTGAAAAAAAAATACATGACATGTTTTCCTATTGATCTTATAAGATTTACTTGTTTTGTGTTGACCTATATATTTTGTCTATCCTGGAAAAAACTTCTCAAATCTTTAAATGTTAATTATAATATCTTTATACGTTCTACCAGACAGAATACGTTTTCTGGATTCGTATACTCTATAAACGACCTACTTCCAGTCTTTCAATAACTGTTACAGTACTTGTTGGTACCATACGATAAATTTTTTTGGTGTTTATATCAATTCTCGTCTTTATCGGGCGTCGAGGCGTGTTCACACGTATCTAGGTGCGCGGGAGCGACCTTGGGTATGAATCACGGCAGCGAAAGTGGGAGAAATGCTCCCCGCGCGCTCACTTTTACTTTCCACGGTGGCGCAAACACCGCCACTCGCCCGGCGCCCGCGGCCCGCTGCGCCGCCGCGTCACAGACGCACAGACAGACTCGCACTCGCAGGCCCCCAGGATTACAGTGATAGTGCACGGATTATATTGTGTGTTAACCGAGTTCGCCGAGTGTTGCCAGCGCGGAAGCCGCCGCTCCCGCAGGAAACGGCGTAAGGAAGTGTCGCAAGAGGGAAATCTGGATACCATCGTTTCGTCACGTCGCATCGGTGAGTTTTCTAAATTAGAACGGTGAAGGGGACTAAATTTCGCGTCGGAAACGCAGTGAAATAGCCAAGGACAATAACTTTCGAGTGATTTCGCGTACAATAAAAACTCCGTGGCGCTGCGCAACCTCTCAGTGCGGCGCGGAGCCTCCGCAGTCCGCTCGCACTTTCGACGAGCGTCTTGCCCAATCGCGGACGAAATTCAAAACTTGCCTAATCTCGCGGCTGCGTTGCTTCATTTTTTTATAACATTAGAAAGTGAGTGACGCGGCGCGGTGAGAGGCGAGATCGGAACTGTAGGAAATCAAAATCAAGGCGGCGGAGCGCAGGCGTGCGCGACTACTATCATCGTTAAGCAGAACTGAAAGGCACGGTGCCCAAGGCCAGTTGGATAACGAATTTTCGTTTATTAATAAATGCTGGCCGCGCTCGAATGTGACAATTACAATTGTAGGTACCTAAATGCGGATGCAAGTATGATACTTCGGAATGACTTTCACGGAATGGCCTAAAAGTGATGTGAATATGAGGGTAGATTGCTAAGAAACTTTTTTACTAAGTATAGCAACTTTTGAAAATCTGCCCATTATTATTGACAAGGGATCACAAGCACGTTACATATCGTGCATGTAATATCTTATAATGCCATTACATTTATGCAGAAGAACAGCAAATTTTGAGTAGGCTCTATATTACTACTATGATATTATAGAAAGTATATGCTACCTAATACCTCTACATTAGAGTTAGATCTCTTCCCCAGACTGATCTAGTGACTAGTATAGTCTCTATAAACATTCTACCTACGGGAATGGCGATGCACTCGTCACCGCTTAAAAGCATTATCATTTTAACAAAAGATTTCCAGGAATTGGCGATCGACGGTTTAATGACAAAATCTTCATATACAGAGTGTAACATATTTTCAGATACGATTTAGGGTGTGCAATGTGCATGTGTATGTAGAGTTCACTTTAAAAGTAGCTACGCGAAACTTGCTTTTTGTATTTCATATCAAAGTATCATCAATTCAAGAGTTACTCTTTCAGGTTCTTTCATAGAAAACACAATGACAGAGGGCGTGTGTGTACACACCCTAAAGTATCACTCATTTTCGTTACACCTTTATAATATAATGATTTAGTCACTAAAATGACGTAATAACACTTCACCACAAACTGATTACTGTATGCAAAGTACACACATATTACGGTTTTACTCGATAGTTTTACTCGAAATCGAGTAATAATTACTGTGTGGACCGCAAAACTCTCAGCTCGAAGGCTCGCATCGAGCCAGCTTGATGGAATAAAATACAATGACAGAGGGGGTGTGTGTACACACCCTGAAGTATCACTCATTTTCGTTACACCTTTATAATATGATGATTTAGTCACTAAAATGACGTAATAACACTTCAACACAAACTGATTACTTTATGCTAAATACACACATATTACGGTTTTGCTCGATAGTTTTACTCGAAATCGAGTAATAATTACTGTGTGGACCGCAAAACTCACAGCTCGAAGGCTCGCATCGAGCCAGCTTGATGGAATAAAATACCTAATATTATATCGATTTCGAGCGATGCTGAATGTGTGGATGAAAGCCCGAGCCGCGGATTTTGCTCGACGTTATTGCTTGATCAAACGAAACCGTATGTGAGCATTAGGTAGAGAAAATGTTTCCCGACTAAAAGATCAACGCAAAAATTTTTGTATGTACCCCCAAGGTAGAGATAGTAAAATTAACATCCTGTATAATGTTTACCAACACGGTTCTAGAACCAATAAGGCTGTGCACGCCCACTTCGAGAGGCGGTGTCTTTATAACGCCCACAGACTAAGACAGGTCAGAGAAAATTAGTCCAGGAGCTAAGGTTGTTTTTTTGGAGCTAACTTAGTCGTAGTTAGTCAATTAGGATTTCTAATCCTATTTTAGTTATGGATTCCTAATCCTTACGTATCTTGACTATGGAACAAGAATTTTCGAGCTCTACATATTATTGTTCTTCATAACATTCTGCAGTTTAGGTACTTAAACTAGTAACTAGTATTATAATATGGGTACACTCTTTTGTTTATTGATTAAAACCTTAATTACCTATAATAAATATTATCTATCTATATCTTCTATATAAAGAAAAATGAATTTATAATTTAATTAGTATTGCTTAAACTCGAGAGCTTCAGAATCGATTTGGCTAATTCTGTCTTGAAAATATGATCGTGAAAGTCCAGGGAAGGTTTGTATTAGAAGGATTGTGATACAAAATTCACCGGATCATCTAGTAATAAATAAATTGTAGATAAATGGATAAACGTCATACTAAAAATAGGATGTAGAGTTGCTAAATATTATCTACATGTAAACAAACCTTTTTAGGGGTCCGTACCCAAAGGGTAAAAACGGGACCCTATTACTGAGGTCTGAGACTAATTCGATGTCCTTCGTGCGCGAGTCCAACTCGCACTTGACCGATTATTTAACCTTACGGCTTTGATTTTATCAGTGTCAATGGAAGTTCGCTAATTTCATAACTATATGTACTTGACTACAAAACGATTTAATATGTAAACTGTAACAATTATTTAATAATGTTGTATAATAAATATTTATTAGTGTATGTTTAATCGCGGTATGAATAATAAGTTATGAGTTGCCTACAATGCAAAGGGAATTATTTATTTTTATAACTATTATTTATCAGAATAATGTATGGATCATAATAGTGAATCAATAATTGTTAAATAAAATTTATATTAAAAAATATAATTTTAATGAAACCCTAAAAGTCAGGGAGCCCTATTTTTTTTTTAATTATGACTATCAAGCTATTTTTTTTTTGTAAATAGCTTAATTTTGATAAGACAAACAACATTTTTACTTGCGAAAAATCTTGAAAGTGTTAGCTAACAGAGATAGAAATGATTTCATACTTTGATTTGATGGTCCTTAAAATATTATAGAGTGCTCTATTTGTAGGACAATGTTACTCTTAAAATATATAATTATTAACCTGGTAGGTTACACAAAAAATCAGCTGGTTAGGGTTCCGTTTTAGGGTTCTGTAATCAACAAAACTTGGTTGACTACTGTACCCTAAAACGGAACCTTAACCAGCTGATTTTTTTGTATATTGGTAGGTTAATAATTATTATATAATTTAAGAGTAACATTGTCCTACAAATAGAACAATCCAAATTGTAGGACCATCAAATCAAAGCATGAAATCCTTTCTATCTCTGATAGCTACCACTTTCAAGATTTTTCGCGGATAAAAATTTTGTTTGTTTTGTCAAAATGAAGCTACTTACAAAAAATTAGTTTGATAGTAATAAAAAAAAATTTTAAGGCTCCCTGACTATAAAATCATCATTCCCTTTACAAATTATAATATTATTTTCAACATATCTGAACGAAATTCCACTTTCATACGTACGTACCTACGCCATAATTGATCCAACTGTATTATTTAACTTTTTCATACCGTATTAATAGAACGTTAAAACTTAACCATTCATATGAAGTCAATTAACATTATAATTGATTTATTGTATATTTAATGCGAATATTACTTTGGCTTTCAAATTTTGCGATAAGGACAACTTATAAATAATGTTATTAATATAATTTTTTCTTATGATTAATTGGGCGTGGATTCTCAAAATTCGAAAATCGTTTCTCAGTAAAAAGTAGCTACTTTTTTACTTTAAAATTCGTCCCATACTCCAATGGCGAAGCCCGGCTCTTATTCTGGGTCAAAAAAGACATGCATCCCCCCAAAATGTAGATAAATGTGCCTTCTATTTTGACACAGGTATTGTTATAAAACACACACACACAACATACAAATCTGGTAAAACCCACCAAAAACAGACTGCGCTTGCACGCCACTGGTTCACAAACCAAAGAAAGGCACTAAAATGGCACAACCTCCAAAACAAAAGTTAAACAATGAGATTATGTAAGTCACTTTCGTTTTCCGGTAGGCGTAAGTCAGGATTGCACGAGAGCTTTCACTCTGTGAAATGTATCCGCTTTCGGGCAGATAGAGATTAAAATTTACGTTCCCTACAAAGAAGGTATTTGGGCGTTGCCAAAGGAGTCAGTTGTTGCCCCGAGAGATCAAATGTAGTATTGATATTAGAACCGTTCTTAACCGTCGTCGAGGCAAAGACTTCCAAAGTGTAACGCTTCATGCTCTCGACTGTACCAGGCGTTCATATTTTCTATCTATACTTATAAAATAACATGTCCTGACTGACTGATTCATCATCGCTGAGCAAAAACTGTTAAAGTTACAGACACGAAATTTGGTGAGTATGGTTGTTTTATTAAGTAGACACCCACTAAGGAAGGAATTTCGAAAATTTTACCCCGAAGGGGGTGAAATAGGGGTTGAAAGTCAGAATGAAAGTCCGTTATTTCTTAAGTTAGGAAGATGAAACTTTATTTTTGGGTTACTTATTAAAAATGTATGGATACGTGTTTAAACGTTTTTTAAAATTCTACCCCCAAGGGGGTGAAATAAGGGTTGAAAGTTTCAATGGAAATCAGTTATTTCTTGAGTTAGAAACATAAAAATTTTATGTTTGGGCTACTGATTAAAAATGATTGGATACGTGTTTAAACATTTTTGAAAATTCTACCCCCAAGGGGGTGAAATAGGGGTTGAAAGTTTAAATGAAAGTCTATATAGGTATACTATGTTAACGCGGACGAAGTCGCGGGCAACAGCTAGTCCTTCATAATATTTCCCCGTACCTAAGCCTTAAGTCATAAGTGTCATAACTTCATAAGCTGGCGACAAGCCCTTGAATTTGGGTGGATATTGGGTATTATACCACTAACGTAGAGGTAGAATCACAGATCCACGTTATTTATACAAAATTAACTTAGTTTGATAATGTCAAGTCAATGATGAGTCAATGTTAGATATTCTGTCAGCTGAGCGTGACATAAATCGACTTAGTTATGAAGGTGCATCTGCCTTTGTCCCAAATTCTAGCTTCCAAAGTAGCATACACAGTATAGATCGGTAAATAGTCCCAAAAACTATGTCAAATATAAAGTCTGTGCTCTATGCTCATGTGACAATATTATTATGATGACGGTCGACAACAGTGATGATAGAGTCTTATCCACGTTTACTCATTCCGATTCCTAGAAAACTATGGTTGTCTCTTTCATAGTTGAAAATAATTAATTAAATAATATGTAACTAATTTTTTAAACAGTTTTATCCATATTGTCTATAACGTTAGAAACTTCGACGGTAAGCTGCCACATCCGCGCATGAAAGATCAACGAAGCGACATTCGAGTCATAAGAATAGACCCCTGGTTACGTTATGCAATTCTATCGATTAGAATCTATTATATGAATTTGCAAAATCATCGTTGAACAAACATTGAGGATTCGAAGGGGTTTTAATGAAAGTCGTGACTATGATGTCCAAATCTTTCCAATTATGGAAGACATAAAGCAAGCTTGAAAATATAAAACTAATAGGACAGGATGTACCATCGAAGAACTTGCTTCGGACCTGTGTTATTTGACCGGGTAATGTCAATTCAATGTCAGCCGTAATCAGCCAGCTGAGTTTGATAAAATGCAACCAAATTACGTATGAATCAACTTCTCGATAGTACGTTGTCTTGCATAAATTGGGACTTATACTTTCGACCAGTTGCCGCTCTACCAGGCTGAATATGAAAATCACGTCTGCACTCGCTGCGGTCACTTTCTTTGTGTAAAAATATCTTCAATCTTCCTAATAATTATTTTAATCTGATAGAGCGCCAACTATGTTGATATTATTAAACGTATTGTCAGGTTTACCTTACATTATACAGCGAAGACGTGTGATCAATTAATAATATTCATAATACTTATTATAATATTGTTATATTCTAGATCTTAAAGATATTAATAAAATATCTTAATTATTTTATTTGGGTTAATATAATATTATGTGAGCCATGTTGGTAGTAAAGAAAACTAGCATTTTTTGTCATTGTTTAAAATTGTTCTATATTGATATTTTCTAAAATAACTTCATCCTTAAAACAATAGTGTTTTTTTTTTACTTCGGCGCAATCTAACCTAACTTTTATGCAGCGATGAATAACTTTCTCTACTTTTAGAAGTACAGTAAAACCCGTTTAATACGATTTCACAGGGACTCAACCAAAAACGCGTCTTATGCGGGAAAGCGTATTTGCGGGATATAGGGAAATAAAAAACTGACCTACTACATACGTATGAGTTAAAATTTATTATGTTTTTTCGGATGTAGGTGTTCATATCAATGAAGAGAATAATTTTGCGTCTACATTCATTTATTAATCTGGAAGTGATCATCTAGAGCTTTTAACCAATCGATGAAATGAATGCCGGTCATCCACGAAGCTCGAGATTGTGCTGTATAATATTATGTTACAGGAAGCGATTTTACGTTTTAGAAACAACGGCGTATTATGCGGTAAATCGTATTAAGCGTGATTGTCTTAAGCGGGTTCTACTGTAGTTATTGTATTTCGGCATAAGGAGGTTTCCTTTAAGATTATCAAGATCTTAAACTAAATAAGATACCAAGGGTAAGTGTCATCACTTCCTGATAAGTGCCGGATAGACTATCCACAACTTATCTGACAGATTCTCCATACTTTATCTCTCAAGTTCGGTTATGGATGTCTCGGTTTTCGGTTATGGATGGTTCGGTATGGAGTCCCTATTTTTTAGGGAAGGTATTGACAGTATACATGTTAAATGTTTATTTAAATAAAATAACTTTTAATTACTCAATTAATAATAATTGCTATTTAATCTACTTTACATAATATTGTGTACTGTTATAGCATTATTTTGTGGTTGTAGAACAAGTTTAAATATGTTACTTTCTAATGTATACAACTATTCATAATATACTAAATGAAAGTTGAAATTAAGCCAATGTATTGTTTGTAATAGTAGAACTTATAATAAAAAAAATCAAAAACGAAAAAAAAACTGAACAGTACTTTTAAAGCGTTTTCGATGCAAGCTAAGAAACTAAAATTCTTTCCTCTTTACAAGTATGTACCATCGAGGAAATTGATTCCTAGGCAGTTGACGGACCTACGTGATGTGGTCGGCTTAATATGTCAATTCAATGTTAGCGGTGATCGGTCGGATTGGTTTGACGTAACGCGACCAAACTACGTAGGTCCGCCATCTGCCTCTAGGAATCAAATTCTTTGATAGTACATATATATTAAAATTAATTACTAGATGACGGAGTTCCGTTGCGCCCAAATTCGTTTATCGCGAGGGAACCGTACATTTTTCCGGGATAAAAACTGTCCTATGTCCTTTCCCGGGACTAAAATATGCCAAATTTCAGCAAAATCGGTTCAGCGGTTTGAGCGTGAAGAGGTAACAAACAGACAGACAGACAGACACACTTTCGCATTTATAATATTACTAGCGACCCGCCCTGGCGTCGCACGGGTATAAAATATATAGCCACTGAAAAAATGATTAAAATAGTCAATGGATAACCTATGATCCTTTACGTGGTCTACTTCTTATCTGTGTCAAATAACATGAAATTTGCTCCAGTATTTCGCGAAATAAGCCCTTTCAAATAATTCCCCCCGTTTTTTCACATTCTCCTATTAGTCTTAGCGTGATAAAATATTGCCTATAGCCTTCCTCAATAAATGGGCTATCTAACACTGAAAGAATTTTTCAAATCGGACCAGTAGTTCCTGAGATTAGCGCGTTCAAGTTAGCCCTTTCGAATAATTTTCCCCGTTTTTTCCCCATTTTCCTCTATTTCTTCGCTCCTATTAGTCTTAGCGTGATAAAATATAGCCTATAACCTTCCTCGATAAAAGAACTATCTAACACTGAAAGAATCATCAAAATCAATTGCGTAATTTTAAAGATTAAAGGGAACAAAGGGACATGAGGGAAAAAAGCGACTTTGTTTTATAATAAGTATAGAAGTATGGATTAATTTTTAAATAATAATACAGATCCAACATAATTTAAACACGACGACCCAGATAAACATAATATATCAAAATCAGCGAATTTCGTCAAAATACCAAACAATAGCCGTAATATTACGCTTACTTCAGAAACTAGGTTAGTTCTCGACATTTCACTCTGAACTCAGATTAACAAACCAATTGTTTGAAAGGTCTTATATATTATGGTTTCTTGTAAGACAATTAATTATTATCTAGAAAATGCTTGTATCATGTTACACGCAAATCAATATTGAAACTTTGGTATTTGTTAGTCGTGAAATGCTTTAAGTTTAAAGGCCGGCAACTCTTCTGATGTTGCGAGTGTCCAGGGGTGATGGCAGTTGCTTTCCATCAGGTGACCCGTTTGCTCATTTGCCCACGAATTTTACATTGAAAAAAAATTATAAAAAAGTTATACTTAATGTAAATTCTAAAAGACCGACATTCCGGAAGAAGAAAGAACTAAATATTTATCTTCAAAAGACTTAGCAATAAATTCTACGGAGCTGACACAAGATGCAATTTGTTTACACCTATAATCGAACTGAAGTATTTATGTCTGTTACCTCTCTAAAGTCTACACTGAACCAATTTGTATGATACATAATATGAAGAATCTCTCAAGAATACATGGGAGAGCCATGCTTCGGCACGAATGGGCCGGCTCGACCGGAGAAATACCACGTTCTCACAGAAAACCGGCGTGAAACAGCGCTTGCGCTGTGTTTCGCCGAGTGAGTGAGTTTACCGGAGGCCCAAACCCCTACCCTATTATTATCCCTACCCTCCCCTATTCCCTTCCCTTCCCATGCCTACCCTCCCCTATTCCCTTTAAAAGGCCGGCAACGCACCTGCAGCTCTTCTGATGCTGCGAGTGTCCTTGGGCGACGGAAGTTGATTTCCATCAGGTGACCCGTTTGCTCGTTTGCCCCCTTATTTCATAAAAAAAAGTTGTGGGCAACATTACCTTTATAATTTTTCCTTTTTGCATTTGATGGCTGGCTGAATTTATAAATTCAAAGAACTAATCATTTCAATAATTATGAAATGATTCAATCAATTGTGAAATCATTTCAATAATATAAAATAATATGTGAATTTTACTTCCAAATTTTGTATTTACGTTATATATTTTCAAATAACCTTGTTTTGATTTTCAAAAATGAAATTTAATACCTAGTAGTATACATAAGGCGAGGCTGCGTTTTAAGTAATAAATCGATTTCTCAGAGGCGAAGTAAGTGCTTGTTTCCGCTACACGATACGTGAAAGTTTGACGGAGGTTTTATATAAATATCTCGATCGAGACTTCATTTTTATTGACGATTATCTAACTACTAATATTTACAAAGTAGACTAATTTACTTCTAGTACCTGTGCTTCATAGCACCTGTATAATTGATATGATTGGCCAAAGAATAAAAATGGTTAATGGTTAATATAAAAACTATAAAGAATGCATACTAAAGGTAATATAAATGGATAATAAATTAAATGATCGCTGAAGATGTAGAAGTAAACAAAGGAGCTGCTTAGCAGTATTAAGATACCAAAACATCAGCTGCAACAAAATTGCAGAAACAGGTAAAAGCTTGGGAACATCAAAAGTAGAAAAAGAGAGCAAAAGATGTATTTATATAAGGATGGCTCTGAAGTTATCCAATAGACAATGTGAACGTACAAATGAAAGTGAAATGATTACGTACCGGAAAGAGTCGGATAAGTTATTCAACAACCAGTTCAGGTTAGCAATAAAATTACGCGTTTTAATTAAAATGATAACAATTTTGTACAATTAACTTTCTGTAAACGCATGGATTTATAAGATCAGAGAAATACTAAAAAAGGAACTGACTTATTGTTATTTTTAGAGATGATTTTAATATTTATGTAAGTTGTTCTTTTATTACCATAATAATCATACAAAACACGTCATACAATGTAGATTAAAAACCCTAATATACCTTGAAATTAATTTTGTAACAGAAATAACAAAAATATTTTGAAAATTCCTGTTTTCGACTACTTGCCCAAGGCACGTGGGCTAGGGCTAAGGAAAAGCAAAGTCAAACACGTACCGAAAGTCGTCGGACCCTAAAACTCCTTTATCCCAAACATTGTCCTTAACTATTACGTCAATAAAACCTTGAATCTCATTTACGCGGCGCCCTTTAAGATCTCAAACAATCATTTTACAATGCCTCAAAATTTTTGTTGACAATAGGTCATATAAAAATTGGTTCACTATTTTCATTGTCTATTTTTTCATCACTATTGTCTTTACAAAGTGTTCATGCAATTATCTTTGCATTTAAAACCATTGTACAAGTCTTAAAGGATATCTTTTGATCTGTTTCTTTTTATTTACTCAAAACAAGTTTATTTGAAACGACCTTGTATTATTATGACGTCAAGTATGTAATCAGTTTTATTATAACAAAAAGTTGGATTTACCCAATTTCCTTTTTGATATAAATAGCTTTTAGTATTTTTATAACTAAACTAAATGATTTATGACTAAACGAAGATGCTTCTAAAATCAATTAATTAAATAAAAAACTTAATGATTAGGTAATGAATAGCATTAATTTCAGTCAGTTTTGTATTTCGAATAAAAACCGTGACATTGAAATCTGACCACCTCAGACTCTCTTGTATAATACGCCCAATCTTTGATAAATGGTTTTATAGTTTAAGAAGATAACAAAATAGATAATTCATACAGCACTATGGTAGGTCACCTCACCTGTCACATAGTTAATAAGTGCTATATTTTGTAACAATACAATTGTCCTTACTCGAAATACAATGGTAGTGCAATTTGTTGGAATTAACTTGTCCACCTAATCTAAGTCTAATTTTACCATTCGTTTCTAGATTTTTTATTTAAATTTCAACTCTATAATCCATATTTTTTTTCTTAAGAACCATTATAGCAATCTTTTATATTTTGATCCCCTATTCTCGAAAGTGGATCCAAATTATTGTATTTGAATTTTGCATACAAGAATTCGAATTGTGGTTCAGATCTGATGATAGTACTTCCGCTTTTTATTTTAATATACACAATACACATAAAATACACATATAATTAGTTTATGTATTTTAAACTAAGGTGTATATTACAATCACTCTCTTTCCAACCTTACAACCGCTTCCTTTGAACAAAAAATTAATTTGTCTATCACGTCAAGTGGAGTCAAAAACCGTGACTAAACTGCAATTAATAGATTACATTTTCCTGACAAAACGTAAACGCTTCAATCGGCATTTACCTTATTACCTACTTAATCTAGTTACGTAATGATCGTCCGAAAAAGTTACAATAGCATTTTATCAACTTTCGCTACCTCAACATTAACTGCTATGTTAAACGGACTATGTATTCCATTACAATTTTCTGTATTGCAGTCGGCAAAACTTTTATGTATTATATTCCAAGGTGTAACTACATAATTATATTGTGTTTAGTATTTATTTCTAAAATATTTTTTTCGCATTTTCACCTCATGGTATTCATCGAAATTGAATTTCAACAAAATCTGTTTATGTAAGTAGTACTAACTACTGAGTACTGACTAGTTAGTATACAGTTTAGTTGTACAACACATATTACAATGAAAAGTAGTAAACATTTATTTTAAAAATCAAGAAAAACCACATCACAAAACAAACTGACTTCTAGAAAGACGCCTTCGTCTTTAAGACAGTTGCAACGCAATTTAAATAAACTGCAAGAATCATCTTATAATCGTAAGTGTAGGCGACGGTGCCGTTTCGAACCCAAGGTCTTTCCTCGTGGAAGAGAACGGTTTCCTGCGGCCTATCTCCGCACACAGACACGCCAACTATTAGTATAGTTACTAGTGTTTCTCTAGATACGCTTGATATATCTGATTCCATACTAGCATATTTTGAAAATTCTATTCAACGTTCTGTACTAATTTCTGTACAAGTACTAATTTCTAACGACCCTAAAAGTTTAACAATATAAAAAAACTGTGAATTCTATTACGCACTTTTTTCATCTGGTTGTTTCCATCCTTTTCGCACGTACCATTTTCAGCGTTTCTATTCTAACACCCTTTTCTACTCCCACTTCAAACGGCGGCACAAAAAATGGGATAGCTCCCATTTTTATTGCCCGTTTGGAGTCGGAGCCTTCATTAGGTTATATAGGCTGGGCGATGCGCGCGCGCAGGCCGTCACTGTGTCAGTGGTCGACGCGAGAAGTGGCCTGCAAGGACCCAACCTTTTTCTGTGCGTGTGATGTTTTCACTTTCGTCATTTCGGCCAGTATCATTCGACGCCGCTCGCGCTCGGTCGTGCCTCGCCGTGTTGTGCTCGCTGTGGATTGTTTGTTTATATAGTGATGGCTGTGCTGTGTTAATATGTTCGATAGTAATATACTGCTGAATTTCTACAATGAGCTTGCGAGTCGTAGCCTGCAGTTTGCAAGGTAGGTTAGCAGCCTTGTGTCGAATGCTTCGGCCTGTCGCCTTCGCCTCTGCTCGCTGAGAGGTTAATAGGTTCACATTAGATGGTTTGCGAAATCACCTACGCCGAGTTTCGAATGCGCCCGCGCCGCTTTCCACAGGTTTCGCGCGCATTTACCACAGATAATTAAAACGATCTCCTGTCTATTAAAATGTTGCTTGTATTGGTTCCTTAGTAGCATATTTGTTTATATTTTGTTTTAAATGAATTTTTGTATAGTTATAAAATGCGACGTCACAGTACATTTTCTTTCAATTCTTCATAATTTTGTTTTAATTTCTTATAATTATGAATTGACATATACTTTGACATTAACATTCATCATAATATTTATTGCAAATAAATAAAAAATGTAAATATTTTAAATTAAGAATTTAGTGGAAATTAGAATAAATTAACATAAACACTATCGCTTTCAACCAGCTATAACATGCATTTATTTATTAGGTCATTGATAAAGCGTAATTGAGCGAAATATCATTTATCTACTAATCATTAGGATTTAATTACTTTTTAATTTGTTAAGTTTTAACAACCTGCTTTTTCAGTATGTTAATGAAATATAAAAATATTAAATTTAACCGCAAGACCTTCAGTAGTTTTTAATATGCACTGAATAGAAAGTACAACATTTTTAGATATTGTTTTACTAAACCTGTTCTCAACAAAAATGTATCTTCAACTAAATCTATGTAATAGAAAACATTTCCATTGTGGTCTTGCTTAAGAAAATAATGATTTCACCCCCCCCAAACCACTTAAAAAATTAACGGACTAATCGAAGTTTAACAATTTCTTGTCAATGTGAAGTCATATTATGCTAATCAATTGCTAACTGCTAAAACAATTGCGTAATTATAACACAAAAAATTATAATATTGTAGCTGATACACAAGCTTTAAATTATACCCTAAATATAGGTACTACTAAAATAATAAAGCTTTAATCAAAATGATAGAATAATACAATATAATTCATACATTATTTTGGAATCATTGAATCAGTTTATATTTAAATATTCTTTGTAAAAACGTTATTTTAAGTTTAAAATGAGATTTTGTTTCTTTATTCAATTCTTTATTTTGATAGTAAACAGTGAGAACTGCTGAAGTCTTTTTTCAATAATGACTTATAATCACAGTCTTTTTTTATCAGTCGCTAGTCGCTACTTCAAGCTACTGTTACCTTGGAGGTGGTTTATTTTAATCTTAGATAAATATAGGTATTTATTTTTGGTTATCGATTAAGCGACACAAACTTTTAATCTTTGAACAACAAATGAAACAGCGATTTCATGAAAAACGTAAACTTATGAAACTATACTTTTTCGTTTTATATTTACACTTAAACCGATTTATTACTTACCTTGCCATTAAACACATGCATTTGGTTGGTCTTAAAAGATATCTTAAGACACAATTTAAAATAAATTGAAACATAATCATAAATTTTATTAAATGGCAAAAACTTTTTTATCTTTTTGAACAAAATTACGAGGGCATAACCCCTTGATCTCTCAGAGAAACCTAACGCAGAACGCTAGAATTTTCATTCCCTTCTTACGTTCCTTCTTAAGATCAGTCAGAACTCAGAACTCCTCTGAAATAAAGTTATCTTAAGCTTTTGGCATTTACCTTGAAGTGCGCGAAACTTAACCTCTATTATAATTTTCCTTTCGCAAATATATTTTAATTTTCTAGCTAAAGTGTTATTTTCCTCATTTCATTTCACATTTCCTGTTTTTAACCTTTGCTTTATTATCGAAGTCTTTTTGTGCCCAATAATTAGTAACATAATATCTTCTTATATATAAAATTCTCGTGTCACAATGTTAGTCCACGAACTCCTCCGAAACGGCTTTACTGATTTTTACCAAATTTTATATGCATGTTCAGTAGGTCTGAGAATCGGCTACTGGGTACTTATTATATTGATAAGTGCATTTGTTGAATAAATAATAGTAAATTATTACAACCTGAGACTGACGGCGACCATTGTTTGTGCGACGGGATAGCGATGGACGTTGCCATGGTGACATACTTTTTTAGTCATTTCAATAAAATAATACGGGCGATATACTTTATATTATGGCAAAGCAACGTTTGCCGGGACAGCTAGTTATATTATAAATTTACGATTTTATTAAATAATCACGATCAACAGCAACATAAATTGATAGGTACTACTCTTCTATACATATTCTAAGCTATATTTTATCATGCTAAGGCTAATAGGAGCGAAGGAATAGAGGAAAATGTGGAAAAAACGGGGAAAATTACATGAAAGGCTTGGACGCGCGAATCTCAGGAACTACTGGTCCGATATGATAAATTATTTCAGTGTAAGATAGCCCATTTATTGAGGAAGGCTATAGGCTATACTTTATCACGCTAAGACTAATAGGAGAATGTGGGAAAAACGGGAGAAATTATTTGAAAGGGTTTATCTCGCGAACTACTGGAGCAATTTTTATGTTATTTGGCAAAGATAAGAAGTAGATTACGTGAAGGATCATAGGCTATCGATTTTAATCATTTTTTCAGTGGCTATATATTTTATACCCGTGCGACGCCGGGGTGGGTCGCTAGTTCTCTACATTACAATTCCATACCTATATAAATACATATTTTAAATTTAATTATTATCTGAGTTACAAAGAAATCATCTTATTGCAATCTTATAAGACCAAAATGATCGACTTGCGCTTCTTTATTACTACGCATAGTATTAGTCGCTAGTACTCATTATAAATTTCCGGCTTACTTGACAAAAAAAACATACATTATGTAAATGAAGGAAAAATAACAGACGCGGAGGACACCTGTTAGAACCTCGAATTCGCAACAAAATATAAAATTTTCCAGAACATGAGATTTTCGCGTGTACATAGTTTTTGCGCTTAGATATTATTTTAACACAATGGAAAATTTTAGGAACCAGCTTAAATAAAATTCAACCCATGAGGTGAAGGATAATATTTTGTTTCTCACACTTTTTTTTCTGACCTTTTGTTTGCAATCGCTAATAAAATTTAGATTATCTTAGCATTGAATTTCGTGTAAAATCTCACAGCGCTCGAGATTAATCGAAGCAATAAATTTTGTGAAACCATTTATATCACTTAAATACATTTAAGAAATAATTAACGTAAAATTATTGCAAATTATTGCAACGCTTAATCGATTTCATCGTCAAAATATCGCATAGGAAATGAATCAAAATGCATAGCGCATATGTAAAATATGATTTAAACAATGGAAATCTAAAAAAAAACTACAATCATACTTTTAAATACGTATTGAAAAGAAATAGGAAACGCAATATTGTAGAAGAACAAGGAAATACTGCGGAAAACCATAAATTAAAAACAAAATCTGATTCAAATCTTATAAGAATGTAAATGGATCACGCAGATCGATAGCATTTTAGATACAGTTATTAACAAATTAGCATCAATTAAAACTAAAGGATGTCATGACATAAAGCAATGAAATAAAAGCCTGCAAAGAGGCAATACCAAGACCAAAATATAATTCATATCTGAGGCTTTTAATCCAATAAAAAATATACCAAGTATTTTAAGTAAGTACATTATATTATTATGTTCTGAAGAATAAACGACAAACGTATATTTGAGAGAAATCAATATGCATAAGCATAAGGTCCTCAATTCAAAACAAATAAACCAGTTCGCCCAATTAATTTATCTACACGTGTTATAGTTCTAATTATTCGGCCAATTACAAACATCGACTCATTGGTGCATATGACACATTTTCCTGCTAAACCACTATGTTTACGAAGAATTTTAATCTCTGCTGTCCGAGTTCTGACCACATTTCCTATTTTAGTAGCTATTATTATATTATCTGGTTAACATTCATTTAGGTGTGGTAGTATAATATGCTCAAACCTGATGAGCATTTTGTGACGACTATCAAAGTTTATATAAGTTCAAGCTGCAACGCAATAATAAAAGCGATAATTTAAAAATCATCCAAGTAAAAATATGATACGAAATGTAAAATTCGTTGAAAATTTTATTCCCTGTAAGAAAATTTACGACCACTAAATCATATTGCCAGCTAAAAATAAAGCTTGTAAATGTAATTCACTTAGCCGTTGACGTTCAAAGAAACTAGGTTTACAACGTTTTAAGCCAAACAGTTCTATCCTAAATGCAAGTGTCGAGTCTGTCGCAATCGGCATTTGCAATGTCGACGCAAATCATTTACAAAACCCGCCGAGATACCAATCGCCGAAAATATGGACTTCATTCCAAACCTCTTCTACCTTTACAAGATTTATTTAATATTTAAAATACATTAAGTATCTCTTTTTTTCTTTAGATCTTTTTTCTTTCTTTATAATTTTTGTTGGCCTGTAACGCGACGTACAGATGCATTTCTAGATTTGTATAGATTCGACATAGCAGGGGAGGGGAAGAGGGGATTTCGGGAGTAGCTCGAGCGTGCCAGATTAAACTTTTATAGGCTTCCGACATGTGTCTAATTATCATGGTATAGAAATCAAATTTCTCACGTGGTGGGTTATTTTTTTTTATATTGAAATGTCATCCGATCTGTCAGATTAAGATAGGGGGATGTTTAGTATACCCCAAAGAAGCTTCCATAAAAAGCACTGACGATTCAAAGGTAAGGTAAGCCTGTAGGGACATTTTAAAATATAAAAAAAATAAACCTTCATGTTTTCCTAACTAAGCTTTGCAGGTATTTTGCACTAACCTAAATGATTTAGTCCTTGTTGTCTAAAATATAATAATAACTGACTGAAATAAGCAATTTTCTGAATATATTTTCTTTTTCAAAACTTTAAAATTGCCGCAGTTTCTGAACCCACCCGTGAAATAAAAAAACGCTCTTTTTATTTTTTTATCAGTTTTACCTAATGTAAAAAAACCTACTATAGGTCTCCATGACGTTAGAGTGACTACGCGTAACTTTCTGCCGCGCACTGTAAAACTCTGAAATGAACTGTCACCAGCAGTTTTTCCGGACTTATACGACCCGCAAACCTTCAAGAAAAGAGCGTATTCCCTCTTAAAAGGCCGGCAACGCACCTGCAGCTCTTCTGATGTTGCGAGTGTCCATGGGCAACGGTAGTTGCTTACCATCAGGTGACCCGTTTGCTCGTTTGTCCCCTTATTTAATAAAATAAAATAAAAAATAAAAAAAAAACAAAAATAGCACTCTCACCTCCTCTACTAACAGATTTGCAAGGCGTCTCACGCAATTGAAATCTGTCAATTCAGTACAAATTTAGAAATACATTTACGCGGCGCGTAGTGGTCTGACTTGACCCTTAGTTGCCGAAATCTTTCACCATGAAATGAAATATTATCTCTTTTTTTTCTCACAATGTAAGCCTCGGTAAGACGCCAATGTATCTAACATATACTTTTGTGTCTAATTAGAAAACATTTAACCTTGGACGATTATTCTTGCTCTATATTTGAAACTCTACCAAAATTTAGCAGTTGATTGACCTAATTTAAGCCATTTGGTCATAGCAAGCTTCAGTTGTCGGTAGGTCAAATCATTTAAGGAAGACCATACTAGACATTACAGAAGTCTTTCCCGACACAGTTTCTACTTACTATATTTATTTTTAGACTTACTGGTAATATTTGTTGATAATTATTTTATCTTACTGTCACTGTTTAGTTAAATAAGAATTTATTCACAGACTAAAAAATGATGAATAGCTTAATTGTTTACTTGATATTGATCGACGACGATAAAACTCTCGGATAAGCTATTCATTACCTACCGAGTGATCATGACCATTTTAAATTTCTAACAATAAAATTGTAGTGATCCCAAAACTGAGCCTAGTAGAACGCCTCCAATAAATGAACAAAGTATATCTCAGACAGCGCGTTTCCTTTGTTTCAGTGTTAAAATATGTTTATCAAAAGTTTCTTCACACACGCTTCGACATTGAACCGAATTAAAAATGTTATCGAAGAGCTCCGTATACCCGTCAATAGGCGACGGCATTGTGCAACTATCCATAATTAGACTACTACTGGCCAAACAAACATGAGCGTTAAGTTTTATAAATAAAACACAATTTTATTTTTTAGTATGAGATAGCGTTAGGAGTTAGAATCGCTTGCACATGAGGTCGGTACCGCCAACGAATTACCTTTAAATGTATTTTCGCTACTTGTGGTCATCTATTAACACACTTAACAAGTTTGACTTCAACAACTAGGGTACATAAGCCATACTGCATTATAACAAAAAAACTACAGTGACATTAAAAGGGAAAAGTATTACATTTGCTTAAACTTGGTTGAAATTTTCTCTAGTTTCTGAACACACATCTTTGTCTTTGAGTTCAAATGATTGATCAATGACTATTATATTTTATTCAATGATCTCCTAGCCTAGACAATTCGGCTACACATAATATTATATGTATGTAATTTGTGACATTGGACACAGTCCATCAGTACCTAGCTTGCTACACACAACGATTTTGAAAGTTCATTCATTTGTTATTGTATTAATTTATATATTACGTTTTTATCTTATGTTGCAATTATGCAAATATGTATTACGTTTATCTTTTTGTTATTTTTTCCTCTTCTTTAATAAAGGTTTATTTTCCAATTATCTACCCGTATTTTTATTACAAATATTTTGTCTTAAAAATTAAAAAAATACACTTATTCCTTGTTAGTTATTAACTTATCACCCTTCAAATTATATGAAAATACATACTTCCTTTTTTTAACTTCCCTCTGATGGTCCCTATTTGAATTAAAATTTACAAAATACCCCCCTTACCCCAAAATATTATTTATGTGGACAAGTCTTTTCAAATTGTATTAACAATGTTATCAATTTGTTTAAGTTTCGTAACTAATCCGGGCAGAAGGTCACGTTAACAATAACCAATACGTAACATTACAATAATAAATTAAAGAGTTTGTAAAACTTTCGGCCCTTTCTTGTTCCTTGCGGCACAAATTGCTGAAGGACGTTCGAAGTGGGTCACTTCGGAAATAGTTTATTGTTATCGGCTAGTGCGCGCGCGCACGCACACAGCGTACGTACCCGAATGCATGCACACGCACGCGCGTGAATACAGACACACGCACACGCGTGGCTCAGCGCACATTTACGAGTATCTAAGCTCACGCACACCGCTGTCGAGGCACGCACTCACGCGTAACTTTAGGGTTTACGCATCCTTTATATTACCTGCTCACCTTCGCCTTTAAACCCGTATTTATGGTTTATCTAACGTCTTCCGCTTTCGTGGTAAAAAATTGGTCACCTTTCCTAAGGCCGTCCACATAATAAATGCCGCAGATTTATATACTACACGTCAATACGCATAAAAGGTTAAATTATTAATTATCATAATATATTTTGTCGTCGTTAGTCAATTTCCCAATGTGATTAATAAAAATTTTCTTAACATTTAATAATATTTATGGAAATTCTTTTTTTTCTTAATCAAACTCGTTTTGCAACACTTAGTTCTGTTAAATCCGCCTTGTCACCTCCTCAATTTTTGATTCATTAACCTCATAATATTTAAAATTAGCATTAAATTCGCCATAAACTGTTGTATAAATAATATTTTGTATAATTTTGGCATTTTCCTTTGCCTCGTCTTTATCATCAATATCCTCTGTAAATGTAAAGCCTTTAAATGACTCATGCATCATGAACAACTCATGACCTAATCTTCCAGCACTATAAATTATAATAACGAGTAGTATTCAAATATCATCTATATAGAATAATTATTATAACGTCTGTTCAATGCCTTACTTTTCGCAAATATATCAATAAAGTTAAAGGAGTAAAAAAATATTTATTCAATGAGTAGATTGGTGTTAACAATGGTTAATTAGATCGTCTCATAATTCGCTTATCATTTTTTCCTTATTCGGCTTATTTTAAAAGAGTTAAAATTTTTAGGCCCGTACCTATATAATCGTTTTTATACATCTGACTTTCTATTTTCAATATTTACCGAAAATTACGGTTAAATTTTTTTAATGAGACAGAGCAATGCAAAAAGCAAAAAAATTAAATGTATCAGTACCAAAGTTTACTCGCCCAGAAAGCCCGCAGAAACGTTGTAGTTATTGTTGTACCAAGTTAAAAACCTCAAGGCTTCTGAACAATGCCCCACACAATATAACAAAGACAGCTCACAATAGAGATAACATACTATCAATTTGGTCTAGCACATTCACATACAAATCTGCGTTCACATCCGGACGCTTTGTGTTGCCAACAACGATTACCTCGAATTAGGGGAAATTGTGGATCTTGCTCAAGCGTTTGATAACATAATAATTATGCCTTCAAGGTTTCTCAATTATAAAGTAGAGAAAGTTTACTGAGTTTTCAGTTAGTTTTACGTTAATTTCAGTCATATGTTACATAATATTATGTATGTCCCTCCTTAATATTCTTCATTTATATGCATTTACGTACTATCAGAAAAGTTGATTCATAGAAGGCGTGCCTATGTAATATGGTCGCGTTATGTCAAACCCAGCCTACAGATCACGATATTTAAATTCGACCAAATGACGTAGATCGTCAACTGCTTATTAATCAATTTCTTTGATGGTACAGACCAAACAATAGTCACTTAACTGAAATTTTCAGAATAGAGTTATAAATATTTCTATAACAACCATGAAGCGATTTGGATACTTTGATGATACACTAAAAACAATGTGTTATGAAAAATGTAAAGCTTTTAGACGCTTGCTAAACCATGTTTTCCTTATTATTATGAGTAACACTAACAAATATCGCTCAAAATATAAATAGTTATAACAATAGAGGTATATTGGTCCAAACCACGAGACAAGCTCAAAATTTCATACCAAGTTGGCATAAATTGCTTAGTTTTGTGACTTGTTTCGTACTATCGTACTGGTACTATAGTACATTGTACAGTCATGTAATGTCACCATTTCCCGAAGATAAGCTCGTTAGGTGATGACTTGACTATCTATAGACTTGACTCATTGTAATAATATGGAGTCACATTTTCTATTGAACAGTAAATAAATCTTGGTTTATCAAATATATTCTACTAGAAAACGTCATAAACAGGTTGTCCAGTTATTGAAAACTTTAAAAGGTAGTTTTGCAGGATATCAATCAATCAATCAATCAAATATACTTTATTGTGCACAAACATAACAGTAAAATGTACATTAACAAACATATTTAATGAATGAGACATGTACACAAGGGCGGCCTTATTACTTGAAAGCAATTTCTTCCAGGCAACCCTTTAACAAATTTTATGAGATTATGAATTCAGGAAAATGATGATGTGCAAAAGTATACAAATATAATATATGTATATATAATAAATAATAATATGTATTCATAATAAAAATGTACTTACATACATGCAACTAATACTATAATAATAATGATAATAATATACATTATAAATACTAATAATAAATAATAATACATACATACTATTACTACAATGTGTATAAATTCCTGTACATATTATTGGTTGACAGATATATTACAGTAATGATTAAATACTAACGACTTAAAGCGATTTAACGTTTCAGCTAGCCTAATATGATCTGGTAAGGAATTCCAGAGTGAAATAGACTTAACAGTAAATGAGGAATTGAAATATTTAGTGTTATGGGCGGAAATGTTAAGGAGAAGTTTAGAATAGGAACGGATCTTTTCTATCGTAATTATGAAAGACAAAGTTGTTTTTTAAATAAGAAGGATACTGGGAGTCAAATAAAACGTTGTAAAGTAGGGAGAGTACGCGGAAATCACGACGATATCGGATTGGGAGCCACTTAAGCTTGGTGCGGTATTCGGTGATATGGTCATATTTTCGTAAACCAAAAATAAACGTTAATGAGAGATTTTGTAGACGCTCGAGCTTATTTAGTTGATCCTCAGTTACATTAATAAAACAAGCATCGGCATAATCAAGTAGGGAAAGAAACAAAGACTGTGCTAAGACTACTTTAGTTCGTGTAGACAGAACGTTTTAAGGAATTCCAAGTTGAAAATACCTTCCTACTCATTTCTTGTAACTGTTGCTTCCAGGATAAGTTGTCATAAATATGTTATATATTTATGATATATTTATATATTTACTATATATTTATGATATGATATGTTATCGACTTGAAGTAATTGTAACATATTATATTGGTTCCTTTCTCATAAAAGCTACTTGGCGTTAACATATCAAGCGAAGTCCAGTTTCGATATCATCTAGAGCCGCTATCCCCAACCCGCGGCCCGCCGGGACTTTATTTGTGGCCCGCGTGATGTTAAACAATTTTGAAATTCACGCCCACCGGCAAAATAACGTAGTCTAAATCGTTTATTTGGAAGAATGTTATTTGTGTTTGTGGCCCGCATGAAAAAAAGGTTGGGGACCACTGATCTAGAGTGTAAGGCCAAGTTAGCCTCGAAGAAGCTTGATGTTCTGAACAGAGCGAGACAATTATTCAGTTCGTACCAGCGCCTACAACTCTACAAGGCGCGGGTTCGGCCTCATATGGAATTTTTCTCATCTCTGGGCAGGGGCGCCAAAATACCAACTGCTCCCTCCGGATCGTCTCCAACAAAGAGCCGCTCGAATTGTTGACTGCCATAGTGTTTCAAACAGCTTCGACCCCTTGGAATTACGCCGAGATCTTGGAATTACTCTGCATCCTTTATCGGTTGTATCACGGGGAGTGCTCTGAGGAATTGCAACTTTTCGCCATCGTCCCACGCGAAAAATATACCATCCTCATCACCTTGGTGAGTGGCAGTCTTCCATCGTACGTTTCTCGCATAACTTTCTGCCGCGCACTGCAAAACTCTGGAACAAACTGTCGCCTGCAGTATTTCCGTAGAACTACTTCAAGAAAAGAGCGTACTCCCTCTTAAAAGGCCGGCAACGCACCTGCAGCTTTTCTGATGTTGAGAGTGTCCATGGGCGACGGTAGTTGCTTTCCATCAGGCGTCCCGTCTGCTCGTTTGCCCCCTAATTTCATAAAAAAGCAGTACTTATTTTGCAGTTTTTTCTTAATAACCTATTTTTAATAAAACAATCTTTAGCCCCAATTTCACCAACGACTGAAACGCTCGAATTAGTATCACGTTACTTCTTTCGTTTTTCTTATGAATGAAACAGAAGACATGATCTTTTAACAGACGTTGGTGAAATTAGAGCTTAGACCCAATTTCACCAACGACTGTTAAAGTTAATGCTCCAATTAGTATCACGTTACCTCTTCCGTTTTTCATATGAATGAAAGAGAAGACATGATATTTTAACAAGCTGTTAACAGTAACAGACGTTGGTGATATTGGGTCTTAGTCTTTTAGCTTCTGGTAACTTTTTGGTATTTTTTTTTTGTCTAACATATTATGTCTCGTTTCTGAGTCCTTTTGACCGAAGTTTATCTAACTTGTTGGACGTAACCCAATTAAAAGCGATATTGAACGATAAACTTCTGTCAAAAAGGACAGAAAACGGCAAAAGATGTTTTTTTTTAATGAAATAAGGGGGCAAACGAGCAAACGGGTCACTTGATGGAAAGCAACTTCCGTCGCCCATGGACACTCGCAGCATCAGAAGAGCTGCAGGTGCGTTGCCGGCCTTTTAAGAGGGAATAGGGTAATAGGGGAGGGTAGGGATGGGAAGGGAAGGGAATAAGGGAGGGTAGGGAAGGGAATAGGGTAGGGAATTTGGCCTCCGGTAAACTCAAGCAAAGTAAAGTTACTCAAGGTAAGGCAAGCGCTGTTTCACGCCGGTTTTCTGTGAGAACGTGGTATTTCTCCGGTCGAGCCGGCCCATTCGTGCCGAAACATGGCTCTTCCACGTCCAAAATACTTCAGCCCATCTAGCATACGCCAACGAGAAAATTTTGTCTACACGTTTTCTCGATGTTTGATGGCGTTTCTCTTCATCTCTATTGACCCTAACATGACATAATTTTTTTCTCGTGTAGATCTGTCGTCAAAATCTATCGACATAATGTCAAAAAATGATTTTGACATTATGTCGTTATCGACAATATAACTACACACGAGAGTGAGATATCTCGAAATTTTCTCGTTTGTGCATCTTAGGCCGGCAGGATACATCATGAAACAGCACTCAGTAGTTTAACAATAGCTGCAACTCCCACCATTGACATGACTATTTTGATATCTGCAAACACATAATTTCATACAGATAATCTGTGCAAGTGAATTTATGTCAAATACTTGTTATCTTTCACTAACTAGTTCAACATGCTACTACGAATTTCGTACAATTGTGTTGCGACATCGTTTACGCAATTATAACCATTGTTGCTCATTCCCAAAAGCGAATTATGCTTGCACTTTCCTTTTCATATTTGCTAGACAATGCTTATATAAAAACTCTTTTGTAATACCACTTTTATTTACTTTTGATAATAGAATCAAAGTCAAAAGATTAACTCGATGAGCATCAGCGGATTTTTCAATTGGGAAGCATTTTAGGTCCTTTTATTTTATTTTAAATGTCTCTTGAGTTTTTAGTATCATTTACAGTAAATTCTTTTATTTGGACTGGATGCTAATAAAGAGTAAAAACATTTATTGTTATGGAGAACTGATAAATTATTTCGGAATCCACTCGAGTTCTCGTTAAATGTTGGCTTTTCGACGCGACGCAAAATCCTATGACTCATAGGGTCTTTTGATTAGACGCTTAGTCGCATCCTGTTAAAATAAAAGAAAGGAAACAGAAAATGCTAAATTAGAATGCCAAGGTGTTTTAAAATACTTTTAAATTCACAGACGTTTCCACATTTTATTGCCTTTGGTCGCACGATACATATCTAAACGTACAAAACGCTTCTTTTAAGTTTAGAATCCAGATTTAGTAATCGGCAAACGTAAATTAATATGTAGAGCAGTGTTTATATTTTTTATATTCAATCGGCAAGAGTTATGCTTTAAACCATGGATTCACCATGCCTTACAATCTCCTACATTAGAAGTCAGTTTTAAGCATTCAAAAAGAGTTCCACGTAATAAGTCCTTAGTAATCTTAATCGTTAAACGAAAAAATTCGGTTGCCTTTGGCGTTAGTGACTCAGTGTCGTTCAACAATGAATGATTCAATAGATCCGTCTTGGTGAAAGAAAAGACAGGTCATCGCTGAATTTAGAGTAGGCACTGTATGATCTATGTGTGAAGTACATGGCCATGGCGCCGGCGCCGCGCCGGCTTTTTATAAATATTCATGCTTGTTTTATTATTGTATTTCTAATGATAATTTTCTGTATCTAAATTATTATGCAGTACTACATTTAAAATTATTAAGATTCATTTCAATACATTTTTATCTATTTATTGTGCAGTTACCTTATATTTTTCCGGGATAAAAATATGTATAATGTGTTCTTTTTCGAGACTCAAAGTATATCTGTATCAAACAGCAAAATCGTTCCAGCTGCTTACGCGTGATGTCGTGACCACGGGATATATAGATTTATTTTTATTTCTCTTAAGTACTAGATTGAGTAGATTCAACATTCTTGTTTTTACTTGGGAGCTTTGGCTCCAACCAATTATATTTAAGTCCAGCTCAGGAACTATTAAACTCCAAGCATCTACATTTTTCCCAAAACGTCCAAACTGCGAAGAATATCGTGGTGTCGTCACAAGACCTCGTCCTCCGTTAAACAATGTTGTGAAAGACGATAACTATCTCGGAATTGCGGAACATCTCTCACTTGTGCAACTGCTCCTAATTAGAGAAATGGGAACAATCACACTTTCAGACCATTTACGTAATATGAATAAAAATGGTCGTATTAGAGCTGGTCAGTAACAGAATATTATACAAGTATAAACAAAATTATTAAAACTTTTACCTACAATAATTATAACTATTATATAAATCTCTATAAAAGTTTATATTTGGGGGAAGGAAAATCTATTTAGCTAGACTTTGTGCCTGGAAATATTTAAGCAATTATCTCTTTCTCTGAACTCAAAACTATGTTTTGTCTTCCGAAGTTTTTGATTAAAACGACTTTACAAGTATAAACAGGAACTATTTAAACATTAGAAGCATTACTAGCATAACTAATATTAGAATGAAATCTATTAGTTTGACTGACAATTTCATCAATAGTTTAATAAGTCTGGCTCAACGTGGAAGTAACATTTTCCTCAGACTAGGAAAATTTTTGCCAAGAATAGAAATGGATATCTTATAGATTAGTCATCAGTGCGAGCAATAATAAAGGAAAAAGGCAATTTTCTCACAAGAACTGATGCAATTCTGATATTATTGTTGCATGTAAATAATTCTCATTGTAAGTTCATGTTTACAATGTGAAAGAAAATCACAATAAAGATACGGAAGTCGCTGGCGGTGATTACAATCTGTGTACACATTCTAAATTTAAAAATTTCGTAATTTAACATTTCACTGCACAGAGAGAGGCTAGTGCAATGGAATAAAATTAAAACGTTGCATTGCATTGCAATTAGGTAACAATAGTAAAAAAAAACAATTTGACCAAAGTTTTTACGTTAAATACAATATAATATTTTTATTACCTGACTTCTGAGATTTTTGGCAGGAGTATGTCTTATATTTTCTATTGAAAATAACTAGTTTTTCGATTGGTTAAAACTTAAATGTTTGACATTAGCCAATCAAAAGCGCTATAATCACAATCACAATCCCAAACCATCTGAAATGGTAAGAAACATCAAAATCTTATTAACCAAAATAAAGCGCAACGTAACTACTTTTTAATTGTTCATTTGGCATAGTTAGATAAGATGATTTACCAAAAGAACTTCGCCTTTATTCAGATAGAACAAAATTGGGACAAACCACTTGACCACTAGCGATTATAAGCATTATTAAATAACAAGTGCTTAATGACTTTGTTTTTCGAGAACTTTCCATATCATCTGAAATTTGTTTCTTGTAATCTTTTTTGTTCGTTGCATCGCTTATTAATTTCTTTTTGTCACTAATTATAATAAAGTTTATAATAAGCTTAATTTTTCCCAATATTTTGATGGATATAAATGCGGACTGCATAAGCCAAATTTGTATTCAGATTCGCAGGTAAATCGTGTTTTATAGCTAAAAAAACGTTATTTTTCTAACCTTGAAACAAAATGAACAGGTTTCCATATAAGGTACATTTTCTTTAGCACATTATGATCGTGTAACGTCATGTTTTCTTGAGAAAACCTCAACATATTGCGTTGTTCCTATACTTCTTACTAGTCACGTAGTGGTGTGAAAATATCTATATTTTCCTTGCTGTGTTTTGCATTACGCAACCATTAAAAAGTTTTAAACTGTTTTTTAACAATTGCTTCTAATTACTGAAACTTCTTCCAGATCTTCTTTATCTTCTCTTGTGTATAAAATTCTCGTGTCACAATGTTAGTTACCGTACTCCTCCGAAACGGCTTTACTGATTTTTACCAAATCTTCAGTAGGTCTGAGAATCGGCTACTGGCTACTTTTTATATTGATAAATGCATTTGTTGAATAAATAATAGTAAATTATTACAACTCGAGCCTGACGGCGACCATAATCGTTTGTGCGACGGGATAGCGATGGACGTTGCCATGGTGCCATACTTATTTAGTCACTTCAATAAAATAATATGGGCGAAATACTTTATACGGCAATACAATGTTTGCCGGGACAGCTAGTGTTCTTATAATATCGTCGTTTTTAGGGTTCCGTATTATTAATTGTGCTCTATTGTTCTTGATTGAAACAAAATGATTGAGCGTTTATTCTACTTTGTTGATTTCGTAATTCCTGACTGTAAAGAGACAAATTATATTAATGTGAGTATTTCTATGATTGACATGAAACGCGGTCCTCAGTTGAATTGCTATTTAGTTGTCATTTATTAATAGCGAATGCTATAATCTATCAATTCTCGATCACAAGAATGATTTATATTCAACGATTACTACAAAAACTTGTCGATGTAAGAACAACAAGAAAATAAATTGCCTTGTATAAAAATTATAACAACAATTAGGAAAATATTTTAAACGGCGGTTTCCATTAATAACTTATTTACTAGAACTATGAGTAAACGTTATTGAATAATTTTGTTTTGTTTTAGAAAATTTGAAAGCTATATTATTTTGGAGGCCACTGGTTATACAGAGAACTAAAAGTTAACTTTGTGAGACAGATAATATATAGTGAAAGTTATGCCATGAAGGGCATAGCGTACCTTTCATTTTAGAGTTGTTACCGGAATTATACGTGGGAAATATTTAAAAGTAACATTTACTAAGTAATCGACTTCCATAAAATAATGTGTATCTATTGGATATGCTTATGTCATATACTTACATAAATTCATCTGTAATTGTACCAATAAATAAGTAGTGTAGGTACTGAATATCAAAATTTCTTATTTTGATAGCATATAACGCCTATTTCAGACAAAATCCCACCCCATAATGGAAAAAAATTGGTTCACCTCTGATTACAAAAACAGTCGATAGAAAGCCTGGAGAGGAATTTCATGAAATAGCCTTAACTATTCAACCTAGTTAAAGCCTAGGTCCATAAATAGGCTACAATGATAACAGACAAAACAAATTCACCCCTCGTGACGTAATGAACGTAAAAGCGAGGAAATCAAATCGTTACGTGGCCGTTACGTAAGCCTTTCGTACTTTCTCCGTCAGCAAAATTTAGCGTGAACGGTTGCGCAACGTCGAAATGGCAGCGGCTAAATTTCGTCATTTCGACAGAAGATCAACACGACTTATACGGCTTGTGAAACGGAGGTTAGGGAGAGTGGAGATTGTGCAGATGGCATTGTGCAAAATTTTGAATGTAGGGTTTATGAGGCTGTGCATGTTATTTCAGTTGTTTTATCATAGGTTATTTCAGAATTTTATTCTGATGCATGTATTGTAAATTTCTTTTTTAACGTTGATTGAATTGGAAAGTCTGACCTGCCTCTTCCTTCTGTTTATTATGAAATGTTCAGCGAGTCCAACATTGCAAACGTAAGAATTTAAAAGTATATTTTTTTGGTGAGGATGGATGCATTTCAATCAACATAATTTTTTAATCCTAAAATCAAATGATTTATTTTGTCTTTAAATAATACCATCTTTAATTTTAACTTTACAAATTTCTTGATTTCTTAATCTTGTCATTAGCATTTTTAAGTAATTTGTATATTTAATTACAGTCTTTGCTATAATTATTATACAATTACTTTTTAAATTATAATTTTCATATCAGAAAGCGGTACTTAAAATTTCAGAATGTCATACTAAATAAAATTAAATGAATAGAGCTTAATATCAGCAGCGACAGAAGTAAAAGCAATGCACCTAACTAAACCACCTATATAAATGTTAAATATTAAATTTTATCTAACACTCGAGTTAGAGTTAGGTAACTTTCTAAAAACTGCTCGAGTGACCTTGAAATAAAGCGTTCTTACAAAACCGCGGGCCATTCGCCGGCCCTAGCTCCCCCACCAGTGCAGTGCGGATCTACACACGCCACCACACGTACCTACAGCACGCGCAACACGCATCTGTGTGCGCCACACCCACACACACGCACGACACGTGCTGCGCCTGTGTGCGGACCTAGACCAGTAGAAAGGAGTAACCTAGTCCGTTCTCACACTATTTTATCTCAATTCTTTGGGGACCTTTACGAGAACTTCGCTGACTCTGAGACGTGAATTCTCAGAGAATGCAACGTTTTATTTATTTTACCTTGACGCTCACTAACTAAACGCACCTCAAAGATTCTAGCTGTTTTGAAATCTTCACCTTCCAAATATGTGAAATCCTTGAACGGCTATGTGGGTCACGACCAGGTCCCGACTTCCAATGTGTCTCGGAATCGGTTATTAGCATTGAGAAGTGTGGTATAGGTGTTGCGCAATATGTTGACTTTCATCCTGAAGGTCAAGTACCATCCTATTTCAAAACAGACCTTGACGAGTCTGGTTCACCTCGAATAGTTTGTTGAGTAAACGAAAACTATTGCTATTTAAATATTATAACAAAAGTTGTTCGAAGGTGTAACTTTATAAACCATTTCGAGGCAGAATTCTTAAAATCGGACTCAAGGTTAACAGTTTACATCGTGAGAAATGCCTGTATGTCTGAACATAATTTTCTGCAGCGACTCGGGAGATATTCAAATGACTCTCGACAATCAAATCCGACCTTTTCTTAGACACGTTCTTTATAAATAGTCATCTAAGTACTGTGATCGTAAAATGTCGAACACGAACTCGATTTTGATACTACACAGAATTGCGAAAACCGGTGCCAAAGCACATTCACTGCAGGCAATGGCCATAGGTAAGAAAATAAAAAATATATATAGTTTACTACAAAATATGGCTTAAAAGCTAAACCTTTCCATGTTACAAATCAACGATTAACCGAAACAACAAAGTCAGAGCAAATATGTATTAATAGATACAATAAGACATATATTATTGATTTACAATTTTTCTGTCCACTCGAGACATTGACTGACAAAATAGTCTCGATTCGTTCAAATAAATTATAGGTAAGTACAGTTGTTTGCCGTGTCAGTAAGCAAGTATCTGGCACAAGGGATCAATCGTCAATCAAACGCAAGGTAAGAGTTGTAACTGTGGAAGCTATTTTAGCATCATCGAAGGTAAAACTCATTCGCGCTTTCGGCCCGAGACTCTCTCGCAAGGGTACGGTGCCATTTATAAATACGTTTGTCAGTTGCCAGCGCTCTGTTTGGACATAGCTCATCTAACGTTTGGAATAAACGGAATCAGATATTATATACATTTGAATACAATTCAGATGTGGTATGTCATGTGGTACTCGCTACTGGTAATGCAGCAGCTGTCAGTCACAGGGCATTGTTCGCCTGCGAACTGCCAGCCTGACTTATGTTAGATGACACGCCCTTACGTTTTAGTCTAATACAACAATAAACTTTGCCATTCATTTTGCATATCTCCACATGTCATTGTACCGGCCGTTCGAACCGCGCATTTTCCGCTGACCATTTTCGACTAATATCATTCCTGTTTCGTACCACAGACAAGCAAAGCCATTAAAATTAATTCATCAACTCAAACGAAGGTTACAAACATTGCACAACAGCTCGAGATCTAAGAGTTCGTGTCGTAGAGAGCGATTTGGATGATGACGAACGAAATTCGGACAATTACGCGGTAACGATAACCTTATCGCTTCCGAAGCGCAATTTCATACGGGCCACAATAGTAAACAAGTGTAACGTCGCACAAAGAGGCGCGATGCCGGAAACGCTGCTAATCGTCTCATCTAAACAATAGTGTCGATGATGCACTTGCAGATTGCTAAATTGACCGTGGCTCTCATGAATGAGTCGAGGAGCTCGCATTACATAATGATATGTGTGGTGCGGCGCGGTGGCACTAAACATTTCGTCCGAAGGCCGGCGCACAAAGCGTGTGCGGAGTATCGCTCGCCACGCGCGCCCCGCGATTTCCTGTTTGACAACTATCGACTTACATCACTATCGTTTTCTGTACATTGCGCGCTGTTAGAAGCACAGGGGGTCTCGTTGCTAGGTAGTCGGCTCCCGCTTTTCGAGCGTTTAGGTTCAGCTCCGAATAGTTTATCATCGCAGATTTCGACATCGACAGGCGTGAAACGAAAATATCAATCGGAACAGGCGTTTCAATTAGATCGATCATTTCAGTCATGTAAATGGAGCATGAATACGTCGTGATCGGTCGTGTTATGGGATATTCTGCGATTGTGGCTAATGGGACCGTTTGACAGCTAACCTCGAAATCTAAACGCATCGGGGCATGCTGAGAGCTAACCTGGATACTGGACAGTTTAATTGTTCAATAAATCCGAAGTAACATTTATCGGTTGTTGCATTATACTGCAATGTTCTAAACGTGCTCCATATGCTGTTTCGTTCCCTTCGTTGATATAAAGTACACGTGTATTTTTTATTTCGAGTATGTCATGTTTTTTATCTATTTTATTAAACATGAGAACAATGAAATTCCAGTTTTTCTATTTTAACATTCGTATGATATTTCATCTCAATAAAACATAATATTTTCTTTCCCATCATAATTTTTTATTCTTTCCAAGATATCAAAAAACATTTTAATATTCGTAATAAATAGCAGAGTATACCTATTCCGCTTTCTTTTCTTTCAACGTAACATTACAACCTAAACATTTGCAAGTACTTAACTAAATCACATTGGCATTTGTATTGGTTGTAAATATCATTGCTAAATTGAAATAAACGATGCTGGATTAATTTCAACATCCGTTTATGCAAGATTCCAATAAAAATAACTTTACTCCATCCTATATGATTTTTTATTTATTAGGATAACGTACTCGATGACCTTCTCATCGATAACATTTCAGACGCAACACAATATTTACGTCTCGAGTCTTTTAACATTTTGGAAAAAGTTTTTACCGCATCTTTTGAATTGTATCAATTTTCCTCAGTCACTCGTATTCCTCTACTTTCTAACACTACTGTCATTGCGACACCATCATTAAATACCGCTTATTTACCAATGCTTACACTATTTACACTAATTGTAACGAATGCATTTATTTTACAATAATTTAGCAACGCACAGGGAAAGTGGAAATTTTTCTCAATCCTACGCTCCAGTAGGTTAGCTACTTCAGTTTACAACACCGGCGTTTCGTAAACTGGTTTTCGACGTTCAACTGTCTACATTTACTTATTGTTTCCTGCGACAATTAACTGTCATCTAGCTTGTGAAACTGAGCTATTGCTTACAAGCCTACCTTTGTCCCATTGCAAGGATTGAAGGAAGGTTTACGAGCACTTGATTTCAGTATTTGAGCTGAATGAAATTAAAATGATACTCGAGGTAGAATGATGAATGAAGTGTATGGTATAAAATATTTTCAAGGAATGGAGTAATTGCACTATTTTGCAACCGGCAATAAATTCTCCAGGCAGAAAACATGCACATACTCATGACTAACTTCCTAACAATGGTTGTAGAAATGTGCCACGCAAACAATGCAGTGCGAAAGCCAGGTCCAGTGGAATGCCAGACGCGTGCCAGATATGCCACACCAGACCTAACCCTTCGATACCCGGATGGCTTGATTTATTGAGGCTGTAACATTGATTTGCCTGTATGTAAATCATTGCAATTAACTGCAATTATACGGTGCATTTATTTACTAACTAGTGTTGCGACACTTATCGACAATTCTGTTAAATGCAAATAATTCATTGTATTTTATTACTAAACTGATTTTATATTTTGTTTACAAAATAGTAAAAGTATGTGTTCCTTAGAATAACAGCAAAAAAACTCTAGTTGAAAATCTCTCGATTGACAAAATATTGACAGTATACCTAAGTTATTATAGGAATGAAGTTATGATCATTATAGCAGCAATGGCAATAATTTTATTTTCCAAGAGAATTTTTAAATGACCCAATTAAAGTCACATTCTGCAAAACGAAGATTATTAAAGTCAAATAAAAACGTCGATTAATTGAATCGAAAATCTTACTCAATAGGTTAAGTTTGCAATTTCCTTCGAATGTAGGACAACCTGTAGTAAAAAATTCGAATAAATTCGTTGTAAACATCGATACGTTTCGCCCAACCGACACATTTTTTACCAATTAGCAAAAAACCTCGATAAAAAATCTCATCCCTAGCATTGGCTCCTCCTTTTACAGTGACAGCGATCATAAAAAACCATTAATGGAGAGTTATGCGAATGTATGGACAGAGTACGAGTTGACTATTATAGGAGTAGGTTTTAATTAATGTATAGGTTATGTAACCGACGTGTCTTTAGCGATCTAACCTTGGTTCGCTTGATTGAGATATTTCTACTCGTTACTTCCTGTTTGTTTATAATTTTTGTTACACTATGTTACATTATTTTAATTTTGTTTATTGATAAGCGTGTTTTATTGCTTTCATATTTTTATTAGTAGTTTTTGTGCAATTTATTTTTAAGAATATATTTTTTTGTTAATACTTCAGTCGGAATTTCCAGGAATTGCTATTGTATTCTATTGTTGTCGCGATCACCGGTGCTCGCGCGGGGCCTGAAGGATTAATTTGTCAGTAAAAGTTAGCAAATTTTGGCACTAAAAGCATATCCGGGTAAAATGCACAATGAAAGTCTAACAATTGAAAATAATATTATGACACTCACAATATGGGATATAAACTTTCTTCTGGCGAAAGCAATATTAAATTTTTTTTTTTACAAATAAAAAAAATATCCTATATACGAACATAGACTCCAACTAATAATATCATAGTTTGTGCTGGTATTATTTAAATGGTTTTCTAGTAATGATTTTATAAAATAAAAGTAGAAGTATTAGAAAACCCTGTGAAATTATTTATTAATTAAATTGACTAAAATTTTTGAGACACAGCGAGGTTCTGAAATATTAAACGTTAAAAATGATAAAAAGTAATATTTCTAATGCATATTATAAAACACTTTCCGAATAAAATATTTTTTGCCGAGCACCTACCAACTGAGCGCCATCTGTCATTTAATAGTGGGAGTTGAAAGCTTAGCGCCATCTATTAGCATATTAAGGTACCAACATTATCATGTCACAATTTTCCGATAGATGGCAATAATTCCAATAGATATAAATCTAAGCAAACGCTCTCGAATGTTGCAACAAAATATGAAATTGGCGATACTTAAAAAAAAACTTTCAAATTTGCTTGGCAACTCGGTTCAAGTACAAGCATTTTGTATTCGTTTCGTGTGGTTTCACACGAACAATGGCGGGCGAGCCTGACGCGCATCGCTGCGCCTGCGCCGACCTGAAAATACGAATGTAGCCAGATGAAACTTGTTAAATCTTTCACGACCACTCCAACCAGATCCGAATGATGTCATAACCTTCACAGCACATTGTCAACTTTGAATACAGTACAATAATAAATAGTGAGGACATTTTAATATGCATGCAAGCGCAAAAAATTTACTTAAAATTAAGTGTTAAAAAGCTATCTTAAAATCTAATAATACCTACTGGATTGCTATTACCTCTTTATTTTCAGTCATGTTCATTTATGTACTGATTTTTAATCAAATAAAGACATCACCTACGACATTAATATTCTGAAGCTCACTAGCTCTATTTGGTAATGATGCTAAACAACTTACAACACGTTAAAACACTCTTACCGAGCAATTACAAAACCGTGACAAAACCGCCTGATATACGCGAGAACACTCTCAAACCTTGCTTCTAGTCTGAACTAAATACGTATGTGTAAAACCACACAATAGGATTTCAGACAATGCTTCTAAATTGTTGCTAAATATCCGTAAAATGCAAAAGAAACGTTGATCGTCTTTTAAATGCTCTTGCGTCGCTAAACTTTATTGGGCCAAGGTCGATAGCTTTCTACACTTGTTTGATGGTCAGAGATCGCGTTACCTACTTCATTTACATTCATCTCACCTTTCGACCTTTTTATTTGATTAGGAAATTGATTTGAATCGCCATTGTGATCGAAATCATCTTTCGCGATGATATCTATTCCACAGTTCGGTGATTTCGACCTTCAATCTTTTCGTCTGATATTAATTGAGACTAATGAACCGATAATGTGGCGAACCTTAATTTTATCTGATTTCACTTATTTATAGGTTTCTTTCGTGCACGCTTTAGCTCACGAAACCCAGTTTGCCCATTCTAATTGATATATGCAGGAAGAGGCACGCTATTATGCGGATCTTAATACTTATGTAACACTAGATTTCATGTGACTTTCGAATTGTTTTGTAGCTCTTATTTTTGTTGTTTGCTTTAAAATTAATGTCATTACTTTGTTTACGATCTCCCCTGAGTCATTCGAGCCGAGTTTATCTAGAGTGACCTTAAAAGATTTATTCTTCTTTTGCAGTGCTGGAATGATGGGCGAGGGTCTACTAACACTGACCTACGGCAAACACCACGCCTGCATCCTGAACGAGGTGAGCGCGGCGTGGAGGGGAGCCAGGTACTCGGATTTGGTGCTGGTCTGCGATGATGCCGTCCCGCTGGCTGCACACAGGATCGTTATGGCTGCGGCTAGTCCGTTAATTCGGTAAGTATAATATCCAAATTTCAAAATATGTTGTCTCATGGGATTGAAAAATCGAACTACTATCTCTTAACCTTTCAAGCCCCATAAGAGCACCGGTGATCGCGACAACAATAGTATAACAATAGATGTCCAAGAATCCGCGATCGAAGAATTAAAGATGAAATTAAGAAAGGCGATATAATAAGTAACCGATAATAAAAACGAAGTACTAACAAAAAACATCAAATTCAAGTCCCTATTTTTTTCTTTACTTTACATTCAAACTGTAAATACAGTATTTAGCTTAATAATATTATGAATTACCATATAGTAATTACTAATTTGTCTTTTCAGTAAAATCCTCGATGACACACCAACAATAGAGAACCCCGTCACCATTCACATGTCAGGCATCAACAGCACTCTCATGAAACATCTTCTCGTGTTCCTATACAGTGGACAAGCGTATATTGAGGTATGTATGCAATGTCAATAATTAATGAATCAATAAATACTAAGTAAATAATTAAAACAATATCCCTGATTTTAATTTACTTACGATTTTTGTGAAATTCAGGGCACAAAAGTTTAACACATATCTATTTCTATTTCAGTCTGGGGAGATAGATGATATGCAAGAATTGTTTGAGCTGCTGGAAATAAAATCAGACGTATGGAAATCAACAAAGGAACGCCGGCAAGCTGAAGAAAGAAACAGATCGTGTGACAGATTAAAAGGCAAAAATCTCAAAACAGACATAAACAGTAATGAAAGCAGTAAACATGATGCACCATCAGGATCATCACATTCAGAAAGTGAAAGGGTCACACCAGGTGCCAGTTACAGTAAAGAGAAAGAACGTAATGATTCAGAATCGTTAAGTATAAAGAAGGAAAGTATGTCTATGAGTAGTAACGATGAAAGAGAAGATGACCAGGATTCAGAAAAAAGGGACGAATGTGGGAGAGTAAAGACACGCAGACGGAGTTCATCTAACCCTGTTAATTTATCAGTCACCAGAACTTCAGAAAACAATAGCAGTGAACATGACGATTCGCAAGATATAGTGGTCGAAGCAGTACCAGCAAAGGTAATCAATCATCTTTCTTTAGTAAAAAATCTCTCTCAAATACTAAAAGTAATGATTTTTTTTTTCATTCATGTTTTCTATTTAATACCTCCATGTATTTTTAGTAGAACACTAACGTAAATTATCTTATTTTTATAATTTTTTAATTTGTCGTAAATTTTTACAGAATATTGACAGACGACGGTCAACATCATCAAGTCAAGACGATCCACCACAAGAAACCGTGTACAGAAGACAACTGCTAAATGACCGGCTGGGTAGAGGAATTGAAAGAGCCAAGAGAAAGTCACATTATTTGGAACCGCCAGAATTGGATTTACGAACTGTAAAATTAGAAGATTATGGAGGTCTCAAACCACCTGACAGTGAGTTTATGGCTCTTGTCCAGACGTCTCCGGAAAATTACGTAGTAACTCCACACAGAAAACGACGACCCGGCTTCCATAATTCACCGTCACAAAATCCACCTTTTGTAGCATTCCCGCCTAGTTACCTTGAAGAAATGGCACATTTGCGATACGCGCAAGCACCGGGAGTAGCGGCCAGTGCAGTTGCCAGACTGGGTGCTCTACACCAGCTCAGTGCATCTGCACCTCCGTATCTGCCGGAAAGAAGCACCACCCCGCCTATAGCAGGCCACGATGATGCACTCAAGTACCGACCACCGAGCGCTGGATCATGGGGGCCTTGGCTTTGTCAACCGCAAATGGGAGGAGATGATACCCCAACAACGGAACACGAACAAGGATCGAGTAAACAAGCCCCAGTTCGAGAATATCGTTGCGAGTACTGTGGAAAACAATTCGGAATGTCATGGAATCTCAAAACGCATCTTCGAGTTCATACAGGAGAAAAACCTTTCGCGTGTCGTCTTTGTGTCGCCATGTTCAAACAAAAGGCACATTTGCTGAAGCATCTATGTTCTGTGCATCGAAACGTTATATCGTCTAGTGAAAACGACGGCAGAACCAATACGCCGGGAAGATTCAACTGCTGTTTCTGTCAGCTAACGTTTGAAGCTTTACCGGAATTAATAAGACATCTCTCAGGACCGCACAACAGCCTCCTACTCAGTAAAAACTTACATGATTGACAACCATTGTCATGACGCGGGTAGATGCGTCCCCTTGGACTTTGGAAATTCTTTCGACCGATCGGTCGAGTTCAATTGTGATATGTGTTAAAATATAATAACTAGAATAAGTATTTAGGATAAGTGTCACACTATCGCGGAGCGATACTCATAGCGAATCATTTGCAAAGCATGTTAATGCGATTGTGAATATAATTTATAATTATTACAATCACTTTTGCCGATGGGTCCAAAACGTTATAATTTGTTTAAAAATTATAATTCGGGACCAAAACCTTCCGACATAGTATTTATTTAAAAGATGTATTTCATAGCATAAATATTATTTAAATGCCACCGACACATTAAAACTTAAGCATAGAAAATAGATGTTTGTCGAAGAAAAGTTGCGAAGAAGGTACAGATTAATAATTAGTAAAAGCGTCACACAAGCTACCTCCTAATTTAAATCAGTGTTTCGTCAATACCGATGACGCGGTTTCTATTAATGACCATGGTATAAATAGTAATTAGACCAATTTTATCAAAATATTTGAGGTCAATCGTCTCTAGTCAGAATTGGATTTTAGCACAAATCATTGCGTTGTTCATTCACTGTGAATGATATTTTAAATATTTTTTATTAATTTTTATATTGATATAATATTACAAACATGTCTAGTGCTTTCAATAAGGTTTTTTAGGGTTCCGTAGTCAACAAGGTACACTTATAGTTTCGGTCTGTCCGTCCGTCTGGCCGTCTGTCTGTCTGTCTGTCCGCGGTTTTGCTCAGAGACTATAGGACCTACAAAGTTGTGATTTGGCATGAATGCACATATTAATGATGCCAACAAAATGGTACATGAAATCTTAAAAAAATATTTTTTATGCTACCTTCGTGTCCACCCAATCGTGTGGGGTGTCGTTGGATAGGTTTTTTAAAAATATTATGAGTATTCATAGATCATTTTCCGATTTAGGAATCCGTTTGTGAAATATTAAGTTTCAAAGTGGAAAAAATCGTTAGAGTCCAGTGTCCCCCCTTCTACTAGCTAAACGGTTACTTCTGGAAATGTGAAAAAAATCACGGGAGTAGTAAATAACTAAATATGCTGAATTAAAAAAAAATCTATCACGGCTAAGAAGACTTGAATTATTGAGTAATAGTCGATCAACTTAAAAAAATGTATTCAGCGAAGTATAAAGGAACTTTTCGTTCAAATTTCTTTAAAGGTAACTGAGATGATGTTGTTAGTAGTCTAAAACACGTTATAAATGTACATTCATTGACCATACAAAAATTTAAAAAAAAACTAGCGGTACTACGGAACCCTATATTGCGCGTGGCCCGGCACGCACTTTGCTGTTTTTTTTTATCTGTGTCTACTTCTTGTATTGATTCAAGTTCAAAATTTATTTCGCACTTTTTCTCTTATTCGAAAATTCTGACTCTGTGTTTCGCAGCTTTTCAAGGACATGAAAATCTCAAATTTAGCTTATGTAACTTACGTAACTTTAATATAAATAATAAATGTGTTCGTAATATTAATATAAACTATGCCCTAAATATCATTTCGCCTGTGCCGAATTTTCCAATGTGGATGAACACCAAAGATTTGTAATTGATGTTGTTTTGGTGTACCTATACAATTAAGAAAAATTCTTGGGACCTGAAATGATTTTGATGTGTTATAATACATATTGTAGGTATCGATTAAATAATCTCATAACATTGCAAATACTTTCTAATTTTAAAATGCACGTCAATCTTACTATTTTTATTCCTTGTTAAGTATTATTTTAAATCTTTGTCACCATAAGTTTTCTTTGATTTTCCGGATCCTTGGAGCAAATTTCTATTGTGGCCAGTTTTTTCAGTGTTATTTTAGTTACTGTGTTCGTCTTGCGTTTGTTTCTTGTTCTTAAGGCGCTATATCTAAGCGGAAAGGTGATTCGTCTTTGTAATTCGAAACCAAATGTAACCTTATTTGGTATAATTTTCGATTAAGTATTAATATTTTGTTGCTAATGAACAAATTTTATTGTCTAAGTAACGTCACAACTCAAAAAACTAAAGTTACCAGAAAATTGTTCAAAACTTAGATTTAGAAGTCGAATTTCGTTACCTATCGTTATACCTGATTTTTGTTTTATTTTTGGAGTTTTGTTTTTATTACGTATTAATTGGGGAACAATTTAAAATTAAGAATTGTGATTTTAATTCGTGTTAAGTTGTAAGTATGTGATAAAATTACTACGGCGCACAAACGCTGTCTTCCATCGCGTTTTCCATATTCTCTACGTTGTACATAATTAGGTTTAATATCGCATGACAACACGTCCGTACTACTGCCTTACGTAAATACTAAACAAACTATTTTATAAAAAGCCTGTCTGTGAAAAGAAATACTTTTCTTAGAAACACCACCTTTCTGTCTTCGAACTTTTTATCAATATTTTCGGCAATTTCTTTATATCAATAGAATTTATTTTCATAGTCAGGTTTAACGTTTGAAATACTTCCGTAGGATATAAGCTTATTGTGATATTTCGGCAGTGCCTTAATATTAACATTTTCAATTCCTTTTGACATTAGTGTGGACGTATTAAGGGTCCTTGAATGATTACAAGGGTCCTATTTACAGGTATATTAGTATGTCAAAGGGCCGCTTTAAACAGACAAATTTTCTCATGACCTTATTAAGAACTAATGTAAATAACTAAATTTAAGTGAAAATTAAAAGCCTGTTGAACTTGAATATTTTCTGTTAATTGTAAATTTAAAATTAATCTAAGGTTTCACGTAGTGTACAATTTTGTAGATATTTTGTAGTATATTAACATTCTGTAAAAATGTGTTCTTACTTTAGTAAATTAAATAACGAGGATATTTTAGTTACACAAAGGTTTTATTTTCCCTTCTCAGAACATAACTGCGGTTTACACTGTGGCAGGTCTTGTTCCCCAACCCAGTTTTTGCCGGAATTATCCATTTATTACTTTAAATATTATAATAATTGTAATTGGCATAAGAAAAAAATAAGTATTTTGTAACATAGACAAGTAAAACCAAATTGTTGCTCAAATTGACAAAATTCCTTATTTGGAATGTAAGCTTTATATACAACTTAATAAGTGATGGCGCTACAAGCGATAGCTTAAACGAAATGCACGTAATTCGCTTATGTGCCACAAGATGGCTCTAATATGAATAGAGCTAATAAAAATCTCATAATTTTAAATTTTGGCAAAAAATCGTATTCATTACGGTCACTTTATGTTAAGCTCAGTTGACCATCGTTGACTTCACATAACCCAATAAAGTAACATAGGATCGTTATGATTCTGTCTACGATTCAATTTCTACGAAAACAACGCGACCAATTTACGTAGGTCCGCCATCTGCATATGAATCAACTTCTCCGATAGTACATTTATATGATACAATAACTATGATAAATCAAGTTCACTAACATAATAACAAGCAATTTTGCATAGTCCAATTAACAATGTTTAGTGAACATCCAGGACATTTCGTAACGTTACGCGTCGTCACGCAGCACACAACGCGACAGTTTAGAACTGATCGGCAGCAGAAGGCGTTGACTGAGGTCAGTATTCAGAATTAATAGTTTAATTAATGCCTTTTGCATGGTCATTACGTGTCATTTAAATTGGTATTATCGCCGCCCATACTCATTGCTTAAATTTAGATCAAAATGAATGAAAATGGATTACAGTAGTTAATGAATGATGCCGTTTACAAGGTGTTTTGACAAGAGTTTATCTATTCAATTGTGTTGTTGATTGGTTTAAGTTTTGACGTTAGCGTAAAGTGCCAGTAAAGGTAAAGTGTGGTAAAGGTAAAGTGTGGTAAAGGTAAAGTCCTATCAAAACCTCAGAAACCAGGTATTATGAACTATATTCCATTTCATAACATTCTGAAATGTTTGATCTTTATGTAAATAAATAATTAATTATGTAATATGACGGCTAAAATTATGCTATCAATTTAAGGTCACGAAATATCCCACAAAACTGTGACCTATGGTACATTAAGTCAAGCTTCAAATATTTTTATTTATATCAAAATTATTTATTTTCCCATGGTAAAGTTTTTGTGTAGTTATTTACTGTGCAAGAAAGAAGAAACGATCAAAAATAACTATAGTACTTACAAATTGTTTTACTCGATGCTAGTAATTAGACAGTTGTAGCAATAAAGTGTTCAAGTATTTTTCTAAAATGAATCATCCCTATTCCCTAAAATTTCAACTTCAGTGCAAGTCTACTTAGGGTACACATACAATACTTAGGGATACAGTGCAAAGTTATTTCACTACCTGCAATGGCGGTGTAAAGTAAAATAATTCATAAGTTTTCCGTTAGGCAGTAAAATGTAAAGTTTGTTGATCAAGAACATGAAGCTATAATAGAGAGGAGCTGGCCTAAGCAACTGTGCACTGTGATTTTCAACTAGGTCCTGACGTCATCATTGTGGGCGGGGCTTAAGTCAGTACACTTTCGGCGTTTGTCAGGTGCACACGTCACGAGAATCCCAATAAATTGGTGTTTTCTGCGTTTTTAACAAGGAAAGGATGAAGTATTGTGTTTTACAATGTCAAACTTACTCAGACAGACGTTCTGATAATATAAATAACATCACATTTCATCCGTAAATAATTTTAAATGTAATTTAAATACAAAAGTTCTAGAATATTTCATCTTTCAGCGTTAATTATACTACTTGACACTAGATGGCCAAACCTTTGAAAGATAATACAGACCTAAATGCGTTTAATTTTGCATAAGTTTATTGCAATTATCATACTTGAATACTTTAAATTGTTATACACTGTCTTCAATACATTTAATAGCTAAAACGGTACTTATATAGCTTTTATTATCATAGTACTTATAAAGCGCCATCTGTCGACATCTAGGATAACTATTTGAAACGTAACAATATGTCCAGGGCCGTATTTAGAATTAAATTATTTTTTAAGGGTGGGTGTGAGGCGTGGTCAAAGTTAGGGTTAAAGTTATAGTTAAGGCTAAATTTAGCTTTAACTTTAACCTTTACTTTGACCGGCGAAATTGACAGATGTCTGTTGCGTTTATTTTTTTATTCAAGCTTCAGGTAACGAGATTGAGAGTATAAAAAAATATTATCCATAAAAATCGTCAGAAAAAATATTTCTTTTAAGGGGGCGTCCACAAATTACGTGAGGTGTTTGGGGGGGAGGGGGTCGAATCAAATCTCATCTAATCTCACGTTGGGGCGAGGGGGGGTCTTGGCAAATCTCACGTAATTTTTTCTCAACTTAGTCCATTTCATCCAGATTGTATGTATGCTTAAGATTTTATCATAATAAGCGTAATTGTTATACGATGAAGATAATTCACAAATTCGTTAGAAATAAAATGTACTGACTGTCAAACGAAACGTTTTCGTAAGAAACCCACATTTTGAAAAATCTCACGTGAGATTTGTGGGAGGTTGAATAAAATTTCTCGGAATCTCACCAGAGAGGGAGGGGGGGGGGGGTCAAAAAATTAAAAAAAAACACCTCACGTAATATGTAGACGCCCCCTAACAACACAGTAAATTTTCAGGAAAAAATTTAACACCATGTTAGGTGATTTGACATGACTTTGGTGGAACGCTCGATAGCTCTAACAGGCCATTAATTACTGATCTAACAAGCCATTCTTTATTTAACATTGCTTGATGAAACTGGGTCTTAACCAGAGATTTGACATTTTGCACTGTAGTTAAAGTTAAGTTGATGCAACCCACCCTAAGTATCACATTATCAGTTTTGTTTGCCAATGTTGACGCGCGCTGACATAAGCCCCTCTAGCATACGCCAACGAGAAAATTTCGTCTACACGTTTTATCAATGTTTGATTGCTTTTCTCTTCATCTCTATTGACCCTAATATGTCATAAATTTTTCTCGTGTGGATCTGTCGTCAAAATCTATCGACATAATGTCAAAAAATGATTTTGACATTATGTCGTTATCGACAATATAACTACACACGAGAGTGAGATATCTCGAGATTTTCTCGTTTGCGCATCTTAGGTCGGATGGCCAGTGCAGCCGTAGGTAATTGATTATAAATTTTTCATGAAATTTTTGAAAAAGGGTACTTATACCTATTCCTAAATAATGCCGAGTACCCATACCCTCTAGTTACCCTATTACCTCATGAAAGGCCGGCAACGCACCTGCAGCTCTTCGGATGGTGCGACTTGCGAGTGTCCATGGGCGACGAAAGTTGCTTTCCACCAGGTGACCCGTTTACTCGTTTGTCCCCTTATTTTACACTAGATGACGCCCGCAACTCCGTTGCGTCAAAATTAGTTTATCGCGCGGGAACCGTTCATTTTTCCGGGATAAGACAGACAGACAGACGGACGGACGGACGGACGGACGGATGGACGGATGGACGGACGGACAGACGGACGGGTGGACGGACGGACTGACAGACACACATTCGCATTTATAATATTAGTAGGAAGTATGGATTTAAAAATCAGTCAAAATGCTAACCCTAATTTTATTGATGACCTTATTATACCTAATTCATATACATTTTTTAAAGTTCTGAGTACGTCCCATAATATTCAGGACAAAATGACATCTAGTGTAAGATAGCTGAACTACGTAGTAACATCAACATCGACCTAAGCTAGTAGTTTTGCTTTTAACCGATAGAGGAAATATTGAAAAGTGGGCGGAGCTTGACACCCCCTCAGTGCCCCTCACCCCGCAAATTGTCACGCGTCGTTTCATAAGGAAACTTAATTATGACAGCTCCTCTCGATTATAGCTTCATGATCAAGAAGATGTTGACTTCTGGATTTCTAAAACTTATGGTTCAAAATCTTAGTATAAAATCTTAAATATAATGATGTATAGTCACGTATAGTATAAAAGTATTAAATATATTTCCGTTGTCTGGTACATGTAACACAAATCCTTCAGGTACTTAGCATGAGGCCAGACTGACGTGGTGTGAAGCGTCCATAGATATGTTTGGGTAGTTAATATTATAGAGTGAAGCCTCATTATATATTCATAAGTGATAACATTATAGGGTTAAAATTTTACATTTTAGGGATATAAAGAATAAACGCATTCGAGTCAAGACCCTTTCATTCAAAAATGATGAAGTTGAAACGACACCTAATATATTTTGCACAATTTTCTTATAAAAATACGCCTAAGTTAGATTTCTATTATATATTACAAATCTAAAATATTTAAAAGGCAATGAAAGCAACACGAGCTACTTAAGTCCACTGTGGCTTTTGGTATTTTGCAGCGAGTGCTCTCAATTTTCAAAGAGGGCTTATTGTCCTGCAGGCTAGACCAGGTTTAAAAATAGACGAGACAAAAAGTCGCCGCAAAACCGGTACACAGATGCAAGTTTTTGCTGGAACCTTCGTTTCATGGGAACATTCCAAAACGCATCTTCAAGCGCACTGGCTATGGCTAATTATTTTTGCTATTTGCGAATATGTTTGTACTCATTAGTTGCAACTTGCAGTGGCTACCTATTTAATTCTTCCACTAATATTCTCTTTGTAAGATTTCGAGTCCAACTTATTTTGTTTCGAGTTAGCAATAGTCCTAATAGCAGCAGGAGTATAGCTAAACACAGTTAGACTGGCATTAGCTTAACACATTAGTAAAACAAGAAAGACAACTGAAGTTGTAATAAAGTAGCCTTTATGTTTCTTCATTATTTTTCCAACTGCCCTAAAATATTCATACATACTTACATCCAAAAACATAACAGCAAAACCAATCTTACTTAAGGCTGATCACATCTTTGGACGTAGGTACATGTTAGTCCTAAGAACCGCATAACATTCTGAATAAGTAAAAATAACCCTACTAAAACCCTATTAAATGGGCTATATTGGCGTTAACAATCGTGAGTGAGAGTTTATGTCTAGAACTATAATTATGATCGACAGACTAGACGCCTAGCAGTCTAGTGAAGTGGGCATTCCACATTTATAGGCTATAATCTGCGCTATTAATACTTTAATGTGAAAGAGAGACGATAGTCAGATAAAAATAATAATTGAATACGTACCTAAGTACCTAGATCAAGTGGGTAATTCATAATTTGAAGATCATCTTTTTTTTTTTCTTGCATAAATAGAGGCTTTAGACTGCGAAAATGATTTGAATTAAAAAAATCGGCCAAGTGCGAGTCGGACTCACGCACGAAGGGTTCCGTACCGTTATAGAGCGAAAATAAGGAAAATTTGTATTTTTTGTATGGGAGCCCGCCTTAATTATTTATTTTATTTTAATTTTATAATTGAATATTAAAGTACACATATAAATGAGGGTTTTGTGAAAATTTCAAGTGTCTATATGTTGCTATTATGAATCACGAGCCAAAAAGACCAAAAAAATAACGTTTGTTGTATGGGAGCCCCCCTTAAATATTAACTTTATTTTGTTTTTAGTATATGTTGTTATAGTGGCACCAGAAATACATGATCTGTGTAAATTTCAGAAGTCTAGCTACAGCGGTTCTTGAGTTACAGCCTGGAGACAGACAGACAGACGGACAGACAGACGGACAGACATCGAAGTCTCAGTAGTAGGGTCCCGATTTTACCCTTTGGGTACCGAACCCTAAAAATGGATTTTATTCATAGCTAATAGGTTTGTTTAAATTAGTAGAGAAAAAATTAGTAATTGTCATTATGTAATAGGTACCATAATATAATAGAAATTTATCCATTTGCGCTCCATATAAACTTTTTTTTTAATTTTTATTACTTGGCATCTAGGCTTAAACTATGTAAAGTATTTACAATATTGAAAATAGTCGTATTCATTTCTTTTGGAATACTTGCAAGCAACCACCCCATAAAATTATCCTTTGTTCGTTTGCAAAATAGAAAAAAAAAAAAGGTAAAATATGGCCTCTATTGCTACCACGATTTCCGTATATGGCATACCCATACAGGAGTCCCATTAGCGACCGGTCCGCCCGGGAGGTTTATAAGGCAGCGTCGGGAGCGAGCACATCATTCCCCTGGCAGCACTGCCAGCAGACAGTCCCAGCACCAAGTCAGCGCAACATGTGGCACCTACTCCTCCTGGTCTCGGCGGTGTCCGCCCAAATCCCATCGCTGGGATGGTGCCCGGATTATCAGGTAAGGGAATTTTGAAATTTATTTGTTTGCGGGTTTTATCTAATTTATATAGTTTCTCAATTTTCAAACTTCAGCAAGAATGTTTAGTTACAGCTGAACCTAGTTTTAATAACGAAAAATCCATCAAGCCCCGTACGAGCTGCACCGGTGATCGCGACAACAATAGAATACAATAGCAATTCTTGGAATCCCCGATCGAAGGATTAAATAGCATTGGGATTTTGTTAAAAATGATATAAAAAGGCATCATATGTAGACGATATCGTTTAACTATTATTAGTGAGGAGTGAGGACGTCTCTAAGTCAAATATTTTTTTTTGACTTAGAGACGTCCTCACTCCTCACTTACGCTAAGGTTGATGGTCAATTAAAAATATCTACCATCAATAACAAAAATAATCTCAAATTTTTAATTCAACGATTACCATGTTGCTGATAATAACAAAACTGACCTGACTCAACCGAGTTCGGTTTACTCTCTGTTTCGATGGCACGAGCCGGTCAGTGACCTACGCTGGTTTCGTTTTCATATGAGCCACTTTTACTAGTTTTTGTCAGCGATGTTATTGATAAACATCATAATATAAATAATAATGACCTTCGTTAAAAGAAAAACTTTTTTATAATTCGATTATGAACTAGATTTCTCATTAACCTACTAAATATTTGGTAAACTCATACTTCTTATTAGCTATATACATATTTTTGTTAGGTACAATCGCAAAATTGTGGCATCACAAAAGTAATAGTTAAATAGCAAAACATTAGAACGAAACCGCATTAATATATTTACCTATATTATGCATTTCTGTTCTCACAGTCGTAAAAGCATTGTCAAAAGCAACGACTGTTTGCGGTTAGAGCATTCCTAGCCCCTATGCAAATAATGTAGGATTCTAGGACCTAACGGGGTACTAGCAAGGAAAATACACAATTGCATTAAACTTGAAGCCTAGGAAGAGAATACTAAAATGCATGGGAAAGGACTTGGGCATGGAATAGAATACTTAATGACTGGCACTGGATGGAAATTAGTTATTTAGATGGAAGTGCAGACAAAGATGTAATCAACTAATCAGTAATCATGTGAGATATCAGGACTTTGGTTGAACCTACATTACTAGATAGTAACACTGAATTGTAATATTACCAATGTTAGAGTATAAACACGCCCATACGAGAACCGATGTTTAAATAGATTTTACCGTAATGAAAATTAGATACACCCAACTACCAGTGGCGGATTTGCAGTCCTGGCCGCTGTAGGCCCCAGGACATGTGCCGCCCCCTTTCTCAGCACCCATATAGATGTACCTAACATAATTCATGAATTATTCTATTCCCATTTTAAATTGATTCTGAAAATTGTATAACTAAAAGTATTAGCTTATAAAGCTAAGTAAATAGTTTAGAATATTTTTGGAAAAAATAAAACAAAGGTTTTAGGTTTTATTTTTAACACGTTAGATGCGAGACTGATTTTTGTAGCATACCATGCGATACCAGGTATTTTCGATCTGGTAATAAGGTTTCATCGTATGCGAACGAGGTTTTACGATGACGACCTCTGTGGCTCAGTTGGTGGGCTGTTGGTAGCTCAAGCCGGGGGTCGCGGGTCCTAATCCCGCCGACGCGACAGAACAAAAAAAAAACTTTTCAAAGTTCCTGGGTCACGGATATGTATTAAATATGTGTATCATATACTTAATAAAAATCTTAAATATAATATGTATAGTATAAAAGTATTAAATATATTTCCGTTATCTGGTAAGTACCTGTAACACAAGTCCTTCAGGCATTTACCACGGGGCCAGACTGACGTGGTGTGAAGCGTCTATAGATAATATATTATATATTATATTTCAATGGCCTGGTGAAAGCTGTTCATAGACATATGAACCCAAGATCAACTGTTTTTTTTTTATGAAATAAGGGGGCAAACGAGCAAACGGGTCACCTAAAGGAAAGCAACTTCCGTCGCCCATGGACACTCGCAGCATCAGAAGGTCTGCAGGTGCGTTGCCGGCCTTTTAAGAGGGAATAGGGTAATAAGGGAGGGTAGGGATGGGATAGGAAGGGAATAGGGGAGGGTAGGGAAGGGAATAGGGTAGGGGTTTGGGCCTCCGGTAAACTCACTCACTCGGCGAAACACAGCGCAAGCGCTGTTTCACGCCGGTTTTCTGTGAGAACGTGGTATTTCTCCGGTCGAGCCGGCCCATTCGTGCCGAAGCATGGCTCTCCCACGTATAGGATGCTAGGATTGAATAAATGAAATTTTACGTGTATAAAGTTCATTAGTGGACCAATTTGAAATTATCTTCGCCCAGGAATCGGACAGAAACTTGATACCTTTTAAAAAAAAAAAGAGATGCCAGGTTTACCGGACCTGTTCAAGCGCTACAAAGATATAATAATAGCAATGGGACAGTAAAACAAATGCATCATATCGACAATTTTTTTAAAACTAGATGACGCACACATATCCGTTGTACTAAAATTAGTTTATCGCGTGGGAACCGTACATTTTTCCAGGATGAAAAGTATCCTATGTCCTTTCCTGGGAGTCAAAGTATCTCCATAACAAATTTCAGAAAAATTGGTTCAACAGTTTGGGCGTAAAGGGGTAACAGACAGGCAGACAGACACACTTTCGCATTTATAATATTAAGAGCCCGGGTTACCCTCGAAATTGTCATAGATACGTAATACCAAAATCATTTTGTCAAACGAAAATATTTATCATGTTTGAGTTATTTTTCAGCTTTAAATAGTAATAGGTTCCTGTACAAAAATTAACTTCAAAATATTGAAACACTAAAAAAATTTTTTTGGGAATATTTTTTTTTTTTTACTAAATATACTACTAAATATTTAAACACTAAAAAATAGAGTAAACCACTAAAAAATATATAAATAAATAGTAAATTTACTACAAAATTTTTTAATACTAAAAATATTTTGTAGAGTTGAAATATTTTGTAGTAAATTTAATATTTATTTATATATTTTTTAGTGTTTTGCTCTATTTTTTAGTGTTTAAATATTTAGTAGTAAATTTAGTAAAAAAAAATTTACACAAAAAAAAATTTTTTAGTGTTCAAATATTTTGAAGTTAATTTTTGTACAGGAACCTAGGTAATTACTATTTGAAGCTGAAAAATAACTCAAACATGTTAAATATTTTCGTATGAGAAAATGATTTTGGTATTACGTATGTATGAGAATTTCGAGAGTAACCCGGGCTCTTAACGATGGATAATGATAATTAAAAAAACTGATTCAATGCTGTGCTGATGGTTTTCTCGAGCTGCATTCTTCTTTTCGATTTTTTTGGCGTTGGCGTTTATTTTATACGATATATTATATACAAAATTACTTGACGCCATTTCACAACACTTTAATATTTACCACGCGATTAAAACGTAAATATCACTAATGCAAACACTTGCGCACTATCGACAACAAACAAAGCATTAGCCAACAGCACTTGCCGCGGCGCGCACGCCCCTCGCCTGTTCAGTTCGGCTACCAGGCATACAAATCAAGGCCTGGTATTCGCACTGAGCTTATTCAATTTTAATTCAGTGCGAACTATATTTAAAAAACCTGGTCCATTTTTTAATCGTTAAGCTTCATAAGCTTTAAAAATGTGTGTTAGATATAAAACTATCTCTCTCGTACACGTAGTACTTCTTGAGTTACAGCGCCCGCACCTTGAAAAAAGACACGATTTTAGAGCACGGACAGACTGAAAGCAATCAACCAGGCATATAATGCCTTGCTTCACAGCGAACGTGTTAATTACCTACCTATAGCCCACTCATTCTTCCTAGATTACTTGTATTATACTAAAAGATTATGACGTCCTGTAAAATTGTGCTTAGGCGCGAATAACGTTATGAGTTATGACTTATGAGACACTGAAGAGAGGTGTACCTCGAGTGGTGTCCTGGGTCAAACGTACGAACTATTTTGAACGATGTACGAAATTATTTATAATTTTAAAACGCAAAAATAGGAAGATTATAATCATACGTTACGCGAGCCTTTAAGTATCTCACCAAAAACAGCCATTTGGCTATACGAAAACCCGTGCAAAATTTTAATAACCGAGAAACCACCACGCATCTTTAGTGCACACTGAGAGTTGAGACCTTGTAGCTTATGTTTTCTAATAATTCCCAAAATTTAGTTTGTTAAAAGCAAAAAAAAAACATATAATGAAATGATTTCAGTACTTCAGACCTTATTCACTATCAAAATATAGGGTCTGTCCAGACTCCAGATTCGCGCCCACTGCCACTGCACCACACCCATTACAATTATTTTTTTTGCACAATTTGCCGCCCTTTATATCTGGCCCCGGGCCTAGGGCGGCCAGATATAAAGGGCGGGCCTACTGGGCCTTAGGGCAAATCCGCCACTGCCAACTACATTATGTTATACGTAGGTAGGCCAAAAACTACCGCTCTTACAGGGTTTCATGCCGGCTAGGAGAGGCGGGCCACAGGTAAGAATCAAGTAGAGTGTAGACGATAAAAACAATTAAGAGCATGGTCTATCATGTCACAATTTAATAATCCCGCGCGCAAAGGGCACAGATTTTTCTCCAAAAAGCAAATAGTGAGGAAAAAGCAAATAGAACAATTTTTTTTTGTGATTACTAACAAGCTAATTTTTTGTGAGTAGCTTCATTTTGATAAGACAAACAACTTTTTTGTCTGCGGAAAATCTTGAAAGTGGTAGCTAACAGAGATAGAAAGGATTTCATACTTTGATTTGATGGTCCTAAAATATGGACTGTTAATCTACAAATAATCCGTTTTAGAGTACCGTAGTCAACCAAGTTTTGTTGATTACAGAACCCTAAAACGGAACCCTAACCAGCAGATTTTTTGTATATTTGTAGGTTAATAGTTATATAATTTAAGAGTAACATTATTCTATAAATAGAACAATCCATATTTTAGGACCATGAAATAAAAGTATAAAATCCTTTCTATCTCTATTAGCTACCACTTTCAAGATTTTTCCCAGATAAAATAGTTGTTTGTCTTATCAAAATGAAACTACTCACAAAAAATTTGCTTGTTAGTATAGGTGTACCAGAATCTGATGGCAAAAAGTGAGAAAATAAATTGACTCTAGTCTCTAGCAATACCGGGGTAATTGAAATAAAACATTTTGATCCTTTTTAACCGACTTCCAAAAAACGAGGAGGTTATATGTTCGGCTGTGGATATTTTTTTTTGTATGTTCAACGATTACTCCGCCGTTTGTGAACCGATTTTCGAAATTTTTGTTTTGTTGTATTAGGTTTCACTCCAATTTGGTACCATGTTCACAAAAGTGGTGACCTGATGATGGGATCCATGAGTAATCGAGGGAACTCCTCGAAATTTATATGGAAACATACGATGATTTTGGTTTTGTGAGAAGCATCCTAAGCATATGCTACCAAAACGCAAGATTTTGCACCGAGGTATACCATAGTTCCGAAGATACTAAGAGAACTCCGGATTCCTTATAGATACAAGTTTGGGGGTTTAGGCACTGTTTTAAGAACTGAAAGCATATGCTACTATGCAAATTACATTCATCATCATCATCATCATTACCACATCAGGGTCACCAATGTCACCAAAATTGAACATTACAAATTCATCCTTAAGTCCAGAGCATGAGGCACACATTTGACATTACTTCTGAGAAGTAAGCTGCTTCGATAATTAATACAAGTAACATGCATGTCTCACAACAACAACCTAATTTCAACCTTTTGTATTGCGCTTAGCGTTCATAGTACAATAACTGTCTGGCGTCTCGTTTGCTTATAGTCTGCTAGGGCTGTCTAGCGAGCGGCGCGGCGACGCGGCGCGGGGCCGGACCGGGCGGCGTATTTACAAAGGCTATACCGTTTGAGTCACGAGCCAGACTCTAATAGATGAGCTTTTGTTTATGCATATTACTCGACAATACCTATTCTATCTCAATAAAAAAATTGACTCAAATGGATTAGCTTTTTGCCTTGATATTTTCAAATAAAAATGCACTTACAAAACCTAGTCGAGTAGAGGCTCACCGCCATAATATTTGTTTATCGCGAGCGTGCCATACTCGTACAGCATACTTTTAAATAAGACTGACTGTTACCAACTACTTTTAAATTGTAAAAATACTAAACTAATCGTGATAAAAATGATTATCTGCGTTTTGTATTTTACATTAGAGGTACCTAGCTACGCTAGAAAAAATATTATAGTTTTCTTAGCTATAAATGATCAGACAGATCAAAGACCAATCATTTATCTAAGATAGTTTTATAATTATATTTTGTACTCTCAACAAGTGTGTAGTTATGTACATACCTGTTTCTTACCTATTAATTAAAGTTCGTTAGTTAATTAAGTAGTATTTTTGTCACTTAAATACAGAATAGAAACGAGTAAGTAATTTCAATACTGTAACATTAAAGTAATAACAATTTTCATGTAACTATCCACCTACATATTTTTAAAGCTAACAATGACAATGTATTTACCATATCGGTATCAAATTGAATAGCATAATATTATGTTGGTGCAATGTTAGAAACAATTTAGCTAACAAAGTCTAGGCGATTTCGGTCATTTTCTGTACTAAAATAGATAAGGGTTTTGTCAAGTTTTTGTTTAACGAAAGCTAAACCAGTTCAGTTTGCGCTTTCACTCTCATGATATAGCCTTTGTAAATTCGCGACCGGGCGTGCACTAGCGGCCGAGCCGCAGCAGCGCGCGGCGACGGCCATCGAGATAGATATATTAATATTATATCTCAGTATGCAACCGCCATAGACCTCGTGCACCTGGGACCCAATTCTCAGAACGTGAGAAAAGTTCATCTTCTAATAAAATACCGAATAATGAGATTTTTACGAGCGTAACACAGTTTGTCTATTTTCAAAACTTCACACTCAAAATATTTCGTGCAAAGATAGCTCGAGTCGAACGAGTGGGACCGGTTATTAATAGATGTCCGAATTCGTATAACACCACAATGTGGCCGCTTGGGAGTTGAAGCGTTCGAGACCGGTCTCTGCTCGATACTTATGATTTGTTGCTAATCTGTTGCTAATAGTTTGTATCCTTCGATCGTGGCTTCTTGGAAATATATTGTTATTCTATTGTGTCACGCTCACCGGTGAGCTTGTAATAAGATACGTAGAATAATATAATACAGGTGTATTATTCTACGTACCATCGAGGAAATTGATTCCTATGCAATAATCGATAGACCAACGTTATTTGGTCGAATATGTCAATTCAATGTTAATTGTGATCTGTCGGCTGGGTTTGACGTAACGCAACCAAACTGCTTAGGTCCCCGATCTGCATAGGAATCAACTTCTTTGATATTACATAGTACGCGATAGTTTACTACTTACTATGTAACTAAAAACTAAAAAGAGTGAAATTATTATTTTTAACAAAAAATTAAAACCGACTTCCAAGGTAAAAACAATAATAACATCCTTATAATATGAACTAAAAAGTATTAAATATTGTTTCCTATCGAATAGTGCCTTTTTCCGAATTCGGCTAAAACTCAACTATTTCTGTACTCAATCCTTCATAATTTTGAAGTCGGCGCCAGTTACAAATGTTTCAAATATTTTGGCAGACTGAAGATTCAGCTATATCTGGTACCGACTTCAAAATGATGAAGGATTGAGTACAGAAATGGTTGAGTTTTAGCCGAATTCGGAAAAAGGCACTATTCGATAGGAAAAATTATTTAATACTTTTTAGTTCATATTATAAGTATGTTATTATTGTTTTTACCCTGGAAGTCGGTTTTAATTTTTTGTTAAAAATAATAATCTTTTAGCAGCTAATCTGTGTATTAAACATGCAAATATAAAAATTTATCCAATGATTTAGGATATTTTTTGAAAATTTGCTGTCAAAAATTGCCATCGGATTCTGGTAGACCTATAATTACAAAAAAATTTGTTCTAGGACTCCCGTACTAAAAGTCCTCCGTCACTCACCTTTCATATTACTACAAGTTCTGAAATTCTGCTTCTCCACACATGATCGTAACTACAGTCAAATTTTGACGAGGAGATTATTTTGCATAAGTACACAATTATAGTCAATTAAAATTTCCGGAATTTCGACTGGTGGACAAACTGGAGAATTTTGTGATTCTTGCAAACAAAGCTGGTTGCTTTACGAGAGTCAAGACAATATTTAAAAGCCTAATCTTTTTCAGCCGATGGCAAACTTCAACGTGAACCGGTTTCTGGGTTCGTGGTACGAAGCTGAAAGATACTTCACCGTGTCTGAGCTCGGCAGCCGCTGCGTCAAGACCAAGTATGAGAGTACCCCCGAAGGCAGGATCCTGGTCTCCAACGAGATTACTAACTCTTTGTAAGTATATAACTTGTTTTACTATAGGTAATATTTTTTATAACGTTAGTACTCTTGTCTCGTCAATTGACTATGTTAAGTTTTCGCAGTACAAAGTTTTAATAGATTTTCTCGTTATAAGTGCAGACATTCAATAAGACTTTTTTTTCTGATTTTAAACAAATGATTGACTGCTCAAACTTGTTTTATGAAGACTATCCATATGCCTAAAAAAATGCTGCATTTTTCTAAAGACTATTTGAAGAGTATTCAAAAGCTTTTAGATCTGAAAAGTGGCTGAATTTTTACTCTTTATTTAATTATTGTAAATCCTCTCCCAGGACTGGCTTAAAACGCGTGATGGAGGGCTCTCTCCAGACCATCGGTCGAGAAGGCGAAGGTCGTATCATCGTCAAATACTCCTCCCTGCCCGTGCCCTACGAGAACGAGTACAGCATCCTCGACACTGACTACGACAACTACGCCGTCATGTGGTCCTGCAGCGGCATCGGCCCTGTGCACATTCGTGAGTATTTTGTCCGAATGATGGATTTTTTGCTGAATCAGATAAATCGGTTATTAGCTTATCACCATAACCTTCGGTCAATATCCACTTGCTAAAACAGTAGTGTTATTTCTGACTTCCAAAAAGGAGGAGGTTATATTATGTTCGGCTGTGGATATTCGAGAAAAAATACTATGGTACTATTGGCATAATATTATACTGGACGCTAGGTTTAAAAAATTCGGGATCATATTTTTAACTTTGCAGAACTCGTATTTATTATTATGGAATACAAAAAAAATAACATTATTATACTCGATATTTCAGGAAGGTGGAATGTTTTGAAATCTTAATAACTCACTGCTTGATAAGACTCGGGGGCCGACCCTTACCCTTTCGTATTTTGCTTGCAGAAAACGCTTGGATCCTAACCCGTGACAGACTAGCGCCACCCATGGTGATGCAGAGCGCGTACGCCGCGTTGGACAGATACAAGATCTCCAGAACTTTCTTCGTGAAGACCAACCAGGCAGACTGCAACGTCCTGCCCGTGCCAGCCGCCACAGCTTTGCAGAGTGACGAGTTCGTTGTAGACCTCAAGAAGAGCCCAATCGCTGAGGAAGCTATAAAGGAAGAAGTTGTGCCTCTAGAGGTAAGCAAAGAATTATTTAGTCCGTATTTATGGCAAAGAAATTAAGAAGAACTTTTGTAGCAAAAAAATTAGATTTTCGCACACTTGCGCCTTAAAGGAAAGAAAATTTAAGTTGACCTAAGTTAATTATCATGTTATCTTGACTTGTAGAGATACAAAGTTTGGCCGTCTAATATAATTATATAAACAATGTTCTTGTTGTAATTTGCTTATAATTCCATTACGAATCTAATAGACTGTAATATTTTACAGAAAAGTGCTCCAGTAGTCATTCCAGAGGTAGTCAGAGAGAACGTCCCAGTGGAACGCTCAGCCGCACCAGAAATCCCAGAAGAACCGAAACCAGCGATGCAAGAACTAGACAAGAAGGAGGAGAAAAAAACAGAAGAAATGAAAGATGACAAGGAAAAGAAGACTGAAATCAAGGAGAAGAAAGTCGGAAGAAAGTACATTCATAGGAATTATTGAATTGTGAGAAGTATCTAATCAATGGGGCTACTGAACCAAATATTGTATTAGATACAAGGAAGCCGCTCAATTTAGCATAGTCAATAAATATTAAGCAAATGGAAATCAGAACGAAAATAAACTGATAAAAACTTTCACTCATTGAATTATTTTACCTTCTATTAGAAAATATTAACCACCCTATTCTTTTAAGACAAAAATTATTCTGATAATAATATTATCAGTTATCACTTATCACATATTATCATAGTTTTATAACAAACTAGATGACGCCCGCAACTCTGTTGCGCCAAAATTCGTTTATCGCGCGGGAACCGTACATTTTTTCGGAATAAAAAGTATCCTATGTCCTTTCCCGGGAATCAAAGTATCTCCATACCAATTTTCAGCATAATCGGTTCAGCGGCTTGGGCATGAAAGGTAATAGACAGACAGATAGACAGACAGGCGGACAGACAGACAGACACACTTTCGCATTTATAATATTAGTATGGAAGTATGGATATTAGTATGGAGGTATGGATAGAAATTGTTGAGAGAATACCACATTATTATGCCGAAGTGAGTAAATGATAGCTAAAATATTATTCTGTATCGCACATTAATTCGCTTTGCAATAACTGGCTATATAGAGCTATTTGTATTAGCTCCGTGATATAGAGTCTGAATAGATATTATACAACTTATGATGATGATGAATGAGCAGTAAATTATTGCTACCAGTAGCGCCATCTTATTTTATTAAAAGAACTAAGCGTTGAGGGCAGTCTATGTAACCATTGGTAGATGTCGCTTATCAGCCTTTGGTTGTTAGAGTTTGAACTCTACAATAATTTAACTTATTTTTTAAATAAAATTGACTGTTAAAATATTAACTATATTTTCAGTAAATACTAAAATATGTAAAGCTTACTTGTAGTTCTCTTGATAATACACAAATGTCAATGCTTTATGCTAGTAAATCTAAGTTGACTCTATGTAGAGTTGCATGGTTGGGTTTAGTTAAGCTCCCTGAAATTTTGCTCTACAATTTTAAATATAGACAAAAATTAGTTAAAATTTTAGTAACTTTCTTTACTTTTAACGTTGGCTTGTAAGAAAATAGTTATAAAATGTTAAATATTCATCATCACTCACACCAAGATTCGAACTCACGTCCGTCTACGAAGCTGTTCGTAAATTTCGTCACGTCTTTCGACTGGGAGCGTGGCGTCTCCTGTAATCCGGCTACCCGGAGGTCGGGTGCGGAGGATGGTTTGAGGTCGGGAGCCCTGGGGCTGAGTGGCCCATGTTGACCGGACGTCCACACTAAGCCCGGTATCAATATGGACCCCCCGGGGGAGCTCGGGGGGTGCAGGTTAACTAAGGAGAGGCGAACCGGGCCAGGGGGGAAACCCAGCAGCCAAAAGTCTCCGTATCGGGCAGTAGTGGGATAGCGGCCGGGAGTGGGCGCTCAGTTACAGCCCGACCAACACAATCAGACCCGTTCCTTTTGACGTTTTTCCTTTTTTTTTTACTATACCATAATTTGTACTAATCGCGTAAAATTCTGTACCAGTGTCTTATCGATTAAATTATTTTTCATGTATAAATGCTTGTCGTTTTATTAAAATACTAGATGAGGCCCGCAACTCCATTGTGCATTTTATTTATCGCGCTGGAAGTTGGAACCAATTGGAACCGAAAATTTTTATATTCTGTCCTTTCCCGGGACTAAGTATCAACATCCACACTAATATTATAAATGCGAAAGTGTATCTGTCTGTCTGTCGTCTGTCTGTCTGTTACCTCTTCACGCTCAAACCGCTGAACCGATTTTACTACTGATACTTTTTTCCCGGAAAATTGTACGGTTCTCGCGCAATAAACGAGTTTTGGCGCAACGGAGTTGCGGGCGTCATCTAGTACTGTATAATAAATTTCAGCAAAATCAGTTTAGTGGGCATAAAGAGGTGACAATCAGACACACTTTCACACGTCTAGTATTAGCACAGTGTGTATTAGTATCTAGGATTATTTATATTAAAAATATTTTGTTTTCTTTTTAATTTTTTATTGGTAATTAATTATTATTTCTAAAACTAAATAAGGTATGTACGAGTAGTATTAACGTTTTATAGCATGCTAGTAAGTAAGATAAGTATCATACATGATACATCCCAAGATTCCCAAGTCAATACCATAGTCAATACTAATATTAACATCTAGGTATAAACGCCAAAAGTAAGTATGTCTGTTACTTTGTCACGTTTATCATGAAACTTTACATGGAAACTAGATGTCCCGCGCGGCTTCGCCTGCGTAAATTAGAAATTTTAGGAAAACCGTACATTTTCCTGCAAAAAAAGCGCTGCAGTGCCAAATAATATGAAAAATGCTTCAGTAGTTCGTCCGCGTAGAGAACCTTTGTAACAATTTTCCCGGTTATTCCACATTTTCCACTGTTCTTCGGTCTCATTAGTCTTATAGTGATGATATATAGCCTTCCTCGATAAATGAGCTATCTAACACTGAAACTTTTTTTTAATCGGACCAGTAGTTCCCGACATTAGCGCGTTCGAGCGAACAAACAAACAAACTCTTCAGGTTTATAATATTAGTATAGATCGTTTTAATCGCTTGACAAACTCGAGTCTCGATCTAAAAGACTATGAAACGTACCAAATATAGGGTCATAATCATGGGACGATGCTTGGTATAATATGGTAGTGATGATGATAATGATGATAAATGTAATTTGCATAGTAGCATCTGCTTTTCGTTCTTAAAACAATACCGAAACTCCCAAACTCGTATCTATAAAGAGTCAGGAGTTCCCTCAGCACCTTCTGAACCATGATATACTTCGGTGCAAAATCTTATTCGTTGGTAGTATATGCTTCGAATACTTCTCACGAAAGTGAAGTCACCACCTGTTTCCATATAAATTTTGAGGAGTTCCCTCGATTACTATAAATAAACGAACATAACATCTCCTCCATTTTGAAAGTCGGTTAAAATTGCAGCCTATGTGTTATTCTGATGTATAAGCTATATTATTGTAAAGTTCCATGAAAATCCGTTCAGTAGTTTTTGCGTGAAAGAGTAACAAACATCCATACATACATCCTCACAAACTTTCGCCTTTATAATATTAAGTAGGATTCTTTGAGGAACGGGCATAAGCGTAAGTTTCATCCCGGACAAATGACTAATGAGGGGTTCGAAAAAGAAAATTTGTCGCAAAGTAAAGTAAAGTAAAGAAAATTTGTCTTTAACACGCGGGCCACATACTATCCTATTTTGAAGTGAAAACTTCTTTAGCGGCGTTGAGCACTTTTGTGGGATGGGTAAAACTGTGAAACTCGCGCCAGATTCTCGTGCTGATCGAAAAACCATAAGACGGTTGGAGAGTAGTGTTGTAACATCGAAATCGATTAATCGAACAATCGATTGTTTTATTCGATTGTCGATATTTTTAAATCGATTGTAAGGGTGTCGATTAATTAAAAAAATGGGTTAAAAATTTAACATATTGTAAGGGTTTCGACGAATTAAAAAAATCGATTTTTTTTGAATCGATTTTCATAAAAAATGGGTTAAAAAAATTGTAAGGGTTTCGATTAACTTAAAAAATCGGTTTTCATAAAAAATGGGTTAAAAATTTAATCGATTGTTTCGATTAATTAATAAATCGATTTTTTTAATCGATTTTCATAAAAAAATAGGATAAAAAAAATTATGCACAACGTTAATAATCAAGTTTTCTTCTGCCGGCACTCCCGGAGTGCAACCCGTTTTTTTTTTAGAGTCAGGATTAGATGGTCAATACCGTACTGACCTAGGGTCTACGGGATAAAGTAACGGCAACAAGATAGTACCGTACACTACTCATGTGTTAGTCGTCATCTCTCAGTCCACCGTTAAACCACTGACCAGTGTGTTGACTATTGTGTTAACTAAAATATAATAGTGATTTAATAATCAAGGTGAGCTCTAGCATTAGTTACTAAAGATTTTGAATGAGGAAAATGTGTGTTGAAAATGCTTTTAAAAGATGTAACATAATTTTCCGGTAATTATTAAGTTTTTTAAGCTGTATAATTACAGCAAAAAACTAATATAAAATTGTTTTGACTTAATTTACAAGTTTCATTATAATAATATTATATTTATGTCGCTTTGGAATACGTATTATACTATGTAGCAAAACGCAAAAAAGAATCTAAATGCCGGTTGCCGGTTTCATTAATTTAGTTTTAAGTAGTTTTTCAAAAGATAATTTACAATATGTATTGTGTTCGTAGTGAATCATAATGATTAATATCCTTTTAGGTCTACTTGCACCAGTCTGAAGTTAGTGATCTAAGCAACTATAGCAAGCTATAAAATACAAAGTACAAACTACAAATGCCGGCTAATAATATTTAATTTTACACTGACAATCAGAAAAATTCCATACAATGTCGGTCTAAAAAAAAGCTACGCGGCCAGACCTAGGATTATTTAAAATAGCTAGGCCATATTTTAGGGCGCATTTTCATTAGTCGTGCGGTATACCGTATACAGCATACGGGGAGCCTATGACAAGTAATGGCGCATTTTGATTGGTCGTGGCATGCATTTTAGAAATCTCCCGCACCCCGCATACGCATATCGACCAGTGAAAATGCGCCATAACGCCTTTAGTACACCGACGCGTTCGCCGCCGCGGCGGCGGCGAATCGCCAACGATTTCTGAAAGCAGTATGGCAGAATTTCACATACTCTTTGTCTCGCTCTAACATTAGCTTAAATGAATTAGTTGCGTCCTTGTCGGTATTGGTTCGCAAGGAACTGCGAATCGTCGTTTACACCGCAGGTATTCGCCGAGCGAGATGCAATATACGCATTGTCGTGTGGCAGATGAGACAGTAAATCGTTTGCGATCCGCTGCCGCCGGCGAACCGCCGGCGAACGCGTCGGTGTACTAGAGGCGTAAGAACTTAAAAAAATATAATTAGTAACTGAATTTTCTGAGTAATTATTATTTAGTTAGGAAAAAATACTAAAAGCATTACATTTACTGGGAAAGGGGTCGTACTGGAAAAGGCATCGTACTAGGAAAGAGGGAATACGCCGGGGTCAGGGGTCATTTCCTTGTAAGACCCCTTAAAATGTAATGCTTTTTATATTTTTTCCTAACTTATTACTCAGAAAATGCAGATACATGGTTAAGTCCATATTTTTTTTAAGTTCTTAATATGGCCTAGCCTTTGGAAATATTCTTAGTTCTGCGCATTTTTACCCGACTGCCAGGAAGGCTTATGTTTTTTTCTTTTTTAGTCCAGAATGCCTGATGTCCTTTAGACATAATATTATGAGTATGTCACAGGATGCATCAAAATAATGTGATAGCCTGATAGGTAATATTTTAGGGCGTGTATGATTCTCATATTATAATTATGGTGGTCACTGTAAAAGCAGCAGCGCTGAAAGAGTTTTTTTTTTTGTATCCAGGGCATGAGTCATGACGATAGAGCGCTTGCCCGTTACAATAATTTCAATAAATTTTAAATAAATTACCTACTCTTTCGGCCCTCCTACCTGTATAGTGAGGGAGCCCTAGAACAAATTTTTTGTGATTACTAACAAGCTAATTTTTGTGAGTAGCTAGATTTTGATAAGACGAACAACATTTTTATTTTCGAAAAATCTCGAAAGTAGTAGTCTAACAGAGATAGAAAGGATTTCATACTTTGACTTGATGGTCCTAAAATATGGATTGTTTTATTTGTAGGACAAGGTTACTTACTCTTAAATTATATAACTATTAACCTATCAATATACAAAAAATCAGCTGGTTAGGGTTCCGTTTTAGGGTACAGTAGTCAACCAAGTTTTGTTGATTACAGAACCCGGAAAACGGAACCCTAACCAGCTGATTTTTTGTATATTGGTAGGTTAATAGTTATATAATTTAAGAGTAACCTTGTCCTACAAATAAAACAACCCATATTTTAGGACAATCAAGTCAAAGTATGAAATCCTTTCTATCTCTGTTAGCTACCAATTTCGAGATTTTTCGAAACTAAACATGTTGTTCGTCTTAACAAAATGTAGCTACTCACAAAAATTAGCTTGTTAGTAACCACAAAAAAATTGTTCTAGGACTCCCGTACTAATACAATGAGTAATGACAAATGACAATGACTCTGTACAAGGCCAGGGACACACCCTAAAGTATCATTACTTTATTTGTCACACCCTGTATAGATAATAATAATAAAATATAATATCTAGGTGTAAAAAGATATAGTAGGTATTACATATTTTGTTTTGTTCAAACATCCATCGCGAAAATCACCAAAACGTGTGTTTGAGAAAATGTCTAACCACAAATACCTTGAACTTTTTTTACTGCACGCGCTTAAAATAAAAAAATAACACGAGCTCGTCACAGTTCGACTACTGTAAACAAAACCATTAACAAATCTGACATTAGCCGTGAGAGCCTAAAATAGGAAACATAATGGTACATTAGTTAGCATCTATTGTTATCAACAAAAGCGTACGTACATGATGATTGTTATACAGGGTGTAACAAAAACAAGTGATAATACTTTAGGGTGTGTACGTGTTCTCTGTAGAGAGTTCACTGTGAAAGTAGCAGCGCTGAAAGACCAAAAATGTTTTTCACTTTTGTATGGGCAAGGGCCCGAGCGTCACGAGTTTCCCCATACAAAAGTGAAAAAAATTTTTGGTCTTTCAGCGCTGCTACTTTCACAGTGAACTCTCTACAGGGAACACGTACACGCCTTAAAGTATTATCACTTGTTTTTGTTACACCATGTATATCTTGTTGTAGTATGTACCATCGAGGAAAATGATTCCTAGGCAGTTGACGGACCTGTATAGTGTTGGGTAGGACTTACAAGAGGCATTACAATTGTCCGGGACAAGACGGTAAATGTAAGAGCGGCTCAGCATTATAACATGTACCGCTTCAAAAATTTCAAAATGATTGTCGCGATGGTCTGAATTTTTTAAGGATAGGTATTTTCAGGGATTTTTTGACTCTTTATTTTTTAAATTTATTGTCCGATTTACATTAAATCGAAATGATAGATCTTGTGTAACATTTAATCCATCCAATAAAATGTTAAGTTCAATGTCAACATGTACCTATGATTTCAAAAAATCCGAATCTTTAGATGAAGACGAAATAATATTAACTTTTAATAAAAATATTTTGAAACATATTATATTATAGTATATTATTTCTAAATCATTACGAATTTATATTTATATATTTTTATTAGATTATATAAGACGGCTCACATGTCGCGGCACGTCAAACGTACTGCTACGATTCAAACGCCTCGCCTCTTTTGAAGTGGGACACTGTACCTGTTGGGATTGTGCGAAATAACACAATGATTACTAAAATAAACTGAGATTTATTCGGACAATTTCGGACACAATATTACAAAATGCAGCTCAGATGACAAAAGAGAACATAGATCAGTGATCATGCATAGACAACAGAATATATGTACTTTTAAAAGTTAAAACATAAAGCATAGACGCACGGCATAGAGTATAGAATAGACATTGACTCCAAATACATTGTTTAGTTTATACTAATATAATAATTTGTTCTAACAGTACCGGCTCGATACGAAAAAATGGCACCTCTTACATCCTCGTATAAAATTCATGTCCTACCCAACACTAGACCTGCAACATTCTGGCCGCGATTTTGCAGCGAACCGCGACCGGTGGACTACAGGCGTTAGACACTAAGGCTGGCCGCATGCATACACGGTTTCCGAATTCGATTTCCCAATGTGAAATCACGATTTGGAATTCCGTGAGACTAGCGCGAACGGTCGTTTTTTTAACCGACTTCCAAAAAACGAGGAGGTTATATGTTCGGCTGTGGATATTTTTTTTTTTTTTTTTTTTATTTTTTTATTTTTGTATGTTCAACGATTACTCCGCCGTTTGTGAACCGATTTTCGAAATTTTTGTTTTGTTGTATTAGGTTTCACTCCAATTTGGTACCATGTTCACAAAAGTGGTGACCTGATGATGGGATCCATGAGTAATCGAGGGAACTCCTCGAAATTTATATGGAAACATATGGTGATTTTGGTTTTATGTGAAGTGTACTAAGAATATGCTACCAAAAAGTCAAATATTGGGTCAAAGTATACCATGGTTTCGAAGATGCTGAGAGAACTCCTGACTCCTTATAGATACACGTTCGGGAGTTTCGGCGTTGTTTTAAGAACAGAAAGCATATGCTACTATGCAATTCATATTCATCATCATAATCATCATCATCATCATCATCGTCATCATCATCATTAAGGTCACCAATATCTCATGGCACAGAATTAATAATAGTACAAGGCATAGGTATGGATATACTAATAATAATAATTATGTACTGTATAACAACACCTGTTTGTTTAATACATGGCGGTCGGCGCCGCAGAGGCGACGGCGTCGCCGCGCCGCCGCGCCGCGTGGCGCGTGGCGGCAGACAACAGCTCGAATACTTTACTAATTACTTTATAAAATTTAAATAGACAAATAGAATTAAAATAAAGTTATTTTAAAAAGAGCATTTAGACAAAACAAAGTCATTAAGTGTCTTTTTAATCAGTTATACTTATTAATCGATAGATGGCGCACTAAGTATCGATTTGAATTCTTGATTAAGCGTTTATTCCACTTATCCTAGCTAGGAAGTCCTAGCTAGGGTCCTAAAAAATTTAGTCAAGTGGAATAACATTTAGAAGCTAGGATCCTAGCTAGGATCCTAAATCGGAAAAAATTTAGTCAAGTGGAATGACATTTAGAAAGCTAGGATCCTAGCTAGGACTTCCTAGCTAGGATAAGTGGAATAAGCGCTTTACAAGAACGGAGCTGTCAATAATTATGATAATATTAAATATTATGAGTAGCTACGCTACATCCTATGCAAGTTTATACAATTTTTTATCTGATAGATCCTTCGATCGTGGAAAAACGAGACACAATAGCCTTTCTATTGTTATCTCAATCGCCGGTGACCGCTTGGGGCTTGAAGCATTAAAATTGTTAAATTACTTAGCACAATATGTTCACTTCACTGATAATATATGATTTTGTGAGTGTGAGTTGTGACTCTTGACAGATTGTAATAAGATACGTAAAATATACGCGAAGGTTTACCTACTAGTGTAACTAAAAAGAGTGAAATTATTATTATTTTTAACAAAAAATTAAAACCGACTTCCAAGGTAAAAACAATAATAACATTAATATGAACTAAAAAGTATTAAATAATTTTTACTATCTAATGGTGCCTTTTTCCGAATTCGGCTAAAACTCAACTATTTCTGTATTCAATCTTCATAATTTTGAAGTCGGTGCCAGTTCCAAAAGTTTCAAATATTCTGTCAGAGGACTGAAGATTCAGCTATCTGGTACCGACTTCAAAATAATGAAGATTGAATACAGAAATAGTTGAGTTTTAGCCGAATTCGGAAAAAGGCACCATTAGATAGTAAAAATTATTTAATACTTTTTAGTTCATATTAATGTTATTATTGTTTTTACCTTGGAAGTCGGTTTTAATTTTTTGTTAAAAATAATAATTTTCACGCGCAAACGCGCCGGCTTGCATTTAAAGTTTTGAACACGTACACGGTGCGGATTTCGTTTCGCTCGGAAAAAAGCGAACGTGTGCGCCATAAGTATTTTCTACTGATTCCATGCATTCGGATTTCCGAGTCCATCATAATTCATTATCCAAAACCACAAAATATATTATAAAATAAAATAATCATTAAAGGTGTTTATTTATGTATATTTTTGTAATAGCTAAGTAAAGTAGGCTGTAGGGACGTGTAACTACGCCGTAGGCTGAAAAAGATTAGGAACCCGGTCTAGCAGTTTCGAACGAGTTTTTTTTTTTATGAAATAAGGGGGCAAACGAGCAAACGGATCACCTGATGGAAAGCAACTTCCGTCGTCCATGGACACTCGCAGCATCATAAGAGCTGCAGGTGCGTTGCCGGCCTTTTAAGAGGGAATAGGGTAATAGGGGAGAGTAGGGACATAGTATAAGGAGGGGGATGGGAAGGGAAGGGAATAGGGTGGGGGATTGGGCCTCCGCAACATTCAGCAACGATTTTGGCAACATTCAACAAAAACCGCGAGTCGCGACACGAGAATTTTAAATAGTTCGAAAATTATTAGTATTTAGTAGACTTTAAAACGTTATTTTTCACGTTCCTGTACAACGGTGCCCTAAGTACAACCATTACTATTCAATAGCGAAATTGACCTAGCTTGCCAGTAGCTTGCAATGCCTATTTCTAGTAGTTGACTTCTAGTGCGTCAAAACCGTTAATTTTACCGCAAGTACTGGACTTGGTCCATACTCCATACAATGTGTGGCAGTGTGGATGCATAACGAGGCTTTTTATGGTTTCTTTTGAAGTATTAGCGAATATACTGAATATACTGCCGCACACAGAGACAAGAGAGGATAAATGAGTAGGTACCTAGTTAACTTTAATTCAATGAAGATAGAAATATTTCTCCATGTTTTCTATTAAACTATTTACTAATTTAAAGTTAAGTATTAAGCCAACTACATGGTTGAAGTGGCCAACAAGCAAATAAAATGTTCAAAGTTAACAACTTCATTCTACTAACATTCATAGGCTATATTGCGAGACTAAAAAATATCAAGAGTAAGTTTTTTGAATAAGCAACAACACAACAAGTAAGACAAATTCATCTCTCAATTAATTATTTAATAGCGGGGGGAACTCAGATTGAAGTAACGAGAATAATACTCCAATCTACCTACTTCCACGGATTTAAAAAAAATACGGATGTAACCTTGTCTAATCCCGAGTGAAGCACAGTGATGGCCGCCCGTGTAGGGTGTGTGCGTGTCATTGGCGCCGTCACTCTGTGTACAATGACAGCGGGTTGTAGTACCTAGTTGCGTGTGTGAGTGTCGGTCACGTGTACAATAAACGAAATTGTGACGAAATTATCGTACCTTGCATGTTTCACCTCTTTATAGTGTAATGCTCTATCCGTATTTTTTTTAAATCCGTGCCTACTTCATAATAGGTCCTATAATATAGGAATATCCATTATCCACATTTCATGATCATCGCTGGAGAGGCTTTTCCTTTGCCTGCAGGCTGCAATTCTCAGAAGATTGCGCTTCAATATAAACACGGTCAAATGAACTCGACGCATGGTTTGATCATCATTATGGAGCCGGCATGTTAAATAACAAAATTATCTACCTGATATATTTTGTGAGTTTGACTCATAACGAATTGTAATAAGATATTATAACACAGCCACATCAACCTGACGCATCGCTGGAATGCATTTTGTATTTCAGCGATTGTCTACGTTATAAAAGTTGCATTACAGACAGGGACGAAACGCGTAACTCGACTAAGGTTGGGTTGCACCAGAGGCGTGGTTAAAGTTAAAGTTAAGGTTCAAGTTATGGTTATAGTTAAATATGGCGTCCTTTAGCTTCAACTTTAACCGGAGAAAGTCCTAAAAGCGTCATCTAGTGCTCAAAATACGAGACTTTACAGAAAGTGATTATACAGAAAGTGATTATAAAGTGAAAAATTGTTTTCAAGAAGCCTAATTATTTCAAATTTCAATCCTTTAACCTATAAAGAAACAAATAATATTTATATAACTGCAATACATAAAACTACAGTACTTTTACCGAATTTAAGAAAACGAATACATTTAGTTTCGAATTTTGAAAAGTTTCATATACTGAGCACTAGATGGCGCTTCTGGAACGCTGCATCAGATAATGTTGGTTTAAATTTTAAGGGCGAGGGTATTGAGGGTATAAAAATTGAATTATCCGTAAAAATCGACAGGAAAAGATTTGACATTTTGCACTGTAATGTCAAATCTCTGGTTAAAGTTAAAGTTAAAGTTACAGTTAAAGTTAAAGTTAGTTGGTGCAACCCAGTCATTATGGTCAATTCAGACCGCAACGCGACGAGGCGAAGCGAGACGCGGCGCGGCATAAATTTGTATGGATTTGACAGATTTTAATTGCGTGAGACGTCGTGCGAATCTGAGAAATACCCCATAATGCCGCACTCACAGACGAATATTAATTGCTTTGCTGTATCATACAGAGTAGGTACTATTATATATATTCTGTGGCTGGCTGTATTCAAATTAATATTTTGACATAAGTATACGGCATAAGCCCCAATTATTAGGTATGTGTTTAACTCTCATAGATGAACCCTGAAACACTTTAATATTCACTCTCTCGAGCAACGTAGGCTAGTAGCTGACCTCTGCACTCTTCACAAAATAATTAAACGGATATATTAGGTCTCGTCAATATGCACGTACCCCGTTGTCTTCCTAGGCGCCCTCCCAAAACATTCACACCAATCCCCGTAAGAACCAACTTAGGTAAATACTCTACAATTAACAGACTCACATACTCCTTTATCAAACTTGCTGACTGTGACTATGACTATGACATTTTGACATATTTTTTTCCATGATTCCATGATTCCCTTGCAAACTTAAAAAAAAAAACTGTTTGACATTGATATGAATTGTATATTTTGACTTAAATTGTGCATTGAGATACAACATATTTAGTCCATTGAAATGTTACAATTTTAGGACCGAATATTGCATTTATTAGAGGACGCAATTTTATTTTTGAAACATGTTGGGGGGGTCAATAGAAGCTTAACCTCAAGTTTGTGGGGTCGCAACTCTTGTCCCCCGGCCGCCATCTTGAAAAAAGGGGTGACAACACTATTTTCGTGATATCTCGGAAACTATTAGTCTTACAAAAAAAAATTGAGAGCATAATTTATTGCAAATTATTTTGCCTACAAATATGTTTATATGAATTTTTACCCTAAATTAAAAATTTAAAAAGTTATAAGCAAAAAAGTGATAATTTTCTTTAATAGGTTTATTATCGCTCTTTAACTTTATTTAATACATTTTACAATAAAATTACCTTAGACCAACCTTGTAGACGATCTTTTAAGAAAAATATTCCCAAACCCACTCCGATCTCATGAAATTAATTTTCTGCAGATGCAAAGGAAACTGTGAAAGTATGTTTGGCTGCAGAAAAGCAGGCCTAAAATGCTCTACAGTATGCTTACCATCCTGTAAAGCATTTCAGACCTGCTTTTCTACAGCCACAGTCTACAGTATGCCTACTACACTACATAAATATATGCAAACTATATTATAGTATGCCTACTATACTAGTCTGCAGTCTGCGCATGCCTACTATACTATAAAGCATTTCAGGCCTGCTTTTCTGCAGCCACACACGGTTCCACAGTTTCCTTTGTATCTGCAGAAAATTAATTTCATGGGATCGGGGTATCTTTTTCTCAAAAGCTGATCTACAAGGTTGGTCTAAGGTATTTTTGTTGTAAAATGTATTAAACAAAGTTAAAGAGTGATAATAAACCTTTTTAAAATTTTCTCACTTTTTTGCTTATAACCTTTTAAATTTTTAATTTAGGGTAAAAAGTTATATAAACATATTTGTAGGCAACAAATTATGTTCTTAGAAATTTTTTGTAACACGTACCCGTGAACACCCCCTCCCCCCCCAACATATTCCAAAAATAAAATTGCGTCCTCTAATAAATGCAAAACAAAAGTAACATTTCAATGGACTAATTACTTTAATACTTTATCTATGCTTTTGTGATTATTAATTAATTATATTTGTATATTTAAATGTTTTAAATGTATTATGTAGTTGTAGTAACGCTTGACTGTCCCAAAAATGTGTTTAGTTTAATTTGATTTAATTTAATTTATTTCCTGACATGTTAAAACTTATTCTTATCCTATTTTCATCAGAATTAGCTTTTATCATTGACCATTTGCTCTGACCTCCATTTAGGGTTAATTTTTATGCATGAATTTACTCATTTTATTTTATCTTAAATGTGGAGAATCTTTATTTCAGCTGCATATACCTGTAATAGACTATTGCTTGGTACAAGCACGATATATTCTGTGCTATTGCTTTTATCATAACTGTAGTAGATTTTAATTATAAATGTTGCCGCAATGTGTTGTTGGTATATCAAATAAATAAGTAAAATAAATAAATAAATAGATCATCCTATATTTAGATAATTTTAAAAAGTAATACCCAACTACTGAAAAAACACAAAATGCTGAAAAAAAACCGGCATCTCCCGCGGCATTATTTGAACTATTTTAGCCACTATAAGGGGACGTCCTCCATGCTGGTTGACGCCCAAAATCTTTCCTCTTCTTTTTGGGTTTTCCGTAGTCGAGTAAAACACATGACATCAGCGCGAATAGTCACTCCTTGTGTAAACAAGTAAATCGCAAGTAAATATTGACACAGACGTAGAACTTGTAAATTTTAAAGTGTTTGTTATAAGTTGATAACAAATCTATTGTTATTCGAAACTCATAGTATTTAAGGTGTGTACGACGTCCGTGTTTATAATTTTAGAATTTTTCGCCGCTTTGATTTGTGTTTCGAAATGTCTTGAAGGTGGGTAAGGTAGGTAATCCATACTTTACGAATATTATAAATGCGAAAGTATCTCTGTCTGTCTGTCTCGCTTCCACGCCAAAACTACTGAACCCATTGTAAAGGACAATCCCACCAAAAACATCAAAAAAAGACATCAGATCTAGTGTAGAGCCAAGCTTCTGAATCGACGCGGCCTAACTCTATCGACCTATAACTCCAACACTTTCTACATAATATCAGTAAATATATATGGCTCCGCTGTTTCGAATATTTAGTTTCTGTTCTGAAGTAAGTAACGAAACAGCCAAGCCATACATACATTCTTACTGATATTATGTACAATTTGTTGGAGTTATGGGTCGATAGAGTTAGGCTGCGTAGATTTAGAAGCTTGGCTCTACATTCTGATGTCTTTTTCACAGGACAAACCTTTTGTGGTCGTCGAGGTGACACATCATGACTTTAACATGAAATGTTTTTGGTGGGATTTCAGTCTTTTTTAAGTTGCTACTTGCTATAGGCAGTCTTTTTAGTCTTTTTAGTGTTTTTATTTTTTATTAAGACGTTTTTAGTTAATGTACATCCCGTGTAAACTTTCATGTCATTCATAAAATTGGTGAAAGTCTCATTTAAACTTCCATTAGGTACCTACTAAACTTATTTTACGGCATATAACCAAATTTCGGCGTATTTTAGATATCAATAAAATATAAAGTATTAGACCTATTCAATTAAGACTTTGTATGTTTAATAAGTCTATTATTAACATAATATATCCTGAGAATATAAACTACCTGGCACATCGGAAACCAACTCTATAAGGGTCAACTTCCACCCCCCCGATTTTTAGGGGATGGGGTTTGGGATTTTTTGTTGGTTGTATACGTCTGAAACTTAGACTACATATTACCAAATTTCAGCTATCTAGCATTTAAGGAAGTAGCCAAACATTTTGATGATCATCAGTGTGTTAGTGACAAAATCGGTGTATTTTAGATATCTATAAAATCTATTCAATTGAGACTTTGTATGCTTTTAATAAGTCTAGTGACGACATCATATCCTGAAAATATGAACTATCTGCTACAACGGAAACCAATTCTATGAAGGTTAAAAAAACGGCGAAACACTTCGAGAAAAGTTAGGTAATGCCCTTGCGCTTCGCTTGGCTCGTCTCGGCGAGTGCACGGTTTTTTACTGACAAAAATAATAACCTAACAGTGGCGAAGCCTCCATAGAACACGATTCCTACCGGCTTACCTTGGCCAATTTTAATATATACATTTTTTATTATTAATAATTATAGCTTACCCCGCTTCCTACAATTTCATAAAAATAATTCGCCATGTATTTAAAATCACGCAAACGCACACATACCCGTTTTTACGATCGCACTCAGAACGCGTACGTAACTCGCTCAAAACATCGGGAATGCAAACATTTGAAATGTGTGAAATTCACGCACACATACACATTACTACTACATGCAAACGACTCGTCGATATTGTCGAACAGCAAGCCGATTCCACATAGCCTACCTAGTCTTTATTTGTCATGTGTTAAGGTTTAGTTTCGCATGTTTCGCTTTAAAAGATTTCGTCCAATCACAACAGAGCTAATTGCATCGGCGCGGCCGACCGGCGCGTGATGTCATTTCAATTCACTTACGCGCTCATTTGCACTCATTTTGTACTGTTATTATTGTAATATGCAAAATTTTGTTTATTAAGTTAGTGGGCTAGCTTGATTGTAATATTATATAGTTTAAAAGAATCGAAAGTAGTGAAATTTTACTTGCCAAGTGTTGTGTTGTGTTTTTGTTTGTTACATCGTAAATGTTGGTTTGTTTTACTTACTTTGTAATTTGTCGTGACATGGTTAGGTGAGAAATGATAGCATTAGTACAAATTGACTGTTGTCTTACGGATTACCTATTAAATGACTTAAATTCGTTCTCAAAACAATCGTTCGAAAATAAAAAACATATCATTAAACAAGGACGGGCGCGTCCCGATATGAAAATTGATTATAGGCGTAAGGGTGGGTTTTTCAAACATTTTCACAGTTCAGTGTATGATAAATATAATTGGATAGCGGGCAGTTGCAAATTAAATAAGTTATTTTGTTTTCCATGTTTGCTGTTTTTCGATACAAATAGTGCTTGGAATAAAACGGGTTTCTCAGACATCAATAATTTGACCAATTCGGCTAGGAAACATACTCAAACCGAAAAACATTTACGCAGTTGTATATTATTACACAATTTTGGAAATAGTAGAATAGAAACATTTCTCGGAAATAATTATGAATCCCATAATCGAAAAGTGGAACGTAATCGAAACTTAATGAAACGTTTAATAGACACTGTTGTTCTTCTTGGAAAACAGGAGTTATCTTTCCGCGGGCATAGTGAAAACGTTAATTCAGACAATCGTGGCAATTATATAGAAACATTATTTTATTTAAGTAAGTACGATAGCGTTATAGACTCCCATCTTGAACAATGCTCATCTACTTGTCTATCGGGAGACATTCAAAATGATCTTATACAATGCACCGCGGCGGTAATTTTAGACGAGATTAGACGTGAGATTAGCCATGCCAAATTCGTTTCAGTTATGATTGACGAAACCCCAGATGTCAGTCATAGAGAACAGTTGTCTGTTATATTTCGTTATTTGTCTGAAAATGGTCTGGAAGGAAGAAGAAATAACAAAATTAAACATTTAGGTACGTATTTCTGCTGATATTTCTTTGCTACTAGCTTTTGCCCGCGATTTCGTCTGCGTGGACTTCAGACAGGTAGCCTATGTTCCTTTCCATGTTTGACATGGGATGCATGCAAAATTTCATCTAAATCCAGTTTTTGCATGATTGAGTAACAAACATCTACACTGGCAAGTCAGGATTCACTTATTTTTGGTGTGTGAGTGTGAGTGACGTGTGCTTAAAACGGCTTTTTTTAAGCCACTTTTATCATACTCGACATGCACTGTTCATATAATACCAGTGATGTCATGTATGGTGAAGGTGGTGAATACTAACAACACTAACACTGCATGCAACGCACACAATGCAAGCAAAGCACCCTAGTAGTTATGGAAAAGGTAAACTAACACACTTAATACAGGTATGTAATTTATTGCACGTTTTTTCTTACAAGAATTGAAATTTTGCTTATTCACGAGTTAGCCGTTTTTTGGTCCGGCTTTACCTTTATTTTTTTTCACTCCACGCCACTGTAACCTAATCCAGTTTTTAACATACTGAAATTAAAGGATAAAAATAATAGGTACATTGTTTGTGATGAAAAAAAATGTTAGCAAAAAATCATGGTGCAATAAACAAACTGTGGTCATCGTTAAAATTAACTTTAACTCTAGCTATAAGTTATAACTTATAACTATACGTGTGGTGTGACTCACTCAGAATAAGAAAGACTACCCTCTATCGGTTGTATCACGGGGAGTGCTCTGAGGAATTGTTCGGAAAAATACCACCTGCAACTTTTCGCCCTCGTCCCACGCGAAAAACATACCATCCTCATCACCTTGATGAGTAGCAGTCTTCCACAGTGCGTTTTTCGCGTAACTTTCTGCCGCGCACTGTAAAAATCTGGAACGAACTGTCACCAGCAGTATTTCCGGACCTATACGACCTGCAAACCTTCAAGAAAAGAGCGGATTCCCTCTTAAAAGGCCGCAACGCACCTGCAGCTTTTCTGATGTTGTAAATGTCCATGGGCGACGGTAGTTGCTTACCATTAGGTGACCCGTTTGCTCGTTTAATAAAAATTTAATAAAAAAAATACCCTCTACTCATTCTTGATACTTTTGAAGGCTGTAGCTGCTGTAGCCTGTAAGCAACTGAAATGGAGCTTCCTCCATAGTCGCTGGTCGCTCTTACCTCTATAGGGGTCATAATAGGTAGGTATACTTTCAGCTTTTACAAAATGACGACAACTTTATTATAAGTACATAAAAAGTTCCAAAAAATTTTGGCTGTCGCTGGCTATTGGGTTATTTACGAATCTTACAACTACATATCCCTCCTCAGATGTCTATAGTACGTCAGATCGCGCTTTTCCTGTGCGGGGTGGTTGTGTGCGGGGCGCAGGTTGTGTTCCCCGGCTCCTGCCCCGACGTCTCCGCCATGACCGACTTCAACTTGGAGAGGGTAAGCCTTTCCCCTTTATTCTGCTCTCTGCTTGTGTTTGTCTGGCATATTTGAAATTTTACAGGGACTGTTTCACCACTTCCTGATAAATGCCGAATAGACTATTCACAGCTTTTTTGACAGATTCTCCATACTTCATCTGCCAAGTTAAGTGGTGGATAGGCTATTCGGAAGGAGCCTTAGGAAGTGGTGAAACAGGCCTTAAGATAGCGGTTATTGAAATACCGAGTAGAGTGGCGAGAGAGTATCCTCGGCCCAGCGCTCGGTATGTAGGTTTACCAAACCATAGTGATAATAGTTCAGGGTGTATGGGTATGTATGTATGGGTCCTCCACACGTCCCCTATACTACCTATAGAGTTCACTGTGAAAGTAACAGTATGGGCAAGCGCCCCCGCGTCATGATTTTTTCCACACAAAGATAAAAAAAAATCTTTCAGCGCTGCTACTGGATCTATACACGCCCTAAAATATTATCACTTACTTTTGTTACATCCTGCTTCTGCTTGTGTTTGTCTGGCATAGGTACAAGACAAAGATAGCGGTTATTGAAAAGTTGTAGGCAGCGTAAAATATATTTTTATTAGTAAAAAGGCGTAATTACATTAAACGAGTAGAGTGACAAGAGAGTACCCTCGGCAGCACTCGGTATGTTTAATTAAAGTAATACTAGCTATTTGACCGAGTTTGCTCGGTATTTGAAAACACGAATAAAATGACATTTTCTATAAAATGATTCCTATCTAGATCGATTTATCGCCCCGAAACCCCCTTTAAACTAAATTTCATGAAAATCGTTGGGGCCGATTCCGAGATTCCAATTATTCGACTGTCGAGGGCACTGTTTCATCACTCTACTCCAGTGGTTCCCAACCTTTTTAGAGCTGTTACCCCTATGGCCTGTTAGAGAAACTGATTTTACCCCCACAATTAAAAACAACTTTATAAATTTGTATTCGCAAGTTTTTTTAATATACCTACATAATTAGGTTCAGACTTCAGTTACACTTAACGCGCATCTCATATCATGCTCGACGTTCAGACGGTTTCTTGCCTTTTTTAAATGTTACCAGAGTTGAGAGGCCGCTCTCGCATTTACAAGTGGTATCTAACGGTACCAACATTTTCTGATCTCTGTCTGCAATGATAGGTTATTCTGTAGCTGTTTTTCTCCAAAATGTACAGTTTATTATTTTTTTCTGCCAATTCATCTATTTTAGGTACCACCTCTGTTACCCCTTTAGAATAGCTATTTTACCCCGGCCCCGCGGGGGTAATTACCCCCAGGTTAGGAACCACTGCTCTCCTCGGTGTAATCAATAATCATGGCAATAAGATATTTTTAACATTAGTACACGTCATAATAATATTTTATACATATTATGTAAGTATAGCTGTTTAGCATAATGTGCTGTCACGTTTGGTACTGCTATATAATATTATAAAGAGTTAAAACTTCCTTAATTTAATGCGCTACACAAAAACACATCTGCATGACAAACAGTTTATATAGGATAAACAGCTGTTTGTCATGCAGATGTGTTTTTTTAGTCCGTACCAATTATTTATCTTTGAATTTAATAAACAATAATAACTATTGAAATACAGTAAAAATTCCTCTATTTTAAACTTTTGACTCTTTTTTTCATTCCAGTACCTAGGCAAGTGGTACGAAAACGAGAAATACTTCATGATCTTCGAGCTGGGCGGACGATGCATCACAGCGACGTATAGCCTGAGAGACAACGGCGTCGTCAATGTAGCCAACAGACAGATCAGCAGCTTGTGAGTGCACTGCTCCAAACCATTAAGTTTCTTGAGTTTCTTAACGAGAGTTTTTGTCCAAGTTTCTTAACGAGAGTTTTTGATATTCTATTTGCCACCAGGTGTCGCTATGTAGCCGGGTCTATTATCGTAACACATGACAGCAGTTTGACAAGACAGACCCTAGGGCAACATACCGGCACCTGGTGGCAAATAGAATTGCAAACACCCTCATTTCTCGACTCCGCGTCGCGATTTTACATTATAGACTACCTTTTGCCTCTAACTAGACATTTATCTCTAAAACTTGACCCAGCCCCTCTAGCATACGCCAACGAGATATCTCGTGGATATCTCACTCTCGTGTGTAGTTATATTGTCGATAACGTCATAATGTCAAAATCATTTTTTGATATTATGTCGATAGATTTTGACGACAGATCTACACGAGAAAACATGTATGTCATGTTAGGGTTCATAGAGATGAAGAGATAAACCAGGTAACATCGAGAAAACGTGTAGTCAAAATTTTCTCGTTGGCGTATGCTAGCACGGCTGGTAATTCTCATAAAAAATGATAAAACCCGTAGTTCTATGAAATTATTGTGCATCCCAACATTTTAAAAGAAAGCGGAAACAGTAAAGTCAGTAAACAAAAAAGTTATATCTTGTTTTTATTTTTCAAAATATCTATACTAATATTATAATTGGGAAGAGTTTGTTTGTCTGTTTGAACGCGCTAATCTCAGGAACTACTGGTCCGATTTGAAAAATTCTTGCAGTGTTAGATAGCCCATTTATCGAGGAAGGCTATAGGCTATATTGTATCACACTAAGACTAAAAGGAGCGAAGAAATAGAGGAAAATGTGGGAAAAACGGAGGAAATTATTTGACAGGGCTTATCTCACGAAATACTGGAGCAATTTTTCTGTTATTTGGCACAGATAAGAAGTTAGACCACGTGAAGGATCATCTAAGGCTACTTTTTGTTGACTAATTATTTGTCTGTGAAATATCTATAAATTTACGCGGGCGAAGCCGCGCGGAACGTCTATTAGTTATTAATAATTTTTGGACTATATCCGTTGGATATCGCAATTTTTCCAAAAAAAAGTTATAGCTATCCGTCGTTAGATGGCATTTACACAACCACCTGAAAATAAAATTAAACAATTTATTGCCACCAGAAATTCTTTTTTTTAACCAAAAATGCTCCTTACTAAATTAAGAAGCAAATACCCTTTATAACATTCAATAACTGGTACCGTGTAGATTGTAGGCTTTAAAAACTGGCTAGGAAAATAAAAACATACTTAGTAAACTGGTTGCACAGGGCAGTGACTTCTCATCTCTATATTATGATAAGATTATGCAGTTATGTAAAGACAAAGGTGTACTTTTTGACTACAAATTGAATTATTATTTTGTTTACCAAACAACATTTGAAGACGTAAGTGGATAAAGTGGGTAACTAATAATTTGGAATTTGGCTTTTTTGCATAAATGGAAGCTTCAGGAAAATGATTACAAATCAAAAAAATGTGGATTTAATGTATTTAAAGTGAAAAAAAATATAAGGGAAATTATGAGTAAATGTCCAGTGTCCTTAATGTCACGTCAACACTATTATGATAATAAAATAAAGAATTTAAAATAAAAAAACACTTCGTAAACATGCTGGCTGCTGCCAAGAGCTTAAACCATCTTCCTCCTTTTCCAGCACTGGCATGAAATCCGAGCTAATCGGCGAAGCGACGCAAGTCAGCCGGTCGGACGAGGGCAAGCTGTCTGTACGGTTCCCGTCACTGCCCGTCGCGGTGGACGCGCCCTACTGGGTGGTGGACACCGACTATGACAACTACGCGCTTGTGTGGAGCTGCTATGAGCTGGGGTTCCTGCACACTCGTGAGTATAGGTTACATGGGCCACATGGGCCACATGGGCAGCAAACTGGTGTGGTCAATCCTGTAGGCTGTAGTGTAAATACCTACAAAGAAAGTACTGACTTCAACAATAACGCGCGGGTCAGATAAGGCAAGCTGTCTGTACGGTTCCCGTCGCTGCCAGTCGCGGTGGACGCGCCCTACTGGGTCGTGGACACCAACTACGACAACTACGCGCTAGTGTGGAGCTGCTCTGAGCTGGGGTTACTGCATACTCGTGAGTATAGGTTACATGGGCAGCGAACTAGTGTGGTCAATCCTGTAGGCTGTAGTGTAAATACCTACAAAGAAAGTACTGACTTCAACAATAACGCGCCGGTTAGGACCGGGACACAAAAACACGGCACGACGCCGTACAGCGTCGTACGACGTCGTGCCGTAGAAACTCACGTAGAAATTCAAGATGAGTTTCTACGGCGCGACGTCGTACGACGCCGTACGACGTCGTGCCGTGTTTTTGTGTCCCGGCCCTTAGATAAGGCAAGCTGTCTGTACGGTTCCCGTCGCTGCCAGTCACCGTGGACGCGCCCTACTGGGTCGTGGACACCGACAACAATAACAAATATAACTAACTACGATAACTATGAACTACGCTCTAATATGGAGCTGCTATGAGTTGGGGTCCCTGCATACTCGTGAGTATATTCCACAGCGAAGGCTCTGCGTATTGTTATCGACATCAGGCCTACAAAGAAAGTCCTGCCAACTGGCGCCACAAAGCCAAAACTTCCACACTAGATAGAGGTCTGTGTCCACTATATTATATACTTTGACTTGTGATGCCACGTTAACAAGTTTAAACTGTTTTCTGAGGTGAATTTGCTGATTTCTATTTAATAGTTTTTGAACAAAGGAAGTGAAATAACATGTTATAATATGAATTAGGTTTAACTTAAGCTGACATTTTGTTAGGTAGTGGCAAACGGTACTCAATTACTATAGGAGATGTATTTCTGATCGGTTATTTAAACTTTGTTTCTTCTTACAGGTAATGCCTGGATCCTCACCCGCGAGAGAAATCCGCCTCTATCCACGCTAGAGAACGCGTACGCGGCAGCTGAAAGGAACAACATCAACAAAGCCTACTTCATGAGAACTGACCAGAAAAACTGCCATGATGATTACTAGCAGACACCAGTCAAAATTATAAAGTCTAACTACGCTCTAAAATTATATAGTCTAAGTACGGTCGCGAAATAGGTAGAAATTATAAGAAACTGTCTCTTTTACACGCATACGGATGATAAGCGATAGCAATAAGTAATAACATTATAATATTATCTGTGTGCGGCAGAAAAAAGATATCTTAGATAGGTCAATTATTATTAACGAATTTCAAGATGTTTTACGACCGGACTATGTTCAATAATATTTATTATAATGTTTTGTACTAAGCTTTAAAATAATGTTACACTTATCACTCTAAAATAAAGTAAAATAAGTTTATGATTATATAACACTGGTTTCATTTAAAACAACAAAATAAAGCAAAAAGTACTGATAAAAATTACCTACATGCTGTACATCTCAATAGCTTTGTCCACACTGTGCCTTTTTCTATTCGTCAAGGGCATGCGTTAGTGGTTATAGCGCAGTCAACAGCGAACGTGAGGCATGCCCGCGACGCATGCCCTCTGACCGTATCCAAAAAACAAAAATGACAATGTTGGCGTTGCGTTCATTGACGCATTCAATTATTGAAGGCGCCTAAACGAAAGTTGAATGAAAGAAGATGACGAAAATTGAAGACCAAAGCGCATAGTGTGGACATAGCTAATGATGGTTCATAATAATATTAAGTATCCGTCACTCTAGGCCCGTGGTCTAGAAGAACAATGTCAGTGTAACATGGCAACGGAAATACAATAATTAAACTACTATTTTCTATCATCAAAAAAGTTTTAGGATTTTAGGATTTCTATTCACACGCATTGTTGACGACCTCCGTGGCGCAGTGGTGAGCGTGTTGGTAGCTCAAGCCGGAGGTCGCGGGTTCGAGTCCCGCCAACGGAACAAAAAAGTTTATAAAGTTCCTGGGTCATGGATGTGTATCAAATATGTGTATCATATAATAAAAATCTTAAATATATGTATAGTATAAAAGTATTAAATATATTTCCGTTGTCTGGTACCTGTAACACAAGTCCTTCAGGTACTTACCACGGGGCCAGACTGACGTGGTGTGAAGCGTCCATAGATATTATTATAGATATTATTGTACTAGATAATTTTAAGTTTAGTAATTATTGTGTAACTTGTTTGAGTCATTTGTTAAAATTTGTTTATGGCTGTCTGTCTGTCAACAACATCAATTTACAACTTACCTGTTTCGATAACCACAACAGTCAACAGGTCAAGAGCATACTGACATTGTCATCGTAGGCCGTAGTTAATAAATTACGTTCACGATCATTGAGATGTAAATGTGTTCACGATTCAACATTTTTTAGACTTGTCATAACATAAGTAATATTATTGCATAATAAGTAATAAGCTTTGCGTTCATAAAACATATTTATATCCATTAAGCAGAGCATAACCACATGTATTAAATTTAAAATTAGATCCTGAAAATTTAATGTAATGAATGGAAATGGAAGAAGTAGTTATAAAGTGACATCTTTTGTGGAATAGACTTAACTAACTAGAGCTAACGCCATCTCGTAACAAGTAGAAGTACTAAGGTAGGATTTGTAAATATTTTTTAAAGAAAATAACCAATATTCATGTATTAAAATATTATTCTTAATTTATAAATTTTATGTACAAAACCTATAACTATTCGTGCACATTTTTAATATCTGCGATTATAATTTTATAACATAAATTCTTTCAAGAAAATTATTTGTTTCAAGAATTTCACCACATACTGATAAGTGCCGGATAGGCTATCCACAACTTATATGACAGATAGAGAATGACGTATCTGTCAGATAAGTTGTGGATAACCTATCCGACACTAATCAGGAAGTGATAAAAACAGGCCCTAACTCATGTAAATTGTAATTTAATGAGTAGATAAATTATTGTTATTATACCCACAAAATTACCCTACAGGCTACAGCCTACACAATATTATGTAACACACGTCTAGTCGACACCACCCAACAATATTTTATATATCAACTGTAGAAAAAGCATTTTATCGTTATTTAACTGAGTAACTTATACTTAAATCCTAATTTAATTACAGATTTGACATAAAATATTATACGTATAATATTTTACAGAAGAGGACATCAGTGTCAATTTGCACAAAATAATACGCAAAGTCCCGCCATACAAGTATTTAAATAAAAATTGCTGTCATTGCAAAATAAACTGACTGTCTAATCCATAAAGTCGATATTGGAATATTCATTTCTATATCGACAGTTATGTTAGCCTAACGCTGCCGTTGTGAAACGACTCTACACTACACGGAATAAGGCACAATTTTACACGGCAGCGGTCAAAATTTAAGTCGGTGTACTGTCATCGGAGTGCCAACTTTTTCTCTTCTCTCTGGTTGCCTCGTCGTAAGTGGGGGGTGGGGGGAGGTGGTCGCTCTTGGTTTTCGCTGGTTTCGTGGCAACCAGCCTGTCTTCTTCCGCTTCTTCGGGTATGGAATCTCTTCGACGCTCGAATTCTACTAGCGCCGGTTGCGAGATGTTATTCCTTTGTGTCAGCTTTGGCGTGCTGTTCGCAAACTGAAATGTAAAATAATTTAATAAATAACAGGCAGTCCACAGTAGGCACTAGGCACCTATAATATTATAATATTATCCTAAAGTAAAAAAAAAACAATCAATGCCAAATATTTTTTATAATAATACTACGTACCTAGTATGTAGTTAATATTAAATGAATAAATAATTATTATTAAGTCCCGAAAATATCAATTAGATTTCTCTTTGACAAGAAAAGTAGTCTGATAGAGCCTAGAGAAAAGTAACCAATTTTACGTCTCTAGTCTACTCTCTACATTCTAATAGTAGGGGAGGTAGTGCTATCGTTTTCTAAGTGATTTCATATCTTAGCTAGTAGCTTAATATTTATCAATCAATATAATCAGCGTCAGTCGCCGCACCCGTAGTGGAATGTTAACTGAGAGTATTTCAAAGTTGTAAAAAAAAATAGTTGCGAAAAGGTTTATACCGAATGAAACTTTGATGGATGATTATTGAGGTCATGTTTAACCAAAAAATCACCATCAGCCGTATTGCAGACGGGGGATTCAACGTCAATCGCGTTACTGAACATGTAATTTTTTTTTTTTATAGAAAGTCATTTTATACCGTACAAAATTTATACAGGTGAATGTTTCTACTTTGTAAATAATAAAGAAAACCGTCAGTCGCTAATACGTTGGTGGAAAAACCGTCAGCCAGCGATATAAGTTAGCCCTACTTCGTGCTCAATGTATCCTAGGGCGTCGCGTGGACGACATTTCTACCTGCAAACATTGAGCTGGCGGCGATTTTATTTGAATTAACCATAAAATTGTCTCACATAGCAATTTAAGTAATTAATTCGATAGTCAATATTTATGAAGAAGAATGATATAAATTTTACTTTAAAAGTGACATCTGTTGTTATATACTAAAACTAAAACGACACCTACCAAACCTAAACGTGTATAATCTAGATATGAACCTTTATTAGGTGCGAATTGAGATCTTTTTAATGTCAATTCAATACGATTCCCAACAACAACTTTAAGATGCTCTCAATTTTTATTCCACCCATTATGAAGTGGCTGACGATCAAAGCTGTTAAGTATTAGCGGAATACTATTATTGTAACGATTTTCGATTGGTATGAAATTACTTTTTAAACTGAGCGCGACCTCCCCTACTATAAATTCTAATGTCGAGCTCGAGAGTCGAGACTCGACTTCGAGACGAAAAACTATACTTTTTAGGGTTCCGTACCCAAAGGGTAAAAACGGGACCCTATTCATGAGACTTCGATGTCTGTCCGTCTGTCTGTCTGTCTCCAGGCTGTATCTCAAGAACCGCTATAGCTAGAGTTCTGAAATTTTCACAGATTGTGTATTTCCGGTGCCGCTATAACAACAAATACTAAAATAAAAATAAAATTAATATTTAAGGGGGCCTCCCATACAACAGTCGTGATTTTTTTGGCCTTTTTTGCTCGTAATCAATAATGATAAGAGGTAGGCACTTGAAACTTTCACGAAGGCCTTAAATATATTTGTTATTTAATAATTCATAATAATATTTAAATATAATAAAAAATTAAGGGGGGCTCCCATACAAAAAACACAATTTTTAGTCTATGTTTGCTCTATAGAGTCTGGCTAGCGAAAGATGAGACTGGAAAAAGGCGGCAAATTCAAAAAATCGACGTATGGCAACCTTGTCTATAGTCGGAATAATAGTTTTGATACTTGATTATTTATGAAAATAATAATATAATATTTATTTTGTTAGGACAACTTATTTCAAGAAAATTAAGTTATTTGTTGTTGTTTACTTAAATTTTACTTTGTAATACATTTTCATGGTGAATTAAACGCATGTTTTTGACGAAAACTCTTGAATGTTTTTGTCGGAGTATTAAAACTTCTTCTTTTGTACTTACATCATGAATTAATATATTACAAAATTAAATTTATCCAAAATAAAAATATAACTCAATTTAAATGTTAACGAATTTCCTATATTTTATTAATATTATGCAATTTAAAGTGTATTAGCACAAATGCTCGCAAGCATCATAGATTGTATTGATTATACTCAAATATGTTTATTTATTACATACTACTTGTTCATGCCTGAAACTAATAGCCCCCCCCCCCCCCCTTGCAAGTTGATTAATCAAAATATATTAGGGATATAATATAATTTTATTAAGTATATTATAATAAGGAAATATATTAGTTGAGAATATCAAAATATAATATTAGGTTGGGGAAAAAGTTTCTTCACATTTTAAATAAAAATTCAAAAGGTTTTTTTAAGTTGTGGCCCTTTTTACCTATGTTCCTCTAATTTTGCCCGTGTATGTATAATGCGAAAAAACTTTTTCCCCAACCTATTACAATTTAATCACTATACTCAAAATCTGATTCTAAAAATTCTATCTCAAGTGAGGAATCCGAATCTGAACTGCTAATATCGTCTCTGACCCTAATTATAAACTGTTCCATGTCTGCAGTGATCCCGTCTCGTCTTTTATACTGCTCCTCAACATGCATCACATGGTCTGTATTTTTTTTCCACTCTTCAGCTGTTACACTGTTAAATGACTCTTCAATTAATCTTGCCATATCTTCTGCAGACAAACCAATATTTTTGCTGGCAATTTTACGTTTTGCCAAACTCCATATTAACTCTATAGGGTTCAAATCGCAGTGGTATGGCGGTAGTCTAAGAACTTCATGCCCATGCTGCTTTATAAGTTCATCAGCTTGGTACACTGGGGCTTGCCGATGTTCTTTTGTCAATACTAATAGCTCTTTTCGTGTTAGATATTCCTCATAGGGAATGCCATTTGAAGAGAGCCATGCTTGTATATCGGTTTTCTTAGAATTAGTCGTTGGACACTTATTAATTTGTACACAGTGATAGCTAGCATTGTCCATCACGATAATACTTGGTTTGCTTAAATTCGGTAATAATTTTTCAGACATCCATTTCATGAAATTTTGAGAATTCATGTCGTGATGATAGTCTGCATTTTTTGATTTTGTACTAAACACAAGAAGAGCGTTTGGTACAAAACCTCTTTCTGATCCGGCATGAACTATAGTGTATCTCTTGCCTGAAGAGATATTTGTAACAGCACCACTTGTGGAAGGACCCTGCCATGATTTTTTTGACTTATAGTTCTGATGAACATAAGTTTCATCAAGATATACAATTTCTTTGCCTTCTCTACGTTTAGTAGCAATGGTCCGCAAGAAACGGTGTCGCCATGCTGCTACATCATACCTTTCAATAAGGATTGTACGTTCATCTTGGTTTTTCTTGAATTCAAATCCGTTTGATAAAAGGATGCGACGCAATGTTTCACGACAGCCAGTAAAGTGAATACTTTCTCTTAATTCACTTAAAAGAGACCTTAATGTTGGGATTTGTTTCTTTACTATATAAAACTCGTTGACTTTGTTTTTTATTGCATTAATATCAAAAGTATCTAACACTGATACTGTTGGTTTATGTGGTCTTTTTTTTCCTGGTGTATTCCACACGCCTTTATTTATTTGGCCTTCTTTTTTAATCCTTTTTAGGGTACAAACGCTGACATCTGAAAACATGTTCATAAATAAAGTTAGCATTAAATAACAAGGTTGCTTTCAGGTATTTTTTAATATAACGTTAGGGTCTTACCGGTCAAAGAAGAAATCTCATCAAGGAACTGATTTTGTGTCTTTAAACACTCTTGTTGAAACACATCTCTTAATTTATTTATGGTTGATGTTATAGCTTGCTTATCTGAATCCTTTGCATCATCCATGTTATCTGCAAAACAATAAATTCATAATATTTAAATACGTGTGATAAATAATAAAGATTTTTAATTAAATTTCATTGTAATAATTGAAAGTATCAAAATCTTTTACCCGTACTTACCAATGCACTGGGATATTTCATGTAAACAATCTTGTTTTTGTTTAAAAATTGCATTCCTTTCACTTCTTTTTTGTTCGTATTTACTAATCATAGCAAAAAGCAGTTTTCGCAAATCTCTTTTCAAAGTTTTCGTCATGTTTATATTAGAAAATCACGTAAATCACAGAAATATTTTTCTCTTTGACACATAAACAACACATGCTATAAGTGACAATGACGTTAGTGACAGTGTTACCATAATCATTTTTTGATTAAAATGCCAGTCTCATCTTTCGCTAGCCAGACTCTAACGGTACGGAACCCTTCGTGCGCGAGTCCGACTCACACTTGGCCGATTATTATTAATAACTTTTATCGCCGAAAAATAGACGGACACGGGACATTATGCGTAAGTATGATAATTATTATGTATTTTGATTTAGGCTGAAATAAATAATTATAAGCATCTAAAAAAATTAAGTAAGTAAGTACCTTATTTTACAACAATGTTGGTTTTTGTTCACATCGTAAATTTTCCGTAGTATCATAAATAAATATTACAAAACGATCAACAATTCTTTATCAATAAAAGTACGATAACAGAGGTAATCAAAGCTATAAATTTCTTTTAAGCTTGTAACGTTTGTTTATTGTTCAAATAAAATAAATCACATCAGGTGATATAATATTATGTACTTTAGTATGTATTTACTATTTGTATCAGCACAATTTTTGTCATAATGTAGTTCATCAAAATTATACCCACTGGCCACTTGCTACTAGACAGAAAACAAAAGCGTTGGTTGGTTATTTGCCTTCATATTTAGGTACGTAACAAGTTTGGCTACAATGCAAGACCAAGACTTGCTAGATACATACATGATATAATAGAACTATGATACCTGAGACACAATTATTATAGTTTATACAAGATGTTTGTGTAAACACCGTTGTCCTTGAAACCATCAAATGAGCCCGTCAAAACTCAAAATGAACAACTTTTTCTATGAGAACAATGCTGGGAATTAAAAAAAATCTGCCTTCATACACAGAATTGCCGATCCGGGCATCCGTATGGGTATGAAGACGGCATTTTTTTTTTGAGTTCCCAGCATTGTTATCATAGAAAAAGTTGTTTATTTTGACGGGCTCATTTGATGGTTTCAATGACAACGGTGTTTAAACAAACATACTGTATACCCAAATAGTACTACCATGTACTGCGAAAACTATAGTCCTTCAGAAGTTCAGATATTAGGAATTACTGGACCGGAAATCCTTTCACCGATGACTTTAATATGTACCGTGCGAGTTTCTTACGCCGGTTCTTCTCGGCGGGGCAGTTCCCGAACCGGTGGTAGTCAACGTAGTTTCATCGTTCTCTCTACGACTTTCAAAAAGTGTATCATGATACCCATTTTGAATAAAAAGATATTTTATTGTTTTATTTAACCACGGGCCAAGCCGGGGCGGAACACTAGTTTGCTAATACGTAAAAAACTAACTTGGTAATTCGATTTGAAAATTGCAAAAGGAACGGGTCTGATTGTGTTGGTCGGGCTGTAACTGAGCGCCCACTCCCGGCCGCTATCCCACTACTGCCCGATACGGAGACTTTTGGCTGCTGGGTTTCCCCCCTGGCCCGGTTCGCCTCTCCTTAGTTAACCTGCACCCCCCGAGCTCCCCCGGGGGGTCCATATTGATACCGGGCTTAGTGTGGACGTCCGGTCAACATGGGCCACTCAGCCCCAGGGCTCCCGACCTCAAACCATCCTCCGCACCCGACCTCCGGGTAGCCGGATTACAGGAGACGCCACGCTCCCAGTCGAAAGACGTGACGAAATTTACGAACAGCTTCGTAGACGGACGTGAGTTCAAATCCATAAGACACATAAAAAAATCACGATGAAGACACATTGAATAGACAGACTTTTTTCTATTTTTCCCAAAAATACTTTTTCCGTTTCGTTTATTTATGAAAAGGAAAATAAATTTCTTTCAGGATGAATCGCTAAAATTATAAGTAACCAATCAGCGATGACTCAATGAATTCTAGCTCTAGCGGACAACGCGGGTAACATTAGTTCCCGTTTAAAAGCTAGATGGCGTTGTACGTTTCAAAAAGCGCCATCTGCCAACTCAACTATAAAAATAGACTAAACTAAAGCAGTCATGATTCATGATTCATCATTCATCAAACGCGTAACCTAAAACAATTCATTTTAAATACGCAACAATTGCACATAATTTCATCATAGCTTAATATTCAATCCTTTTTTAATCACCTTTGTGAGTTATTGGTCTATCTAATCTTTACAACAAATTTTTCATCATCTTCTCAATCTTTGCCAAAATCATCTCTGTTTTGCTCTTAATCAGTGACTTATAAATTGAAAGCATAGTGTTCCATTGTTCCAGTTTGTGTAATTTAACTTACCTAGGATTATAGGATCGAACTTTATTGTCCTATTTTTATATATCTGAGAAAAAATCATAAACAAGATCATACTCACTTTATACAGATGCACTGGCTTATTCGGACTCGACAGCACTGGATTTGATATGTGACTGATCCTTTGCTGATGGCTGATCTCCAGTGCTGACTTCAGCATGTCCACTTTGGACGCTGATATCTGTGCTGGTGGAGACTTGGGTGATATCTCGATGTTGCTACAGCGTCTCTGACTGTTACTGCCGCTGCGACTCCGGCAGAGCTCATTTATGTCGCCTTGGGAGAGCTGAAAAGTTTTGACACAATAACACGGTTTAAATTCATTTTGATCTGAATGTAGACAACGTTTGATATGATACCTATAAATTAAAATGCTACTAATTCTAATGTACTTATAATATTAACAGCGCAAATTTAGAAATTGGCCGAGCTTAGTTTTGGGTTTAAAGATAAGTCAAAACTTAGCAGTTCGTACAAAAATTTTACGCAATATAGCAAAAACATGTAGCGTACTTCTATACATAGATATATTTTCAAGAAGAGCCGTTTTATCACTCGATTGCATCAATTCTATTTATTTTAAAAAGGCACATTAAATCTATACTAATATTATAAAGCGGAAGAGTTTGTTTGTTTGTTTGTTTGAACGCGCTAATCTCAGGAACTACTGGTCTGATTAGAAAAATTCTTTCAGTGTTAGATATTCCATTTATCGAGGAAGGCTATAGGCTATATTTTATCACGCTAAGAGTACTAGGAGCAAAGAAATAGAGAAAAATGTGGAAAAAACGGGGGAAATTATTTGAAAGGGCTTATTTGAACGCGCTAATCTCAGGAACTACTGGTCCGATTTGAAAAATTATTTCAGTGTTAGATAGCCCATTTATCGAGAAAGGCTATAGGCTATATTTTATCACGCTAAGACTAATAGGAGCGAATAAATAGAGGAAAACGTGGAAAAAACGGGGAAAATTATTTGAAAGGGTGTAGTGACTAGTGTACATAGCTAATTTCTTTTATAAAAACCTTTTTATACTATTTTGTACGACTCTATAATTTATGATTTTTTGGCTTGTTTACTTTTTGATAGATTTTGTCAGGAGAAAAAAAAAAAGAATTCAACTGGAATGAAATGAAAACCTTTTTATACTATTTTGTACGACTCTATAATTTATGATTTTTTGGCTTGTTTACTTTTTGATAGATTTTGTCAGTAGAAAAAAAAAAGAAATCAACTGGAATATCGAGTGTGCTATTTTATCATTTTCTCCGTTGCACTTTCAAAACAAGAAAGTTGGGCAAGCGATTCACCTCGCAACGACGCGAGGACCTTGCTCACTTCAAGGGCTTATCTTACGAACTACTAGATTAGTCATTACAGTTAGTTATTTGGGTCAGATAGGAAGTAGAGTAAGTACGTGAAGGATCGTAGGCTATTTTTTGTGGACTAATTTGTCTGTGAAATATCTAATTTACGCGGAATAAAAATGAATCCATATACTTCCCTTGGTCACGCGTAAACAACTGGACCGATTTTGCTGAAATTTGGTATAGATATATTATGTACTTTGAGTCTCGGAAAAGGACATAGGATACATTTTGTCCCGGAAAATGTACGGTTACCGCACAATATACTTTTATGATTTGCGCGTAAACTATTCAATCGATTTTGATGAATTTTGGTATGGAAAATAGAGATACTTTGAGTCTCGGGAAGGACAAGGGATACATTTTGTCCCAAAAAATGTACGGTTCCCGCACAATAAACTTTTATGATTTTCGCCTAAGCTATTCAATCTATTTTGCTGAAATTTGGTATAGAGATACTTTGAGTCCCGGGAAAGAACAGTGGATATATTTTGTCGCAGAAAAATGTACGGTTCCCACAAAATGTAACTTTGTGATTTGCGCGTAAACTATTCAATCGATGTACGGGAACAACTATAAACTGAAGTCCACGCGGACGAAGTCGCGGGCAACAGCTAGTATTAGATATAACTGATTCAAAAACAAACTATTATAAAAAGTAGAAAGCGCTAGCGAATCGATTGTAATAACTTATTTGCAACTCTGACGAGTTAAGACATTAGATATAATAATCGAACTCGAGAAAGAAACACTACAAAAGCCAATTAAGCCATCACACATCTCGAAACGCCGAAAAAACAATAATTCAGAAATTAGAATGCATAAAAATTAAAAAATATACTTAAAACAGATAGATATGCTGCCCGGACTTTCATTATACACTTTCCGAAATATAAACTAGTTATCCTATGCCATAGCTCGAGGCTTAAAATATCTAGCTCTATACCAAACTTAGGTATTCATAATCGGTTCAAACGTTTTAGCATGACCAGACAACAAACAAAATACAAATATACAGAAAGATACACTTTTACATCTAAAATATAAGTATAGTAAGGATTTAGGGATGTAATAATTACCCTAGCTCTCGATCCTCTGGACAGGGAGTGCAATGATCCTAGAGGATTGAATCTTGTGATCATGTGCAGCCTCTCCAGGGACACCATGGTTTCCGCGTCCTTACGTAGAGGCTCTCCGTTTAGCTTGTCGCCTTCACCACTTTCTGTGAAATATGGAAGAGGTATTGCTTTAAGCAGACCAAAAAGTTAAAAAAATCACAATTGCCTTTTATGTGATGATTGCTTATCGAGAAATTTTATCTTGCTTAATAACTGGGCAGTGTGCAGCAACAAAACATTAACCCATCAAGCCCCATAAGAGCACCGGTGATCGCTTTCGATTCGATCGCGATTTCCAAGAATCTGCGATCGAAGGATAAACTAACTGTACGTTACTAGGCGATTGTGAACTACAGTTTATCTAGAAGCTTAATTTTAGGAGAATTTAAAGTAAATATCTTTAATAAAGTTACGAAAAAGGTTGTATAATTTTTAAAAGAAAAGACGTAAGTACCTACTTTAAAAGTACTACATATCAGAGATGTTGATTTCTAGGCAGATGGCGGACCTAAGTAATTTGGTCGCGTTACGTCAAACCCAGTCGACCGATCACGGCTATGATCTAACGGCTAACATTAAATTGGTATAAGCCGACAATATTATGAGGTAGGTCTCTCAACCGCCTAGGAATCAATTTCCTCGATTGTGCTTTGCATGGGCGTAGCGAGGTACAGAGAGCGATCGGTCGGTAATTGCTCACGAGTTTCATACCTAAACCACTTGTTAAACTAATATGAATTCGGTGCCTAAACGTATGTAAACGTGGAGCGGAGAGAGTTACGGGGTGAGAGGGGAGGCATTCGATTCCATTCCTATGGTTCGCTTGCTCATATTTTGTTTTTAATTTTTCACGGGAAAAGAGCTAAGAATCTTTCATAAAATTATAATCTTGGATCAATAACAACAGAAAAAAACGTTCTTACCCGTATCCGGTTCGCAGCTGATATCATTTATTCCCTTCATAGTGATCTTCCGCAGCCAGAAGTAATGTAGGAGTCCATAGCATACACCTCCGAGGAAGGCTATCAGACCCATGTAGCGGAAAGCCTCTCTAGTGCCTAAGGAGGCTATGAGAAGACCACCACCGAAACTGCCGCTGCCTCGACCTGGGAATTGGAAAAGTCCAGAATAAAATACGAAACAATCAAACATACCACATCAGAACATTAACAAATGAAAAGATATACCTAACAGTGGAATAATATGTTTGATTGACAGTCCGAAAAAGCTTTTTCTCACCTCCGGCCGGAAAACGTCAACTTTCTTCCCGCTGCGCTTACCGATGTTGTCGTTTTCCGCCTTCGTCGATGAGAAAAATAGTATACGCACCATGGGCAGTAAATAAGAAAGCATCAGATCACATGTTTGTTGACCTCGGCTTCGCCTCGGCCAAAAATTACATGTAATCTGAGACTTTTCTTATTTTCCTGCCCTAAGTGCGTAATGTACTATTTTGCTAAAACGCATCGATTTCAAACATCATGCTTACATCAAAATTAATCCATCGATCGGAGATTCTTGGAAATGCTATTATATTCTATTGCTGTCGCGATCACCGATGCTAGTATGGGGCTTGATGGGTTAAATCTATCAATGCCGTAAACAATATAGTGATTAGCATTTTCTGCAAGAAATATTACTTCTACCTACATTACAAATATTGAAAAAGTTAGCTTTATCACCAGTCAACGACTGTTTATCGTTCAACTCTGAAAAGAAATGTCGAATAATTTCGTCTCTTAAGTCTACAAAATATGCTTAAAATTCTCAGATAGTATCGAATACAAATACCCAGTAAAATAATATGTTGTTCTGAAAGTTACAGTTGGACACATTCAGAAAACTAGTGCAGCAAACAAAATCTACTTTTTTCTAGACAATCTACATATTTCCGCATGCGATATGTAACGAGAATTAATCTTGTCTCTAAAATAAATAATTACTCATAATTCTTCAAATACGAAAAGAAACTGGTTTTACTCAAATTGTTACAGTAATAACACGTAATTATGTTATTATTGCCACGGATTATGGCGCCACCTTATCTGTTTGTCAGTTAATAACTTCTAAATAAACATAATAATATGTAATATCTATTGCAAATAATAATAATAATAATGATCAGTAAAATTATATTCCAATGGTTTGTAGTTCTTAAACTAGTTATTTAATAATATACCCTTTACAAGCTTTCTCTGAAAATTAAGCATAATATGCTTAATTCCCAGAGAAAGCGTGTAATGGAATTCCGCAAGGCAAAATTTATCGCCCGCTTTTTATATTGCCTTTATTTAGGAAAACTTTACGTTATACCAGGATCTACATATACATATAGATACTAAAATGTATTTTCTTGTATTTGAGTGTAATGTATTCTCTGAAATATTGTTCAAACAGTTCTTAGAAAACGATTAAACAAACGATATTTTCTCATTACGCCTGACTTTTAGCATTTGTCGCTATCAATGTAGTTTATTTATAGATAATGTTTTCTGTTCAAACGTTTACTGTTCTATTTATAAGAATAAATGCATCTTTATTTACGTCTGAGGAGCTATCAACAAATTGTATAATTTTGCTGCTTCTCCGTGAACAGAGAGTATCTAGTCTCTACGTCTGTAGAACAGTCACTACGATCCAAGCCTTTACTGGCTTTGGACCATGATGTCTATAATGTGACTTTGTTCTATGATAATTCGATTTCTGTTGTTTTGTATTTTCTCTACTATAACTATTTTTTCTACATCTAATCCTATTTTGACAAATATCAGTAGGTACGCTTAAAAACTAATGGGTAATGTAGGAAATTTTTGAAGTGAAAACTTCTTTAGCGGCGTGGAGGCGTTTAGAACGGAAATTAGTTGTTTAGCAGAAATGTACAGTCGGGGAAATGAGTTGTTTAGCAGAAATGTACAGTCGGGGAAATGAGTTGTTTAGCAGAAATGTACAGTCGGGGAAACGAGTTGTTTAGCAGAAATGTACAGTCGGGGAAAATTGTGCTAGCAGAAATGTACAGTCGGGGAATTGAGTTCTTTAGCAGATGCGCTGATTAAGGCCGCGTTTCCACCTGCAATACAACTGTCGCGAGAAGTGTCTGACAGCAGCTTTTTTTTCGATTGTCGATATTTTTTAATCGATTGTAAAGGGTTTCGATTAATTAATTAAAACGATCGTTTTTTTTTTACTATTATTTTTTTTATCGATTTTCATTAAAAATGGGTTGAAAAAATAATGCACAACGTTAATAATCAAGTTTTCACTTATGCCGGCACTCCCGGAGTGCAACCCATCTTTTTTTCGTTCCAAGATATGAAGAACTTACTTCAAACTGCTCTTTCTCATTCTACATAATATTGTCATACAACAAGGGCCGAATTTTAAATTTTTTTTATAAGAGTAGGCCACTTTATTTCTGCCGCCCCATGTACCATCGAAGAAATTGATTCCTAGGTATTTGATGTAACGCGACCCTACGTAACTTATCTGATAGTATCTGTAGGGCCACTATGGACGCTTATACCCCTAGGCCGTGGCCTATGAGGCTTTAACGGCCTAGTAATAAAAAAAGGTGCTTAATACGGTACAAATTACACTTACCGAGACTGAAATGTGCCATTCCAAGGACGCCAATGAGTGTAGCGAGTAGATTCTTTGGAGCGAGCATTGCGCAGTAGGTCGCCGCTGCCACCCACATCAGATGAACTGATAGAGATTCCATAGCTTCGAACGGGAAGCACCACCATGAATTTCTAGAGGAAAAAAAAATAGAGGTGAAGAAAGGGACATAGTACAATTTTTTTTTTTGTGATTACTAACAAGCTAATTTTTTGAGAGTAGCTACATTTTGATAAGACAAACAACATTTTTATTTTCGAAAAATCTCGAAAGTGGTAACTAACAGAGATAGAAATGATTTCATACTTTGACTCGATGGTCCTAAAATATGGATTGTTTTATTTGTGGGACGGTTACTCTTAAATTATATTCTTATCTAGATACACCTAACACAAAATTGGTAGGATTCATTAGATTTGAGTGGCTTAGAAAATGTGCTCAATTATCATTTCCTCAAAATAAAATAAAAATTGTAAGAGCTGACAGCTACCCCACTTTTTTCAAAGTTTTGTCAACCACATAGAAATATTTAATAATATTAGACCTTATTTTTTACATGGGGACATGCTTTGCGCATCTCCGACGGATCAGGGACATCGGCCGGGGAATGTGGGACTCTCCGAGAAACTAACCACTAAAACCCCATGGTGCTCCACTCGCCGCTTAGTACGGGCACAATCAATTATCAACCCACCGCAACTCCACCAACCTTTGTCCGCGTCTTGCAGACTCATCAAAACATGCATGCTTTTCTAGGTAGTCCCGCGGGGTGGCCTAGAAAAGCCCTGGCCAAGTTCCAGCAGGCTGCGCGCATGCCGTGCACTATTTACACGAACCGTTTCGACGCACTTTTGACCCCCCTGTATCTCAGTGCCTATTGCAAGTGCAAAGATACAATTATACCTATACCTACGTGATTATATACTAGAACTGTAACGTCAAGAACTGTAACTGTCAAGTGTAACATATATGATATAGCACGAAAACCTGCCAAGTTCTTTAAAAGTATTATAGTTCAGGCTGTTGATGAAGATGATTACGATCGATGAAGTGAATCTAAACTTGGCATTGGATTGGATTTCAACTCTTTTTTAGGTCAAAAATTTGCTGATAGGAACTTGGTATGTTTTTGGTGGGATTAGACCTACATATCGCAGATCTTTGCTGACTGTACGCTTCCTAATAGACTGGTCGTCAAGATTTATGATAAACTAGGAGCCATTAGGAAGAACGGTATATGACATAGCATTACGCCTACAGCATAGTTACTCTTGATTCTTGACATTGTTCGTCGTAACTCCAACCTTGGCTACATTGTCAATTCCACTTTATCCACTTTATTTACACTTACATAGTAGTTCATAGGAATATAAGTATTTTTGTTATCAATATTCAATACCTTCAAAATTATAATTCATCCTGAAGATTTTTACATGGGTCTAGTTGGGAACATTGCTAGTTTATTAATAATAAATAATAATATCTATGGACGCTTCACACCACGTCAGTCTGGCCCCGTGCTAAGTACCTGAAGGACTTGTGTTACAGGTACCAGATAACGGAAATATATTTAATACTTTTATACTATACATATATTTAAGATTTTTATTATATCATACACATATTTAATACACATCCGGGAACGTTGAAATTTTTTTTTGTTCTGTCGGCGGGATTCGAACCCGCGACCCCCGGCTTGATCTGCCACACACTCAACCAATTGAGCCACAGAGGTCGTCAATTAATATAAGAAGGAAAATCCTAAAACTCAAGTACTTTAAGATTTTCAATTTCTTGCTTACATTTAATGGCTAATGATCTCATAAGATGTTAATAAGACGTCTTTGTGATGTTCTATAATTATTGCCAAGTATATTGACCCTTATCTGATAAGTGGAACTATTGTTTTATCAGACTTCGGAGTAAATATTCTAGACGCTAAGACTATTTGTATACATTATTCGTTGTATACATTCCAGCTAGAAACATCACAACTTAGATATACGCAGTGGTATTATATGCTTATAATATTTTGAAGAAATAGAGGAGGAAATACTATTCAAAAAAATTATCTAAGTTTATCAATAACCTGGTATGAATTGACAATATCAAAATTCAAAACTTATTAAATATGAATCAATGAACTTATAGTCCTACATTATGTGATATGTCAATAGTTAAGTAGTGAACTTGGACCTAAGAAATACCTAGTATAAAACAAGATTATTGCTCGCATATCCAGCACATAAAAAAACTTCCCGTAAGAACATTTTACCCCGATGAAACGTAACAAATGTTCTTTCTCATGATCTGCTTATATCTGTGCCTAATAGCTGCTGCCCAGGAGTTTCAGAGCCTATAAGCATAGATAAACATAATATATGAGAAACTACTCACTCAATAAACGAGTAGCCGACGAGCCTGGCGGCGTGCGAAAAAAAGGCAACGATGATGACGTTGACGTGGCCGATACGTGACGTGATAGCATCAGCGCCGTACAGGAACGGGATGCTGCTCAAAGTGCCCACCGTCACAGTAATTCCTGGATATAAACATGACATTTAGATAAGGGCTCAGAAAATGACAGGACTTTTAGCAATTCACGTGAAAACGGGATCCCTAAAGGCACTCGGAGTAAAGATTTTGCCCTTTTATTTATAGTTATTAAAGATTAGGCAACAGTTTTACAATAGCTAAATGAGAAAGAAATGAGAAACTACTTTCGAAAAATTCACGATAAGCTATTTGGCGATTGGCAAACAGGCTCTTAAAGTAATAAAGGTATTCGATAACATTCCTTTGAGATAACACTAAGCAAATGGTAATTTATCCCAGCCTGAACGTTTGAAGGATTAACACAATCTATACTAATATTATAAATGCGAAAGTATCTCTGTCTGTCTGTCTGTCTCGCTTTCACGCCAAAACTACTGAACCGATTGTAATGAAATTTTGTACACATATAGTCTAAAGCCTGTGAAAGGACATAGGCTACTTTTTAACTGGAAAAAGGGGTTGTAAGAGGGTGAAAATGCATAAATTTGTTCAAATTAAGTTAGTTCCAAAAATTCATAATAGATGGCGCCGTGCGCCTCCTACATCACGCTATCGCTTGCTCATAAGTCTTTCTACTGACGTGGTACCATGTCGGATTCTGCTTTCCGATATTTTCGATTGTTATATACGTTGGTAATGTATAACTCACTACTCACCAGTGTTGTCACATCTACCAACTTTTTGGTAGACCTACCTATTTCACCTTCCTTCTACCTATCTACCAACTTCGGTATCAAATCTACCTATTTTTCAACATATTATATCATTGTTCACGTACAAATAATAAACGTTACAGGCTACTCGGATAGCATTTTGGTACATTGCATTGATTCGTCTTGGTACAATAGTTCCTTTAGCAAAATTCATATTTAAAACAACCCGGCCAAGTGCGTGTCGTGCCACGCGCAATATAGGGTTCCAAAGTACCGCTAGTTTTTTAAATTTTTGTATGGTCAATGAATAGGTACTAGTTTATAACGTGTTTTACACTAACTAACAACATCATCTCAGTTACGTTCAAAGGATTTTGAACGAAAAGTTCCTTTGTACTCGTACTTCTACTAGTACAATTTTTGTAGTTGATCAACTATTATGAAGTCTGCTTAGCAATGATAGTTTTCCTTTTAAATTCAGCATATTATTTCCTTCTCTCGTGAATTTTTTCACATTTTCAGAAGCAACCGTTTAGAACTTTATCTGGTAGAAAGGGAGGGATATTGGACTCTAACGATTTTTTCCACTTCAAAACTTCATATAATATCACAAATGGATCCCTAAATCGAAAAATTTTGAATATTCGTAATATTTTTAAAAAACCTATCCAACGACACCCCATATATGGTGGGGTGAATGCAAAAAAAAGCACTCCCGCATTGATGTGTAGGGGGGTACCGTAAAAAATCATTTCAATCAAAAAAATTTCAAAATCAAAACAATTTCAAATAATTTCAAAGAACAAAGAGCTTAGTGCTGAACATTTAAAATTATTATTCAATAAAAATATGTATTTAAACACCATTAATAAAACTGTCTCTATGTATAAACTAGCATTTTTTATTCTTAAAAATTTACTGATATAAGGGTGGTAGATCTACCAACTTTTGGTTCTAACATCTACCTAATTCTACCAGTTTTTGGCATGACGTCTACTGATTTTCTTAAATTTGGTGTGACAACACTGCTACTCACTACTCAGTACTTCATCTATATAGTGATGAGTGACGTAACCTTAAACCTACCAATCTATGATGTTATGTATAGTTTATGGGTAAAGCTAAAGTTGTGAAATATTATGTGCACAGTGCACACTGCACAGCTGTTTTTGGCTATTTTGATTTAAGGGGTACCAGGGTTTTAAAAACTTTTAAAATTTAACACCAATTTAGTTGACACCGCGCGCTGTAAGTACACTGACATCCACGCGGACGAAGTCGCGGGCAACAGCTAGTAAACTATAATTGCTAGAGTGCCTATTACATGAGGTAATGATAGCATTTACCAAGTTCTCTTATTCCTGGATATTAGTCATATTGTGGTCATATTACTCGTGAGCAAGTAAACTATACTAAACAAGCCAACCTAATTTAACATCTTGAATAGGAAATGAAGGAGTATTTTGATTACAAAGCACTTTTTACACAGAAGTGAGGAAGCAGACAATTTTCCCATCAAATTTTTAGTGGTAATATAGGTACGCTCATTGCTCTTAAAAACCGTTTATTATGTAAAAATTGTATTTTTCGACCTTACTGTCAATTGTTGCTTTCGATTTAAGCTAATGTATTAAGTACATCTTGCATAATTTTGTGTTTGACAAAAATTAATAGAGAGTCTTTAATATTGAACTTACCCAGTAAAAAGTTTGGTGCACCCAATTCCTTCAGATACAAAAATAGGTAAGACTCTATGAATCCCCAAAAATTGCCCAGGGTGAACAGGAAGAATATAAAAATTATGACGTGGGGCATCTTGATTATGTTGACTAAGTCATGGAGCAAATTGTCAGCCGGTAGCTTGGCTCCCAATGGCATGACCGCGACAGTAATCGCCGATATCAGCAGCAGAACATCGTACGTGTAGAAAGCGGCTGAGTAGTCTGTGTATCCTGCAACAGAAGGTAAATATTGATTTACACTATTGACATTGGCGATAACGATTACAAAATACGTACCAACTTGTTTGCTCCTCATATCTATGAGCATGCCAGTGATGGGAGAGAAAATTGCCATTCCGATGCTGGAGAATAATCGCTCCCTGCCGAAGTCTCCACCGTACTTCTGTATCATCATCAGGGCTATGGGATCCATAATGGTGACACCGGCTGAGAGCATGATGGTGCCCATGAAACGCAGGAAGAAGTAGATGTAGAATGTCTTATCGTCGCTCTCCTTGTAATCTGGTGGGCAGATTTCTGGGCCGCCTCGTCTGTAAAAAAGATAATAATATACAAGTCTCCAAAAGTAATATAAACTACAGCTTTCGTATGTAAACAACAACCTAATGTAGCTTCAAAGATATCAATATAATATTTCGGAATTTAAACTTTGAATTACGACAAGTAACTAGCTTTAGCCCGCGACTCCTTCCGTCCTCCTTCCTTTATGTATGAAATCTCCTACTAAAACAGTGGAATGTGTCAAATCACAAAAGAATGCATGAAAGTGTAACAAACATCCGTTTTTCCGTATTCCTTGCCTTATAAACTTAGGTTCTATAATATAATTAGGCATTACCTGAAGTCACATTTCTGGACCATACAATCTGCGGCGAGCGTAGCCAGTCGATCCTTGGACAGCTTTGTCATGTTATGGACCATGACAAGACCACCACATCTCAGGTCCTCTTTATCCAAAGCCGTAATATTTACTCCTTGAGATAGCAGAAGCTTTTCACCAAATCTTGATCTAAAATCCGTTACTGTGTCGTTGTCATCCTGCAAAATATTACTATAAATAATAAGATTTTTGTGACGTGCTTGTCTGTTCATGACTTCATAATTATTCTCATCATTGTCATCCAAAATCGGACACTGCTACTAGACTGGGTGAATAGATACAATTCATTTTTGTGTTCACTGAATTTTTTGATTCGAGACTGAATTGATCTTACTTACCCTCTCCATCTCTATACCAAGCTGCTCTTTCGGTTCGCCAAGGTCGTCATGAACTTCAATTTGGAAGAACGCTGAATCATTGTACTCTTCGTCGCTTTCATCAGTCATGTTATGGAAACTAAAACAAATTCACACTTAATTTTTTTTAATGAAATAAGGGGGCAAACGAGCAAACGGGTCACCTGATGGAAAGCAACTTCCGTCGCCCATGGACACTCGCAGCATCAGAAGAGCTGCAGGTGCGTTGCCGGCCTTTTAAGAGGGAATAGGGTAATAGGGGAGGGTAGGGATGGGAAGGGAAGGGAATAGGGGACCCGGCAGGGAAGGGAATAGGGTAGGGAATTGGACCTCCGGTAAACTCACTCACTCGGCGAAACACAGCGCAAGCGCTGTTTCACGCCGGTTTTCTGTGAGAACGTGGTATTTCTCCGGTCGAGCCGGCCCATTCGTGCCGAAGCATGGCTCTCCCACGTATAATTAAAACACTTAATATTATAAATGTGAAATTGTATCTGTATTTCTGTCACCTCTGTTCACGCTCAAACCGCTGAACCGATTTTGCTGATTATGGAGATACTTTGAATCCCAGGAAAGGACTAGATAAAGGAACTGAAGGACTGAAAAAACTCCCGCGCGAAAAACAAATTTTGGCGCAATGGAGTTGAGGGCGTCATCTAGCATTTTATAAACTCTTGATAAATACCTAAATGCATTAAACCTATTTGAAGCTAGTGCCAAATGGTAAGCAATGGACCTGCAGTTAGCAGGTCCATTGCTGGTACAAATATACTAGTTATTTATCTAGTTTGTTAAAATTTACTTGTATTTTGACAAAAATTGTAAATAACGCTACAAAAACCTATGGACGTCTTCATGAAACATGAACAAAGGCCCAAAATGTTAAAAAAATTCTGACTATGGTAACATTACGAATTTACGATTATTAATGTGTTTCCAATAATAGAACAAAGATGCGTAGGTTTTTATCGCCACAAAATCCCAGGCTTTGCGGAAGGCTTAACAGTCCTAAGAATTGCATGATTTAAAACAAAGTTTACTTTAGAATTTACTACTTTAAACGTTCTGTGACGTACCCTCTATGGAAGATAATAACCGATATCTAATATATATTCTGTGCCGATATAGTAAAAAATCATTCTTTATTTTCAAAATATCAAGTATAAATTAATCTCATGCAAAAGGCCTAATCAAAAGTAAGGCGGTTTCAATAAAAAGAAATGTTTATGCTTCGATTGGAGATTCTTGGAAATCTTTTGTTATACTATTGTTGTCGCGATCACCGACTGCTCTTAGGCATTCATTACACGGTAGGTTTTGCTGTCAGTTTTACCACAGTCATGGCTGTGAGTTGTGACTGATGGATAACCTACCGTGTAAGGGCGTGACAGACAGACGAAAATCTGGATATTTTGATTTTTGCTTTATGCAACCATCAGTCACGAATTTTGAGTGAGTGTTGTCACTTGTCACATCTGACAAAATTGGAAAAAATTAGAAACATTTTGGCTTTGACTGACATAAAACTGAAGCGAATTGAGTGACTGTCTAATACCATCCGTCAGTCCGTCAGTCAGACAGTCACCATCAGTCGAACATACCTAATTCATGATTGACGGAATTGACTATTGCTTGCATGAGCGTGTGCTGGATGCCTTATGGGGCTTGATGTGTTATTATTTATTAGATTTTCCACGTCTAGTTTTACATGCCTACACACATAATATTCATTAGTTCTTGTCCTTTTCTGTGAAGACAATGTTCCAATGTATCAAAGGCACATTGAATAAACAATCAGTTTAAAAGCATTTTTTGTCTGTTATTTGTTTGTACCCAAGTAGGGTTGCCATCCGTCCGGATTTCCCCGGATCTGTCCTAGTTTAAAGGGCGTCCGGGGAGCGTCCGGCAGGGTTTTTGAAAAGTGTCCGGGTAAAATCAGGACACTTTTGTTGAAGAGCAATTAACTTTTTAGTCATGACTCATGCAGCAATAAGCGAAAGATAAAAACACGTTAAGCATATACACGGGGACTTTGAATTAAGTAATCAGACTTTTACAAATTATTGTTGGAAATTAACAGTTTAAGGCGACGCCTTGATAATTTGGCTGTAGGGATGCCGATTTTTCTCAGCAATGACTAAAGCTAAGAAACTAAAGTTCATTGTCAGTATTCATCATGTCTTTGTCTTTGAATTGCCCATAGCATAACACGATTGGACCACTTTTATAACACAGAATTATCAATCGAAAAGACCTCTGTAAAAAAAGGATTCCTATTTTTCCAACAAAGGAGAGTGATTTAAGGTTCGAAAATTTGTACATAAATTGGTTGAAGCATACACTTTAACATGTGCATAGCTTATATAAAATGTATTTATGGTTTTTAAATTACGCGACAAAAACCATTTTGTCGCTTACGCCCTTTCCATTTTTGCTGTTCCATTGCTTGTTTTGTGCAAAACAAGCAATCTAAAACATATCCAACACGGTTTCTTACTTTAACGCGGCGTCACCTTAAGAGGACGTGTCCGGGAAAATAACCACATTTCGGCCAAATGTCCGGGAATTTTGTCGTGCCTGACCAGCGATGGCAATTTAGGTGATGGCAACCCTTATAGCTTATATAAATAAGCTTCTTGGGTGTATCTGACAGGTTTGCCTGTGCAGCTAGCTGTCAGGCAAAGTTGAGGAAAAACCTGCACAGTTCTGTAACATATACGCTCCGGTGTACCTGAACAGTTGACCTGTTCAGGCAAACCTGTCAGGTAGACCCTTGCGTGTATGACCTCCGTTAAATGCTGAAAGAACCAAATTAGGCCTACCTGCTATTCGACAAATTCGGCGGATGTATCTTATGTGCTATCGGGAAGTCGATATCATCAGTTTCATCATCATCAGGCACGGGCGGTCGCTCCGTCGGTCTGGACAGCATGCAGTGGTCCACGCAGCGGTCCAGTATGAAGTCTACCTGCTCGTCCTCATCAGGACACTCGCGACTGGGGCAAGGACTCCACCATACCTGGAAAGTTTCTTTGTGTGGGGGACGGGGGTGGAAGGTTTTTCGTTGCTAAGCTATTAGTAACGTTGTGACTTTTAGGTCAACGATATGAACATTTATAATTTGCCATCCCATATTCCCATTATTCCTACAGGCGGTGTATATTAAGCCTTGCAAAATATGGTGTCAAACAGTTTTTCTTAACCACTTTGTCAAATTGTATGCAATTTTTCTGGTGTTTTTGTAAAGGAGTGCCTAATAAACATTAAAAAGAAGGTAAAAATTAATAGCGGCGTCTTAATTTCTCATGCAAACAAAAGAATTGAATTTTAAAGCGTAAGAAGGAAGACAATAATCTCGCGGGATATATTATGCGTGAATTTTTCATTCTCTTAACTAATGCTTACGTCAACAGTGAGCGGTCTCGGACCGGACGGGAGCGATTTGCTCAAATTCCCAAAGGACAGGAGTTGTTTATAGCCCTGTAATAGCACCAATTTCTATTACGAAACATTTACCTCCACCGTGTTCTTGATCGGATGGCGCATCACGTAGGCCGATGGCATCACCCCCGGAGTCTCCTGGTGGGGTATCAGCAGCAGGGAGTGGTGAAAAGCAGCATTGAGGATCAGCGCTGTTATCACCACAGGCTTATATTCCCCGAAACGGTCCACCAGAAACCCTAAAACGGAGATGTATCGTAACGTCCGTGACTACTTTTATACAGAGAGATTTCGTCTACGTACCTGTTATGGGCGGGCTCAGGAAAGTCGTGAAGGGTAGCGCTAGGTACACAAAAGATATTTCGGGCACAGTCAATCCTATGCTTTGCATGTGGATGGTTAAATACGGGAGCAGGGATGCCGTGGCTCCGTACATCACGAATAACGTCACTTTCAGCATGATCAGGTTGGGGTTGATGTGCAACCCGACGATCAGCCGCCGGATGCATCCCGGATTCTCCTCCTCGTCCATGTCGGGGAAATTAACTTTTTTACTATCGGAATCTGTCATACCGTTACGCGTTGGCCCGTTACATTTCAGACCGTTTTATCGCGGAGTATCTTATCGACTAGCGCTCCTCGGCGCACCGGGTTGTTTATAGTTGGTGGTATTTGATTACGGATTATGTGGAGACGGGAGGGTACCGTGCTCCCGACTGAGAGGCGGTCAGGACGCGCCGCCAATTTACAATAATGGCGAATTATCCTCGTTTAAGAAGTGTGACGGCGATTGGTGGGGCTGGGACCTTGCGCGTAATGGCCGGGACAGAATAGCTCAGGTGCCCAGGAAAGTAGGTGAGTTGATTACTTCTAGAATATACTTTTAAAATTTTAAAACACTGGTCTCCAACTTGTGTTTAAGCTTGGAAACTTTTCTCGCGGTTGTAGTTTGCAACGAATATTTTACGTGACTAAGCCCTAATCCGAGATACTTCTAGATAGTTCCAATTTTTTATAAAAGTAAAAGCAAACAAAGGGAACAGAATGCCTGATGGAAAACGATTACCGTCGTTTTCAGACACACGCAACACCGGAGGTGTCCAAAGTTCTTTCAAAGTTCAAAGTCAAAATCAAGAAATAAACATAAGATATTAATCGATTTATTTCTTACCTACTCAATGTTGTCAGCGGACAGCGCGGCGGCTGCATGTAGAATCTGACCGACTCTTTTCTGTATGTTAGATACAAATGTGGTTACAAACCATCGTCTTTGTAATAGGGATAAACTTTTGCACAGACAACACTGTAAGCTGCTTGGAAGTGCCTGAAAAAGTAGTTGGTTATCACTTATCACATCTATACAGTTTAATACTTAATATATTATAATAATTGGGAAGAGTTTGTTTGTTTGTTTGTTTGTTTGAACTTGCTTATAATACTTAATATTTTTATAATAATTATTATAATAATTGGGAAGAGTTTGTTCGTTTGTTTGAACGTGCTAATCTCAGGAAGTACTGGTCCGATTTGAAAAATTCTTTCAGTGTTAGATAGCCCATTTATCGAGGAAGGCTATAGGCTACCTATATTTTATAACGCTAAGTCTAATAGGAGCGAAGAAATAGAGGAAAATGTGGAAAAAACGGGGGGAAATTATTTGAAAAGGCATAATTGAACGCGCTAATCTCAGTAACTACTGGCCCGATTTGAAAATTCTTTCAGTGTTAGATAGTCCATATATTGAGGCAGGCTATAGGCTATATTTTATCACGCTAAGACTAATAGGAGCGAAGAAATAGAGGAAAATGTGGGAAAAACTTGGGAAATTATTTGAAAGGGCTTATCTCACGAACTACCTACTGGAGCAATTTTTCTTTTAATTGGCACAGATAAAAAGTAGACCACGTGAAGGATCATAGGCTACATTTTTGGACTAATTATTTCTTCAGGCCCCGCGCGAGCACCGGTGATCGCGACAACAATAGAATACAATAGCAATTCCTGGAAATTCCGACTGAAGTATTATTTGTCTGTGAAATATCCAATTTCGCGGGCGAAGCCGCGCGGAACGTCTAGTACAATATAATATTACTTGTTGCGGAAAAATGTACGGTTCCCGCCGCCTGCCGCATATAAATTGCGGGTGTCATAGTTATCTATAGTAACCAAAATATAAATAACGGATACAAAAGAAGAGGAAAAAAACAAGAAATCGAATATCAACACAGTTCCAATTACTTCCAGCCATCTAAATGTAAGTTTATGATTCTGTTATCCAACTTCAACCGAGACTTTCATTATAATAACCCTTAGGTACCGTACCTTTTTTACGTATTATAGAGGTCAGTGTTTTTACCTATAAGGAGCAGACGGATCACCTGTTTGTAAGTGATATTCATATTTAGCTATGTCCACACTGTGCCTTTTTTTGTTCATCAAGGGCATGCGTTAAAGCGCAGTCAATATCGCACGTGAGGCATGCCGCATGCCCGCGACGCTGACACTTTTCTTTCCAACGCGGATGGATTTCGTTTCGACGCATTAAATTATTATTGAATATGCCAAACGAAAGTTGAATAAAAAGAAGATGACGAAAATTGAAGATCAAATTGCATAGTGTGGATATTGTGCAAATTGATAGCCGCTGCCTATTGACACTCGCAGCCAGTGCCGTAAATAGCATTTTTTGCGTCCTGTGCAAGCTTCTATAACTGCGCCCTTGCGCAATGCTTCCAGGGCCACAGGCCTCTCTGGTCTGGTCATTCTTGTTCTTGCGTTCCCCCAGAGTCTGCGCCCTGTGCCTGGGCACCGGTGGCACCGCCCTATTTACGGCACTGCTCGCAGCACCAGATGAGTTACAAGTGGAACTCGATATTTCAAACAAGAAGAATAATATTAGTGATGGATACTAATTGTAGGCTAAAGTTAATTTAAGTACCCATTAGCCACTCAAGTGGTAATAAGCTTCATTTATGGATGGACATGGATAAAAATTTATTCACCTCAAAAAATTCCAGGTATTCCTAGGTACTTAAACCTTCTTTTATTTTAATTGTACGTATGCAGTATGCTCCAAAATCAAAGTGACAGAATAACAGCCTCACAGGGTCACAGGTAAACAACACGCAGCACATTTTCAATGTCTTGCTGAATAACATTTCTTTGTGCCGGTAGATGGCACTTTCAGAGAAAGTTGACATTATGTCGTCCTAGAAAATATAGAAACAGATTAAGAATATGAAAAAGGATGATTTTTTTACATTTTAAAAGCATGGATGGAAAATGTATGAATTAAGATACTTAATCTTGAAAAGTAAAAAAAAAAACTTACTAACCATGCGCGATTGCAAATTTTGTGAAAGTTAACATCATAATGTTAACATAGTATCATAATGTTGACATTATATTACTTCAACATTGTAAAGTTTTTTTTTTTAAATGTCCAAATAATAAAAAATCTTCTTCGACCAAATATAATAATTCTTCATTCTTGTTTTCCTGAGAAATGTAAATCTGTATAAAGCGCCATCTTTTTATTACTGAATACTGCCTTGTTAATTGTTATGTGCCAAAAACTGCCATCGGAAGAGTAGCGCCATCTATTACAATAAATTTGTACTAAAATTAAAAATAGCACAGACTATATACACAATTACAATCTCCGTACAAAATTGGTGAAATTATGCAAAATACGTTGATTACTATATTTTTACTCATAAGAAAAGATTTATTGCTACGTATTTAATTGAAAATTAATATTTTGTTTAAAATTAATGTTTCAATTGCACTGAAAAGTGAAAAATACAATATGTTAAGTAGTGACATCTATCGAGTAATATGATTACTAATAATGAAATTTAGTCTATAATCTACTGCAAATTGTCAACCATAGTGCATTGCGCATAAATGGCCGCCATGTTGCTGCCGTCTGAAAGATGTTCACATCTGTGTGTGTTTACTAATGAATTTTAAGAACTTTCATAGTTAAATTATCGTGTTTGTGAAATTGTGAGTGTAAAATGTTTTCTCTAGATTATATATTTGTGGTTTAGAAATCTATCAAATGTCTGTGAGGCCAATAAACAGTGAAATTTTCATTAGGTAGTCATTCGAGTCGGGACGGCATAATGGCTGACAATCTGATACAAAAGTCACATAAAACTAGCGAAAAAAACAAGTATAACAACGTCGTTCATCGTACTACGAGTGAATCTCTACGGCTTAACGAGTCAGAAAAGGGAGTGACTCACCCGACGAGTCTTCAATCCGCCCATAACCCAAGGAAAATATCTTCCTTTCAGATAACCAGTGTCACTGTTGGGTCTCGGGTGAGCACTGATGCAGGCGAGGACTCCGCTGACGATCTGGATGAATCTCACACCGATGACATCTCAAGGGTAACCGACATAGAGAATGAGACACCCAGTTACTCTGAGGACACCTTCTCGAAAGACGATGTGTTTTACAACGCCTCAAGTACATCGCTAGGTTGTGCGCCCGTGATCCCGACCAGTTCTCAGTACGGTCTCGCGATCGTCGGCCAGGAAAACAGTTCCAACCAGGTGGGGGCCAACACCAACAACACGGAAGCGAATGATATGCACGTCAGCGTCACGAACGCCGGCTCCGGCAGCATTATAAATCTTATCGGTAATGCGAAACCACAAGAAGGTATGAAGGAGATACAGGAACATGTCAGGAATGAGAGATTTAAAGTGGTCAAGATAGAGAGCACGGAACCTTTTCGTCGCGGCCGTTGGATGTGTATGGACTATTTGGATCATACTACCACTCAACAGAACCCTCCGATCACTTTGAACAACAACTTGGACGTGACCGAGAATAACATCCAAGCACCGGACAGTGGTTGTGTTATAAATGACAATCAGTATGATGATATGTGTAATGATAAAGGGCCTAAAGATCAACAGAGTGTTCAAGTGCAACAGATCGAACAAAATGTCCAGAAGCAATTTCCTATGGCATCACCTGGGCAGTCGCTCACCCAGCCGATCAATATAGTACAACAACAGATGCCCGTAAACCAGGCCGTGTCAGTACAATCGCCTCCGCTAGAAATCCCTCAACAGATGCAGGGACAAAATCTACAGACGACCCAGCAGGTCGGTCAACAACATCCCCAGAGTATGACCCATATTACTATGCAGAACACTGCTCAGAACCATCCTCAGCCAACCCAGCAGCAGCAAGTTCAACAGATCCCACAGAGCTTCCCGCAGCACCAGCTGCAGCAAGTAATTGCACAGTCCCAGGGTATTGCGATGCAGCAGATTCCCATGCACCAGCAGATGCCACAACAAATGCAACAAATTCCCAATCAGCAAATGCAGCAAATCGGTCAACATCTACCGCAAGCGCAGATCACTAATATGCAAATACAACAACCCTTGCAGCAAATGCAGGGCATGCCTAACCAGGGCCAGCTGACTCAGGTGGCCGGGCAGCAACCGCAGATGCAGCAGCTCCAGATGCAACAAATGCAGAGCCAGCCCAACCCTCAGATACAACAACAACAAAACTATCAGATGCAACAGGCCCAGATTCCCAATATGGGTCAAGGTCATCATCTGCAGCAGCAGCAGCCGATGGGGCCGCAGCAGGCTCAGCTCCAACATTTGTCTAGTCAGGCCCAAATGCAGGCTCTACAAAATCAGCAAATACCAAATCATATGCAGCAAATGCAAATACCCACTCAGATACCCAACCAGCAAATGACGCAGATGCAGACTCAGATGCATCAACTACCATCGCAGGCGCAGCAGTCCGTAGTGCCGGGAATGCACCCACAAATGCAACAACAGGGCATGGCCGTGCCTCAGCCGCAGTACAACCAAGCTGTGAATCAACAGGCCAATCAGTCCATGATCGGTGCTAGTATTTCATCATCCCAGCAGCCGATGGTACAAACCCAACATAATGTGCCTCAGTACCACACGCAACAGTCTCAGATGTCTCAGCATCAGCAGGGCCAGACTCTACCCCAGGAGGTGCTGTCTAGTATTGTTACGTCCCAGCAAGGTGCAACACTTCCATCCAACTTGCAGCCGATGGTATCTCAACCCCAGGGCACAACTCTGCCAACTAATCTTCAGAGTTTGCCTGGACAGCAGCAGGCTCCGGTCCATACGATGGCGGCTCAACAGGGTAATGTTCCTCAAGGGAATATACAGATTATGACCCAACAGAATATGCAGATGGCTCTAGACGGGAATCAGCCCGGCATGCAGATACCCGGCTCAGATCCTATATACATGCAGCAAGCTAATGTCGGTCAGCAGTTGCCAGCGCACATGGCCCAACCCCAGAACATGCTGCAAACTCAAGTCAGCGGCCAGGGGCAGATGGGTGGTGTACAATATGTTCCTAATCAGTCGGTGCCACAGGTGACGATGGCTCACCAGAATATACCAATGTCGATGCAGCAGGCCATGCCTGTCGGAATGGGCAGCGGAGTCCACGCTAATGTAGTCCAATCCCAAACTAACATGGGATTAACCTATGGTGGTGTCGTTCCGGTGATGTCGCAGGGTAGTGTCGCTTCAGTTGAAGCTGCTGTGTCGGGAACTAATTCCCCTGTAGTGTCTATGCCGGTCAGTTCTACGGCATATGCGACTAACACGGCTCAGCCGGGCCTCGACAGTCAGGGTTTCGGTAGCCCAGTGAGTGCTGTAGTGTCCCATGCGATCAGTGGTGCAGTGAATGTGAATTGTGATAGTGCTCCGGAAGCCGCTTCAGAGGGAATGCAGGCTGGTGATACAGCAGACGGCAAGGAGGATTTGCAGCCCACCTCTCAGCCGGAGGATGAAAGGTCAGTAGAGTTTTATCACATTTGCTTTGATTTTCAACTGATAATGTCATTAAATTATTAATGAATTGTTGCATTGATAAGCTCCACCAACTGATAAGACTATTTTTGTGTGATACTGTTACTTCATCACTCTGACATGTCATTGTGAACAATATATTGTGACGTCTTTTTGTTTTTCTAGAATATTAATAGTATGGGAGCCCTAGAACAATTTTTTTTTTATTATTATCAAGCAAATTTTTTGTGAGTAGCTTCATTTTGATAAGACGAACAACATTTTTATTTACGAAAAATTTCGAAAACAGTGATAGAAAGGATTTCATACTTTGAATTGATGGTCTGTTTTATTTGTAGGATAATGTTACTACTACTAATCAGTATGCAAAAAGTCACCTTGTTAGGGTTCCAATATAAATAGGGTCTGTAATCAACAAAACTTTCGAGATTTTTCGCAAATAAAAATGTTGTTCGTCTTATCAAAATGAAGCTACTCACAAAATATTAGCTTGCTAGTAATAAAAAAAAAATTGTTCTAGGGCTCCCATGCTATAAGTTTGGTTAGCTTATTTATTTTAGTTACAGAAACTGAAACAATCTGATTACATATTACTGTTAAGGCATTTTTTATCCTGTACTAGCTGTCCCGGTGAACTTCGTGTCACTTTAAATCCTTCCCTAGACTTCTACAAATATTTTAAGACTAAAATCAGTCCACTGTTCAGCCGTTTTCGAGTTTAAGCGCGACTAACACATTTGAAAATCTCTTTATATATATATATTTGCCATATTATTTTATTGAAGTGACTAAATAAGTATGTCACCATGGCAACGTCGATTGCTATCCCGTCGCACAAACAATTGTCACCGTCCAATCGCCGTCAGTCGCAGGTTATAACAATTTACTATTATTTATTCAACAAATGCACTTATCAATATATAAAGTACCGAGTAGTCGATTCTCAGACATACTGAATATGCATATAAAATTTGGTAAAAATCAGTAAAGCCGTTTCGGAGGAGTTCGTGGACTAACATTGTGACATGAGAATTTTATATATAAGATTATATTTTACTATATTTTCTGCATGAAGTATAATCATCTATAATAATATTATAGTGAACTTTAAATGTGTATTATTGTGTATTGTATATTTGGTTAGTCCCAGACCTCAGTACATAATAAGGACGATAAACTCTACCTTCTCCAGAATTAAAACTCTACCTTCTCCAGAAGAATTATAGGTCAATAAGCCTATAATAACCAAGTTTCCGTGCAATGTTTTTCCTCATAAAATTGTGATATAATACTATACCGTATTTGCTGAAACATGGCGGTAGCCTCGTTGACTCCCTGTCAAAAACTTGTCATTACAAAGCCGCGATTGACAACATCTGACACTTCACTGTCAATTGCGGTTTAAAGTGCTCCAAGGCTCTAAAATCTAAATGAATGTTTTACAGGGCGCTGCTGGTAAAGGAGAACTGTCAAAAATTACGTTTAAATGTATGATAGAAGCGTTATTTCCTTTTTTCGCCTCATTCATTTAAAGCCTTGTCAAGCTGTATTTTATAGAAAATGACAAGTTTTTGACAGGGAGTCAATGACTGCTACCGCCATGTTTCGCGGAGTACAATATAGAGATGATGAAAAGTGTTATATTAGTACACATAGGGTTGCCAGGTCGCTAAACTAAAAAGCAGGACAAAGCAGTCAGCTTGGCCGGACATTAGTACAAAAAAGAGTTGCTATCGAGTACTTAGAATCTAAACTGTTAATATAGAAATGCATTCGGCAGCTCATGTACACCATACAAATTTTCTGTTTTATTATAACACTTTAACATCTAATAGCTGTACAATTTTACATCTCATTAGGTGTAAAATCGTCTAAAATTTGTGTTTTGAGGCTCTACAAAGGCCGGACTCCCTTTGATTTTGGCCGGACATGCAAGCAAAAAGCCAGACTGTGTACGGCTTTATCTGGACGCCTGGCAGCCCTAAGTACACACTTAGGAATCAAATAAGACAATAATATTGTAATACTGTGACACTGACAATAATTCAATAAGTAATTTTATTCACATTTTAATTTGTTACTTATCTGAAATGTTAAACTTTGATGATCAGGATTCAGGTGGTTATTATTAATTATAATATTATGTAATTTTGTTTCTGCTGAGGTCAATGTGTGGTTTTAATTATTGGTTTCTGCCTTTATAATTTTATATTGAAAGTTGAAACAAATTCACGTCAATTTGGAATAATAATATTCTAATTTCAAAACATGATAAAAAATTCCTTGCACTAGTGATGCGAATAGTTTGGAAAGTTTTATCGATATTCAAATTACATTCGATTGATATTTTACATGAATCATGACGGATTACAAGATTGTAGTAGTGTCCAAGACATTGGTTCGCACATGCAGACGCATTCTATTTGCGGGAACAACTCATCCGTAGACAATGGACGTTGTTTTGGTCGCGACTCGCGGCGTATACCGGCAAACGGAATCCGACGTTCCTTTGATGCTGTTTATTTTGCGCTTCGTCCTGGACGTAAATAGGTGGTTGACACGCACTGCACAGTGCATGGTGCGGTCGGCATGCGTGAATCACTCTCGGCGCTTGATTAGGCCGACCAAAAAAGAATGGTATTCTTTTAGTCTGCCTGCATTAATTCAGACGATGACACAATTAGGCTTAGCGGCATGCAGATTAGATTATGTCTGATTAAATATGGCGCGTTTCTTAGATTACAGGCTTGTGATGTTTTGATTTAGTTTTGTGTTTGATCTTGTATCTCGCGTTTTCAGTATGCAAGTCAATAATTAACACTTTTCTTGCACTTATTCCACTTTATTTTAATATATCTTATTAATATATCTATTAACTTGTTCCTACTAAATTATAGTCATTGCAAACTGAAGAGCACTGTGGTCCAAAATACAGACTTGATCTAGTTCGGACACAGATGACTTACCTTAAGTGTACATCTTTGAATATCAAAATTATTATAATGTCAAACTTTTACTTGTAACTTGTAAGTGTTTTCTATGTGGGTAGAAGTCAAAATAATCGTACATGACGTGAAAAAATATGTGTCCTTGGCCGTTTTTAGCTTATTTAAAAAAATATCGGGCTATGACAAGTTATAAACCTACTATGTTTAAAGAACAATTAATTTTCGGTAAACCGAGACATTCTTGTAATGCTAAGAACATAAATATACCGAACAAAATATCATCAAACTAAAGTCAGTAATTTCAGTTCCATACAAAATGAAAGTGTCCTCTTGCGTAATGAAAATTTAAACATTATAAAATATTCAAAACTAGGTACTATTTTGCAATATTATAGACTATAAAATTAAAAACGGTGTCCAGGTCTTTGTTTTCATTTATTAAAACTATTATTTATTATGCCTATTATTAAAAAATTACTGTTCATAATAAAATCCCAATTATCGTTCCTGTGAGTAACTCTGGTAGATAACGGTGTTTTAGGTGAGTATAGATAAATTCTAAAGTAAATAACGCGAGTTTGGATACACAGTCTGAAATAGTATGTTTTGGTGATCATAAACATAGAGAAATTGTTTTCAAGGCAAGATATTTGATATTATGATGATACATTTTAGATGTTAAAATTCAAATTTTTTCTTCCTGTAGATAACGTAACACGACTTAGGGCTAATTCATATTGATAAAATTATTGTTATTGTGTAAATTGAATAAGTTTGTATAGTAAAATATGTACCTGCAATTAATAACTAGTTTTTTTTTAAATAAAATAATGGGGCAAACGAGCAAATGGGTCACCTGATGGAAAGCAACTACCGTCGCCCACGGACACTTGCAACATCAGAAGGCCTGTTAAAGGAATTATACTCTCTTCTTCAAGGTTTGCAGGTCGTATTGGTCTGTAACTTGTTCACCCCCAATGACGGTCTCACAATAAAGGTTCATGTTTTTAAATTTGTTTATTTTTTTTCATGATTATCTCGAAAACTTATGAGTTTAAAACATTGTTTGTTTTTGAGGAAGTTACCTATGTAGAAAATTTTCTTCCTAGTTAGATAGTCATGTCGGTGTGTGTGTTGTTGGTCTGTATATAAATTTATGGAAATTTTGTATTTTTTTGGGATTTTGAATAATTGTGCATAAATTAAAGCTTCAAAAATATTTTCTTTTCGATGGCGCCAAACACTGATGCTAAGCGACAAACTACCGAGAAAAAGTTTTTATGCCGCGTATTTGTAATTTGTGGCTTTTAATAAGACTTGTTAAAACATCATAATTATTTTATCGATGTTACCAGTTATGTTAGTCTAACAATAAATAAAAATATGTAGGTGCGTATTTTTTGTTTCAATGTGGAAGCATCCTAATTTTCCTGTGAGTAACAATTTCTGTCCGGTGAGTGACGTTACTAACCGGATTTCATGTGAGTTGCGGTTGATTATTTTGACTTCTACCCAAGTGCTATATGTATGTATATGTAATTAATTTTGATGAGTAAATAAAATTATTATTATTATTATCTATTACAAAATTATTAAATACACGACCGGTTTCGAATAAATTATCATCAGGTGTACTGCAGGTAATTTTAAATTTTTAAAAATTTTGTAAACAAAAAATGGGTTGTCAGCATCACAAAAATTTTTCTACCATTTAGTACAATTTTATACCATAAACAATATTTTCTACCAATAATCACAAATTAAATTTTTAAATGTATTGAACATGGATCTATAAAATTGATAAATTAAAAGCAATAATTACATTAAATATGTCAGCAAATCAATTAAATTTCCCATAACCATTATTAATAATATTATAATAATAACAATTCATAAAAATATGTCAATCTTTATACAAGCAAATAATGTCACAAAATAATAAATTGCTAAAAAACGTGTCAAAGTAATGCCAATGTCAGTTTATAAAATGTCTATTAACTAAATTAAATGTCAAATGTAAAATAATGTCCTAAAATAAATTTTAAATTTCCTGTAACAATACAGAATTTGAGAGGCATGTCTGATCGTTTAAAAGGTTCCCATATTTCTTGTGTCTGTTTATTTCCAGTGTCCAATACATTTAAAAATCTAATTTGTGATTTTTGGTAGAAAATATTGTTTATGGTATAAAATTGTACTAAATGGTAGAAAAAATTTTGTGATGCTGACAACCCATTATTTGTTTACAAAATTTTTAAAAATTTAAAATTACCTGCAGTACACCTGATGATGATTTATTCGAAACCGGTCATGTATTTAATAATTTTGTAATAGATATATTAAAATAAAGTGGAATAAGTGCAAGAAAAGTGTTAATTATTGAATTGAACATGAATTTCCACCAAGAAGTGACAGTACATTCAATATCATATTTTCAGTAAGCTTCTTAGTAAGTACTTGGACGAATTGCATTCGCTAGTATCGACTGCGAACTGCGAAGTAAGATAATATCAAAAATATAATATGGGATTTACATACACCAAACCCACTTCCACGCTGAGAAACCCCCCAGTTTTGGAGCTTTGAAATTTTCGGAATTCTGAGGCTTCTAAATGGGGGTAGGGGTTCTGGGGGTGGGCATCCTTCCTCAACCCATGTGAGCACTAAAAAATTGGGGTAGGTTTGTGAACCTTAGCCCTAATTTATCTGTCAAAATTAGCAAATGCAATGAGTTATGAATTAATGACTAATTAAGTACCAGTGTTGAATGTTAATGATTCGTTGTCCTGTAAAATTTGTAGGATACAATATTTTTACTTATCATTGCAATTTATGGGAGTGGGTTTCTACGTCGATATTGCGAGCAGTGAGCTCTGACAAAAGTCACGGAGCGAAGAGGCCGGCGCCAACGCAACGTCATCGACGCCGCCGGTAAGCGAGTCGATATCGGAAGGTCGTGAAATTCGACACTCGCCACTCGCTCGATATGCATCACTTGCCTGGTTTCAGAGGATTTTTGACAGGAGTTTATGTTTATATCTTATCAACAGCGTAGCTGATTGGCTGAGATTTTGACGTTAGCCAATCAAAACCGCGAGAAACCCCTGTTAAGGCCTATATATCTGCCAATGACCTTGATCATTGTCTGTCAGTGCGAATATCGACGTAAATGACATTAAAATAACATTCATAACCGCGCGCCTTGTACGGTGGCGGTTACGACGCTCGCCGCGTCCATGATAGGGCGAAATAGGAGAAAAAGCCTTTTTAAGGCTTAATATAATACATATTTCAAAAAAGTAAAAAAATCAAATTATCAACTTATGTATTGCAAAGCAGTAGATATGTTTTTATAATTCTTTTGATAAATAATGAAGGAGTAAAGTGGTTTCATTCAACGATTTGGAGGTGATTTCGTTTTTTATTTCTTTATTATGTGATACCGATAGAAAAAATATGGCAAAACCACGTTACGTATCATATAATGTAGATTACTAATTATTTTTTTCAGATATAATTTCTCTGTTAATGCCGATGAAAAGTGGTTTCATCTGCACGCTTTTTTCGCGAGAGGAGCCTTAAACGACCGCAGAAACTGAGCATGCTGATTATCGTGAGGAGAGAATACGCCATTTTTAATCTGATAGTGATGTGCACATCACTATCAGATTAAAAATGGCTTCAAGCTATTGACCTAAATGACTATAAATAGTAGGATCTTCACTTAAAATAATGATTATACATAAAAATTATATAAAAATATCAGCTTAGATTTCATTTTTTTATCTGTATTTATATGCTCGTGAAAGCGAACATTTTTCTCATAATATAGAGGCAGATAACTATAATTATTTTGTAATGAAAAGGAGATGTTTGCGAAAACTTACCGGAAAGATCTGGTTCATATCAGTTTAACAGTGGATTATGCGTCCTCAGAACCCTTGATTAGATAACACAATGGGCATTTTGGTTCAATCAGTAGTAGTATAGGTCATGGTTTGTAATCAAACGCAAACGTGCTAACACATGTTTACGATATGAAATTTCTTTTAAGCGATTATCTTCTTAATAGAGCATTGTTTCTGTATCGTGTTACCCGTTCACGGAACCCATATCATTAGATTATCAATATTAACAATTTAACTAGCTATTTGACCGAGCTTTGCTTGGTATTCGATAAAACACAAATAAAATGACATTTTCTAAAAACTATTCCTAGCTAGATCGATTTATCGCCCCCGAAACCCCCTATATACTAAATTTCATGAAAATCGTTGGAGCCCATTCCGAGATTCCAATTATATATATATATATATATATATATATATATACAAGAATTGCTCATTTAAAGATATAAGATTATGAACATGATTGTAGATGTGTTGGTTGTCTAGAGATAGTCTTGGTGAAAACAAAGTTACTTTCGTCATACGTTTTAAATAATATTGAGTCTATACTCAAGTATGTAGTAAATCTATACTAATATTATAAAGCGGAAGAGTTTGTTAGTTTGCTTGTTTATTTGTTTGAACGCGCTAATCTCAAGAACTACTGGTCCGATATCAAAAATTATTTCAGTGTTAGGTAGCCAATTTATCGAGGAAGGCTATAGGCTATATTTTATCACGCTAAGACTAATAGGAGCGAAGAAATAGAGGAAAATGTGGAAAAAACGGGGGAAATTATTTAATTAATAAAAGGCTTATCTCACGAACCACTGGAGCAGTTTTTCTGTTATTTGGCACAGATAAGAAGTAGACCACTTGAAGGATCATAGGCTATTTTTTGTGGATTACTTTGTCTGTGAAAATATCTAATTTACGCGGGCGAGGCCGCGCGGAACGTCTAGTCCAGGAGTCACTAAATGGCGGTCCGCAGTCCGCATCCGGACCGCCGCCAACTCACTGTGTGCGGACCAAGTATGTTCGAAGATGAACTTCGTTAAAAATTGATTTTGGTCTCGACATACTGATGAACATGTAGCAACTAAAATTGACACTTTTCTCATTGATACAAATACTTTTGTAATTTCCGTAATCAATTACATATTTTGTTTAAATTTTTTTTTAATGTGCGGACCGCGAATGTCATTTTATTTCTTAAAATGGACCCCGAGCGAAACTAATTGGTGACCCCTGGTCTAGTCTATAGTATGTAACAACGTCAAATTAAATAAACCTCCAGGAAAATGAGAAATGAAATAAATAAAAAATGTCGATATATCGATGTATAATACAGAAGTTGCAGCACTTAAAAAATTAAAATAGATTAGATATTTAAGTGTGTAGTTTCTAAGATGCAGTGCTGGCGTGCTTGGACCGGTGAAAGTGGATGCACGAAATTCCGCAAGATAACTTCTAGTTGCTACGCGAGATGCTCATTTGCACTGCCCGCGACGTAGCGTGATGCTGATTGCTGATGTGCATCATCATCAGCGTTGTCTCCACATACTAGAATATAATATTTTAACAGGAGGAGGAGGAGGAGGAGGTGTCCTCTACATATCGTGTTATAGGAAACTGGTGTCAGAGTATACAGAATAAAAATTAAACCAGATAAGTTGCAAGACAACAAAGAGCATTAGAAAAGTTTAGTATCTTATATTTAAATAAAAATGAATTTTACATTTTGTTAGTCTCGCTAAAACTCGGGAATGGCTAAACCGATTTGGCTAATTTTAGTCTTGAAATATTTGTGAAAGTCCAGAGAAGGTTTATATTAGAAGGGAAAGGAAGGTTCACGGGTCATCTAGTATTAAAATTATCATAACAGTGTCGCAAGATTAATGAGGTACTGTATAATAAGATGTAACGTCTTAAGTTCTTAAGTCTTAACCCTAGTTTAATAAGGTTCAAATATTATACAATATTATGAGTCTATTACCTACATAGTAGAGTCGCTTCTAAAAAAAATCCTAGACGGTATGACGCCAGCGAAGATCGTTAATCGTCTGCGATAAGTTTTTCGACTGTATTTTTAGGTGGTAGGTAAAATTCTGGTTTTTCTGAATGATGATTTGTGATATGAATGTGATATGTGGTAGAAGTCCAAGAAATTGAGTATTTAGTATTATATATATATATATATATATATATATATATATATATATATATATATATATATATATATATATATATATATATATATATATATATATATATATATATATATATATATATATATATATATATATATATATATTGGAACAAATCTAGTTCTGACCGTATCAACGTGCCGTATCAAAATTTGATGTCAAATATCAGCAGAACATTATCTCGCGTCAGGGCCACCAACGTAGGATGGCAAGTGAAAAACCTCACAGAAAGGTTTTCTGAGCGAGGTGCTACACCTTCAGGTCAGGAGTCAGACCACTGTAGTCATTTTAGACCATACATAAAATGTGCCGACTTCAGAACTTCGATTGTGCGATTTACAATTTGCGCTGTTGGGTCCGCTTTGTGTCAAGGGTGTCCAAATAGTAAAACTGCCATCGTCACTTGAAGTTATTAAGATTTTTATGACCGTTATCGTGATCAAAGCCATGATTTACTGTGTGCACTTCTAATGAATGCCAAAACGATCGAATCCTGGCTCAATGCCAACGCTGCATCACAAGAATATAGGTGTCTAAGTTTCTTGGAGACGTCCTAACTTCTAGTTCTTAACTTTTGTAATAGCAGTCACTTGTAACGTCACAGTGCAAGTGTGGTAAAACGTGTATTATGATTAAGGGATCCTAAAAATGGGATCCAGGTGGGATAGGGTTGCAAAAGACGTGAGAAGTATTTAAATCATTCAAGATTATCCCTGATGAATTATTTTATTTGGAGGCCGGTAAATAGTTAAAATTCTAAATTAAAAGTCGTGATTTGTGAAGTATGAGCAAAATTATTTGCATTCAAGAAATACTGTGCGACAATCGAAATTGAGGAATTAAATTGGATTTGAACTTTGTTCAGTTATCAGTTTGTTATTATTTACCAGTTTAATAAAATATACTAACCAGTTTATTGTTAAATTGAAATTTCCTAATTATCATCATTATTCCGATTTTGACCTGTTTTTTGACTGAAGAAAAATGAATAATGATGAATTTCTATTGACATTTTTATTGATGTTTGTCTCGCAATAAATCATTTGTGCATGAATACACGCTATAAATAAATGGAAATTGGAAATCCTTAAAAGAGGAGAAGTAACATACTTAATACCGATTGTGTTATTGTCATTTAAAAGAAATATAACTGATGATTATGAAAAAATTAAAGAAGTTAAGTGATATATAATATACTTAACTTTTTTAATTTTTTCTATATACATAATTATTATAATATAACAAAACTTGAGAGGTGTCAAGGGACACCCGAATGATGGAACGAATTAGTTTTTTCTTATGTTCAAAAAAATCTGTATACATATATTAATACGTCATATACTCAAAAAATATTTAAAAAACGCCATCTATTGACGCCCAGGAATACTAACAACGCGTCGCTGTTTATGCTCAAAAAAGTCATCTAATTGACGCATGGCATAATATCAACGCCCTTTGCCCCTACCATGCAGGTACTAATTAAAAAGTGTCGTTACAACTTTTTCGGTCTAGCCCCCTTTAGCAACGCGCGATAAGAAACTCCGTTCCAATATTTTAGGCTCCAATCAATTTACTTAATTTGCAAAAAAGTTCCCTAAGACCTCTTTAGTGAAATCACTTAATGCAACACTTTTGTGACTTGTGGTTGAATGCTGATTTGGCGACCCCTTTGAGCTGCGTGTAACAGTTGTCACTTATAGGTCTGTTACACACTAATGATTTCCTTAAATACTTATCAGCGATCGACATTGTAATCAATGCTTAGCGCCGGAGGCCAGACGACCTCCAAGTTGCGGCGCAATAGCCTACGGTAAACGGTTCTTCTATAAATGAACTTAAATTACGCGTGTCGCACAAATTGAATATGCTGATCAGGAAATAAAGCTAGCCAGAGAATGCTTTAGCAGAAGCCGTGTTTGGCCATAGTGGTGCAAGATTTCCGAAAGTCGGATTAAATAGTTCAAATTCATAATTTTTGTAAAGAATAAAAAATAAAATTTAGGAGTTCGAAAATGGTCCCAGATAAAGGGGACTGACTTGACCTAACAATTTGAGATTTTGAATAAGGTTAGTTTGTGTAACGGCAGGTTTTTATTTTATCTGGTCATGATTCTGGAAAGTCGCTCAATTCATTAGCAATGTGAATTGTAATAAAAATCAAAATGCAGGAATTCGCCTGCGAAAGAATTTGCCAATTGATTTAACCGAACTCTGAGATTACTCCCAGAGCGCTCATATCATTTTCCACATCTTCACTACGAGCGCTATAATTACTGTAGAATGTCGATAGGCTGGTTCTAGGCTAGGTTCCAGAATATGTGTTTTAAAAATTCTTGCGGCCGTCCGCCGTATCAAGCTTAGTCCAGGGTTGCCATCCCTAAGCTATGCGACTAAAAAAATAATGACCATGAATCAATGTAGTCGTAACTCGTACCTAAAGTGTATTGCGAATTGGCTGAATTAACTTTCCAAATTTTGAAATGGCTTTCCCCAGCGCATAAAGCTATTATGTTAGTTAGAATACCTGAAACTAAAGTACCTAAACTAGAACGGACGGCAACCCTAGAGCGGGATAACTCTTTGTTTTGTTTCGTGTACATAATTCACTCATTAAGGAGCGATGAACTTAAAGGATATCTCGCGCATACCGAGAATGCCTCCACGCCGACCAATTAGTTTCGACCTTAACTCACTGCCTTCAATTAAAATACTTATTTCATCTCGTATTAATGTTTGGCACCAGTACTATGAATAGCTGAGCCTGTATAAGAATGACTTGTTAAAAAATCTTGATTATGGAGATGCATCCAAAGTCTGAAAGATCGGAATAAGAGTATTGCCTTGTACAACACCCTGCATCCAAAGTCTGAAAGATCGGAATAAGAGTATTGTCTTGTACAACACCCAACATAGGCATTAGGGAAAAATGGTCGGACCAATTATTGATCATCTCTTTCTATATAACGTCCTGTTAAAGTGTTATGTTGATCATTTGGTTACTTTTACTTGTAGCAGTCAAGTCCTTGAATCCACTCACATATTTCCGCGGGCGCTGAATGTTTTGACGCAAAAGTCATGAATGGTATGTTTTTTCATTAACTTTGGACCGGTTTTAGCATGTCAATAAATCATTTCACATTCTTTATGTGAATACACAATTTAAACCGCCATCTTCAGTTTCAATAAACAATTTTTAACCGCTTTTAAAGTGTTCTTCTCTAATTCAGGATATGAATTGAAAGACATCTCTTTTCAATTCATATCCTGTTTGCTCCCCCAATATAATAGTGATGCCAGTTCCGTCATTATTTACCTCCGATGTGTACACTTCACAACGCTAGTGTTAAAATTGATCAATCGGACTATTGTGTTTACTTGGAATAATTGTTATCTCGGTTCGTTAACTGATAGTGCAAACTGATAATCGATAGGTACTTTGCGATTTTTGACTTTGATTTGAGAATTAACTCGTTCGTCCTTAATAAGTTTTATAAAGCCATCGCTTTCGGGTCTCCAAAGTCCAAAGAAAACAATCCGAATCTGAAAACTTACTTTATGTACATAAAAAGGAGAAATAAAATATTGATCATTGACTCTTATAATGGGTGTAACTGTAGCCTCAATACTCAAATATTGCACTCAAACTTCCGACAACTTCCTTCGCAAAAACTTTATCTTAATGTGCCATCAGAATATTGCTTTTGCGTAGTTTAAAATAAGCTCGTAAGCGAATCCAAGTGAGATACCATCTGTTTCATCATTCAAATTCGTGCCAACTGAATCTACGGCAGCCATGGTGAAAATACGGGCAAATATAACTTCACACCCACATTATTGTATGGAGATGTTTAAAATAAAGAAAAAAGTTCGATAATAAGAAGATTAAAATATGGAACTATCAAACCTTCTTGGTAATTGATTGTGTTATCTCAAAAAATATTTTAGACGTTTAAAGACCAGGATCAACAGTGAAACCGTTCACATATTGAACACAGAATAGCTAATAAATCCTACACCATAAATGTTCTAGAGGCGGTAGTTTTAACTCGCGAATAAATTCTCAATTGCTCGTTTAACCTGCAAGCTATAAATAACATATTAAATAGCGATTATCATGATCCGTGCTGTGTATAAAGGTTCATTAGTCGCATAATGATCCATTATGAGTACAACAAGTCTTTGAATGAAACGTTGTTGACCTCACCGCAATGTTTAGATGCATTATAAATGTGCTGCTATTTTTACACCGCCATGCCTTTTTATAGAAATATCCAAGTGCATTCCGAGTTGTTGAGCTTTTGAGACGAGATTTTCTATATGCGTACCATCTTAAAGAGATCTTAGAAATTGGGGAAGTCAAGCAGAAATCCAGCGTTTTGAATAGAGCCTGTATCAAATATTCTAAATGGACTCAATCATATATCTGTCTGGCGTATTAGAAAATGTAATATGAATATAAGTTTCCAAGTCGCACGACAGCAAAGTGGAAAGCGTAGGTGTTGATAAGGTAGGGTCTAGTTCAGGTTTCGTATCGGCTTATATCTCGAGCATATTACCTACTTGTTGGACTGGGAGAAATTCTACAAGTATTGTTTCTACAGTAATAAAGCCCTTTCCAACTGCTCGAGATTCTAGATTTTAAATTAAACGTTTTAACATATATATTATCTAACATTATCGTTATCATGCCAATGGCAGAGGAACGTATAAAAAAAAATTGAGGAGTAACTACCTCAACTTTTGGGGTTAAATTATGTATGGGTGCACAAACAGCATTCAAGCTGTATTAAAAACGTTTACATAACTAATAGGTCAAATTATAATCTGAGCGATTGACTTCGCCATATGGTAATGTTTTTGGCATTCGCTTGCGCCGGCCAAATCCGGTGCGATAAGGCCCTCTTACGCGCTTGCTATGTCACAGTCGAGACATATCCTTATGCGCTATCTAGATGCATTACCTACGTCATAAGACAAACAGATCAAAGTGGAAAAGATGTGTCAAAAACATTCAACTTCTTGCTGAAAATTAAGCTTCAGTCTTTAGCGAAAGTAACTACAAAATATTTGGAAACATTTTTTTTGCGTTAACAAAACGAAATAACATATTGGAGCAGGTAATCACAGAATGACCCATAAAATAATATCAAATACTAAAACCAACCAAAACTATATTATGAGGCTAAGTAAAATAGAAATAAAACAAGGAAGTAATTTTAGGGCACCAAATTAGGGTATTTGCCATTTGGTAGATTGATGATGAAGGGTCACGGTACACCTACTCCAGTTTCCTCGCTCTGTGGCCTGGTGTAGTGCCGGAAACGTCTTTGGAATGGCAGCCGGCCAAACCAAATGAACATATCTTTTAAATGCACGCAATGGGCCGATTGTTATTTAATAGAGTATCGCGAGACGCGACATTTCCGAAAATATCCGATTACGTCCGGATCCATGATACACTCCGGATTCATTACACCAATGAATGTGTGAAAACAATTAAATGCTTTGAATTATTCGTGTAGCCCTTGTGTCTACTAGTCCTCTCTGAACTGGTTCCGTCTATTTTGCCTCATTATCACCATCAGATGCTAGTCTTCATTTAAATTTAAACAGCGCAAATGTGTTCATTAAAAACAACCTAAATAAGATGAGTGATGAGAAAATGTTGAGCAAAATAACCTACATCCCTCTAATTGTTTTAAGTTGAATTTGATTGTTCAAATAAAAACAACGTCTATGCATGTTGCTTTAAAAATGTGCAGATTTTTACGAAAATATTAGAAGGTGCCGTTCTGTTAATCACCTTTCTCAGGACGCGCACGTCAAAGAAACAATTTCTCTCCATTCAGCTCATCTTCTTTTCGATCTTCTTTGAATGCGACCGCAATCAGCGTGTCCGCTCGAAATTAATGTTTCGCTGCAAAGATAAATGGGATTGCCACCTTATTATCGTTGCGGTTGAACGAGATCTCCTATTTGCAATCAATGGGTATTTACATAAAGCGCGGAGCCGGAGCGACCTCGCATGCGAAATGCGCATTTCAAATTTCTATCTTGTACCGTTTTGTGCTTGTTTGCAACGTTGATAATGGCGATGCGGTTTCGGTTTTTTGTTTGCAATGTAACGGACATGCATTGGGATTAGTCATCGATTTTGACTTTTGTATTTTTCTTTTGATTGAGGCTGTTTCCATGAAATGTGCTATCCCATTTTTCATTTTTGTTGGATCTATCAAATCCGTTATTTTTGACGTCGTTGCGACTTGTGATACCATAAAAGATGCACTTACCTTATCGGAAAACTCCTAATTAAAATCATGTTGTTTAAATTTTGTTTAATATTTTTGTATTTAAAATACAAAAATATTAAACAAATTGCTTGCATGCATGCATGCATGCAAATGAATTAGCTTGCATGATTGTTAGATCTCGTTTCAATGGTTAGCTTATGAATATATTTTACAGGCTGATCGATTTCTTAGATTTACATCCAGTAGCGTGCCAAGGTCACGGTGCCGCACCAGCTGGTACCACGTAATTTACGTTGTTCCTTTACTCGTACATTGACATGAACTTTGCAAGTTAACTGGCTGAACCCGGTTTGAACATAAAGTAAAACACATAAAGTAATCATTACGTCTTATTACCTTAAATGATAGATTGACGAAATTCATTGCGGCTTCTATTTTTAAACCTATAATAGGAGACATTATTTTGCAGTCTTCATTCTTGTTTGTTCAGTGGGCATTTGATTCTACTTAATTACTGTGCGTTTTATTTTTAAACCTTAAAATTCCAACGGTTGGAAAATGGAATCAACTAATAAATAAAATAAACATGGCAAATACTTATTCGAATGATGCAAAATCCACGTTAGAGAGCGGAGTCGCGTGCTCGAGAACGATTCTCTTCCGTTACCAGCGAAACCGAGTTAACGAGATTCTTGAAATGTTAAATATAACATTCTTGTTTATAGTGTATTATATTATTACGGCTTTGAAACTTATAGCAGAACCTTTATTAGATGTTACTTGCGGTCTGTTTAAATCGGAAGTCAAAGGTGCAGTTGGAAATGGTTTTAAAGCTTTTGAATTAAAAGCTTTTAAATTGAACTTTGCTAATTTTCGAACCTTTACTTATAGTACCTAATGCACTCGTTTTAAGTTCAAACTTAATAAGCCCTTCATTTAATTTCTATTTAGAGTGACATTCTTTGCCAATTTTTTGGAGCATTAACCGATTCATCGTGAATGAGATCCCAGATCTGTTTAAAATTAAAATTGAAATCCAATTCTGAATTTTCAGAGGATTCAGTTGAATGTTAAGGATTAGAATGTAATAAAGTTTATTTAAGAAAGTCGGAGTCGCCGATCGAACTAAAAATATTGTGAGTCGGAATGTACACGGCCGGTCAGGAATGCGATCGTGTGGAGCCAACGTTGATGCATTGTAGTAAAACAACACGTCGTAAATTTCACCCATCGCTTGCTCTTGGTGTGTATCTCCCACACGGGGCACTACAGGAATGCTGTTCCTGGATATTGCAGGAATATAGGGAGGGAGAGATTGACTGCATACCTATGAAGCGTTCTTAGCAATATTTCCTTCTTACATTAGCCACCAATAGTTACTTTTGGACATGTGTCTTTGATTATATTACTATCTAAAGCTAAGGCTGCTAAAGCAAAATTATTAGAAACTTTAAGTTTCATTTCATAGACATCAGTCATGGTTTTTAGGGTTCCGTAGTTTCCCGTCGTAGGAACCCATAAGGGTTCCTACGACGGGAAACTACGGAACCCTAAGTTTCGGTCTGTCCGTCCGTCTGTCTGTCTGTCCGCAGTTTTGCTCAGAGACTATAGGACCTATAAAGCTGTAATTTGGCATGAATACCTGGATATTGCAGGAATATATGGAGGGAGAGATTGACTGCATACCTATGAAGCGTTCTTAGCAATATTTCCTTCTTACATTAGCCACCAATAGTTACTTTTGGACATGTGTCTTTGATTATATTACTATCTAAAGCTAAGGCTGCTAAAGCAAAATTATTAGAAACTTTAAGTTTCATTTCATAGACATCAGTCATGGTTTTTAGGTAACCCTAAGTTTCGGTCTGTCCGTCCGTCTGTCTGTCTGTCCGCAGTTTTGCTCAGAGACTATAGGACCTATAAAGCTGTAATTTGGCATGAATACCTACACATATTAATGATGCCAACAAAATGGTACATAAAATCTTTAAAAAAAAATTTTTTATGGTACCTCTCTTACACATCAAGCGGGGTTGAATTTTTTTTCGCGCCCGCCCCATCGTGTGGGGTGTCGTTGGATAGGTTTTTAAAAAATATGATGAATATTCTTAGATCATTTTCCAATTTAGAGATCCATTTGTGAAATATAAGGGCGCTATACCGAAAGTAATTTTACCACAAGGGCAATTTTATACTTAATTTGTATGACTATAAAGTCGTGAATACGCTGCGGCCAGAAGCTATCGGCTCGCTCGGAAAACATGCGAAAAAAACTAGGAGCATTTAAGCAAAATGCTTCTATACGATTCTGGGTGTCTATAAATTAGACTAAATTCCTACAATGCATCTATTTTCGTTTAAAAATAATCTTCAAATTTCGTATTTTTAAGAGGTCATTTCGAAAATTAAATGTATCGAGGTAAAATACATTAATAGTGTTTCTAGTTCTTCTCAAACCTAGATAAAGCTATGAAGATATGTATATCTCATTACCAGATTTGTAACATTTCTGAGGGTCCTATAGTATTACCTACGTCAAAAAGGACAGTTTTTTCAATATAGCGCCTTAAGTTTTAAAGTGGAAAAAATCGTTAGAGTCCAGTGTCCCCCACTTCTACCAGCTAAACAGTTGCTTCTGGAAATGTGAAAAAAATCACGGGAGTAGGAAATATGCTAAATTTAAAAGGAAAATTATCACGGCTAAGAAGACTTCATAAGTAGCCTAGCAAACGAATGATTCTGGTTGGAAATGTCGAAAGCAGAAATTATGACTACGCCACTTTGTTTGGACTAGTTAGGAGATAAACATACTAAAAGTCCTGACCCCTCCGAGGTGCGCCGGAGGGGAGGGAGGGAAAAGAAGGACCCATTTTTTGGATTTTAGACTAATTTACGAAAACGGTGCTTCGTACGAAATTTTATTGTACTACGTAAAAAAACTAATAAAATTCTCTACAACTTTGTCCTTAACACTTTGTATCTATCTCCAATCGTTGCCTTGCACTTTTTAACACGTTAACGTTGTTTAACACTTTGTATCTATCTCCAATCGTTGCTTATCTCCTAACTAGTCCAAACAAAGTGGCGTAGTCAAATTTCTGCTTTCGACTTTTCCAAGCACACCCCCATTTCGAGAATTCGTTTACTAGGCTAAAGTTATTGAGTAATAGTCGATCACCTAAAAAAATGTATTAAAAGGAACTTTTCGTTCAAATTCCTTTGAAAGTAACTGAGATGATGTTGTTAGTAGTGTAAAACACGTTATAAATGTACGTTCATTGACCATAAAAAATGACAAAATCTAGCGGTACTACGGAACCCTATATTGCGCGTGGCCCGACACGCACTTGGCCGGTTTTTTGTTGCTTAAAAGTTAAAACAAAGGTAATTAGGCACAAGGTCTGGATGTCTGGTCGTTGGCGTTTGCATTAAATATTTTTCTGCTTAAAATTTCATATACTTGACCTATTTTTAATCTTTTGCGGTCGGTTGCAAAATCTACCTTTTTACGTAACGTTCCCGGTGAACATTAAGATACAAATCGATGTGTAAATTTTGTCCCATTTCTCTTAATGACTGTAATTGATTTAAAAATAGAGCATGGCAAAGATATCTAAGCATCTGATAAACATATTTATAGTTATTTACTTAATTTATAATTTTGCACTTAACCGTAATAAAGCGTCATTAAAAGTTCTACGATTAAGGCAATGTAGTAAGAAACTAAAATTTTGATATCTAAGCAATAGTAGCTCAAAGTTATGCAAATTCTGCTTTGTTCTGTAACTATTACGATCCATTTAAATAAAACATTAAACTTGTTAAAATATGTTGCAAAGAAAGTTTAATAATTGACAGTGCTTAGTGACTAAGTAACTCATTAAAATCGTTCTTATTTTATATAATTTCTTTGCATTACATTGGCATACGATTACACAAAACATAGTAGTTAATTAAAGCGATGTATTAAACCTATAGTAGCGCTGCATTTCTCATTTCGCTTATTTTGAACTGGGCCAATATATTTTTAATGTTTGAGAATGTTTGAAAGTTTACTGCTAAAGTTTGTGCAATTTTTAAGTGATTTAAAGGTTACGCTGGCTATAGACAACTATAATGTTTATTGATGTATGTAATGTAAAATAACGTTTTCTGCTCAGAAGATTCTTTCTTCCAGAAGATGGCATGTAATTTTTTTTAAGAAGTTGAAGGACTTTGGCCACTTGTTACAAATATTTTCAGCCAAAACAATTTGTTCGAATTCATATCTACCCCTCGCGATATATACGAGATAAATTTATTAATTATTTTGGCAGTATTTCATTTAACGTTGGCACTGCACGATGATTTATTCCACGTACCAGTGTTATCGGTTAGGATATTTTAAGATTTATCACTTTGTATTTTGACGCCAGCGCGCAAGAAACTAATTAGACGCTAACGCCGTCTGTGTTCGAATTCGAGGCGCCTTGCCTTGTGGAAGTTGGAACTTTAAATTGCCCTACATGTATATTACACAGGGGATTGCCTAATTAAACGTCTACTTTAATTATATTTGTAGCCTGTTCAGCTCTACTGACATCTTTATTTGGTTCATTGTCAGCAAATCTATCGTGATAGTTTTTAATATCATAATCTTGTGGTCTTTTTACTACGGAAGCCAAATCCTTCGCTGTGTGGTCATTAGGTTGACGTTTGATTTTGATAATCAGCTACATAGATAAATTATTGTAAACAATCTACTACTTACTTGATAATTACTGCTTGTGACGTAGTTACTAGTAGTAATACCAAATCTCGTCTGTAATTTATTCTAGGTTCCGTTATCATTTTCTTGTAGTATGTATAAGTCTAGTACGTATAATGCGAAAATATTTAGTACACTTTGAATATTTTAATTGCTGAATAATATGTACATGTTTAATTTAAAATTTGCGCATAATTCAAATTTCAAAGGTCGTAGTAAAAATCTTTATTTTGAATTTACAAAACTATTGGAAATATTTTTCGTTCTTCCACCTTAAGCGGAAGCAAAGAGAACGCTTTTTCTTTACCCTTAACGACTGAAGCGATATTGATGTGGCATAGGTAAGTTTTAAGACCCGTGAAAGGACACATTTTTATCATTGAAAAATGTACGTTTCATTCCTGATAACTACTGCGCGAAGAAAACTCGGGCAACATCTAGTCTGTCCCTCTCAAACTCGAAGCCAACTTCCATATTCACGTTGGCTTTGCATAGCTGTCTCCTTAAATAATTTAAATGCAACGAATACCGGTCCATTAGTAATGCTATTCAAGTTGCAGTGCTCATACATCGGCTCGGTGAGGCGGGGCTGACTCAATGCATAACAATGCTCACCGGTTTTATTAAACCTTAAACAGCCCTAACTAAATTAACTTGTCGATTCGCATTGTTATGTGGAGGATGATAATATGGTGACTGGATTCTTCGTGGAGTCACAGTTAAGTCCCCATAATAACGAAAGATTTTGTACAGCGAATAACTGTGCAAAATCTGTTAGTATATTTGTCTGGTATATTGAGAACCCCATAAAACTAATAAATATAGGTCTTGAATAGGCATACGCTGCGAAAATATTCTTTTTAGTGAGGAGGAGAATGCTTTAAATGAGAATGTACGACCAAGTGTTGTATGTAGGTTGCAAAAATCATTAAACCGAACCTCGCAAGATGTAGACTACAAGTACGGACAAGACTGATCTATTATTATAGACAAAAAGCGTATCACTCTCACTGTGCCACTTTTTAGGTGTTAGCAAAAAACCGTCTGCGATTTCCTGTCCGAATTCTCTATAAGCTCGGCTTAGACGGCTTAGTTTGTAGCCCATTTCCTGACGTTAAGTATGTTAATATCAGATAGTGTGTCAAAACGCGATTATAGCTGTTAGTCTTTTAATTACAAAACTGTTGCTTAAATTGCGGTTTTTTACGTTTAAGTGGATTGCAATTTTAATGTTTCGTTTAAACGCTAGAACAGCGGGACAGTTTGAGCTAGTTTTTATCAAAATAATGGTGTCAGTTCAGGAAAAGTTCAAATGGATGAAAAAGCAAAGTACTTAGTGATAAAAGATCAACGCCAAATCAGAATATTATGTAGTAAACTATAATTATGTCAAGAAAAGTTACTATCGTCAAGTCGCAACTTCATTGAATGAACCTTTACGACCGATAAATAATTACGAAAAGATTACAAGAGTTATAAATTATTGTTATATCAATATAAGTGAACCGTGCGAGTTGCAACGGGGCGGGGGCTCGGACCGCGCCGGTCGACGACCTCAGCCAAATCTAAGACTTTCTAATGGGATAAATGCTAAATTACTCTGGGCAGACGCAGATGACTCAAACGTCATCTCACCATTGAATGGCGATGTTGGGTTTGGATTTTTGAAAAAGAAACAAGAGTAATGAATTAAAGCTTTAGAAATATTCTAAGCTAAAGCAAACATGTTAATTGAAATGTGAAATTAATTGGCAGTATTGGCAGTATTACCAATGTTCGTGGTAAATTTAAGTATATTTATTAACCAAAAATTGTTTTACATAATGCGATAGTTGGATAGGCGATGCCTGTGAAGACATAATGGATAAACTGTGCTTCAAAATGAAAATAATGTAACAAGACGTAGAGATTTTGTAAAAAAAAATAGTATCAGTTAAATTTGTATCAAATGATCCGCAGAGCAAAGTTTTTAGGCACGACAATACTGTATGTATAGAATATAGATGACACGAGCGTCATGAAAACGACATTATGTTGAACATTAAATCCCACATAAACTGCCAGTACATTAGGTCTTTGTTTATTTTTCGAGCGCGTTGTTTCGTTTAGATTTCTTTCCTAATGTACCGAATACCGCGATGCAGAATAATTGATACAGAATATCAAAATCTTTCAAAATGCCATAATATCACTTTAACATTGTAAAGTACAAAGTAATACTTGTGACGCTGTAATATTCGCCTATTGCTTTATCTCGCTCTGGACCACACATGTGCATTTTCTCTTAAAGATCATAAGGACAAGGGACGAGATGGCTTTCACTTATAAAGGTCGACGTTTCAAATGAAAACTGTATATATGTCAAACGGTTAAGATTCTATTCGGTCTGGCGATTCATTGCAGTCTGAATCGTGAGTGTTCTGTTCATCATCATCTTCTTCGCCATTTTGGATTTGTTAAGTTTTGTCACGCACTTTTTAATAAACGTTCAAACGCGATGCTTTCATTACAAATGTATCTACTTGTGGAACGTTACAAAAATATACATTTCATTTTCTATAAATAGTACGTGTGTTTACTGTTCGTTTGTCACGTGTTTTGTTATATTTCCGCTTAACATCTTACACTTTTATTTTGATTACATTAAATGTTTTGAGTTCTCCTACGTAACACCAAATACGTTTAAAGACGTTAAAATTGACTCATATACAACTTGGAGATGTAAATAAATATTTGTGCTTTCAATATTTGAAGTGTAGAGTTTTAAAGATTGCCTAACTTGTGTTTTGGAGTAGGAAATACTACATAAATCAGATGCGGAACAGGTTTTAATTGTATCTGCGCAATAGGAAACTTTATTACTTGAATTTCGTTATGATAATGCGATTTAACGTGTCTTGATAATGTTTCTAAGTCTAACTTTTAAGTTTTTGTTTTTGCTTGAAACTGCTTGAATACTTAAGTGCAAAATTCAGTAACTAGTCTTTATATTACAAACCAACATTATTTTTTGCCACTCTGGGTGCGCAAAACTTGTAAAATTTCAACTGCAATTTGTTGTGTATGTTGTGTGTCTGTCAATGTTATATTCTAATGTTATTCAAAAATGAAATGATATAAAATTGATGATGAATGCGTACGCTTCAAAAATTGCACAGCTGCCAAACGTTACGGTTGTTAAAATGTATCAGAATAATATATTAAAACAACATACATTAAAATATACGAGCTTTGATCAATATTTTCTTTTTTTTTACATTTTCATATTCTATTTTATTTATAATCTAATGTTTTGTCTGCTGATTTCTATTATCGCTCGTATCAATATGAGCCAATGTCATGTTAAACTCTTTACAACAAGTTCACCACCCAGAACCAGAAGATCGTGTAGCGGCAACGCACCTGCACCTCTTCTAATGTTGCGAGTGTCCATGTGCGACGGTAGTTGCTTACCACCAGGTGACCCGTTTGCTAGTTTGCCCCCTTATTTTATAAAAAAATCTTGTAGATCAATCCACCAATGCGGCATCTTCCGGCGCTTCTTATGTCGTATCTGAATCGACGTATGTATTTATCTGCGCGCTCGAAATAGCCCCTATCTCGTCCACGCTGAGGTCAGTGGGCTCCGGGCACACGCACAATCGAAGACATGAGCGGATGAAGTGGGTAACTAACAATTTGAAAACTGTAGTTTTTTTTTGCATACATAGAGGCTTTAGGACCGGGAATGGATTTGAAATAAAAAATGTGGATTCTATGTATCTATACTAATATTATAAAGGGGAAGAGCTTGTTTGTTAGTTTGAACGCGCTAATCTCAGAAACTACTGGTCCGATTTGAAAAATTATTTCAGTTTTAGATAGTCCATTTATAGAGAAAGGCTGTAAGCTATATTTTATCACGCTAAGACTAATAGGAGCGAAGAAATGGAGGAAAATGTGGAAAAAACAGGGGGAAAATATTTTAAAAGGTTTGTCTCACGAACTACTGAAGCAATTTTTATGTTATTTGGCACAGATAAGAAGTAGAGCACGTGAATGGTCATAGGCAATTTTTTGTAGACTAATTTGTCTGTGAAATATCTAATTTACGCTGGCGAAGCCGCGCGGAACGTCTAGTAGCTAGATATATTAGCTAGATGATGAAGTAGGTAAGTTACAAGGTTTGTTTTAATTGTAAGGGAAGAAAATGAGGAATTATTGCTATTATGTTGTAAAATATGTTAGTTACCCACCTCATCCACTCATGTTTTCAGTCATTATCGACTCGCGATTAAAACTCCGCCCTGTATAATTATTGGTCCTACAGTATCCTTATCGGATTGTGAACTTCGAAGCTACTTATGCTGTACGCAGTTCAATAATCTTGATCGTTGATTCCTCTTGTGTGACCTGCAGTTTTATGTTTGAACTTTGAACTTCAGCTGTATGTTGGGGTGGATTTGCTAATGCAGTTTCATATTCTAAATTAGACATTCTCTTATAATTTTCTTACTTAAATTTTTGTGTGTTTTTTTTTTTTTGTACTACTTTCTTCTATAAAATTTTCTTTTATGTTTACCTGGATTTCTATTGACTAATCGATTGATAATTAGTGGCCTGCCTCATGCCTTATTACTTATTAGTTACAAGCAAGTTGCAGGAGTTACTAAAAGTTCCATTTTTTAACGTATATTTGTCAGAGAGCTTGCCCTTTGGTAGTTATTTAGTTAAAGTATTAGTTATGTAGTATTTCCAATTTAAATCATAGCAAAAGCCTAATTTCATAAATTGCCATCTATTTAATTCTAACCATTATCCGCGTCTATTTATAATATTTACAATTATTCATGGTTTTTGAAGTAAATATACACCGTATTGTTTATACTCATGTTTTCCTAGAAGAGTACAGTGACCTCTATGAAGCGTTTCATTATTATGTTCAACTGGTTAGGAGAATTTTTTAACCTCACAACGAACATACATGACTGTCAAAATTAAAAAAATACTTTATTTTCTGTTGCTTTCTAATGAAGTAATGATTAAAAAACAGTTTTGTTGTAGCTTTCAAATTTTATATCATCTATTATATGATTTCTATTATGTAAGTACTTTCAACTTCTTTCGTTTTTTTATGCGAGTATAATAAAGACCAATCACCAAACTAATCATTAATATCAACAGCATATCATTAGCTGTGCTTTAGAATCAATAGTTACTCCATATTATTTCTCATTCATGTTTAAAACAAGAATTTTATTAATGTTAACTATAGTTGTGTATTTATTATTATCAGTCATATTTATTATTAAATAATACGTAGTATGTAGTACTTAAACGGTGGGCGGTACAAACAAGTGAATACACAGTAATACCTCAATTGTAGTAGATAATCACAATTATTTGTTTACTCTGCGTCATGAATTCATTATAATAAATGTACGTTATCTATCTAAATATTACATTACTTATTCAGTTTTCCATACCATATGAACATGAGCGTCTTACCATGACGTCACTGGGAAAATCGTATTTTTTATGAATTGGTTGAATTAGTGAATGGATTTACTAAATATATTACAGTAAGATTTATATTATTGTTTATTTTACGTGTTGACCTAGTTTTTTGAGGTGTATAAAGTAGAGGTACATCTTTAGCGGCGTTATCTATACTTACTAATATTATAAAGCGGAAGAGTTTGTTACTTAGTTTGTTTGTTTGTTTGAACGCGCTAATCTCAGGAACTACTTGTCCGATTTGAGAAATTCTTTCAGTGTTAGATAGCCCATTTATCGAGGAAGGCTATATATATATTTTATTACGCTAAGACTAATAAAAGCGAAGAAATAGAGGAAAATGTGGAAAAGACGGTGGAAATTATATGAAATTGCTTATTATCTTATGAACTACTGGAGAAATTTTTATGTTATTTGGCAAACATGAAGAGTAGACCACGTGAAGGGACATAGGCCATTTTTTTTGCGGAAAAATGTACGGTTCCGTGAAATTCCTAAATTACGCGGGCGAAGCCGCGCGGAACATCTAGTAATTTCTAAGAAGGGAAATCAGTTTTCCTAAAGTTTCGAAATTAAAAAGAATTTATTGCAACTATACATTATGCGCAATTTGCGATTGTCTATAGCTATAAATACCACGTACGTCGTCACATAAACAACAAACTTCGCGCAGGATTGCGAAGTGTTTGATCTAACACATTCTTTGTATTAGTTTTTATCATGTTTACCTTCTCGTTGACTGTTCAATCCGTCGATAGCTCGTCTACTGCCTCGCTCGTCTGCAAATTTCACTTTCTTTTCAACTAAGTTGTACCTATGTATAATGTTTTTGTAATCAACTTTCGCAAAGAGTGTATCAATTTTTAAATCGAGTGTATCAATTTTAAATTAAAGATTCGCGTACCTTGAAGAAAAAAATCTAAAATTGATCAATGTATGCGATTATAAGAATACGATATATTTGGAAAATTCTCGAGCATTCCGAGCGGCTCGCAAATTAGGCGTGATATCGTCAGAGCGATGCGAATATCGCACCGAAGATTTTTCCACACGAAATGTGCGAGTGACCTTGGTGAGGTCGCCCCTGTCTATCTGCACTCGCCGGGCAATAAAACAATTCCTCAATGAATTAGACCGATTAAAAACGCCATTGGCCCCGTGCCAGACCGATCCGTATAAACATTGCGAATTTAAGAAATTGACATTACGTAACCGTATATGTGACTTGCGCTACGGAATTTGGACCCCGTGAAAAGTGCGATAGATCATGTTTATTGTGTTTCTGCAATCATTTCTTAATTCAAAGTTTCGGTCTTCGTAATAATGTGTTTTATTTCTGTGAAACTGCTTTTATATCGTATAGCATAAATCTCGTTTAATCCAGTGTAATACGATTGTGTCTTGTATTTCTATTCCCCATTTCAGGTATTTTATGTGTTCGTCTCGTTCCCGTCTCTTTCAAAATATTGTGTGCGTTTATCGCCATATCTAGGAGTGGGCGTGATGAAATGTCGTCTGTTATCTCCTTTTGTTATTTTTACTTCCCAATTTTATCGTTTAGCGCTAACGTCACTGGGGTTTTGTCTGCTTTATCATAATGCAGAAGATAAATTCTGGGAATTTAATTAATAGATATGATCTATAGGAGAGTCAATATGTGGTAGCTCGAGTGACTTTCCTCCGTTATTGGGACTAGATTCGGTTCGTTTCACGCCTACAGACTCGTTGTTAATCACGTATTCAGTGAGCGACTCATGCAGTGACTAAGATTGCCGTATTAGCATTCCAGCATTAGTCGTTGCCTTCCTTTCGTTCGTTCAATTTGCTGTACATTTTTGCTGTAACCTCTATATCCAGTTAATTTAACAAATTGTAGTTGATTCCAAAACAGTATTTATCCACGTGTCTGTTCATATTATTTAGGTGTGCAAATTTTAAATAGTGAAAGAATTTGGAGTTTCACAATGCTTTGCTCATATTGTCACTGTGTGATTGCTTAAAACGAGAGTATTATTTAACACATAAATTCTAATGTAACAAACGATGCCTCTAAATTATAATGGCTTTGTGAGTTTTGCCAATTTGTTCACTCCAATTTATTTCTAGGTACATACCAAACTGTGGTCCTATTATACGCTTAACGATTAAAGACGTTTATTTCTTAAAGAAGATAAGTCCTTAACCTTTAACGTCACGGGCGGGGTCTACGCAGACCCCACGCGTTGTTTTTTGACGATATTTTTTTAAATTGGCAAGTTACGATCGCATGTTTTCGGCTAATCTCAATGCAACGCGAGGTTTTTCAGTGAGTAAAAGTAAGTCGCTCCTCTGATAAGAGAAGTTACATTTTTGCTTATGTGGGGATACCTGCAGACCCCACCCCTGATTTAACGTATGTACGTTTATTTGTTTTTTTTTTTTTAATTGTCTATGTAGAAATGGAAAATTTGTTGCCGACTAACAGAAAATCAAATTGCTCAAATCATATTATGCAATTTAATGTCTCTGAAAGTTTTTGGAAACATTTTGAAAGAATTAGAGGTAGCTAGACCTAGTGCACCAAAAATGAGGCGAAGATGCTATTATTGTCCCAGAACTAATTATTATTGCCCGTAAGCCTTATTATAAAACTATTTGCAAGTCTCATGCAGTAAAATTATTTATTACTTACCTAGCTTACTCAAGGAATAATTTTAGTTTAGGGTCGTACTTTTCAAGGATTGTCAATTATTTTTCTGTAAATTTTAGTGTTAATTTTTATTTTGATTATTTATTTCTAAGTCTTATTTTATGAGAAAAAAACAATGAGTTAGTCAGAAGTAGACATTTTTGTTGAATTTTTGTACATTAAACATGTGCCCTACAAACTCTATGCACGAGATTGGTTAGTTCATAAAATGTTCTTTACTGTCTAAATAATGGTTAGTTTATTATTAATAAATGCTTTTCATAAATAAAATAATATCTATACTTATAATATAAAACGGGTTTTAAAAATTATTAAACCATTCTGAATTTATACGTATATTTATATTGGGATACCTCTAGACCCCACGCGTGACGGAACGTTACCCAAAACAACGCGTGTACTTAAAGATTAAACACGAAAAAACAATTATATAAAATAAGTAACGAATTAAAAAGCTGCTTACTCAAAGCTTAATGCATACTTACATAAAAATGTCCAAATCGATTTAGGTACTTTTTTTTAATTCGTGAGAATGTGTGTTACTTACATTTAAATTGCATGTCCTATTGCCTATACAAACGTATTGCAATTTGCAGTTTATTTTGCCACTGAATTGTGGTGTGCAATATTTTTATTGGATGTTTGCATAAACACGAATGCCAATGGAGGATATGTAAATATTGTCGTGTCTGATAGCGACGTCGACGGATACAGGTGCCGTCCTGCTGTGCGTTGACTCCGCGGCCTTGGGGTCCACTCGGTGCCACTAAAAAAAGCAATTACACAAGTTGCTCACCGTGAGACTTAGGTTTTGCAAAGGATATAAAAAGTATAGTCGTCAGCGAATACAATCTGACTAATTCATCTGGTGAATCATCTGCAATTATTGTAGCTTTGCTGAGTTTGATTTGGTGTTCTGTTGATTTAGAATTCAGTAGTGCTAGCGATTTAATTGTAATGAGAGATGCAACTCGAGGTTTGCCCTAAATATTCTCTGAATATTTTGCTAATTGAAAGCTTTTATCCTTTCAAAACATTACAGTAATTTAACCGCTAATTTTGACGTTATTTTGGGTCACCATCAGCTCTACTTAGTTGAAATATCGTTATTATTTACGGAGGATTGTAGCGACATGAGAGGCAATTTCTCGTACTACCCTGAGTTCCTATCTTTAATATTTCTATCTTCTATAACATTTTCGTAGAGGCGTAGAGAATTATTACCATGCTATTATGTAGTCAATGTTATTATTATCCCTTCCATTCTATACTATGTTCATGTCCATTAAAATTTTGTTATTTTCCTTGATATCTGCGCTGCGGTGAGATTGGAATTCATGACTGCGGAAGTGAAATGCATTGTATCATCGCGAAATAACCACAGTGCGGTCGTGAGGTTGAGTTTATTTTTTGCATGCTATGGCCGCCATCGATCGCTGCCGGAGAGTTTTCGAAACAAGTGAACGAACTTGAGCAGACCCGCTGCCCCAATTATTGGCGGTTGCCGGCGTGACGTCATCGCCGTCTGCGCCTCGTCTGCGCTTCCCGGAACAGTTGGCCGCATTGTCCTATCGCTAACGGTAATTACATTGACGAGCTTCGGTGAGAGCCACGAAGGTCGCGGGTTCGATACGCGCGGTGAGAGTCCCGATCCCAGGGTTGTCGTTTTGTGTCGTTTTTACATTTTTGGAATTGAAGGTGATCAAATTGACGCCTGACAACGTATGAATTTATGATCGTCGTTTCTGAATGGAGGTCTGTTCGGATCATCGGCAAAATTTCAGGCTTAGCTTGTTCAGAAATTTACATGTTTTTTTCCCTGAGAATGACGAGTATAATTAGTGCGTGAGTATTTGTTTAGCTTGTTCAGAAATTTACATGTTTTTTCCCTGAGAATGACGAGTATATTTAGTGCGTGAGTACCTGCACGTCGCATTACTTCGGTAGGTACAATACACGTGCACAGTCGATCTATATCAACAACATTCGCGATTTGCGTATCGAGCCGGTGTCAATGAAACCGGCCGGTCCGAGGCCGTTATTAACGGTAATTATGAATAGCCGAAAGAAACGACCCATTAGCCGAAATGGGAGCGAGAGAAATTTTAGCTCACTGACCTAATTGTCTGCGATGACATCATAAAAGCCTGTCACTCGTCAGTCATTGTCCGTATTGTCTGCCTAACATACTACGAATGTAACTGTGGTTTTGATGAATGAGTTTTCACTCCTTATGTCGATGAACTCTGCTCCGGTTTACTTTGTGTGGGCGTTGCAAATGAATTAGTGTGGATATTGCTACCGTATATTTACGAGCGTTTCGACTTATTGCTCGGAACGTGTGCTTACGCTGATTAGCTGATTGCTGTGAGATTGGGAAAAATTATCTGTAGCGAAAGACGTCCTAAGTAAAAGAGAGTTTAAATTTTTTGGAGCGCTCGAAGGTTCAATGGCCAATAAGTGTTACTTTGTAATCTTTCTGCAAAGTTTAGCCTTGAGTCTTGACGTACAAAACTGACGGTCGAATGTTTAAAAAATTGGGAGCGTTGCTGTATCTCACACACTGAATGTGTTCTTTTCAGGCCGATTTGCATTCTTTAATACCAGGCACCTCGACAAGCCGGTTAGATAAACTGGCAAAAGAAAGCTAAATTGTTTTGTGGCGTACCCGCGGAGTAATTGAAAGGAGCCGAGCCTATTTCTAGACGTCTCGGAAATCGATGTGAGCTGATGTCGCAGTGCGGATACCTAGCTACATATAGTACAGTCGGAGAAAGTGTATCTCTTGTTGGCTGTAAATCATGCGACCGGCGGGCCTTAATCTATCCGCCCAACTTTTTTATGATTGCTCCGCTAATTTACGAGTATTTAATAACTTAAGCTTAATTACTTCTAGACTGGGGAACATTGGAAACTGTTTTAAATTATACAAAGGCTGTGAAGGCTGACGAAAAAACTTAAGAAACAAAGGAGAGATTAATTTTTATGGTATTCGATAAACCACTGGTCTCATGTTAGTTAAAAGTACATTAAATTTAACGAAAAATATAGCTCCACGAGATTTTGTGCCTCAATTCCATCCAATATTTTTGCAGCAATATAATTGCGGGCTACATCTAGTTTGATAATAATTAAAAATAATTGAATGCACGGCCTCGTTTTTTAATATCTGTATTGTAATTTCGGAGCTAGATCTCTCGCAGTCGCCTCCAGCCTCTAGCACGTCTGCGAGCTTCAATTAACCTACATTCGGCTCGGAGCATACCTCGTCTGTTCTCCGTCTACTTTCTTCCAATAATGCCTCAGTTACACCTGTACTTTATGCAGTAAGTGCAGCCTCTACATCGTTTTTATCATCGAAACAGAAAAAAGCATATTAAACGTTGCTGTACGTTTGGAATTCTCCAGCCTCACTTTTATCCCGATATGCGGTATAGGACTAATAGGGAAGGTCAGATAAGTTACATGTCGGTCAGTACTCAGCACGTGTATGTAAGTTTACAGTCCGCAGCGTGCCAAGTCCTTGCACTCTTTAAAATTAGCGAAGAAGGCAAGGAGAATATCGCTTTTAGATTGTTTTAATTCTTGGCATCTAGGTTTTTAAAATTAAAAAAGAAATGTTTATTGTTTCATGTTTGCATTTGGGAGAGCGTGCGAGTTACTAAAAGCATTTTTGTGTATTTTTCAAATATTTCGTAATATTTGTGTGCAGCGCATGATGGATGCTGTCCAAAATTTTGCCGAATTTTTAAAAACATAAAATTCAATGATTGATCTGCCTGTGTACGTGTATTTAGCGAAGCGAAAAATGAGTTTTGATGATCGTTTCATTCTTTTTAATTGTCGTTGATACGTTTTAGAAATATTTTCTTTGCGAGTAAATTAATAGTCTAAAATGCTAACCACGCGATATTAATAATTATGTCATTGAAAGAATCGCAAATTACCACAAGTTTGGAGTTTACGGAAATACCACAGTCCACATCGCATATGCATTATAATGAATGGTAATTAATCAGTCCGTTTACAAAACAGATTTGCCACACCTTTATGTCCTTGACAGTTGTGTTCATTTCTTGTTTACTTCGCGACTCGTTCTTGTTCTTCTTTTCTTTTTCATCTCAATCATTTGTGAATTCGTTGACAACTCAGATCTTCTGATTAGTAAAAACCAAAGACAGGAGGCATAGCTAGTGCAGTGTACCTTTCATTCTGTTACCAGCCTGCAAACGTATAATTATGCTGAAATGTGCCGCCGTCTGCTAAAGAGTTGAAAAGAGCTGACCCAATTGGCAAGTGCCTGCCGGGTTTGAAATGAAAGTTTTTATTTTATTTTAATCTGAGTCCTACCTCTCGTATGTTAAATTTAATTATCAGAAGAGCTATGTTATCATACATCGTGTTTTTATTGTTTGTAGTTTGTACCCTACTAAGCTAAATGAGTGAACCATCTGCTCTCTGCAATATTATGGTTTATATTTCACTTTTTCCTATTAATTATAATTCAAAAATTATGAATGCGCCAATCACTTAATGCCTAGCTTCTAAGTTTTTTATTTATCTATTCAGTATCGCTTTTGACTGGCTAGCGTCAAAAGATTAATTAATCAATTAATAAAGCTACTGAAAATATAAACTCCTGTTAAAAAACCTGAGAAACCGAACATTAGCATTTTTTTTTCTAAAAAAAAAAGATTATCATAGTCACAGTAGATACTCTTTTCTCAATCATGGTCAAAGGAGAGTAAAGCTTGACCGTGATGATGACTTATTTAAACACATTGCTGAAAAATAATGCAATAAAAGTGCTGCAGAATCGACTTCAACAAACCATAAAGTACAAACATACGTAAGTACATAATGTTATGATGATGCTCACTCGTGAGTCGTGACGCGCTACGCCCGCACTAGAGTGACCGAGTAAAAAATTGGCATACGTCGTACGCTCGTTTTATCCCATGGCGCTATGCCTGGTCGCCGGCGCTTGCTCCGCTCCATTGTTTCATGTTAAATATTTTTTGTTTCAGCATTATAATCTTTATAATCGTTAGCGTCTTTATATTGTAACGAGCTTTTGCCCGAGGCTTCGCTCGCGTTAAGAAATATTATTATATATACAAACTTTCATCCCCTATTTTAACCCCTTGGGGATAGAATCGATCAAAATCCTTCCTTAGCGGATGCCTACGTCATAACAGCTACCTGCATGCCAAATTTCAACCCGATCCGTCCAGTGGTTTGGGCTGTGCGTTGATAGATCACCATGTCAGTCAGCCATCTTTGAGTTTTATATATTTAAGAATATAAGAATATTTAAGAAGAAGAAGATTTGTATAATAAGTGTCTGTTGTTTTTTAGGAAATCTGCAATGGTCATCGATCTTAGGATTTGTCTACATCATCGTATCGTAGATGTTCACATTGTGCATTGTATTTCCAGCTGGGATGAGATTTCCTTGTACCACAGAGATTTCTACAGAGTTCCATTTCAAAGAACCCATTCTAAAAACAATTTGCGCTCGCGGGCGTGTTATAGATTTCTGGTAAGTAATAAAATGCAGATAAGTGCCAGGCTTAGATCATTTCTCAGCTTCGGCCCCGCATTCAGTTATAGCTTTCTCTATGCCATTATCTCTGAAGTGTCAATGATCGCGATGGTCTTGTTTGGTCCTTTATTGCTAATATTAGCTCTTACACGCACCATTGCTATACAATTATAATAATTTTACGACAACGAAGTGCCTAATCCTAGTAGTATTGTTAGTAAGGTTATTTGACTAATTATTATCGCAATGATCAAAAAAATTCATCCATCTGCACAAAATATCGCCTTTTAAGCATTATTAATTTTACTTTTCACGCTATGTTAACGCAACTGTATTTGTTCATCTTTAAATAGAGTTTCGTAAATTATTTTAAGAGGATCTCTATTCTCTACTATTTTAGATTATATTATATCTTTGTCTTAAATGCCTATTCGATATCCTTGCTCATCCTCAGTAATTTCGAGTGTCAGTTTCGGGTAGTGATCAACGAGCTCCGAGGCTGCGTTCGTGTTTGTTTTAGCACTTCTACTATCTTAGATTTATGTGACATTTAAACAGAAGACCATGCTAATGCAGTTCAGTCTTTCTTTAGCGTTTGCTTACGATGGATTTAAATAGGCGTGCGCGATTCTATGTCCTCAAGGGTGAGTTTTTGTCCTATTTTGTGTGCGTTGAATAGTTTTGGTTTCTTGTGCATAATGAGTGTCATTGTTTTTCTTATATTATCCAGATGACGAATAAACGTTTGGTTTTTGTGCCTATATTTCTATGGAAGGTAGAAAGAAGAATTTAAGAGTAAGTTTAAATTTATGTAGATAGTAAATAATAAATTTTACCTTTAAAAATTTTTGCTCCTTTATGAATATTACATTGTAGTTAAATGTTTTTAGTATTTTTATTTTATGATTTCTTTAATTGTTATTATCTTTGCCAGTAAACAAACATTTGCATATCATTTTAATAATAACTACGTAAATGAAACTCATTTGGTTATATCTAGAAATTCTGAAAGTCTAAGATCTAGCTTCTTTCCCGTGTACTGTATGAACAATGAACATTTTACCATATTTTTTTCTCACTGCGAGAACGAGTGAGTGTGGATCCAAATTTTGAGTTACAAAAATAGTGGTTTTTGCATATTTTTCTTAAAAGTGTACGCGTTGTGCTGATAATAATTTCCTCATTCTGTTAAAGCTAAAATTGCCAACAAACATTTTAAGTTTGTTTTTTGCTCCTATTCGTCGGCGTTTTTGCTGCGGCATGTAATTATTAGAAAACAAATCGGACGCAACAATAATTTTTGTTTGTTGTTACCGAAGTTTTTTGCTCACAAAAAATTATCAGTCGACCAAGTAATAGCGTTGGCCAAACTTCGGAACTTGCGTGACACAGTGGATTCCGATGAAATAATGCAATTGCTTCCTGCGTTTCGCGCTCACGTTGGTTGTGTAGCGGCAGAAAAATGTAAAATGCCGGTCAGCTTAATATTTTTGTAGAAATGCATATTCCAAACGAATCTTACATGAATAGTTCGTAGAATTTTCGAGCAAGGTGCAAAATATTTACCCTGTACAAATTTTACCGAATAGGTTAAAGAATCCGCGAAGTAGGAAAAAAATCTGCCAAGTGTGAAATGGACCCGCGCACGAAGGGTTCCGTACCGTTATAGAGCAAAAATAGGCCAAAAATATGTTTTTATTTAGGAACCCCCCTAAATATTAATCTTATTATAATTTTATTAAAGTACAATACAATAATTAAGTATTTTGAGAACGTACAGGGCGCCGTTTTTTTTTTTTTTTTCGAAAGGGTCTAAGCTACTGGTCTGGTTAAGACCATGGTAGTTTAATCGTGGCTATAACTAGTCTGTTGCTAGTTGGTTTGGAGATAAACAATGGCCTGGCCCCCTCCCCTAAAGTCACACGTGTGACATTCTAATCGGACAATATTGGGGAGGGTGCCATGTAACTAATTAACCATATTGTATAATATAGAGCAAAATAATCGCGTTTGTTGGGCCCCTTAAATATTTTTTTATAACGGCATTACAGAAATACACAATCTGTGTTTGTGTCAATCAAATTTCAGAAGCCTGGCTATAGCGGTTCTAGAGATACAGCCTGGAGACAGACATACAGACGGACGGACAGACATCGAAGTCTTAATAATAGCGTCCCGTTTTTACCCTTTGGTACTTTACTGCCTCGCGGAATAATTTTCCCTCTGCAACTTGAACATTTTCACTGTATAAAAAGTGTCATCTTGATAATTACAAAATTGGTCTAGAGTCTAGACTCTGGAGCAGTTTTGATGAAGTGCTAAATGCTAATTAACTACTTTAAAATACATACCGTACGTTAATTTTTAAAGCTAATGAAAATTACATTGCAAAGTTACAAAGTTATCTATACTTACTGTACTCGGCGAAACATGGCGGTAGCGGTCATCGAGTCCCTGTCAATAACTTGTCATTTCTATACAAAGCCGCGATTGACAACATCTGACACTTCATTGTCAATCGCGTTTACATAGAAAATGACAAGTTTTTGACAGGGAGTCAATGACCGCTACCGCCATGTTTCGCCGAGTACAGTATAGTATGTAAACATGTGAAGACACAACCAGTAGATATAGTAAAAGCTTTCAGTAGAAAACTGCTAAAAGTTTTGTAGAAACCAAATATAAGGTGTCATATTTTGTAACCGTGGGGGAAGTACTATTTTCCGAGATAACTCTAAATTTGCATTTTACATTTAATGCTAATTAAGTTTTTACTTGATAAATGTGTTACAAATTACAATACGTTACTTTTGGTAATTAGCACTAGTTGATATGTCGTTTTCAAAACTTGCCATATTATACAATGTGTCATCGTCCAAACTTGATTGGTATCAATGATCGACAGCCTCGACCATGTTTTATCTGTAAATTATATAACGAACCGGTCCTATAGCAGATCCTTGAGCTACGCCGTGTTAGATACTCGTCTACGTACTTATTTAGTTGGTTACGGAGGAAACTAATACTTTGTGATTTTTCTGGACTTAGCAGAAGTCACAGGAATTTCTTCACATGGATTAATTTTTTAAAGAGTGCCAACTTAGATCTTACCTTCAAATCAAATGTCTTTGTATAAAATTAGTTGAAGTAAAACATGTGAGTTAAATTATTTTTAGGTCTACATAGTTATAACTTATAAATTATATTTCATACTAGAACAAGGGAATAAAAGTTAGGAAGGATTCATAGTCCCCACTGTATGCAAATTGCAACGGACGCGTCCTGTGCGATCAAAATTCAATTACAAACAACGGCATGGGTCCGCCCTTGGTCCTCTTCGGTGACCTATTTGTCGTGTTTACAGATGGATCGTGATGCATTTTCCAATTGATCCCGTGCACCGAAATAGAACATCCGTTCGCAGATATCTACTGGCTGATTGTTTCTATAATACGCTGATACGCTTCGGTTGATGCATTGTTCTCATCTTTGATGAATTCTGGTTGAATTGATGTTTCGTTTTGTTTGTTAGGTTTATCTGTAGCGTGATTTGTGATAGTGACCTTTGAAGACTGACTTTAAGCTGAATATTTGAATAATGAAGGTTATTATTATGTTTATGCTTGCTATAGAAAATTGATTGGAATCCGTCACAGGCTTGGAATGATTGTTAAATCACCATGGTTTGGACTCACGCATAATATCTGCTCTGTATTTGGGTACAAAGTTGGGTACCATTTCTTTCCTCTTTATCCTCAAGAGGCCGCCGCGCAAATATCTTCAAACGGTTTCGTCAAGTAGACGGCTTATGACGAAAATTGATTACGTAACGTGTACGTTTTCTCGTATCGTGCGAGCGAAAATTTCGCGATAAATGTTTATTTTCATTTTATAGACGTGACGTACCTTCGGGCAATGTGTGGCGGATATTATGGCAGTTTATTTAGTCATTGTCAGCTATCGCTCAAGTTCTGAGGAATTAAAAGGAAATAAATGAGGCCCGCAACTCCGTTGCGCCAAAACTCGTTTATTGCGCATTCCTAAATCCCAGTCTAACATCCATATTATATTATAGTATGGATGAAAGGCTGGGATTTAGGGATGCGGTTGTTGGACGTGATAATGCATTCGGGTGCTCTTTAGCCTATACTTCGAAGGTCGAGCGCGATGTAAAGGTTTTTAAAAAAATGCTTAAACTTCCCTTTTTATGCATAATTCGATCACCCTACGTTTGCACGTGTCTGTTTTGTCTGGCCTCTCAAGAGATGATGACTTGCTAATGTAATATATGGACGGCGAATATGTAAGCAGCTGAGGTCAACAGCAGACGAGGTCGGCCATTACAACCGGTCGGCGCTATGTGGCCGGACTTAGGGAATTCCGCGGATGCTTTCCTGTTGACATACCTGATACCACCATGCTCTCGTCCAGTGTTCCATATCTGTAAAGATCTGTCGAAAGTTCTAGAAAATTTGGAAGGTTTTCCTTGATATGCGCTGTGTACGTGTAATAGCACTGTGTAAATAGGTATATTCGAAAAAGGATGAGTGAAACTGCTTTTTCATTAAGTTCTCACCTTCTTTACTTCGGGAAATATGCGTTCGGCGGCAAAATTTTTACGTTTATGTCCGTAATGTAATAAAAAGCATAATTTATTATTTATCGGAATTATGTTTCATGCTTGTCAAATTAAATTTTATTGCTTGCTTTTCATTCATGATGTCATCTCATTGATTCGGTTTAAAACATGATATAACTTGTCGAGAGGCAATTGGGTGCTTTGAGCTTTCAAGGTTCTGTAAGGAAGGCGTTTTTCCGATATAAAAACATTATGATAGCCAAGCTTTTCCAGTTATTGTTTAAGAATACGTTCATGTTTTTTTTTTAACTAGCAGCATTGGAAAGTTTAACATTTTTTTAATTATAGAGTTAAGTATATCTAACATATTATACGTAATTAACATTTGATTATTCATTATGATAAACTGTATTATTTTACAGAAAATTTGCGTGCTGTTTTGCCATTAAACACAAATTGGTAGTTAGACTTTAGATTAATGCCTATTAGCCTAAAAGCTTATTGATTAGTCCCTGTGAACGATTCGGCGAAGAATTCTATCACAGTCGTCGCTAGGCGTTGTGGTGCTAATTCTATTGGCTCTATCATATTGCTGTCATAGATTAGACTTAAAAATATGTAGAAGCGACACATAATATTTAAGGCGCTTTATCGAAAGTAATTTTACCGCAAGGGCAATTTTATACTTAATTTGTATGACTATAAAGTCGTGAATACGCTGCGGCCAGAAGCTATCGGCTCGCTCGGAAAACATGCGAAAAAACGTAATTATAATCATTTAAAAAATAACTAGGAGCACTTAAGCAAAATGCTTCTATACGATTTTGAGTTGCAAAGGTGTCTATCAATTAGACTAATTTCCTACAATACATCTATTTTCGTTTAAAAATAATATTCAAATTTCGTATTTTTAAGAGGTCATTTCGATAATTAAATGTATCGAGGCAAAATACATTAATCGTGTTTCTAGTTCTTCTCAAATCTAGATAAGGCTATGAAGATATGTATACCTCATTACCAGATTTGTAACATTTCTGAGGGTCCTATAGTATTACGTCAAAAATGACAGTTTTTTTTTCAATATAGCGCCTTAATACTAGATGTTCCGCGCGGCTTCGCCCGCGTAAATTAGATATTTCACAAATTATTCAACAATTACCTCCTCCTTTTTGGAAGTCGGTCAAAAAATAGCCTATGATACTTCACGTGGTCTACTTCTTATCTGTGCCAAATAACAGAAAAATTGCTCCAGTAGTTCGTGAGATCAGCCCTTTCAAATAACGTGGGAAATTATTTATTTCCCCCGTTTTTTCCACATTTTCCTCTATTTCTTCGCTCCTATTAGTCTCAGCGTGATAAAATATAGCTTATAGCCTTCCTCGATAAATGGGCTATCAAACCGGACCAGTAGTTCCAACAAACTCTTCCGCTGCCTTTTAAATTCGCGCCTTAAAAGTTTTAAGAGCAAAGTTTCATCAAATACTATTTTTTTTAAATGATCAGTTAAATAAAAAAACATTTACAATTTAAAATTAATAATTAGTCAAATATGTAATAATCAGTAATCACTCAAATAATAAATCAGTCAAATAATGAAACATTTTATTCTTCATCACCTTGGTCTTCAAAAATGCTGTCCTCTCGTGCCAAATGGACGAGGATGAAGTTGTTAATAATACTAACGACACTATACATTTATTATTATTATTACTTGAGTGATTATTATTTGACTAATTATTTAAAAAATTAAATTGTTAATGTTATTTTATTTAACTGATTAATAAAAAAAATAGTATTTGATGAAACTTTGCTCTTAAAATTTTTAAGGCGCGAATAAAAATTAGAAATTCGTAAATCTCTGGTATGAGACGCGATTCACAAAAAATAATAATATTGTAGTGTAAATACTAAACCAAAGTATTTTTCAGTATGGACAGAAGGTGCGGAAATCATATAGGAAAGGAGAAAAAAAATTAAGTCAAAGTATTTTAAAACATTAGAATCTCAGGAACTACTTGAATTGTAGGAATGAAATAAAGTACAAAATTTGTGTCTCTTAATGATTAATCTAATCAGCTGGGTAGCAACTTTACAAACCCTCGTAATGAATTTAAATAAAATAATTTCGTTTTTAGGGAGTTCAAAAATGAGCAATTTCAAAATTAATTTTCTCAAAAACCAATTAAAATGTGCACACGGGAGTTCTACTCTTGCATTTGAAATATAAGACGCCATCGACTATTGCATTAACTGAGTCATGTCCGATTTTAGGCGTTTCTAAAACACTGTGCGCTCTACTAATTTGAATAAAGTACTTTGAATCCCGGAAAAAAACATAGGATCGTAGACCCGGCAAAGGAAGATCGTCATGATCGGACACTGTAGGTTTAAATACTTATCGTTGTTGTATTGTAGTAAAAAGTAGAGACTACAAACAGGGTTAATTAAGGGTTGTGACCTATCATAATATTATGTATAGTAATCTATATATTATATAAAACTGGATTTTCAAATGTGTTAGTCGCGCTAAAGCTCTAAAACGGCTGAACGGATTGGGCTGATTTTGGTCTTAAAATATTCGTAGAAGTCCAGGGAAGGTTTTAAAGTGACACGAAGTTCACCGGGACAGCTAGTATTATATAAATAGAAATGATTTTGAAATTTTGTCAGTCTCACTATGCTCGAGAACGGCTGAACCGATTTTATTCTTTATTCGATTAGATTCTAGTTTACGATAGAAACATACAAAGCATAATGTAGGTAACTGATTAGTGACAACCCTAGTGGAACGCCATTTTATACGTAGAGCTACTAATAATGCGCAGATAGGACGTCATATTAATTGTTATAAATGAACGTTAATGTTATCTTTAGTTAAATCTAGCTTTGGTTAACTTTTGTTTTTTGATTGAAGTCGGGCGGTTTAAGGAAAAGAGATTTGGGGCCCTTCAGTGAAGCTAGCCAACGAAAAATATAATTTATCTAAATATGTACATAAATTGGCATTCTCTACAATACAATATATTATATTGTATTGTAGAGAATGCCAATTTATGTACATATTTAGATAAAACTATGTTTTTTTAATGAATAGTATTCTAATTCCTATGTTAATAGAATACCATAAAAAAGTTTCATTATAAAAACTTTCAGTTTGGCTGGGTAGTCTACGCGTAAAAGCGTAACAAATTTATATTTTGGTATGATTTAAAAATAGGTAAAAAGCAGACTAGAAATAACTCAAGTTAGGTGCTGCTTGTTAAGTCGTTACCGAGAATAATATTGTGAATTGTGATAAACAAAAATAGAATATTTCGTAAATGGACAATTTACGAAATATTCTATTTTTGTACTCGTATAATACATGTGTTACTTCACGGTTTTCGAAAAGAGTTTTCTTAGAATTCTGTATCATTACACTTGCGACACTCCACACACGTGCCTCATCATCAACACCACCTGTCAAACGTCTGGTTTGTTGTTTACAAAAAATAACCGGTTTTGACAGTTTTTTTTTTAAATTCTTACAAAACAAGGTTTTAGACTTTAGGTCAGAAGAAAAAGCAAAGAAAAAGAAAAGGAGAAATTTTCCTATGAAACAATTTCCTCCCTTATTGGCTCTTATATCTGTTTATAATTTTTTCCTGTTTAAACATGTACTTTATAGAGTAAATTGTTGTAGATGAACCATGAAAATATCATTGGATACATTATTTTATAGATAGGTAGATACGTTCTATTAAAAATTGTAAGGAAAACCTCCTCGAAAGTGTTGACAATTCGACCAATTGCCAGTTCCCTGATTGTGAAGTAGGATATGGTTATCTAGTGTCCAATAGAATGTGTAAATAATTGTTCATAATTCGATTAAACTCTCAGGTTTCCGTGCGGCATTCATAATAAGGGGCTTATGTTCGATCTCAATCAATCAGATAATATTATGTAGATAGTTAAGTAAAAGGTAACTGGTATAGGTTATAACAGGTCCCAGTCTATGCCAGCCCTCGATCAAATATTTCTGTATTTGATCGAAGATGCCAGAAGCTACCTTCCTTGCTTCCAAGTATAATAATTATTGGCAATCATCGAAACTTTTTACTAACACCTACAAAAAGTAGCCCCTCGCAAAACACCCATTTTTGGCCGGAACAATCCTTTGTTCGCGCACTTATAATTAGTTTTTTTTAAATTAAATAAGGGGGCAAACGAGCAAATGGATCACCTGATGGTAAGCAACTGCCGTCGCCCATGGACACTCGCAACATCAGAAGAGCTGTAGGTGCGTTGCCGGCCTTTTAAGAGGGAATACGCTCTTTTCTTGAAGGTTTGCAGGTTGTATACGATATACTGCTGGTGACAGTTCGTTCCAGTGTTTTACAGAGCGCGGCAGAAAGTTACGTGAAAAACTCACTGTGGAAGACTGCTACTCATCAAGGTGATGAGGATGGTATGTTTTTTGCGTGGAACGATGGCGAAAAGTTGCAGGTGGTATGATTCCGAACAATTCCTCAGAGCACTCCCCGTGATACAACCGAATGTACTATGCGCGTCTCTAGTCTCTACTATCGTAGATAGAGCATCATTGCGAGGTGAGCAGGGGTTTTGTATAAACTTTTTGAGACGCGCAGCTTACATATTTTGTTGAAGATTGATATTACGCGGAAAACTAAGATCATATCATAGGGTATTTGTGATTGGATACCGCTGTTGATACCTGGGCCCTGGCACACAGGAAATACAGTGGTGGGAATGTGTGGTGGGCGTAAGCCTGTTAAATAACGTGGAACTTACCCCACTGATGGACTATAGTTGTGACTTGTGTGGTGGTGATAATGATGAAGACACTTGTTAGCCCACACGTGCCGGATGCCGTGTGATTGTATACAATCAACAATATAATCGCATCATGAATGAAAATCACCGCATGGGCGAATGTGATCGCTATATAACCGCTCGCGTTTAGGGTCTTGTCGCACTCGAGAGCTGTAGGCATTTCGCTGAAATTTGACATGTTCTGAAAGCTTTGGCCCACCACTATATCTCCTGTGTCGCCAGGATAGACAGCGGTATCCAACCACGAAAACCCTTTGATATGATCTCAGGGAGCCCGAGGGACATGCTAAAGCTGTCTTGGGACCCGCAACGAATTTAATCAGAATTTCCCTCCCCAAAAAAAGCGGGAGACAGCACAATGTTGCAATGACCGAAAGTCAAAGAACTAAAGGGAAAGCACCAAGGGAATAAATTTTAATGTTTCATCAAAAAAATCTATGCACGGAGGGCACTTTTGTGATTGACAGCTCCCGGACCATGACTAAGAGCTCTGGGGCCCTATTCTCGTGCCACGAATTTTGCTTCGTCTGAGGCTGTCAGACTATGTATTATTGTGTTCGGGGCCACCTTATCGCCAACAATCTCCAAACCGCACTTGCACGAAAATTGCCAGTGTTTAGTCCATATAGCGATTAGCGCTAAACGGCGTATACTACCTACACTGTACCTAAACTTGTACAGCACCTACTTTGAATACTCATACACCTTAAATTGTATGAGTATTCAAAGTAGTTCATACAATTCACGCTGAATTTTCACAGCTCTATTCCCTATTTAAATATCCTTTAAAATGTTCATTGATGTACGAAGAATAAATATTTTATTATACTCGTTCAATTATTATTTGTAAATTGTAGTACATAATGTTACGAGAAGCTAATAAACTGTTGTATTTTGTTGCAGGTACTATGGCGGTCAGAGACGCGCACAGTGAGTCATACAAATGTTGCTTCATGACGTATCAATGGAGTAGAAACGTTGTTGAAATACGTCTAGAGTCTAGACTCTAGATACAAGACATAGTAGACTTCCAAGTTCCAACTGACTTCTCAAATCAAACGTTGAAACGCTTAGGCTGAAACTGTCTGATTGTCCAGATTCTCAAGCGGCGTTTGTCGGTTCAATTGCATACTCGCGCCAGTGTGATTTGAGTTTTGAAAATCGAGCCCATGAGCTGTGAATCTGTGATATTACCCTGGAACGCAAAGTTTCAAAGCGCTGAAATCCTGTGCATTTATTCTGCTAGTAAATCTTACAATAACACATAACTCAGCTATTCACATAAAACATCAAACCTACTTCAGATAACTATTGCTTGATCTCAGAAAATCCAAATCTATAATACATACTTTCATTATAATAATCTTATCTTATATATAAAAATGGATTTTCAAAAGTGTTAGTCGCGCTAAAACTCGAAAACGACTGAACGGATTGGGCTGATTATAGTCTTAAAATATTCGTAGAAGTCCAGGGAAGGTTTTAAAGTGACACGAAGTTCACCGGGACAGCTAGTAGTAGTATAAAAGATACTATGATAAAAGTGTCTGTTACCTCTTTAACCGATTTTGCTGAAATTTGGTATGGAGATACTTTGAGCCTCGGTAAAGAGACAAAGGATACTTTTATCCCGGAAAATATCTCAATAATAATAATAATAATAATAATCATTTATTTCGGACTCTATACATCCATGAGTATTAGTTATTTAGTTAGTAACAATTTAATCAATAGCGAATTCTAGTGAGCTTATGAAAGACTCCTGTCAAAGAACCTTAGAAACTGAACATTTTTTCAGTCACAAAACTTTGTGTTACTATGTGTAATGTATGATTGTTTACACACGAAACATATGTGCGACGTCAGTTCATCAATTCCAATTTGTAGTGATAACATACGTCAGATAATGATGATGAAACTTTCATACCACTTTCATTCACAATATAATATGACGGTAATATACTTATCCCTTATTGTGTAGCGGTAAGGTTCTATTTAAATATAAATTATAATAAAAGGTACTGTCCAGCTAAGGAAAATGAAAATTGTTAAGTTACAAAGACTTACAATTTTATAAGTGCACCTGGGTATTTGGTATACTTACCCAAGATTATTTTTTTTTAACCGAGGGCAGGTAAAGTCCTGACCTCACAGTTTACAGCAATCCATATATAGGTACCTAAAATCGAATTTATACTAAACCTAGTAACCGTAAGTTTACATGCGGATTTACACAAAATTTTTGTTGGTGTTTTAAAACAATTACCGAAAGAATTCTGTAACGGTTCCAATATTGAAAGCGATATTAGCGCCCGCGAAAAATAACGCTCACAAAAACCTCTTGATTAATCGTTCTGACGGTTTGTTTTGGTTCGTTGGAAGTCTAATTAATAACGTGTCCATTGATTCGATTCATTAATCAACATTCTTAGAATAAGCACATCACTATTGTATTTTGTTATCTTTAAAGCTAGTGTGTTTTCGTGGTATGTATATTTAGGCTCGATTTTCATTAGTCCGCGCGAACGAGCGATTTGGCCGCTACATGAGATCACAAGCTATAGTAAATGTGTGTAATGCGGGCTCTACTCTCGCAGCGCGGATTGCGGCCGCGATTCACGGATGCTACGCGCCGTGAACACGACGCGAACAAAAACGGCCCTCTACACTCGCAATCTTCGCATTTACGTTCGCGCATTTGAGTAAAATGGACGTTGAAGTCACTGTTGCTGCTGCTCTGACATTGTGTGCGACAGCGAATAAAAGCGAGTGTGGATGATGTTCGCGTTCGCGCTTCGCGAGCCCTTTGTCGCGGGCCCATAAACCGACACCGGACGGGGAGAGCCGCGAAGCGCGAACGCGAAGCCGCGAAACCCTCCACCCTCGCGGTTCGCGGCCTTCGCGGGCTTTCGCGCCGCGAGTGTGTAGCTTAACGATTTATTTGAATAGCGGCGCGGTCGCGCTGTCATTTATTGCTTGTAATCTCGCGGTGTAGCTGCCAAACCGCGCGTTTGGGCGGACGCATATAAATAGAGACAAAACCAATTCTCGCCACTGAACTTTGACAGTTTGCAGTTTGACACATCATGCTATTTCACTCACTCATGCGTGTAAGAATGAGATAACATGATCGACAAGAGTCTGTAAATCTTCAAGTTTTAGTTACGAAAATTGCATTTATAGCTAGTGTAAGGATAAAGGATTAAAGGACCAATATGACGCCATTCAAGTGCAATAATGGTATTTGAATGGGGTCTCTATGGTGTCCTGTTCCCGCCAAGAGCGAGCGACAGACATGTCCCATGGGTTTAGGTCTACGTGTGGTTTATTTTAATGGCAAGGCTACCATTTTATTTTTTGTTTCACACACATCACCATTGAACACTGTAATTTGTACCTCTATAAGTTACTTAACCTTTGGTGTTCGTTTTATGTTCATTACACGATAAAGATTTTTAACACTGCAGATTAAACGAAAAACTATGAGGCGACGCCATCCAACGGCGAGTAGCACAAACGACTTGAATAGATGGCGCTAGGCTACTATATATTGAGAAGTTGAAATTATTTTTCTCATTAATTCCTTATACTTATTTTGATCACTATCACGGGCGCTATTAGTAATAAATAATTGATGTTTTACTATTCAACGAGAAATGTTTATTTCAAGTGTTAAAATATTATGACGGATCACGGAACTAGTATTCTAAATAGTTTTTTTTTTTTTAATGGAGAACCACTTAATTAGTAATTTTTAAATTATTTTGATTATTTAATATATAAATATTAGGTTAATATATATAATTATTAGGTAACAATATTTAATTATTAGGTAAGTAATCTTGTTCTACCTATATACTCGAGTATGTTGTAACAATACAACATCCTTATATCGGCCCGGATAGCTCAGTCGGTAGAGCATTGGACTTTTAATCCAAGGGTCCAGGGTTCAAGTCCCTGTTCGGGCGGCTTCCTTTTTTGGCTTTTTCTTATTAATATTGACACAATTTTTGAAATTTCACCTGGACCCGAAGTTCAATGCAATAATTAATAGTGCAATTGTTGCACCTAGTTCTGACTGCATTTAATTCTTAGTAAAGCAATAATAAGATGCTAAACAGAGATTTTTTCAATTATATTAATGAGTTGTTTATTAACTTACTCTTTCATGAATTACAGTAAAACTTTTAGATATTTCCTGTTTCCATATCATGAATTTGTGAAAGGTAAAGAAAAATTCGCGTCTTGGAAATCCGTGTGGTCAAAGCGACATCTATTGCGCGGATTCCGTGACTAACGCGGTTAGATAAGCCGTAACGTGTAAGCTTAGTTACATATTAGTTTAGTGTAGTTCCGCTAGATGGCGTTTTGTCGTGATTGAAAAAGAAGTCATAGTTAAAATGTAGATGGCGCTACATACATCGAAAAGATCCTGAATTCTTATCTAATTTATATTTTTTATTAGGATTTGGCCTGCCTTGGGCCTATAAATTAATAATAATAATAGAGCCGGGGATAGTAATTACGCACATCGTTGGTTGTTTGGGAGAGAAGAGACGACCCAGCTACTTATCTTCATAGTCGGTCTCCCTATTATTTTCATAATCAAAAAGGGCTCAAATTCTTTAACAATAAAAATAAGTAAGAACACTTCGTTACAGTATCAACGACGATGAACCATAACATGGCTTCAAATAAGGTTCTCTACAATTCAATAAAATTACTAGTAGATTATAATAACCTAGACTAGGTTATAGGCAGCCCTGGATTGTATGTATAGGCAGTATACTATATAGGTCATGGACTATAATCGGCAACGTCCTTTCAGCGTCCTAGGATGGCTGAGTTCGTACATAGGGGCGGCAGAATTAAAATATTAAAGTGGCCCTGGTTGTACAGGCTTTGAACGTGAGGCAGTATCGTGCACCGCTAATGTCTTCCAACGCCCGCTCATTTACCAGCACCGCCCCTACAAGGCTTTTCCTTGGAAAGGTAGATAAGCCAGCGATAGTACAATATGTAGTTGTAGCAGTATTACTGCTAGAACCTAAGAAACGCAAAATGTGCGGTGTTTATGGCCATTACAATTTTGAGTCGGTAATCGGTATGTAATCTGAGCATGTCGGGTACTAGGAGCTATAGGAAAGAAAAATATTTTCTACAATATAATAAAACACGAACACTTCGTAAACATTTCAGCGTTTGATGTGAACGCAGCCTTAGTAAGCTTACTCCGATATTCTCGAGAGCTCGCCAGAAAATTCTTGAATCACAAGCGTTCTCGAGGAAAATGACCGTCCGAGTCATGCTTATAATGCACTTTTTGAAGGTAGAGTGGGAAGAAATAGCTAGAGAAATTAAAAAACTTTGAGACGTTTGTGGCATATAGAGATTCTGTTACTAATATAAGAGCATTTGCTGGCCTCTCCATAATAATTATGTACTCAATGGAGGAAAATCAAATTGTCAACTATTGTTAACATCAATGAACAACCGAAATATATAAGAATATTTGTATTTACAAACAGCGTGGAGTCCGCGTCCGTAGGACTCGTAGATCGCTTGTGTTCTGCTTGTGAAGATGGTACTTCCAATATCCCCAGTATGCCTAATCCAGAAAACTGTAGCATATACAAGCAATTTGGAAATGCTTGTGAAGCGGCTAAACGTCAGGTTTGTGACATGCAGCATGATGAATCCAATCCAGCTGGAGCAAGGCCTATTTCAAAACGAACAACTCACACCACAAGAGCACTGTCAATATCACTCTCGTGCGTTCAGTATTTGTTCATTGTATCTAGGCGCATAATTGTAGGTTTCCCAGTTTTATGGATATTCGCTAACGACCGGTTACACCGAAGGCTGTGTCCGCCGTCAGTCAGCACAGGCGCAGGCGTCACGAAGTTGCGTGCAAGCAAATTGCTGTTATTATTGAGATTGATAGCGCATATTGCACATTTTAGCTTCGGGTGGGCTGCAGCCTGCAATTGATTGTTGCAAGAATCAGTAAAGGTTGGGTTTAATACCAGCAATGGGATCCAAATGTTGGTCATTTGTGATTGACTTGCAGGAATGCGAGGGAACTTGCGAAATGCTACAAAGATACCATTCAAAAAACGTACAAATTCATTTGGATTTTAGCGGTGGCTCCTCGAAAATGTCGCTACAATTCTAAAATCAAAAAGGATCCACTTTTTAGCTCTTGAGGAAATGGTGAATGATGGATGTGAAGTGTGGTAGAAAATGGTCTCTATGCACTTTGCGTTTATCAGCGTTATGGTAGCAAATAAGTGGCAGTAAGATACGACAATCTAGTGCCATAAGGTCCGTATTTTATGACATTAGAAATGATGAAAAGACAATAGAATGTGCAATGTCCCTACTCCATGTGAGTATCACGTTATCACGCCGTGAATATATCCAGCACGTGATAACACGTATCACGTTACAAGTATTATGGATAATTGTGATAACTTAGCCTCAACTAGTTTTGTACGTCAATTTTATAGTTTATTCTTATGCATGTTATACCTGCCTCAAAGTAATGGAAAGTGCTTGCTACATACTACATGCTTATCGAGTTTTCTATGGAGCCTTATCTCTATCATGATCTTTCCAGATCTTTCAGCTTACTCTGTGAAGCTCAGTGCTCTGCCTACTCAACACCCATCCCTATTTTTGGGATAGGTGTGTGTCTCAATACTTATAAACTTTTTCCTTGAATTATAATATACTTATTATGTATTTTCTAGGTGTAAGTATTTGCAAATTTTTAAATTTTGTCAATGAACCAATTTTACGGTTTATCTAGTTCATTATGTCTCCATATCAATAGGCAAATATTGGTTCGGTGATAAATCTTCTTGCCCCCAATTAGTCTAGATAGTGGTGCCCCAAATTTCCTGTTTTTGTTTAATTTGCCAAAACGCACAAGCAAAGTTCCTAGAAACTTGAAGTTGGAAGGTTAGGCTTTCTTGAGGTCAGGATACAAGATAGTTATGATGAATCTATTGTTTTTTTGGGGATTGATAAAATATGTGTCACAAGACAAACTTATGCCTTATGGCTTATGCCATATGTCTTAAGGTTTATGTCTTAAGTGTGGGAAAGGGAAAATTGTTGGGCAGGTACCTAAATGAAGCCTTAAGCACGTAAGATGGTTGGCTGACGCGAAAAGAGTCTGTCGGTATCCAATGGTCCGTAGTTTCTGTCTAGCACGCACTATGTAACCTCATGAATATATTATGTACTATGTAGAATAGTATAGTACTCAGCATGGCCACTTGCTGTAGGCTGTAGCTGATTTATTTATTTGGCTTGAAGAAATCTTGGCGTTGACATCTTGAGATAATTACCGCGATATAGAAACATCAAAAGATTCATATTTTGTACTTCTGAATGATTTCGCTGAAAGTTATTTATGAAAGACTAGCTGATGCCCGCGACTTCGTCCGCGTGGACTTCAGTTTATAGTTTTTCCCGTACATCGATTGAATAGTTTACGCGCAAATCACAAAGGTACATTTTGTGGGAACCGTACATCTTTCCGCGACAAAATATATCCTAAGTATGTTCTTTCCCGGGACTCAAAGTATCTCTATACCACATTTCAGCAAAATAGATTGAATAGTTTAGGCGAAAATTATAAATGCTTACTGTGCGGGTACCGTACATTTTTTGGGACAAAAAGTATCCCTTGTCCTTCCTGAGACTCAAAGTATCTCCATTTTCCATACCAAAATTCATCAAAATCGATTGAATAGTTTACGCGCAAATCATAAAAGTATATTGTGCAATAACCGTACGTTTTTCCGGGACAAAATGTTTCCTATGTTCTTTTCCGGGACTTAAAGCACATATTATATCCATACCAAATTTCAGCAAGATCGGTCCAGCTGTTTAAAACGCGTGATGTCGTAAGCAAGGAAAATATTATATGAATTCATTTTTATTATTTATAGATAGATTAGATATTTCACAGACAAATTAGTTCACAAAAAATAGCCTATAATCCTTCACGTGCTCTACTTCCTATCTGACCCAAATAACAGAAAAATTGATCTAGTAGTTCGTAAGATAAGACCTTTCAAATAATTTCCCCCGTTTTTTCCACATTTTCCTCTATTTCTTCGCTCCTATTAGTCTTAGCGTGATAAAATATAGCCTATAATAGCCTTCTTCGATAAATGGGCTATCTAACACTGAAAGAATTTTTCAAATCGGACCAGTAGTTTCTGAGATTAGCGTGTTCAAATAAGCCCTTTCAAATAATTTCCCAAGTTTTCACCACATTTTCTCCTATTTTTTCGCTCCTATTAGTCTTAGCGTAATAAAATATAGGCTTTAGCCTTCCTCAATAACTGGGCTATCTAATATTGAAAGAATTTTTCAAATCGGACCAGTAGTTCCTGAGATTAGCGCGTTCAAATAAGCCCTTTCAAATTATTTCCCCCCGTTTCTTCCACATTTTCCTCTTTTTCTTCGTTCCTATTAGTCTCAGCGTGATAAAATATAGCCTATAGCCTTCCTCGATAAATGGACTATCTAACACTGAAAGAATTTTTAAATCGGACCAGTATTTCCTGAGATTAGCGCGTTCAAACAAACAAACTAACAAACTCATCCGCTTTATAATATTAGTATAGATAAAAATCCAATGACAATGAGTAAGATTACCGGGAATCAGCATCAGATGTTTGTGAGTCACTGACGAAACGTCTGGAACCAACTCCGTCTGTATTTCCCTGACCACATGCGCTCATCAAGACCTATTAAACCAATTTAACTGGGAACTTTTCCTATGTTGATCAATTGATACCCTTATACGGTGGTTATTTTTAGAACTGCGTTTCCTAGGAACCCTTTTTTCTCGAATCCGCGAGGTTTGATGAAGTTTTTTTTAACTGTAAGGTTTTAGATGGGGTTTTTGAAAAAAAAAAATATAAAAGGTAGCGATTAAATATGGCAGAATATTTGATATCTTAAAGAAAAGAAGCATAAAGAAGGCTCCAAAAATGCCACAAAAAAATTAAAAAGGCATAAAATTGATTAAATTAATTAAATCAGACTTAAGGTGGCAGGCATATTCCTTAAACGCCTGCAAAACAAACAGAGCAATAGCAATAATTGCAACAGTGTTTGGTCTTGTCAGGAGTGCAATTTCTTCGTCAGTCTATAATAACATAGTATAAATAATTTAAGTTTCGTGCTTGTTATTTGATTTAAAGTTTGAACCTATTTTTCAATGATTTCAAATGATCCTGATTTCGGACTTGGATTATAGCCTGTGACACCATTTGCCTTCTTTTAGAAAGATGTTATCTCTCCTCTGAGGGTTTGTTGTTTACAAAGACATAGGCGGCCAAAAACAATCTTTGCGAAATCCGTAAGAAAAACAACAAGTAACAAATACGATATTGTTCCTGTCCAAATACATGAGAAATCATGTTGGCAGTTTGGACATGCTGACAGGGTATCGTTTTTCACTTGCTGGTTGCTGGGTACCAAATACGAGTTAGAGGTCATTGCCTCGGGGACCAAAATGAACAGTAGTTTTGGCGTTAAAACTAACAAACATTCGTTCATCTTCGCGAACTTTTTTCACGTTTATGATAAACAAGAATTTGTGCGCGGCTCCAACTGTGTAAAATTGGTATCCCGCTGAGATTGTACATTTTTCTGAGATAAAAAGTATTAAATGTCCTTCTCTATATTCTTGCCAAATTTTATTTAAATCAGACCAGCAGTTTCGGAGCCTATACGATGCAAACATACTAATAAACTTTCCCCTGCATGATTACTAATAAGTAAAGATAGTAGGATCGTTATCATCGTCATTCTGTTGTCGTCAACTAAAGATTTAGTGCCTGTTTCACCACTTACTGATAAGTGCCGGATAGGCTATCCACAATCTCACAGATACTCTGCACTCCGTCTGTCAGATAACAGGCCAAGCCTTTTAAGAGGTCCAACCTTCTTTTGCTTGAGAAGGACTAACTACTCTGTGCCATGTTTTTAAACGTAATATCAATTTGTACTTCCTTTATTTTCAATTTTCCAAGAATGCAGTCCGAAATAAATACGATAATTGCATTTGCATTGTTAATTACAAGTTAATTTACAAATTATTTTCAACATGATACCACAAAGGTTAAAGTTAAAGCAAGGTTACAGAGTTAACGACCTTAACTGTTTGATTGACGGTTACTAGGTCGCGGGCGGTAACGGGTTCGAATCCATGTCGAAAACTCTAGATTCTAGAATCTAGGTATACTCAAAGAATAGATTCCCAAACTTTTAAGGAAATCTATAGGGTTCAGCGGAAAACGCTTTAGGAATACCTATTTCAAAATTGGAAGTATAGAGTCTATACTGTTACAGGTCTATAGGTTCGTCTATACTCTATAATATACTTAATACTATAGAGTATAGGAGTATAGACGAATCTAGTTAACGAGTAGTCGGCTGTATTGATACGTGCGAATAATTCAGAAAAACCACAGCAAGAGCATCTTATTTTTATGATGATGTAAAATGCTACAGTTCGGTCCAGTAGTTGTAGCGCTAATTAGTTTCTAATAAACATTTCTATCGCCCAATAATGAACAAGTGAGGAATATCACTATACGAAATTTTTTTACTAATTTCACGTAATGACAAAGACAAAACATGGAAAATGTTAATACTTAATGCCTTTTTCGAAAAAAAAGTCCTTATGCCCTTTAAGTAGGTATATTAATCCACTGGGAAGCTTTAAAACTTATTTCTGTTTTCGTAAGCGTTTACGATGTAAACCACTATGAAATATAATATGATAAATTCTACACGGTGGGCCCAGCAGTCAGCACACTTTCTCATATAAATTCTACACACTGAACATTAGATTTTGTTAACTAGCTAAGGACGCGGTCGTATAGAAGGTAGAAAGCTATAAGCCAACCAGATTGTGTACAGTCGATTAGTCATGGAGCAGAGTTTCATCTTAAATTAACTTTCATCGGTATAAGACGTAAATATAAGTGAAGTTATTTACTGAACAATGAGCAGGAGAAGCCATGGAGAATTGTGACGTCAAAAACTTTTTGACAGCTCCACTCTTTTGACATTTTCTTTTAGATGACGTCACGATTACAGTCGTAGAAATCATGTTCATCCCTCTGAAAAATCCATATACAGAGCTTTTCCGCTACCCCGGCAACTAGACGACTACAAAAGCGTATTCCAGAATTATGATTTAACCAGCTGTTCCACGCGGCTTCGCCCGCGTAAATTAGGAATTTTACGGAAACCGTACATTTTTCCGCAAATAATAGCGTACGTACCTTCACGTGGTCTATTCTTCATGTGTTCTAAAAAGCATGAAAATTGCTCCAGTAGTTTTTAAGATAATAAGCAATTTCATATAATTTTCCCCGTTTTTCCACATTTTCCTCTGTTTCTTTGCTCCTATTAGTCTTAGCGTGATAAAATATAGCCTATATAGCCTTCCTTGATAAATGAGATATCTAACACTGAAAGAATTTTTCAAATCGGACCAGTAGTTCCTGAGATTAGCGCGTTTAAAGTTCAAACAAACGAACAAACAAATTCTTCCGCTTTATAATAATAACTAATAAGTATAGATAAAATTGAGTAACAAAAGTATATTTTAGTACTACAACAAATAAGCCGCCAACACAAAAATCAGTATTTGTTATGTTATCAATTATTTATTTGGTTTTGAATTCGTTACTTTCCTCCTTTATCCGAATTTTCAAGTGAATTTTTAAGTTTTAGAGTGTTTTGACCACTCCACAGGTTTTAATGCCAGTTGAATCTAAGCTAAGTTATGAATGAAAGTGTCCAAGAGTATTTACAAAGGTTATCTTCAGGATATAAAATTTCATCTTTACTGCTAAATAGTTTATGTGTTTGTAATTTAAGGTGATTCAAATGACTATGGAGTTAAGCAAACTCTATTCTATTATCTTATTTGATTAATTTAATAGCTCCTACATCGATTTCAATGGCGGTGGCTGGTTTTATTTAAACCAAGCAGTCAGTTGCACATTCGTCATTTTCATAATGTCCAAGAGTGTGCGCTTTGCACAAAAATATAAAAAAATCGGCCAAGTGTGAGTCGGACTCGCGCACGAAGGGTTCCGTACCGTTATAGAGCAAACATAGACTAAAAATTCTGTTTTTTGTATGGGAGCCCCCCTTAATTTTTTATTATATTTAAATATTATTATGAATTATTAAATAACACATATATTTAAGGCCTTCGTGAAAGTTTCAAGTGCCTACCTCTTATTATTATTGATTACGAGCAAAAAAGGCCAAAAAAATCACGTTTGTTGTATGGGAGCCCCCCTTAAATATTAATTTTATTTTTATTTTAGTATTTGTTGTTATAGCGGCACCGGAAATACACAATCTGTGAAAATTTCAGAACTCTAGCTATAGCGGTTCTTGAGGTACAGCCTGGAGACAGACAGACAGACGGACAGACAAGTCTCATGAATAGGGTCCCGTTTTTACCCTTTGGGTACGGAACCCAAATAATGAACGAATAGACTGAACGGTATTTAAATTATTGAGACACCAAAATGTAGCAATATAGTTAAATTCTAAACTCTACATAAGGAATGATATTTTAATAACTTTTTAGGGTTCCGTAGCCAAAATGGCAAAAAATTGAACCCTTATAGATTCGTCATGTCTGTCTGTCTGTCTGTCTGTCCGTCCGTATGTCACAGCCACTATTCTCCGAAACTATAAGAGCTATACTATTGAAACTTGGTAAGCAGATGTAGTCTGTGAACCGCATTAAGATTTTGATACAAATAAATTATTAAAAATTTTAGGGGTCCCCATAGGTACAACTGAAACAAAAAAAATTTTTTTCGTCTAACCTACGCGTGTAGGTTATCTATGGATAGGTCTTCAAAAATCATATTGAGGTTTCTAATATCATTTTTTTCTAATCTGAATATTTTGCGAGAGAGACTCTTCCAAAGTGGTAAAATGTGTTTCTCTCCCCCTCTAACTTCTAAAGTATGATGAGGGCATGATAATTCTAAAAAAAAATATATGATGTACATTACTATAAAAACTACCAACGAAAATTGGTTTGAACGAGATCTATCAAGTAATTTTTTTTATTCGTCATAAATATAAAATAATGACAAATGATAATGAAACAAAAATTTTAATTGTAATGTTATGGGTCTTAGAAACCCGAAATAAATGATTAAATAATTAAATAAATAAATGGTAAACCTTAACTTTCATTAAATCAACTAAAATATAAAAATAATCAAAAACCTTTTAATAGAAATCCTTATTGCTTTGGCCGATTTTTATATCACTAACGAAAATCAAAACGGAAAAGATGCAAATCACGACGGCTTTAAAAGAAATACGAAATAAAACAAGAAAGAAACATTATTTTTGTAATAAACAATCTCATAAAGTTGAAAATTATGCTAAAAAGTTTTTCCTTTTGTAAGACAACAAAAATGCTCAAGTAACTCAAGGAGGTTATAAGTGAATTTGTTATTTCCTTATGCTTTTATACGCGTAATAACTTTAAAGTCTTTCCCCGATGAAATTAAGAAACTTTTTATAGCTTTAATAAAACTTGAAAACTAAGCATTCCCATTTGAGCTTCCGTGGCTTGGGCTTCAGGTACAAATTAGACCAAAGGTGTGTAGCAATTCCTTGCCTTTACACTTTTAAAATGTTGAAAAAAAGTATCAAGAAGAAGCCTGCATATCTGATAGAAACATCAGTAGTAGCAACGTGTCAAACTACAGTCTAACATGCTACTGCTAGTGGGTTATTGTCTTATGGTGGGGAGAGCATCCAGGATGGGGTATTTCATTTCTCCCTCCAATTCCTCCCTAAGTGATGATATTACTGTGAAGATGGGATATGATATGCAAAAGAGATGGGCCAGTGTTCTCGCAGAACGTTGGAGTGCCAAGTCCTCCTTAATAGATGATTGTGAAGATTGAAATGCAAGACGGATGAAGCCAGTATACTCGCAAGACGTGTATGTGTAGTCGACGCTTAACACTGAACAACGTAAATACATGATCTGACTAACGAGCGACGGAACATCATAAAATGCCTTAATGCGCGTTGCAACGTTAATGTTCCTGAATGTTGCGAGTTAAGCGCTATTGTACGTCATGCTCATGTCCAGCGTTCACGTTCTCGTTTACATAAACTGCTGTACATTTTATAGGGTTACTAGCTGTCCCGGCAAACGTTGCTTTGCCATGATATAAAGTATTGCGCCCATATTATTTTATTGAAGTGACTAAATAAGTATGTCGCCATGGCAACGTCGATCGCTATCCCGTCACACAAACAATGGTCGCCGTCAGTCTCAGGTTGTAATAATTAACTATTATTTATCCAACAAATGCATTTATCAATATATATAAAGTACCCAGTAGCCGATTCTCAGACCTACTGAATATTATGCATATAAAATTTGGTAAAAATCAATAAAGCCGTTTCGGAGGAGTTCGTGGACTAACATTGTGACACGAGAATTTTATATATATGATAGGGTTATATTATTTTTGTGTATGATTAAAAAGTTTTTGCTGCTGTACCAATTTTTGTTTTTTTTTTTTGCACTCAGATAAAAAAGATTGAGGAAAGTTAGGGTTTTAAGTTTAACAATTTGTTGTTACAACACGTAGTGCAGCTATACTACCTACAACAAATTAATATTATTATTGAGCGTAGTTTTAATAGAAAATTAAATCTTTAAGTTAATTAAATTAATTTTTAGTAAATATAGTCGTCGTCGTCGTAAACATTTAAAGCTTGTGACTACCAACCTTTTGTGATGAAGGCATATTAAGAAGTAAAATACATCAAAAGAAAAATACGTTAATAATAAAAGCGAAAATACAGACAATAATTTCGTTTTATAGTGGTAGTTTATAGGTGGGAAGCTCGACGCGAAAACAAAACATTTACGAAGTCACAATGCGGAATCGCGAACGGGCACATAATATTTTAGCAATTAGACGCGAAACGCTAAATACACATACCGTTAAACCGTTTTACGTCCAGCTAATAACGCACCATCGCTACTAAACCGTATTGTTTACGGACGGAAGCTACCACGGGTTATTTGGATACTGATGGAAAAGTTTGGCTAGGATACGTCATACTTCAATGATTCTGTAGGAGGACGGTAATGATTCAGTAGGATTAGATGGGTAGGATACATTGGAACTATGATAAAGATAGTCCCAAGTCTTCCTAATACGGAGGTCAACGATAACATCTAAAGCCACTTATTTCATGAAATAAGACAAACGAAAACTTTTTATTTTAGTTTGTAATCCATCGCAAATACTCTTGAGCATAAAACGGAATGGGACTTCAACCAACAAAACCACTTTTATCCATCCACCCGAACCAAATACTAAACGCATAATTAATGGCCTTTGGTTCTTCGGACTTTGACCCGTCCGCCATTTTTAATCGCTGAACATCAATCATGCGGCTTTGGTACCAGAAGTGAGCAGGAAGTTCAACGGACGACCTTTCAGCGACCTCTGCTCACGGTGGTTGATGGGAGTTTCATGGGGTCGATGTATTGTCACGTGCTACACCCGTTTCAGGATGATGAGGCTATGTGTTGAAGAAATTAATGGGATGATTGTTTGTAGAGAATGAAGATGGAGATGGATTGAGGATGAATGGATGATGGAGAGAAGGGTGTGACAAAAATAAGTGATAATACTTTAGGGTGTGTACGTGTTCCTTGTAGAGAGTTCACTGTGAAAGTAGCAGCGCTGGAAGACCAATTTTTTTTTCAGTTTTGTATGGGGATACTCGTGAGTCGTGACGCTCGGGCCCTTGTCCATACATAAGTGAAAAAAAAATCGTCTTTCAGAGCTGCTACTTTCACAGTTAACTCTCTACAAGGAACGCGTTCACACCATAAAGTATTATCACTGATTTTTGTTACACACTGTATAGACTGCGTACAAAATAACTTGTGATCCTCGTTTCCTTTCATGGTATACCATGTAAAAGAATATGGTCGCTGTTATCTATTTTTAATAACACAAATGTTTCTTTTTTTTTGTTGAATTTTGATTTCAATCTTGTTCTAAATGATCTGAAGAATATTTAAAGTGCATTCATAACTCGATAACTAACTTAACATCGTCCATAATAGGATCATACAGGCTATTTGGTCGGGCTATGTTTTGGAGCAAATGGGAAGCTAAATTGAAGAGATATGCGCCTCGTACAGCTCGTTTTCTTCTCATGGAAATCAGGTGCTCCATAGATAAACAAGAACATCTAGTTGGAATTAAAAGCCTTCTTTGCAATTAAATTTTTAATTGAAATTAAAAACCTTCTTGGCAATCATTCTGTTGCTGCTTAGAAAAACATAAGGAACAGCGTATGCTTCGAAGTCAAGCCCCACTATACTGTACTCGGCGAAACATGGCGGTAGCGGTCATTGACACCCTGTCAAAAACTTGTCATTTTCTATACAAAGCCGCGATTGACAACATCTGTCACTTCATTGTCAATCGCGGTTTATATAGAAAACTATAGTTTGTTCGTTCTAAGATGATATGGGTGACAGTTCTCATATTCCTTGCTACGGATTTTTTTTACAAGAAAACAAAAAAAATCAGAATGTAATAAATTATATTCCATCTACAAAAAAAAATGTTTCCTGTAATTGTAAATGAATAAAAATGAAAAGTTGCTAAATGCTAACTTATTGATATAAAATTATAAATATGAACTTTGAAATAGGAGTATAAAATTATTGTTACGAAAATATTTGAAAAATGTCAGATGCATGAAATGGAACTTATGTCAATAGAGATTGACACAGTTGAATCGAAATCAAATCGATAAAAAGGGCGGCCATCTTAAATCGCCGGCGTCACTCTGAAACATCAGTACGAAATCGATAATTTCGATTGCAATTCCTTTACGAGATGATTCGATATTTTTAAATTATTCGATTAATTTTTTTAGATAACTTCCCTACTATTGTCAATTATAATGTGTCACCCATATCATCATAAAACGAACAAACTATAGATGACGCCCGCAACTTCGTTGCGCCAAAATTCGTTTATCGCGCGGGAACCGTACATTTTTCCGGGATAAAGTACCCTATGTCCTTTTCCGGGTCTCAAAGTATCTCTATGCCAAATTTCAGCAAAATCAGTACAGCGGTTTAGGCGTGAAGAGGTAACAGACAGACAGACACACTTTCGCATTTATAATATTAGTATTGATTGAGTACAGTATAATATTATCGTTCCACTAATAAATCGATAGTTTGATTTAAGATAGTTAGAATAAAAACGTTATAAACTTTCGAATACATCAAAGCCATAAGCTAATTGAAACTCACAACGGGAATAAAATTATATTGCCTCCGTACCTTTCTTACTGCTGATTTACGATTTGTGTTTGCGATTGAAGACGTGAGTGAGAGAACCAGGTAAGTAACAGTTAGAAAATTGCCGTTTTTTACATAAATAGAGGCTTTAGGGCCAGAAAAATTATTTTAAATGAAAAAAAAACTGGATTTTATGTGTAGCGAGATACATTAGCCAGACGATGAAGTAGACAAGATCATAAGTTACAAACTTTGTTCAAATTATAAGGGAAAAAATGAGTAATTGTCCTTGTGTTAAAAAATGTTGTTTTTCCTTAAGTTATGTGGTTCTTCCACTCATGTCTTCAATTGCGATAGATTCGATTTCTATTCCACATTATCTAATATCGTGTTTTGATTCTGTTATCTTAAATGCGATCTTGTTATCTACAACAAATTGCTCAAGCAATACATTTGTACTTATCTGAATACAAGACAATATCTATGTAAAACGATAGAATGATTGTCGATTGTTGTGTTGAAATTATGCTTTGTAAGTTTTCTAGATACATCTCTTCTGTCTATTCTAGTTTTATACTGTACTATAATCTCTATCATTTTGTTATGTCCATACTAATATTGTAAATGCGAAAGTGTGCCTGTCTGTTACCTCTTTACGCTCAAACCGCTGAACCGATTTTGATGTTTGGTATAAAGACTTTTCCCGGTCAGGGTCTTATCTACGGGATAAAAAGTATTATGTCCTTTCTTGGAAAGTCCCAGGAAAGTACATTAAACGAATTTTGGAGTAACGGAATTTCTTTTAAATAAACGCAAGACTCTTAATTGTAACGTATTTTATGACTGCGGCCTTCAAATTAATTTCATTCGGAATCATCCAAATAACAATAATATTTATATTCCGGCTTCTGTACTACAGACTGTTATTAATAGGTTTGTTTTTCTCAACAAACTTAATGTCCACTGGGACTTAGGACCTCTTCGGACAGCTGAACCGCCATCATCATACATATTATACGATACTAGATGACGCCCGCAACTCCGTTGCGCCAAAACTCGTTTATCGCGCGGGAACCGTACATTTTTCCGGGACAAAAAGTATCCTATGTCCTTTCCCGGGACTCAAAGTATCTCCATGCCAAATTTCAGCAAAATCGGTTCAGCGGTTTGAGCGTGAAGAGGTAACAACCGACAGACACACTTTCGTATTTATAATATTAGTAAGTAAAGTATAGTAAGTATGGAAGTATGGATTACACTAAGCTAGTAAGCTCCACTTGCGTAGATCTAGGTTAAAGTTTACCCTGGGATGCCTGGGCTATCACTTTCGTTTATCTTATTTATAAAAGATGAAATGATTTAACTTCGATCCAGATCTGCTCGATGCAAGTTTATATTGCCAAGTAAAGATGGCTCTTGGCAGCTGGCGCTCATCACCGCGTACCGCAATGGTGTTCCCACACCGCAGTTAGAAAATGTTTAGTACGTTAGTAAACATTTGTTAGCAAACATTTAAATCACAAAAATAATGTTAAAAAATATTAAAAATGTTTTCATGTTAGAAAATGTTTTGTAAACGTGAGTTAACAAATAATAGCAAAACAACGTATAACAAAATAAAACATATTGTGTTACCTTTTGTTTGTAAACCTATTGTAAAGGACGACAGGGTATGCGGTGAGCCAATACCGGATTTAAATGTTGTAAAATGTTTGTAAACATTAATAAACATTTTCTGTTAGTGTAGGAGCACTTATAACATGTATGATGTAACAGTTCCTAACAAAATTGACATTTGTTAGTAAATGTTTTATGTTAGAAAATGTTTACAAACATTTTCTAACGGTGGTGTGGGAGCACCATAAGTCTGTCAATTATGTGTAGCAAATAAACAGTTTCAGCTCATTTAATTAAGAACTTATATCACATCGTCTCGTCATGTTGCAATGTGGACTGACCAAAGATAGATCTCCTATTTTTTCACCCCATCCTTTCGTTTATTGTTCTAAAATCTAATGAGTAATGTGTCTCGCTCTCTCCTGCATGAGTAGTAATAGGTTTTTTTAAGTAATTATAATTATAATAATACATTTAAGTAATTTGATTGGATAGTAGAGTCAAAACATTTTTTAAATAAATTTCTTAATATTTATATACCATTCGATAACTATTATTACATTTATAAGTGATATAACTCAAAGTAAAACTTAAACACAAAAATCAAATAGGTGGGGAAATAATTACTAAAAATACAAACTAAAATAAAATATACAAACATATACAAACTTAGAATATAAAATTATAAAAAGAAAAACTTCCCCATGTCGTCCCCATCTGGCAGAGTGCCCAGCAAGCTGACAGCATTGCCACGTTGGATTGCAATTGCTATCCGCTGTGCCAGGTAGCTCCCGACACTGGGGTCTCGGGTGGCTTCAATAAGCCTCTTAGATATTTCTCTAAAAAGCTTATGTGCCCCCGGACCCCATGCACCTAGGGTTTCTACCCCAAACGGTTCAAATATGAGATCTCCGCTGAGGTTCTCATATTTGCGCAGCTTGAAGTTCTCTGCTTGGTTGGCGCTCGTGCCCGCACAGCTCGAGGTGCCCTGAACATGGGACGAGGCGAGCGAGGGAAGGGCCCGTCCCATATTCCAGGGGACCAGGGTCATTCCATCGGGTCTCTTGCCATCGTCGCGCGCCAAACCGGAGGGCTCCAGTATCGCTGGCACGCCGGCAGTGACAAGAGCCCGACGAATGAGGTCATTCAGGTTGTGATGCCGCGTAAAGCGTCCAGCGCTTCGCGAGCAGCACAACCCGTGGTGACCGTAGCTGTCTACGTGCGCGCCGCAAACACACTGATGGGGGACGAAATGGGGAGCACCAAGACGCAGAGCAGTGGCTAGGCGGAATGTATTTCGGTCCAGCAATGTTCCTATGTTTTTAGAGATGGTAGTGCCCGCAGCCAAGCTCTCGACTCCCACCTCTCCACAGCTAAAAGTCGAGCCCGTTCTGCGACGCTGGTAGACGTATTGAAAAGTTTATTACGCACCAGTTCGCAGACGGCCCCGTCCCAGAGCCTTTGCGAAGACGTGTTCTCAGGGACCCTACTGCCGGCACTAGCAATATTCCAGGCATCCTTGGCTTCGTCCGCAAATGGAATGACTAATGGGCACGATGAGGGCTCTAAAATTTTTGCTATAACTGCGCGATTTGCGTGGAATGAGGACAAGAACGCCGGTAATGCTATGTCAGAAATTTTTCGTACTCCCAGGCCACCGAGCCTTACGGGTAGTGTAGCTTGGATCCAGGAGCGTTCATCAAAATTAATATTTAAAATTGTGGAGAGCGTATATGTTTTAGAGTGTCATCTAAACTATGGAGAAGTTGTGGGAACTTCCAGAGCTGACAACACCGCAAAACATACGCCAATTTGGGAACAAATAAACAATACCGAATCAAAGTAAAAGCCATGTGACTGTTAATTTGGAGAAGTCGGTCTAAACTTTCACTAAAATTTTGTACTTTTTCCTTTATATAGTCTGGAAACGAATCCGCTAGAATAGGTGAACCCAAGAGAAAAAGTGAACTCTTCTCAATCACTGATAATTCTGGGGCGACGGCCTTAAAACTGGATACTATTCCGTCTCTATCCTCACAATCATCAGGGACGAAAAGCTCACACTTCCCCAGGTTCAGATCTAGACCTATAATTTTGAATTCGTGAATCAGGGTCTGAAAATCCGAAAGAACTGTAGATGCGTCGCTGGCAAGAGTCCCGTCATCTAGGTACCACACGTTGAATTTCGAATTTAGGAGTTCGATGACCGGGTGAATAGCTAGGCTAATAATTGCTGGACCTAGAGGGTCGCCCTGTTGACAGCCAACTTCAGACTGGATTAAATGGTACTGGTAAATGAGTTTAGTGGGTTCTCGGTAGCACTGTAGCATGAAGGGCAAAATGGTGGGGGCTTTAGTTTTTATCTGTGTCAACATTGCGACCCTGTCTACAGAATTAAAAGCGTTTTTAACATCCAGTAATTTGATTTGTCTTTGGGCTTTTCGCCCATATCATTCGTATGCCGCTTTTAGTAGTACTTAGGTTTGACCTACGCGTCCTTGTGGACAACAACCTGGGGCACAGAATATATATAATTAGTAGTACCAACCTGGGGGCATAATCGGTTTAATCATTAATCGATGGCCCTTCGCCCCTTGAACTCGGTAATCGCATAAAGGTTCATTGTTCGTCCTTCACGTTGTCACCAAGGAAATTACACTGTGATGCTTTGTATGAGTTCTTGTTGGTACTTCACGCATTTGGTTGGTTTTACGATAAGCTTATCTTTGTAAAGATGTAAAAATTAAAGAAAGAGACGTGGTAACTGAGTAGCACTAGAGTATGATGCTATAGGAATTATTTGCGTTTGATTGGTGCTTACAGTGATTTTACAGCAATTGAATCACTGAGTGTATATGGAAGACTGTTTATAGGATGAAAACTGTCCGCAAAAAGTGCATGCACGGTGTGGGGGCACTTTTTGGATTGACAGCTCCCAGACCATGATGCTAATTGGTCATGATGCATCAGTTCTTTGATACCTGAAATAAACACATTTTATTTTATTATTGTTATTATAAAAGTTTATGACGCCACCGTAGCCTGTACATTTTTAATTTTCATAGGAAACTCTCCCTTTGCTAGCGCCACTTATGTCGGTTCTTGAACTAATATATTGACGAATACTTGTCACTTATCCCCCATAAATCTGCGTTTTCACCGGAACTGTGCCGGAACGGTGTTGTGGTTGTCAAAAACACATTACTTCGGTGAAAACGCACCTCCAGAGACGGTTCCTCTTACCTCTAAACTCCATGATTCGATATTGCCCCGTCTGCTACTTACCTCGGTATCTAGGCGAGCACGTCTAAATATACACACAATATTATTACAAAACCGTGTAATCCTGTGTGTTGACGGTATCGTAATCGGTAATGTGGGTCACATTCGCCGCGAGTGGAAATGGGTTAAAGCGATAAAGAATTTCGTAGACATGTTGACGACGGAATATTGATAGCGATAACTGCCGCAGACACGGAGTCGACGCGAATAATGAATTAAATATAATAATTAAATGATCCACTTCGAATGAATTTGATTTAAGATATTATAATATCGAATGATCAAGTCTTAAATAAATTGATGGAACAATAGACAAATTAAAGGTTCCTCTGTTTGATGATAACCCCTGAATTAGTTTCAAAAATTTTCGAGGTCTGGTGTTTTAGCTTTACTATTTTAGATAACTGTTAATTGAGTTCTAACTAAATTAGTATGGCGTGGCGTGCTACAACTGCTTCTACGCAGTTGCTCTAGCTATACTGTACTCGGCGAAACATGGCGACAGCGGTCATTGACTCCCTGTCAAAAATTTGTAATTTTCTATATAAACCGCGATTGACAATGAAGTGTCAGATGTTGTCAATCGCTACTTTGTATAGAAAATGACAAGTTTTTGACAGGGAGTCAATGACCGCTGCCGCCATGTTTCGCCGAGTACAGTATAATTTTTTTGAGAAGAAGGTATGTTTTATCATCTACTTCTTGACATAGATCACTATTCACTAAATAAAAGTAGTCTGGCCTGTACTGGCCTTACTACTAAATCTTTAAAACCAATCACCCGAGCATACTAAAAATTTTACGCGTTACGAACGATTCACACTTCGACAACAATAAAACCGGCGTTAGTCAGAGTTTATTCCGCGGAAAATGTTATTTTTGGGTGCGTGCAAAAAACTCAAGGATACGTGGGGTGTTTCAGGGTCGCAATAAAACAGATCGCTCGCATTCGTCAGGTTGTCGTATAATTGAAGACGTGAGTAGATGAAGCGGGTAAGTAACGATTTCAAAACTGTCGTTTTTTTTCATAAATGGAGGCTTTGGGACCGGGGAAATGATTTGGATGTGGATTCTATGTATTAGCCAGACGATGTGGTAGGTAAGATACATATTTTGTTCAAATTATAAGGGAATGATGAGTAAAGCTGATCACACATTTGTCAGCATTGTACGCGCCGTACGCGTCGAACGCACCGTATACAACACGAAATTGTGCGAGGATTCACATCATTTTATACAACGAATTCTATAATGCGGCGCGTTCGGCGCGTGCGTGATGATAAATGTGCGATAACCTTTAGTGCGCTCATGTTGTATATTGTTAGTTACCCGGTTCATCCACGCATGTCTTCAATTTGGTCGGGTGGGCGTAAGTGGCGCTGCGTCGTTCACATCAATTACTCATATTATATTCTCTCCTCGAGTATTTTTGACAACGCAACTAATTCTCCAATGGCATGTATTAATCGCTCCATGTTTCGGAATCGGCCTGTCTGGTTAAATTTTAATGATAAAAAATAGCCAAACCGATAACATCAAATATCAGCTTGAAGATTGTTTAAAGATGATCGCACATTTATCAGCACGCACGCGCTGAACACGCCGCGTTTTAGAATTCGTTGTATGAAATGATGTGAAAGCACATTCCTCCGCACAGTACGCGCCGCATTTCGTGTATTAGAGCGGCCGAAACTGGGCCTCCGAAGGGCGGCCACATAGTACATCACTTTTCCTGATTCGGGAACCGTATCACGAAAAAAAAACCGTACGGAAACTGATCGAATGTGTGTGACATGCAATTACTTTTGTATGAATTTACTGCGTTCGGAGGCCCGGTTTCGGAAAACTGATCAGGAAAACTGATGTGTGTGGCCGCCCTTATGAGGTGCGTTCGACACGTACGGCGCGTACGTTGCTAACAAATGTGCGATCAGCTTTGTTCGCTTGACGCGCCAAAGCTCTACGATAAATCCAAGTGTCAAAACGAAATTGTGAACCTTTTAGGCCTGAGGAATGTTACGAGCCCTTTGATATTTGAAAGTTTAATGTTTGAAAGAAAATGTTATCTACATTGTGCCAATGAAACGCTAATGGCAGGATATCTTAGAAACTTGCGTTAGATTTACGCGGTAACTGCGGACATCTTGGTTAAAGATTTTATGGGACGGCTACCACGCTTATAATGAAACTAAGAAACTGTACATAAATGACTATAATATTATGTGTTGTAATTTATTTGAGACATTGAAACATTAGAAAATTTTCTATTGGTAAACTAGTTGAGATGTGCATTTCATGTTTGTATTCTGCTGCTTTTAACTATTATTTAGGTCTTTGCATATAAATATGCATATTATCCCAAAAAAGGGTAGGAATTAGACTGGCCAAAACCTTAATCGAGAGGTTCTTGTCGTAATATCCCATGTAATTAACCATTCATATTTTACACGTAAAGAAAGTGATATGACCTCACGCGTCCCCCAAAAGTCATTATCCGGTGAACTCCGGTGAACAGAATCGATAAAATGTATTTATTCAGGGGCTTGTGGAGTTAAAAATTCATCGGTTTATTGTACTGACTACCGAGCCGACAATACCGCGGTCAAGGAGATACCAGCGCCCAGGGTTGCCAAGATAAATCAGGCTTTTTGATTGCGTGTCCGGCCAGAATTAAAGGCGGTGCGGTTTAGAACTTGGAAAATTATTATATTATTTAATATGAAAATCCTACTTATTTAAGACGGGATTAATTATAACTGATTTAAGAACAAAAATAACTTCGTTCCAATTTTATCTGCCAAGATCGGGGTGGTTGGCGCTCATTGGGGGAGGCCTACGTTCAGCAGTGGACGGCAAAAATGTATATAAGCAGATGGTATAATGTAATGTTATTCATAGAATGTAGATATACTGAAAGTTTGCGGCTTTTTTATACGACTAATATCCGACTAAGCTGACTGCTTTGTCAGGCTTTTTGCTTCTTCTGGCAACCCTACCGGCGCCGGTTAAAATAAACAACAGCTTCCCGAATTAGTTGCCGTTTGGATCCTGTCAATAAGATTATTCCGCTAGCACACAGATTACGGGTTCTAATTCTGCTAATGTAGCTTCCAGGATTGTAAAACAAGTTGCAACGCATTAAAGTGACAGTTGTGATGAATAAGTTGCTGATTGAGTACATGTAGAGAATAATTGAATTCGATCGTCAACTGATTCCATGTTAAATTTCATTCGACTATTTCTAGACACAATATGGCAGTTTTGTGATTAAGCTTTAGACAAAAAATTAATGTCTTATTAAACATTTATCATATCATATAACACATATCAATTACATGCGGGAGCCCTACATTTTTCCGGGATAAAAGTATCCTGTGTCCTTTCCCGGGACTCAAAGTATCTCCATGCAAATTTCAGCGAAATCGGTCCAGCGGTTTGGGCGTGAAGAGGTAAGTAAGTAACAGAGGGACAGACAGACATACATACAGATCGACAGACAACTTTCGCATTCATAATATTATTATGGATTCTGTATACAAAATCTATACATACATTTCTCGCCTACGCGTCAGCTCGATCGGCCCTTCATCTGCACGCGAACCCTTCGTACTATACCTGTCCATCAGTTCACGACTTTGTATCGCTAATTAATGACCTCGCTTTACAAGCCCTAACCTTTGTTACTCGGTATTTATCTTATTGACGTCAATGGTCGGAAATGGTCACGACCGTGCGGCGACTTTATCTAAAGAATTTGCTATAAATGATGATAAGGGTCCAGGTTTGTGTTCAGTTTCATTCTGATCAGATGAATGATTTTCGGCTCGCATGACATCGTTTGCCAAAAATAGATGCAAGGGTATCTGATAAAGGTTGTGTTTGCTTAGATAGTGTTGCGGGATACAGTATAAAACCCTTTTGTTAAGGGCTCCCATACAAAATTTGATTCGCATCGCATAGTAATGTCATTTTTATTATGAACTAGATGACACCCGCAACTCCGTTGCTTCAAAATTCGTTTATCGCGCGGGAACCACACGTTTTTCCGGGATAAAAAGTATCCTATGTCCTTTCCCGGGACTCAAAGTATCTTCATACCGAATTTCAGCAAAATTGGTTCAGCGGTTTGGGCATGAAGAGGTAACAGACAGACAGACAGACAGACAGACAGACGGACAGACAGACACACTTTCGCATTTATAATATTAAGTATGGATTTAGTCGCAGATATTTGCGATGCGATGCGAAATCGCAGTTATGTGTGGGAGCCCTAAAAGCAGACTTTTCAAATCAAAATACTGGCTGTGCTATGTGACATCGAAAAAAGATCCAGTTTAATTATATGCGGTCGTTAATATTATTTATGTCGTTGGGGAATGTGGCACTGGTCCAGGCCGAGCGTCCACCGAACCGCTGGATAATACGTCAGGAGACGTGTTAATTCGAGAGCTCAGTTACAGACACTTTCATTATCATACCAGAATTAATTGGACACTTGACTGCTGGCAAGTGCGGGTAGGAAGGAATTACTTACATTGTAACGAACATCCACCGAGAGCTTACTTGTTAACTGAATATGATTAGAAAACATGTTATGCTACGTTTTGATGCTTGCCGAGCCACGGCAAGCCTCCACAAGCCACAAGCCTCCACAAATCTCGCTTTGCATTTGTAAGTCGTTTTCACGCTCGTGAATGCGTCAGTGTATTACATACATGCCCTTTGATCTCTGTCCAAAAACCGACACTACTCCCGATCATCTACAAGCGTCCGCAAGCTCACGCAAGCCAAGCCATTTTACCTGTTTTCGCGCTCGGGCTTGTGGAGGCTTGCCGCGGCTCGGCAAGAATCAAAACGTAGCATTAGCTTTTCGCGCTGATACTGTTGATACGATGAGAACAGGGTTATTTTTTAACAAAATAAAAATCTCACAACAGATAACAAGTTAAATCAGAAATACGTTTGTACCATTTAAAACTCTAAACGATCAGTAAATAAGATGGTGCGACATTTATTAGCCGTAACTATTGTAAATAAAATGGCTCTTTATATTATGTCAAGTTTCAAAGAAATCGGGTCAAAGTTGTCACGAGTCAAAAATAAAGGACGATTGTTCTATTTATCACCTAGCGTATCTTAGCATTCAGTTTTATATCTAACGGCGTTGACAATAGGGTCTAGTTTGTAGTGGTCCATTCTGCGCACGCGCTCACAAGTAATGTTTGTATGATTTACTCTGAAGGGTACGGGTTGTTGGCACAACGGCATCCATGAGGTTATCTCCCGCCGTGTGATGTACGCCGACAGTGCGCTCATTGTTCACACTCCCCTCTGAACTTTTAGCTTCACCGCCACAAACCTTATTAGGATCTCTTTTGTGTCCACTGGCTCTATACACTGGCTTTTATACCTCTATACACTGACGTCTGTATTATACTAAATGTACTCAAATGCTCCGGAAAGTCTTTCCTTATTTTCATATTCCGTAACACAATAAAGGTGTATATCGATCGTAAATAAACAAGTTGTGTTTATAATCTGATGCAATTAATCTTTAGCAATGTTTGTTCTTTCCACATAACAGCCTAAGAGGTTAGAGTTATTTCTTAATGTTGAGGTGTTTGAGTGTTATATAATTGTATGCCCATTGCCCGTAGACTTAATTGCTGTAACCTTTGGTGCAGCTGGTCAACGTCAATAGGTTCTACATTCTGCAATGGTTTGTCATTGTACTCTGTATTGTTATGTTAAATCAAAGAGAAATGAGAAAATAAGTAGACATGTACGTTGACGACGAGTGACGACGACGAAAAAACTTTTATCACTCGGAAATGGGTCGCTATGAGTCAAACGAATAAAAATGTTTTCGTTTGTAAATCTAAATTGTAATGTATTTGCAGCGGCTGCCGGCGACCGCTTATAGCAATCGTAAACACATCAATGTCTGCGCTATATTGATCATCGAAGCAGACAAAAAATGTTCCGAAGCGCCAAGATTTTAATGGCCAAAAAATAGGGCGAGAGGTAACAAAGCTTCTTAAGATCGCTACTAAGAAAAGGCACACCAACTATACCATGATTTGTCTGCTAAGGACGTTCCCTACGGAGATTCAGTAATTTACCGTATTTAGGGGCTTATAAACTCATAATTTGAAAGCTACAAAGTTATAATAAAAATACAGCAATAATCTTCAGCATATCAACATTCCTTTCCACGTTTTAAATTTTATATTTTTGTTTATTATACTAATGATATCAGCTTCCAAAGTAGAACCGATTTATTAAAATTCAAGCATACATTCAGCATCTCCTTAGTATTTGCAAATTACTGTTATTTGAAACATACGCCAATAGATCGGCAATATCATAAACTACATATTCCACGTTTTAAATTTTTTTTAGGTCAATATTGAACTAAGATAAGTAAAAAAATAGGGTTTTGATGCGATCTCGGCAACGCGGCAAATGTATGGTCAAGGTCGTTTGCTCGGGGGATGGCCTTAAAAAGCCACGTCTACATAACTCAACCTCGTTATCGCGGGTATGCTATAAAAACATTGCAAAATTGCCATCTCGGCCCAGAAACGGAGTCCGTAACCTCTGGAACTAAACCAGGCATATGTGCCGCCTCGACCGCTCGTCACCCATTAGTCAACTGCAACGTTAATTGAAAAGTTTTTACACCAATAGCAGTTCCAATGATGAAATCTAGATCTGTTTCTACGGACCTTATTGGACTTACGACCTACTTGAAATTATCTAGGCTAGGCTGAAATTATCTAGGTAGAGATTACATTATGATTGCATATTATGGCATTTCCATGGTCTAAGATTTTCGTCGTTACTAAAAAATATGCTACTTTATGTTTAAAATAATCATCCTAAATTAACTATGTATTAACAAATATAAACCACTCCTGTAATTAAAGAGCTCGCAGGAGCTAAACTTATAATTACGTAGTCTCAACGTTCTGAACAAATATCTCGAGCGCACTAATCGCTGTTTAGATGTTGAGTGTATGAAATTATCTCGCTGGACATTTCTCTAATAACAGTAGTTGACTCGACTGTTTCTGAACGCCTGGCGCTCGCCGCGGAGAATGTTCCAATAGATCATATTCACGACGCTTGGAAAGTTCCAGCACATTCTAACAATGCAGTAAACGTTTAAAGGCTGTTACTCCGCTGAAACACTAATTAGCTTCAACGCCAACTACTGCAATTAGAATATATCAGTTTCGTGTTATTGCCGCGTCTGATTTAGTTTGATTCTGAACATTGCGAGATTTTGATTCTCTGCCAAATGTGTGTCAAGCGGAACATGGAATACCGCTGTTTTATTAATAACTGGTGTTTTATTTGTACGGCTGGTGTATTTTGGAGCTCCGCTGGTGATATAATGCAATGCTTTCTATATTCGACCACGTGCTCCGATTGCTAGTAATATGCTAGTAATATTAGTATTTGAGTCTCGTGAGATGAATCAGTATGCGACGATAATCGATCTTATATCTTTATACGTGGGAGAGCCATGCATCGGCACGAATGGGCCGGCTCGACCGGAGAAATACCACGTTCTCACAGAAAACAGCGTGAAACAGCGCTTGCGCTGTGTTTCGCCGAGTGAGTGAGTTTACCGGAGGCCCAATCCCCTACCCTATTCCCTCCCCTACCCTCCCCTATTACCTTCCCTTCTCATCCCTACCCTCCCCTAATACCCTCTTAAAAGGCCGGCAACGCACCTGCAGCTCTTCTGATGCTGCGAGTGTCCATGGGCGACGGAAGTTGCTTTCCATCAGGTGCCCCGTTTGCTCGTTTGCCCCCTTATTTCATAAAAAAATGCTCGTGTTTTTACGCAATAAAAGTCCTTGTGTAACGAGTGACGTAATTCATGTATGATTAACGTTAATCTTGTTATATTCATTATTATTGTAGGAAACAAACAATATTTTTCAATGATACTTCAAGTATGTCATCCTTATAGTTTTATTAGTTTCGTCAGTGTTATGAGCACCAATAAAAACTGTAAGTAATTCCATATTTAGCAAGGCTTTTTTGGACAAGTAAATATCAGCCCCGTAGTTGGCTTATGACCTAAATTCTAGTACAGCTGACTTATCCAAATCGAAAGATTACTTTCGCAAGACTTGGCAAACAATTGTTTATTGCTGAAAGTCTAACCCTATAACTGCGATTTTAAATTTATCGCGCCCAACACCTTCTATAGACTAAAGCAATTTGTTTGGAGTGATGCAAGCCTCGATACAGTGTGAATTGTGATCTCGAATTAACACGGCCCGGGCATGTTATAAGTCCCTTTCATCATAATAGCTTCGAAAGGGCTCTGTCATTGCGCTTATGCAACACATTTGAAATGGTTTGCCGTAATTAATATTGCATCATGTATTATCACAATCTTTAGATTATTAAAAATATGAGAAGGGATGGAGCTTTTACGGTCTGATTATGCAAGACGTTTCCCAATAACGGAATTGGGTCTTGCCGATAATATTCAATCCCTAATTGCGTAAGGGCTTAATTATAAATCACGTAATAAACAGATCCTTATTTATTCCTTCTAGAACTGGTTCAGCCCATGAATGACTCGCATTCGTGGCAACATAAAATATACTATACACGCAATAAAACTTTGCTTGAAACCTATCCTTTAAAAATATTTAGTTTATGTAAAGTTGAAAATAATTCCCAGTAGTTTATCATAAACAAATCATATAGTCCAAGAGGACAAAAAGGGTATGTGGCGTGTAAATGGTGTTTTAATGTGTTCCCATAAAACCTCCATGTTAGCCTGAAATAGTCATAGCGTCATAGCGATCGGCTTTATGCTGTGATGGCGTGCTATGAAAACACCATTACATGGGTGACTCACGCGACCCTAGCCGCAATGCACTTTTGCGCACTCATCATGAGAACATCGCTTTTTTATCAACATGCAAACGATTCGTGTAATTTCAACGTTTGCCGCTCGTTATCGATAATGATGTTTGATTGTTGGATGCAAAAGCAAAACCTGTTATGCATATCATCACCAAAAAACTGCCCTTTGAGAATATTCGCGATTTTTGGCGGTCGGTTGGTGGAGCCTGGAGGTTACTTGTCGGCTCGTAAGTCATAATTTTGGCGGGTCTGTAGGCCTACTACGAAAGCATTTTGAGTCCAAACAATCGAATGAGAATGTCCTTCTCTAACAACGTCATTTCTCGTTTGCTAGAGTAGGACGCAGCATTCTCGTACGATTGTTTGAGTCTCAAAACGGTTTCGTGGTAGGTACGGCACCAGATTCGCGTTATCAAAACTTCTGAAGTAGGCTCAACATCAACGTCTAAAATTAATCATTGGTGATTGGTGCATAGCCATATACTTAAGAACTTTAGTCTGAACGCACACCTCGTTCAGTCCGAAGTTCTTTAGGCCTTGCCAACGTTATACTTCCGGAAGGAAATGAAGAGCTATATGCTTAGAAAACGGTTTGTTCAATTTCAAGTTTCGGCATATTGCTGATCGAAAATTCTGGCAAAAGGCGTGTCCAAATAGTGCAACGCAAAATGCAATCACTTGGCAATGATTTAGTACCCAAGGTTCTAATTCTTAAATGTCACTTGCAGTGCACCAGTGAAATAATTGGTTTTGTAATAACAAATTACAGATATTAATCTTTTCACTTTCTCAACCTCCACGACTGACCTTGTGGTCGCCGGAACTATAGTTTGGAATTAAGGTTGGCTTACATTGTTCGTAGGGCTGTCCCAACTCCCAACTCCAGACATAATACTATTTAAGGGATCATAAGTTCGGTGGTATTGATTCGGTGGGACTAATCGTGGGCTGCTGAACTCGTGCAAACACTGGAATGCACGAAACGAGTCCGATCAGGTCAGGCTGCAATCATCCAGATTGATCAGTCTCCACGTGTAGAACGAACTTTATACTTAATTTTCTTTAATACTATATTAAATGGTATATATTTGGCAGTACAGCAGGGCTAGCATAACAACAGTAGACATGGGAAAGAATCGACATACTGACAGATTTTATCGACAAGATGGCGGATTTCCATTGTCTGTCATTTTGTCTATTCTTCCATTGAAAGAAACAGTTTCTATGGTGACCATGCAACGCCTGCTGTTACTGGCTAACTAGAAACTACCATAAACAAATTTAACTCCTATTTCTACTATTAACATCTAAGTGCTAAGTTACTATAATGTATTCGCCCAAGGTTTTCCTTCAACGAGCCAACCCTAGCATTCGCTACTGCCATGTGTGCATATCGACACAGGACCCGTACCACCAAACAGTTTTGAGACTCAAACAATCGAACGAGAATGCTGCGTCCTAACAAACGTGAAACGACGTTGTTAGAGCAGGACGCGGCATTCTCGTTCGATTGAGTCTCAAAACAGTTTCGTGGTAGGGCCTCCAAATCTCTTATGTACTTGAATTCTCGTATTGTTGTAAAAACCATTGTATTTATATAACCGCTATTATTATTAAGTAACTCGCGTATGCTAGCAAACTTGATACTTGTGTAAGAGGAAATCGTAGGTCCGGGTTAAAAATGCCGGTCTCACGTATTGAGATCTTTGTACCTTGTGTAGTTTTGTGCAGAGTCCGCGTATAATAATTGAAGATACTACAGTACAATTTTTTCTGGTAGTTGAAAGATATCGTCAAAGATCGATCGGATAGACAATGTTATCTAGTAACTTGTTATCGAAGTCAAAATGGCAGTTATTATAATATCTCAATTTTTTCGATTTGTTTCGCTGCATATTTCTAATGAAATATCCCAATTTTTTCAAGAGACAATATTATGATTAAAATTAAACTTCAAACAAAATTAAACGAGATATTCAAGTGGCACAATAAGTTATTCCAAAATAAACTCCGCAATTCTAGGGACAATGTCACTATGCCTTTCATCGATACACAGGAAAACGGCTACAAAAAAATTATATAAAACTTTCCATCTACGTCCGTTTTCAATTTATTGATCTGGTCATAAAAGCGCAATAAACGTTTTCAATATAAATTTTACTGTCTGTTTACAAACAAAGATCGTGGCATAGACCTTTGTTGTCAATAACAATTTACTGATTTAAATTATTTTGATGTCCTGAATCCTGAAGGCTGTTGGGCTGTGATCTTCGAAAGGAGTTGTAATACACGTACCTACATAAGAGTAGAGATCAACTACGATAACATGGCGCGCCCCTCCAAAATTCAAAACGATTGAAGTGCGTTGTCAAAACGTTTGAAGTGCGTTGTCTTGCGCGGTAGGCTAGTTATGATTTAAGTTGACCAACAAATCTCGGTAATAAGTGACATTAACAGAAATATTACTACAAACTATTTCATAAGGATGTGACTACACACATTGAAACAGTCATTTGGAGGGGCGCGCCATGTTATCGTAGTTGATCTCTATCCCTTTCTTATTAATTATAATTATTGTGCTGTAGATAAACGAAACTGACACATCAGTTACCGTACCGATTTTTTTTATTTTTAAATAATTTATTTATCAATAAAAAGTTACAACATCAATGTTATACGGCGCAATATAAGCTTATACAAGTTTTGCCATGTAGTCGTGTGCGTACAAGACAAAAAAACGAGGAATACGGCTTTTGCTGAACCAAAGATTTCCTTTGGTAGAATTGATCTTTATATCCCTAAGATGGGTTTACGATGTGGAGCCACCTGAATATCTCATGCAGGTGGGGGAGGGGTTTTTTTTTAGCTTTAACAAGGTAATAACTGCGTGGGATTTAGGTATATAGTCGAGTTTGGTATCATTTTCGATTGAATCGAATGTTTAAATGCCAATTTTGGAATAATATTTACATAAAAGGTAGGAAAAATAAGATAAAATAAAAAAAATTGAATATATTATTTTCAACTTAACTAATATAAGGAGGCTGATAGCATTATTCTGCATGCCAAAGACATGGTGATGAATGGAGCAATAAACATATTAATAATACTAGACGATCCGCTCGACTTCGTCGTCCGCGTAAATCTGAAATTTCACAGAAACCGTATATTTTTCACAAATTAACAACCCATGTCTCACGTAGTCTACTATATATTCGTGTCAAATAACAAAAAAATTGCTCTAGTTTTCTGTGAGATATTAGCCCTTTCAAATAATTTTCCCCGTTTTTTACATTTTCCTGTGTATCTTTGCTCTTATTAGTCTTAGCGTGATAAAATATAGCTCATAGGCTTCCTCGATAAATAGGCTATCAAACACTGAAAGATTTTTTCAAATAGGGACAAATAGTTCTTGAGATTAGTGCGTTCAAACAAACAAACTAACCAACAAACTCTTCAGCTTTATTTTCACATTTTCCTCTGTAACTTTGCTCCTATTGGTCTTAGCGTGATAAAGTATAGGTTATAGCCTTCCACGATAAATAGGCTATCAACACTGAAAGATTATTTCAAATCGGATGAGTAGCTCCTGAGATTAGCGCTTTCAAACAAACAAACTCATTAGCTTTATAATATTACTAGACGTTCTGCGCTGCTTCGCCCGCATAAATTAGATATTTCACAGACAAATTAGCCCACAATAAATAGCCTATGATCCTTCACGTTTCTACTTTTTATCTGTGCCAAATAACAGAAAAATTACTCCAGTAGTTCGTAAAATAAGCCCTTTCAAATAATTTCCCCCGTTTTGTCCACATTTTCCTCTATTTCTTCGCTTATATTAATTTTAGCGTAATAAAATATAGCCTATAGCCTTCCTTGATAAATGGCTATCTAACACTGTAAGAATTTTTCAAATCGGACCAGTAATTACTGACTCATACTAAGATTAGCGCGTTTAAATAATGCTTCTTCTTCTTCTTCTTTTTACGTTGTTTAACATCTTTATCGTGCAAATATGAGTCCTAAAATGAATTAAGCATTCTTAAGTCATCCAAATATGGTACCGAACTTGGAATATTACCATAATTAATGCATATATACAGATTGAGACTCTATTTTCCTCCAGAGCAGCAGCTGCTAAAATTTAAAAAAAAATTACATCAAAAATCGCGGTGGCTCCACATCTTAAATCCATCCTTGGGCCATAAGGACCAATCCTACCAAAGGAAATCTTTGGTTCAGCAATAGCCGTATAATTTGCCGTACACACGCAACTAATGCGCCCTAAGTAGCAATTCTTGTAAATTCATTGGTTTTAGTTAATATCGCATCCTCTTTAGGTGTACCTTTTCGTACAACTTTAGATGTACATGGAAATAATATTATTATCTTATCTGCATTTTTAGGTACAGAGTTATTAGTAGCAAAGTCGTATCTTAATGTGTACGTGTTATTACGGTTGTTAAAATTAGTAATTAATAGTACTTGTGACCTTAGTTCATTAACACAGATTCTCCCGTATTGCTGTCTAGTTCATTGACATGTAAGCGTGTTTTCGCCCACTACTAAAGCTACGTTCACACTGAGTTCAGCTTGGTCATTGGTGAGCATCTTTAGTTTAAATGGCTTTTACATTTCATCATAGTTTTAGTTAGAACTTTGGTAACCGTCGTCCTTAGATGAAGATAAACGGTTGATATAAAATGAAGTTTTACTAACTTTGTTACTTGTCCAGTCAAATTAGGCTTAAATTTGGTAGGAACCTCGGAATTCGAGATATCCAGCTGTAAGTCTGTAAATATTTGTATATTGGCACCCTAAATGTTGTCTCAAAACTTACATATTGTAGGGTGTGCGCAACTATTAAATTTCAAGGTCAAAAGGTCACAAAAATCGGTTTTTGCACTTTTTTTGTAAATATTTCATTTCCTATGGGGTTTTTGGTATTTGTATTTATAACCATGATGTAGAATACAAAATTCTCTACAACTTCTGTTCAAAAAATTTTTTATACGGTGAACCGTTTCCGATGAAAAGGGCGGAGAGCGCGCGGTCAAAGTATCACTTCAGGTTAACCGGTGTCTCCGGTCGAAAACGTGCCATATTCAATGTGTCGCGACACCAGTGTCTGATCCTTTAATGTCGTGATGTATGGCATATTTCCTCAATAAATTGGCTCTCAAATTTTTTCTCTCTCACGGTTGTAAAATGGCAGCAATTTTAGTTTTTCCCGGGCTTTCACACTAATCTGACCAATACTTCTCATGTAAATATCCTATGAATATAAAAACGGTCTTATTTAATAGCTAAACTTATGGACTATGCATACACAGGCAATACGTTATGAATTTCGTAGAATGAAACATAGAAAAACCAAAATTTAAGGAATAAAAAGTCCTGATAGGCTGCAGAGAATCGTTTTGCATTGCCCAACCCCACACCTGGGGTTCCAAATCATGCCCTATAATCATGTCCGATCCTTTAATGTTATGGTGTATGGCATATGTTATTGACAAATTGGCTGGCTGGCTCTCATACAAATCTGACCAATACTTCTTAATAAAATCGTTATAACTTCTTAACTATCTGACTTAGAGCAAAGGATTTTTTTTAAGATGAAAACCTCCTCTACCTTAAAAAAAACAGTTGAATGCGCTATATTATTCACAAAAAGCCATTAATTAAAAAATACACAACATTTTTTCCTGAAATTTGGGTTTTTCTATGTTTAATTTTCTAATTGGACTATACGTGGTGAAACCAAAGAAAATCGCTGCACTGTTACATATTAGCAATTCAACGGCGAATATTTGCGTTAGTATGATTAGGGCTCAAGTTAATGACTTCCAGGCCTCTTATCTTGAAGTCTTGATTGGCAACTGAATAGCTCCTGCCAACGTCTATTTTAAACCAAGCTAACCTGATTTGTATCGTTATTCTAAGCCTTCTAGTTTACTTTGAGATTATTATTTGAATATTTAATTTCTTTTTGCATGATTACCGACGAAACGGCTTGCTTGCTTTTCCACTAACGATGACACCCGAATGCCTTGCCACTAACTGACACCGCTTGTGTACCTTACACCCCGCTGAGAATGATCTGCTTCGCTCGGCTAATATTGTATGCCAACCACCATACTCAGTATGACACCGCCAAAAAGTATGGAATAAATTGTTAATTGTCAAAATATTTCCATGTTTTTGTAAAAAGGTCGAGTTCTACTTCTAAACCTTTCGTTGAAAAAAAGGCTCCAGCGTGGAGCGTTGGTGAAACGCCATCTCCTAGAAAATCTGAAGATGAGAAAACAATATTGCTTGGCGGGATAACTTGTGTTCGGTCATATAGCTATAAAAATAGTTAACTCGTAAATAGTTACAAATTAGTGTCATCACCTTACTTGCTCCAATATTATCATCATTACTGAACTAGGTAGATTATGTGTGTGAGTGAAAATCAGCCGTAGATGCAGAAAAAACTAGCCCCATACATAGTGTTAAAACACCAAAATCTCAAGAAATAGACGAAATAATATTTGTTTTTAGAATTTAGATAGACCTAGATCTTGTCGATAACGAGATAGATTCATGCCCATAAATTGGTGTGTCTCTTGAAGATGTTCTGAAGGGAAGTGGGGCTGGTAAACTTAACATCTCCAGCAACTTTTGAGTCTGATGTTGCGGGCGTCCAGGAGCGAGCGGCGATTGCTTACCATCTGGCGATTTAGCTACTCGATCCTAATTCCGATGCGACAAGAAATCGCTTCGCATAACAGGTATTGATTATAAAGATGTATTGGAGCAGGTAAGCCTCGGTAGCGGTTAGGGCTTGTGGTGACTTGGAGTTGTGTCGGCAGCATCAGCGGCTTGGCGTTGGCGCTGGGAGGCAGCGGCAGCGGTACACCGTCGACGGCTGAGGCGAGGGATTCCACGGAAACCTCCCGCGCGCCTTCCCCGCCTCCCGACAGGCAGCATACCAGGTAGCGGGGCATTGGCTTCTACTTTGAACACTGCTAGCTTTGTTTTGTTATCCCTTTTTACTTTAGTAATATTTTGTTTTAGTTTCCAATTATAATATCTCTTCTGCAATAATGACAGGGTGATCGGCTTCTTGTCGCATTGCCAATTTTGTCATGTAGTTAAAAAATCTCTTTGAAGTACCTTAGGTATTCCTAAAAGTGATTATCAAGGAACTCACAATAGTATAACATACAGAGCTCCTAATCTTACCCTGTCATTCACTTGGAGTGGCCAACGCTCTCATTACTTTCACCCTTAAGACCTCCACAGAACGTTGACATCAAGGTCTCTACCACCCCAATTTGTCGTGTGGATTTGATTTCAGATAATGTTTAGCGTTGGTTTGATCTTTTTTTACATTCTTATATCCGGTTGCATTGAAAATTAAAATAATAAAAAATACCGAAATATTATGTGTATAATTGGAAAAATACTATACGGTAATTTACTTACTTTTCAATGTTTAAAATAAAGCTTAAAACAAAGCTAGTAGTCAGATTATTTTTGAATGTCCAGGTGTTGGTCCAAGGTCATTGTCACTTCCTAAGTTTTTGGTTTTGGTTGTTTATTCCAGAAGATTTTATTGTTTACACGATTTGATTGCATGTCGCTTTCTGTGTTTTTTGTTACATTTTCCATCGTTGTTGTCCGGCGACTTTGTTTTTGCTTAGTATTGTTTTTATTTTAATGTGGTCATTATCGTTTTTGTTATGAACCGCAATATACGTATGACATCAATACAAATGATCACCATTTTTCAGTGATCAAGCACTAATGACGGTTGTTAGCGGTGCTCCGAGTTGGGCACCTAAAATGTGCTAATACATAATGAGTAAATAATTTGATCCACGCTTGCATAAGCTTCATCTTATCATGCTTTATATGTTAAGATTTTAGATTTAAAATTTTTATGACACTGTTAGATTAGTCAATTATGAAATATTTAGTACCTAGGTAAGTAAATATGACACCCAAAAAATCCGCTCCATAATAAAGTTTGCAGATGATTTTTTGGTGTTTTTGGTGTTTTATTATTATTTGTTACTACAGTCTTGTATATAAAATTGCAATATTCGAGTAAATTAATTTTAAAAGCGCTAGAGCCGTACTTGCATCATATGCAACATATCTCATACTAAATATTGCACCGTCATTCCCGGTAGCTTCTATGTAGAGTCAATTATTTCATAATAACAATTTTTCAAATTATCGACCCATCATCCAAGTCGCTTCTCGGAAAGATGTAATGATGTCAATCAACGGTATAATGCTTTAATGTCACTTCATTTGATAAGTGACGTAAATAGGTGATGCCAGCGCGCAACACACTTGCAAGTCGCAACTTATTGACGTATGACCGTAATATACGTGATTTTACTTGCGACTCAGTATAGGCACAATAAAAAATAGGGACGTAATATCTACACTTTCAGACATTCAAGTTGTCCAAAAAAAATTTAGAGTTCTTGTTATTGTCCTATTAAAAAAGTTAATAGTAGTTATTGAAATTTTAACTTGAAGCGTTTATTAACGTCTCTACAATAAATTATGAAATAAATTTTTAAGACCCGTAATTTGCGATACTAAAGACCGCGTTAAGTTTAATTATCAGTTATCACCCTTAAGTCTTACTTGGGTTTTGACAAATCTCTCAATATCTTCATTATTACTAACTTGAGAAATCATAAAGAATATCTGGCTGCAAAGATAGTTAATGACATCATAGACCGCGCTAAGTTTAATTATCAGTTATCAGTTATCACCCTTAAGTCTTACTTGGGTTTTGTCATGAAGTCCATAAATCTTTCAAAGTCTTCATTATTACTAACTTGAGAAATCATAAAGAATATCTGGCTGCAAAGATAGTTAATGACATCATACCTATCATTTGTACAGTTTGACAGAAAATGTATAGATATAGCTTATGTCAAAACGTGCATAAAACTAAAGTCAAGCAGTTTAATCTCACTGTTTGATGCAGCATTTTAGAGCTCTTGTTTTCCGATCCTTTTATTGCTGCGCTCATAATTCGGCTGTAGATGAGCGCTTACATCACGCTCCGAGAATAGAACGGCTGTCAATGTGTTAGTTATTGTAGAGTTTTTGCGGGCAGGTTGTTGACTCGACGCTCAGATGTCATACCAAGGAGGCTTATTATTATACGGGGTTTGCTTTGTCCTAATTTAAATTCGCTCGACTGCCTGATGATGCTATCTGATGACTTTGCATCATCTTTGAAATGATCTTGAGACGTATCTAAAATGCTTAGAAACCGTAATGGCATTGGATTGAGCAGTACAACATAATATAATAATAATGTTTATTGTTAGAAATGAGGCTTTGTTGTACAAATGTCTATCTTTTTTTATGAAAGAAGGGGGCAAACGAGCAAACGGGTAACCTGATGAAAAGCAACTTCCATCGCCCATGGACACTCGCAGCATCAGACGAGCTGCAGGTGCGTTGCCAGCCTTTTAAGAGGGAATAGGGTAATAGGAGAGGTAGATTAGGGATGGTAAGGGAAGGGAATGGGGGAGGGTAGGGAAGGGAATAGGGTAGGGGATTGGGCCTCCGGAAAACTCACTCACTCGGCGAAACACAGCGCAAGCGCTGTTTCACGCCGGTTTTCTGTGAGAATGTGGTATTTCTCCGGTCGAGCCGGCCCACTCGTGCCGAAGCATGGCTCTCCCACGATTAACACTCCGCAAAAAAGAAGGGTATTATAAGAAGACGTTATTGGAAGAACTCGTCAGATACCAACAGGACAGACGAGAAAAGAGATGGCAGTGCTAGTAAACTTCTAAGTAGTAATATTACAGTATTGTCAGGTATTGTTTTCACACCCTTAAGCCTAGGGCATTTTAAGGGTACAGGGTGGCGAACGGCTTTAAACACCCGACTTGCTCAAGGGCATAATAACACTTACGAGAGGGTTGAAACAATACATAAAATGTACAATTATACCACAAAAGGTAGAAAGTAGTTTATGTATTCTTGGTCGATGGTAACTACAGACAATTATGTTTTTATAGTTGTAGAGATATAAAGTTGTGTTTCTATACCTGTATTGTCTAAAGAGATCTGTATTTTCTAGAATATAGACCTAAATAATATCAATACTCAGTGTCAACATGTCGCTCAACACCTCCATTCTCAGTTGGACAGAGGACTGGTTGATTACAGCGGCGCTGCCAAAATTCTATCAATAGACAATCGTATTGACTCTTCTAAGAAACGTTATTATTTTCAATTAATAGCACTTTATAGTACTTACACTATTGTCACTTTTTATTGAAGAATCAAAAACGAGAAGCAGACACGTTGAGAATTCTAATAGACGCAGATGACTGGGTCTCTTAGCAAATTTTAATTCGAGTTATTCCTCATCTAATCTGTAACGTACGCCAAAATGGACTTCATCATAGGTTCATTTAAGATGACAGGTAACGGCTTAAACTCTCAAACTGTAAATGTAATAGGAGCAGCGATTGGCTGAAAGGTTACACTCGAAAGATCTTTACGTTTTTACGTTTACTCCAACGACTTCCTAATTTGATTAAGCCAAAGTGAACCTTGGTATAATAAGCATTAGAGCGAATATTATGGATCTGCTTTAATAATAGCTACTCGTAAATCGCAATTTCTTTTGCGCAAAGCCTCCGCTCCGTTATGTTCTGCCTAGCAACGTTCGATCGATGGGTTCGATGCCCGGTGAAAGCCTCATTGTTGGCGACCTCAAAGATTTGCCATTCGCGATTTATCGCCTAAACTCTTGGCTGTCAATCATCAGGTGAGGCAGTGTCAAATTACCTGCCTTTCTGGTCGTCTCCATGTGGAATTAGAACAAAAAGTCGTGCTAATGTTAGCCAAACAGTTAAATGTACTGTAATGATAGTTTGCTTAATGTGTTCCAATTTTGTAATGTATAGCTTTAACTGAGTAAATATCTAGGTATATGATGTTTTGAATTAGTAAGAACAATGATAGTTGATTTCAGAATTATACTACCATGATTCAAGAATTGTTAAAATCTCCAAGGTACTTGTAAGTTGTTGGGCGTTCAGAAGAAAAGAATTTAGGAGAAACATACCATAAAAATATTAAGTACAAAAGTTTCGACTTTAATTAATAGAGCTATTATGTATTTTAAAGTGCACATAAAAACTTTCAGCATAAAATTTTACTGCCTAAAAGCGTTCTAAATCTTAACGCTAGTTTTACCCGAAATAGACGTTATGTTGTAAATTACTGAGATGTTCCAACAAGAGCCTGAAATTGGATGAGCCCAATAATTAACTAATCCAATTTTCATGCAGTATTAAAAAGGCTATTAACTTAACCTTAGTTCGTGCCCAATTTCAAAGTTCTGATTATATACTTTGTTTTCGTAGATTGAACTCGTTTGAAGTTAGATTGCAATTGATTTTCATAAAAATTCGCTTTTGAAATACAATTAATCTTAATTTATAAAGTTTTATTTAAATCTGTCGCGAAAGCTTTAAAGAAAAAAAAAATATATTATTTATTAAGAAATTTATTAATCTTTCGATCGCGGATTCTTAGAAATCTATTTTTATTCTATTGTTGTCGCGATCACCGGTGTACTTATGGGGCTTGATAGGTTAAGAGCCCGTCCTCTCTTTTCTACTGCTCTCTTTACACTCACGCCCGTCTTTCATATGCCAGGTGAAAAAGGACGATCGCCAAGTTAGCGGGCAGATAGAGGTTTTCTGTTTTTAAAGGGTTTTTTATATTGAAGTGGTAAAAAGTAATTCCAACACTTTATAGACGACTTTCTCAACAGTACATTGTATTTTTTTTCATACCGTTAAGACGTCAATACAATCCATAAAAAGGTGATATTCTAAACCTTTTACAGCAAAAATCACAAAACTGTCGCGGGTTTGAGTTGGATTATTTAAAGATACTTAAAAAAAATAAAAAATCTAGCTCCAACACTATATTATAATTGAAATGGTCTTACATGTTGTGCATTAAAACTTATAGAAATACTGTATTTTAACAGTTAAATCACGTCTGTTAAATGAGCGAAATCGGCAAAATTTCGTATACGGACTCTTAAATACAAACCTGTTATAAATGTCAGGATTCAGAATGTAAAATATTGATGTCACTTCGTAAAAAAGGTGGATCAAAATTGTTCCACCCGCTTGCCTTTACAGACAGACACACATAAACGACATACAAACCGGCACGTCAATCTTTTAACACCCCTCTTTTTCGTGAAGGGGTTAAAAATACGAGCATAAGGAACTTGTTCTGGTAACACCCACATAGATTTTAAGACATGAAATGCCCTTTGTTTTCTCGAATATTACCATAATAACGTACACGTGTACAATATTATATTCATAGAGGCGAAGACAATGCGCGCCGGAGTGGCACTTTACTTGAAATACAATATTTGCTTCCTGTAAGACTGTTCACATGAGCTCTGTTGCGATTCAAAACGGCTTAGCTTATTTTGTTTCAATAGGAAAACTTGCAGCACCTAAAAATACTTAAATGAAAAGTATTGTTTTATACGTATGATAAATGTTTCGAATTATGTTTTTACACATATTTGTGTTTTGTATGAAAAGAAATGGGCGAAGCCATGGGCGTATATAAGGGGGGTGTCCTGGGGGTCCGAACCCCCCCCCAATCTATCCATCTTACTTGTCTAATCGACAATAATGTACATATGTACCTCGCCGATTAAAGTCAGTGCGGTACATGTATTTTAAAAAACATTTTTGATTTCCTAAGCACGTTGCCTATTTGCTGCTGCGGAACCCTTCATGGGCGATTCCAACTCGCACTTGGCCGCTTTTTTACGTTAGGGACCCCCCCTTAGATCAAAAGAAAGTCGTATTTTTCAACCCCCGACATAAAAGAGGGCTGTAACAAATTTTAGACGAGACGGATTAACTGAAATTAATAAAAGTCAGTATATATGACTGTTTCCCTTCCGCTCGAAATAAACAATACATACATGGGCCTTGGCAGTGAGCCCACATGGCAACAAAATGTTCTAGTTACTGGCAAGAAAATGTCTGTCCTGTACGACTGAACTGCTGAACTAGCGCCTGCGGTGTTTCCGGGTGATAGAGCATCAAGAAAGTGTCCCTTGTCATTTGTCAAAAGTTTATCTCTACGATAAAAAAACCGGCCAAGTGCGAGTTGGACTCGTCACTGAAGGGTTCCGCAGCAGCAATATGGTGTATTTCTATAAAATTAAAAGGTTTTTGATTTATTTTTATATTTTAGTTGATTTAATGAAAGTTAAATTAAGGTTTACCATTTATGACGTATAAAAAAATACTACTTGGTAGATCTCGTTCAAACCAATTTTCGTTGGTAGTTTTTATAGTAATGTACATCATATATATATTTTTTTTTGAATTATCAGTATTACTTTAGAAGTTAGAGGGGGGGGGGGGACACACATTTTACCACTTTGGAAGAGTCTCACTCGCAAACTAATCAGATAAAATAAAAATGATATTAGAAACCTCAATATGATTTTTGAAGACCTATCCATAGGATACCCTATACGCATAGGTTAGACGAAAAAAATTTTTTTTTGTTTCAGTTGTACCTATGGGGACCCCTAAAATTTTTAATAATTTTTTCCATTTTTGTATCGAAATCTTAATGCGGTTCACAGACTACATCTACTTACCAAGTTTCAATAGTATAGCTCTTATAGTTTCGGAGAAAAGTGGCTGTGGCATACGGACGGACAGACAGACAGACATGACGAATCTATAAGGGTTCCGTTTTTGCCATTTTGGCTACGGAACCCTAAAAACTAAGGAAGAGTAACTGTGTCAAAAAAATTGTTCCGATTCTATATAATGTGACTCGAATACATGCATACTTAATGCAAAAAGAGACCCGAACACATGCAAGAATTTTGTGTAATTATATAAGTGACTAGCTGTTGCCCGCGACTTCGTCCGCGTTAGCATAGTACAATAACGGAGATCGGTTTCATGTTCCTAACTTAAGAAATGGCGGACTTTCATTCAAACTTTCAACCCCTATTTCACCCCCTTCGGGGTAAAATTTTCAAAATTCCTTTAAATGAAATGAAATAACAACGCCAATGAAAATGTATGGAATTGACACAAGCGTTCGTTAATATGACGTTGACGTTCGACTCGTCTTAAGTCAATTCCATACATTTTGATCGACGATTCTATAACGAAGCTAAAACGAAAAAATTTCGGCTAAATGGCCTGGTATAGAATAAGAGAATTTCCATACGCATCACGTTGCGAGCAATGTATGATGAAGAAAAGCAATTTATAATAATATTATGTTTAGGGACGTTTAAGATTACTGTTTAAGGATCACCATAATACGAAGAGAATCGTGTTATAGGAACATCTTTGACACCTTTTATAAACTACAATATTAGATCCCTCTGTCCTGGAATGTTTGAGTACTGCCGTTGGGAATATTTTCACATGTTTGTTTGTGTAATGAGAGCGATATTTTACAAGAATACCCTCTTATCTGCACTTGTTATTTCTAAAGAGAGTTGCGCAGTCACGACCGAATGATCCGTACGCCGTGATCGAAGAATTCGTGACTACGGAAACCAAAAACATATTAATGTTACTCGCAGTTCGTACTGCCACTACTCTTCTGTTTGTACTTTGTAGTATATTACACTGCTCAGTGTTCGAAATCCTCGATTTTAGCATTTACTAGGTATGTCTTTGCCTAATGCCTTACCAAAAAATCTACAATAGGTTTGAACCATAAATAAGCATCATGTCATAATGCCATTTTTTTGCACTTTTTAGTGCACTAATCATCTATTTTCGCATTTTATGTAAATGTCAAGCTTTATCCAAATGTATATTACCCGAAATTATTTGGAACCAAAATCAAGCAAACCTAATTGATAACATCAAAGGCTTAAGATTTCCACTTTTAGCACAAACAGCCATGGCTCATCTAATCTCGTCGAGATCGATACTCAAAAGGCCGCGCTATTTATGGAGGAGAGTCTTCGAATTCATAAACAATAAGTTTCTTAGGTTGTATAGGCATTGTTCGCTTACATAACCAGTTGTAATGCAACCAGCCTTCAGATGCTAGGACGCAGCGGTGCGTGCAAGGACGTCAGCTCCGTCATTGTCAAGGACGCAGTGGGAAAAGTGAACTTGCGTGCACGCAATAAGGTTCAAGAGACAGAACTTTCTAGAAGAATTGAAAAGCGCATCGTATTACTGTTGTACTTACTGCGTTACTTAAGAGATCATCTTGGCAAATGGACTTGAATATTCCTGATTTATGGTGATCTTCTGATAAGAAAATACTGTATCAATGATGGATACATTGCCTTAAAGCTTCTACTACATAAAACGCAAGGACTTATTCAGCCATAATTATCTCCTCAATCGTTTGGTTTAGTTGTGGTTTAAGAGGTCGTGATAGCTACTTAAAGTTATTGATTTATTATAATGAGTATACCGCCCTCAACTGATGATTGGATGAATGATGTATGCAACATTCCTCTGCACAATTGCTTACCTTGACGACTGTGTTGTGACTCGTGGTGCGCGTTAAGGCCCCCATATACAAAGCTGCCGATCGTTCGGGTCGGTTCGATTGTAGGTCGACCAGATCGGACTCGTGCACACACACCGAAATGCACAAAATTGGTCAGGGGCCCAATACTCATCGGACGTCAATTCGATCGTGGACTATATCTTACTCGCATGTGCCCATGAGACGACCTGCGATCGAAATAACTGCAATCAGTTCGATCAGAGCAATCGGCCTTCCCTTATATCCTTTATGTATGTGAAGTTCCACTTTGATACTGATGAAAGTCAATTGTTGTTCGTTCCATACTGAAACCGCAATAGCTAGACCGCAGGATAATTTTTGTGTCACTGCGTTTTATTGTTAAAGCGTTAACCTTTTTTCACATGGTGAGGTTTTCAAAGCGTTTGAACGCGCGTTTGTTTTTCGCATGATGAGCGTATAGGTATCGCCCGTTTACTCGCGTTTCACGCACATAAATTATGAACCTACACTTTAGGAATGCAGTTTGCTATTTTTTGCGATTGATAAATATAAAGGCGTGTGAATGATTCTTCTTACTCCTTGTATAAAAATTGCCTTATATGTAAGAACAGTGTTCTGAAATGTTCTGAATCCTAATGCTGCTTATGTATGAAAGATGGTAAAGCAAACTTAAATTTATTAAGAAGTATACTGTGACTTTCCTGTATAAATAAGTTATTATTTCTATATGTGTGACGAGTAAATAACATTTAATACTTCAGTCGGAATTTCCAGGAATTGCTATTGTATTCTATTGTTGTCGCGATCACCGGTGCTCTCGCGGGGCCTGAAGGATTAATCTACAACTTCAATAGGTATTACATAAGTATCCATACTAATGTTATAAATGCAAAAGTGTGTCTGTTTGTCCGTCTGTCTGTCTGTCTGTTACCTCTTCACGCTCGAACCGCTGAACAGATTTTGCTGAAATTTGGCATGGATTCTTTGAGTCCCGAGAAAGGACATAGGATAGTTTTTATCCCGGAAAAATGTACGGTTCCCGCGCGATAAACGGATTTTGGCGCAACAATGTTGCGGGCATCATCTAGTATTATTATAATTCTATCCACGTGTATTAGATAATTTGGTATCCAGGAAATACATGACGATATTTCAGTTCAGCACATGCTGTCATGACGTCTAAATCAAAAGTAACATGATGTTGATCGATTAGATCGAATGGTTATTATAAATATAACAAGAATTGTCCGCAATTTTCTCGCTGTAAAATTAGGATTTGCGCGAAAACTCTGTTTTATGCCTTTTTTCAGGATTCAAAGTGTTACCCAGTTAAATCAGAATTCAGAAGTAACAGAAAAATATAGACAGGCAACATTTTGCATTTGCAAGATTTGTATAAATTAAGCTTAAGCTATAATTAATCATCTTGTAAATACTGTTATTTATTATGTTCAAGGCAAGTCTAATGCTGCTTTTTATTACCTTGGCTCATTTTATACCAAGATAAATAGCTAATGCCTCCAGTTTGATTTCTCCACGGAAAAACGTAAGCATAGTATCATCTAAAATATCGATGGAAAACTGTAATTAATGATGATCATCGAAGTAGTTATAACACTTGATAATCTCGTAATATCGAAATATAATTTATTTTTTGTTGATGAAGATGATGATGATGATATAAAGAAATTTAAAGTAATGAAAGGAGAGAAAAAGATAAATTCATGAAAGTAAAAGCAAGTCTGCCCTTAGGCGTCGATATTCTGTTACATGGCAAGACAATAAGGATATGAATGTTTTGATGTAATTAAATAACCTCCGTTTTCGTAGGTGTATAACGTAACATAAAATCGTACGATATCTGTATTCAGCGCCTGACAGCCTTCACGGCTAAATCTGTAAAAAGGTCAGACTATATACATTCACTTGGTCGTAATGAAATCGCGATGCAAAAAGATATCGTTCATGATTTTACTTTCCCAATAAATGCCTTTTTCCTTAATCTTATCAGGAAAGGAATTGGGAAAGTTGCTCTTTTTTATCTAAATGTCCAAAAGAATATAAAAAGGGTAAATACCATTTTTTTTAATGAAATGAAGGGGCAAACGAGCAAACGAGGTCACCTGATGGAAAGCAACTTCCGTCGCCCATGGGCACACGCAGCATCAGAAGAGCTGCAGGTGCGTTGCCGGCCTTTTAAGAGGGAATAGGGTAATAGGGGAGGGTAGGGATGGGAAGGGAGGGAATAGGGGAGGCTAGGAGGCTAGGAGGCTCTAGAGTCCCTAAGGAAAGCGTAGACTAAAACACAAAGTAGTTACACGTTTCCTAGATATTGAAGTTCTAATAGCTCTATATCGCTAGTTACGATCAATATTAAAATTGATATTATTTATTAATATCTAACAAACTCGACGTCCTCGTGTTCCATGAATATATTAATATCACATTGTTGATGATGCGCGGCGCATTTGTAGAGATCGTAATGTGTTACAACACAGTCTCTGACAATGTGCTATCGTCAACAGCTGCTGTTACGAAACACATTGTTTCATTCATAAAAATAAAGAAAATATCTGGACGTTTTCTAGTTACAAGAAGTAGGTAATAGATCCGCCTATAAAATTATCTCTGAGGGCACTAACACCTTACGTAGACTATAAAGCTAGAAACAAATTATCGGACGCATCCATAAGTCGCGGCTGATGGATGCGGCTTAACAATGTGCACGGTTCATCCGCGGACGCCAAAGAGGGCCTATATGTCAATGACATATAGGTGTATGTATATAATGTCAGACGTCCGCGGATGCAAAAACATCCGGCCAGCCAGATTCTGTTCGGACGTCCGAACGCTCAAGGTCGCGTCCGCGACTTATGTCAGACAATGTGCACAGTTTAGTGTATTTTTATTGATCAGATAGAAACAAGCCGCATCCGATGAAAACGTCCGCGGACGTTGGTCCGAATTTGTTCCCAGCTTTAAGGTGCCCAAGAGTATTTTGACTTAAATGACACATGGATTAATTGGAGCAGTTTGATACCAACCACTGACAGGAGGCCTACATTTTATCTTTAATAAATTACAGTAGACCATCAAATTAAGTTGATTACTAAAATTTCTCGGATATCTACTTCATAGAAAAACATGATTTAAATTGTTCAAGAATTTAAAGTTATTCTTGTGAATTATTCCAGTGTCGCTACGCTATTGTGAATGGAAATATCCATAATAGACATGCCATTACATGCATTCCAGAGATTTAATTAATCGATTTATCTGGAATGTGTTCCTCGACTTGAAAAGAAATCCGCCTTAAATTCAAAACAATGTAGGAAATAACATAGCTGGTACACGAGCCTAAGTTGTTGTCTTGAAGTATAGTTATATAGTAGTAACTACTTTTCTTTTGTATTTTATAGGTGTTATAAGTATGTTGGTAGTACCTACTACCTCGTTTCATTTCAGTGCCAGACTAGCAAACTTTGTCAAAGTCTGTTAACCCAGAAAAATATTTTATCAGCGGACACTATTTAATTGTACCAATATGTAATTTACCGTCAAACATATGGGCGTTTGACGATGTGAATAATGACAATAGTCTACGAACAATTATTTCTTATAATCGAGGGCATCCACTACTGCCAAAATGTGACCGCGCGCTGCCAAGTGTCGTCACTGCTGAATGAACCGATGATTTGGCACTATTTATAGCAAAAATCGCTGGCTCGTACCCGCCCGACGGTAATAATTACATTGTTGACTGGACAGACACTACATCAGCGAGACGAGCGGGCGACTGTGATGAATAAGGAAGCACGAGAAGTCTAGTCTTAATTGAGGAACTTCTACATCTTAGCGAAGCCATTTTTCAAGCAAATCAGCCTAGATATCAAAGCACTTCTTGAATTTAGGCTGGTATAAATAGTCGGTACTTAAGATGCGACCCGGTTTCAAGACGCGGTGCGGCTCTGTAATTGGTCCAAATTTTGACAGCCAACCAATCACAGAGCCTGAACCGTGTCTTGAGACCGAGATGCATCTTGAGAACTGACTATTTATACCAGCCTTAGTGATGGAGTCCCAAGTAAACAAGAGCTCTAGAAATCATCAAGAATACGTAGAAACAGTTTTCCTTGTTATCTTAAATTGGAACCGCTGCTGATATGGGCGGTTCTCGCGACAATAATTGAGATTGACAGCTCCACGCTGATCACGCACGACGTTAATTAACAGCATTGACCCGCTCCGCAAATAGCCGAATTGTAAAAATGCGCCATATTAAGTATCATTACCGATACGTGTAGACAATGAAATTTTAAATTGGCATCCATATTTAATTCGGCAGGGTGATTTTGTATCTTACGACACCAGTGCAAGAGGATTAAATATGTACAACAACTGCTGTCAATCGCATGTCGCAAGATACATAATAATTAAATTGTCGTCCCTATTCCCTAGTCCCTAGCTTGTCCAAAAGTCTAAGTTTCAAAGCATCCTTCAAGAAATGAATCTCCTAAAAGTTGATGAGGCTTTTGATCTTTTTATTTTCTCTGCTTTTTGGGCTAGTTTAATTCGAGCATTTCTTTTTTTTGTCTTTCTGTCAATCAGTCTCGCACCAAATGAATAATGTAGATCGACCGCCAAAATATTTCCGTTGAAATCTGATCTGAAAAACAGACAATGAAAGCAGAGACGGAAGTTCGTAAATAGATTGTGATTTGTGAACAAAGTATACTCGTGTGTTGACAACACAGTGGAAAAGGGGTTGACGCTTTTCATGATTAGTCCGTAAAAAAACCTATATTTAGTCAAAGCAACGGTTCCTTTTTCATAGCGAGTGGCAAAGGAGTTGGTAAAGGCGTGTGATGTAGGTAAATGGTGATTTTTTTCAGGAATGATGTTTTGTAGAGATATTAATGATGAGCCTTGAATTGTTATAATAGGCCAGGACTCGAATCAATCAATAGGCCGTCGTAGGCAAACTTACATAAATAATGATGTCGGGTCCCGTTATCGCCTGTCAGTGAGTTTTATATCTGATGGACGGAGCCCAACTCCTAACGGTGAACTGCACAATGCCAGCTTCGGGGTGATACAGTTAGATGCGCCGGGGTAGAGCGATCGAAGATACATTCAATGGGGAAATTCAATAATCCGGTAAATTCAATGGAATGGACGTAGATAATACCAGCTGATAAGGTTGAGTTAAGAAGTATAAGAGAAATTAACTCCTAGGAATCGTAGGAAACTCAGTCTTACGTTGTTTGGCTGGACCCGATGTATCCGAAAAAAGGTCGTAGATCTTAAAAATTCTTGAAATTTTTGCTTTCATTATTCCAACGTCACTTTTATTTCGCATGTTGAACTATTTTCTGCTCCATAGGCAAATTAACTGACCTAAGGAAGGAAAGCGCGCGGTCGAGTTTCAGTTGGTAATAAACAATTTAGCAAAGACACGGAAGAAGTTATTTCATGCTGCAGGAAACGAAATGCAAAGATTAATGCCACCAGAAAAGTGCATAATAAAGCTTATTACTAATAAGACCATGATTTAAGCGTGGTGCGTAGTAACAGAACAAAAGGAAATAAATGTAACAAATTTGACATTTCGCATTATTTACGACCACGGCATAAAGCACGTATTGAGGAAATGACGAGTATCAAAGAGTATTTTTCGTCGTTTCCCACTTCCCAATTGTAATTGCGGAAACCTCATTATCTTTTACGGTGACTTACGGTCTTAACATTTTAGAAATTTCCACGAACTCTTCAAATATATTACTACAAACGCTTCACCCAAAGTTGCATCAGTAGCCCTAGCATGGCCACGAGTAGAAATGCGAAAGTAATATTACTACAAAAGCTTCACCCAAAGTCGCACCAGTAGCCCTAGCATGGCCACGAGTAGAAATGCGAAAGTAATATTACTACAAAAGCTTCACCCAAAGTCGCATCAGTAGCCCTAGCATGGCCACGAGTAGGAATGCGAAAGTAATATTACTACAAAAGCTTCACCCAAAGTCGCATCAGTAGCCCTAGCATGGCCATGAGTAGAAATGCGAAAGTATGGACAAACTGTGGAGATAAACTTAAAGTGTCGTTCCGATCTTTTTTCGTTTCAAAAAATTAAATTAAAATGCCACTTTATGACATACTATAGTCCTAAAAATTCAAATAATATCCTACTTTATGACATACCTATACTATAGTCTGTCATAAAGTGGCATTTTAATTTCTACTGGTGGCCATTGTAACTGAAATAGAAACATTTGAAGCAATGTAGAGTAGGATGCAAACTGCAAGGTATAATATATTACGCTTCATGTCGCCATAAACACGGTCTGGAATGTTCCATAGAACAGTGCACGGTATTAGATAATAATTGGTACGGAAAATTTTCATAATATTGCATACCAGATACCGTACATATTATACAATTAACAATGTTAGGAGCTTAATGTCGTTTGTGGGATTATTCACTTACCTTCGATGTATTCTTAAAATTATTGTATTTGCGGTTATCTATTGTTTGAAAAGTGGTTATAGAGAACTCTAGACTGTGTTTTAATAAGAAAAACAAACCAAGACTAAAGATTAGAAGATTTACCATTTATTTATTCTATAGGCTTCGTAACTATATTCATACAAGTAAATAAATTATAAAATTATTAACATTTTAAAATCAAACAAAGTTTTATTGTCGTTGTAATAATAGGAGTCGTTCAAATATTTCTGTATGTGTTTATCTTTATGTATTGTATTGTTTTATTATTATCGTCTCTTCGTTCTAAATTGTCTGAAAAAGTAGAAGAAACTTAACTAATATTTTATTTTATTTTTTGCAGGTAAGGCAATGTCTAATAAACGAGTAACATCTTTCACAAGACGGAGGCAGGACATACGGTAAATTATACTTTTTAAAATTTTAATGCCTACTTTAAGGTTTGCATTTATCAAGCAGTTTCATACCGCTGAAATATAAATTATGTTTCAATTACAAACAGCAAAAACTAACGCCCACACTACACTCAGTTAAATAAGCAAATGCAAAAGCTAACAAAAAACTTGTCAAGTTCGTGTTCAACGCAAAAAACCGGCCAAGTGCGAGGCGGGCTCGCGAACTAAGGGTTCTGTTAAATAAGCAAATACATAAGCTAACAAAAAAACTTGTCAAGTTCGTGTTCAACGCAAAAAACCGGCCAAGTGCGAGGCGGGCTCGCGAACTAAGGGTTCTGTATCATTGTCTAGTTGTCAATATGTAAATGTTTCAAGTGACTCTATTGCCAGTGTTGATATCGAGCAAAAACAGGGAAAAAATCATGATGCTGAAGAAATCATTACATGACTCTGAGTGCGGTCATTAGTAATTGAAGGTTTAGATTCGTAATAGTGTCCCGATCACTAACAAACCACTCCGGTTGGCCCGTGGTCCCGATTTAACTCTTCGGGTACGGAACCCTAAAAGATAGGCAAACACAAGACGCTTAATAAAATCGGACGCTTAACCAAACATGGGGTCGTCCACCCCGTCGGTTACTTAATATCGTTAGTCACAAATGTTTGTGTGTTTGTACTGTGACGCGATTGTGATTTCGGCATAAACGCTACCGATAACTTGGACAAACATTTGATCTTAGTCACATTAATAATATAGCAAAATGATGCACAAGACAAACAGGGAAATTCGCGGACACGCGATAGCCATTTTTGTTTGGGAAAAAATTTTGACGACATAAAATTCCAAGTCAATTCCAGGTCTTACCAATATCAGGCCCAGATGGGTACCAGATGGATGCAAGAACCATAATTACAGTTTATTCGCTAAACCGATTTTAATTTCTCTCTTTGGGAGGTCAGTTCTCACTTCTCAGCATTATCATTATTCAAAAAGACGTTTTCCTCAACGCATGTAAAGGATTTAAAAGTGACCTTACGTCCGAAGATGAAACTTTGTACCTCAATGACGTCAATAATTGACGTGTTACATACTGAATTAATGATCAATTAATGTATCTGTTTACTCTTGACCTATGGACCATAGTTTATAATAAATTACTTTCTTATAGCCTGGCGATCGTCATCGAGTTATAAGTCACTCGATATCTTGGGATCAGACGATAAAATGGCGGACCATAAGAAAATTGATAACAGAGACTGACTAAGTGTGACTTTATTATGCTGATATAACACCTGATATAATCTGTAGGAGATCGCAGAGCTGATTAAGCAAATATGTAAATCCTGTATAAGGAAGGCACATATAGGTAGAGAATTAACTTGCTGTTCAGAAATAGATTGTTTACGCCACTCATGGGCACCGCGCCAACGCACACCTGAACCGTACCATATTCTTTTTGGCACTAATTATGATTTCTAAATGTCCACATGATTTTAAAATTATTGTGTTAACTTTGAAATTTTGAGGCCTCTGGCTCCGTAAGTCCGTACCGTCCGTACCATTTGTATTTGAATAAAAATAAAAAAAAATAAAAAATCGTTTTATTTCCGAATAAATTTGAATCAAATGTTTTCAGAACGTTGAGCTACATGTTGCCTACCACCGTGCACCGGTTCGGGAACTAACCCGGCGAGAAGAACCGGCGTAAGAAACTCGCACGGGGCCACTTTTTACTAAAAAAGTGGAAATTTTGTCTTTTAAAAAAATAAAATTTACAATGTAAATAACTTAATCTAATACATTATAGAAAGTCAACATGAATACACAATTGTAAGTCACATATAATAAAATATGTAGAAGCAGCAGTAAGCAGCCATCCTACTCCCAAGATGTGCCATCGTTTAGGAAATCATTGACCGTATAGTAGGCTTTGGCACACAAACGTTCTTTAATTACTTTTTTAAATTTATTAATTGATAAATTTTGAACGTTTTCCGGGATTTTATTGTAAAGGCGTATACATTGACCTTTAAAAGATTTACTTATTTTGCTAAGTCTGATCACTGGTATTTCCAGCTTGTGCCTATTTCTAGTGTTTTTACCGTGACTATCACTTTTAGTTTTAAATTTAGTTAGATTCTTTCTAACATACAACACATTATCCAAAATGTATTGAGAAGCAACAGTTAGAATACCAATTTCTTTAAACTTTTCTCTCAGAGATTCAAAAGCTGACATTTTATAAATTGAGCGTATAGCTCGCTTCTGCAGCACAAAAATTGTATTGATGTCGGCAGCGTTTCCCCATAAAAGGATACCGTAAGACATTATACTGTGAAAATAACTAAAATAAACTAGTCTTGCCGTGTCTTCATCAGAAATTTCCCTAATTTTTCTGACTGCATTTGCTGCAGAACTGAGCTTACCTGCAAGGTTAGCAATATGAGGACCCCACTGTAATTTACTATCTAATGTAATACCTAAGAATATAGTGGAGTCCACCAAATTCATTTTCTCATCATTTAATAGTAAATTGGTTTGAACTTGCCTAACATTGGGCAAAGTAAATTTAAACATTTGGTTTTCTTAGAGTTTAAAAGTAAGTTATTAACATTAAACCAATGTACTATGTACAATGTATATGAATGAATTCCAATCCCGGTTGATTAAAGGTTAGTTGGCCCAAAAGCAAAAACATGCCTTACCTTTCATACATGGTCTTATTTTTGGATCGTTGTTCCTTATTTCTTTTATATTATGGTATTCAAATTATTGTTGATTACTATTATATAAATTGAAATGTTTAGTAAAATCAGTCATAACCGTGACCTAAAAAACGTATCCGTAACTCAGACCAATAAAAAAAGAAAGACAGAGTATTTACAGATAATGGCGTGAAGTCGCTGTCGATCAATGTGTGCGTCACGCCTAGCATAAATACGCTAGGCGTGCGCTTGTGTGCAAAAAAATAATGTTGCCAACTCAGGGTTTCAGATTGTCAAACTCCCATCCTGTTGCAGTCTTATTAAACTACTAAGTAATTACTACAAAAGTTGCTATCAAACTAGATTGTTAATCATCATTTATTAGTAATTGCTGAAAAAAGGAAATACTTTATCTATATCTAATAAATTATGTGTTTCAACTAAGAACAGACAGACAGACAGACATACATACATACAGACAAAAATTGTAAAGAATGTTGTTTGGTGTATGCAGTATGTATCTTATACAGATTAATATGCAAATAGTAAAAAAATCTTTCAATACTACAAACAGACACTCCAATTTTATTTATATTAATAGATTTTAAATGAATAACGAATTTTAGGTTAAAAATATACATTTGTCAGGATAATACAGCACGTAATAATATTTTTCCCCTATTATGGGGAAAAATATCTTGCGACCAGCATGCAGCACTGGTTGAGGTTCTGTGTTCCGAGACTCCCGAGACAATTTTTAAAACTAATAAATTAAATTCGTTATTTCGGTGGTAATACATAAATATTCAACTAATTACTTGTGAAACGTAATCCCACAAGGTTTCTTTTGAGCACAAGAATTGTTTTTGCACCATTTAACGATGCAGGACGGCATATTTTGATATTTCTTGACACAGATGAAAACGACATGCGCCGTCACTCGTTGAAACCGGAATGGCGGGCGGCCGGCTTCTTATGGCCGTATCGGCTTCCTATTGCCTGCCTCACCGCGTAGCATGGATGGCTCTGTCTATCTTTTTTTATTGGTCTGAGATCCGTAAGTGCAAGAAAATAATAACAAGGACTATCCAAATTGGATATTCCCTGAACCATGTTTTAATATGTGTCACTCCAGATACTCTTTGTTTTACTACACAAACCATGATGTTTGTCTTTAAAAAATTACTCATAGATTTTGCCTCATTATTACGCAATATCTATAAAATTTTGAAATTTTCATGGAATTCATGATTTATCTTAAGTGATACATTATTTTAGCTTTCCCTTCTATCTGTACTGTGTCTCTTATGAGTTTTACATTTTACACGTCTTGTTCTTTATTTTTTTTTCTAGGTACTAATATTTTACTAGCGTTGACCTTTAACCTCAGCGATTTTGTATGTTTTAATTTTAGATGCAAATTAATGTTGCCATTGTTGAGCCGAATTAAATTTTGAACGCACAATAGACAATTGTGTTCTTAGTATCTTCATTATCTCTGGTTGGATCGAGTCGATCCTTGGCTACAACCGTGACTCAGGCTCATTGTTTCAGCTCTAGCTCGTGATTTGAATGTCTCCTTTGACATTTGTGACACTCAATTTGTTATAGTTGTAATGGATTGTCTTTGCGGGTAGCCATGTTGCGTTAAATTGTAATCCCACCAAAACACTAAATGTAAAAGGAGCCAAGCAAAATATTGCATACCTAGCTATTAAATACTTCTGTCGTAAAAAGTTTTCAGATCACATTCAATGCCAAGCCTCCAACTTATTTTGTAATTTAAGAGCCCGTCCTCTATTTTCTACTGCTCTCTTCACACTCACGCCCGTCTTTCATATGCCAGGTGAAAAAGGACGATCGCCAAGTTAGCGGGCAGATAGAGGTTTTCTGTTTTTAAAGGGTTTTTTATATTGAAGTGGTAAAAAGTAATTCCAACACTTTATAGACGACTCTTCTCAACAGCACATTGTATTTTTTTCATACCGTTAAGACGTCAATACAATCCATAAAAAGGTGATATTCTAAACCTTTTACAGCAAAAATCACAAAACTGTCGCGGGTTTGAGTTGGATTATTTAAAGATACTTAAAAAAAATAAAAAATCTAGCTCCAACACTATATTATAATTGAAATGATCTTACATGTTGTGCATTAAAACTTATAGAAATACTGTATTTTAACTGTTAAATCACGTCTGTTAAATGAGCGAAAATCGGCAAAATTTCGTATACGGACTCTTAAATCAACATTCAGTAAATGTATCAATTTTAGATTTTTTGACGTGATAACGTCTTATAATTCGATATGGGGTGCGCGTCCGTTGACAAACATGACAGTTCATGCGGCGTTACCTCGCCGTGAGGCGTTCCATATAAGGCTTAAAGTGCAAGCGAGAGCGCGGAACGAGCGACAAGGAAGCACAATCGGCCTTTGCGTTCGGCAGCGTTCGACATCCGCATAGTAAAGGGAGGGGAAGTAGGGTAACTCCGGCCCAATCCGCGATTTAATTACCTACTGTCTTAGGGTTGTCAATTTTAGGCGGCGCGGCGGCGTTTTGATGTGGGAGCCGCAAGCGCGGACCGCTTGGTTCGCAACCGCATGAACAGCGGCAACGTCGCGGTCTTCCGACTTTTAATAATAATAAGTGACTTTTTTTTTATTGTTTTAAGCAGAGATTTTTTCCCAACGGAAAATATCACCCCCATGATACATTGATTACAGTTGAAACAATACAAAATCTACACAAAGAGAGAAAAAAAAATAAAGATACAAAAACAAAACATGCTAACGCCGACTTACACAATATTTAAAAAGCTTATAAAGCCCTCTGGCAGCTATAGAATTTGGAGAAGACAAAACAGTATTACAGAAACCTACTTGAAAATTATAATTAAATACATAAAAATAATCCTGCCTCTCGGCCTCGGCCCGGACACACTCCATCAGAACGTGATATACGTCCTCCACAACGTTACACTCCTCACAGTTGGGGCTCGGCGTCTTCCTCATAAGGAAGCCGAAAGCGTTCAATGGGATATGTCCAGACCTAAGCCGAAAGGCAGTAATGATCTCCTCTCGATTCAATTTTATGTTCTCGAACCAAGGGGATCTGCACAACGTATGCTGGATAGTTCTGTACCAGATTCCCTTGGTTCGAGACCTTTCATCAAAGTATTCACTTCATACATTCACACACATCTTTTTCACTACATTCATAAACTCACTATCATAACCCACACAATCCAAGGAGACCCCGTCATCAATCGCCTGTTTAGCTAACAGGTCGACTCGCTCATTACCGTCAATGCCGATATGCGCGGGGACCCACTGCAACACAACGCGCCTTCCGCACCTCTGTAAGTCCAGCATTAACTGTATAATTTGATAAGCAATCGGTGTTCCTCGAGACGTCGAGGTACACCGAGCTATGTGATAAAGCGCACTTTTCGAGTCAGACAAAATAACTACGTGACTCACATCGAGAGATTTAATATATAATAGGGCCCTATGTATTGCAATGAGTTCGGCGCGCATAACGGAGATATTAACATTAACACTGAATCGGCGATTTATGTTGGTCTGGGGATCCAAAAATGCAGAACCGCTTCGATTTGTCTCCTTAGATCCGTCAGTAAATATTTTATAATAATTATAGTACAATTTATGTAAAGATTCCTCACAACTCTGTTTGAGACATGAAGCTGTATAGTTACGTTTTCCCTTATCCATATATGGTAAATCACAATTAATTTCGAGTTCTACGTTACTAATCCAGGTATCTAGAGAAAAGAGACCGGATAAAAGGTTATTACTCGTATGTACATTTAAATTACAAAATTTTCTATGAATTTCGACTAATAAAGGAAGTTTTTTGCGTCGCCAATACGAATTATTGCTAACCTGCTCGAGAGTACCTAAGAGTCTAAAACTTTCATTATCGTTATACCTACACTTTAACCAATATTTTCCCGCTAAATAGTATCTTCTGACAAATAACGGAGGGATAAACAATTCATTTTCCATTACATGGATTGGAGTAGACTTAATAAAATTACCTAATAAACGTAAGCATTGATTTTGTAACTTATCTATTTTATATAGGTTAGTATTAGAAGTATTCGCATAAAATATCGACCCATAGTCAATTATACTTCTAATCAGAGCAAAATAAAGACGTCGCAAGTGGGACGGATGGACCCCCCAATTAGATCCCCTTAAGATTTGTAAACAGCTGATTAATTTTTGTACTCTGGTTACGGTTTCATTGATGTGTTTCAGTGGCGAGGGGTGAATATTTTGAGAAGGGAAGCCGGAGTAAAAAATCTACTTACCAATTTTGGTAATTTATAATTGAATGACATGCTTTTAATTTTCAAAACTAAGTTTGGAAAACAAAGTTTCCTTCGACAGCAAAATATAATCTGTCAGACAACAGTCTTTCTGAATTAATGCCATATTTTCCGAACTACACGATTACGTCGTACGACTCACAATTCACAAGTCACAATATAAATTAATTTAATTCACGACACTCTTCTAAGTTCTAACGCTAAAACAAAATTTAAATTCAACAAAACAAAACAAACGACATGTTGTTTATAAACACACTATCCGCCATTTTAATATGTCAATCTAAAAACCAGCAAAATAAAAATGTATTACGCGCCTGTCATATTTAGTACCGCTAAAGGCATTCTTAATAAAGTCGTATTACAAAAAATCCTACCAAAATAAAATGTATTACGCGCCAGCAAAAGTATAATGTCGCTACATTCATTCTTAAATTCGAATCATAACAATTTTACTTCATGACTCATCTATCTCGCTTGCACTTGTGCGTTGCTAATTAACCTTTCTCCGTAATAACTCGTCGGGCATCGAGTTATTTCCAAGTATATATCGCGCGTGCTAGAACGAGACAGAACATGACGACCAGTTCACAGGAATGAAAAGGACAGATGCTTACTATGAACTGTCGTTGTATGGAGAAATAAGCCGCTAATCCTGCGGCTTATTTGATTCTCTGCGCCCGCACATTGCATTGCCTTTTAAAATTTGTAGGCGATAGTTATTAATTCAAACTATGTATTTCAAGTGAGAGAAAAATTTATTGCATATAACATTGTGAATTCAAAGTTTTTTAAGTAGGTATGTAAAATATTTATTAGATAAATATGTCGTTGGCCCATATATTCGATTTTTCTAAGCCCTAAGGGAAGCCGATGGGAATCGGGTTATATGGACGCTTCGCCACTGATGTGTTTAGTCCACTTTAAAGAGCTATCCAACCAAATACCTAGATACTTAACCGCTGGTTCTGTTTTTAAAATATTGTCATCAATTTTAACTTTAATATCTTTTTCTTTGTATCCTTTATTAAAAAGACATAATTTAGTTTTAGTACTCGATAACTCCAAACCTACTTCCGATAAGAAGTTACGTAATTTATCGATAGCGAGTTGTAACTTTTGAGAGATCTTACCAATGTTATTACCAGTGTAATATATGATAAAATCGTCGGCGTACTGGGACATAAAAACTGAAATAATAAACCTACATACCTTGTATGTTGCCAAATTAAATAAAAAGGGCGATAAGGGGTCCCCTTGCGCCAAGCCTAAGTCTGTGCATCGTGAAATAATTATATTTAATAACTCCATTTTTAAATTCCGGCAACTGAGGAAATTTCATAAATATAAACAAAATTTTGAACCCAATCCGAGGTCATCTAGTATACTAAGAAGGGAGGAAATATTCACATTATTATAGGCACTTTTTATGTCGATAAAACAGGCCGCTGTAAATTTATTTTCGGAAAAACCAGTTAAAATTCTATAAACTAAACTGCTTATATTCTCGTAACAAGAAAATCCTTTTCTAAACCCTGTCACACATTGAGCCAAAAAACCATTTTTCTCGCAATACCACTCGATACGAACTTTTAACATAATATGAAATAACTTACATAAGCAGGACATCAAAGCAATAGGCCTCAAGGACGAAACTGAATTAGGATCTTGATCAGGTTTAGAAATAGGTATAATATTAATATCCCTTTAAGGTACAAAGCCATTAGCGTAAAACATGTTATATAATTCTAATAAAATTAGTTTACCATTACTGGGCAGGTGTTTAATCATCAAGTAAAAGATATTGTCACTTCCTGGGGCCGTATTTTTTGAGGGAATACAGTGTGTTAACTCTGACATCGAAAAGGGTGTATCAAGAATGTCATTACTAGAAAAAAAAATTGGAACATCCGGGGAGTCAGGAGTTAAATTATAAAGCAACTCTGTTGCTAACTTCTCATTACATTGATGTCTAACTTGTTTGTAGCCCTTTACCCATTTATTCTAGACCAAACAGTATGAGCCGAAGAAGAGTGATCTAACGACGAACAAAAACTTTTAATATTATCAAATTTTGCCCTACGTATTAATTTTTGAGCTACGTGGATTTTTTCTTTTAAAATATCAGAGTTTTGAGGGGTAGGATTGCGACGAAATTTTGAAAGTGCTAAACGACGTTCTGCTACAGCTTTGGATAATGTACTATTCCAGTAGGGGCGCGGAGTAAACTTATTTGTGGAAACAGAATTTATCTTAACATATGGGATATGTAGGTCGGCAGCTTTATTAACGATCTCAACAAAGCGATTATAATTACACTGCAAATCGGATGCCATTTTAAAATTATCGAATAATTTTTCTAAACATGCTGTATAGGAAGGCCAATCAGCTTTTTTGAAATTCCTTTTAGAGAATGGCACATAATTAACTGCAGCAGTAATAAAAACTTGAATAATTCTATGATCACTGCCTAGTGTTTCGTTCATTACGTCATAGTTTAATTTAAGCGCTAGTTCCGAAGAAGCAAAAGTAATATCAGGTGAATACTGTTGTAAGGAGCCATTCACCAACTCGTGGGTTTTGAATTATTTAACGATACAAAACTAGATTCCGTTAAGGCATCAAAAATATCTATTCCCCTTCTGTCCACTTTATTGGACCAGTTGGTGTGGTGGCCATTAAAATCCCCAATAATTAAAGTTTTAGACGAAAACATATCAAATAAGTTTTCCCATTGTGATTTTTGAATTAGTACTGATGGTGGGCAATAGACCGCAATAATATTTTTGATTGAATCAATATTAAATAACTCAATGTGAACAACCTCAATACTAGAATTTAAAAATGTTAGATTACAGCGTTTAGCCTTCACTGACGAATGAACAAAAACCGCAACACCCCCTCGCGAATCATCTCGATCAGACCTATAAATTGTATAATCTTTTACCTTTAAAAAACTCCCCGGTGTCAGCCATCACTCGGATATAGCAGCAACGTGGATCTTTTCCTGAATTAAAATATTTTCAAAACTACACAACTTCGGTCGCAAACTCTGCGCATTCCAGTGTATAATTCTAAATTCAACATTTTTATGATTATGAACCATTAAAGTATTCTATAATAAATTTCAACAACGGCCACTCTGATACATTTTCAACTAAGACTAATATTAACCATTGAACATAAATCTTTAACATGCTTTTAAATTTATCAGAAAATGTTAAATCTCTTAAAAATAAAATTACTTTCAATCTTTCCAGTAACTCAGAAAATTTAACAGATTTTTCGTTTAATTTAGCGTCTTTATTATCTTCCGGTATGGTATCTTGCTGACACTGTTCAACATCCGGCTCACGATATATATTTGCACCATCGAAACGTACTTCTCTTTTCGGTTTTTGTTGGATTCGCCGCTTCGGTCTAGACTGATGAACGTCGGCTTTAACTGACACAACTTGAGCAAATGTCGGTGACTTTTGAGACTGAGATTGAGAAATATCCTCGAAAAATTGAAACAGAGGCGGGAAAAGAACGTTATTATCAGGCTGGGGGAAGTCATACAAGTTTTCCTGGTCCAGATGCACATCAGAATTATTGCTATTATCTTGAACTGGAGAATTCGAAGTATACACAGAGCACGCCTTTCTGTATGTGCAATTAAAATCCGACATTATCTCACGAATCTTTTTTTCTTTAATGTATAGAGGGAAGCTTCTACTTAAAGCCATATGATTACCCTGGCAGTTGACACAAACAAAAGATTGTTTATCACAATTAGCATGGAACTGCCCGCATTTAGGACAGACGATTCGTGAAGATGGGCATTTAGAAACAACGTGGCCAAAGCGCCAGCATCTCGAGCACTGTGATACGGGAAATATAAATTTTTCAACTTTAACCTTCAGATAGTCGTTAACTAATACATATGCGGGTAAAAAACTACCCTTAAAACGTAGCCTGACAGATTCGCTGGGGGTCCATTCTCCTTCATCGTTTTTTCTTCTTAGGCGTAACGCGGAAACTAAAACTGCTCGCTCGTCCGTGGAAATACGGTTAATAATCTCATCTTCCTTCAAGTCTAGGTCTATATTCCTGATAATTCCATAGGAGTGACTGACATTAAAAGCTTCATTAAATTTCCATCCCATGTTAATCAACACATTGCAATTAACCATTTTTTCCATGTGTACTATGCTTTCAAATTCCAAACGTATTTTATAAGGTGTCAAATATTTTATTCTCTTAATTTCTTTAATATCTAAATCGTTAAACAACTTAGCTAGGGCAAATTGTTTTGGAAGCTTTTCTTTGCAAGATATGTAGACCTCCAGTTTTTCTTGTTTCGACTTTTTCTTCTCTTGTACTTCCCATTCTCCCTCCTCCTCTTTCTCATCAGCCCATAATTCTTGAAAAACTCTTTTACTAGCTTCTTTAGGCGTTATTTCACTCTCAGTCATATTCTCCTGCACATTTTTCATATATCTTATCTTCTTCCATACTAATATCTTCTGCAATCTCAACACTTCTACTAGAATCAATAATTTCTCCTTCAATTAATTTTTTACACTCCTTTTCTTTAATAAGCTGATTCAAATATGAACTTAAACTTTTATCCTTCGTGGACGCATCCTCATCAACGCAATCTTCATTATCTTGCATTATGACATAACGCAAAAACTAAGCGATAAGACAATGTTATCTACGCGACGACACCGGCCGGCACGGCCAGGCCGCGGTGCGCGAGGCGATCGGCAGTAACTAGTAAACAACCTATCGGATTGTGAAACTGATAAGGGATCGGGGCGCACACGTCTAACTCGCACGCTGACCGTCGCGAGACTCCAATAAGTGACTAATAAGTGACTCTTGATTGTCCATATTCCGGCCAATTTTCGGGCATATTTGCATGCATATTTCGGCACTTGGATCGTGCACAGAGATGTGCCGAGTGGCAAATTCCCCACTGCCGGCAATATTCCCAATCTTGCCATTGCCAGCAAATTTCCATTTTGCCGGGAAAATAGGCAATGTTGCCGATCCATTTATATAGCTTTATTATAAAATAATTCAGATTATTTTGTCAACAAAATAAAATACTTAATGATCAAAGCAACCTAATTTGTTTTTGGAACGAAGTTCCTTATCGCTCATTTTTTCAGCGTAAATTTGAAAGCTAGACAACGATATTTGACCTTGATTTGACCTCTACACTTTTTTATTAGTACCTGCATGTTAGGGGCAGATAGCGTTGATAGTAAGTATTCCTGTGAGTCAACTAGATGGCGTTTTTTAATTTAATATAGTAAAAGTCTCGTTAGTTTGTTAATAATTATATGTATCTCAAGAACCGGTATAGATAGACTTCTGAAATTTTCACAGATTGTGTATATCTGTTGCCGCTATAACAACAAATACTGAAAACAAAATAAAATTAATATTTAAGGGGGACTCGCATACAACAAACGTGATTTTTTCGGCCTTTTTCGCTCTATATCAATAATGGCAAGAGGTAGGAACTTGAATTTTTCACACATTTTTTTTTTGTTGTTTGTGTACTTTTAATATTTAATAATAATATTAAAATAAAATAAAAATTTAAGGGGTCTCCCAAACAAAAAACACAATTTAAGACTATTTTTGATATGTATCGGTACGGAACCCTTTGTGCGCGAGTCCGACTCGCACTTGGCCGATTTTTTCCCTAGCGCAAGTAATGTAAGTAACATATATTTGGAAAATATCTATTATTACTGGCAATTTTGTCTATTATTTAAGGGGGGCTCCCATACAAATTTACGGTACGGAACCCTATGTACGCCAGTCCGACTTGCACTTGGCTGGTTTCATAATTTTTCCTTTCATTGTCAATAAAGACCTATCCGGATACCAAATTTCAATGTTCTAAGTCGGCTAGAAGTACCTTAGAATTTTGATGATCTGTCAGTCAGTGACAAAATGTAGTAACTTTGACCATCCGTAACTATTAAACTATTTAAAGAAATTTCATGTAATTTGGAGGTTAAGCTAGTTTTAATACTTGCTCCTAGTGACCGTAATTCCAAATCCCTAGCTTTGTTAACATCGAAGATAAAGGGGGTGTGAAATAGCCGCGAACCGCTTCGAGAAAAGTATGGTACGGCCGTGCCTTTGCTAAAAAGCTTGGCTGGGGCACTGCCGTGCCCCCAGATCCTAATGTGTGTTTTGTTTATACATTAGCTAGTATCGACACTATTCACCTTGCTAAAAAATATATTATGCAGCTTTAATATTTAAGGTGCGCTGTCTTTGTTAGTTTTGTGACATTTTTACTTTGTTAATAAGTATTACACACAGGTTTAGCAAGAAATATTATTTTTGTTATTAAAAGACGCCATTTTTTGTTATACTTAACCAATGAAATAACGTTATTGGTAATTCTCAGTTTGTAAGCTCATGCAGCAAAAGAATCGAGATCAAAGGTTCTTTCCGCATAGCTCCAGAAAGAATTCAACGACATGCTTGTATTGATTTCCCACAAGAATCCTTCATCACGGCTCTCTGAGCTGTTCCTCCCACAAGGCGAGATTCTGATCACAAGGGTTCTTCGGCGTTTCTCTGAACGCAAAGTCGCCGCTTTTGCGACTGCATTCAAAACTATTATATCGCGTCCTAATTCTCTCTGATTATTATTGAAAACGAGGATAATATTATACTATTGTTTGTAAAAGATATTTGAAGGCTGACTAAAAAGTGAAATTCTAAAATAATCACTGTTTCTTTTGCTTGTATTATTATTTTAATGGGACTTACTCTATTCCCGGTATGTGTTTAGCCTCAAGAGCATACACAATGAAACAAACAACATAATATTCAGAGCCAGATAAATATTGCAAAGCACTCGAAAGATCCTTTGCCGCAATGAGCGAAGTGTCTATTGGGCATGAATAAACCATGAGTCGGCGCGTATAATTTATGGATGAGGTGATCCAAGTCTGGTATCCGACAGCGCTAATTAGTATAGGGGTCACAGAACACGCGATAAACCTTTGCTCGCAACAGCCATCTTCAAATGATTGATCTACGTACGAGTAAGCATGTATACCTTCTAGTATAGGTAACGTTCACAAGTAGTGTTCTGACTTCTAATACGAAATCTATGCGTGAAGAAGTGTCTAATTGCTTATCAATTGTATGGCAAAATATGGTTATAGTTGTGAGCGAACCGAAAAAAATTGCGAATATTTGGAGCCTAAATGTTTAGCTCGGCAAGTCGAATACTAAGAAATAAAATACGTACTTGCTGATGGTCTTTAGAGTAGAAGGGTATCAGTTCCTGAAAATCCCAAATACACCTCTTTAGTTGCTGGTATTTAATGTTTCGTAGATATCAAACTTTACGTACACAATATAATAACATACTGCCGGTAAGTTATAACTTATCGCTATGATGCCGCAGTATTGTATGATGTATCGATATACTCAGGAGCTTATGTGCATATCGGGCAAAGTTTCTACGGTTGGTATTCGTACATCTATCAAACACTATTAAGCCAATCTGTCTTATCTGAACTGTTTACATTGACTCTTGTAGAGTCAACTGATAACGATGTTTTGCATTGTGATTCCTGAAACCGAGGGAACCTTAGTTTAACGAGAATTTCAACAAAGATATTTTTTCTTTGTAAAGCTCAAGTAATATACAATGTCACAAAGAAATGTTAAGTTAATTTAGATAGCCCACAATTTTTTTTTTGTTTTAAGGTACAGTTGTTGACATGGAGTTTTTACCACCAAGATAATGGACCAAAGACTCTCAGTGCTTGGTCGTATACCGGTTGTACTATTTACTAATATTGTTGATTGTTATAAGTGTTATAACTTATAAGATTAAAATTTGCGATTATAATAAGTATGTATATTAATCTCAATTTTAACAAACATTTAGAATTTTAATTCATCTGTTAAAGAGTTGTATTGAAACTTTAGATTTTATAAAGCTCGCTTTATAATATGTATTTAAATTCAAAGAAATTAAAATTCATAGAGTTATGTTTACCCGAAAATATTCTTGAAATTAACGTAATATTAAAGTAAATATTTACTTTATAATAAGTTGACATTATCAACTTTACCCAAGATAAGATGAATGATGATATCATCAGTGTACAGATTAATTTGTTTTTTTCTAACTGTTGACACTTGACACCATTTTAGATAATTTTGTTAGAGTTTTTTTAAACTTTTTCAAAAACGTTTTATACTAATAAATGAAGTCGTTTCACTTTGCTTAGAATTTAAGATTTTAGCTAGCTGAAAAATACATGCACCTATTTTCCTGAAATCAGATGGTCATTTTATTTTATAAGATAAGAAATGTACAAATTAGGCTAACCAGAAAACTGCAAGTAACTCAAATGTGTATTTTGCTAGTATTTTCGTCAGTCGTAGTTTTAACGAGCTCAATGCAATAGAACTTTCGTTGGGTAATTTTTACTGTCACAATACTTGGAAAGCCTACAGGAGTCATTAGAATGTGGAATATAGACTCACGAGGTCACAGATGTCATTATAATCTCATCACCGAGTGGCCACTATCTCATAGGTCTTAGGTCGCCATATGCGGATATATTATTATTAACGTCAACAAATTCGCAAAGAACATGAGTTATAAACTTATAACGTCAATTGTACCGTGTACGTATTGCGAACTTCTTCTAACTGGAATTTTAAAAGATGCTATGCATAATTTTTCAGCTCTTAAAAATATAATCATACGCACGCGTACCGTAACAACTATAAAATCACAAAATGAAAATTGAAAACACAACAAAAACAAAACAGTAAAATTTAAGAAAAAAATTTAATTCTTTTACTTTGGTAACCAAAGTCGGTAAACTGGAGTAAGCCAGTAAGGCATCATAATAATTACTTATACTCAGTGATTGCATAACACCTTTTTAAATTGAGTATAATATTTACCGTCCTGTTAACCTACATATTTTGTGGATTTTCTTCTTTGTGAACAGTGTTTGTTCAATAATATCTCGCTGTATTTTTACTTTGACTTTCGCTTATTGTTAAATATTTACTTGGTTTTCACTGGGGTTGTCTTTTTATAAATCTTTGTAGAAGAGAACAATCCTGATCTTAAGGTTGTGCTCCGCATGATTAGCATGACCACAGTATAGAAACGTAAGAATTGAAATGCTGATAAATTTTAGGAGAAGATAAAAAGACAATTTTACGTTACGTTTCTGTGACCTTTTTCAGTAGAGTTCCCTTCTAGGCCATGCGTACTCAAGGACCTATATCACAGCGTGAATCCAAAATTCTACGGACCTTCTACATTGTTGCTGCCCATAATTATCAATTTTAAAATTTTCTTCTAAATTGATGCTATGTTCATCGTGTATCCGATTGTTTATCGGGTATCCTAGAGCTCTGTAGTCGCGTGTCCTCGTTTCGCAGCTGTTTACCCCCTTTTATAATTGTTACCAACGAATATGTTTACGTTCCTGTGCAGTGCAATTGTAGATAACGGAGCGCCCTTCATACGTTATCGCCTCGGTTTACTTTTCGTGTAACGTTTTTGTGATTGTTGCTTTTGGGTACTTTGATTCACCTAGTTGCTGTTATGTAAGATTTGAGGATGTTTGTTTGTGTGATTGAATTATTGTTGTTTTGGCGATTAGCTTCTAACCATGATCCTCGCATAACTTGACAGCACAAATGTCACTTACATTTTTGTTTCAGTGATTTATATAAGAAGCACCTCCTTAAGCAACATAGCGATGCTAATTTAAAATCCTATAAGATATTGATTTCGAACTTCGTTATCGGATTAAACAACGCCAATTTAGCTAAAAGCTCAGTCATTAGGGTTCCGTAGCCAAAATGGCAAAAACGGAACCCTTATAGATTCGTCATGTCTGTCTGTCTGTCCGTCTGTCCGTCCGTATGTCACAGCCACTTTTCTCCGAAACTATAAGAGCTTGGTAAGTAGATGTAGTCTGTGAACCGCATTAAGATTTTGATACAAAAATGGAAAAATTGTTAAACATTTTAGGGGTCCCCATAGATACAACTGAAAAAAAAAAATTTTTTTTCGTCTAACCTATGCGTATAGGGTATCTATGAATAGGTCTTCAAAAATTATATTGAGGTTTCTAATATCATTTTTTTCTAATCTCAATAGTTTGCGAGAGAGACGACGTGGGAGAGCTATGCTTCGGCACGAATGGGCTGGCTCGACCGGAGAAATACCACGTCCTCACAGAAAACCGGCGTGAAACAGCGCTTGCGCTGTGTTTCGTCGAGTGAGTGAGTTTACCGGAGGCCCAATCCCCTACCTTTTTCCCTTCCCTACCCTTCCCTATTTCCTTCCCTACCCTCCCCTATTACCCCTTAAAAGGCCGGCAACGCATCTGCAGCTCTTCTGATGCAGCGAGTGTCCATGGGCGACGGAAGTTGCTTTCCATCAGGTGACCCGTTTGCTCGTTTGCCCCCTTATTGCATAAAAAAAGTGGTAAAATGTGTCGTCCCCCCCCTCTAACTTCTAAAGTAGGGGCATGATAATTCTAAAAAAAATAAATGATGTACATTATTATAAAAACTACCAACGAAAATTGGTTTGAACGAGATCTAACAAGTAGTTTTTTTTATACGTCATAAATGGTATACTTTAATTTAACTTTCATTAAATCAACTAAAATATAAAAATAAATCAAAAACCTTTTAATTTTATAGAAATAAACCTTATTGCTTCTGCGGAACCCTTCATGGGCGAGTCCAACTCGCACTTGGCCGGTTTTTTTTTATCTTACTTTCAATGAAATGCTTTAAAATTTTTACTCAATTCTTTGATGAAATTTAGAAAAGGAATACCAAATGTCGTCAAAGTCAGTGTCCCCGAGAGGGTAAGGATAGTAAGACGTAGGATAGTTTTTTGGCACATCAAAGTGAAAAGGAACATCTAGTATTACTATAATTTTATGAGTACGTTAGCGTACTGTTCTAGAATGTAGGGCTCGTCGCAAGTTCTTGAGCGCGCGAGAAACACGAAGAAACCCAATTACAATCCGCTTTCCGGATGGGCATTATGCGTGTTTAACCTACTTAGAGTACTTAGAGGCGAGCATTACACACCGTAGGGCTTCCATTGGACATAACAATTTTAAAACTTCGTCTTACTCGATTAAACATTGATGTTTTTTGACGATATTAGAACTAGAGTGACCTAAGTGACATTTTAGACAAACGTGATAATTTTAGGCAAAATGTAATTAATATATATGTTACGCTCAAAGACCGAAATCGCTCAGTGAGCGAAAAAATAGCTCACAACGCGTTGTGGTCACAGTGAAACAGCCACGACGCGAATATCGCGTCGTGGCTCTAATGAAAACGGCCACGACGCGTTCTGGCAATTACATTATTTTTTAACAAAAAATTAAAACCGACTTCCAAGATAAAAACAAAAGTAATACTTATTCTTAATCTAAAAAGAATCAAATAATTCTTATTTCTTATTATAGTGGCGTCTTCAGACTTCGCCTAAACCTCAACTATTTCTGTACTCAATCTTCGTACTTTTGAAGTCGGTACCAGCCCGGAAAAGTTCTGAGATCCTTGATATAGCAATTACGCTAAGGTAAGCTGGTACCGACTTCAAAAGTATGAAGATTGAGTACAGAAATAGTTGAGATTTAGACGAAGTCTGAAGACGCCACTATAATAAGGAATAAGAATTATTTGATTCTTTTTAGATTAAGAATAAGTATTACTTTTCTTTTTATCTTGGAAGTCGGTTTTAATTTTTTGTTAAAAAATAATAATTTTACCCTTTTTAGTTAGGTACATAATATGAGACGACAAGGCTATAGTATTATAGCTTGTTGTCTTAGAGTTGTACATATTACTAGCGGTCGCCTGCGGCTCTGCCCGCGTGGATGTCGGTTACGGCTGCAAAAAGCCTACCAAGGAAAGACTCGGTCAGCAAAATGATTCCCAGGTCAATTCACAGACATCGACGATGCGGACGCAGTCATTATCCGAAGGGTGTATAACAGTGCACACTGCACAGATTGTCTTCCCGCAAGCGCATCCCGCTTGGTGACGCCCACTATCGTAATATTTTAATTTCGCCATAATTTCAAAACCAAACGTCCAATTTTAATCATTCAAAGACAAAATTTTATCTACATAAACTGTACTTAGTGATGAAATAATTTATTTTGATAACGATAAATGGCATGAGTAAAATAAACGCGTTTAATAGTTGTCCAAAAAAATTCAAGATTTTTAAATATAAAAATGGTTATTGTACCTCACTCGACATAGATAAGTATAGTGTGTCGCGGACTTTTTTGTAGATATTTATAAGATCTACAATACTTAGAAGATTTTATGGTTCTATCTTTTATAGTTTCGGCAGCGTACGCAAAATAAGTAACTTTTCTGGTTGATTTTTTCACCTGGCGTCCGAAAAACCCAAATATCTTACGAAACCCTATTTTTTCCAAAAAACAATTTAGCCTATGTTCAGCACAAATAATGTAGGATTTGCTTGGAGTAGTTTAAATAAAGCCAAAATCCTCAAACTTGTATCTATAAGGATTCAAAAGTTCTGTTGGGTACCTTCAGAACCAGGGTATATCCTGGTGCAAAATCTTACTTTTTGGTAGTATATGCCTGAAATATTTCAGAAAAAATCGAAATCACCATATGTTCCCATATAAATTTCAAGGAGTCCCCTCGATTCTTCATGGATCCCATCATCAGATCACCACTTTTTGAACATGGTACCAACCTCGGATTCAACCCTGTACAACAACAAAATAATCATGAAAATCGGTCCATAAACGGCGAAGTTATGGTTGAACATACAAAAAAATATATAAACAGACGAATGTATAACCTCCTCCTTTTTGGAAGTCGGTTAAAAAAGGTTATAACGCGAAATTCGTGTCGTGGCTGATATGCTATTCGTTTTTCTTGATTTGTTCTTGATGGATTAATCATCCATAGGTATGGAAGATTATATTTGAATTACCACGCGTACTACAAAATATTTTTTCTTTTACTAAATCACTACATAACGTGTTTATCATTATTATTTATAAAATATCCATAGCTTTATACTATCCGTATAGAACTATGGATGTGAATTATTATTAATGTCTGTCTGGCGCAATATACTTAGCGGACATCAATTAGTAGTATTATATTTAAATTATTTTAATTAAAATAAAACTATATTTTTATTATTTATTGAGATCAGATTACTTTACTTATACATAATATATTTTAAAAAAATACAACAACAAATGCGAGGCGCCAGACAGACAGTTAATATTAGTAAGGATAGTATGGAACTATGGATATTTTATAAATAATTTAATGACAAGCACGTTATGCAGTGATTTAGTAAAAGAAAAAATATTGTGTAGTACGCGTCGTAATTCAAATATAATCTTCCATGCCTATGGATGATTAATCAATCAAGAACAAATCAAGAAAAATGAATAGCATATCAACTACGACACGAATTTCGCGTTATGGCCTTTTTGTGATTGCCAGAACGCGTCGTGGCCGTTTTCATTAGAGCCACGACGTGGAATTCCGCGTCGTGGCTGTTTCACTGTGACCACAACGCGTTGTGAGCTATTTTTTCGCTCACTGAGCGATTTCGGTCTTTGAGCGTAACATTTACACGATTGCATTAAATTACCCTGATTCTAATTTAATTTATACACTATTTGGCCGAACTTTGCTCGGTATTCGATGAAACACGAATAAAATGTCATTTTCTAAAAATGATTCCTGGCTAGATCGATTTATCGCCCCCGAAAGGGGTTTCCATTATTTCTATATTCTAAATTTAAGTAATGAAAATCGTTGGAGGCGATTCCGAGATACAAGAATTGCTCGTTTAAAAGATAATGTCGAGCGAGACCAAAAGAAAACAAACGAACTAGTTAATGGGTAATGATACCGAATACTTGGTCAATTTTGACATTTACAATAATTGCAATGGCCATTGGAAATGTCAAAATTGACTATTATTTAGGAGTTAAATGATCTAATTGGTGTAACTAACTCATTTTTGACATTGCACCGATGAGTCAAAAGTTCTAAACACATGACGTATTTCAGCTTTAGCAATTAGCTTCATGTTATTTTGATGGTACAGGCTTGAAACGCTGTATTAATCATTAAGAAGCACACGTCATTAAGTTGGGATATACAGAAATATACAGTGATACAATAGGGAGGCAATTTGTTTACATTAATGATATGGGATCGGAATGTCATCCACCCGCGTGAGGTCATAAGAGATGACATCATGGTATACCATAGTGAAAGCATAATTATAACAGTTACTATTATAAAATTTAATTCAAAGGTACTTTCGTAATTGAAGACGTAAGTGGATGACGAGGACAACTTACATTTTTAATTATATATAATATCATAATATAGGGCATAGGCAATTACTAATTTCTTCCCTTATAATTTGAACAAACCTTGTAGCTTACCTACCTCATAATCTGGCTAATGGCTATACATAAAATTGACATTTTTTTTTTCAAAACATTTTCCAGGTCCTGAAGCCTCTATTTATGCAAAAATACGCAAATTTTCAAATTGTTAGTTAGCCATTTCATCTACTTACTCAATTGTTACCTTAAAGTTGCTAGTTGCTACTCTTCGTTTTGATTTGAAATTGTTATATTTTTAATATCTACTTCAACATTTTAAGTGTCACTTAAACTATCGGAAAATCATTGCACCAGATGATGTCATGGGATTACATCATCATAGTAATGAAGGAACGGTATATTTCATGTGTATGACCGGAAAGTTGTTATGATCGTGAAGTTGGAATTATTTTGCGTGCTGCTCGTTTTATTTTAACACTAGCTATTTCACCGAGCTTTGCTCGAAATTCGATAACCCACGAATAAAATGACATTTTCTAAAAATGATTCCTAGCTAGATCTAGGGCATCGCAACCCGGACCCAATTTTCAAAACCCGGGTTTCGGGTTTTTGTTAAACGAAAACCCGGGTACCCGGGTTTTTCGGCTTTTTTCGGGTTTTCTTACAATTCAAAGATTAATGATGCGAAAATACTTTAAATATGATTTTCAGCGATTGCCAGCACCTTTCCAGTAAAATATTATTTAAATACCATAGTCACGGCAGTGCCCAACCATGTCTCGAGTGAACGAACGAGCACGGCAGTATCATACTTTTATAAAGCGACTATTTTACCTTTCCTATATTTTGGATCTTATCAAAGCTAGGGATTAATATTTTCGGGTCCAGATTAGGTATTACAACGAGCTTCACCTCCAAATTACATATATTACGAAATGTTTTGTATTTTATGAAATATGTATATGGGTGAGGCCGCCAATTTTTGCTGATATGACAAAGAAAAATTTTGCGAGAGAAAGAAAATTGGCGAATATCTACGCTGCTTGTGACGTTGGAGCACCAAAATTATAGCGAATTTATTCCTCTACGCTATCATAGCGTTGAGAAAATCAAACTTATCTCTGTAAATAATACACAATGTGGTTTTTATTATAGCCCCAAACATGGCCCCTTTAACTACTCACATGATGCATTGATAGTTTTATGTGAAACAGCAATACTTACATTTGTGACACAAAAAACTTCCTTTGAAAAAACCGTGTATACAGCCCGACTGAGGTTCAAATGTGAACTGTCGAGAAATGGCGGATATTATGAGAATTCCCATAGAATATGTAAAAAGTCAGTAAGTATTACAATAAATCGGTATTATTGATGACGTTTAAAATGTGGGGTACAATTGATGTTTCTAACGATTAATTTGATTTTAAAAAGTTTATAAAGAAAATTATCTTAAAAAAATACTATAATAATTAGATGAGGTAATAGCCATTTATATAAGTATTCATAACATATTCCATTTATCTTCAAATCTGTTATACTTACTGCTACAGCGACAGTTAAAATGCACCTCTTCATTCCGGAACTGGTATGTTTAATTGTAAATATATTTTTAGACTATTATTGGAACTCAAATAATTCTAATGCATGCTTGAGTACTTTGTTTTCTTCATTAGAATCAGTTTTCGAGCATAAGATAAACACAATACTTTTTAAAATACAAAGGGCGGAGAAAAATAATTGCAAAATCAGAAAAAATTAGCAGCCTCGCCCATGTATAAAAATCTATCAAGAATAATTGAAGACAGTAAAATGGAAGCCCGAAGAATAAACTTAAATATAAAACGTATGCCAACAAATCTATACTTAATCTTTTACATTGTTATTGCTGATTGTCAAATTATTTAGTCCTAATTGATGTTGGCATACTATATACGTCCTGTAATTCAATTGTTGTACCTAGTTTTTACCTGTAATGGCCTTGTGTCTGCTTTGTTACGGTATGAAGCCGAATGTTCTTTGCAATTTAAGGTAACTTTTGTCATCTTACTTACTGGAAAAGCTTTTTAACTTTAACTCAAAACTTTTTGTATTTATTATTTCTAGTCACAATATACAGAATTCGTGTCAGATAACCATGTAATTGATCAGACCAAACCACATGACAAATGTGGAAGGTTGCTTTTAATTAGTTTGGAAGATCAACCATGGTGGCATAGTATTACACACAAGAAATTGTCTCTGGCGCTGGTGCTGATAAAAACTCGTCTTATATTTTATCTGGGCTCACTAAAATCACTTGTTTTAATAATTCCGCAGTGAGTGTTATTTATTATTAGCCGGCTAAGGAAACCCATCATTCACCCTATTGTGTGTTACCAACATCAGTCTCTCAAGCAATGAAAAGCAATCTGCCGCATTTGCCAGACTGCTATACTGGAAAACAAAATGGTTTCACATCATACTTGACGGAAACTCCTCTGCATGGTTTTGTCAGTTTCCAGGAGAGCAACCACTCTCCTAGAACCTTTTTACTGATTGCATTTTCTTAATATTGTCGTTATTATATTGTGAATATAACAAATGATGACAAAAAACATAACGACAAACAAAAACCTCTGTAAGTTAGACGACTGAAAATAATGACTTTAAATTGCAAAGAAGACTAGGCGTCATCCGCAGCGGGGCACAAAAAAATGTTTTGTCACTGACTAGTGGCTGACTTGCCCATCATCAAAAGTCTACGGTACTTTCAGCGAACTTAGAACCCTTTGAAGCTGTCGACACTTTATTTTGTAAGCCTTTGATCACATAATAAAGAAAACTGTGGTCAATCACTGAATGTTGATTGAAAACTATAAAATAAGTTTAACAAGACTTGGCTTCTATGAAATTTGAAAACCTTTTGCGATGGATAGATTGAAGAGACTTGACTTTTTTTACATAATAGTTTTGGTAGGATTTTCAAAATATGTATTATTAATTATAATTTATAAATATTTTTGTGACAATTAGTCTTTAATGCTCTTAAAACGAAACTTTTACTTTAAAATATTATATTTTGTTTAATTATACCAATAGAAATAATTAAACCTATATAATATGTTATAAAAAATAATAATTTTTATGTTAGTTTGTTATAAATACCTTAAATTTTTACTTTAAAATATTATATTTTGTTTAATTATGCCAATAGAAATAATTAAACCTATATAATATGTTATAAAAAATAATAATTTTTATGTTAGTTTGTTATAAATACCTTAAATCAGGTCTTGCCTTTAATAATTATCAAAAAAACGAAAAACCCGAAAAGCTCGAAAAACCCGGGTTCCATTTTTGAAACTCTTTTTTTCTCGGGTTTTCTCGGGTTTTCGGGTTTCGGGAAAACCCGGTCTCGATGCCCTAGCTAAATCGATTTATCGCCCCCGAAACCCCCTATATACTAAATTTCATGACTTTTTTTATTTATTAAATAAGGGGGCAAACGAGCAAACGGGTCACCTGATGGCAAGCAACTATCGTCGCCCATGGACACTCGCAACATCAGAAGAGCTGCAGGTGCGTTGCTGGCCTTTTAAGAGGGAATACGCTTTTTTCTTGAAGGTTTGCAGGTCGTATAGGTCCGGAAATACTGCTGGTGACAGTTCGTTCCAGAGTTTTGCAGTGCGCGGCAGAAAGTTACGCGAAAAACGCACTGTGGAAAACTGCCACTCATCAAGGTGATGAGGATGGTATGTTTTTCGCGTGGGACGATGGCGAAAAGTTGCAGGTGGTATGATTCCGAACAATTCCTCAGAGCACTCCCCGTGATACAACCGATATAGGATGCAGAGTGAAGCTACATCTCGGCGTAATTCCAAGGGGTCCAAGCTGTTTGAAACACTATGGCAGTCAACAATTCGAACAGCCCTTCGTTGGATACGATCCAGAGGAAGCAGTTGGTATTTTGGCGCCCCTGCCCAGAGATGAGAACAATATTCCATATGAGGCCGAACCTGCGCCTTGTAGAGTTGCAGGCGTTGGTCCGGTCTGAAGTGCTGTCTCGCTCTATTAAGAACACCAAGCTTCTCCGAGGCTAATTTGGCCTTACCCTCTAGATGATATCGGAACTGGACTTTGCTCGATATGTCGGAGCCGATTTGGAGATTCCAATTATATTTATATACAAGAATTGCTCGTTTAAAGATATAATATTTTGAATATTTTGTTTCAATGATTTGTGAATGTAAATTATAGTAATTTAATTTACAAACTAGGAATAAATAATGTTTTACATGCCTACGATTTGTCTTAAAGAAGAAATTAAGCTTATCATAAGTGAAATTTATAAGCTTCTAGGTCATACATTTTATAGAGCAAAGAGGACACTGCTATAAATTTTTTGCTTGGTAAAAAACTGTTTGATTAATATCTACGTAGGCGTATTATTCAACAAGCACGACTTAATAAATCAAAAATCCACGACTTGGATTTATTTTAAATACAGACCTAGTTTCATTAAAATATTTATGTTATACAAAATTCTACAACACGTTTTAAAAACCACTTTCTAAACAGTGAATTGCATCATGTTCTAAATTGGGAAACTGCAGATTAAATTCAATGGCGGTGATGTCATCGACTGATCCTGTCGGGTTCGCATGTGTATTCGAAATTCGAACGAGCATGGCTTCATATTTTTTGGCCAATCACGACTCTGCTACATCACGTCATTTTTCAAAACACTTCCATTGGTCAATTGCTGAAATTAGAATTGTATTAATTACCAGATTTCTATCATTGGGAATATTTATAATTATCTATTTAATTACCATAACCGGTCCGAATGGGTAGTCTTCCCAAGCAAATCATAAAATTTAAAAATAACACATTTAAATGTTTATTGCTCGTTAGTATTGATGTCAAGGTACTATTTTTGTAGGTATTATAATATTGACTTCCTTCGTTATTTCGTAAGTGTAATTATTAATTAATTAAAATGTAAAAAACAAAAGCATACCTTCTTCAAGCAGGAATTTTTGATTTACTTGCTATCATATTTTAAAGTATCCAATGATATTATTATTGTTAGTTCACGAGGCACTTGAACGATTTCTTTCTGCTCTGCGCCTGCACCATATCCCATTAACTCACCAACTTAGCACCTTGTTGTGAAAACTATTATCAATAATAGGGGGGGCCTAATTCTCTGTCCATTGTTTAAAGCGTAAATCTGTAAGTTTTCTATATCTTGATGCAAATTATTGTGAAACTTTACAGTTTTAAACATCTGGAATTTAAGATAATCCTAGTAAATTATCTAAAGGGTTATGAACCTGTTCATCAACTCGAATCATCAAAATTGTTGCTGTGTTGGTATTTTGCGTGCGCTAACAGTCGAATTTAACTTAGGCTGCGTTGCACCAGAGGCGTGGTTAAAGTTAAAGTTAAATATGGCGTCCAAACACCCCATTTGTTCATACGACATTTGTCAATTTTTCCGGTTAAAGTCAAAGTTAGTTCGTGCAACCCACTCTTAGTTGCCAAGTCAGCTTTCGTGGCTTTAGCCTATTATTATTATTCAAATAATATGTCTATTTCTGCAAACTTTCAAACTTCTCAAGAATTTGAACATCAGCCAAAATTTTGGAGCATATGCACGCAATCGTAAAACTAATACGATCAGCCCGAGTCAACGTGACACTTGCTGCCAATATTTATTTGTTTATACACTGGACGATAACCCGATAGTTGCTTTTATCATAATATTACGTTTACATAACATTGATAACTCCGAGGAAGCCACGGAATTGGCAAATTTTGTAAAAACTTCCACGTTTACTTTTTAAAAGTCACCTGAGAGTTTTTTTGTCGGAAAAAAGTTTATGTTTATGGCTTCCTAAAAGCCTTTTACTCCAACATGTGACATTTTAGTAAAATATAATAAAGAACTTTCTTACTTTCAAACCCGGATGTTTTTGCTGCTTATTTAGAGTATTGCGCACGTGCTTTAATGTTTTATTTAAATATCATTTTCGGTACATATACTCTATTTAGTTCGTTACCATGGTAATTCACCATTGTTTTTGCCAAATAGACCGTACAATTATGGCTTCTTTAAAATTTTAAGTGGCATTATAATACTAATTTGGCATCGTAATGCTCTTTTGTTTCTACGATCGCTTCGATTACGTCACGCACCACGGCTCGCTGAGTTTTTATATTCGCTCTGTGGTACCGCTAGCCGTCCTGCTCTACTACACCGTTTAATACTACGACTATCTCCTTCTGGCGTTACTGGCGACAGGCTGTCTGGTAGCGTCGAGCGGCCCGCTGTAAACAAAACAAACACTGGACATAATTCTACTCCACGGCTCGAAGTAAAGCAAGTCCTGCGGTATTGGACCGTAGTGTCTCTCGCTTCACGAGTATCAGGGTCAAATGACCCTTGGAGTAAATACTCTACCGATTCTTGGAATTGAACTGTGCTGCTTTATTCTGACTTTTATTGCGTATATTCACAAAGTCTACTTTACATAAATGTTTCGTTACGGTCCTACAAAATACAGAAGTTCGATTATTCCACATGTTTATGCGAAATTTAAGACGCTTGCAAATTGAATCTTATAGTGTGCCAAGATCATCAACATGCTATTGAATATTATATATCGCCAGACTTCTAAATTTAGCATTATCTGATTATGTGATTGCAGACGTAAACGTTCAGTTAGTTAATCTTATTGCTAATGCTTATAGGTTTCTAGAAAAGTCATGAAAATGCATTATGTATTTATATATTATATTATTGATGAACTTTGTCAAGTAACGATGTCTCTTTCTTGTTTTATTTTTATGCGAGATTTAATAAATACATGTTAATCTCGTTTCTCGTTCACAAGTGTCACAATATCGTGGTAAAGTTTCTGCATATAATATTATGCAGTTACAAAATGCGGTTGTTCTGATTGCTAAAAATAAACATAACAATATTACTTAATCCTTCAGGCCCCGCGCGAGCACCGGTGATCGCGACAACAATAGAATACAATAGCAATTCCTGGAAATTCCGACTGAAGTATTAATTTGTTTACTCGAACAACTTACCTTATTATTAAATTATTTTTAGCTGTTTGGGATCACCTCATGGGCGTACTAAATTTGTAATGGGACTTTGTGGTGGTGTGTGTGGTGGTCTTACAGGTTTGTTTATAGTTTTTAGATTCTTTTTCCCGCTCACAAACATAGATCAAGATCTTGATCTATGTTCCCGCTGGAGTTTCACTTCGAATTGTCAGTCAATTGGCTGTTTACTTTTTACCTTTGACCAAAGAGTATTATCTAAGCAGGCTAGGCTTAGATTGTATTCGTTTTGCTGTATTGAATGTGCAGTTATTAAAATTTTCCTTTATCTAAGTAGTATTTAATTTGTTTGTCGCTTACGATTTATATAATTTTCCGTTTTCCTACCAGTTACTATGTATTAGTGCTAATCGATATCTATGTTTCTATGACCTACAGACGTCCACAATGTCACCAGTTATCTTTATAGTTGTGTATCCAACTCGGTGGGTTTAAAATTTAATTACGATTCCGTTTTGTAGTGCAAATGTCTAATTGGCGTCGATGTCGTGTGTGTACTTTGTAGTTTGTACTGACTGGATGGACGGCTTAATTTAATTGGTGAAAAGTATCATTTTTTTATTATTTATCTCAAATATAACATATTATAACGTAAATTCACTATAAGTAGGTATGCTGTGATGTTCTCAGAATGTGCTCGGCGTCAGTGGCCGGTAGCTGAAGCGTGACGGAACGGATGACTTCCTGCCAAAAATTATTTTTAGTTGTACCGTCCAATATATTTTTTTAACTACCGTCTCTAAAATCTTTCTTTGATGGACTAATTATTTTGTCGATGGAATAGTTAAATGCGTTTGGTGTTTCTAATGCAGCATTTCGTATCAGGGATAGATTATTATGATTAATGATAATAATGATGGTGTATGATAAATAAGCCAGCGTTGAGAAACATATAATACCGCCCACTTATGTATTTAACGTAAGCATTAAAACGGCACAAGTCACGACCGTGCTGTTATAAATGCAATTTGTCTGAGTATTGAAGTGCCTAATGAATAGTCAGGTAAAATAAATGCTAAGCAGGTTGGCTTATATCTTTCATTTGATGATAAAGATATAGCTCGAACTATTACTTATCTGTTAGCTAATTTTGAAGATGTTATGTACTGCAAACAAATCCTGAGGACTTTCAGCTGTGTAATCATTTTCCCTCGCTGTAACGTCGCTAACACCTGCACTGGTCACGACCGTCCGCCATATTTAAATACACAATGAAGCTCCGCAAGTGCCATCTGAACGCGGACAAAAAGCAATTTGTGTCGCGATTGTACCCACCGCGAATAAAAAAAGCAACAACTTTGACTGCGAAGATCGTCGTCGAAATCACAATTTATTTAAATAAGTTGTAAAAAATACATTCTAAAATAGTTATACACTGTACGACTGTAGTGGGAGTGGCTGGGACACTATAGGCTAAAAAAAAGTTATGAAAAGTATTTTTGATAATGGTGTGTTTAGATTTACGTGCATAGGTAGATGAGGGTGCAAGTTTAAATACTTTATACTGTTGAACTGACAGTATGGAGAAATACTTTAAAATATCAACATAATATTGTGACTACGCCTAAGCCGGCCCCTAGACGATCAATTGTACAGTACAATTAGATTGAAGCCACGCGATGTTAAATATCAACCCTAGACGGTCAATAACATTACGCAGTACCTGATATTGAACAATAAATTGCTCGTCTAGGGCCCGCTAAGTATATATTATAAAATAATAACAAAAAGTATGATACCGTTGCTATTTTCGTCTGACGTTAACATAACATCCATCAACCAGATTCAAACTCGCGAAGATTAGGGAACAAACGGACATCTAGACACGCGGTAGCGTGTCAAGCCAAGTTCCAGCATAACAGAATGGCGAGCAGCACCGTGTGTAATATTACACGAACCATTTTGATTTGACCTTCTCATAATTCCGAAACTATTTGACATAAACGTTTCAAATTTGGCTCATATAATGAGACTTGCGAGATAACTACATGCTCTAAATTTCATAAGCACAGCTCAAACGGTTATTAAGATATTAACGTCCGAAAATCTACATTTTTATCACTGACTGACTGACTGACCTATAGATCAAAATTCTAACCCACTTCCAGATGACCTAGAAGGCTGAAATTTGGAATCCAGCTCGGCAATTGTGTGAAAGCGTGAGGAAAAATCAGAAAACAAAAAAAATCGGTCAAGTGCGAGTCGGACAGAGCCAAACTAGGCAAACATTGTGTTTTTTGTATGGAGACCCCCCTTAAATATTTATTTTATTTTTCTTTTATTATAAATTATGAAAATAAAAATATAATTAAAGATTTTTTGAAATTTTCAAGTATCTACCTGCTGCCATTATTGATTTTGAGCAAAAAAGGCCAAAAAAATCACATTTATTGTATGGGAGCTCTCCGTAAATATTTATTTGTGAAGTGAAAAAACTTTAGGAAATTAATAGAAGGTGACTTTATGAAGTATGTCTGTCTGTCTGTTACCTCTTCAAGCCCAAATTGCTTGTACCGATTGTTCTTAAATTTGGTATGGAAATATAGTTTGAGTCCCGGGAATAGACATAGAATTCTTTTAATACGTCTGTCCGTCTGTCCGTCCGTCTGTCCGTCCGTCCGTCCGTCCGTCCGTCCGTCTGTCTGTCTGTTAGACAGCTATAATAATAGCTTCTTTACTTCCGCACAACAAGCTGTACCCTATAGTTAATGGTTGGAAATACACTTGTGTTATACCGTATTATTCCAATGCCTCCATATGGTAGCTGCTTTTTCCATTCGCTTGAATTTTCTTTGTTTTATTCGTCTGATACTCAACAAGGCTTGGGGGCTATTTCCCCACTTCCTGATTAGTTTCAGATAGGCTATCCACAACTTATCTGACAGATGAAGCATCTGTCAGTTAAGTTTCAGATAGGCTATCCACAATAATTGTGGATACTTCATCTATCAGAAAAATTATTTATCTGATAGATGAAGTATCTGCCAGATAAGTTGCGGATAGCATATCCGATACTCGTCGGAAAGTGGTGAAATAACACCTTAAGGTTGCGATTGAATATAGTCGAATATTATGTATGTTTGAACTGGGAAGATTAAGATGTCTACTGTCTACCCTTGCTCGGAAAGTTTTCTTTACAAAAAGTAATGATATCCCACCAAAAACATAAAATATCTAAAAATCGAAAGCCAAGTTCCATACAAACATTATTCTTGTCTGGACTTAGCCGTAAAAAGGATGGAGATCTAAATGAGTGCCAAGTTCCATGGAAAATCGAAATATGTATGTATAGTCCGAACCAAATAACATTATGAACAAATAATAGAGTCTATTTCTTTGCTTTATTGAATATCTATAACAATTAATGTTATTTAAATAATTTGAGATCTTAAACTAGATTAGATTCTACTTGGCTAGTTTTCATCAGAATTAAAATGTTCAATAACTTTATGAAATGACTGATGTAATGAAAACTGGCCAAGTTAGATCTAATCTAGTTTATGATCTCACATTATTTAAATAACATTAATTGTTATAGATATTCAATAAAGCAAAGAAATATACTCTATTATTTGTTCATAATGTTATTTGGTTCCTATACATACATATTTCGATTTTCCATGGAACTTGGCACTCATTTAGATCTCCATCCTTTTTACGGCTAAGTCCAAGCACAAGAATAATGTTTGTATGGAACTTGGCTTTCGATTTTTATATATTTTATGTTTTTGGTGGGATTCTTATTACATAGTTAAAGATAAATTATATTGCATACAAAAATTACAGTTAACGATACAACTAAATTGACCTGAATTCCTGAACAGGTTCTAATCTTACGACTCGACAAAAATTACATTTTTATTAAAGTGTAAACACAGTACCTAACTGTTAACGAAACATTATCTATTGAATACAGACCTGTAATTTTCATGAATTATCTGATATTGTGTAGGTTGGTCTATCATTCTAGTCTTCACACTGTAAAAATACACGTTTTTATCTACTTCTCAATTATTATTAAAAATACAGAATCACTACAAGAACAAAGTTAAGTTACAGAATACGAGATGCTACCTCGTCATATTAATATGTATCAGGGTCCATTTAGAAAAAAAAAATGTTTTTACAAAACATAACAAAATTCAATGACCAATGTTAATTAAATCAGAGAAAAAACTCATATTATTATTGGCTGTCTTAGATAATCCTATTAAAATTAACGAAAATAGCTACGTCGTAACTTTAAACCAGCAAAAAATTCACTCGCTCCCATGATGGAACATGCAAATTCATTACTCGCTTTTTGTCGTGTTTTTTGTTGGAAATTTCATCGACGGAACGAAACATGATAAACAAGTAGCTTGTAATTTTAATGGTGTGCGTTTGTTTTGAGTTTGCTGCTTGACTGTTATTTATTTTGGCGTAGGTATATTAGTTTTGCGTTATGTATTTTATTTTTATTTTTAAAGCTTTTAACCGTGACTTTGAGATGTTCTCTATTTTCTTTTGGTGTTCTTCTATACGTAATTACAAAATTACCATTTTTGCATGCAATTTAAATTGGTTTAGTAAATTATTTGCAGCATTCAAGCTTGTCGTAATAATCGTAGATAGCACAGCAATTAGTAAAAAATTACAGGATCGTTTAGTCGTATATGATATACTGTTTAAAAACTGTGTAGACAACTATGGCTCATTTGATATGTGTGCGTGCTAATTCTGGTCATATTAAAATTAATGATGCGATCAATTATTGTAACAGGAGCCGGTGCCATTGAACCTTTTCGATTCGTCATATCATATTCTATTGCGTTGCAAACTTTAATTTTTTCTGAGAGTTCACGATCAGTGATAGCCGGGCTGCGGGCCCGCACTTTTTGCCGCACATTGTTCCAAACGGGCGATGATGTCAGCCCACTCATTAGTGGCAATGTTATGCCCGCGGCGTTTCGCTGACGTAAACAACTTCACGACTCTTCGTTGTACCATCAAATTCTAAAACGTTTTTTAATGCTGCTAAACCATGTGGTTAATTTTGAAATTTACAGTTCTCTAATCGTAGATAAACAAAAAAAACAAAAGCTTGTTTAGTGTTTTGTTTATATTGTAACCATTAAGATACTAGCGAAAATTAAAAGTAATATTAAAGTAAATTCGGTAGTTTTTGTATACTGTTAGTTATTGACGTGTTCTTCCACTCACGTCTTGACATTATTATTTATTTTGTGTTTAGTCTTTTTGTATTAAAGAACTCCAGAAAAGAACACGATCTAAGCACTTTCAGCTCTACATTTTTATTGTGCTTACCTTAGATCTGTCCCCACTTTAATTCAATTTGTAAGCTGCAGAATTCATATTATTATGGAATTACTTCATAGGCATAATTTCGAGCCCAGACCGGTCGTTTCGTAATTTCTATACACATAACCGAGTGCTATGCTGGTGCAAAATCATCGCAACCGTGTATTAAAGTAATATACATCGCCATGAGCGTCCCGAACTGTATCCATCACTAAAATTATTGAAATTATTCAGACGTCGACTTTCTTAACCTTCCTCCTTTTCGGACGCTCCCAAACCCAAATTGCTTTTGTCCGTCTTAATTCTTAAACCATTAAAATATGCAGACAATTTAAAACTCGTGGGTCAAGATTTCAAGAATGAAAGCAACGAAAGTCTTAAATTGTTTTGTTTGTATGTGTTTATAGCATTGGATTCGCCATTGTCCTTTTTTTTTTGTTATCTTACCCTTAAAACGTCTTATGTACATACACTATTAGTTAACAAAAATATTTACCTACTCCCCCTTGCTCCAGCTATACGTACTACTTAGATGTAACAAACAACGCGGAATCAAAAATAAACCTAAGCTTGGTCAATGGTCATACTAGACAGTAATAAGTAGATAATAAAATTCAGACATAATATAGCTTGCATGATATAATATCACTTTACTTGTGTATATCCTAACGCCTGTAATAGAGGTAATAATTAATAGAATCAAATGCTAATAACGACGTTCAAGGTTCTTGCCACCCAGCCGCGAAGTGTTTATGTACGTGTTAAAATAAACTCAATTGTTTTAACTTTACCTTGTAACCTTAAATATTGATTCCGGGAAGCGAATGTGCACTTGTTTTTGTAGGTTCTGATAAAGAGTTAGAGTAGTGTTTTATGTGTGACTAATTGGGTTTGGAAGTACTTCCATTCGAGTACTCGAAGCTACATCAAAATTATAAATGTGATGCCCGTAATTTCTTTGTAAAACGTGGTTTAGTGTTTTGATGGTGCAAAGATAACAGACGAATTTGACTATGAATGTTTTGTTAAGAATTTAGTATCGATTTCCTTAGAAAACCAATAATTTACTGCTTTAAGTTATTGACGTGTTGATCTAGTCTTTATATCCAGTAAGTTGTAAGGTCACACAGGAAACACCTGGTCATAAGTTTCAGCACGTCACCCACAGCCATAATTTTGCTTTACGACTTCCCTACACTGTCCGAACATGTTCCTTTCCGATGTCTTTCGTAACTTTGGATTTGCCAATCGCACCATAGCGGATGGTCTTCTAGGAATTTTGGCTTTAATTAATGTAAATAACTGTGTTAATTGCACAGCAAGTTTTGACTACAACTTTCGATTGAGCTTGAAATGGAGAGCTGACTCCTTTTATGGGGTTTCGATTCACGATTTTATTTTCCGTTAGTATCTTTGGAGCGAAACTTTGGAATCACCACGCAATTTACAGTTCACAGCATTTCGTTTTAATAAGTTTGTGCTAGTTCGTATGTATCTTGAACCCTTTTCTTGCTGTAGAATGCTTTATTTTATTTTTTCTAAAGGGTTATACTCCCGTTTACCGGTTTCGCTCTTGAAATCAGTAATTACCTGGCAGTTGTGAGAAACCACGAGCGTTCCCGATTCCCGAAGCTCGGACACGATGATTTATATAATTCATCGTCTGTAAACATTTATCCCAGATGCCGGTTCGTAGGAATCGCTCCCGGATGAGCTGGATCCCGGAGCAATAGGTATTTCGTTGTAGTATGGTTCATACTAAAAAGAATGGATCTGTATTAAACTAGCCTTTGTTCCGATCTAAATTATTGCTTATAGTATTGTAATTGCTGATCCTTTAGTCAAAATATCATATACGTCTTTCAGAAATGTAAAGAACAAGGGAAATCACAATATGATCCCCTTTGTTTCTGTTGTAACCAAGCATAATAAATTACGTTTCATTTAAGTTTCCACGATCGACTTTCAAGTTTAGCGCAAGTAGGCCTCAGAAACTACTTGTCTTAATTGACTATTACAGCACTCATACTACAATTAAATGGGTAAATGATACATAATACAAAAAATACGGGCTATATTGAGAGCAAACAATTATAAACAAGAGAGTCGTAGAAATCTTTCACGCTTGATAAGCTAGATTTATCGGAGGATGCAATGTTTCAACGGGGGAGGAAAATTTATAGAGTCCGGTCATAGATCTACATACGATTTAAATAATATAAACGTCTTAACAATTGGAAAATATGGTTTCCTCCACATAATGACTGTTTAATCACTCGTAGCACCGTTTCCTTGTGATTAAGTTGTTTGTATTTGATTGATTTATTCAAATCGATGTGGTCATGGAGGACCTTAGGAGTTGCTGGAGATTAGTTTACTAATAATAATAATAGCTGTATTTATAGGTACTTCAGAATGTGCATTACCTTTGCTTTGATCAATTATGATGTCATCATGAGCTAAATAGATTCTTAGGATTCAAATGTTGTTTCTGTTATTTATATTATGGTTTCTGTTATTTGCATGCCTTTATGTGGTCTATCTATGTCTTCTTCTATCTCCTACGTAGATTTCTTTGCTGCAATCAAATTGATTTGAAATTTATACTGATTGTTTATGAAAATGCCTGTATAATCTCTCCATACATATTCTATACGTGAGTATATATGACAAACAAACAGGTGAAAAACAAAATGATCAACATCACGTAGGTGCGCGCACATTTTCCATTGCGATTACAACAAATGCAATAATTTCTCAATATCCATTTAGAAATTATTTTCTTCGAGTTGAAACTTACGACATAAAGCACTTACCAACATCCAGGAGTATTTAACTCTTAAAATAATAATATGCGTTTAAATAATTTTATTTCCATAATGTCTTATCTCTCTCTCATATTTATCCAATAACTTTGTTTGTTTTTGTTTCAGGTATGTAAAGTTGGTGGAAATCTATCAATGGCTGAGATTAACTGGTAACATGATAAGGAAAGTATAACTGTTCTTTTAAAGCTTTAAAATTTCAGCAATACTCGCACTTATTCCACTGAATACTGAATTAATAAACAGCGATTTATTTATTCGCCAGTTTGTAACGGTACGCGCCGTACGATGCCGTACGGCGCCGTGCCGTGTTTTTGTGTCCCGGCCCTAACTTCTCACTAGCCAAGAAATTCAACCCGCCCGTTTTGCATCAAAAAGTGATAAAATCTAATTGATCAATATCGTTCCTAATTATTATTGGCGACATGCAACAAGTTACCGGTGGTCTTGGAGGAAACGATTTATTAGATTTATCACGGGCGCTCTTATTTTGATGCCGGCTTCCTCTCTTCAGTTACGGTCTCCCGACACTTGACATTATTCCCGGCTACGGTATTCTTAGAAACGCACGCTTGTTTGTTACATTTGGACGTCGATGTCACAAAATATAGATGTTGCGCTCATTGTTCATATTTTTTCTTACGCTGGAACTTGAAGATTTTACATCTTTACAGTCTTAGAACTCCATGATTAGGACTCGCAACACAAAGAGTTGTACGTATTGCAAATTGGATTCTGAATACTACAACCAAAGTGCTAACAAAATAACACGCTTTTTCTGTTTCGTTCTACAGTACACGTGAATGTTGGTCATCTTTAGGTTTTTCGTCTGCTACTTTGAAGTGTAGTAAAAACATATCGTATTCGTGTCTAGTTTTTGAAAATGTATCGTCTAATTACTGATCGCTGTCTCCAGTTTTAGCGACGAAAGTGTTCATTTAGCATTTCCCCCGTCCGTCGCTGATCAAAGGGCCGTTGCGTGGCGGAGCCTCAGACTGACGGCCGTGCTAATAGCTTGGGTTACTCGGTATTATTACACTGTTTTGATCTAACTACACCCGCGCTAATGAGATGCACGACAAAACGGCTCAAAGCGAGCTTTTGTTGGTTTTGGTGTCGCCTCTCTTAGGTCTTTGGGTACCGCGATTGCAACTTGTTAGAGATGATGGATGTGATGCTCCTTTATGAGTTACGCTGTTGTTGTTAGTTTTTTTAATGCACCGGTAGGGACTACCATTAGGCGAGGAGAATGAAGTTTAAACCAAACGTGTACTGTATAACTGTGAAAAATGATATTAAAAATTCACTAAACGGAACAAGTAATGCGAATTGTGTTTATATTTATCACTTTCCTTAAAGAAATATAACTGAAACTCGACGAGGAAAATATTTACTGTAATTCGTCGATTGTGTAGTTGGTCAATCGTTATTCGTGCCAAAAACAATTTGGACGTAATTATCTTGGGAAGCCGCAAAATTTGACAACGAGTCCCATCACCCATGGCTTCGAAGTATATTTAGATTGTGCGTACAGCGTAATTAAAACGCTCTTTAGTTTCAGATAAAGACGCCAATGTTACTAAGATTCTGTTAAATACATCCCGGGTACGTAAATTTTTATAGGCAAAACTCAATGATATTATATAAAAACTCAAAGCAGATATGTTACTATCGCGCGCGTTGTGAAGACTCAAATACGACCCAATTGGGTCGTCTTTTATTTAGTCTGTCTCTTTTATGTAAATGGCATTTCGTATCTTTTGTTTCACTTATCTGTCAAAGTCCAATTTTGAATTTGAAAATTGTTCGGAAGAGATTGAAGCCGGAAAATAGTATAAATGTAACAGATCTGTATAAGTAGAATATCATTGGCAAAACTGCAAAAACCGATACGAGTACTTAAACGATTTTGAGAACGACATGTTCAATTTAGATGCATTTAGATTTAGTTTCCTACCTTGGTCCATGTTGAACCATACAAATGTAGAGGAGCATATTATATGGGTAACCGCAAATGGTAGACGTCGTTGACACTTGACAGCTTTGGCGTTCATAGTCATGGCTATCCTATCACCATCAAGGCCCAACGTGTTAAAATGAGCCTTCATTGTAAGGCATCCATTACACGGGCATGCAAGCGTCAGTCAATTCCGTCAGTCATGAATTATGTTTGACTGATGGTGACTGATGAACTGACGAATGGTATTAGACAGTCACTCAGTTCTCTTCAGTTTTATGTCAGTCAAAGCCAAAATTTTCAAAGGTATACGTTTCTAATTTTTTCCAATTTTTTTTTTGCAAAATTCGTGATTGATGGTTGCATGAAGCAAAAATCAAAATATCCAGATTTTCATCAATCAGCTTCATGCAACCGTCAGTCACGCTCTTACACGGTAGGTTATCCATCAGTCACAGTCATGATAAATGGTATGATAATGGTAATGGTAAAACTGACAGCAAAACCTACTGTCTAATGGATGCCTAATTTCTTCCAATATGTAAACAAATGTCGCCACAGCACAAAAGCTAAACACAAAAACATGTTCGGATAGTGCGTTCTTCCTGTGCGGTTACATTTATGATCCCCGAGACATGAAACATCCAACGACCCGACTTCAACCCGAGATGCAACAGTTTTATTTTTGGGACGTGGCGTTTGGATTACGAAAAAATCGTGTTGAACTGTGGACTGTAGAGTGTGTTGCACAAGATTATTTCTATAATTATTCATAGCAAGTTTTGCTTGTTTTACTTAAAGAGTACAGACCAATATAATTATGTGTTAAGATTTTTTAAAAAATACTAAAATGGCTCCCACACACTTTTTACATATTTTGTGTCTAGGAGTAATTTTATAGTGTTCTAGTGTGTGCGCTGCTGCTCTGTAGTATGTAGATCTGTCATCTGATGCTCTGCGCAGGATATCCTCTCATCAGTCATGTCGATCATCCGATCGACATGACTGGTGAGAGATCAGGCACAGGACCGATTTTTTACATGCCCATTCGACACATGGATCATCTTTTTTGTCAAACAATCAGATGATTAGCCTGTAATGTCCCAACCAAACCTTAAAACAAATGTGGGTAATCGAAGTCAGGAGCCATACTATAAACCACTGATCTCCTGAGACTACACCCATAATATAGTGCTCTAAGTGCAACGTAATCTTATAATTCGCAGTTGATTATAAATTGATCAATTTTAGCAGTTATATTATAATTATTATATTAATCAGTAATCACTATATTTCCGTCAATGACCCGCAGGATGGAGGAAGAGGATTTATTGCACACCAAGGACGTGATATTTCACACATCATTAATGCAACATTAATGTAAAGTTTAATTAAGCGCATGCGATTGCGCAATTGCGTTTTGATGAAGTGTCATCAGTCTAGCCTGAATATATTTGCCTTCCTTGCGCAATCCGACTGGAACTGACGACCTCAACATATCGTATAAAGATTGAGTAGTGAAACATAGTATTTTATTATATGTTGCTAAATATCTAGTCATCAGTCATATTATGTGGAATGCGAAGATTGCAGATTCTGCAAAAAGTCATTTAAAATCCATTTTGTTCGCTCAGTTGCCTCACTTGCCTACTCTACGGTTCATTGTAACTCTACACCTACTTAGCATATTCTTGTTTACTTCGTTTTTTGGTTTTAAATTTCATATTTTGCTGCTACTAGTATTTTTAAGGAATGTAGTGCATATGTACTAACCGCGTTTCAATGTTTTCTGTCCAATTACTTTATAATATCACATTTGTGTGTGTTTTAGTTAACGTTACTAACACTGAACACTCGCTGATAGACTATGCTAATTAATTTTTGAATTGAAATCCAGAACTTTATACAAAATCCAGTTAAATTATATACAAAATCCAGTCTTATTTTCAAAAATTCTAGAAGTCTAGGTCGCTGTTAAGCTGGCGTTTTCACCTTGCCGAAAACCTTGGTATTCTAGACACATTGGTTAGACTGATTTACGTTTTTTATGGCATAAAACTGAAGTTAAAAATGTATGTTCTTCTATTTTAACACGATATGCAACAGTTAAATGCAAAGCTAATCGCAAAAGGGCGTGAGAATTCGCCCACGCCGACAGCTACTTGTGTCATTGATAATCATAGATTATATTCGCACGATTGCCTCCAAGAATATTGAAATATGAAACTTTGCGACCAATGATACGGCATTTCCAGGTAATGTGTTTACTTGTTGTCTTTGCTCGAAGTGAGTTTCGACTACACTCCTTCCTTCCTCCACTCTTAAAAGACTCTTCTCGAAAATGTACTGCGTAAATCAAGCGATTACTAAGCCAATCCCGATTTACTAGAATCGAAGGAAAGAAATGATATATTCATGAAATCTCGATGTCGTATATGTTTGACATAATATTATCATAAGAACTTCATTTTGTAGTTTGATAAGAAATAGTAGAGGAGGGGAGGGTGCTATTTATGTAGTCACTCGAGCGTCGGTTTTGTTCATTTAAGGTAAAGCTGATAAAAAATAATAAGAGCGTTTTTTTATTTTAGCGGTGGGTTCAGAAACTGCAGCCTTTTTAAAGTTTTAAAAAAGAAAATATTTTCAGAAAATTGCTTATTTAGGTAAATTTTAAATATATTTTAGACAAGAAGGACTAAATTATTTAGTTTATAGCAAAATAAAATATCTGCGAAGCTTAGATAAGAAAATATGAAGCTTTACTTTTTTATATTTCAAAATGTCCCTACAGGCTTACCTAACCTTTGAATCGTCAGTGCTTTATATGGAAGCTTCTTTGGTGTATACTAAACTTCCCCTATCTTAATCTGACAGATCCGACGACATTACAATATTTAAAAAAATATATTTTTACTCACCACGTGAGAAATCTGATTTTTATACCATGATAACTAGACACAATATATTGGAAGCCTATGCAAGTTTAATCTGACACGCTCGAGCTACTCCCGAAATCCCCTCTTCCCCTCCCCTACTAAAACGGACAGAATCGAATCCATACTAATATTATAAATGCAAAAGTGTATCTGTCTGTCTGTTACTTCTTCACGCCCAAACCGTCGAACCGATTTTGCTGAAATTTGGTGTGGAGTCCCGGGAAAGAACATAGGATACTTTTTATCCCGGAAAAATGTACGGTTCTCACGCGATAAACTAATTTTGGCGCAACGGAGTTACGGGCATCATCTAGTAAACAATAAAGCTGCATCGATGTTGCTCTAAATTCTAAAACAATAGAATCGGGGTACAGTTTGTTAGGTTTTATCAAACTTTGCTCAGCGTCTAAGAGCAGGTAATTTATATGGGCAAACTAATGAAACAGGTTACGAGATGGTTGCAACACCCCACTCGCGCGCTCACGCCATACGCTGCCATGTGAAATAACTTGCCCGTGTCATCATCATACTTGTAGACTGAAGCATCATCGCCCGCTGGTGATGAGTGAACATAATATTTGCTATTATTGTAGGGTTTTTATAGCAAGATGTGTGCAACTGCTTACGTTGATCCTTTGGGAAACCTTATTAGAATACATATTGGATATCGCTTTTCGTTACAAGAGACGTATCTTTTTCTGGAGAATCATTTAAATCTAAAATCTGGATAAGATTCTATATACTGTACAATATATACCTACGTACCCTTTGGGTGATAGTTTTCTAAATTCCAGTACTAATCGGATAGACATTAGTTGATAGTTGATACATATTTGTACTCATTGTGTTCGTGGAAGTTACTAGCCCAGGCCCAGGTGCGAATTCCTCGCCTTAGACGACTCCATCGTAATCAGACACTGTCATCGGTCGGCTTCTGTGATATGTTCATTGTTCAGTTCATATTATGCAGTTCCAGTTAATAAAACTTGATGGTATAAAAAATGAGGTTGTGACGGATGTTTGAGAGTTCCGTACGCTAAGGTTGTGTATGTGTGAGGGTCTGTAGAATTGGTAAAAGTGGTATATATGCAGAATCAGGGTGTGATAATAAATCTAATACTAGATGATGCCCACAACTCCGTTGCGCCAAAATTAGTTTATCGTGCGGGAACCGTAAAATGTTCCGGGATGAAAGTATCCTATGTTCTTTCCCGGGAATCAAGGTATCTCCATGCCAAATTTCAGCAAAATCGGTTCAGCGGTTTGGGCGTGAAGAGGTAACAGACAGACAGACAGACACACTTTTGCATTTATAATATTAGTATACAAAGTTAGTTTAGTATGGATATGATATATGTAGTTCTAATTAGATAGAAGTTGAGAGCATCGCCTTTTAATGCCCCATAGAGGCCTATTGTCCTATCGTCTTATAGCTTCCAGCGAAAGATGAGCTCTAACTTTATGGTCCATCAATTACGTTTGACTAGGTCAGTGGGCGGATACGAATCGACTTTGACGAATCGTATCCGTGGATAGGCCCTTCATCATTCAATTTTAGTGACCATTGCAGTCAGCTTACAAGCTTCAATCTATCAGTAATATGAGGCTAGTCACAAAACTGTATATGACATAAAGCGTTTGCGTAAATTTGGAATTTTGCGGAAACCGCACATTTTGTCCCAAAAAAGTAGCGTTTGTTCTTTCCCGTGATCTACTTCAGTCCAGTAGCTGAGATTATTATCGCTTTCAAACAAACTTTAATTTTGTAATGGTTTTTGTGATTCGCCCGTGGTTTGAAGTATGTATTATAGTCTATACTTTATGTCTATAGAGTAGTGAACATTGTCATATTATGTGGGAATATTCTCAAGTAAAAGTACCGCAACCATCCAATGAAATAAATAAAATGTCCCATTCTTCGGTAAATTGCAATAAGAGCTGTAGATCCATGTTTGGTTTATCAATTTGCAAATTTTATCGTAACCTGACCTCTCTGAACTATTTCCAATCCAGATAATATGCCTTTGTAGTCTAGATACGAGAAGATATACGATGCCAGGAATATGATTCAATATAAAAATTTAATTTACTTTATGACAAGTAATTCTTACTTGTCATAAAGTAAATTAAATTTTTATATTTACTTTATTACAAGTAAGAATAGATGTAATTTGACGTTAAGTAAAAGAGGAAACATATTTTTTTCCTAAAAACAGAATATAAAGGAACTTATAATTACCTTAGCAAAATATGACAGGCTAAATACTACAAATAAAATTGTCAGGCAGACATTTGACAGGGGCGGGTGTGGTGGTTGCGTTAGTAATGATGGAAGGTTGCGCCACAGAGCAGCGCGTGCGCTCGGTGGGAAATTGCCTTGCGTAAATACGGTAGCCGCCGCCGACGGTGTTAAAATTAACTGCGCCCGCGCCGATACGAACAGATTGCTCCTAAATAAGGCGTCCGATAAATATCGCTTTTGATATCATAATACCATTTTTGCTGAAACCCCACACGACTTTCCCTTTCAGGTTGAATTGTAACTACCCTTTATTTGCAGTTGCCAATTTGTTTGAACTATGAAGTGCTTCTAATTTGAGGAGTTGCATCATTTTCTCGCCGTATTTGAGATTTTGGTTCTTGGAAGTAACTAAAATTCTTAGTATTTTAGTTTAGGTGCGAGTAGTGTATATAATTAATTAGCGCATTCGTCAAGCTTTGATTGTTAGGTACTAAGTTGATTACTATGTAGTGAAAATATACTACCGTAGGCTAATTTATAATGAGCTAATTGGCAATACCTTTTAATTTTGAAAACGGCTTATTATCTAATTGCTAGAAAAATAAAACCGTTTTCAAAATTGGGCTAAAATCTGTTGGAAACTACTAAACTCAATATGATATCACAACTTGAGAATCAATGTACAATGGTACTTCAATTTCGTTCAGCTTTACGCATTCGTTATTATATTGGCACGACTGCAGGTTTTTTCTTAATACCTTCCGTGACACTGCAGATTGTTTGCTTTAAGGAAAAATTTGTTTCTATATAATGTCATAATTTTGTTTTGCTTTTGAAATGCCACCACCGCGCAAAAAAGCTGTGTCCAATCAAAATTGCTTCAATGATTGATTATTCGATTTTCAATTTTGTAAAATTCAAGCTTTTTGATCGATTGGGTCTCTCGCAACTTATGGGACTCTTGCAACAGAAACTTTTTAATAGCGCTCTATCGTACGTTCCTCGATAATTACGTGTCTAATTGCTCTCGTAATATAAATTCTAAGAAGCCCTCGTAGGACTCTCGTCAGGAAGTCGGGAGTGATCTTCTGAGAAGTTGTCGTGTCGCCATCCCTCTTGGACAATAAGAGCGACGTCACGTGCGATATTCGCTACGTTAATCTGTATCGCCTTCCGCGTGCTCGACGTCTCCTCGGCAGCTGTGTTCCCAGAATTGGCGAATGTTGGCACCACTGTTTTGTGCAGTTTAATTAAATCGCGTTTTGTATCTACTTTCTTTTTTCTTTCTTTGTCTTGTCACTCACTCAGATTGTTGCTGTGGCAAACATTTAAGGATTTGGAGTAATGGAGTTTTTTTGCTGTTCCTTTTTACTTTACGATTGGAACGTCTGATCATCAATTGTAGATATATTAATGTTGAATGTAATTTGATACTTACGAAATAGACTTTGAATTTTAGCAGGTGTTCCACATTAATTTTAATGGAATGTGTAGGCTTCGGAGTTTCTTATCGAGTTATGTCCTAAAACGTACTTCGAGATACTATCTTAAATCAATACATTTGATTCAGCTCGAATAAATCTTCGCTGCAACTGTAATTATAGTGGGATAAATTATGATCGTCGCATTCAATAAACCGCAGCACACATTTCATGGAAAATTCTAGATAATTGGATCTAAGATTCTGTACATACTTGCGGTGCAAAAAATTCTTTGCGTCACTACACAGCGTCTTGCTTTGAGTTTTTTGTACCAGTTGGAACGTAGTCCGCCTCGGGGCGTTGACACTAGTTCCACTTTAGGGGAGCCTATACCTATACTATGTACTATGTACAACACATGTGACTATTGATCGCGTATTTATTATTCATGTGCCGCGATAATGACTGGGTAGATTAGGAGGCAAAAACCAGCTGTTTTGTTTACGCCGCTCTCTTTGATTTGATTGGCTATTGTTATGAATAGGATGTTTTTTCCTGCTCCTGTTTTGCTTTTATTATGAATAATAAATTGGATATTTTTTACCGATAATCTAATGAGAAAATCAAGTAAAATGAATTCATCAGAAATAATTTAAATTAATTGGGATGATCGTATTTTTAATTGAGTAGTAATACCCTATTACTCGTATCTATAATATTAAACTCAATATTATTATCGTAAACGACATGGAAAAGAAAATATTTTTCCTAAAAACAATTTTTAAGAAGAAATAGACGTGAAAACTACGGTATCAGATAGGTTATAAACAAATATACAAATTACAAACATTATTGGATTATGAACGTTGTGCGAGTCTCATGTGAGAGAGTAGAGACCACGCATAAAGCGACTAGAACTTTTGGCTTCCGAAGTCATTAAACTTTCTTCGTACGGCTATCTTCGGGCATCATCTAAGAAAATCAGAAGCGTGGTAGGCTACTGTCGCCAGTGTGACTGCCGAGTAGATGCCGAGTCTCCAGCATGTAAATCAAGGTGTAAGTCGTACGTGCTCCGGATATACGTATAGATAGTAGTACGGTGAGCGGATATCGAGCGCGGCAGCACGCGGCCGCGCGCCCAGTCAGAGTGCCGCCGCGCCGCACGACACACGCGCACGCACGTGCAGCCCTCCGTAAACAACGCGGACGATGTCCATTTGCATGTACCTGTTCTGCCCGTGGTTCTTCCTCGTCGTGTACCTCGCGTTCCTCATGCTCGACGTGTGACGCTCCCCGTAGGAGAACACAGTGAACATTGCGCAGGCGCGCCGCCGCGATCGATACTCGGCACCGGCGTCCGCTGTGTAGCGCGGCGTACCGGCGGTAGCGGTAGCTGGCATGCGGGGCGGTTGGCGACGCTGAGCCAGCTCGTCACGATCGCTCCGCACGCGTCGGGCCCGCGGCCGCCGCCCGCCATGAGCGCGGCCGCGCCGGATGTGCGCCCGCCGGAGACCGCGCTCCCGGCCCTGCCCCGGATCAAACCCGAACTGGGCCTCAACGATGCCACCCTCTTCGCGGTCTACTGCTTCATCAAAAATTTCATCGGGTGAGTCCATTTGATTCGCATATGCCCGAGAGCGTCCGAGGTCCAGGTTGACGGAGCCCTTCGTCTCGACCTCCGAAGTTATCGATTCGTTAGCCTGCAGCCAAGTTTGTGTAGGCAGAATGCTAAAATATGTCAGAATTTGTACGAGAAATGAAATGCTGACTTACTTACTGTATCTAATTGCTAAAACGTGTAAACATAAAAGTGAATTGTTATCAATAGATTAAATTAATCGATCTTGATAAAACGTACCCAGAATAGAGCTTGAGCGATGATCTAATGACATAACCAAACTCTATACTGATTTGTAACAACGGTATGTGACAAACTCTTGGTGATCTAAATTCAATAGAAAATATCCTAATTCACTAAGCATTTCTATGTAGAGCCAAAAATATCAGTATAATGTCTGATAATGTTTAGAAAATCTCCAGGTTGAGTCGTACGCCGCAGTACGTCGATACTTTTCAGAAGTCCGCCATTAGCTAATATTGAAGCAGACTTCAGGAATTATGTCAAAATTTAATAAAACTGAGCTGTGAATTTAAGGAGGTCCTCCGCAAGGATTATCCATTACAATTAGAACATAAGCTACGAAAAAAAGCATTTAATTTTTTTTTAAATCAATAAACATATTGTGGTTACTAAGGGTTGGTTGTACCAACTTACTTTACAACTATAACTGTTACTTTAACTACAACTACAGTGCAAAATGTCAAATCTTCGGTTAAGGACGCCATATTTAACGGTAATAAGCGCTCATACTTATATTGGAAATTTTTTCATGAAAATTTACTAGTTTTCACAGTGTTGTTATAACAAATATTTTTCCTGACGATTTATACGGATAATTCATTTTTTTATACTCTCAATCCCATTAACTGTAGCTTTAATAAAAAATAAACGCAACAGACATCTGTCAAATTCTGTGGTCAAAGTTAAGGTTAAAGCTAATTTAACTTTAACCACGCCTCTGGTGGAACCCACCGTAAACAAAGTCGTGTTGGTTAAAAACATAAGATGTCTGTGATAGGCATGGATGTGATTTATGTGAACAAAAAGACATAAAAATATGAAAATAACATACGATTACAATATTTTGTAAACACAATGACAAATTCAATTGTTATTCTTTTCGTTGTATCTTTTACCTCATGTGGTTCGACCTTGGTTTAACTTTAGCCGGTAATCGGTACCGAGCATGTGTTTACCACGACACCACATGTTTACCACTATACGGTATAATAGTCTATACTCTATACCTACTGTGACCCCTTATTCTAGTGACCTAATATTTACATAAAATATATTAATTATTATGTAAATTATATTTCGTAAGTTCGGGTTAACTCTCGTTGTGCTCAGTATTTAATTTCGTAACAGACGTAAAGTAACTTTAATATGCCTCGCTGCTTTAAATTGGTTGATAAATGGTCGTAGATAGAGTATAATTACTGGTTTCATGCATTATTGTAGAATTTATAATTATTGTAGGTTAGGGTCTGCGCAATAAAAATGATTCATAACTAGGGGTGATTATATCCCTCATTCTGTGTCATATGGTCATTCTTTGTATTTGTTAACATAATATAAAATGCGATTCATAAAATATAATATTTTTAAACTAAAACTTAAAACCTCTGACATGGTATCATAATCTAAATCAAATTCTTTAAATGCCTACGGTTTTTGAATGGGTTTTATTTGCCTTACATTTAATTAGGGTTTGCGAAGTTTTAGTTTGTCTATCTTGTTACTTTTCTCGCTTAGACCATTTCAACCTATTTTGATGTTTACAATGGAAATGTTTGGAATTCCAAGATAGGAAAACTATAGTTTTTGCATTTTGTATGGGAGAAAAACAAATTGCTGCGCAACCGAGTTATGGGAAGCATCTAGTAAACAATAAATCTAGTTATTTCGTATACAAACCAAAATTAACCTAATCTGCCATTATGAAGTACGTATCAAGTTCATACTCGCACACATTGCAAAAGTGTTTTTATTGCATGTCTCGTACTATAATTGCGAAAATTTATGTACATGGTTATTAACCATTTACATAATACAAAACACTAACAAAGTAATTTCAATTTATAATATTCAGAGCGTAGTATAACAAATGTTATAATATTTAATACAATATTTACAACTCGACGATAAGAGCTGCTTGTGTATCGCAAAAGTATACAGTAACAGACCTTGGTGCGAACGTAAAGACATGCCCACGCCTATATTTGCTAACCTTTATAAGGTGATACATAATTCAAAACCTGATTTTAAAGCTATATTTTGAGTCCGAAAACTCGCTTTGGCGAAACTTGATAGATAAGCCAAGCTGAATTTGAATATTTTGACATGGCAATAAAAGTGGTTTCATCATAATATAGTTGTATTTTGAATATTGCAAATTCTATTGAAGAGCGTAAACAAAATTAGAAAATTATTGTAATATCAATTGAGCGTTAAAAACCAGCGCTTGTATTTTTAGGAGTTGTCTGAATCAGAAAGGTAATTTTAAAAACAAGCTCGGATTAAGTTATAAAACATCAATTTGAAGTTAGTTGACTAGTCAGAATGATTAAAGTATAATGATCATTTTAAGTGGTAGAAACTTTTAGTGTATTTTATTAATCAAACTTGGTTTTCTGATTGTTTATAATTACGCTTCAATAAATTGACTAGTTAGAATTTTCAAAGTTTTACCAGTATTTTACAAATAGTGAATCAAAGGCGTCGTTTGTTTGATAACCCATCGTTTTCTGAAGGCTATGATTTTAATTAATTAAACGTAAACGTGTCAAAAACCGTTGCCTAGCTCTTTCTATCTAGCCGATTGCATTGACCGACTTGGCAGTTGGTCGAGTGTTTCTATTCGTTCTTTGCTGATCGCATTTGCGATTAACGCGGTGGGTATACGTTTTGCATATCTAAACACATTGACGTCCTATTTACTATCGACTAGGTCAGTGATATTTCAATAATGATTGCATTTGTGTACAAATAATATTTGCCATCAGCTTCAAGTATATATAATTTCCAAAGCCTTTATGCATTTTGCTCGTCCTGCCAATACTTGTTGCATCAAATACAATATACATTCCAAATCAATTCCGATTGGAACAGGCGTGCTCAAGATGCATCCGTTGCTTTGTTCAAACTATCATCACTTTCACAATAACAAAAGGGAAAGCTGTTCTCCCTTGCGGTCAGATTAGTCGGAATTATCGGCCAGTACTAATTCGTCTTGTTTATTTCGTTTCACACTAATGGTCTCGCGTATTGCGGCTTCGTTCTCATTATACCAACCCCACAATCTCTCATTGGACAATTTAATTTTACAGATTTCTCTCTATCCTTTTCCCGGTTGTGTAATATGTAGATGTGTTTATTGCGTAACGTCAGATATGATCAACATCACGTACAACTGATGTTATCTCGATATCATCACTGTGGTCGCTTTCATCGCTTTGTGCTTCACGTTCGTTATCTGCTTCGTCAGTCTTGTCACGTCGTATTTCAATTTTTACGAACTGATTGACAGTGCTTAATATTTTTATGACTGTACGTAGAATTATAGTATCTTACTACTGTCTATATCTATACAGCTTAGAATAATATGTAGTTATTTGGGTAATCCGATAAGAAAAATAATTGGCTTATGCTTTGCCAGATAGCACTATTTTATATTTTTGACAGTCTAATTATAGTTTGGAAATCGTAGATTTTAAAAGGCTTATAAAGGTTATATAATTATTTTTCTTATCGGAGCTTTTTAGTTATAACCAGGTTATAACATACTAAATATCTCTCATTAATAGGGTTTGCCTGTTTGGTTTTCAAAATCATGCATTTGAGACATCTTATGCTTGACTTCAGAAAACCCATAAATATTTTCACACATCATTGTCAGTGGTATATTTTCATAGCTTACTTTGAATAGTGCCCCTTTAAATGTTAGTTTTTAAGAATGTATTCTCGATTTAGTAAGAAAATAATCAGCTGCATGTTGTCAAAAATATTTTCTTAATTAGCTCTCTAGCGTGGATTTGCATGAATATGTTGCGAGTGACTGTTCGTGTCGTTTAGTCGTGTTCAACCTAGCCTTAATGACGGCTTCCGTCTTCATTAAGGCTCCACCATAGTTCTTGACAGCCGCCGTTCTGACCATATCATCGGTTACGTTGTTATTATGTACACCGGTGGTCGATTTGCGAACGGTTCCCGTCTATCAGCTGTCGGGTGTCTCGCAGCGATGCGTTGCGATACCACGGGGAGATAGTGCGTATCATTACTGCACGTAACCGCCTTGCGTAAGTTGCGTAAAAGCGGTGCATATTCGCACTATTATATCATTAGATTTGACTAGATTAATCGATATGTAACTATTAGGTTGCTAAGTGCGAGCGTGGTTTATTATTTAATAAATTGTAGAACTGCCACGGCTCAACAATTATGTAGGCTTTGCCTGACAAGTGACCTGTTTTATCGGATTTATGTTGAACCAGAATAAAAACTTGTGAACGGGCTAAATTGTCGTGTTAATAAGACTGAGTGAAGAAAACTTTTTAATGCAACTCGGTTCAGTTGAATCTTGCTGATTTTTTACGATAAAAATTAAGATAACACTCTTTAACTAATACGTAATACTGATAACTCTATCTAATTGAGTAACGAGCGTTGCATAATCGTTATCTGAAATTATTCTTATACGTTTTGTTGCATGCACGGTATCCGGCATCACTTTTAATTGAAATGCGTTTAAAAATACATAAAAATTAATTTATTTTACTCTTAGACGTTTTTCATAGTTTTTTTGTGACGAAATAACTTTTTACTTGGTTATGTAGGTATTTCTGTGTCACTTTTGTATGCAATTAGTTTTTATAAATTTTAATATTTCCCTAAATAGTTTTGAGATTAGATACGTAGAATTTAAATGCAACGTAAAATTTTCGATGTCATAACATTGAATTTGTATTGACCTAGTTAAAATAGAAGCTTCAAAAATTTTATATCTTGTAGCCATGTCTTTTTTTTCAAATTGGGTCATTTAAGAAAATTTGACATTAAATAATTAGATAATTATATTGTATAATTTATAATAATTATATGTAATAATTTAAAAACAAATAATAAATTATACTTGAATTATACTTAAGTGACATTATTGTATTATTATTGTAAATTAAATTGACTTTAAATATAGGTACTTACTTTTAAGAAGTGATAAACTTGTTAAATGAAAGGAATCATATTTTTTTAGAAGACTTTACTATGATATATTTAATAAGAAACTGACATTAGTGTTAATTGAAATGGGAAAAATTAACTAAATGACTAAATATTTTTTAGGGAAGCTGTGCGATTAACTTAATAACTAATATTATTTTATTGACTGAAATTATTTAATTTATTAGTTTTAAGAAATTGTATTATAAATTTTAATAATAAGTCCATTAAAAATGTAATACTTAAATTATTTTTAGATTAGGTATGTCACCAGGAGGGATATAAACTCTTAATATTTCCACACCTCATCGAGGTAGAAATTGTAAAACGTAAACCTAAGAACACCATTGTACCAATTTCTTGGAAATAAAGGACATGAATTATGAATTATGAATTAAAATTCCTCCAAGGTCACATAAAGTCGGCAGAGTTAAATTGCATCTATTCAAAAGTTTGATTGGCTCGATGTCTTTTCTTGCATATTGATTGACGTCGCTAGTAGCTACGCCACCCCTCCGAAGCGCCCTATCCACAAGGACGCACGCAGGGAACATGGATTGGGCGCGCAAACTCAGTGTGTACACGGGTCCCGCTCTGTCAGGTCGCGTACTGACCTCAAAACGCCCCATAAACGGGTGAAAGTGAATCAAAAACAGTGAATATAACTGAAAAATTATCGCTGGTGATAATTTAGCTTCGGACGCCGGTTGTTAAGCTTGTAACAATCGTAAGTACCTAAATCGAACTTCTCGACCCGAGGGAATAAGTAGGTCACACTTCCGCGTCCTCACTTGGAGGTTGTTGTTGTTCGTTTTGTTGTAGTAGCGGATACTACTGCAGTATTTCCGCACTACAATAGTTTTGTCTGTCATCCTGTAATCGTGTCAATTACAAATATAAACTTTATTTAGGAAAACTTCACAATTATTTAACTTTTGGCTTTAGAAGGCCTTAACTCTTAATATAAACAATAGGCGTAATTGGCCGTTGAATTACTTTTATGGAAAATTTAAAACCATTTTAGTAACTCAAAAGTATGTTTATTGCTCTATAAGGTAATGTAAACAATTTTATGCTGTATTGTAGGAACTACTCTACTAGTTAAAGATTACAACAGGGCAGTTTATTTGTGTATGCCTATGAGTTCATTAGCAGAACGCTCGAAGTGTCTCTATAATGAAGTTAGGAGGAAATTGCCAAGACTTCCTCTCCGCATTGTGCTGCAGTCGGAAGCATTAGTCTCTGCGTCTGTCGATTACGCTCCGATAATCTTGATATTCTCATTTCATAGAGAAAGCCTGACCATAGGATATTACTGAGTTAATTTATCTCTGAAGCATACAGTGTATTTACGCAACAACAACTCTTATACAATTTTCTGATATAGATCATTACGGTCATATTTGCGTACAAATGGAGATGAATTGTGACCGCAGATGAATGTATAGTTTGGGCACATTTTCCCATTTTAGGTTTTATCTATGTGTTCGCTTCGGAGAGAACTGTAACCTACCCCTTAACATTAGAATGTAGGACAGCAATCAAATTACATTTTACGATTGGTTTCCTATTTCACTCCCAAGCGAAGATGCTACATAATATGCTAAGGAAAATTTATGTACACTTTAAGTAATCCCTCCGCGTCTTATTTTTGACGAGCTTTTGCCCGCGGCTTCGCTCGCTTTTAGAAGTATTATTATATACAAACTTCATCCCCTATTTTAACCCCTTGGGGGTAGAATTGATCAAAATCCTTTCTTAGCGGATGCCTACGTCATAACATCTACCTGCATGCCTTTCAGCCCGATCCGTCCAGTGGTTTGGGCTGTGCGTTGATAGATCACCATGTTAGTCAGTCACCTTTGAGTTTTATATATGTATTTAGATATTATTTAAATAATTTTTTACCCGACTACGGCGAAGCAACAAGGAGTGTTATGATTTTGACAGGCTATGTATGTATGTATGTATGTTCATCTGTTCCCTCGTAACTTCAAAACTACTTATCAGAATTCGACAAATGATATATCATTAGAAGCGTCTTAATTTTCCGCTGGTATAGGCTACATGACGTCACGTTAAATTGACCTTAGAGCCATCTAGGGGGCATAAAGGAAAGAACAAAATTTTTTTTTTCTGACGGTGTCGTGTGGGGTATCAAATGAAAGAGCTTTGTTAGCACATTTCAAATGTGTAAGCATTATTAGCTATTTCTCTCGGGTTTACCTGCAATCACCTGATAATTGCAAGATTTCATAAAATCAGTCAATATAATATGAAACAATTAATAATAATTATCCTCGATCATTTGAGGAATTGTAATGGTTAAGAAATTTATTGAGCGAATCGCAGCCCCAAAAAAATTGAAATAAAAATAAAATTTAAAAAACTAAATCCCGACTACTAAAAACACGCTCTAAAAAGTTCGAAACAAGAAAATAGTAATGGAAGTTTAAAGGACAGCCGTGGTCGTATGCCACAGGTAGGTACCTACTGTAGCAAAACAGATAATAATAAAATTAAAAGGGCATACGACCACGGCTATCCTTTAAACTTCCATTTACTATTTTCTTGTTTCGAACTTTTTAGAGCGTGTTTTAGTAGTCGGGTTTTAGTTTTTTAAATTTTATTTTTTTAACTAAAATATTTTCATTAATATTTTCATGAAACTGTTGTTTGACGACAAAGTTTTAGTTTTAATGTTGGAATGCTGTGCGTTATTCAAAACATGATGTGCTCACCCGTCCGCACTTCCTGTCGTGTGTGTCAGGTGGTACTATTTCTACCGCGGGCGGTTTGCACTCACTATTCACGTTCAAAGTCGATTATTTTTAAACGAGAAGTGGTTTCTCCACGGGTTTTTGTTCCATTAATTGCGGTATACCGGCTTTTAGCAGCCATTTTGCGTTTCAAGCACATGTCAGGCACAAATCGGAGGAGCACTCACGAATCTCGCTGCAGATTTGGGGATAAAGCTCGCAAATTCCTTTCATGTTTTTTGAAGTAATAGTTTGTATAGTGTGCTTATGATTTGTAGTTTGTGATTTTCACAAACTATTGTAATTCATCCACATACACACATACGTTTGGAACTATATGGGCGAGGCCGCCAATTTTTGCTGATTTTGCAATTATTTTTCTCCGCCCTTTGTATTTTAAAAAGTATTGTGTTTATCTTATGCTCGAAAACTGATTCTAACGAAGAAAACAAAGTACTCAAGCATGCATTAGAATTATTTGAGTTCCAATAATAGTCTAAAAATATATTTACAATTAAACATAAAAAAGGTAAGAAAATAGCTTAAAATATACAATCCGCCGGCAAAAATTGGCGGCCTCACCCATATCTCTCTTTGAAGTCCAACTTACTTTAAATTTTTTACACTAAAATAGGTATCTGACTTTTTTCTTACGCTTTCACTTTACCTGATTCTATTTTTATAAGGTCCACTTTTCGTCTATTTTTACCTAGCCTTGGTCCAATTGAATGGTGAAATAGGTATTTATATTGTTTCGCGTTCTAATTTGACGACATTCGCACGACCCATTTCTAGAGCCGGCGTGACAGTGCAACTGACCTAAATCTGAATCGTGAGTTAAAATATGACGTTTTAAATACGACACAATGCTCAAACAAAACCACGAAAATTGTTGTTTAACAACAAATAGTAGTCGTGGCGAAAACCTTTCAACGGTTGAGTCAGAAGACTTAATTTGTTTTACAAAAGTCAAATCTGTGTATCATATTCTGTCGGTATTGCTTTAATTTGCCATTTTCAAAGCTATTCGATAAAAAACTGTTGATTTTATAGGCGATGAAAGTGAAAATCTCATTTGGTTAAGAATGTCCATAACGAAGCGAGTCACGTCGTGTTAGTTTTTTAAGTATATACAAAATATGTATGTTAGTTTAAGGTATTTATTATATAATTATAATATGTATGTTAGATTTTAAGGTATTTGTTATATGGGCCTCTGATGCCTGAAATAAATGATTTGATTTGATTTGATAATGATATTCATCTGATTGCGCGGCGCATCAAATTAATTCAATGTTATCGGGCGCCCTTTGTTCCCGCCTAAATATATATTAAAATATAGCGGCGCTCTCGCGAACACCTTGCGCACTCATCGGACGCTTATAACGGCGGCGAGGTCAAAGTCGGGCGCGAGCGCAGTGCGGCCACCGTCCGCGCGTTGTGAAGACGCCCGCGCCGGCCGACCGCGTGTCGATACTGATGACCGCCCGTCAATCACGTGTGTACCACCCGTGACGTCGCCAGCTGCAACGACCGAGCCAATGACTTTTGGCAGAGGAGCCGATTGAGGACTCTTTGACACTAGTGTACACTCGGCGGTGATAGCGGTCACGTTCCCCATGGTACAAAAATTGATGGCCGATCTGAAAGTGCTGATAGGGAAGCGGGCACAGACCACGGTACCGCCCCCGCAGCCGACGTTGACGTCTCCCAACCAGCAGCAGTACACGCGTCGTGATCTCAAAGCGAATCTACACAGACACATGAGTATCGTACTGGACAGGTCAGTTGGAGCTTTTTACGGTATCCGTGTGCTACGTACCTCCGTCCTTGACACTATTCATATGTTTACCCCAGCCACTAGCCACTCCCTTTCACTTGTTTATGGGATCGATATGTCTTGAGAGTTGAGGGTTAGCTATGATTTAGTATCAAGATTTGTTGTCTTCGTCATATTTAAACACGATTTCAACTACTTTACACTGACTTGATGAAATTGTATGTGGCTTTTGGTAGCAAAATTTCAACTTTGATACGAATATTCTTATGAATTTTGTAACACCGTCGTATTTTTAAGAAAGGCCGCTATAGTAGACTGTCTCAAGGTAAACTGAAGCACCTATCGCCGTTCTCTAGCGGCTGTTGCACGCTCTATAATGATTATACCCGCTAATAGTGAATATGATAGTTCAAGAACGCCGTTTCCATTAATGATTTCTGAGCATTCAATGCCACACTTAATTAGTATCCATAGATCAGGATTGATGAACGTTAAATTTTGTAATCGGTATGAAACTAATTGTAAGCCAGCTGACTCTTTAGAAAAGACTTCACCAGCACCAATGTAATCCAACTAAAAATCCAAATTTGTGGTATAGTAATATTAGTTTTGTAACTACAGTAACCATAAGACGCATTTTATCAGCGACAATATGTTACTCCTTCAATTCCTAATAACAGAGATTATATTGTTGTAGAATAGTAGATTGAGATTAATGATGATGACGCTACAGCTGAATGTATTTCCAGTAGCTCTACCGTGAGTTGATATCGAAAAAGTATACGATTTTACCGTACTCGATAGCGAGCGAACGTGCGTCGAATAGTTTTCAATAAAAACCGTACCATGAGCCATACAGACTCGCTAGCGACAACTCGATTGTTTATGTAGTTCTCGTGTGTTTATAATAGTACAAAAATCATAATGTAGCTAATTTCACAACTGAATTTTCTCTCTCTTTCTAGCTCGAATATAAGACGGCGACGAAAGGGACGGCATAATATGACCTTAAAACCCCACCAATTTGAAAGAGCGACTTGTTATTTGTAAATGTAAGAAACAATATATGTTCGTAAAATTGTACGCATTATAGCAGGCATAGTGATTAGTGAATGTAAATAAAGACGTGTAACTTGATGAATAACAACACTCGTTGCTTTTTGGGAAAAATGATGACCTTGATGAGGACATAAGACCTAAAAATCGTATTATTTTTTATTAAGAATTGCGTCTACAAATATAAGTTCATAAATAATATCCATACTAATATTATAAATGCGAAAGTGTGTCTGTCTGTATCTTTGTTACCTCTTTATGCCCAACCCGCTGAACTGATTTTGCTGAAATTTGGTTTATATTTTATACGTATATCCAATACGTCCCTGGAAAGGTACGTACAGTTGCCGCGCATTAAACGAAGTAGAAATAGTATATACCTAAGTACTAACTTACCTTCGTTTGAAGGGAAACTCTTTGTGAAGATTTAAAATCCATGTGAGCTCTTAGGACACCACACAAATGCTCGAAAACCACTTTATCACCCTTAATTCTTTAATACAATTAGTACCTATCACTTTTAAAATCTTCAAGTAGATGACCGAAGTCCGAAACACTTTCGTACACATACACTAGCTTGAAAACTTCCTTGTTCACTTCGTTCGTCTCCTCGTGCATTCAATGCTAACATAATAATCAATATTCCACACTAAATATGCTTTACCGGACATATTAATGCACCGTATTAAACGCAAATTAATAAATATTGTTTTGCGTGAAACTCTTTCACCCTACAATTGGCTAGTGAGTTACTTTACTACTGTAGTAACGGTATTTTACGATACCACCTGTCAAATTGTTTACTCATGGTACCGATTGTGTATGATAAACTGCTTAAAACTATAGTCGCTAGCGAGTTCTTATTCGATACGTATTTATTGTAAACTCATGGTAGCTATTTTAGTTCCACAAGTGACCGCTAGAGGCGCTGTACAATTTTCCATACTAAAAATTTACGTTAGTCGATATCGAGTATCGATAAATACTATAGCTTTAAACTCGTGGTAGAGCTACTGCTGACAAGATTAGCGAAACAAACGTAAATTATAAACACTGGGCGACTCGAATCGCGATAATCATGGTCGTCGGTACATTGCTCACAGTTTTGCAAATAACATAATGTTTAGCACCACTGATTTATGTTAAAGAATACGCTGTACTTTTGTTGTATCTGCATCTATGGATCTAGGTGCTCCATTCTAAGACTCGACGAACGATTCGCAAGATAAATCCTTATTTATTTTTAGTTTAAGTGCTACGGAAAAAATAGCCTTACCAACATTTAATGCCAGTCTATCTACTCTTTGCTTAGCGATATTTTTCTAATTTAAAGTAGAAGTTTAACCTTCAATACGTGTTTGTCGTGAGTTAAATCTGGGTTTTCGGGTATTTTTCATAATTTGTCTTTTGTATTGTTAATTGTTATTGTTATCTTTGTTTGAGATGCATCTTATCTTGCAACGAACAATGAGTTGTCTGAACTCTGAAGGCAAAAACCTTTTGGTTTTAAATACAGAAACAAATACATAATTATACGAATATTTTAATGTTTATTTCCTCCAGCCACTAAAATAAGATGTATCGCGGCGGAGCTATAAATTTTAGATTAAGCGCCTCCACTGATGTCACGAAAATAACGTGCTTGGGTGGACATGAAAATATTTAGTAAAGATCTAATATTTTTTATTATAGGTCAGTTTCATCTTTTTCGGTTATTTGTTTTTATATTTTTTTTATAATTAACCAATAGATTGTGTAAATCTAAACATTTAACAGAGTATAATGAGTATAATCGCAAATTGTCGCAACAAAAATGGTGTTGAAATATGACATAGAACTTGAGCACCTAAAATAAAAAAGTAGAGTTTAATGCCATATTTTAGTTTACTTCTTTACAGACTTCTCGTCTCAAATCGCATGACATGGACAAAATCGTCCCAACCCCAGACGCAACAATATGATACTGTGAAAACTTTGTTAGTACTCACGAATTGCTTAATAAGTAAAGCTCGTATAAAGTTCATTGAGATAAACATAGTGAACTAGTTTCATAAATCTTTTAAGTAATAAGTACATAATAATTATATCTTCGAACAATAATATAAAATCATATCTATTATCTAAATCCTCAAAGTATATTTACTCGTATATCTCAAATTTACAGGAGATATAATTAGTGCTTAATTTTATCGCTTCAATTATCATCTGATATAATGGATTGTGTTATAAAAAAATATTGTGGTAAAATAAAATAATTATTAACTACTGCTTTGCTACGTTGTTCCACGCTTGTGAATTTTAAGCAAGTTTTTATAAAGATAATAAATCTATTTTAAACGTGAAAATTCTTTCAGTTTTTATGGACTTAGCTACAGGAAAATAAAATGTTGTCAAAGAATTTTGTAGAATATATTACAAATCTATATTTAAAAACAGTTTGTGCTTAAGTTTGTAATTTTAACTTACAGTCAAAAATAATAAACTTGCCTGCCTTAAAAAATTTAAAATTTTCAATAATATGAATGATCTGCAACACTTTCTTTAAATCTATAAAGACTAGGAATTAGGATTGTCTTCTTTTGCGAACACCTTGCTTATCTTCATAACACGTAACCGCTTTATTAACGCGTGAAGCATAACTAAGTATACAGGCACTAGACACCTAACCCTATCTATACGATCAAAGGCTAGGTTAGATCATACAAATAATTATGTATCATTAACGTCTAGTATTATTATAAGTCTAGCAACGGTTGGTTTCGACACCATCTCCTGTGCATTTCGTAACGTTACGACTTACGCACGATTCTCGCCTGAATGCACAAACGCTTACTCCCATACTCTGTTCAGATGCAATTTAATGTAAACAAAAGAATTTCCATGTAAACAAAAGAATATCATAGAGCATTTTATGCTACTAATCATTGTCACATAATGTTTACCCAAATGCAGTAGCAGGGACGCCTTAATTTAATTTATTTTTTTGTTTCCATTTATGTTGACTTGGATTTAAACAAAGTAGTTTGTAATGTGAACTATACCTCTAGGGCCTAGGCTCTACATAATATAAATAAAACGAAATTTATGTTATTATATTATTATTTATTATTAGAATATAAAAATATTTGTTTATTAATACCACATTCCGAGTAGGTATTGCTGTATGTTATGCCAGATGGCACGTAGCAATGAGATTTTTTTTAGATCAAATTCTGTCACTATAATATCATAGTACGTAATTACTTTATGAGTAGGTAATAATTTTCCAAGATAATAAAATTCTTCTGCTAGCTAAGCGCTAACTTACGATGGTCGATAGATCGAAAATTCATAATATCTAAAAGCTTACTACCGTATTGCTTATCAGTTATCACATTACTTGTTGACGCTAGGCATTCATTTGATGATGATCGATGATATACATCATCTTACGTCATCAGGTGATTATGACGTTGGTGATGTCTCTCATCACCCGCCCATCACATACCTCCAATAACATTACAATTTAGTTGTTATTTATTCAACAGCGGTTCGCATTTCAATCGATTTGGCATGCGACATGATTTATGTGGTGGAATCGATTAAATAATCGCTAACCGATCGATTGCATTATTTTTAGATTAAACGACGCAATTCAATACCCTATGTCGGTTAGAAGTGGTTGGTATGGAACAATGGTTCAGGCCAAGTATTCCCAAACTGGAGTTACTATTTAAAAAAAGGACATGATATCGTACCACTTTAAAGATCATCCTAACACTTTATGATCATCGTGTGGGGAGTGGGGACAGGCTTCATACAAAAATGCCCATTGTCCTTTCTTCTTTGCTATTAATTCAAGACGTGAGTGGATGAATAAGGTAAGTAACATGAAAAAACTTCCCGTTTTTTTGCTTAAATGGAGGCTTTAGGGTCGGAAAAATTATTTGAAATAGAAAAACTGTGGATTGTATATGTAACCAGATATATTATAAGCTAGGTTATGAAGACATAAGTTACAAGTTTTATGAAAATAATAAGGCATTTTCATAAAACTTGTAACTTATTGTCCGTATGTTACGAAATATCACTTGTTCGATTCTTCCACTCACGTCTTCAATTATTCTGCTATACTATGACTGCCGTAACGGCAGCCATAGTATAGCAGATGATAGTAGAGAGATGTTATTTTGAATTAGCGTAACCTGTAAGATGGAAAAGAAGCAATAGAGTCCTTCGTATCGCATTGTTTTATACACTGGCTTCCAAAAAATGGAGAAGGCTATATCTACTGTGGATATTTTCATACCCTTAACTAAAACAGGAAAAATCTACTTTATTTGGGGATCCGTTATTTGCAAAGTTTAGAAAACCCTGGCTTAGACTACAGTACTGTGAATTGACGGTGACCAGGTTAAAATTATAAGACAGCGGACACAATAGCTGGGATGTCTGTTTGAGGTATGCTGGAATGTAATTCGTAGGTCGTGTTAGATAAATAGGTATTAATAGGAATCGAATAGCTAAAAGTTGAAGATATATCTGAAATGCAATGGTAGGTTGGTAGGCCTTCTTACTATCCCAAAAGGAGTATTCGAAGAAGCTTCAGATAATGTTACTTTATAGTAACAATTACCTTTTTCTAGCGGCTTAGTCATCATGAAATAGTATTCCTGGCATACTAACTGTGATTCCCCTTTGGTTGTGGAGTTTTGAAAAATCGTCTAACAGTGAATGACTACGTTTAAGTTCTAACTTCTAACTGCGGGGCTAAAATGGTCACATTTAGCAATTCCTCTCAATCAATTCAGCAAATGAATTGTCAAAACAGTCAAACTGACAAATGTCAAATCAATACAAAAATACAGAAATGAATTGCAAGCAGAGTTGCATTTTGCGGTTTTAGAAAAATGAATCATATCATGATTCATATCATGATTCTTCAAAGCGACCATTTTAGCCCCGCGGATCTAACACGTGCTTAACTTTATGTTTCTACCTCTAAGGGGCTGTTTCACCACTTCCTGATAAGTTCCGGATTGCCTATCCACAACTTATCTGACTGATACTCCATACTCTATCAGCCCTATGAGTAGTCTATCCGGCACTTATCAGGAAGTGGTGAAACAGGCCCTAAGAGTTGCCTGTACATAAATTCATCAATCAATCATAATATCATAAAAGATTTGACCTATTCTATTCTAAATATTCATCAATTTTACTTTTTTCATAACTACATAACAACAAAATTATCACGGTTTCTCTGGCTTATGGTTTCCCGAAGTTTTCCCACCCCATTGTCTAAGATGTTGACCCCGATGTAAGTAGTAAAATTCGTTCCAACGGTTTTTGCGCAATGCAGCATTACGTTGAACGTTCGCGATTTTCACACAAATTATAAATACACTCCTCCTGATTTTGGTGCCAATATAATATTTTAAGAAGTGTAAGGAAATAATATATTTTTTCTATTGTTGACCTCCGAAAAAAAGTTATCGCATTTCGTAGAATTGAGCTAACTATATGAATGAAAGTCATTATTTTATTAATCTTATTCATCGTAACAATTACTAATTACACAATTCGTCCTCGTGCATACAGTGGTCGTTCATAGCCGAATTCAACGAAGCGACAAAATCTATACTAATATTATAAAGCGGAAGAATTTTTTTGTTTGTTTGAACGCGCTAATCTCAGAAACTACTAATCCTAAAAAATTCTTTCAGTGTTAGATAGTCCATTTATCGACGAAGGCTATAGGCTATATTTTATCACGCTAAGACTAATAGGAGCGAAGAAATAGAGGAAACTGTGGAAAAAGCGGGGGAAATCTTTATTTGAAAGGGCTTATTTGAACGCGCTAATCTCAAGAACTACTGGTCCAATTTGAAAAATAGCCCATTTATCAAGCCTTCCTTGATAAATGTGCTATTTTTCAAATTGGACCAGTAGTTCCTGAGATAGAGGCTGTAGACTATATTTTACCACGCTAAAACTAATAGGAGCAAAGAAATAGAGGAAAATGTGGAAAAAACGGGGAAAATTATGTGAAAGGGCTTATCTGACGACCTCTGTGGCTCAGTGGATTGGCTATCGGTAGCTCAAGCCGGGGTCGCGGTTTTGAATCCCGCAGACGGACAAAAAGTTTTCAAAGTTCCTGGGTCATGGATGTGTATTAAATATGTGTATCATATAATAAAAATCTTAAATATATATATGGTATAAAAATATTAAATATATTTCCGTTGTCTGGTACCCGTAACACAAGTCCTTCAGGCACTTACCACGGGGCCAGACTGACGTGGTGTGAAGCGTCCATAGATATTATTATCATTATTATTATTATTATTATCTCACGAACTACTAGAACAATTTTTCTGCCATCCAGGTCAGATAGGAAGTAGAGCACGTGAAGGATCATAGGCTATTTTTTGTGGACTAATTTGTCTGTGAAATATCTAATACGCGGGCGAAGCCGCGCGGAACGTCTAGTGCATAATATAATAATAGTGAGGAAACAACGGACAAAAATATACACACATTCATATTTTGGCTTGCATTTCATTACTTTGGCCAAACTTGACTCATTTTATAACGAGACGGAACAGTCTATAAACCACAGCTATCCCTGAATTAGTCACTCTGAAACGGAAACGGAAATGTCTGAATAATGCATTTTATGTGTATTATGTGTATTTTAATGAGTATTAAATTGATGATCTAAAAATAAATACTAATGATGATAGTGCCGCTTAATATATCACCACATTTTATTAAAAAAAGACGGATTGTACTCCGGGAGTGCCGGCAAAAGTGAAAACTTGATTATTAACGTTGTGCATAATTTTTTTTAACCCATTTTTTATGAAAATCGATTTAAATTTAAAAAAAAAAAACGATCGTTTTAATTAATTAATCGAAACCCTTACAATCGATTAAAAAATATCGACAATCGAAAAAAAAGCTGCTGTCAGACAGTCAGACACTTCTCGCGACAGTTGTCTTGCAGGTGGGAACGCGGCCTTAATCAGAGCGTCTGCTAAAGAACTAATTTCCCCGACTGTACATTTCTGCTAAGCAACTCATTTCCCCGACTGTACATTTCTGCTTAGCACAATTTTCCCCGACTATACATTTCTGCTAAACAACTCATTTCCCCGACTGTACATTTCTACTTAGCACAATTTTCCTCGACTGTACATTTCTGCTAAACAACTCATTTCCCCGACTGTACATTTCGTTCGAGTTCGAGTTCGACACAAAACACTACTCTCCAACCGTCTTACGCTTTTTCTATAAAATGTGACGCGAGTTTCACAATTTTTACCCATCCCACAAAAATGCTCAACGCCGCTAAAGAAGTTTTCACTTCAATAACGCATGAGATAAATTGAATCAGAAGGAATTGATACTTTCGGGATTTATGAATAAACGTTCTCGTAGTTTCCAGATTAATTTTGTATTTCGTCTCTTATTTACTACGAAACCATGCTGACCATGTGACGGTTAATTAAGCACGCCACAATTTATTTCATTTTCGTCACCCCACTAAATAACGATTTCTATTTCCTCCTTTCGATGCTGGAAAAGACAAATCATCCGTTAAAATTTCGGTCACTTAATCTAATGGACGAAAATTGTCATTCCGGTGTCATAGTAATTATTTATTGTCTAAGTACCTGGATGATGTCCAAAGGCGGAGGGATCGAGATATGCTACACCTCATCCGATGTCTGCCGAGTACTTATTCACCGCAAATATCGATATCGGCGTGTTAGTTCGGATTACGGCGGACGGGGTGGCAGGACGTGGTGACCGCGAGAAGACGCGCGCGAAACGACGGGGTCGACTCGAAGCCGTACGTCACCAGCCAGGTCAACACACGATTTCACGTGGCCGATGTTCAGCCTTATCGAGCTCCTTTTATCTTATTAAGCCTATTTCGTCGGCCGATCGATTTTCTGTTCGGAGACGCAGTCTTGTAATTCACGAGTGCGAGCCGGTAACGTATTAGCGCGTGTCGTTAGTCGGATGACATCAGTTGAACCACGTCCGCTGGAAACGTAACGCGTTCAGTGCGAGCGGCGTGCCCGCCACAGACACACGAGGACCTCGATGGAGGACAAGCGGTGCGCGACTTGCGAGGCCCTCGGCCGCCGCAGTCTGTCGAGCAAGCTGCTCCAAGTGGCCACTGCGCAGGCGCACATCAAGACGTGCTCGCACGCGCACGGCCACGACACCAACCTGGCCTCCCGGGCGCTCGCCGCCAAACGGAGGAAGTCCATAGCGGGCCTTAAACTGAACCTATCCACCGAAGCCGGTACCAAAACTGCGAGCCCCGAAAAGCCCAAAGCTAACGCCACGCGTAGAAACACTTGGTGCTCTATGTAAGTTTACACCCATAAGCATTATTCATGACTAATTCACCAACACTATCCCATTCGCTGTCTCCTTGTCGTTTATTTGCAGCTATCGCTCCTTATCGTCTTTTATCTATTAGTCTCTGTCGTATCTCTTAAGCCGTTGTTGTTGAACTATTGGCAATATCAATAAAATTGTTTTTTTCCTTTCGTTAAAAATGGTAGCAATAGGTACAAAGTGCATGTTATTATGCAGGAAATATAGCCTACGGTCGATCTAACCTTGAGATATCGAATAGCTCGAGAGTGTTATCGCATACGCAATACCTTGATTTCTTGGTGCATTGTTGTTCATATCAGATTTTAATTCGTTAAGTAATTCTGTTGTTTTAAAAACTTTAAGATAAGTAACCGTTAAATCTAATCATGTAACAATTCTTGCTTTAGTAGATTACCTAATTATCGAATCAAAGTGGTCAGTCACCATATTACAGGTGTACCATTGCAGAAATTGGTTCACAGGCAGTTGACGGACCCACGTCAATTGGTTGGATTATATCAATTCAATGTTAGTTGTGATCTTTTGGATGGGTTTGACATAACGTGACCAAATTACGCAGGTACGCCATTTGCCTATGAATCAACTTCTCTGATAGTACCTACTGTATTATGATGGTCTCGGTTTATTAGTACTGTCTGCAGACAGTCTGAAACCTAATCTGTATGAGACATCCCTAAAGTGGAGGAAATTTCAATTTGTGCAACTAAACTCTATTGAGGCAATGAAGAGGTCCGGAACAACTCACTTGAATGAATTTCTTTCAATTCACTCGGTGAATCGACGTTCGACGTCTGTCGATAAAGTGAGGTAGATTAGCTTTATACTAAGAGTAGGTTTCAGGTATTTAGTCAGGTTTACCTAGAGGTAGAATATAAACCGTAGACTTTTAGAATAAGACAAAAGAATATGATGTAATGAATGACGCAAAGACGAAGCTTTAGGGATTGTTGACAGTACTATTATAATAATATGTGACTACAACTCTATAGTTGCCAGCTACTAATTACTAGAATGTAGTCATTGTTTATAAAAAAAACACGAGCAATTTGTATAATGGCTTTTTTGCTCGACGAACGTCATGTAATTTGTAGGTCGCGTGTATGGCGATGATGGTGAATTAAATATGTATTGCAATTGTTACAAAGTGTGTCGCTAGATTTTTCTAGAATGTGTGGATATCGATTTCCAGTTCAAAGGTCACATAAAGGTTAAAGTATATTGATATTATAATATGTGATTAATAGTTAAATACATCGTCATAACTTACTACTATAAACATACGAATATATAACCTCCTCCTTTTTGGAAGTCGGTTAAAAATGTTACCCATATTGTAATATTTCATTTTCAAATGAGAACTTTTTAACTTCAATGTTTGCAATGATTGTATCGTTAATTATTATAATGATTCACGTCAATTGCAATCCAAAGTAGAACAAGTAGCCGATGCGTATGCGATTCGTAATCTAGCATCTGAGTTTGTGGCTGTTATATTCAAGACCTTAAATACTTTGTTTTGAATCAGATTGGCTATAAAAAGCCAAAACGTGACAATAATCAGGTGGGCTAATTAATCATAAAATAATAATTATTACTAAAGATACAGCGGTAATATTATTGTCTACCTTCAGTTAAAGCAAGAGATACTAACTAAGGAATGCAGCTTTCATCTCCAATGCTTAATTACATAAGTTTAAAAGTTAAATAAATAAACACGTGACCTTACTTGGCATTGTCAAGACGGAGTTGCAACACAAACAATAAATATTCATTAAATGGTGCAACTGCATAATAGATGATCACGTAATGAGCGTTCCGTATACAATCATAGTTATTACTCCTCTTAAACACTGTTTTATGACTCTTGTTAGTCGTCTGGATAAACATGTAGTGGTTGCCAAGGGACAGGGACTAAAAAAGAAACAGTTGAATAGTGAATCTGCGTTAATGATAACACTATGAGTAAGATACAAAGTGTTTCAAACAGCTTGGACCCCTTGGAATTATGCCGAGATGTAGCTTCACTCTGCATCCTCTATCGGTTGTATCACGCGAAGTGCTCTGAGGAATTGTTCGGAATCATACCGCCTGCAACTTTTCGCCATCGTCCCACGCGATAAATATTCCATCCTCATCACCTTGATGAGTGGCAATCTTCCACCGTACGTTTCTCGCGTAACTTTCTGCCGCGCACTGTAAAACTCTGGAACGAACTGTCACCAGCAGTATTTCCGGACCTATACGACCTGCAAACCTTCAAGAAGAGAGCGTATTCCCTCTTAAAAGTCCGGCAACGCACCTGCTGCTCTTTTGAACATCAGAAGAAGTGTCCATGGGCGACGGTAGTTGCTATCCATCAGGTGACCCGTTCTTTTATAAAAAAAAGATACGTTGTCCTGTAGTAGACGAGCTAATTAAATTCTATTTTAGATATATAGTTTCATATAAGAATAGAAGTGAGATCTGGGTAAAAAAAGCCTATTCTATAGCTATAGCCTAGCCTATCTCTATAAAATATAATATCACATGGCCGAGGCCTTGAGTCTTCATTAACTGTGGTTGTATGTCCTTAGCTCTACTTTTCTTTTGAAATAAAATCTGACTTTGCGGTTTTTCTGTGGTTTCTCAGAAAGTTTGTTAACCTAAATAACTACGATTTTACTGAAAACAATAATTCTAAGCGTCATTATGACATTTAAATATTTACCCTCATTTTTTTACCCTTTTATGGGCAAACTCATGCTGGGGAGGTTGCCAAAAAAATTTAGCTCTTTCAGCGCTGCTACTTCCACAGTGAACTCTACATAGATATAATGACAGAATATAAGAGACAAGCGTACCATAGAGTCTAACAATGAATAATGATTCGCTCGCTCTGCTGTTGCCCGATGTCAATTACGACATGAACATTATGTGACAAATGGAAAATTACAAAATAATTGCTACGTACGACCATTATTATCGAGTCGTTAATAATGCTCATAATAACTATTGTCAGTTTTTTTTCAGAACTGCATTCAACATTTAGGATAAGGGTTAAGGATTGTTGGAATACTTAGAACTGAGAGTATTTCTTACGGAATAAGAAAATTCTTCTATTTTTACTTAAAAATACTAATTCGACTAACTAGTTATTTCAGTAGCTTTATGGGTTTTGCAAAACGCATTAGCCTTTATGGGTTTAGCAGACGAAACCACTTCATCAACTTACAAGTCTTTTGCGTGTAAAATATATTATAAATCGGAACCTACAGAATGAAGAATACTTATTAAACTAATGTCTTTAAAAATATCAACTTCAATCATGAAATACATATTATTGTGAAAACCCCATCTCTGATCTGTGTGGGTCACAGTGCATCATCGAGAGCCTTTAATATATCATAACATTGGAAACCAATTGCATAAGTAAACCACATGTGTTCAGTGTTAACGCATGCCTAAATTATATAATGCACTCGAACACGGTTATTTTGAAACGGTATTGTTTCGAGCGTTACGTTTAAAATTTAAATGCAAGAGCTCTGTTGCAGCCCACCACGGTATTGCATCTGTGGAAAAACGTTTAACATATTAAAATATATTTCTTTTATATTTATCTTCATCACGGATCTAAGTTACGAAAATTCTGGTAGTTTCGTATTTTAATGCAATCGTTTCAACATGGTTTGTGAATTTTGTAACTTATAGCATGTTGTGAACTTAAACAACAAATTCAACCTAAAGTATACAAGAAACTGTAAAATTTAGAATATAAATTAGCATCCAGGTATTTTTTTTTTCATAAAAATAAAAATACTTTGACCGGCTTTATTACAGATTTGAATAATTTAAATTTATAATTTATATTCTCAGCTTATTTCATTCATTAGTATTTAGTAGGTAGTCACTGTCTTTATGTCGTACTTGTTCTATAATTACATTTTTGAATTCATAATTAATTACCTCTTTGTTCTTTTGCTCATTTTAATAGCTATTTTTGATACTGCTGAAGAAAATATAATTAAACAGCTCCTGAATTAGATGAAAAACATGTCTCAAGAAAAATAGTAACTGAGCTACACCTGAATTTGTTGCAAGACATGTTCTTAATATTAAAGTAGATATGGGTCGTTTGTGCAGTAACAGTGGCATAATACTAGAGGATGTCAACAGTGACTAATGTGTGGAAAACTCTAGAATGCAAATTACAATAATACATAATGTTATACGACACTGTGAACAATATGCGGAAGTGGTGTTACAATAGATTAGTGCAGACATACACACACTAGATAACGCCACAACTTATACAAACACTTCGATATGCACGAGCATGCGTAGAAGGCTTGAACCGTCTTTGAAACGAAAGAAATTTCCCTTTATGTCGAGAAGAAGAAAAGTGTGATTCAAATGTAGAATCAAATGCGCCATTTATTGGAAGGAGGTCAATAGTGTAGCAGTATAGATAATGAAAGAACAAAAAGTCATCCTACACTTTTAGAAAAACAAACTTGTAAGATACATTGTGTAAATCATTTCAAATGAAAGACGCAAACAAAGATATGATAATATGAGTTGATGGGCAATGATAAATATTAAAGGAATGAAACACTTGTAAATACTTGCGATCAACTTGGCCTTTGCAGTGACACACAACACAATATTTTGCTAATGATAGAAGTGATAATGACGATAAAATCAACGGAGGAATATAGCACGTGTCACTTAGATCTAAGAGTAATTACGATGGCCGTTAACGTGTGAGCTATCAAGATGTACAGGGTGCTACTTACCTCGTTTTCCCACCTCGAGAGCTCGTTACTTGCGACCATTATACGTTTTTCTTGGAACTCTCATAAGCCATAACGAACAGCTTCAATTTTGATGGCTATTTTATAGGTGATTTAAACCAATTTTTATTTAGTAAGCCGAATCAGATATTTTTTATTTAGAATATTTTCTTTCTGAAACTCTACAATGTATATATTATACCTTCCATCAGTTCGGGATGTACTACAGCGAAAAGAGGTTAAGCTTACACAATGCTTATTACAGTCAAGCAGCTTTATTAGATAAATTAAATTCACTGTAAACTTTAGTACTACTACTAAAACTGTTATTAGTATTAAAGTTTACAGTGAATTTGTTACGACTGGTAATTATACGTACGCCGTAACATTAACAATTAAGTATCTTACGTTAACAGTGCTAAGTTTTATTATTTTCCATTAGAAAGTATCACTAATGATACAGAATGACGCTAACCTTGAACCAAAACGAGCGCATTTGATGCTCAACGTAGAATTTGAGTGTTTACGAATTCGTTCTCGCCATTGCAGCCGGTAAAAAGCGTTACCAAGGTATTCGGAGGCGCCATCGTAGTAGATTGAACCGTGCGCGCGCCACTTGCCACTCTCCCCTCCCTCTGCCTCGCCGACCGGGTCCCAGTTCGCCGCAACGCGTTGTTTCGGTCACTCGCGTGGTTAAATCACGTTTTTTTTTAACAATTTCTACCTCATTTTTGAGCACAACGGCGTAGTATTCAGTTTCAAAACGGCACCGCTGCAACCGAAATTGGGGACCCGCGCGTCCCGTCACAAACAGCCGCCGACGTTATCGGAAGCCATGCAAACTAAACTCATAAGTGCCGGGTACTCGTCCATCATGAACAAACAGGACTTGCTCCGGGAAGTCGTCGTCAAGTACATCGACTACTTCTACCCAGTGTGAGTAATTTTTCTTTATGCCTCGTTCCACGTTTCGTAATTTGCCGCATTGCGTCTCTAGTTTGGTACCGCGGCTGCATGATTTACGATATGTCTCCGAGCAAATGAACCGGCAACTCGGTGAAGGTTTCGCAGCAATGACTTTGACTGCATCCAGGCGGTTGTCAATGGCCGATGTGAGCGCCGCCTATTCAATCCAGACATCTCTGTACGTCTCTGCTGCTGTATTGATCCGCTGCAATACGCCAACGGCGCTTACATATGCTCTAAACTTGTTATGTGATGAGATCAGCTCGTTAATGAACTCTGAGATCTATTAGCCTTGACCTTTATTGTCGCGCAAAAAAGAGACCCTAATTAGGCAAATCTAAGTTTAGATTCTTATGTAGGCAATATAGATAGTCACTGGATGTCAGATACTATTGATTTAAAACACAAACCGGTTAAAATGAACCTTATTGTGTTTAAAAAAAAAGCTCTGCAAACGCAGTGTTGCATGAAAATTCGCGTGACAAAAATCTGACCGGCCATGTTTCTCGTGAAAATCACGTCTGCACAGATTTAGAATGTAAATTCAATTAGGTTTATAATATGTAGAGTAACGTTATATTTTATTTAACTGTTGGCTTCTGACTACGAAACGGATACGAAATTGTGAAACAAGTGGCGAGATGTAACGGTCGTCATGAGCCGCCGGCCGCCGTGTCGACATCAGCCGTCGATTTCCCTTCAACGACCTTGGGCGATTCGCCGGCGCTGCTGCACTGCAGCACGATAGCGTCAAAAACACATTAGGATATTAAATTTTCATGCGAAGCTCCATTGTCTATTGACGGGCTTCATGTTGGCCTGTGTAAAATAATTACATCGTTACACCAGTGTGCAAAATAATTATCATATTTTACATCTACCAGACGTCCCGTTATGGCTCTGCGATCGTTATCATCGCCCAAACAATTTAAAAGTATGATTCGCCCACTTACTATTTTCATGGCCCCGGTGAGGGAATGTTTGTTGTGAATTACAAAAGTATACCTCCTCAATAACTTTACATTTAATCGTATGAGCCATGTACTTAAATAAACACGTAATTGTATTGTTCGAGTTGTTAATTTCATTCTTTAAAAATTCTGAAATCACTTAACAATGACTAATGAAGAAATTTAAATTCTCATGAAACTCTATAACGTAAATAACTTTACGTTCAGTATTGTTTTTTGCTCCTTACAAAAATATAAACATCGTAACTTATCTTGAAAAGATCACTCTTGAAATCCTTCGACTTGTCCTCAAATAAATTGTTTACCTCTCTTGACAAAAACTCCACAATAATTACAATTATACTTTATTTCTTAATAATTAATATTAGACAATCGTTCCACTCTTGGGCAGAGATTCCTCTAGTAGTCGTTCCCTCGTTCAAGAAGGCCCTATAATGCGCTCTTGGGGTATATATACCCAATTTTTCCCGTCAAGTGTCAACCCCACTATAAGTGGGGTGACCATGGGAGGGATTGCACGTTGCCAGTGTGGCCAGGATAAAATATTACTTAACTATAATTTAATTAAGTCGTTGAAAATATTTTAGATAATATATTAATTTCAGTAGCCTAAAATTAATAAAATACAATTTAGTTACTTCAATCATAACATTCGGCCATCCGACAACGTGCAGCGTCCCGATGCACTCTAAAACCTAGATACCTACAAAATGCATAGCAAAGTATAGTTACATTTAAACTTTAAACTATAGTTTACATTTAAATTTTAAACTAGTATTAAAACTAAGTCACTACAATGTAATTATTAATACATTAATGACATAGAAAATGTAATGTTAAATGCGAGTCTATAAAATTCTAATACAATTTAATACATAGGTAAGTAACATTTTATGCTACTTTTTATTATTCACAAAATTGAAAAAAGAAATCTAGTAAATTATACTATAATTAATTCTGTATTATCAACTTAAAATTGTCGATTTAATTAATTAACATTAAAGACAAAAAATATGTAAAATTAGATATTACAATACATAAAAAATTATTTTACGATATCTTTTATTAACCTCAAAATTAAGAAAAATCAAGTCATGATTATAATTTATAAAATCAAAACTTTTCAGTTTAATCAATTGATCACATTAATAAAAACCTTACATTATAAATAGTTTTAATCACTGGAATCACTGGAAGTCGTGTCATGTACTTCCAATGATTTTACATGTATCCAAGGCCTCATTCTGTCAAAAGCAATGACTGTATTATAGGGTTTACCTTTTTTATTAAAGCCAGGCACCTCATCAATTCTGTATCTATCATTTCCTAAAACCTCGGTAACTTTGTATGGACCTATGAATTTTGAAAGGAGTTTTGTACTTTTTTTATCGTTGTCATAATTATTACGAAGAATCTTAACTAAGTCACCTACTTCATATTTTGGGGCAGGAGCTCGTTTAGCATCGTGTTTAGCCTTTTGTCTTGTTTGCATTTTACTTATATTTTCGTTAATTTCACTTCTCAATTCATTTAAATTATTAGGTCTATCGGTACTATTAACGGGATCAATTTCGCTATTAAGTTTATTCGATAGCGCGTCACGCATGTTTACACCGAACAGGGCTTCGGTTGGAGTTTTCCGAGTAGAGGCATTGACAGTGTTGTTAATGCCCCACTGCACTTTACCTAAACACTTGTCCCATTCTTGTTCATGACCATTTGAATTTTGCGCAGCTAAGGAATTGAGGATGGTTTGGTTGAATCTCTCAGCCTGACCATTTGCCCTTGGGCAAGCTACCGCATTTAAAACATGTTTGATGCCGTGTGTGTCACAAAAGCTTTTGAATGCTGCCGAGGTGAAACAAGTTCCACGGTCGGATACTATCCTAGCTGGTATGCCGAAATCAAAGAATATATTTTCTAGAATTTTAATGGTAGTCCTTGTTTTAAGGTCTTTGATTGGTTTAGCGAATGCATATTTAGTAAATGCATCTACCACAGTGAGAATGTAAGAGTTACCATTCTTACTCTTTACAAAAGGTCCAAGATGGTCCATATGGACCGTATGAAAGGGAATGTCTATTTTTTGAATGGGGTGTAGGAAGCCAGTCTTTTGCTTTGCCGCGGTATCTTTGTTGTAGGCGCACTCTAAGCAAGCTGCGACGTACTTTTTGACAAATTTTCTTAATTTCGGAAACCAATACTGTTGTTGGATTCTTTCAAGTGTCTTAGCATATCCTAAGTGGCCAATTTCGTCATGATTGGCTCGACAGATTTGCCAGCGAGCACTACGAGGAATAGCCAAACATAACCTGTCATTAACTTTTCTATAGACCGCCTGATTCTTAACGACATAATTTTCGCGTATTTCTTTGCACTTTGGGTCATCCTCTGGTTTTAAAATTTTGTGGATTCGAGAAATGTCAGGATCTGCCACTTGCAAAGTAAGCAGCCAGTTTGCTTTTTCTATATTGTATATATTAACAGACAAATTATCAGCTGGTTCAACGGATAGTTTAGTGTTTCGGCTGAGAGCGTCCACATGTGACATTTGTACGCCTGGTCTATATTCAATATCAAAATTATACTCAGTTATTTGTAGCCACCAACGTGCTATCCGTGGAACCAGATCTCTCTTTGTTAAAGTGGTTCGTAATGCTGCACAATCAGTGTAAATTTTGAAGTGAATACCTAAAAGATATACGCGAAATTTCTGAAGAGAACATACAACAGCTAATGTCTCTAGCTCGTAGGAGTGAAGGTGTTTTTCTTCTGGTGTTGTTTGACGGCTAAAATAAGCTACGGGTTTCAAAACTCTGTTATCTTTTTGCCATTGCATTAATATACCTCCTACACCTAAGGAGCTTGCGTCGGTATGCAACTCTGTTTCAAGGGTGGGATCATAAAGTGCCAGGACTGGTCTACTCACTAGTTTTTCTTTCAAAAGTGCGAAGGCTTGTTGTTCTATGTTAGTCCACTTCCATAGAGCTTCCTTTCGCAATAACGCTGTTAGAGGTTGGGCTATTTCACCGTAGTTTTGTATAAACTTACGAAAGTAATTGGTTAAACCGAGAAATTGTTGGACCTCCCTAACATTTTTTGGTACAGGAAATTCTTTAACCGCTTGAACTTTGGCTTCTCCTGGACGAATACCGATCGAAGAAATATCATAACCGAGATAATTAACCGAAGTATCAAAAAAACTACATTTTGATAATTTTAAAGTCAAACCGTGTTCTCTAAAAAGCTTTAATATTTCTTCAAGCCTAGAAAACATTTCTTCGATCGTTTTCGCGGGTATAAGCACATCATCTAAATATGCCAAAGCGTATTCGAAACGCCTATTACCTAAAATTCTGTTTATCATTCTTTGGAATACGGCTGGTGCATTAGCCAGCCCGAAGGGCATTCTTTTGAACTCGTAATGCCCATCGGGCGTAACGAATCCCGTAAGATGTTGACTCTCAGCAGCCATGGGGATTTGATAATACCCGGAAGCCAGGTCAAGTGTAGTAAAAAACTTATTTCCACTAAGATTCGAAATCTGATCTTCGATAAGAGGGAGGGGAAAGCGATCCTTAATTGTTTTATTATTAAGCGCCCTGAAGTTGACGCAAAGTCTTTGCTCCCCATTCTTTTTTTTTACCATCAGAATTGGGCTAGCATAATCTGACCTGGATTCCTGGATAATATCGTTTCGCAGTAATTCGTCAATAGTCCCTCGAACCTGTTCGCGCTCTATGTGGGACAAACGGTATGGTCGGTAAACAATCGGTTTATTATCAATGAGATCTATCTTCATTTCGGTATCAAGTATGCAGCCTACTTCTTCTAATTTTGTGGCAAAACAGTCCCGGTAGCTTTGTAAGAGAGAGTACAGTCTTTCGACACATTCAACATCTAAATGAGATCCAGTCTTTATTTCATTCCTGTTTAAAGGTTCTAAGGTTATCATGTCCTTCGCAATTTTATATACTTGGCGGATACTTTGCTCATTGAATGGAATTGACCTCGCTATTAAAGTATTTTTCTCAAAAAATATAGGGCGATGTGATAGATTAGATATAACAACACTACCTTTTCCATTAGTCATTCGATAAACGCCTCTAAGCAAGCTATACTCTCTGCTTGGTTCGGTTGCCTTATAACCCTCGACAATAACATCACCTGTGTAATTGATTTCGGAATGTACGGGAATTATGTTTATATCAGAAACTTCGCTAGAGTTAGAAATATAAAGTTTTAAGCTTTCATTTGTAGTACTATTAATGAAGGGATTCTGGCATGGGGTTTTGTAAAAAGTTAATTTATGACAGTTTTTAAGAACAGTTACACAAGATAACTCAGTAAAATTCTGCCCAATGATTAGAGAGTTTTGCATGTGCATATCATCGACAACTAAAACCTCAATACACGATTCAACCTCATCTACTTTTATATAAGCAACCGACCGATACAACGGTATTACTGACGATTGGCCAAAACCCCGAATTACTGGGATATTTTCAAAATTTTTAACTAATTGAAGTGTATCCGCGTCGGATTTCCTCATAAGAGTACATTCACTGCCGAAGTCAATATATGCTTGAAATATAATATTATTTACCAATACAGATTTTATATACTTTTCATTACCGTTGTTAATCGTATCAATTTTCAAAGTATTTCTTTTCGGTTGGTTATCTGAATTATTGACACTAGCATATTTTATTGATCGTATCGCGTCTAATTTACAATCGTCACGGTCATGTCCTACTCTTTCGCAGCGCTTGCACTTTATAATTGGTTTGGAACATCTAAAAAATGGATGGCCTTTAGTCTCACAATTATAGCAAGTAATAGACGACAAATAATTTTTATTGTTGCCTGTAAAATTTTTAGAGTAACCGTTGTTAGACCTATTCCATTGACGCTCACGAGGTTTGACATTTGTGATTGTTTGTTGTTTTTGAGAGGACAAAAAGTTGAGTAAATCCTCAGGTTCTTTACAATTGAGGGTCTGAGCACTGTTCCTAATAGATTTATCAGTAATTCCATAAATAATACAGTCAAGTGCCTTTTTCCCCTCAATTTCACATCTATTTACTAAGCCTAATTTATCATAGAAATACTCCTTAAGGCTCTCATCTGCCCTTGAAGTACGATGTAACATTTCTTCCAAGAGTCTGGCAAAATTTTCTTCACTAGGGAAAGCCTTAAGAAGTTTTTCTTGCCACTCTCTCCATGTATAAATGACAGTAGGCAAAGACTCAAACCATCTTTTCCCCAAGCCAACCAATTTTTGCAATGAAAAATGGATGGTCTGCCTCTCGTCCCATTCATAAATCACGGCGCATTCGTTGACTTTCCGCAACCACGAATTGATGGTTTGAGCTTTGTTGGAAGGATCAAATTCAGGTATTACATTATTGTAATTACTATTACTAAATATATTATTTTTGCTAGTCTCTCCCGTACAATTGCTAAATATTCTCAACAACTTGTTTGTAGACAATCGCACTGACCTCTTGCGCCTCTTGCGGTATGCGTCCTCATCGCTCGAGGACGTTGATGATGATGGACTTCTTCGTCCCGTCTTTTTGGTGCGTCGTCGTTTCGAAGTCGGCATAGGGGGAGTGCCTGGTGGAGTCCCGCCTTGCCCTTCGCTTTCATCCTCCACATTTCTCATTTTATTCTGGAATTAAACGTTTTCGACATAAAAATTCTTTTAATTGAAACAATTATATTAGGAATGCATGAATGATTATTGTAGCTTTAGAATCTATTTAAATATGCATAATATTATTTAATTGAAAAATGTTATTACTAAATTATTTATTTTTAAATCTCTTATTTTGACACTATATTATTTCATTAATTTATTTCTTAATATATTAGAATGAATGAGAGTCAATAGAGATTTAATACGGATTCTCCTTTTTTTTTTTTTTTTTTTACCGAAAGAATTTAAGTACACGTACTAGTACTACAATAAATATTAATTAGTTTTTAACACTTTATATTTTATATGTGTAAATTTTTACTTTGCAAGTCACTTGAATTGTAGAATCTTTAGGCCAGTGGTTCTTAACCGGTGGTCCACGGACCACTGGTGGTCCCTGAAGGCGTTCCAAATGGTCCGCGAAGCCATCCTAATATTATATTGTAAAATATGTGAGAGAATTCAGAAGCTACTTAAGAGTGTGCAGTCACAAAGATCACATTAAAATTCAAATCTGTATTATTAGATTCTTGCAAAATAAAAAAAAGAGTTTAAAAGTTGTGCTTGTCTATCAAACAACCCTTAGTTTAGGCAAACCAACTTGGTGGTCCCCGGCAACACAAACACTTGCTAAAATGGTCCTTCATGACCAAAAGGTTATGAACCACTGCTTTAGACATTTTTTAATTTGAAGGCTTACGTTATGTACTACATTCATTCCATTTCATTTCATTTCCGGAGTCATATTCAATAATGAAATCATTCAAATATCAGTATAATACGTATCTATTTAATCTTAACAATAAATTCTCGTTATACTAAGATCAAATCAAAATATCTAATTGCATAATTAGATCACCGTGCCACAGTTAATAATTACATATTATTTACATATTATTATAATATTTACATATTATACCCATAAGGTGATATTTTAAATAAATAATTATAATATTGCGATTTTGTATTAGACAAAAACCCGAATAAAATTTTAAATTCGGAAGTGATTAGCGTTAAAACGTTTTGCACTATGAAGAACTATAAAATATTATCCTTCCTCAAGGAAACTTTACAGTAGTTCACTCCGCAGTATCTAATTTACTCAGTGGCTTACTTCACAGCCATTCCACTTACTACGTGGTTCGCTCATCAGTCATTTCATTCACTCGATGGTTCACTCCACAGCTAGGTATCTTATCTACTCGATGGTTCACTCCACAGCTAGGTATCTTATCTACTCGATGGTTCACTCCACAGCTAGGTATCTTATCTACTCGATGGTTCACTCCACAGCTACTTTATCTACCCAATAGTTCACTCCATAGCTATTTTAATTTCATTTGAGAATTTAAACTTATTCGCACAACACACAAATTCAGCACTAAGTACAACGCACTCCTAAAGATTGAAAAAGATCGTATATGATTATCGTACTGAGTCGTAAAAAGTTTGTCATATTTTATATTACCGGCTGACATTGATCAAACATTTAAGCGAATTCGTAATTTCAAACAAGTCTCAATAAAAATTTTCAATCTACCGTAAAAAATGGGTCGGCAACATTAATCTAATAAAAACGAGTTTCGATTTTGTTAGTCTCGCTAAAACTTAAGAACATCTAAACCGATTAGGTTAACACTGTCATGTCTTGAAATATTCGTTGAAGTCCGTGAAAAGGTTACGTTACGGTCCGAGAATAAAATTACGTTTGAAACATTAAAAAGTCAATTATAATTTTTGAAGTTATACGTAGTTCACCGGATTATTAAAAATGTTACTATTTTGAATGTAGATTCAAAATTTACTCCACGTGCACACTGTATAATATAATAAATTAATATTGTTCACATTGATTAGCGTTGGTAAATCGTATGAACGAAGTACCGTCAACGCTAAAATAGTGCTACTGCTAACATCAGGTTCAAGTTTGACGCTTTGAAAATTTATTTGAATAAGAGCTTACAAACTGTAATTTAAACATTATGAACACTTATTTTAGTATTGTTATATTGTTCCGTGCTCTGTGCTCATATTAAGCGGCTGTGTCTTTTTGAGAATAATAAAGATCATGAAACCGAAATGTAATCAATTTCCAATAATTTACTCTTAAAACTTTTTACTTCACAAAAATCATTTTAGTCAATTCAATAACAAGCAAAAAAGTAATTTCATACAAGTGAGGTACTATAATATTCCAGAATAATTCACACGGCTAGTCGACATGCATGCTTTGACCTGCGGAGCTATTAGAGAGTAGCCCTAACCAATCCCCCAACAAGTCAAATGCACATGCACGCCATAATTGTCGATAGCAATGAAACCGCGCATCACCAGAGAGTAGCCCTGATCAGATAACGCAATTCCAATACAACAGACAACCGTGTGTATTCAATCTTCGGAGGGTAGTAATAAAAAAAGGAATGCTTATACTATACAATATGCATTAAACAAACTGAAAACTTAAAAATGGTCTTGTTATTGAACTGACACATTTAATAATTATAAAAAATTGCAACATACCTTTGGGTTTATCCCTCTTCTGAGTTGACAAAAACTCCACAATAATTACAATTATACTTTATTTCTTAATAATTAATATTAGACAATCGTTCCACTCTTGGGCAGAGATTCCTCTAGTAGTCGTTCCCTCGTTCAAGAAGGCCCTATAATGCGCTCTTGGGGTATATATACCCAATTTTTCCCGTCAAGTGTCAACCCCACTATAAGTGGGGTGACCATGGGAGGGATTGCACGTTGCCAGTGTGGCCAGGATAAAATATTACTTAACTATAATTTAATTAAGTCGTTGAAAATATTTTAGATAATATATTAATTTCAGTAGCCTAAAATTAATAAAATACAATTTAGTTACTTCAATCATAACACTCTCCTCCAATCACTTCGGTCTCACCTTTCTTGAAAGCTTTTCAAGAGATTGCCAGACAATGCAATTTTTCATGAAAGCGCGGGACATGATGATTGATGAATCACTTTTGGTAAATATTGGTTTAGCAGCATGAAAATTTACATATGCAGTATGTTTGGACGTCATCCAAACACATAAGCGCAAGATAAATTATTGAATGTTTGACTTTTTATCTAATTTTATGCACGGCGCCGAGAATTAATTGCAATAAAAACGCAATCGCACGAATTATTTTTGTGAAAATTTAAATGTTTTTATTCTTTAGTTTATGCCTACTGACGCTAACTGTTTCGACAGGTCTTAATTCTTCAGCAATTTACCTGAATATCTTCCACGCTAGCACGCTCGTCAGCTAACGTAATTGTTAATTTTTCTTTAATATTTATTTATTACATTTATTTTAATTCCCAATGATAGAGTATTCACACCTACTACAACTGTAGGAGCAAAAGTTATTTTACTATTTACATCTCTTGCCCACATCTTAACTTAAAAATACTTACTTTTAAGTTATATCTATTGGTGCTAGGTATACAGCAATTTGTCCATGTTAATATGGTTCCACCATGTTCTTTGTTATCAGGGCGAGTCGGCGCTCTAAATAAATACGCACGTGTACGAACACAAAACGTTTATCTCTCCTTCAGTCGCCTTATTTGTCGTACACTATGTGTATGTGCTCATTTGAGGTAGCATTAACACCTTCTTAATGCTTGTATTTAATGATCGTTTATACTTTATCACACAACATTATCAAAAGTAGACTTTTTTTATTATACCTTATTGTATATTTCACATCTCGGTTAACTATTCTTGTTAAATTTTATTTTGGCTTCCACGGCAACTTTCTCTTCTTCTGCTTCTGTTTCTGCTATAGGTTTCTTTTGTCAATGTTTTTATGTGACATGTTGGATTGCAATCTTGTCACCGGATCTTATTACATAATAAACTACCAAACTGGTTGTTTTTAAATGGGCTTACGAAATCAAGCCATTTCTATTATCACTTTTAACCGCTCAAAACGTTAAATAAGAAAAGACAAATTGCTTTACAAATAAAGCAGACTGATCTGATGCTTTACCAACTAACTAAAATTAAGTCTATTACAAGTCCTGTTATTTGTCTTCTTTAATATATTTGGTGTTAAAATACATTGTTGCGCTTTAATCGAATAGGTCTTGAAGTCTTTCACGAGCACTGTGGTTTTGGTTTGGTTATTTAATACTTGAGAGTCAGTAGCGAACCGGACGAAATCGATACGCAATGGGCATTGCTGGCCCGTTCAACGCTTCGGTGCGCCTGAGCATTGTACTGTAGCTCACCTCATTGACGCGACAGTCGACACGGAATCTGAATCCGGCGAAAGTCAAGTATACGCCTGTCGAAATGCACGTCGATGTAACTTTGAGAACCTCTAAAGCCTCTCTAGTTGACTGCTCGTCGCGTGGGACAGGAAAGAATCAATTGGATGCCCTAGAATTTCTCAGATTGCCCTTTTTTCAGGTAATCCACGTAAATATCTGTGTAATTACAGTTCCAAGTGCCGGCAATTAGACTGTGTCGGCTGTCGGCATGTACACGTGGCCGCATACCTCAGACCATGCTGCGTGTCTCTCAAATTGAATCGGCCTGTGTTTTTAGACGGATGTATGGTTGCCGCGCACGTTCAAGACTTGCGATAAGCGCATCACAACCACTACTTTCTCTTGTATTTGTGTTCGCCCTGACTTGAATCAATGAAGTTTTTCAACTGATGGTTGGCACCTTTGATTTGGTTATGCATACTAATTGCAACTGGAAATATTCTATGATAATTTATTTTATTATCTTTACCTACTTACATTTGACGTTTATGCGTTGCATTCTCAAAAATGTCAGTATCGAGACCTACTAAAATAAAATTTAAAAACTACATTATTCAGTAATTATTGAGAGTTGATAAGCATCCATGAGCCAACGTGACTGTTGGATACAAGTTACCGTGATTCATATGTAATAATACATCATGCTTTTAACATGTAATTAACAGTTGTTTTTTTATTGTTACAGTGCGTCAGGCACGAGCGCCGTGGCCATCGACAATAAGATCGAGCAAGCAATGGTAAGTTCAACTTTATCTAATAATCTTTACAATATTTAATGCAAAAGTGACAAAAGTGAATGCAGAAGTTACTCATCACTCATCAGTAACAAACACCCTCACTTTAGATCCTTATTTATTTAAAAAATGCTAAAGTTGAGAGTTGTTTTTGATAAGCAAATATTAACAACACAGAATGATTCCTTTTGTCAGGATAGCAAATTTTCATATCTTGGTACGTAAACACGTTCATACGATTTACTCGCTAGGACGCTCTACATTTTAAACTTATTCCACCGTCAATGTGCACGTCCACGAATTTTCTCTGACGCAACCATCTTGATTTGCTACACAAATAATATTGAAATTTCCATCGCTTTCGCCCTTCAATAAGTTGATCATATAGAAATATAGATTATTACATTGTGGGATCATGCATGGTTCCCGTGGAATATTCCAATGACGCAGGCTAAACCGCAAGCACAAATTATTATTGATGATAATCTAAATCTATAAAAACCGATTAATTTCAATTTACATCAACAGTACATTTTAGGAATAATCATTAATCAGTAAAATAATGCTTTTGAAAAAAATATAGAAATAGACAAAGACTATTGTCTCTTATATTAGTCGGTGTCAAATTGTCGTAATCTTTGAACTTTTTTGTTAGTCATACGCCTGTCACTCTTAAATAATGTATTTGAATCGATAAAAAGTGGATCGGTGATTGCAAAATGCTTGTTTTTTTCTCTTCTAAATGTATTCTCCTAATGCTTTTGTGTTGGATATTGTGAAAATATTAAACTTACGCCTATGTACGAGCTTCTCGTTTGACAACATAGCTTTTCTAATTGGCCTCATAAGGTTATTCTAGTACCAAGTTTCCTTAGATTTACAGGATTATGTATTGGCGTAATTTATGTATTTATAATTTAATATTGCAATACATGTGTATCGGTAATTCCATATTTCTTAAACTTTAAAACCTTAAAGAATAATAAAGTTTTTTCTTGCATACAAAAACAATCAAAAGAATATTTTACTCATACAAAAAAATCACCGTTCCCTGTTTGCCAACATCTATTATTGTAATTGGCTGTAAATAAAGTAAATTGTGCTCAATAAATGGCGGCGAGAAAATACCGGCCTAGGCACAAATTCTTTTGTATTGGTTGAATTGATACCGGTTCGTTCGATTCGTAAATTAATCACCGTCTTTCATTACACCGACTGTGACCTAATTAAATCCACTAATACTTATTTCGTCATTTGTCATCGTGTTACTGCTAGTTTCCCGCCAAAATTAATTGGAACGACTTCTTGGCATCCACTTAAAATGTCCGTTAATTAGATAGGAACCATGATCGTATCTTCGTTAATTTTGCTATTTTTATCTAGTTCATCTATTATGTCATTTGGCGGTCCAATTGATGGTCCCTGTTGACATCATTGGTTTTTCTAATGTTTATCACTCTTGCATGTAACGCATTATCGCATATCAGTAAAGCCCTTGACGTTATCAGTATTTGAATTAGCAAAATGTTACAGTGTTATGTAAAACGTAAATACGAATTACATAATAAAAGCCAGTTAGTCTTTTAATTTATTGGTAAAATACAAACTATTTTATAAATTGATCACGTTTAATATCCCGTTGCTTTGTGTTTTTTATCATTGAAAAGATTGTAATCGAATAATTATCGTGCACCTAAACATCATTGATAATGTTTACTGATGATTAAGTAAATTATATTATTTCGATTACTTTGGTCATACTCTACCGACTACCTTAATAATAAATATATTTCGCCACTTCTTTCCAATTTAGCTATACCACATCACACTTTATGCTGTCGTTTAGTTTAGTACGTTCCGCGTGATCTAGAATCTAGATCGACTGCAATCGTCGTAGTTTCTAGAAACGGAATCGGGACAAGTATTTTCTTGAGGATCGTAGATCGTTGATTTTTTTCTCTTAAGAGCCCGGGTAACCCTCGAAATTACGAATGTATGAGACATTCGTAATACCAAAATCATTTTGTCATACGAAAATATTTAACATGTTTGAGTTATTTTTCAGTATAAAATAGTAATTACCTAGGTTCCTGAACAAAAATTAACTTCAAAATATTTAAACACTAAAAAATTTTTTTTTGTGTATAAATTTTTTTTACTAAATTTAGTACTAAATATTTAAACACTAAAAATAGAGTAAAACACTCAAAAATTTATAAATAATTAGTAAATTTACAACAAAATATTTTAATACTAAAAAATATTTTTTAGAGTTGAAATATTTTCTAGTAAATTTACTATTTATTTATATATTTTTTAGTGTTTTACTCTATTTTTTAGTGTTTAAATATTTAGTACTAAATTTAGTAAAAAAAATTTATACACAAAAAAAAATTTTTTAGTGTTTAAATATTTTGAAGTTAATTTTTGTTCAGGAACCTAGGTAATTACTATTTTATACTGAAAAATAACTCAAACATGTTAAATATTTTCGTATGACAAAATGATTTTGGTATTACGAATGTATGAGAATTTCGAGGGTTACCCGGGCTCTTAAGTTGATTGAATTCTGTTTTGTTTTGCCTGTAGTATAACAGTAGAACGGTGTTTCAACTTTAACAACCTATTTTAGTTTTTTATACATTCACTTACACGTTCATCGTATTATATTCTTTGTGAATTAATGAATAAAAACTGAGTATCTTGTACAATATTCGAATTTGAATTGCTTATTCGAGGTAGACGAAGCCGCTTCCTTGTGACAACTAACTAGGCGGCTATTTGAAATTCATAGCAGGTGCCATCCTCTGTATATGAACCTTTTGCTGCTTCGGTTACAACTTTAAACGCACAAGAACTCGGAAGATCTCGGAAACTTCTGTTTAACTTGTGCAGTTCTTTAAAAATCTCTCATTACCTAAGGCCAAATTAGATATTCAAAACAAAAATGTTATATTCAACAATCTTGAATTTTTTATGCCTTGCCTTTTATTATTCCTATTTATTTATAGGATTTTTTTTTGTAAATTATTCCTCATCTTGTTAGTTATAGTTGCAATTTTGGTGGCTTATGATAGTGCATTTTGTGCATCGTCCTCTCCATGATACAATGTCGTGGTTGCAATTGATCTCCATGGTCGTGCGCTATTGGACTCGTTTTGCATAGTCTATAATTAACCACGCAGATGGCCTCAAGCGATTGACCCCAATCCAGCCCTAATGCTCGCAAACATCGCGCTATATTTTTATCACTTCACACACCATGCTCGTGATTTACCCTCCCTTCTTGGGTCTTTTGGATTATTCAGTTAAAATATCCTTGCATTACATCGTTTATTATGTTCTAGTTATTAATTTTTTCTGTTGTAAGTATAAGATAATTTAAAATGAACCTAAAAATAATTCAGCGCTTGTTAAATTTAGCTTCGTTACGTAAGGTTAAAGTACCAATTCAACGAAAAGTTTAAGATTTTATCAACTATAGACCGTCCAGATTACCTCCTCTAAGACCTTTATGCCGACAACACAAGGATCACCCTCATAGAAACTGGAGGTACTCTGAATGGAGTGTAGCAAATCATATGGTCACAGCTGCAGTGGTTCGCCTTGGAGCGCGTGTGACACGTCAAGTATTAAATTTGGGAAGTACTCGTAGATTTCGTAATTCCGCTCGTGCGGCGTGTTACATAACAGTTGTGTTTGCCGAGATTCGTCCTATTGATGTTTGGGCATCAGCAATAGTACCACTGACCTCGATTCCACCATCTGTGCGCGATAAAACGGCCGATTTTTTTTTTGTTTCATCTCTAGTGTGCCGCGCTATACGTAACATCTAAAGGAATGGTTTAATTTACACGATAAATGACATTGATTGAGTATCCCCTTTGAAACCAGATTTTTTTATTTTTTTAAAGAGAGTTGAAAACTAATGATGTATGAAAACTCCAGAATAAATCATAAGTTTAAGAGACTTTTCATAAGATAATATTGATGGAACTTTAAACAACAAGAATACGGATTTAAATAATATAGCAAATGTTAAATTGATAGGAGGAATAATTTTTCCCGAAACGTAACGTTATGCTAATGGCTTTGTGCGTGATTTGCATGAGGCGGGCGTGACCCGGCAGGACTAAGAATAGATACGGAAGGAAAGCTGGCCCCGTTATGCCACTGGAGTGGAGACACGCGCCGGGTTGATTACGACGTCGATACGACCGTAGATCGGGGTAGGGTCACGCGAGATGTATGCAATGAGTTGAGAAAATGGACTGAATGTATCAAATTTTAGATATGTGTATTACAATTATGCAGAATTGCCTTATTGTAGATATACAAGGACATAGTGAAACTATAAGTTCCTTGTATGAATAAGCTATAGAGTATAGAGTAGGATCTGTCAACAAGAGTAAAGCAACAACAACAAGAGTATCCCTTTTAACAACATAATTACTGTACATAACTCAAACCTATATTGCTGACCACACACAAAATTAAAAATGTAGAGAAAAGTTTTAAGCTGTAATAAACAGAACAGTTTCAAAATGGTTATTCAATACATAATACGTAACTTGTAAGCCTGCACACTATTATTATTATCACAAAACATGCACTTGTTGCTTTGCATTAAGTTGTACAGAGAAAAATCCAAATTATTTTATAGTTTTGGCCGCCTGACGATAACGAACACCGCGCTAAGCCGCCGGGTTATCAGCTGTTGTTTACAGAGCTAATTCAATATTTTTCCATATGTTTATAATCTGAAGGCGGAAAAGTACGAGCAGTACAATTCACTTATCGATCCTCTATCAGCTATCTGATAGATATGAGGTGTGCGAAAATAAACCGCATTCGTAAACATGTTGATCGATGATAAAACGATGGCTTCGGTCCGTTTCAGGGATATTATAATTTGCGATGTTACAGTAAAATACGGTGTATTTGGAAAGTATGAGTGTAGATTTTTATAGAAGGATTAGATTACTTATAGAGAGACACCACTAAATCTACGATTTGGAGAGCTTGTAATTCAAGACTAGGATGTGATTAAACAGTTTTACTGCATCTATTCTTGCTTAAACTTGCTAAGGCTCGGCTAAAACCACCTTTCAAATAGAGTTTGGTTTAAATAAACAGTTTACACTAATGCAAAGATCTAGAAGTGACTAAGCAGTAGAGTTGTTTACATCAGCCAGCCTCGTTTGCGGTGACTGGTGAGCAATGAACTTGTATTTACGATGTCATCAATGCCTTCAGCAATGCTCTCATCGGGTTCAACAATTCTCGTCGTATCACCAATGTGCAAATGACATCAACTTCTAGGTCAAGTATCAAGTGTGACCAATACATTTTACTTGTTTTTCTATTCGTCGTTATCTCCCGTTGATAACCTGTCTGCGTCAATTTATTATTATTTTTTTTCGTAGACGATTAACGATTGTGTGTTGTGTTACAAAACTTGTCTTCAGCTGGTTTTACGATGACTTAATCGTGAAACTTTTGCAAAAAAAATACTACGCATAAAGAAAATTAACTACAGTAGAAGTTCTAAATTAAAAGTAATTGAGTAACAGTAAATTTAAGAATTTAAATTATTTCCAGTAATTGTGTTATTATTAAACAATAATGCTCGGTGTGGCCATACGAAATTGGGTCATCAATATTAATAAAATATATGCTTGCAGCTGTGTACATAATATATTAAGTATGTAACTCGTGGACAAAAACTGGCTACATGTTATCGCGCTGACACGTTCTTGCAAAAACTTAAAGTTTTAACATATTTGGTGGACAGATATTCTTTATGCTTGCACATAATATCTTCAAGATAAGAATTATTGTTTATATGTTTAGTCTAAACAGTTTATATTTTCATATTTCAATTTTGTATTATATTTTATGTATATTTTGTTCCTCACAAACACACACGTTACTCGAAACTCGATGTACATATCCGTTTTGATTACAATAAAAAAATTCGGGGGGATTAAAGGGGGTGACAGACACGCGAGTAAGTACACGAACTTATGGCTCGACGATCTTAATCGCCTGTGTGTCAGCATAGAGCCACGAGCCGCGAGCCGCGAGCCTGGGGGTTACCATGCCCCCAGGCTCGCGGCTCGCGGCGCATGTGAGCGATTCTCGTGTGTCACCCCCTTAAAATTCAAACAGTGTATACGTAGACAAAGGGGCTTGATTAATTGTGTCTTTAATAGTTAATAACACGCCAACCGGTTGCCGTGTGTTTTTATAATGTTCAGGCACAAAGCCGTAGCTTAAAATAGCGGTGACATCATCACCATCAAACCTTTAGTTGCCTCCACGATTCGGACTCTTGTTTATTTCTACGCTAACCTGTTATTCGTTTTATAATTTGAATTGCCAATAAGTTTTTTGTATCGTAAATACATTCAATTCAGATTCAGATATGGAATCGTTTCTACGCGGATATTTATTGTTCAAAGATTTCACTCTCGTGATTCGAACTGATCATCTATCAAATACGGAAATTTTACAATTGCTGTATTATCTTAATAAAGCAACCTAAATTGATGCAAATAATTACATCGCCTCAGATGATTATCATTGTCCCGATCTGTCCCGATTGATAAAGCCGTCTGACAAGTTTGTAAGGTGCCCTTGCGGATTTTAAGCAATTACGTACGGACTTTATTTTCGATTGTAAAAAGTTCAGTGTACGTATAATGCGTGCGTTGCACTTGTTAATACCTTCTAGAATATCTCTTCCATCAATGAAATCATCTCCCTTATTATTTATCTCGATGACATTATTTTTTCACTCTTGCTGTTATCAGTTGAACCACTTTACGTGTACACTGTACATATGGGCTTAGTTTGCTAAGTTAATACTTGATTCTGTTTTCATTGTAATTATTTTTCTTAGCACTTCTTTTGATAAGCGAAATTTGGCCTTGGTTTTTATTATCTTTTCTTTGTTGCCACATCGAGTTTCTCTACTCTTCATGAGGGTGATCTCATATTAAGGCGTATTTCCTTACTACAATAATTCTCATCTTTACTTTATTTGTCCTGTTAAATTCTGGAGGATTTTACCAAGTCAGTATCGTTAATGCTCTTAGCTGTAATGAGTCCATTTGTAGTGTGCCAATCTTTTTAAGTTACGTAACGTGAACTAATGGAAACCAGAACAATCTGCAGTGTACACTATGTACTCAGTGTGCCTTTAATTGAAGGTCGGAAGTCTCGTAAAAGTCATAGAGACTATTTTTAGCTCGCTCTAATTATACAACAAGCGCGTATTGCTCAAACCCATTTTTTTTTTTGTCCCCGTCTCTTTATCCCAGACGTTAGAATGTTTTGACTCATGCAACTCAGCTTTTTATGTCTCTATATCGAGTAGGCGGCGTTTGAAAAATTGTTCACAACATATTTCTGCAATCATTTGTCGCTAATGCGTACGTGGCATGGTGTTTTATATAAACATTGTTTGTAACTTGTTCACTTCGAATATCCGCATTTTTCCTACGTATTATCATAAAATATAATCTATACTGCCGATGATTCTAATTGCCATTATCGTAATTGCATCATACCACGCTGGCTATTGACGCAATTTTGCTTACCTTATGTAGAGTTAATGCTTTAATGCTATTAAAACTATAAATAGTGTATTTAAACCGATAAATGGGTCATCTTTGATAATCCGGTTACTTAAAATTTCATGGATTAGGTGACGTTAAAATCTTGGAACTTTACTTATTAGTTTTAATCCTCTTCAGTTTTAAGAAGAATTTGAATTATGTTTTGTCGTCTACTGCATTGTTCTCTTCATCCTTTCCAGTTTGCATTAGAAAATTTTCTTATTCATTTAGATACACATTTTACTTATAGATCTTGTCAATATATTTTCCTAGTAAATCGTGCTTAAGTCGTTTTGCAAAATTGTTATTTAATATTTGCGGTACTCAAGAAGTAAGGTGTTAAAATATATTAAAAACATCCTCTTATATTAGTTTCTTATCCTTCAAAGTGTTGTAATATTATGTCAGTAACTATAGCTATAGACCTATTTGTGTCAAAGTATAAGTTACTTTACTTAGTCTAGTTAGTTGTAGTTATGCTATATCCGATTAAATATGTAAATATTTTAATAATTAACATTTGTGCCTTGGAAAAAGTTGACCCAAAACATTAAAATGCGTAAGCGGATATTCCAGTAGAAAATTTGTGTACGAAACTCGTAAATAAATACAAATTTTGCACGGAATCGGTTGTTTTGGTCGTAAATAACGTTTCGATGATAATGAAGGTAAATAATGAACTCTATCTCGTAATATGAAATGATATAAACAACAGCTTTGTTGATACCTACTGCGGCAACTTTGTTTGCCACCGGTCCACATGCGGCCCGCGTGGCTGTGACGTGTCGCCGTTTTAAATGGGACGCCCGCCGCCCGCAGACCATCAGTCGCCCGATAGGACGCGAAGGCATCACACGCTTATATCCTCCGCGATATCATCAGTCGTATCCGTGCCACCGTTGGTGCATAACGTGTCGTCCGTGCTCCCTGATAAATATTAAATATGATCGACGTCGTCAAACCTAACGATGGTTGCCTCTACGAGATCAGACAGAAGGGACAAAAGGATCCCTGTTACGTGGTCGTGCCTAATCCAAAAGTACGTTTCTGTTTCTTTTTCTTTCCTAATTTTTTGTTTCTCTCCGGACCGGTTTCTATATACGATTGGAGTGCGCGTTTGTTTTTTACTGCCGTTTTTATTTTTAGCATCGTTTTCGTTATTTTTAAAACCTATTGCGTCGTATCCAGCGGTTTTGTCTTTATTCAAACCATTTCCAATAAAGGATTGAGGTGTAATATCATAAACAAATTAAATCTAATTTATTTATTTTTCTTGGAATAATTAATTTTAAAATGTAATGGATTTTCAACAACAACAATTCAAGGATTTTTAACACGCTTTTTTTAATTCTTGGGCTGTATGAGTTATGACGTATGTATGTAACGAAATCTTTGAGCACGAGTTTTACCCAGCTCCAGTAGTCTAAACTTTGCATACCTACGTATTGACATTGATGCAATAATTTTTTAAAATTTTTTGAAATAAAAAAATCTAATAATTCTAATAGAGGATGAAAATAAATAAACGTGTTTGCAGTTTTTTTAACTACACATTAAGTATTATTTGATAAGCTAATTTAATTTTTTAAAATATTTTTCAATTTTTTTACACTTCTAAAATTTTACGCCTTTGAAGAATTATGCTAATTTGATTGTTTCTTCTATTCCAGGATCTGGTTAAGAGCCACTTGATGTTCGCGGTGCGGGAGGAGGTGGAAGTGCTGAAGGAGCGCATCGCCGAACTGATGGAGAGGATTAACCAGCTCGAGGTGGAGAACAGCTACCTGCGCGCACACGCCACGCAGGACACGCTCGCCCAGCTGCCGGCCGCCGGGGCCAAACCCCCGCCGCAGCCGCAGGGCCCGCAGCCCCCCGTGTCGTAGGGCGAAGCCCCCCGCCCTGACTTCACCTGCAGGCTCCGGCCTTCCCCCTCGGCGCGCCCTCCACGCGGGACAGGAGTTGTTATGGCTGTGCTATGTTAAAACGTAGGTTAATGGCGCCGAGGGACGGACGCGGCGTTGGACCGTCGCGTCGCGCGGCAGAGTGCCCAGAGCGCACCGCCCAGATATATACTATCGCGCTTTGAACATATAGAAGTATATTTTTCTGTTATATATCTGTATAGAGTGCAGAATGTCTAGCCACGCTTTCGCTACACTCGCGAGTCCTAGGGTCTAGTTTAGTTCACCGCATCGCATACCCGCGTCACATATTCCACGTGAGATGTATTTAAGTCGTGTGTTTGTAATTAATGTAATATGAAATAGATGAAATATCTTTACGCGTAGAACGATGACTGCTAATTTATTTTCTATTTTTTATATGTACGTAATTTAAGTTATTTCGGACGAGTTTTATCGTGTTCTCGGAGTATTTCGTTCCTCGCGGACCGAGATCGATGATCTGTGGTTAGTTCCGTGTATAATTCTCCTTAGTTGTAACATATAGACGTAACAGATTTAATATAATCTTTCGGAGCGCGGTCGCGAGGGTGTAGTCTCGCTGGCTTTAGTGAATTCGCACGCTGAAACTGTAATTAAAGAAACTATTTTTATTCCAAACCCTATGATGTATCGATAGAGTTTATAGCAATTTAACATTGTATTTTTTTAATTGTTTAAATTGTTTGTATATAGTACAAGTAGCAGAGCGGAGTGTAAATAGAGGATGAGATGGTTCATGGAGTGTGATGAGATGGTCGATAGAGGGTTACGATGAGTTGCTGTACACTGGCTTCTTACTTTACCGAACAAAGTGAATGGGACAGTTTGAGAGGGATCGTTGCATTTGAAGAGATTATTGTGGATAGAGAGATCGAGAGAGTGAAGGCAGCGGATGTGACTATTTTCCTAGTTGTTAGTATTTTGTACGCTGTAACGTATCTGTATAAATATCCTCCAATTATAGTTTATTCTGAAGTGTAAATATAATGTAAACAGAATGTCCATTATAGCTTATGTTGACCAGATTGTTCCTCGTACCCAATAAATGCAAAATTACTCTATTTTTTTTGTTTATTTTTCATAATCCTTTAATGTTATCTACACATGTAGTTACAAGACTCTAGCCTGAGGTCATGAGGCATTACAAATTGTCGTGCACGCCGCATTGTCAGAAAGACGTCTTCAATGGTAGAGCTGACAAAGTGACAAAGGAAATGTATCAGTTGGTCCATTAAATCTGCCAGTCTGTCTATTCTTTCGTATTTCTACTCTGGCCATGCTAAGCATACTGAATCCAAAGTAAAAGCCTTACCGTAATATTAGTACTCTGAGGTGGACACTGGACTGTCTACGGACTACACACAAGAATTGCCGCATTCAGAGACAAGTATTAATATTACTTAACTGTAATTAAATGAAGATTTTGGCATAAGCCCCATACATTATCTGTCAAACTCTTCGTAATTAAATATCTCTGAGTGTGGCAGTAAGAGAAGTACTATCGGAGAAGTTGATTCATAGACAGATTGCGGAGCTCCGTAATTTGGTCGCGTTATGTCAAACCCAGCCTATAGATCGCAACTAATATTGAATTGACATAAAGCAACCAAATGAGTAATGACGTAGCCAGATAGGTCCATCAACTGCCTATGAAGCAATTTCTTTGATTGTACTTAGTAAATAACTCTCAACACTAATATATAATTGTTCTATGTAGACTGTAGAGTGTAGAGGCAAGGTCTAGTGAGCCGTAAATGAGACCGGCAACAACAGCAAGCAGGTATAGAGTTCGCTGTGAAAGTGGCAGCTTTGAAAGAGTAACTTTTTTACTTTTGCATGGAAAAAATCATGATGCCGGGGCGCTTGCCCATACAAATAAAAAAATACTTATTTAAAATGCGAAAATGTATATCTGTCTGTATGTATGTGAGTATGCTACCTGCAGAAACACTGGATCGATTTTTATGGGTATGAAGATACTTTGAGTCCCAGGAAAGCACATAGAACCGTTTTTATCCTGGGAAAAATTCCCGCTCGATAAACGAATTTCGGTGCGTTGCGGGTATTATATTCTAATACAATATATTATTCTATTATCCTAACTTTTCAGTCGATCCAGGAGCGTAGCTACGAGGTGTATGCCGTGTCAATTATACGGGGCCCCCAAATATGTAAGTTACTATACGGGGCCTCACCAAGTTACGCTACTCTTCTGAGTCGAACAAAGTATTAGCTATTTTAAAGATTATTATGCACAATAGCCAATAGGTAATGTTGGTAGGTAAGCGATAAGGTGCTAAATGCTAATAAACACAATGCAAACGATTTTTACAGCATCAAGGGCATATGCCATTGTATACAATTGGCTGACTACGAAAATCACCTCAAATGTCAAATTGTCAAGGGTATAAGGACTATAAGGTATACCAATAGGTACAAATCTTAGATTGAGTCTTGACTCTTGACACCACATTTAGCCACCACGACTGTAGTGCGCTACCGGCTTCTGGCTTCAATACCGGTTTCTGATAGTGCCATGTATGGCACTATCAGAGAAGTTGGGCGGACCCACAGATTAATATAATATGTAGCAAGCTAGGCGGACCTATAGTAATTTGGTCGCGTTAAGGCGCTATATTGAAAAAACTGTCCTTTTTTACGTAATACTATAGGACCCTCAGAAATGTTACAAATCTGGTGATGAGATATACATATCTTCATAGCTTTATCTAGGTTTGAGTAGAACTAGAAACACGATTAATGTATTTTGCCTCGATACATTTAATTTTCGAAACGACCTCTTAAAAATACGAAATTTGAAGATTATTTTTAAACAAAAATAGATGTATTGTAGGAAATTAGTCTAATTGATAGACACATTTGCAACTCAAAATCGTATAGAAGCATTTTGCTTAAATGCTCCTAGTTATTTTTTAAATGATTATAATTACGTTTTTTCGCATGTTTTCCGAACGAGCCGATAGCTTCTGGCCGCAGCGTAAGTATTTACGACTTTATAGTCATACAAATTAAGTATAAAATTGCCTTTGCGGTAAAATTACTTTCGATATAGCGCCTTAAGTCAAACCCAGCCGTCCGATCACAGCTAACATTGAATTGACATAAGCCGACCACATGACGACCTCAACTGCCTAGGAATCAATTTCCTCGATGGTACAATACTGTGCAACCATGTCCCCAAAAGTGCATGGCAAATGTCGTATTGATACAATATTATTTAGAAATTAGATCCGAACTTTTGTCGAGTAGTGTTAGCAATATGGTCTTGGCTCTTGCGACTTGCACTGCAGCAAGCATAATATTAGGTATCTATGGGGAACCCACAGATTGAGCTATAAGCATTTATAAGTCAATGACGGGCTCTATCATCTATTCCTATGACATAGTTTCTATGCTATGGCATCGGCCAAAATCATTACCGTGTTAAGCAGGCCATACACGCAATAGTGTGTACCTGACAGATCTGCCTGAACAGGTCAACTGTGGTCTGTGCAGGTTTTGCCTCAACCTTGCCTGTGACTGGCCTGACTGCACAGGCAAACCTGTCAGGTTACAGGTACACGGTACACCCTTGCGATTGTGGCCTGCTTTATTTTTAGTTTCCATTGTATTACGATAAAAAAGACTAGCAAGTTCTGACTAATGACGCACTGATAGCAGAGGATGCCATAATGTTCCTAGTTCCTGCAGTGAGTAATGCGATTGGTGCTAATCAGAATGACGTTTCAAGGACGACCCACAACAATGCAACTCATTTATGTTGTACCTAAGTATGTAGTGGGCTTCAGAGTTAGTAAGTACCTGTATTAGCAGAAAAATGTATGTTCAAGCAAAATATTGAATATATAAATAAAAGTTCAAATGGTAAATCTTGCACTCGAAATTCAGCACAGCTTAACTTCTAAAGTTGGGTTACGATTTGCGTACGATCCGTCATAATATTTATCTGCAGCTTCGGTACCTGGTAAATACCATGTCGAATGTGCATTTACCCTCAGCACCCAAAGTTAAAAAATATAGAATGTCAATTGTCAATTGAAATGACACATGACAATTGACATTGACATTTCGTAAGCAACGTAAAGTGTAGACATTTGCCGTAAAGTTTGGATATTTTTAAAATGCTGCGAATATAAACTATTAAAATATGGATAACTTAAGCTTAAAAGAAATACAAAACAAACTACTACTATGGGAGGCCGCCGAAAATCCTCTGGCGCCGCTGACATCCTCTCAACGTGAAGCGATACTAGATTTGGAGTATTTATCACACGAAAATGATTACCCACCAAAAACTGAGGAAGTAAGTGCTTAAAGATTCAATGTTTAAATATCAAACAATTACAAGCGCAAATTTTAATTACTATGTAGATGCTAATCAACAATAAAAATGCTATTTAACTTTGATACACCAATCAGTAGTATTGACCATTGTGTGGACAATAGTACTCCGGTGCTGTATTATGGATCAACACTGTATTCAATGTAGACATATCTATTACCCAGTAGCTGTTTATTAATATGTTTCTATTCAGTACAGCAACCTGTCTGGTGCCCATAGACATGGCGCCTGTAACTGTAATCATAATATTTATTATTTAGAAAATGTACATACTTCTAAACTCTAAAGAAAGTCTAAAGTCAATACTCAAATATTTTCAGGAATCCCAACACTATGACAATGATGGTGCAGATGATATTCCAGAAATCAACACAACCTACGACTTTCTTGATTGGTATGAGAATTTGAATGAAACAAATCTAAAAGCACTTGATGCTCCATATGAAGACTATTATAAGCAGCTGGAAGCCAGAAGAGATGAGTGTATATCACTCAATAATCAAGTATGTTGCAAAATATAAACCATAGTCAATAGGTATTTTCAACAAACTACTTTATTTTTTACTGAACACTACTACTAAAATATTTAGCATTAACAACTGTCACAATTCACAAGAGAAGTAAATTTAGTAATTAACTACATATTGGGTGTTTAAATATGCTTTGTTTCCATTAATTTACATCATTGTATAATTAGCATTTGTTTGATATAATTAGTATAAATCAATTTTTCCTCAACTTATCAAATGAAAAGAATTTAACAAGAAAAAAAAGCATTTTAAATGACTAATAATAATTATTATTTTCCAATGCTTTCTAGACTAAACTACAGGAAAATAATAAAACTATTACTACTTACAATAAGTAAACTTTACTATTTGATTGGTTAGTGGTTGCAATATTCTTTAAAAATTTGCTCATAAATGTTTCAGATAGCCGCCACAATGTCTGATCTTGACAAGTTGTCGGAGGAGTACAAATTTGTGTCCAACAAAACAAATGCTCTTCACACCATGAGCGAGCAGCTGTTGGCTGATCAGACTAAACTCTCAGAGATTGGTATGTTTATTGTCATAAGCTAGTTTGTATCATTAAGTCCAGAACACATACTTTAACTAGAAGAATGGATCTTGGATGGAAATAAATATAAATTAGTACTTCTCTGATCAATAAAAATATTGAGTATTACTAAAAATATCACAGAACAGCAAAAATTAGGGTACTGAATGAATAGAAAATGCTTTGAATAATTGTATTAGACAGAGAATAAACTCAATAAACATAATATTATAACACATTATAATATTGTTTTGCTACTCACAATATTTACAAATTAACTTACTTGTCTAGTCAAGATTTATTTATTAGAATTGGTACTATATTATGATAAATGATAATACTAAATATATGTTAGTACCTCTAGGCTTTTTTACTAATTTTAATGTCTATATCTGTTTATAAAGTACCCCGCAAAAACATGTTTGATGTAATTTACGTTTTCATCAAACAGCAGAGCAGACGATTAAATGTTTGATGCACAAGTTTGTCAAACAGCTAGAATCAGTTTGAGATCATGAGATCTTGTTTGACAAATACAGCGGAACACGTTCAAACACGTTTGTCAAACGCTACGCAAATCCAAATTTTCTTCAAACAGGTCAAACACGTAGTTTGTTTGACAAACGCTTCAAACAAAGCTGTACACTATCAAACTGTTTGACAAACAATTTGATCGTTTGCGGGGTACTTTACAGTCATTTTAATCATAAATGACAACTTTTTCCAGGGGACGACATAAAGCAGAAACTACATTATTTTACTCAAGTGGAGCATCTGTCGCAGAGACTCAATAGTCCCACCATGTCGGTCAACAGCGAGTCATTCTTTGTGGTGCTGGCCAAGATTGATGAGTGCTTGGAGTATATGAAAGCCAACGTGAGTATATTTTATTGAATATGACCTGTAGAATGGAGATTGCAAGTTTCTTTCTTTCGCCGGTCCTTCTTGCCAGGTTAGTTTCGGAACTAGCGGTAGGCGTGTATACTTTTCAAAAGGAGTTATTTTATAATATGACCTATGTGCTATTCGTTTGTCGTCAGTATTGTTTTGTTATAAAATAAATTTTGTAAAATGTGATTTGTTAACTTATTTTAATACTTAGCTTAATGTTAAGTGATTTTGTAACCATAATTTTTCATCTTATTTTACAGACAACTTTCAAGGAATCGCACACATATCTAGTAAAATACAGACATCTGCAAAGTCGAGCTATATCACTTGTCAAGGCATATGTCATACATATACTGAACAATGCAACAGAACAGGTCTTAACGCCTGATGAACCAACAGAAAGAGAAACAGCGGATGCTGCATATGCGGTGTACTTTGGCAAGTTTCAAGCCGCAGCACCAAAGTTAAAATATGTTATTAGTGAAATTGAGAAGAGGGCAGATAACAGTGAAGAGTGAGTATTATTTTAAAAAATGTTTTAAATGTATCTTTGAAAGTAGTACATACTTACATATTATGTCTGAGATCAATATAATATGATAATTGCAAAATATACTATTTTCCAAATTTTCGTAAATGTGCTCACAGTTTTTTATAACATTTCTATGTTATAAAAAACTGTGAGCACATTTACGAAAATATGGAAAATAGTTGCTATTGTTGGCCACTAGGGGCGCTGTTAACATATCGTACTAAAAGTTAAAATGCACAATAAAAAGACAAAAGCTGTCTCAACTTACTGTTTCTTGACTTAGCACAAAGAAGTAGTTTTTGTTGTATTACATAATGTGACGGTCGCACTTTAGTCAGTAGTCGCAGCTCCGACGCACAATCCATTTCTATAACGTGGTTTGATGTCCATTTATTTAAATAACTTTTCATCGTGTTCCCAGATACGCGGCCTTGCTATGCGACTTATGCACGGAGTACGCTAACCGTCGCCGGCGTTTATCCGTGTCACGTACACCCTCACACCGCGAGCACGCTGCCCAACTACGTGCTGCGTGCTCCGCGCTGGCTCTAGCTGTACGCGATGAGTGCGCGTTGTATGAGCACTTCTTTAGCAGGCCCTCGGCGGCGCTAGAGTAAGCATAACCCATACCTGTCATTACTAGGACTTTGATGATGTAAATGTCAGATGAATGAATCACTTTGATCGAATTGTAAAGGTACAATATTATATTGTATTTTTTGCTCATGCAGTATAGATAAGGTAAATATGGCTTTTCTAAGGACTTTACCATATTATAGGCCAATAATGTAAGTAGTAAGAGAAGCCAATAAAAATGGAGGTGTAGAAACTTTACGTCATTGTACTTACAAAATATTAAGCAGTTGGCGCCACTGTCCCATATGGTGTATATAATAATAATAATAATAATAATAATTTATTTGCCAGAGTGAAATGTACAATGCGGTCTTGATAATAAAATATAGGATCATATTACTCAACTAAATTAATATTATGCAAATCACAAATATATGTATATGGGCTTTGCGACAGAAGCGCCTCCTATATCATATAACAATTCAGTTTGCTTATAAAACGCTATTGAAAAATTGCTCGTTCTAAACATATATTATGTTCAAGCGAGTACCTCCACTCCCTCTGCAACGGTCTGTACGAGAGCATGCGGCCGGCCATCATCCACGTGAACCACCTGGAGACGCTGGCGGAACTGTGCGTCATACTGCGCGTCGAGGTCATCGATGAGCAGGTCAACTCGGACCGTGAGTATCTCTGTTACAGCTGGGTCCTGTACTCTCTGAACAACGGTCTGCACGATGGCATCATTATCATCATCTAGTGCCCTCTTCATATCGAAGTTCGGCGGTCATCAGGTTGAATTTCTTCTCTGTACACGACTGTGTGCGAGCGTCGAGCGAAACAGTGACAGTGAAATTGAGAAGACCGAGACTAAAGTGAGAAGAAACCAAAGTGCGAAATGGCTTTGGTGTTAGTAAACGGTTCAAGCCTGTCTCACAAATTTTTGGTGTTAGGCACTTATGAACCAACTGCTCCATTGTAATAGCAACTAATATTCTATAGCTAATATAATATTTAACTGTAGCTCTACCATGAGTTTAAAGCTATAGTATTTATTTATTTTATTTATTTATTTATCGATACTCGATACCGACTACGTAAATTTTTTATGGCGATTTTAGTTCCGCAAGTGACCGCTAGAGGCGCTGTAAAATTTGTCATACTAAAAAATTACATAGTCGGTATCGAGTATCGATAAAAACTATAGCTTTAAACTCATGGTAGAGCTACTGTAGACGTAAATCAACCACCGCGCCGTTTATTTTTTTTTTATTGAATTTAGGTACCAGAGATTGATAGGCTAATGGCTCTACATTTTATAACATGTCAACTCAATGTTAGTAGTAATCTGTTGCCTGGGCTTGACCCTGCCCCATTGCCGACTATTGTTCATGTTTACTTGCCTAAACTAATAAACACCTTACCCTCATTCCAGCGACACTCGCGCCACTCGGTGCGGCGGCGCGCGCTTTGCTACAAGACGCACAGGAACGGCTCGTGTTCCGAGCGCACGTGCAGCTGCGGGCCGACGTGTTACACTACCGACCGGCACCCGGTGACCTCGCTTACCCTGATAAATTGATGATGATGGAGGTCAGTTTAAAGTGGTTATTAGTTCACACCCACAATTCACCTCATAATCCTGCATCGCGCTATCGAAGTTTCTGAGAACGGCAAGATAATCGTCTGAAATGACGTCAGTGGGCTTCGGCCACCGAGCATGCTATCTCGCTCGGTCGGAAGATCTTCCTTTTCGGCCGCCATCCACATCGTTAAAACATTTACTTTTATGGATAGTACTTACCTATTACCAGATGTTGTGGTCAAATCTTCGAAGGTCAAAAGATTTTGGAGATAGAAATAAAAATCATAGTATTTTCTTATAAAAGTGAATCTAGTCAACATTGGCACAAAACTAACATAAAAATGTTTGTGTCTCAATATCGTGTTTTGTACCTTGGACTGATAATACAAGGTGTAACAAAACTAAGTAATGAAGTCTATAGACTTCACTGTGAAAGTAGCAGCGCTGAAAGAGAAATTTTTGTGATTTGTATGGGCCGTTGCCCCAGTGTCATAAATTTGCCCCATGTCAACAATTTGACAAACTAACCAACCATATTATTATTTAACGTTCCAGCAAATCGCCCTCTCCCTCCAAGAACAAACTCTCAAACGCAGCGACAGCCGCAACTCCATGGTATCAGACATTTCCGCGACGTCGCAGGAGGTCGCCAACATCAACATCGAAGCACAGAGGCGACCGCAGGCGTCGCCCGCTGATCTACACGGCATGTGGTACCCGGGGGTTCGGAGGACGCTCGCTGCACTGTCCAGGTAATTTTAACATATTATACGCTGTTTACACTATCACAGAAGTTAATTCCCAGGTAGATGGAGAACCTAAGTAATTATTGGTCGCGTTACGTCAAACCAATCCAACCGATCCCAGCTAAAGTGCCCTGCAAACGATCAAATAGTTTGTCAACTTTTAAGTGTTCGTCAAACAGTTTGATAGTGTACAGCTTTGTTTGAAGCGTTTGTCAAACAAACTACGTATTTGACCTGTTTGAAGAAAATTTGGATTTGCGTAGCGTTTGACAAACGTGCTTGAAAGTGTTCCGCTGTATTTGTCAAACAAGATCTCATGATCTCAAACCGATTCTAGCTAATTGTTTGACAAACTTGTTTGATGCACGTTTGATCGTCTGCGCTGCTGTTTGATGAAAACGTAAATTTCATCAAACATGTTTGTCAAACAAATTTGATCGTTTACGGTTGTACTTAAGAGATCAACTACGATAACTTGGCGCGCCCCTCCAAATGACTGTTTCAATGTGTGTAATCATATCCTTATGAAAGAGTTTATATGTAGTAAGTATTCAACCAATCACAGTACGCGTAATACTTCAGTAAATGTCACTTATTACCAAGATTTGTTGATCATCTAATCATAACTAGCCTACCGCGCAAGACAACGCACTTCAAACGTTTTGACAACGCACTTCAAAGGTTTTGAATTTTGGAGGGGCGCGCCATATTATCGTAGTTGATCTCTACATTGAATTGACATAAGCCGACCACATGACGTGGGTCTGTCAACTTCCTAGGATTAATTTCCTAGATAGTACGACGCTTAGAGCTACAAAAACGCGGCCAAAAATTATTATCATTTTGGTCTTACTGGCACCTCCCCAGACAGGGATGCAAAAACATTTGACTGGTGAGACAGACATAGTCTGTTGACTTTTTTGCTATTCGCGGCGTTTGCATGCAATCACTTATTAGAGATCAACTACGATAACATGGCGCGCCCCTCCAAAATTCAAAACATTTGAAGTGCGTTGTCTTGCTATTAATTATGATTAGTTGACCAACAAATCTTGGTAATAAGTGACATTAACTGAAATATTACGTGTACTGTAATTGGTTGAATACTTACTACATACAAACTCTTTCATAAGGATGTGACTACACAGTACACACATTGAAACAGTCATTTGGAGGGGCGCGCCATGTTATCGTAGTTGATCTCTAGTAATTCGCGCACTTTGACATAAGCTTCATACATTTTCTGTCCAACTCTTTCTTAAAGTTTAGTTAAAAATAAATTACGCTAGTTTTCCGTATTGCCATGATATTTATGCACTCATTTCATACAAACCTAAAACCAGTCTAACGAGAACATACTCAATACTCCTATTATACATCTTATTCAAGACATAAAATGCATATAAAATTTATACTTCCAGATTATACAGATGCCTAGAGAAGAGAGTTTTCCAGGGGCTAGCTCAAGAAGCAATATCTATATGCGTGCAAAGCGTAGACAATGCGGCAAAGCAAATATCAGCAACAAAAACTAACATAGACGGCGAATTATTCGAGATCAAACATCTATTGATATTGAGGGAACAAATAGCTCCATTTCAAGTTGATTTTGTAGTAAAAGAAACTACGCTTGACTTTAGTAATATGAAGAATGCTGCGTACGGTTTGATTCAGAGACCGAGACAGATTTTCTCGCTGAATAGCAATAATGCGCTGCTAGAGTTCCTTTTAGAAGGTACGCCTATGGTCAGAGAACATTTGTTGGATTCAAGAAAGGAGGTGGATAGACAACTGAAGGCATGTTGCGAGAGTTTCATAAAGCATTGCACTGACATTCTGGTTGGTCCGTTGATCGAGTTTATGGAAAAGGTATGCTATATTTCCATATTAAAAAATAGGATGTAGTTGATTACTAACATATTTTATGGTTATTTGGTAAAGTCCAAAAAGCGCGACTTGCCTTCTCACTCAGACTCATATCTTCATATTAGAAAATGTAATAATTTGTCTGGAATTCTGTGCCATGCAACTTGCTGTTTTGACTATAAGTATGATCATTTTAAATCTATATTATTATTATAAAGCGGAAGAGTTTATTTTTTTGTTTGAACGCACTGTCCGGGAACTACTGGTCCGATTTGAAAAATTCTTTCAGTGTTAGATAGGCTATATTTTATCACGCTAAGACTAATAGGAGCGAAGAAATAGAGGGAAATGTGGAAAAAACGGAAAATTATTTTAAAGGGCTTATTTGAACGCGCTAATCTTAGGAACTACTGGTCTGATTTGAAAAATTCTTTCAGTGTTAGATAGCCCATTTATCGAGGAAGGCTATATTTTATCACGCTAAAACTAATAGGAACGAAGAAATAGAGGAAAATTGGGGAAAAAAGGGGGAAATTATTTGAAAGGGCTTATTTGAACGCGCTAATCTCAGGAACTACTGGTCCGATTTGAAAAATTTTTTCAGTGTTAGATAGTCCATTTATTGAGGAAGGCTATAGGCTATATATTATCACGCTAAGACTAATAGGAACAAAGAAATAGAGGAAAATGTGGAAAAAACGGGGGAAATTATTTGAAAGGGCTTATTTGAACGCGCTAATCTCAGGAACTACTGGTCCGATTTGAAAAATTTTTTCAGTGTTAGATAGTCCATTTATTGAGGAAGGCTACATGCTATATATTATCACGCTAAGACTAATAGGAACAAAGAAATAGATGAAAATGTGGAAAAAACGGGGGAAATTATTTGAAAGGGCTTATTTGAACGCGCTAATCTCAGGAACTACTAGTCCGATTTGAAAAATTCTTTCAGTGTTAGATAGTCCATTTATCGAGGAAGGCTATAGGCTATATTTTATCACGCTAAGACTAATAGGAGCGAAGAAATAGAGGGAAATGTGGAAAAAACGGGGGAAAATTATTTAAAAGGGCTTATTTGAACGCGCTAATCTTAGGAACTACTGGTCTGATTTGAAAAATTCTTTCAGTGTTAGATAGCCCATTTATCGAGGAAGGCTATAGGCTATATTTTATCACGCTAAAACTAATAGGAACGAAGAAATAGAGGAAAATGGGGGAAGAAAGGGGGAAATTATTTGAAAGGGCTTATTTGAACGCGCTAATCTCAGGAACTACTGGTCCGATTTGAAAATTTTTTTCAGTGTTAGATAGTCCATTTATTGAGGAGGGCTACATGCTATATATTATCACGCTAAGACTAATAGGAACAAAGAAATAGAGGAAAATGTGGAAAAAACGGGGGAAATTATTTGAAAGGGCTTATTTGAACGCGCTGATCTCAGGAACTACTGGTCCGATTTGAAAAAATTTTTCAGTGTTAGATAGTCCATTTATTGAGGAAGGCTACAGGCTATATATTATCACGCTAAGACTAATAGGAACAAAGACATAGAGGAAAATGTCCACATTTAAATAATAATTTCCCCCGTTTTTTCCAAAAAACGGGGGAAATTATTTGAAAGGGCTTATTTGTACGCGCTAATCTCAGGAACTACTGGTCCGATTTGAAAAATTCTTTCAGCGTTAGATAGCCCATTTGTCGAGGAATGATATAAGTTATATTTTATCACACTTAGACTAAAAGGAGCGAAGAAATAGAGGAAAATGTGGAAAAACGGGGGAAAATATTTGAAAGGGCTTATCTTACGAACTACTAGAGCAATTTTTCTGTTATTTGGATCAGATAGAAAGTAAAGCACGTGAAGGATCATAGGCTATTTTTTGTGGACTAATTGGTCTGTGAATATCTAATTTACGCGGGCGAAGCCGCGCGAAACGTATATTAATAATAAAAATGAACCCATATACTTCCCTTGGTTACGACATCACGCGTAAACAGCTGGACCGATTTTGCTGAAATTTGGTATAGATATAATATGTACTTTGAGTCCCGGAAAAGGACATAGGATACATTTTGTCCCGGAAAAATGTACGATTACCGCACGATATACTTTTATGATTTGCGCGTAAACTATTCAATCGATTTTGATGAATTTTGGTATGGAGAATGGAGATACTTTGAGTCTCGGGAAGGACAAGTGATACATTTTGTCCCAAAAACTGTACGGTTCCCGCTCAATACACTTTTAGGATTTTCGCCTAAGCTATTTAATCTATTTTGCTGGGTATAGAGATACTTTGAGTCCCGGGGAAGAACATAGGATATATTTTGTCGCAGAAAAATGTACCGTTCCCACAAAAAGGAAATTTGTGATTTGCGCGTTAACTATTTAATCGATGTACGGAAACAACTACAAACTGAAGTCCACGCGGACGAAGTCGCGGGCAACAGCTAGTACTTAATATTATAATTGGGAAGAGTTTGTTTGTTTGTTTGAACGCGCTAATCTCAGGAACTACTGGTCCGATTTGAAAAATTATTTTACTGTTGGATAGCCCATTTATCGAGGAAGGCTAAAGGCGTTATTTTATTACGCTAAGACTAATAGGAGCGAAGAAATAGAGGAATATGTGGAAAAAACGGGGGAAATTATATGAAAGGGCTTATTTGAACGCGCTAATCTCAGGAACTACTGGTCCGATTTGAAAAATTGTTTCAGTGTTAAATAGCCTATTGATCTAGAAAGGCTATAGGCTATATTTTATCACGCTAAGACTAACAGGAGCGAAGAAATAGAGGAATATGTGGAAAAAACGGGGGAAATTATATGAAAGGGCTTATTTGAACGCGCTAATCTCAGAAACTACTGGTCCGATTTGGAAAAATCTTTCATTATTAGATAGCCCATTTATTTAGAAAGGCTATAAGCTATATTTTATCACGCTAAAACTAATTGGAGCGAAGAAATAGAGAAACATGTGGAAGAAACGGGGAAAATTATATGAAATTGCTTATTATCTTAAGAACTGCTGGAGCAATTTTTATGTTATTTGGCAAACATGAAGAATAGATCACGAGAAGAGACAGGCTATTTTTTGCGGAAAAATATACGGTTGCGTGAAATTCCTAAATTACGCAAGCGAAGCCGCGCGGAACATCTAAATATAATAAAATCGTAAGAATGTCAATTCTGTACAAATAATATTTTTGTACAATAAATAATACTTGGGATGCGTCATTTGATCTACTATGCTAACGCGGACGAAGTCGCGGGCAACAGCTAGTTTTCGAATAAAACAAGTTCATCCGACACAAAATCCTAATAGCTCTATCTACTGTTCATTAGATGGAACTTTTTCAGATTCTTTGTTATTTTATTTGATTACTAGACTGATGATGCCCGCAACTCCGTTGCACCAAAACTCGTTTATCGCGCGGGAACCGTATATTTTTCCGGGATGAAAAGTAGCATATGTCCTTTTACGGGACTCAAAGTATCTCCATACCAAATTTCAGCAAAATCGGTTCAGCGGTTTGGGCGTGAAGAGGTAACAGACAGACAGACACACTTTCGCATTTATAATATTATGTATTGTGCGCTAATTTTAGTATTTTCTGAGAAATCAAACCTTTAACGGTATTTATTGTAAGGGCGTAACCAAACTCTGACATTTAATGTTAGTCCGTTTTCAAACCTATTTCTTAATTTTCGCGGGTCTATACATTAGTATGGAATGATTTTCGTCTATTATTAATTGTAAAATTAGACAAAGCAATAATTACTGTGTAAAGATAAGGATTAAAAAGTAATCACTTATGTTATTTTCTTACTTTCCAGGTGAACACTCTACCTCCCGGCGCCCAACTGCGGTCCCAACAGTGGGCTACGCCTGAGCAATTGGCCGTTGTAGTGAAAGAAGCCCAGAAACGAATCAAGAGCAACCTCGCACCGCTACAACGGTCCATGCAGCTATATCTGTCGAACAAGGAAACTGAGTTCATACTTTTCAGGCCTATTAGGGTAAGTATTATAAAAAGCCTATTTCAAAATCTTCATACATAAGTGACTAGACGATGGTTTATTTGCACTTTTCATTTCTGCGTATTCTATATCACGCGACAGAAAAAATATATAAATAAGCGATCTAACACGTCAGTCAGCGTCAGTAAGGGCGTTTGCTGCCCGTCGCGGGCGCCCGCGCCGTGCGTTCGCCATAGTCATCGTGCGACGGCTGGCCCGCCTCAACGCAGCGCTGCTCTATGGGATGACATGAAACAAGCACGCCTCGCGGGTGGCCGCGCCAGGCGCACGCTTATCGCAGCGAACGCCCTTAGGGACATAAGCAAACGAACAGTATAATCGTTAGCATTTATACTTTTTATCTACATCCATAATTTTGAGCTACTTAAATGGCAGACCGTAGAAACGTAAAATAAATCACGGCGTAAGACAAAGGCTATTTTTCACGGTAAAATGTACGGTTCCTACTTAATATTCTATTTCTATAGAACTTTACACTAAAAATACCAGAGACAGAGCGAAATAGCAAGATAAGATGTCAATAATTTTGGGTTTATACTTTATGGCATTTGATAAGTGGCTTACAGTCGGGGCATTTTATATTTTTTTATAGTGAGGTGAGCTGCGTAAAAACATCGACCAAAACGAATAAATCGATACGGACTTGAAATAAAATATTTGAATTTTATACGTTTGAAACAAACTTCTGTCCCATTATTACTTTTTCTTTTGCAAATCCAAGGAGCAAAATAAGACAAGTACATAATTTACAAAAAAAATATGCATTTATTCGCTTGAATTATAAAAACTGTTAAATGTAGTATTACCATTATTTATTTCACATAAATATGTGTTACTTTTCACAACGTGGTTATTAATTTATGGGGATATTTCGTTACAAGTAATCAATGCATCGATACTATATACATCGATTTGCCCGTTTAAAAAAAAAATGCATCGATACTATTTATTCGCTTTCGATTTTTAGGGTAACTTCCCTAGAGTTTAAAAAGAAAAAAGGTCAGCTGACGTAACATTCTAACGACGTGCAATTATTAAGATCAGAATTTGTTTATTACGTTTAGAATTGTTTATCAGTAAAAGCAAATCGTTAAATAATTCGTATCGGTCATATTTACAATAAATATGTAATCGTAATCGAAAAAAGTTAATCAATTGTGCAGTTATAACAAACCGAAAATATTTATTTTTTATGTACGTCGCTATAAGGTTACCGGGTACAATTTTGATGAACTGTCAAATGTGGCCTATTAAAATGTCCCGACTATAGGTGGTACATACGTAGTCGTCAATTTTATCTTTTTGCTCACTGTATTCTGAGAGCTGAGTGTAAGTTTTAGTTAATTCTTACCGCGAGCACAAAAATTATTTGTATGGGATCAAAACAGCGCCTATAGTGGTAGAAAAGCAAAAAACTTGTACTCAACCCTCTGGTAAAGTCTATTTAATATTCCTATATTTTTCAGAACAACGTCGTCGGATACTTCGGTCAAGTAAGTCAGCTGCTAACGAACCCGAACCACGCATACTCATACGAGGACGGTCTACTCGTAGCGTGCCCTACTCCGGAGCAAGTCGCCGTGTTCCTCTCATCAGCTAGTCTCATCAGCCATAATGAGACAGTCCTCCCGTATGGCAAGAAGAAACAGGCGGCGGTACGGAAACCCAGTGTCACCAGCGTCCCTGAGAACACTGAGGAGAAACAAAATGAAGAGGGCAAATAAGTGATAACTGACATTAGCGACTTACAAAGGAGCCATAATAGAAGATGAGTAATAAGTAGAGATAAACTACGATAACATGGCGCGCCCCTCCAAATTAATGTGTCAATGTGTGTAGTCACATTCTTATGAAAGAGTTTGTATGTAGTAAGTATTCAACCAATCAATCAGTACTCGTAATAATATTTCACTTAATGTCACTTATTACCAAGATTTGTTGGTCAACTAATCATAACTAGCCGACCGCGCAAGACAACGCACTTCAAACGTTTGAATTTTGGAGAGGCGCGCCTTGTTATCGTAGTTTATCTCTAATAAATATGCAAATTATAATACAAGATAGGATTATGTGTGGTGGCAGTGGTGCCTGGTGGTACAACTAACTTCACAATCCTTCATCGTGCTATTCTAGTTTTCTGAGTGCGTCGCTACGACAGCTGAATAAAAAGGGCTTCGGCATTACCGAGTAAACCAGCCCACTTGATCGGAAGATCCTCGCGGCCTTTACACTATTCCCTAAATAATATGTATCTTGCGATAGCGATACAACAGGCATTTGACAGAAACATTGTACAATTTTTCAAGATACATGATCATTGATCACTGTCCAGAACTAGAATGCTAGGAGAATTGAGAGATTTGAAAATATAACACTGCTAATGAAATAAATGTGGAAGACCTGGAGAACTATAATAATATTATACTTGTCTAAATATGTTTTATAAAAACAAATTGTAGTCAATCGTACATCAAAATTGCCCATAATACAATTATATTTGTTTGTATTTATTGATAAAAAATGTTGTAATCAGAATAAATAAATAACTGATAAATATTTGGCGTTTTGCTAATTTGCATATCGACCATTCATTCTCCTCCAAAGTTTTCTCTGTTGCTACGATCGAAATATCTTATTTTATAAATAAAATTACCTACAGAATAGCAATGAATTAAGATTTTTATGATAAATTAAGTGGCAACGTGAGTTTATAGGGCCTACCCTGGAAAATGACCTGTAAAACAATATTCGGTTATTATCAAAGCAAAGTTGTACATTTTTAGCGCTTATAAATAAAGTGAAATAACAATTTTCAAGCATTCATTTTGTTAATTATTTTTACGACTGCATGACCTAATAGCGCCACCTAGTAGGCGATAGAAGTGCAGTAGGCTTGTATTCTTGGATCAGACGAGTCGGGGACTGAAGAACGCTTACTTATTTTTTTACAAATATGAAAAAAAATACCTCTCACTCCCCTGGACCTACGACCGCGGGGTATTTCAAAATAAATTTTATTTATAACGCCTACCGCCATCTAGTGAACGATTATACAAAAGTTCCATATTCTTTGTTACTAGGATCATAATTTTGTGAGCTTTAGTTGCTACTTTAACTTGCTGATCATAATAATATTATCATTATAAGTTAACTTCATTTTAGCGTTTTTTTAACATAAAACTACAATATACATTTAAGGGCATAAACTGCGTTAAGCAGGCACCCGCGACGGGCGCACGTCGCTTGAGCACGCGCGTGAACACGCACCGGTCCCCGTCGCGGGTGCCCGCTTTAAATTAAACTGGAGACACTGCGTAAGTCGTACGCAGTGTCTCCAGTTTAATTTTAACATTGTGCATGTACAGTCGTATCGATGGAGAACTTAATATACTATTACTTAGCAAAACGACGACTAGCAAAAAAAAAAAGACAACCAGTGAGCCCTTTCGTTGAATCTAGGTTGCTATGCGGGGAATTTGTTGTAAAGTTTAGTCAATTAAGGGATAATGAAAATGTATTTTATAAGTACCTAGTTTAAAGTTTCGGTTCAAGTCTACGACGAATTATTTTCAAAACTGGAACCGTATTTGAAAGTCAACAATCTCAAAGTAAGAGCTATAACAGTCATATCACCAATGGAGAGTCTGGCAATAACAATGCGGTAAATAAAAAAAAAATTAATACAATTTTTATTTTTGCACTAGATAAGTACTTAATTAAATTATATTTGGTTCATGATAATATTTATAAAACAATACTTTATTATTAATAGTGTGTATTTTTAGGGTTCCGTAGCCAAAATGGCAAAAAACGGAACCCTTATAGATTCGTCATGTTTGTCTGTCTGTCTGTCTGTCTGTCCGTCCGTGTGTCACAGCCAGCTTTCTCCAAAACTATAAGAGCTATACTATTGAAACTTGATAAGTAGATGAAGTCTGTGAACCACATTAAGATTTTAATACAAAAATGGAAAAATTATTAAAAATTTTAGGGGTCCCCATAGGTAGTTACAAATGAAACAAAAAAAATTTTTTTTCATCTGGCCTATGCGTGTGGGGTATCTATGGATAGGTCTTCAAAAATCATATTGAGGTTTCTAATATCATTTTTTTCTAACCTAAATAGTTTGCGAGAGAGACTCTTCCAAAGTGGCAAAATGTGTGGCAAAATGGCCCTCTAACTTCTAAAGTAGGGGCATGATAATTCTAAAAAAAATATATGATGTACATTACTATAAAAACTACCAACGAAAATTGGTTTGAACGAGATCCAGCCAGTAGTTTTTTTTATACGTCATAAATGATAAACCTTAATTTAATTTTCATTATATCAAAAATGAAATATTAAAATAAATCAAAAACCTTATAATTTTATAGAAATAATTCTTATTGCTGCTGCGGAACCCTTCATGGGCGAATCCAACTCGCACTTGGCCGGTTTTTATTATTAATACTATACTGTACTCGGCGAAACATGGCGGTAGCGGTCATTGACTCCCTGTCAAAAACTTGTTATTTTCTATATAATAAACTGCGATTGACAATAAAGTGTCAGATGTAGTAAATAAGATGGGAAATTATGGATCTTGTATAACATTTAATCCATCCAATAAAATGTTAAATTTATTAAATGTCAACATATTGTATGATTTAAAAAAATCGGAATCTTCAGACGAAGACAAAATATTTAATGTACTTATTAAATATGTAACTTTTAATAAAAAGATTTTGAAGCACAATATTACAGTATAATATTATTTCCAAATCATTATGAATTTATATTTATATATTTTTAGGTGGAAAACAAAAATAAAGCTTTTTTAGGGGTTTTTGACACGATCTTTAGGGATAAAATATATTTCTGAGAGTTGATAAAACTGGAAGGCCGATTGCAGCACTTGTTAAAATCCGGAGTCGGAAACAGACGTATTACGTATAGCGGGTCTCGGGACCTAGTCGGGACCGACTCACACAATGGGTTCCCCGTTCCATAATAAATACTTGCAAGTATTTTAATACCTGGTTTTCGATCCTGGTATTTTTACGTATTCGTACTTGGAGGCCCTGGTATTGAATTTTGCAAGTATATCCCATCCCTAAACTGAACTAGCCCGCGCGTGCTCCTGTCGGCGCGCCCCGCGCCTGCCCCCGCAACGGGAACCGTGGCGCGGGGAGACGGGCTCCGTAGCGCGGGCGCGGGGCCCGCCTGCCCGCGACGGTTTGCCGCGCGGCTTCCCGCGACGGGTCACTTTTGTATGAAGCCGCGCGGGTACCCGTTTAACGCAGTTTATGCCCTAAATACAACCCGCGGAATGAAAACTGACTTTCACAAATTTTAAGTGAAGTTATAGTTGGGCAATAAAAGATTGTTATAATTTTGTTACATTTATTATTTACAGAGAATATTGTTACTATAATAAATACATACACAAAAGACACTGTGTTTTACTCAATAAAACGACATACTTTCGAAAAAACGTTTAATGTACTTAATATGATATTTTACTAATTAAATAACTATTATACTCGATTAGACTCGGAGCCAGTACATTCCGGCGCGAATTCTGGAGTAGTCTGGGAGACCTTCGGTCGGCCCAACTGCAGCTACAGCAGGACACTTGTCAAACAGGTACTTGTAGCAGACATCACGGACATTCTGCACCGTAACGGCCTCAATTCTAGCGTCTAACTCATGGAGAGGAATGCGGCGGTTGTAGCACAGGATTTGGCGACCGATGTCCTCGCACACAGGGGTGGTTCCGTCTAACTGAAGGAGCATGTTTGTCTTCAACAAGTTTTTAGCCCGCTCAACTTCACCTTCTGTGACGGTGGTGCACAGTTTCATCCATTCCTTCTGGAGACAGTGCATGAAGTCATCCAGCTGCATCGGCTCAGCCACAAAGTAGATGCCCCACAGTCCCGTGTCCTTGTAGCAGGTGTTGAAGGACTGGAAGCTGTGGCAGAGGTTCTCCACGGCAGAGGCACGAGCCAGGTAGGAGGCATTGTTAGCGCCACCACCCTGGGAGCGGTCCCAAGCACCGACAAGAGTGTTAGCTACCATCAATGGAATATTGTCGGCGTCTGTCCATCCTGCACCTTCTACGGCGATGGCTACGTGAGCGAGGGGCATTGAGTCATCTCTTACTCGGATTTCCGAGCCAGTGTACCTGCAAGGTGCAATTTCGGGTACATCCAGAGTCGTGTTTTTTAAGCCACCCAGATGCTTGTTGGCTAGGTCGACCAATTTTCCATGTTCGATGCCACCGGCCCCAGACAGGACGATACGGGCAGGTTGGTAGTGGGTCTTGATGTACTGTTGGAGATCTGCTTTGGAGATCTTCTTGATGTTTTTAGTGGGTCCCAGGATGGTCTGGCCCAAGGGCGTGCCCTGGAAGGCGGTTGCGTGTAAGTGATCGAATACGACCTCCTGCAGGTTGCTCTCGACATCTTGCATCTCCCGCAGGATGACGCCGCGCTCTCGTTCGATTTCGGGTTCAGCGAGTGACGAGTTTTGGATGATGTCGGCAAGGATTTCGACGGCAGCCGGAACGTCGTTGGCAAGGCATTTAGCGTAGAACACGGTCTGCTCCCGCGATGTGTACGCGTTTAAATGAGCTCCCATGTTTTCGACGAGGAGTTCCAAGTCCGTCTGGGACCTTTTGCTCGTGCCTTTGAAAGCCATGTGTTCCAGGAAGTGGGCGACCCCATTGTTTTTGGAGTTTTCGTACCTGGATCCGGCATCGATCCAGAGGCCTACGGTCGCGGTTGGTGCACCGCAATCTTCGGACGCAACGCGGATCCCGTTGTCAAGGAGTGTGAGTTGTGTCGGGGGTACGTTCACGAGGGCCTGCTTCTTGCTCGCGGCTGTGGCTAGTGCTCGAACATTATTGTTCGGCTTTGAAGCCAATCTCAATGCCGTAGCTACTTTCAACATTTTCTTTTCCTTGCACCAAAATTTTACTCGCTGATTTACGTAATGTTGCAAAATGAATGACAGTTGACAATGAGCGCGCAGTTGACAATTTACGTAATGTTGCAAAATGAATGACAGTTGACGAGGAGCAAAACTGCCTTTTTATCCCGATAGGCGTCGCATCGTCGACTGACCGTAATGTATTATACGGTCAATATTATCACCGTCAGTACCACAGAGTACTTTTTTATATATAGGAATAGAGGTACAACTCGACGGCCAAATAGGGTAAGACAAGTGGCGCTCTCTGGAAGTAGGTTTTGACAACTTTTTGTCAATATATATATAGCATTGGTTACTGGGTTTAGGTTGCTTTTTGTTTCTTTTTATAGGATGTTTTTCAATAAATAAAACACTGACAACCGTAATTGATATAATTTATTTTTTTCTTTTAAAACAGTTCATATATAATTTTTTCGCTTTCAGCATAAACAAATCCGTATCATCATCACACTCTCTCCTATTCATTAATATTCTATTTATATTCTTACAGTAATTGTAAATGAAGAATCTGCAGGATATATTGATTAAAAAATCGATTAATTTTTCTTTATGCAGTTCACATTTTAAGAAATCAAATTGTATGTGAATAAATATCACTGTTTTAATTATTTTTTTTAAATATTTTTTATCTAAGCACTTTTTAATCATTGTGTAATTTATATCCTGCAGATTCGAAACACAATTCAAGAGAGAGTCGCTGGGACTGCAAAGCCATTTTTTATTAGCGTACTCTCTACGTTTTAAATACTCTCCTTCCTGATCGGACATTAAGTTTTTTTTGCATTCACTACAACCCTTGAATTGAAGACTTTCTTCTTAGCGGTTTTAACAAAATAACCGCTAACATATTGTAGCCCCCCAACTATTCGGGGGTCACTTTTGTCTTCAAGGGGTATAATTTCTATGTCCGGAATCTTAGACAGCTCGCAGTTTATTTGTTCTTTGCAGGCCCCGCTTGTGATGAGAACTTCATGCAAAGCATGGCAATTATCCACCTCACAATTTGCCCCAGGGGCATGGACACTAGATAGGCTGTTTATTAAAAGGCTGCTAAATGCTGCTTCAAACCCATCTGGAGTAGGGTTTACGTTCCGGCATCCTTGGCTCCTTATCGATCCAAAAAAAATTTCGATTGGATCCTGGTTCAGATGCCGCAACCAAACCGATGTCACTCCGTACTTCACAGCAATTTTTTTTAATAGTAGTTCTATTCCTTCTAGTGTCCATACCCAGTTATTTAAAGTGGGAACATGCTCCACATTTAAGGTTTTTACATTCACAAACTTCATATTTTTTAAAAATATTTTAGCCTCCATCCATGTTTTGTGATGTGGCGAGTTTGGCGTCGCAGGTCCCAGAAGAGGTTTACTGTGCTTCTTCCTTTTTCCGAAGCTTCTATTAATTGAGTCAAAAAGTTGGTCAAAAAATAAGATGACGTCTGCGGTGTTTTGCGCATCTTGGGAGATTATTCCTTTTTCTGCAAAAATAAGATAAGAATAAATTATAAATAATATTCCTCACACATTCTCACAACGCAATCTTGTCCCGAACAAAGCATTCCTTGCTTGTAATTTGGGTACCGCAGACAACAAACCTATATTAATAACATAACACCTACAAATGATTGACTTACACGGGAATCGAACCCGCAATCTCCTAAGTAGGCAGATACACTAGCTACTATGGCATCCACAGAGTACTTTTTTATATAAGGAAGATCGTCTCGTACAAGTTTTTTTTTTACAAGAGAAAAGCAGCAGAAGCAATAATACTCACATGCGCGTTAAAAACTTAACGCATGCAAAACAAGACGGATTATTGTTATCTTTCGGATTCCATAAAAATGGGCATGTTTCTTACAAAAGAATAAGCTCCTTGAGGTCATCAAGCTCTAATAGGCTACTTGACCTATTTTTTTTCTTCATTCTAATCGCTTCTTAATCATTCATTTTCACTAAAAAAACTAATATTTTAATATTTTAAACAGTAGAAACCCATAAAAATGTTGATTGAAAAATATGCCCTATATATGGCGCCGAAAACACTGTCCGCCATTGTGCCGCCATAGTGTGACGTCATGTTTTTGTATTTTATACTTTCTTTATTGAAAAAAGTTTTATGTGCTAAACGTACGAGTCTAACAGTGCTTAAAAAATTGAAAAAGAATTTAGAAATCATTTGTAATGTTGAACACTTTTGTAGAAAAGTTTTGGCCATTTCATTTCCTAACTACAATAAATGGAGATAATAATTATATAAAACTGGTGTTTTATTTGAATTATTCAAGAAAATATATTTTATAAATCCTTCTAGGCTTATTCATATTATTTATGTACAAATAAACTTACATATAAATAAAAGATATTAAATTACAAATGGGATGCCGTCACATCCAGATCGGAAGTACCGCAAAAGCGTTTTCGTCAGTACAATTCCTATTTTTATAAAATCATATTTTAAAATCGACTTTATTTATCAATCATAAGCTTTTATTTCACGATAAGGGTGAAATACAGTTTCCTAGGCCAAGTTCTACTAGAAATATGCATTTTTTCAATGAAATTAAATATATGTCAAGTAGCCTATTATTGTTACAAGAAATTTCTATCTCATTATTAAGTATGTTTATTATGAAAATTATATTTATGAATTCTGTATATTATCTGCATATTATATTATACTAGCTATATGACCGATGAACGAACTCGAATTCAAAAATTTAATACTTTTTTGTGAATGAAGGTAGAAAAATAAAAAATCCTAGTTTACGAATCACGCGGCGAGAGCGTCCCTACCTATATAAAAAGCAGTGTCGTCTTCGCGAGTGTCAGTATTCAAAAACGAGCCTCTCAGAACGAATCTCTGCTCGAACGCGCCGCCTAAAAAAATCGACTTCTACGTCGTTACTATGCGCGATAGCCTATAGAACTATTTAATCAGCCAAGTGTGAATGAGTGTGTGTGTGTGTAAATCTGTGTCAAGAAAAGAAGAGAAGAGGGCCCTCGAAGCGAAGCTACGGAACCAAACTGAGGTTGGTGAAATTATCTGCTTTTCCCGTCTTTATTCCCGAGATACAGTCCATTCAACTTAAATGAGAGGTTTTCTTATTTTTAATCTCCACCAGACGGCGCGACGATAGACACTTCTAGATTTTCTATTGGTTCCCCACCGATCTGAAATTATCTGTAGGTTGGCATCAGGGCTTCATAACGTTATCGAATAACAGAAAAAATATCGTTACGTACCGTTATTTTCATAATGGTAGCCAGATAACGTTATTTTTTAACGATATTTAGTAAAATAACGTTATATTTACCGTTATTATTATAACGATATTTTTTCGTTATGTTTAAACGAAAAAATATCGTTATAATAATAACGTTATTTTCTGGTACCAGGTATGCGATCGTGCACGGTGCACTAAATCTCACTCGCAGCCCACTTTTTTGCGAGATTTGTGTGAAAATACAAAGAAAAAATACAAAGAAAAAAAATTAGAAAATTTTCCCGCCTGTCATGACTTTCTTGACGGACTATAACGTTATCAAAGAACATATATTTACCGTTATAAATCCTATATAACGTTATAACATTAACCGTTATTAATATCAATTTTTAACGTTATTTTTAATATCGGGTAAATTTTCATAACGTTATTTAAGCCCTTGAAGCAGTAACGTTATGAAAAAATAACGTTATTTGAAGCCGTGGTTGGCATCACGGATACATATTGGTTGTTTCTAAAAAATATCAGTGTACTGTCAAGTGTGGCATAAATCAAAATATCTTAAACCTAAGCGATCATTGGCCTAAGCGATTAGGTCAGTATACTGGTAACAGTTTAGGAACGCGCAAATTGTCAAACTGACAACTGATAGAGTTTTGGCGGGCATGTCATGGGCATGTCACTTTCAAACTCCTACTTTTTATTGTTGGTGTGGTTTTTATTATTTTTTCCCAAATTGTGTTATTTGGGTCTTTGATGTTCATTATTGGTAAAATATTAGCCATGAAATACCCGTTTACTGGCACAAGTGCAGATAAAATGTTGTCAAAACCAAAATGTATAATTCCTGTGATATTTGGTGTGAATATCTGTAAATAGGGCTATTTCTTCCGTGAGTTGAAACTAAAACATCGTTGTAATAACTTTGTTAACCTAGTCATTGGAATATTATGGCGTCGTTTTCAAATTGAAATCAAGTTTTACATTCTTTTGCCCAGTTTTGTAGCAATTATTGGTGGTATTACCGATAGTTGTCTACCCATACGCCATCTATAGTCGGGGCATTTTAATAGGCCACATTTGACATCCGTCAGATTAATCTCCATAGTGAGGTGAGCTGTGTAAAAACATCGACCAAAACGAATAAATCGATACGGACTTGAAATAAAATATTTGAATTTTATACGTTTGAAACAAACTCCTGTCCCATTATTGCTTTTTCTTTTGCAAATTCAAGGAGCAAAATAAGACTAGTACATAATTTACAAAAAAATGCATTTATTCGCTTAAATTATAAAAACTGTTAAATGTAGTATTATCATTATTAATTTCACACAAATATGTGTTACTTTTCACAACGTGGTTATTAATTTATGGGGATATTTCGTTACAAGTAATCAATGCATCGATACTATTTTTTCGCTTTCGATTTTAGGGTAACTTCCCTAGAGTTTAAAAAGAAAAAAGGCCAGCTGACGTAACATTGCAACGACGTGCAATTATTAAGATCAGAATTTGTTTATTACGTTTAGAATTGTTTATCAGTAAAAGCAAATTGTTAAATAATTCGTATTGGTCATATTTACAATAAATATGTAATCGTAATTGAAAAAAGTTAATCAACTGTGCAGTTATAACAAAACGAAAATATTAATTTTATAAGTACGTCGCTATAAGGTTACCGGGTACAATTTTGATGAACTGTCAAATGTGGCCTATTAAAATGTCCCGACTATAGTTACTAAATGGAAACTGTTTGACAATCAAATTAAAAAGTTAGGAGGCGAAACTTTTTATTTTAGCAATAGCAACACTCTTTAGACATTTGTTCCTTTGACTTGCTGTTTTTGGCGGGAAGAGGAAGGCGCCTTTTTTTAACAATTTGGAAAAATCGTATTTAATAGTTTTTATACATTAAAAGTACAAGTACTTTTATATAGTATATGCAGGACGAGAGCGAACTATAAATCTTCGTCATCGACGAAAAGGAAAATAGATGATATCTCAGGCGATAAGTACAAACCCTTTAGTAAGCCTTCGTATTCTAGAAAATATCCTGACAATAATTGCAGCGGAGAATTTATTGTCTTCGTCGAACATTGTAATGATACAAAAATAGGAAACATGAACCCCCTTAGCCTTTCGAAAATTTTCAAAAACGCAAAAGGAGTTTATGAAAGAGCTAGAATAAGCGCCCGCAAAATAAAAATAACTTTCAAACAAGCGGCATTGGCTAATGATTTCCTCAATGCATCATTTATTCAAGAAAACAATCTAAGAGCATATATCCCAGCAGCCTCTGTGGAAAGGGTTGGGGTAGTTAGGTACATTCCTAAGGAAATTAGTAATACGGATTTATTTGAAAAAATAAGTAGCGATATTGACATAACTGGTATTTGTTCCGTTAAATACTATTACCTACTGTTACCTTTTCTGGCACTGTATAACCACAATGCAATAGGCTACTTGACCTATTTTTTTTCTTCATTCTAATCGGTTCCTAATCATTCATTTTTACTAAAAAAACTAATATTTTAATATTTTAAACAGTAGAAACCCATAAAAATGTTGATCGAAAAATATGCCTTTTATATGGCGCCGAAAACACTGTCCGCCATAGTGTGACGTCATGTTTTTTGTATTTTATACTTTCTTTATTGAAAAAAAGTTTTATGTGCTAAATGTACGAGTCTAACAGTGCTTAAAAAAATAAAAAATAATTTAGAAATCATTTCTAATGTTGAACACTTTTGTAGAAAAGTTTTGGCCATTTCATTTCCTAACTACAATGAATGGAGATAATATATAAAACTGATGTTTTATTTGAATTATTCAAGAAAATACATTTTATAAATCTTTCTAGGCTTATTCATATTATTTATGTACAAATAAACTTACATATAACGAGCGCGATAAATAAAAGATATTAAATTACAAATGGGATGACGTCACATCCAGATCGGAAGTACCGCAAAAGCGTTTTCGTCAGTACAATTCCTATTTTCATAAAATCATATTTTCAAATAGACTTTATTTATCAATCATAAGCTTTTATTTCACGATAAGGGTGAAATACAGTTTCCTAGGCCAAGTTCTACTAGAAATATGCATTTTTTCAATGAAATTAAATATATGTCAAGTAGCCTATTTCTTAGATGGATGGAGATATAAGGTTCATAATTATATACCTCCAGTTCTACAATGTTTTAAATGCTTACTTTTCAATCACTCTGCAAAATATTGTTTTAATGAACAAGCATGTTCTAAATGTGCAGAGAATCATTCCTATAAAGAATGTGCATCAGAAGTTTTAAAATGTAAAAACTGTGGAGGTAATCACCTAGCTATTTCTAAGGAGTGCCCAATTAAGGCTTCTAAAATTAAGAAAAACATATCTTTGAGAAATAATAATTCTACTTATGCAGACATAACAAATAATTTAACATCTTTCCCACCTCTGACAAAAACTAAACCTCAAAATGTTAAAATTGTACCAGAAAAGATATCAGCCCAGGACATTATTAATAATCAAAAAATTTTAGAAGCCATAATAAGCACTTTGTAAGTATAGGAAATTCTAATGAGATTAATACTACAACACATATTAAACAAACATTCATTAAAAACTTTAATAAGTAATGGATAGTATTAATATTATACAGCATAACATCCAGAGTTTAAATAATAAAAAACATTTACTTCAATCACTCTTAATAGATAAAGAAATAGATATAGCTTTATTAAATGAAACATGGCTGAAAACTTCAAGTCCTCGGATTCATTTCCCTGGGTATAATTTCATTTTAAAAAATGCTTCAAATGAACACTGAGGAGTGGCAATAATTATTAGGAATTCTATAAAGTATGTGCAGCATCCGACTCCAAATTATCAAGATATACAGTCTGTATTGCTATAACCATAGAAACAGGTATAGGTTCCATTACAATCCTTTGCATTTACAGTCCACCTAGAAACAAAATTAATATAACAAAATTAAAAAACAATAATTAACAATCTTCCTAAACCTATTATCATATCGGGCAGTGGTGTTCCTAACGGCTATATTTTCATAGCGCGCTAGATGGAATACGCTACATTTTTCAAGCGCGCTATTTTTGACGCTACGTTATAACGAATGAAATCTCGATTCGTTCAAGCGCGCTAGTTTTGACGCTACGTTATAACGAAATGCAAGCGCGCTAGTTTCGACGCTACGTTATAACGAATTTCAAGCGCGCTAGTTTTGACGCTACGTTATAACGAATTTCAAGCGCGCTAGTTTTGACGCTACGTTATAACGAATTTCAAGCGCGCTAGTTTTGACGCTACGTTATATCGAATGAAATCTCAATTCTTTCAAGCGCGCTAGTTTTGACGCCACGTTATTAACGAATGATACGTTATAACGATCGATTGGACACGTTGTAAAATTACCGGCGTTATTGAATTCTTTCGTTAATAATTATAACGCGGTGGATGAGTTAATGTAATATAACGTGTTTGTTAAAGATAACTTGGAATAATATAATCGTTTGAAGGCAGTATTATATTTTATTTGGTTAATTTTATTATGATTGAAATATTTAAATTAAAATGACAGGTACAATATATTGAAATTGAAATGAATTGGTTTATATACAATTCTGTTTTTAAAGTATTAAATTATTTAAATGATTTTAATTATTTTTTTTATTTTTTGGTAATATACTAAAAAATATTATTTTTACATATTTTTTTTTACAACACTTTTTTTACATTTTATTTACATTTAAAATATAATAACGTATCCAGATTTAGAAAAATACGTTCACATGGAACGGAAATTACCATTATTTCACCCGATTTGGACCCGAACGATACGACAACGAACCAACGAAAGTAGCGCGCGGTCGGCAGCGCGAGCGGCGCCGCGCTAGGTCAGTGACCGCGCGATACGCTATAACGTAGCGTCTTGTGCATAGTTTTATAGCGCGCGCTATTCGTTGCGAAGAAATAGCGCGCTACTTTTTTCAGCTATACGTTATATTAACCACCACTAATATCGGGTGATTCCCACCTCTGACAAAAACTAAACCTCAAAATGTTAAAATTGTACCAGAAAAGATATCAGCCCAGGACATTATTAATAATCAAAAAATTTTAGAAGCCATAATAAGCACTTTGTAAGTATAGGAAATTCTAATGAGATTAATACTACAACACATATTAAACAAACATTCATTAAAAACTTTAATAAGTAATGGATAGTATTAATATTGTACAGCATAACATCCAGAGTTTAAATAATAAAAAACATTTACTTCAATCACTCTTAATAGATAAAGAAATAGATATAGCTTTATTAAATGAAACATGGCTGAAAACTTCAAGTCCTCGGATTCATTTCCCTGGGTATAATTTCATTTTTAAAAATGCTTCAAATGAACACTGAGGAGTGGCAATAATTATTAGGAATTCTATAAAGTATGTGCAGCATCCGACTCCAAATTATCAAGATATACAGTCTGTATTGCTATAACCATAGAAACAGGTATAGGTTCCATTACAATCCTTTGCATCAGTCCACCTAGAAACAAAATTAATATAACAAAATTAAAAAACAATAATTAACAATCTTCCTAAACCTATTATCATATCGGGTGATTGTAACTCCCATCACATAGCTTTTGGTTGTACAATAAATAATACAAGAGGACGAGACTTGTATGAAGTTATAGATGAATATAATTTATGTATTTTAAATACAGGTTGTGCTACTACAGTAAGTAGACCAAACAATAACACTTCTGCAATTGATGTTACACTAGTGAGCCCAGAGCTGGCTCCCTATTGTGAATGGTATGTCGGTGAGGATCCGTTGGGAAGTTATCACTTTCCAACTTTTACAAAACTTAATACTTCTCCTATGCAATATGACATAAATAAAAATGTAAATAAGTATTTATTCAAAAAAGCTAACTGGGATAAGTTCTTTAATATGTCAAATGATTTATTTCAAGATTTTGAATATAATTTACAAAATCCTTTAGAAAGTTATAATCATTTCTGTGATCTACTAAACACTTTAAGAGATGAATGTGTTCCAAAAATTATAATAACTAATTCATCTAAAAAAATTTAAAAAAGGGTACCTGCTCCGTGGTGGAATGATATTTGTGATAGGGCTGTAAAGGATTGTGGAGAAGCTTTGGAAAAATATAGAAATAATTTGAGTATGGAAAATTATATAAATTATAAGAGATTAGATGCATTCAAAAAAAAGATTATAAAAGAGGAAAAGAGAAAAAGTTGGCAAAATTTATGCTCTACATTTAATAGATCCACCCCAGTCACAAATATTTTGAATTTTATCAAAAAATATAAGCGTGTAGATTCTAGCATAAATAGTAAATGTGATAGTTTTGTACCAGAATTTTTAGACAAATTTACAAATGATGAAGTATGTGACAGTTCATTAGAAGATATATTTAAAAGTAATAATGATAGTGAATATTTCAACTTTTTCATGAAAGATTTTAGCCGGGATGAATTTCATAGTTCCTTAATGTCAAGAAGAGATTCTACTCCTGGACTGGATAATTTACCATATTTAATGATTAAAAATGTACACAAAAACGCACAAGTAGTTCTTCTTAATATCTACAATCACTTATGGTCCAAACAAGTTGTTCCCGACGAGTGGAAAACTCAGTGTGTTTTGCCCATTCTGAAAGAAGATAAGCCAATCCATGATCATAATTCTTACCGTCAAATATCACTCACTTCATGCATAGGAAAAGTTTTTGAAAATATGATAAAAGTTAGGTTAGACTACTTTACAGAAACTAATTCAATATTACCAGATTTTCAGCTAGGTTTCCGTAAAGGAAAAAGTACAGTTGACGGCTTTGTTTCATTTCTTAATGATATTAAGAATTCTTTAATGGCTCATTCAAATGCAATTTGTGTATTTTTAGATGTGCAAGGAGCATACGATAATGTTAATTTGTCTGTACTTATAAAGGTTTTAAGTGAATTGGGCATTCCTGGTAGATTTTTAAATTGGATATATAGATTCTTGAATCACCGTCTTGTCTATGTGAAATTTAATGATATACTACATGGTCCAAAATTTGCACATAAAGGCTTAATGCAAGGAGCAATATTGTCTCCAATCCTGTATAATTTATATACATCACAAATTTGTAAATATGTAAAAGTATTAGGTGTTAATGTTCTACAATATGCTGATGATATTGTTATATATTGTATTAATCGTCTACTACGCTCGGCCAATTGTAATATTAATTTAGCTCTTAAGCAACTGTTAAATTATTACAATAACGAACTAAAACTAAATATTAATTCTTCAAAAAGTTCAGTTATGACTTTTGGTAAAAGTCAATGTAATGTTCAAGTTAAATGTAATAATGAAGTAATCTCAATAGTAAATGAACATAAATTTCTAGGTATAGTTTTAGATGACAAACTCAAATTTAATAAACATATAGATTATATATGTAATAAAGCTTACCAGCGACTCAACATATTGAGATGCTTAGCAGGAGTTTTTTGGGGTGCTGATCCAAAAATTCTCTCAATGTTGTATAAAAGTTTAGTTAGGAGCCACTTTGACTATAGTTGCTTAGCATATATTAATGCTAGCGCTAGTCTTCTAAAAAAGTTAGATATAATTCAAAATCAAGCGCTGCGCATTATAACTGGTGCGATGAAATCCACCCCGATAAACTCAATGGAAGTCGGAACTTGTATACCTCCTTTATTCTTGAGACGACTCATGTTAGCTAAGAAATACTTTGTTAAGATGATTGCAATTAAGTCCTCACTTCCTGTAAGAAAACTGAAAGTATCTGAGGAAATAGCTCACAGAACACTTTTACTCCTATCGGAGAAGAATGACAACTCTATACAATCAGTTTTTACTACCGCCATCTATATGCAGCCCGTACCGTACTAATCGGAAAAAAATGAGCGCGGGAAATTTCAAATTATTAGTGCGGTAAATTTAAATTCTATAGTTTTAAATGGGGGTTCTTAAAGGGTATTTTTTTAGTTGTAAGAAAAACTAAATAGGTAAACCTATTATTCGGACTGTCGTTTACCTATTTAGCTTTTCTTACAACTAAAAGTTTACATAATATGAAATAAAACAAATAGGTATATTAATAACATTTTGGTTTTATTGAAAGTTCACGTCTTACATTCTCCATTTATAAAATATATTACTTGAAGGAACAGACTCTTATAAAATAAAATATTACTGCTACTTACAGATATATTTAATAGAATCAGGCAATACTTTGCAAAATTTGAATACTTTAAAAAGTGTATTTATTTATACAAATATTACATACTAGATGACGCCCGCAACTCCGTTGCGCCAAAATAGTTTATCGCGAAGGAACCATACATTTTTCCGGGATAAAAAGTATCCTATGTCCTTTCCCGGGACTCAAAGTATCTCCATGCCAAATTTCAGCAAAATCGGTTTAGCGGTTTTAGCGTGAAGACAGACAGACACACTTTCGCATTTATAATATTAAGTATGGAAGTATGGAATAAAAATTATGTGTAGAACTTTGTGAATCAGTTTTTCTTACATTTTGTTCAACCATACATTTCACTCAACATTAAATTTAAAATGCTATACTTAGCAAAATATAACATATTATTATATTTTCTGTGGAGAATGCTTACTTGGTATTTTGTATGCAATTACTGGTGTAAAATAATTTTCATTTTAAGTTTTAAAGAAGTCGAAGCTTCTTCAGCAAAAGAACGGTTTTTTAAAACGCAGAATCTCTTTATGCATATAAAAAACACACAGTTAATAATTGTTTCCAAATTGTTATCTTTGTGTAAATTGCATGGTTGAATAAAATCAAACTTGACAATACTGTTTATGCGATCTAAAATTTTTATCTTTATCATTTTAACAAAGGCATTATCTTTTAAAAATTATTAATAACTGATGCACATAACTCTACACAGAAAATAAAATCTTTATGGGCATAATTTAAAGCTTGAGAATCCGTTCCATATTCCCTGTTTGCGACAAAATTGTGTGTTATATCTATGTTATCACTAACAAATATTTTTCTACATATTTCACAATCCTTCAATGGTAGTTTCTTTAATATAAATCCCGCCACATATGCACATGCCTGTATTTCAGGATTGTTTGTGTTTATTGCTTCATCAACTTCAAAATACAGAGCATATGACGTTGAAGATGATGAAGCAGTAACAACTGAGTCTTTTTTTTCCTGCGCAGACTGCGAAACTGACAAGAAGCTATCAAAATTATTAATTATAACATTGTTGTCAGTTTCGCAGTTTCCAGTAGTTCCCATATGTGATAAATTACTAATTATGGCAGCTTTGAGCCCAGCTACAAATTGTCCGCATGTAGGGTTTGTGTTTGAGCCACAGTTCCCACGAATACACCCAAAAAGATTTTCTAGGGCATCTTGTTGGAGTCTTCTTGTAGCTAGGCCTTTCACATTATATTTTTTACTTAAATTTCTCCATACCCTTTCTACAGCATTTAGAGTCCATATCCAGCCCTCTAGCGATGGAGGTTTACGTGGACTGCCTATAAATTTTAGTGTAGAAAAAAAAAAATTCATTTTTTGAAAGAAAATTAAATGGGGGCTGGTTGCTGTTAAGTTTGTGGCATGACATTTTCCTCTTCTTAAATCCGATGTTTCACTGTTTAAACAGTCAAATATTTTGTCCATATTGGCAACAACATTTGCTGTTGTTGTGGCTGCAGCTGTAAGGCTTCCTGTAAATGAAAATGAATGTATTAGAACGGAAATAGAACCTTATCTTTATTTAAATACATTTTTAAAATAGTAGGTAGTGTATTATTTGATATAAAAGTCCGCGACAAAATCCGTAATTGTTAAATCTTATAATATCATGAGTGATACTCGCGAAAACTTAAGAAATCATTAAAGTAAAAGTTGTTGATATTATTTATATAATGATTGTATCGAGTTATCTATATATATATTAATACATGAGAGAAAAACTTTGTAACCCTTTTTACAAATTTTTACAAACTTTTAAAATGGGAAAACATACGTGCATGAAATTTCACACAGTTACAGTTTATATGGAGAAGGAGTGCATCGAGCCAATATTATTTTAAAATTATGTTTTTATCATACATTTTTTTAACAATTAAAACGTTAAACACATTACAACATACACACTAGGAAAGATGACAGGTTTTTGAGTGACAAGCCTATACATTACGAATTATACTCTTTTATTTATGGTTGAAGTCTGTTGACAACAAGTTGACGAATTGAAAATGGATTATAGTTTTTTATTGAATCTAAGGGTATGCGCGCACGGGCAACTTAGTTGCTCGGCGATTTATTTGTCTCTTTCGTGAAATAAATAAAAAACCGAAGAAAGCGTCGAAAAATAGAATATTGGGTGCATCCATTATGGAGCGATCGGCTATGTATATGAAATTTAGAGCATACCCAAAGACTTGATCGAGAGACAAATAAATCGCCGAGCAACCAAGTTGCCCGTGCGCGCATACGCTTAGATACTACATATTAGACAATGCTTACACGGCCAGTCTGAGATCAGCTGAGTCCCAGAGACAAGAATTGAAGAAAAATATGATAAAATCAATATTTTCTTACAAAATATTGACTTTATCAAAAAGGTAAGGTAGTAGTCGTAATGTCATTGAGAGTAAGGTCGAATTTCGACCATTGGGCGATCTCTAGTACATTTATGATTTAATTATACATACATACCATCAGATATTTTAGAGTACAATCCAGCTGCAACTGAATGGCTCAACACTTGAGCAGCTAAATTTACTTTCATTTTTTGCTTTGTATTAGGGTCCAAATGGTCTTTTCTAAGGCAGGGTGCAAAAACAAAATTTGGGTTCTTAGAGTCCATTTCATAGAATTGTTTTATGTGCTCCCATTTAGCAATCCCTGTAAATAAGAAATTATTAGCAAAACAAGAAAATCATATTATTAATACGTAGTGAAAAACTTTGTAACCCTTTTTTATGAAAAATGGGGAAACATAGGTGCATGACATTTCGCACAGTTATAGTTTATATGGTGAAGGAGTGCATCGAGCTAATATTATTTTGGATTTATGCTTTTAACATACATTTTTTAACAAATATAACATTGCACACACTACAACGTACACACTAGGGACAAGCCTTTACATACGAATTGTCTAGATTTATAGTTGAAGGTTGTTGTCAAACTGAAAATAGATTTAGTTTTTTTTATTAAATCTTAAATCATAAAGTTAATATACTTATAGGTATATTACCTTTATGTCTTAAATACTGTTAGACAATTATTACTGCACGGCCAGTCTGTCATCATTTGACTTTATTAATCTGAGACTGTCGCAGGAATTATGTCTAAAAAATAATAAAGTAAATTTTTGACAATAGAATATCAATAGAAAAGCGTTGGAAACTTATAATTTATATCTGAGTCGAATTTCGACCATTGGGCGATCTCTAGTATAAAAAATTATGTGAAAATATTAGCTTCCTTAAAACCATATTGAATTTAAATTTTTAAAATTAAAACTACGCAATATTGATGTGTAGAATAATGCCCTAACTTACCTCTTCCTGTCTGTAGGCTGGAGTTTGTCTGTACTGCATTCGATATGTGGTGTGTCATAAATTGACACAATTTCTTTATTTTGTAAAGTTATATAAGGATGTTCCATAGATGCCCCCAAGATTGAAAGTGCTCTCCTGTTGACACCATCCATGTCACATACTGTAGCTGAAATATTTACACCGGCTTCATGACACTGATGTAGTACCTGAAATGATATAAATTCGATATTAGGCAATACATAACATAATAATGTAATAAGTATATATATTAATACGCGAGAGAAAAACTTTGTATCCCTTTGACGAAAAATGGGTAGGTGAATGAAATTTTGCATAGTTAGTTTATATGGTGAAGGAGTGCATCCAGCTAATATTATTTTGAAATTATGTTTTTATCATACATTTTTTTAACAAATAAAACATTACACACACTACAACACACACACTAGGAAAAATGACAGATTTTTGAGTGACAAGCCAAATTTCGACCATTGGGCGATCTCTAGTAATTAATAAATATAAGTGTGATAAATTATAATCAATACATTATAATTAATAATACCATACAATAATATAAACTTTAGTTACCTCTTTAATTATAACAGCTAATCTATCTGCTGTAACAAAACCACTAGAAAAATAATGGGCTAGAGGCTGCTTAATCTTTTTTCTTATTCCTGCTATCATAAAAACCAGGGCATAGCTAGCAATTAGCCCTGACCTCCCCTGCACACCATGATCTTGAAAACCCTCTATCGAATCCGCTTTGCAGTCATAATTTAAATGTTTTTTTATTGACATTTCATCAAACATTAATACATATTCATTATCACTATTCTTTTGAGTTTTAACAAACTCTTTCAGGATTTTGAACACCTGTTCATTATGTGCTACACCAAAAGCGATTTTATTTAAAAGATTTTTCAATGTGCTTGGTGCAGGCAAGGTAAATAGCCTCCTGAGCAGGCGGTAGCATGTTGGGGATCTTTTAAATAGTCGTAAGGCTATAATCTTCTCTTCTTTTGACCACCTTCTCCCTTTTAGATGGCATTTAGTTTTTTATTTGTCCTTGTAAAAGTATTGCAAATGCTGGACTTATTTTTTTTGACAATTTTTTTACTGAATTGTCTGCCTCAATTTCTTTTAAAATATTTATTTTTAATTTCATTTTCTTCAGACGATTTTGCAGCAGACATATTTTTCCCATATATTTGCTGCATTTTTTAGATAAATCTATCTCCCTTTCTGTTGGTTTTGTAGTAGTATATTGTGGGCTGAACCTGATTTCAATAAGATTGAAGCTCTTCTCTCCAAGGGGTTCTCGAGTTTGAGAAGGTCCAGGTTGACACACAGGCAACTCATATTTAGACTGCAAGAGACAAATTAAATACTTAAAAAAAACATAAATTAATAGTGTGTGACCGACACTTATTTTCAATGGATAAGTAGACAGACAAAATGACAAGATACACAAATAGAAAAAAAAAACATGAATTGGCTAAGAAGATGTAACCCATCAATCCACAAGCGGCAGCCGGCTGCCACATAACAATTTGAAAATATATTGTGTCTGCAATATCCAGGTTGGAGGTGCTACGTTATTGTTATTGCAAGGCTTAATTGAAGGATACAATATATTAAATAATTGACTTTCTATTTACTGTGTAGATATTTGTAATTTACAAAATAAATTGTTTAATTAATTGTATCACATGTACATGACACTTTATAAAATGGTGGCATTAGTTTTGAAAGCCACCACATACCAGTAGTTTTGAATGATGTATAAAACAGATGAAATAAAATGTCACTTACGTCACATGGGATAGCTGTCCTTGATATGAGCTTTTTACTAAGATCAATGAAGTCTGTCTCTTTGAAGTGTCTCTCACATAACATCCTATGCTCAGAGTGCAGTTTTTGTTGGACTTCCAATGTATTATTTCCATCTGGAAATACAAATCTTGCCCATGACTCACAACTGAAAATAAAAAATACATAAATTATTATAATAAACAAAACAGGGGTTGATTTTTGAGAAAAGTTTATGAGCTTTTTGCTCCCCTTAGCACCCCCTATCGATTGGTATATTCAAAAAGGGTGTTATAAGAGGTTAACATTTTGACGATAAATTTTTCTGTCTTTTTTCCACAGTGCCCCATTTCCTTCAGTCCAACCGAAGAATTATTTTTATTTCTAAGCCCTAAGGATACACTTTCTCATTACTTCTAAAGTTAAAATGTGGCAGTGCAAATGAAAAGGTACCCATCCTGTTACACATATTTAAGTAATCGAGTTACATGAGTTTTTGTGGATACTGGTGAAAAAAAGTGCCAAAATGGGTATAACAAACTTGGGTTCTTTCCCAAGTAGCATTTTAGGATCTATATCGTAAGTTTAATGGTACACATGTACTCCACAAGATGTATAAGACGGCCATACAATAGCATTATATCCATCCGGATAGTGAACTTAGGGCTGACTAACTTGTGCCCAAACTGGTAGTTTAAGAGCATTATGGATATAATGCAACTACAAGTTAGTCGGCCCTAAGTTCACTCTTGCTGTACAACAGCAGTATATTAGTATTAAGTCAGCAATATAAGTAGTGATAATTGTAAATTGAAATTAATACTTCAGTCGGAATTTCCAGGAATTGCTATTGTATTCTATTGTTGTCGCGATCACCGGTGCTCGCGCGGGGCCTGAAGGATAAAGGCTGTCTAAATAGAGTAACAAGTAAGTAACTCGTTGTACAACTATTAAAAAATAATTTGATATATTTAGGTTAGCAAACAAATATGGTGGAAAAGTAATACGGCTATGTCAACCATTGTAACTTTAATTTAATGCAGTGATCTGTATGAGTAAACATGACAGCTTTTTTCTTTATAAATGTTCACCAGTGACCTTTGAAAATTGCTAGTTCTATATTATAGAACAAGTCAAATGGAATGTATATGTGTTAAACTTCCTGGAATGTTACAAGAGAGAGCCATGTATTTGGGATCCGAGTAATTATAGTAATCATAAAGAAAAAAAGTGTTTTTTTTATAATCATCTTCTTATATATTTTATTATATCAGGGCGTGCGGACCAAGCCCTAGTATATCCCACAACCTGAACATTTTGTGGTACACTTTACAGAAAAACCATCATGCCTATTGATTTGTGCTTTAACATAGTAATTTTTATTTATTATGTAGATTTGTTATCATAGTCAAGATGTGACGATGCGAGCCCTCACAAAGCTCTGCTTTTAGCTAGTATTTTTACTAGCTAAAAGCAGAGCTTTGTGAGGGGAGAAAAATAACTTAAGCCAAATGTTATAGCCAATACAGCAACTTCAATGTCTGTCATGCTTGCTGCGTTAGAACAAACTAACTCATTCGCAATCGTGTGGATGGTGATGTTTGATTCCCTAAATCAAGCCAACTGTTTGTAGTGATTTGGAGTTTTAGGCAAATGCCAAGTGTGCGGATGCGGCAAGAAATTAAGTTTTTATCGGATATACATATAATATAAGGATTATGATCGTACCCCTCACTATGTATAACAAGGTCAAATTAACTCGACACATGGTTTGACCATTGATTATGTTATTGTGGAGCCGGCATGTTAAATATTGGCATCATCTACCTGATATTTGTTAGTGTGTCTCTTAACAAATTGTAATAAGATATTATAACACGTTCACATCAACCTGACGCGTCGCTGGAATGCATTCTGCATCCCAGCGATGCGTCAAGTTAATGTGACCGTGCTGTAACTTCGAAGTAGAAGAATACGAACAAAACAAAATCTCACTATTTATATTTTTATTTCGCTTTTCTATGGATATATAAACGATTCACTCACTTGAGCTCTCCCACTAAATTGGGAGTATTTTTTAGTCAGTCGCACATAACAGCCCCAGTAGGTATTTTTTCTGTTCTATAGGAGTTGACCCCCCCTGAAATAGCTAGTCTATTAGATTCTTCTGTAATTACATCACGAATTATTTCTACATGAATTTTGCCTCAGATGCCGACTTTGTTGCAGTTGGTTTTAAATATGACAAATGACATTTATTCTATTGATCTATGGCCAATTTATGACAACTTTGAAGGTTCTATAGAGAAAAAATATTTGGTAACAACCGGACACATCTATGGTAAGACTGATTTTCTTAGTTTTTTTTACTAAATGTTTTATGATCAGTAATATGTGCTCTATTTATACAGCCGAATGCTGTGCCATTTGTATGTATGTATGTATGTATGTATGTATGTATGTATGTATGTATGTATGTATGTATGTATGTATGTATGTATGTATGTATGTATGTTATGTATGTATGTATGTATGTATGTATGTATGTATTATGTATGTATGTATGTATGTATGTATGTATGTATGTATGTATGTATGTATGTATGTATGTATGTATGTATGTATGTATGTATGTATGTATGTATGTATGTATGTATGTATGTATGTATGTATGTATGTATGTATGTATGTATGTATGTATGTATGTATGTATGTATGTATGTATGTATGTATGTATGTATGTATGTATGTATGTATGTATGTATGTATGTATGTATGTATGTATGTATGTATGTATGTATGTATGTATGTATGTATGTATGTATGTATGTATGTATGTATGTATGTATGTATGTATGTATGTATGTATGTATGTATGTATGTATGTATGTATGTATGTATGTATGTATGTATGTATGTATGTATGTATGTATGTATGTATGTATGTATGTATGTATGTATGTATGTATGTATGTATGTATGTATGTATGTATGTATGTATGTATGTATGTATGTATGTATGTATGTATGTATGTATGTATGTATGTATGTATGTATGTATGTATGTATGTATGTATGTATGTATGTATGTATGTATGTATGTATGTATGTATGTATGTATGTATGTATGTATGTATGTATGTATGTATGTATGTATGTATGTATGTATGTATGTATGTATGTATGTATGTATGTATGTATGTATGTATGTATGTATGTATGTATGTATGTATGTATGTATGTATGTATGTATGTATGTATGTATGTATGTATGTATGTATGTATGTATGTATGTATGTATGTATGTATGTATGTATGTATGTATGTATGTATGTATGTATGTATGTATGTATGTATGTATGTATGTATGT